>FR990019.1:18204031-19643571 GCA_905404135.1 Hesperia comma | reverse complement strand
GAAGACCCTGTTACTCTCCAAATTCTCTTAAAGGATTCTTTTGATCCCTCGCCAATTTCTTTTAATGTCTGTCACCTCAACAGTCAGAGCATTCCAGCACACTATACTGAACTTCTTGATACCTTTTCGTCAGCAACCAATGTTCACGCCATACTTATTTCCGAAAGTTGGTTAAAGCCCAGCCTCGACTCTGCTACTTTCTGCCTCCCTGGCTTCAAGCTTATCCGCAACGATCGTACTGGGAAGGGCGGTGGGGGTGTGGCCATATATCTCCGTAGTGATCTTGCTTTTTCCATTATTTCTACTTCTCCTACTTTGTATTCTGGCTCATGTGAGTATCTTTTCCTAGAAGTCTGTATAGGTCAAGCTAAAGCTGTCCTTGGTGTTGTCTATTGCCCTCCTGCTACTGACTACTTCTCCAGCTTAGAACTAGTCTTAGAATCGCTAAGTTCAGAGTATGCTCATCACATAATCATGGGGGACTTTAACACCAACCTGCTATGTGACTCACCTCGCTGTAGTAAACTTTTAAATATCTTTTCTTCTGTATCTCTTTCAGTTCTCCCTTCATCGTCTACTCATCATAATTTAGGTACTCCGGACAGTCTCCTAGATTTAATTATTGTCTCTTCAGTTCCACATGTTCTGAAGTATGGCACCTTGTCTGCCCCTGGCTTCTCCAGGCATGACTGCTTATTTTTATCATACAAGCTTAAACCTCCTAAATCCGTCCCTGAGGTCATATGGATGCGTAACTTTGCACGTATCGACACGGACGCACTTATGGCGGATGCCGCTAAAGTAGATTGGTCCCAAGTGGAAGTCGCTACCTCATTAGACGATAAAGTGTCTGTCCTAAATCGTTCTGTGTTGCAGCTGTACGATACTCACGCTCCGTTAAAACCTGTCAGATTGAAGCGTCCACCTGCCCCTTGGATCACACGTGCAGTTCGTACAGCCATGACCAGACGCGATAGGGCGTTCAGAAGGTTTAAGCGGGACAGGTGCACTGAGAACTGGGACCTCTATAAGACTGCACGCAATCTATGCAATCGTATGGTAAGAGCAGCCAAACGTAAGTACTATTGCGAACAGTTATCAGATTCCTCTTCTGCCGAAATGTGGAAATTTCTGAAAAACCTTGGCCTTGGTAAAAACCTGATTAAGCCCGATGGCATTTCTTTTTCTCTTGATCAGCTTAATGCCCACTTCTCATATAATCCTCTGTCTTTCGACACTTCTCAAACTGTCTCAGAAATAAACTCCATGGCACTTCCTGACATAGACACGTTCCACTTTTCTCCAGTGACCGCGGACGAGATTATAAAAATTATCTCGTCTATCAAGACTAAGGCTACCGGCCCTGATAATGTGAGTAAAGCTATGATTACACCTTTGTTAAAGCTTTTGCTATCCCCAATTACTCATATTGTCAATGCCTCACTTCATACGGGGATATTTCCGTGTGCTTGGCGTCGTGCCTATATCCTACCTCTTCCAAAAATAAATAATCCCCGCGAGCTCAATAATTTTCGTCCTATTTCCATTCTTCCCTATCTCTCCAAAATTCTTGAAGCTGTCGTCCATAAACAAGTATCCTCTTTCATTTTTAATAATAATGTCCTCAGTCCCTTTCAGTCCGGCTTTCGACCAGGACATAGCACGACGACAGCTCTACTTAAGGTAGTTGAAGACATTCGATGCGGCATGGATGATAAACTGGTCACCGTCCTTGTTTTGATCGATTTCTCGAATGCCTTTAACATGGTGAACCACGATATTCTCCTTGCCGCACTTAAGCACTTAAGATTCTCGTCCACGGTACTGGATTGGTTTTCCTCTTACCTTCGGGGACGCCAGCAAGCTGTCCGAGCTGATAGGCTGATCTCTAGCTGGTGTGAACTCACAGCGGGCGTACCCCAGGGGGGTATACTCTCCCCCCTTCTCTTCGCAATTTACATTAATTTCCTGTCTTACACGCTTGACTGTTCGTACCATTTATATGCCGATGATCTCCAGATTTATGCACAATCCACCGTCTTTGCTATAAATGAAGCCATCCACAGTATTAATAAGAATCTCTCTCTCATAAGTCGGTGGTCGCATAAATTTGGCATCAAGGTCAATCCCTCCAAATGTAAAGCTATTATAATAGGTAGCTCACGGCAGCTGTGTAGGTTAAATTTTGATGACGTCTTGCCAGTCTTGTTCGAGGATACTATTGTACCTTTCTCATCTAGTGTTAAAAATCTTGGACTCCATTTTGACACTACACTTAGTTGGTCACATCATGTTACTGAGGTAAGCCGGTCCATTTTTGCGAGGATGCGTACCCTAAACCGCTTCCGTAATTTTTTCCCTACTCAGGTTAAAATCTCTCTGGTGAAAAGCATTATTCTTCCGTTACTTGATTATGCTGATGTATGCTGCTCCGACATGAATGCCCAACTAGTCAATAAGCTGGAACGCCTCCTTAACTATGGCATACGCTTTATCTACTGCCTACGCAAATTTGATCACATCTCTTCTCATCGTCGCCACCTCCGCTGGCTCCCTATTCGTGATCGTAGGCAGGTCAGATTACTTACAACTTTATTCTCTATTCTGTATGAACGCCAATACCCCGACTACCTTAAGCATAGGTTTCAGTACCTCCATGACACTCATAGCCGTCGGCTGCGTTCAACGGATTCTCTCGTACTATCGACTCCCCTTCACCGATCCGGTTTCATGTCAAGCTCTTTTGTCGTCCAAGCCATCCGGCTTTGGAATGCCCTACCCGACAAAATTAGGAAAGTCAGTAGCAGACAGCTGTTCAAGTGCAGAGTAACTGCCCATTATCTTGAGCGTGATTGTTGAGTCAGTTCACTTGCTAAGATTTTCATTTCTGCTGAGTTGATTCGATCATTATTCTTGTGTCCTTGTATTTTTTTTTCTCTAATTAATATTTTAATACCGCCTTCGATGCTATCTGCTTAGTCCAAAGGTTGACTGGCAGAGAATGCTTTTAGCATTAAGTCCGCCTTTTGTACCACAACATTCCCGGTACATTAAAGTTTAAATAAATAAATAAATAAATAAATAAAATGTTCTTAAAATAAAATATGAATATCCACACTTTTTAAAGAATAGGTGGTGCAGGATTCGAATTCAGCCTCTCTCGTTCGGGAGACCACCATTCAAACTAGTTGGTTATCGCTTTCTAAGTCTAAGAAACCTTATATTACAAAAACTATAATCAACTATTTCTGTCCCCCACCACACAACAATACCTTACGAGTATAGGTATTATAATTAATTCATTTCTCTAAAGGTGCTCCCTCACCGCGAACACTCGCGTGTAATGTTATTATCATATTTCGATTAAGGTACATTTAAATTTGATGGCATTGATTGGAACATTACATTACACGTGAATGCTCGCTGTGAAGGAGCACCTTAATAAATAACAATTCCAAATATTTCATTTCTCCGTGCATTGAGCTAAAATTTATTTAAATTTTCTTAAAATTGTGCTAAAATTTTAAGTTGGCGATGAAATATCTGACGTTGAGGATGATATCTTTGTTGCAGAAAAAGAATATGTTTCGGTTAATATTTTGCTGAAACTAAACGAAATGAAAATAGCTGAATGAACGAGCTGAAATATCAACACTGAGAACTGACTACTCGAATTTTAATTTACCTTGTTACTTTTGAATGTAGTAATCAATGATGTTATATAATTGGTTGCAATATTGTAATTATTTCCTAAAAGCCTAGTTGTTAATTAGTTGTAACATTGACTTTAAATGCAATCGTTGTTGATATTTTTCATCTTTATTTCTTGGCTTGCATCACGATGGTCACACTTGCCGTCAGGTAGCTCGTATGTTCGTTGATCGGTCAAATCATCATCTTCCTGACTATTACCCATTTTATTTGGAGTCAGCGCAATAAGTTCTTCTCTTCCTTTCTTCCCAAGTAATCGTCACTTCTACATTGCATTGATCAGCTATATTATCAAAAAGTATGTCTTTCCCCACAAGTCTCGCCTTATAGTTGATATTAGTTCTCAAGTTATCACTAATTACTTGGTATAAATAGAGAAAAATAATCATCCATTAAAGTAAAGTACCTATCCATTTTACTTTTAAAAGAAATCAGTCATCGCCGTGGTCGCAATTTAAGGACAATATGCGTGTTTCGATCGATTCAATCTCCCGTAAAAGCCCGCCCGTATGTTGCACGAAATAATATGTTAAAACATTCAGAACATATCTCTTAAGAGATTAGTTGTCTACTTGCAAAATAGCTGTGAAGTCTGTGAATAGTGTAGTGTTACTTTATTTATTGGTAGGGAAAAAAAGAACATTTATTTATGGATTATTAATTTGTCTATTTATTATTGTTACGATGTTAAGATTTTTTAACGACTTCAAGATGGCTTTTTCTGTGCAATTTGACCGTTACCATGTTTTAATTGCAGGTAGGTACACGTAACCTTCTGACTTTATCAGCTGAATGTCACAGGAAAGCCCAGATAAGTGAAACGCTCATTTCTAATTTTTCTGACTAGAAGCAGTCATCACCTTTAAAACCATTAACTATAGATAAGAGTATGCTATCACTCACTTTCACTTATGGTTAAAAAGTATTTGTTATATACTATATAATTTACGAATTATAATAGGGAGGAACATCAAATAACACGTAGACTGTACAATGGTTTTAATCGATCAGAAAAATGGCGCTACATGTCAAAACCACATCGCACAACTACCCACTATATTCATGATATTTATAACTATTAATTAACAAGTACCTACATCACAGTATTCAAACACAAAAAATGTATTTTTTGATGTTCCGTCCCCATAGTCCAGCCAAAGTAGGATTTCAAAACTCAATATTTGCGAGGGTAAGATTGTGCATAAATTGAATTCCACACCGTTTTCATCTAATATTCTTCCTGTAGGGGCTTCTTGTTTTCGTTATAAGTTTTTTGGACACTAATATGTCGGGTGTGAATGAAGATTGTTAGAAATATTTCGTATATTTATTACCTTATTACCTACCTTTATCACCTACATTATTGAGTAAGTATATTTGAGAAATGTTTTGGTTAGGAGGTATCTCTAAATAAGAAATTACATCTTTTATACCATCAGAGGATGCAATTGTTTGTGATTTTATCACCGATGATGGGCTTCAATAAGTAAGGCACCTACTTCATGATCAATAGCTTTAGTTTATTAAACATTCGCTTATTATTAATTAAATAGGGTGCCTCTTGTTAGGTATAACAACTTTTCGTCGAAAATGGCTTCGACTAATTTTAGTTGGAATAAAGTCATTTCACATAATTATTCATTTGATCGAATATTTGATTGCCATAATTTTATTTCTTATCATCATTTGTTTCGAATAATATCGTTTGATCGAATGTTCAAATGCGCTAATTTTAATTATAGTAATTAGGTTAGCGAGGAGCGAAGCGACGAGCGTGTTAGGTTAACAGGAACCAAACCATCGCACGAGCCGAGCGAGCGAAGCGAGCGTGCCGCGGCAGCGGCCGGCGAGTGCCAGAACCGACTTTAGGGCGTTTATAACCTGAACATTTCATGAAATGAACATTGTATAAAATAATATTCGATCAAATGAACATTATGTCAATCAATATTACACAAAACGAATATTCGATCAAATGAAAATTATGTCAAACGATATTATACAAACTGATTATTATCTTAAACGTTGTTCGATTTATTAAAATTATATCAAAAGTTTTTTACGAAACAAGGGTAACCCAATTAAATATTGGAATGCGATTATTGGGCAGGTTCTACTTATATGAAGTAAGTAACTAGATCATTATCAATTATCAAAAATTAAAACTTTTGAAACTTTAATTAAAACTTTACCTAAATAAAGTTTCAAAATAAAAATTAAAATTAAAACTTTAATTTTTTTTCATTAATTTAAAATTAAATCATTGTGTTTGCATTTTCTGAATGAGGATTGACAGGAAGGGAATGATTTTAGTATTAAGTCCACTTTTGTCTCCGTACCTACTATGACACTGTACTTTTGTATGATAATATAAGGTTTGTAACAAAAACCTGTTATCATTATCATCACAAGCAAAACTGACCTTATCCGATTCTCAATAAAGACAAAAAATTACTTCGAATATCCTAATAAGGAAACGTAATGAAGCTTATAAACGGACTCATCGCCCGAAATCTCAGCTTCTTCGCAAACCTGAAATATGCTATTACCATATTCACGGCGCAAATGAGATGTCCGTGGATAGTTTAACATCGCCCCGCCTTCCTATTACCTCGGCGCCCGGGGCTGCGACCAATTGGTTGCGATGTAGATTGGCTGGAAGAGCCAGCTCAGTGAAGTTAGCTTCGTTCTTCGTCCGTAGCTTGTGGACATTCGCAGTTGTTGAAGTTTATGATTGTCTGGTTATGGCTTGTCTACTTGTCTGATACTCATTAAGGCTTGTAGGATTTTTTTTATTGAGGCAACTGTTTGCACTGGATGAAATACCCGTGACGTTGTTCCTTTTTAACTCCTGACACTAAAATACATTTGAATAAACTCTTACAATTAAACTTGTACCGAGTAGGTACCCAAACTTCTGTATGTATTTTCTCTGTGTCTAGTAGTTTCTAAACGGATCATTTACTCTTTTGTAATTGTTGAAGGGACTGAAACAACTTCTAACACCCAAATCCTCACCTACTTACTTCAGGATAACAAATAATCGAGCTCATTAGAAATATCGCTGAGAAGATTTTGCGATTTAAGTTTTTTCATTACATTTATGCCGCATGAATGTAAGAAGGGCTTAGAAATTAGATCACACAGAAATGTAGGTGTAATAAGTGTAATATTTTCTTTAAAATATCTTTAAAAACTTTCATTCTGAATGCTGTTCATCCGTGATGTAGCCCACCGCGGGATGGAAACGAAAGGGCTGGGATAAAATATGTAATATCCATATTGGATGTAGGTGGCGTTCGCATATTGGGTAGCACGAAACGTTTTACTGTGTATCGTGCTGGAAATAGGTTGAAACACTTGGGATATAGGTATATCTACCTACCCCTGGTGTAAAATGGTCTTCATTTCTGTTTAAAAACTTTTTATAATACCTACTAGCATACAGAGAGAAATCTTAGTGCCTCGAATTAGAAAATTATAATAGAGTCTAGAATTTTAGCACATTAGAAATTAAGATATCAAACGTTTTGCAGCATCATGCTTCACCACGCAATACATACACATACTTACATTGTTTGATTTTAGAAAGATGGTTGTAAGTTGTCAGGCTATCAATGTCCAAACTTTCTTCGAGACTCGTTACTCCAGAAAAATAATAATTTTAAAACAGCTGTCCATTTCAATCCTATTTCAACAATATAACTTTATCACATGAGTTTATCACAATAGTGTAACCCATGAACAGGGAAGAAGTCACGTTATAGGCTAGTGTTTTCAGGAAGGGCGGCGCAGAGGGCGGCACCGGGACCGGATCGACAGCCGAGAACGGATTTTGTTTACTTTAACGGGTTTAAAGGGGTAAAGGGGTAGATACTACCTTCGGAGGTTCGCTCGGTTCATATTCAACCCTAAACTAATTATCAAAATTGTATACGTGTTAGTGAAATTTCTTTGCGACATTTTGTTATTTTTCGTTAATTTTATAATGTGGGACGGATTAGGTATACTAAGAACCGCCCCGGCTTCGCACGGGTGCAATAACTATTTAATGGATGTTATTATACATAATATAAACCTTCCTCTTGAATCACTCTATCTATTTAAAAAAACCGCATCAAAATCCGTTGCGTAGTTTTAAAGATTTAAGGACACAAAGGGACAGAGAAAGCGACTTTGTTTTATACTATGTAGTGATAATACGTAGATGGCTTAAAACTTCCTAATAATGAAAACAGAAAACGTGATATTATTCATGTTTCATCCTGTATAAAATCTTTCCCGAGTACTTCAGTATTTTCCAAGATGATCTAAATTGTCTTCTATCAGTCGGAAACCAATTACCACAGTGCCTAAGATGTCGTGAAAAGGCTACCTATTGACTTATGTAGGTTATATAATAGTTACCCAAAACTGTCAATGCAGTTTGGCTTATCAAACTGATAGAACAACTTGAACTTGTCCGTTGTCCCTAAATCAATCAGATAACGTAAACATGAAATTTAGGTATACAGCGTCTGAAATAAATCAGTAGCAACTTTACGTGGGTACTTATCATTATTATAGACACAGGTTTACTGACGCGAAGCGGATTAGCTTACAACTCCTATATCACGATCCCGCAACATCCATAATCCACATACCAACACATGTACATTATTGTAGATACATACATATTGGCGCGTCCCGCAGAACTTTTACATGGCAATAACATGTATACGAGTTTCCGGCAGAGAGACAAACAAGCAGTTGTTCTGGCGGAGCGCGGAGAACACCGCGAACACACTCTCTTATGTTCAACGGAGTGGATTTACTGGGAGCCTGGAACAGGGTTCGGTGGATGTGGTGGTTTTGGTAGGTATAGGTATAAACTTTTTTCCAGTAACCCATTCCCAAGATATTAGAGAAAATTAATAACATTAGACTTGCGTGATTTCTTAAATTGTATAGAAATGATAAACGTCACATTATAGATCCATTAGCTTTTGTGCGTCCACTGCTGTCATAGGCCTACCCGAACTTCCGCCACACTTCATGCCTTCTTATTCCAGGTGATTCCTGTTGTCATCTTCAGATCGTGAGTCCACCTAGTCAGGCGGCGTTCTATGCCTCTGTTTCCGAGACGGATCTTTAATCGAGCACTTTTTTCTTAATGGCCAGCCCATTTCCGCATCACGGTGCTAATTCTTTGAGCTTTGTCGGTTCCCCTCGGTCATCCACAGATCTAATATTGCATCTTGGTTGCTACCGCCTTAGTAGAGACATTGGCGTTTTTTATGTGTATGGGGGATGGTGACTGCATACCATCACGTAACTTGCATACATACTGCAACATAGCTTATATAAAAACTACATGATTCAATATGCCACCTCCACCCAATCCCGTGCGCACATCGCAGATTTCCGCCATAACTCGACGTACATTTGGGAGTTATGCAGATTCCTGTCGTATTTATTGGCGAACTTCACCAGATAGCAGCGACGCAACGAATCTGATTCCGTTAGCGATATCGCCGCGATTTATAGGCGATGTAAATTGTGACGTCAGCCATGCGTGCTCATTATATTTTATTAGGTAGGTATTTTGTTGGCTTGAGGGCCATTAGGTTACCGAGATGTGGGGACGGAGGTGCCATACGATTGAATACGGAATACCTACCTACTGTAGGTACTATCTATTTTAAAAAAGGCAGAACTGACTCCCTTACTTATAGATCAACGCATAGCCGAAACTACTGCACCTAGAAACTTGAAATTTGGTACAGAGGTTCCTTTCATGATGTAAGTAAGCACTTAGAAAGAATTTTTAGAAATACAACTCTTAAGGGGGTGAATCAGGGGAGTGAATTTTAAACGAATTCCACGAGGATGAAGCCGCGGGCTGAAGCTAGTACTGTGTTATAATGTTATACCAATGTTACTTAGTTTATAAAATGTACCTAATTAGATACGTACGTACGTACGTACGTACAAATACGTACGACGCAACTTTCAACTGAAACCTTCGATCAGTCATATTGAAAAACGGAACGAATTAAATGAACGAATATATATTCTACATTCCATTTATTTATTCCATGTAGGTAATATTCATAAAGAAATTAAATTACCATCCTACTATCCTACTAATATTATAAATGCGAAAGTTTGTAAGGATGTATGTGTGTGTGTGTGTGTGTTTGTTTCTCTTTCACGCAAAAACTACTGAATGGATTTTCATGAAACTTTGCAGTAATATAGCTTAGACATCGGAATAACATAATTTGTTAAAATTTATAGAGATTTTTGAAGGGACTGGTTTTTGAAGGCGAAGCGAGGGCGGATTTACTAGTAATCCATATTTTTACAAGTTGTTAAAAATTAGTCTATTTAAAACTAAACTGATCGCTGATTATATTTTACCATGATATGTATTTTGTATGTGTGACATATTGTACTCACGATATATTGTTTCCAACGCGGTTGATCTCTCGACACAACTAGCTCGATGGTAGGTACCTAATCACGTCTGAATTCAACTTGAACCGTGACGAATGAGGGTGGCCGTTTTTGTGCTCACCAGTTGGCGCCACCGGCGAGGTGAGGTCCTGCTGTCAAAGCCCGCCCATACATAAACAGTGACAAGTGACATTCAGACAAGTGAGAAGTGAAAGTGCCACAAACTTATCTGACCCGGTGGCCAAAATTGGAACTAATGCAAATGTTAAACTGTTGTCAGACAAAGACAAAGACACTAGCGCTCCCCTTACCGGGTCAGATAAGTTTGTGGCACTGACAGCCAGACCTCACTCTGCACTAGCGCCTCTAGCGGCGAATTCACACGCGTTTACCCTCATTCGTCGTGAGTACCTGAATCATAGTAAAAAAATGTTTGATTGCATGTAAATCTTAACTTGTTAATGGCATGGTAAATCCTGAGTGTCGTCTGTCCGTCCCGCAGACAGATTTACGTGAGACTCGCCCCGCGCCCGGCGCCGCCCGCCCGGTCGCCCATCATCTGGACCGTATAATCCCATCAGTTTATATCAGGTGTTGTTTGAGGGTTAGATGATTAATTTTGAAGTATGGAATTACCAATTTAATAGGGTTAATAGAATATTTTAGCGGAGTGCTTAGATTAGGTTGCTGAGATATGGGCAGCTTAGCCTTAGCGATTGTTTTAATGACAGGGAGCACTACAAATTGTTTATTTACTTTTACGATTTGATTCGAAGTGGGAGGGAAGTATGTCCTTCTTCCCTCTCGAAAACCCTTCTAGTCTTTAAGTTATCGTTGGAAAAATCCACAATTTGCAAAAAATAGGGAAGTTAGGTATTGGTTTCACCCTGATTCTGAAACTCTAGTTTTCATTATATCTCTACGTTTTAAAGTCCTATAAAGCTTTCTTTCGATGAGTCTTTAGGTTTGTGTGTATGTGTGAGGGTACTGTGTGTGAGTAGTTTTTGTAGGTATGTAAGCTAAGTTATTATTTATGGTAATCACTACTGTCCATACACACTCGTAGCAAAAAGTGCATAACACAATGTATGGTCAATTTGATTAACATGTAAGTAGATTACCCATGTTCTTATTTGTTAACCTTTTAACAAACTGGTCAAGAAGAATGCTACCACAATAATAGCAGCAGAAGAATGTTTATATCAAAAACCACCTAAGCGACGGGGTCTTAATTTTTTTTGTCCCAAAACTGTTAATTTATAATCCAGCGAAGTGAACGTACTATGGCATTCGTGACATGCATTCATGTCGTTGGAATCCAACAGTTAGGATATTTTATAAGATTTATAAATGTGATTACTTTTTCATGCGGGATTCTTATTTAAGAATCTATTTAGAGTTTTATTTAAAGCTTTACAATAAAAAACATTTATTCGGTTATTTCATTATTGCTGTAGTTCAAAACAGACAAGTACCTAACAATCTACCAGCGGTCTCGGAGACCTGTAGGAGAGACATGTGGATAAATGTTTAAGGGTTAATAAATAATGACTAATTCGAGCCGTATAGCTATACCGGGGAACCAGAAATATGTTCCTTGTCAAACAAAGGTGTGAAGCTAGATAGAGAATTGATTGTTCACAGACCATTATTCAAATATCACAATCAAGCATTTAGAATAACACCAAATACAAAAAGAACGATTTAACATTTATGGAAAAATCACCCACCTTACCTTTCGATTGATTGTACAACCTTTAAGGCTCATTATACTTGAAAATCGACAACGGAAAGGCGACTGAACCCGCCAAATTTGAATTTCCGTACCTCAAATGCGAAAGGGATGGCAACACTGACATGTAAGTGTTGGAAGGGGATAAAAAATGTTGTTTAGGATGTAAAAATGTGACTGACGATTTCGGCTACTTACATATTTTGCGGCATCAAAAGGAATTGAGCGGTTCGGAATAATTTTCAATTGAGAATACGCTTTGCCCAGAACGCCTTTTGTGCAATCAATATTCAATGTTGGCTGGCAACACCAAGCTGAAGAAGAATTTGAAATCAACCGCTTCGAATTTCAAATTGAGGAAACGTTACCTTAAAAATATTTTTATTGATCATCTTTCCGTTTCGCCGTAAAATTCTTAATGATATTCTTTATCTATTTTATTCATTTATTTTGTACTCATAAATGTTGACAAGAAATACAAATATATGAATGTAACAGTTTGTACAAGGGCACTACCCATTCCTTTAAGAAATTTCTTCCAGTAAGATGACTCCAGAAGCTCAAAGTTGGTTATTTTATAGCATTCAAAATGGAACCTATAGGTACTCCTTTTGCGTTTCGTTCATCGTTTTTTACGTCCTTTTTTGTAACCCACACAAATGCCAGCTTTCTGTCCCTGTGATTAAGGCTCATTCTAGATTGGCGACGAGAATTTGAAATGCCTTAAGTAAATATTCATCCCACCAAAACATTTTCATGTACTAAAGTGTTAAGAGACGACTGTATATGGCTTACCCTGTAAAAAAGTTATCAGATGTCATGTAGAGAGAACTCTACCAACCGTAACTTCACAAACTCTACATCTCAGTAAAAATGTTGAACAGAAAATCAATAAAATCTTAAGTGTCTGAGCTATGCAAATGAAACATAATACGTTTAATTAATCTATTACTTTCATAATATCCTGAGAATTTGAACTATCTGGTACCTATGTCGTAAGCCAAAATTATGAGTGTTCAAAGAAACGACGAAGCACTTCAAGATAAGATAGACTATATCTACTTCGCTCAGCCCGTCTCGGACACGACTGTGCCTACAGATTCCAAGGTAAAATGAACTGAGAAATATTTATAAAACATAAGTATCGCTCAGCCCGTCTTGGCGGGGGCACAAGTGTGCCCCCAGATTCCAAGGTAAAATAGACTGAGAATTATTAATAACACGTAGGTACTTAATGTTTTAGCGGGAACTAGCGATTTCATATCTGTGGCGACTGAAATATAAGAATTCGACCGGGCCAACCAAAGGCCAAAGGTTAAGAGAAATCGCGTGCTTCCACACTGCTCGCCCCTGCAAAACTCCCAACATCTGGGATGATGACTGACTGTGATACTAGCCTTTTTATTGGAAAAATTGGACCCTTCCATTCAACACCTGGCGGGGTCAGCTGCTTTGATAAATCCGATATGCTTTCTTTGGTAAGAAGCTTTACCCCTCGGGATTTGAAGCTAATTAAGCCCATGAACACCCTGCAGATGCCTATCTTGGGTAAAACAATATATTAAATAAAACTACGGTAGTGATAGTTATAATACAAACAACAGCTGACGGACTGACACAGTCTGAATGAGTGAATCCAGAAAGAGAAAAAAATTCTCGAAGGAAAATAGGATTTTTGAAAATTTTTCCTCTGAAGTGATTAAATAAGGAAGATTGTAGGTAAGAGAATAAAAATAAAGTCTGTACGATTCACTTCTTAATTATTGAAATATATTTTTGGTTTAATTATTTAAAAAAATCTTTTATGCATAGTCCACGATTACTTCATGCTAGTGCACCCTATGCAACAAAAATAGAATTAATGATAAGGCGACATCTCTGGTTCTGTATTAAAATAGGCACCGCACAAAATTATGTAAAATTACGACACAACTGCCATCTATCTCATATAAGTAAAACTCTTAGTAACATTATAAACCAGAGATGGAAGCACGTATGCTGAAGTGCCTGCCCTCTGTAAACTAAACATAAAAATAAAAGGTAATATACCTTTTGACGCCATCTACACAAACAAAACGGAACTAGTTCATTCATAGTGGTGTTCATCAGTACCAGTAGATGGCGTTAGAAGTCTGACACTTGCCTTGTTACCATAGAAACTTTTAAAAGCTTTATAATGATTTGCTTTCGTAATAATAGATGGCGTTGCTAGTAAGATAATCAGGAATGCTAACTTGAGCTTTTACTGAGTCATTAAATTGTTAAATTGAATTATTTATTTATTTATTTATTTAAACTTTATTGACCACAATATATAGATATATATTAAGGTACAAAAGGGGAGCTTAATGCAAGTTGCATTCTCTACCAGCTAACCATTATTCTAAGCAGAGAAACACGAAATAGCGGTTTTAAGTTACATGTAGCAGATAATTTAAATAATAATTATCTGTATGTTTAAACTTAAATGATTGAAAGAATTTGATGTAGTCGCAGACTGTAAATCAAAGCATCTATTTATTGCTAGTAACGAATCACTTCACCCTGTATCACCACTCTTCCCAAGGTTGTTGTCAAAACAACCAATAAAATCGTGTAATTATTATAACTCTTTTGGGAATTGCCTCGGTAAAAGTTACGGTTATTTAAAACTTTTCAGTACAACTTTATTTATTTTCGACCTCTTTCATTCTCGTTAGTTGGTTATTGACGGCCATAGTGTTTTCGGCCATAGGGTTTGATTTCGGTCGAGACAAGTGTGTGAAACAAGTTATTGACTCTTTGATTTTTAGATTGTTTATGCATAACCATAGAGGTATAAGAATATTATTTTGTTGTAAGTATATTTATATAATGTATCAAAGCACTAAATGTCACGCAAATTATTAGTTTTGCAAGTACGTCAACATGTTTACCGTTACGCAAGTCTACACATACAGCTTTTGTATCTATTGCTTTGTGTACATCATACATTTACTCGAGGATCTATGTAGCCTTAGATATTTGTGTTATAACGATTAAAGTAAACAGTACAAAATAGAATACTAAGTATCTTATCAATAATAGAGGCATGTGATCTATTTAAATTAAAAGTTTAAGCAAACACTCTTAAACATAAACTGCATCAGGAATCAGGACAACAAGACCCAACTTCGAAAAACAATAATTTATCTGTCCCATGATTCAGATGAGAATCAAACCTCGACCCTTACGATCAACATGTTAACTAACCAAAACAGAATCATTTCATATTCCCGTTCTGTATCACATGGTCCTTCGAGCCGGATCCTATTAGCCTAAGATGCCCGCCATAATATCCTTTTAACGCCATAAAATAACGTTAAGATACACACACATGGGCCCCATGAACCCATCAACCCGCCAGGCACGTACCGTCCGTATTAGTACGCCGCAAAACGTCGTGGAGGGAAGATGTGTCCGCCATTTTCGTAAATCTCTCCCGCATCACGTGTTTACGTAAAAAATCGCAGAAAAACAAGAGGTTCGGCTTTGCGGGTTTTGCTCGTTTTAGTGTCAATGTGAAATGAATTAACAAGTGTGAGTTGGTGATTTTTTTGTATACAGTGATGAGTTTGGATCGAAATACTTTTATCGTCCTGTTTATAATGGTGTCCGTTGGGAAAGTTCGGAATGGAGGTATGGTTTATTGATTAATTCATAATTAAACTTTGTTTAAATTACTGATAATTTGGCCAAAGTACACAGATACGAACTTAATTGTAAATTGTCATACAATTAAGCTGCGGCTTTCATTCGTTGTCATAGCCAAAAAGAGTGTTTGGATTTTGGTAATTGCAAATGAATAAAAATATTGTACAATACCTTTCAACCTTCTCCTTACTTATTTTTTATAAAAAAATATAAAAATCTCTACTTAGCGTCTAACAAAGCAGATATAACAATTAATAAATACCAACAACCAAGTTGCAACAAATCCATCTTTGTTAATTGCAACATTTGCAATTAACACAAAAAGAATCGAAACACTGAGCTTTGAAGAGCTTCGCTTTCTTACGGTCGTTACAAAGCTTTGAGTGCTTTTTGATCGTAAGTTTTTAAATGGCGGTGTTCCCTA
This sequence comes from Hesperia comma, assembly GCA_905404135.1. NCBI lineage: Eukaryota > Metazoa > Arthropoda > Insecta > Lepidoptera > Hesperiidae > Hesperia > Hesperia comma. Next base: position 19,627,594 of record FR990019.1, on the reverse strand, counting down.
ATGAATCACCCTGAGACATTTGTATTTATTATGGTAGCAGGTATCTAGTAACTTGTAAAGGACCTGTAACGATTTTTTAAACCTGAAATAGTTTTATTTAAGTAACGAAGATAGGAGTACCTATACCTGATGCAGTCCGCAGTGACTTTTGGCACTACATATATGGCGTACCTCATTACGAATTGATGGAATCGGCTACATCTTCCGGTATCCTCGGCTTAAAGCGCTGGTTTCTATTTGCGGAATGTCTGCGAAATTCAATAAATTAGTAGTCGATCCACTGTACTGTAGAAGACCAGGATAGCCATGGCGGCATTGGATATGTGTAACAGTTTCAGCTTTTCAGGCGCTACCATCTTTGTTCTAAAGGACAGCGACATAATTATCTATGATCGAATTAGAACGAAATTTACTACTTACTAACTTACTTAGTAGCATCATCTTGCTAACTGGAGTGTTGATCCTTGTTTCTATTTAAGTCTTGTTTTGTGTCGGTCACAGTTGTCATGGGCAGTAGGGGTGGTACTGCATCCTCGCTTAAGTACTATTTGTTTTTGGGTCGCGATTAATTTTTATAGCCTGATGGGCTGACGTAAAAGCAGACGAGCCACCTGATGGTAAGTGGTCATCGTCGCCTATGGACACGAGCAACACCAGGGGAGTAGGAAGCATAGAAGAAGGGTCAGCGTAGAGCGTTAGTTTAGATATTTATGTATTAGCTATCTTCCTGGCTTGAAGTTAACTCAAAGCCAACGGTACAAATGCGTTATAACATGTTTATAGCAGTGATCATTTATGTAACCAGGTGTAATTAAAGTACCCTCGGCGCCATTGTGAGACGCGGTGTTTAGAATTGCAAATTAAAGGGTCATGCCGCATTCAGTAGGAACGGCCGTTTTGCATCGCGGATTTTGGTAGAGTTATGTTTGTGGACGATTATGATGTTTGAGTTGGTCTGTTATCAAATCTGGCATCTTGTTAAGACAGATGTCCTGTAACTGTATTTACATATCTAGCTCAAGCGCGACCTTCCACAAACACTACTGTACCTATGTCATACATAACTGTATAGTGTATAATAAAATTATGTACCTATACCCGTTTTACGGATTACGTACCAATACCCTAAACCTATACTATGTCTTTAACTTTACCTTGTGGAGATGGGCACATGTAATCAGTTATCAGTTTGGACATAGTGATTAAATCTGAGGCTTGTGTTTACATCATGCTAAAGCGGCGATTCCTAAGGTATGTAGGTATATAATAGGTGTTTTTAATTTAGTAATTGTTGGAAAAGTGTTACTTGAGGTATTTAATCGTCATAAATCCCATGACAATGATTATTATTATTAAAGCTTTTGTCCGTTTGTCATCCTATCGACATCGTAGTAAGCTTCAGGTAATTTCATTTTATTTTTATTATCGGTTCGGCAGTAAAAGTAATAATGTGAATTTAAATAATCCTGTCAAAATAATAATGCAGGTAATAAAGCATAGTTTCTCTGCAGCTAAGCAATAGCACACTAGTTTTTATCGTTTAGATTTTCCGACCCCATTTGAACACCCTCGGAGTATTTAACTACATACAACAAAGTCGAAAACAGCCCTGCTTGGCGAACAAATATTTATGTCACATAAATGTCTGCCTCGGAATTGAACCCGAAACTTTATGCTAAGCTTGTCGCTTCTCTCGGATCACATTTATTTTATTGTTATTTCGCACTCTACTTGTACACCATTACGAGACACAGACGTTTGAGTGCATTCATCCAACTTTTATGTGCTTCGGCTATATTCAAATTTTCCTTTCATATTTCTTTTGGCACTACTATTTGCTATTTTTTTTCCTAGTAATATAAATATCTTCTTTGTATTCATTTGTCCTTACTTTTACTCGTACCTACTTCTAATGTGTTCTTCTAACAATCACACACCCACCAGTGCGTTTATGTCTTTAAGTTATTCTATTCTATTAGCGTTACTTCAAATCTACATTTATTCCATACTTAAAATTATAAATGCAAAAGTGACTCCGCCTGCCTGTTTACTTTTTAATTTCGCTTTGAACTACCCGCGGTCTCCATTTCAAACTCAATTATTTCCCAAACACGTCGAAGTATAATATCAACCTGTCATATTAAGACTATTGAAGCATGTCATCTAATTTCATCATCGATATTTTTACCGCAACGTAACCCAATATTATGAGCCTTCCTTCGCCACACCGCACCGCAAGGCAAGGGGTCTATTTCAACAACACGTGGATACTACGGGCCACGGTAGTGTGACCTCCGAGAGGGTGTCACGTTACGAAGACAGAAAAAGGTTTGAGGTGATACCTAGGTATACAGTATACTTGATGACATGTCGGATCGCCGTTCGAAGGGTCGTGGTTCGCTTTCTGGGAAGGCGAAAATCAGCTCAACGTTTTTTTCTGTTCTTGGAGTAGATTTTAATATTTTTGTCTTTTTGTCTTCTCCGTGGCGACGACGTGACGTGCTTCAAACGCAGCTCTATGTACTCGTTACCGTATAAATCTAATCAAGATTTAAATAAAATTCAAACAAGGAACTGCAGCTTTAAATGCACATATTAATAGAACCGATTTATAGATAACCTTATGCTTGTGTATCCTGACTATTCATTGATGTAAATTAGGCCGTATTAGACCGTAAATCGGATGTCTGTTTCCTCTACATTATAATTTAATGGTGCTGCCCCTGTCACGCCGTCTAGACTGTTCAATCCCTAAAAACTACATGAATATTTTTAGGCGTGTATTTGATTTATTTATATTAATCTTTGTTTGTATATGTTAGGATCAATTGTCTAAACGCAAAGAGTTTCGCGGGATTCCTTTTTGTATAAAGTACAGTTAACCCTAAACTACCGTAATTCCATTTACGTTAGTTACATCGAATTTTAAGGCGGAGGCTTTTGCTTGAGGCCGGTCCGTTCTTCCACTTTTTCAACTTCTTATGACAAAAAGTATCAAAATATTTGCAATTTTAACTTTTTAAATCTAAATTTTTATATCTCATTTTGAATTATATTTTAATCCATATGATTCAAGTGTTTTTCTTTCTCGTAAATTTATCTATTTACCAACATTGAAACTAGGAATGGGTAAATTTTTTATACATAAAAAAGTTTTTGCTTGGCAACAAACCCACCGGGCGATCAATGGCGATGACGACTTGTAACATGCCTACATACAAGTAGCTATAGAGCAGATAAAGAAACATAAGACGACAAGTTTCAGCTAGTCCGTTGCACATGTCCGATAACGGAGAATCATTCGCCACGGTTACGGTTAACGGCCTCGTTATGTGCCCGCGGATTGTATGTGTTAGCTCCTGGCTTCTGGTGACTTGATGCATTAAGCCGTCCAGCCGTCGTTTATTATGTCACATTCAGTGTCGGCCGGTACTGTAACAGGAATCACGAAAAGCGATAAAAATCTATGTGTTAAACGAGGATTACAATCGCGGTAATACTTATCGAATTTTATAATTTCATAGTGTTTTAAATCTCTGATGACGGTTAAATTCGGAGTTTTGTTAGCTGAAAAGTTAAAAGTTGTATTACCAGACCAATTGATCAATCGTCGATCGACGACATCGAGCGATTCCACCATCGATCGTTGCTGTCGATCGACGATTGGTCTGGTAACACCCTAAGGATAAACAGCAACAGACATAGCCAAAAAATCACGTTGCAATGACATAACTTAGAGAATCCACATGTCGCTTTGCTTCTTAAAACGATTACTTACTTAGAGCTTTTTTCTTATTAAAAAAACCCACTATTCCGCACAGGTTTTAAGTTGAATATTAATAAGTTTAAGTTGGAAATTATCATGAAATATTCTATTGTTGCAGGTACAGAGCACACAACGGAGAAAGAAACTCGACCAGAATACATCCACCCAGACGGCCTAATGAATTTCGACCCATACCTGGCAGACTTCGCCAAGCACGAGAAACACAACCCAGTAGCAGTAGAAGACGACATCATTCCCCTCCCAGTCAACGATGAGACCATCAACGGTCTACCGATATTTCTCATCGAACCTAAAAACTCTTATGTCCTTAAAACGAAACCAGCTACTTTGCTATGCAGAGCTGCGAATGCTCTTCAAGTTCACTTCAAATGTAATGATGTAAGAGTGGAAGAGTCAGTTCAGTCCGAACATGTGGATCCTCAGAATGGAGTGAGAGTGGTCGAAGTTGAACTAAATGTGACACGAAATGAATTAGATGAGTACTTCGGTGGCAGTAAATATAGCTGTGATTGCTACGCGTGGAACAGTAAGGGACAAATACGGAGTCAAGGAGTGTTTATTGATTTAGCTTGTAAGTAGCTCAAAATTACTTAGTCATTAAGCTATCTTGTCGATAATGTTCTTTTGTTTAAATTACCAGAAAGTATGTACAATTAATTAATGTACAATAAACTTAACCCGCTAATCTACGAGTATAATAAAGCAAAAGATAATAACAAGTAATTCAAGTGGAATAGGTTGAACCGATTACTAATCTACTGCAAAGTTCTAATCTCTCCTCGTAATGAAATAAAGCAAAACTAAACTAGTCCACTGTGGATTCCTGAATATCTCAAGCGGAGTGGTGGAAGTTCGTAAATCGTCCGAAGACTTAACGTGCTTAATCGATAACAACAAAACCGACGCTTCAAAGTTCTTTCGCAATCTACAGTGATCTAGAAATCTTACCACTATCGACAACTTCGAAAATCTCTTGTTTTACTGGATCAGGGACTACTTGCAAAGAGAGTCAATTTAGGAATATTCTCTTATTTCTTTCCTTAACGTATTTTAATAAAAAAACTTATCAGACACGTCTTTTGACCAATGGACAAATACATAAGCATACAGGATTTCTGATGAGAAGTGGTCACCGTCGCCTATGGACACGTGAAGCGTCATCAAAAAGTCGTAGTGGTACTGCGAATTGGTTTCATTGCTAAGTAAATAGCAGCATTGTTAACATTTAACATCGATTGAACTCCAGTCACAAAGTCAACTGTTGATTCATTGTAAAACCTTTCAGCATCGAGGAAAATATTTTCTCCAATCTAGAGAATCAATATATTTTTTCTCTACGTCTACCAGATTGAAAATCGTGAGCTCCATTAAAAGTTCTGCTACCGTCCAATTACTTAAATAAACCGAAGTTCCCCTTAGAAATAAAAACTGCTGACAATTGAATGTCAGCATTGTCTACAAATAAACGCCCCGTGGCGAGACTAGCAAGAAAAGGCATCCAGAAAATTTTGTGTCAACGGTATTGTCATTGTGGGACGTTTGCGTGCAAGATAATTCGGGGTTCTGTAGTTCCAAATCGGGATATTAACACATTCAGTGCTCCTCACTCGGATCCGAGTGTGGCGGGGCCATAGTAACTGTGCCGCCCACTCGGATCCGTGCAAGCGTCCCATTCATTTTGTTTTGGCTAGTAACGCACCGGCATTCGAAGCGAGCTCACGTTGTTTTGCGCGGCCACTCTGGCAATATAATCAACTTACGAAAAAGATAATTGGTTTCATTCTAATAGTGTTGTGGTGATTTGTATACACGATAGACAGGACGCACACCACTCTGTGCTCCTCACTCGGATCCGAGTGGGGCGGAGTGGGGCGGGGCCATAAGTAACGGTGCCGCCCACTCGGATCCGTGCAAGCGTCCCATTCATTTTGTTTTGGCTAGTAACGCACCGGCATTCGAGGGAGCTCACGTTGTTTTGCGCGGCCACTCTGGCAATATACGACTTCTGGCAACTTACTTAATTAAGTATTATGTTTTTTTGTTTGATTTTTATAATTGTAGATTTTAATTAAGTATTATGTTTTTTTTTTGTTTGATTTTTATAATTGTAGATTTTAATGCTTCTTTGCATAGATTGATTTATATATATTTCTAAATAAATAATTCTCCAGATGCATAATTGTTTTATTTAAGTACTTACTGTTTTTTTAAGTCACCACATGATGACATTTTAGTTAATAAACAATTGCCATCCCTAGCACTCGGATCCGAGTGTTCGGCACCCGACGTGCTGCATGCCGACCACTCGGATCCGAAAAATGTATTTTTTAATAAAAATAATAATAATAATAATATACATTCATACATATTTTCAAACATTCATATTTACTTAATCAAAATTCACCATGAAAAGTTATGGCATACGGCTATTACTTTGTACCCATTGTTTAAGCAGTGAATGTGTTAAAGTTATTTAGAGGGGAAGAGATTAAAATTTAACGAATTTTTAAGTTATAATGTCCACAATGAAAAAATGTAGGTACCCAATTTTAACATGATTTTTCATCGAGTATTTACACAATGATTTATAGGTGCGTTACGTTCATACAACGCAAGTTGCACTTTTAACTGTGCTTTTAATCCGCTTCGATATTACATTAGGTTTTTGTGACAGATAATTACGAGACCTTTAATACACGAAGAGCTGAATGAAAGTCACGAGTCACGACAATTAATGGAATTTAAGTACCTCAGTTTTCACGCTCTACTGACATATTTTTTTTTCACTTTTAATATCATTGAGCATAAGTTGAATTAAAGTTATGATTAAGAGAAATAAAAAAATTGGCAACTAAATTGTATAAACATTGTGAGACTGTTATTATGTAATGTATTTTGTTTGTTTGTTATATATAAATACTGTTCCTAGCCACTTTGCCTTATATTATTAAACTCTTAAATTATTTAGGGTCAATAATGTTGACTGGATGTGACTATTTGATATTTCAAGAATTTCTTCAAACAACTAGACTCATCCCATTCTAATAACACCTTTATGGTTAAGACTTTCGGTTAGCAAGGATTACATCTCAGGAAAACTTGAAAATGTTATAGCTTTTAACTGATAACTTTTCACATTATTCTTCACGATTTATTTATACTTACTTTTTACGCTCAACCGAAGACCCTTGTTTAGGGGTACGTTTTTAGAGCCGTAATTTTTAACGAGGTGCAGTATCATCGCGTCTTGTAGGGCGGAACCATTAAGAGGAGGAAACATTATTTCCGGTCGTTAAATCGAGTACTTTCTGATTTGATGAACGATCAGTAGTGTAGTGCCTTAGTTGGGGTGGCTTGATAGAGCCGTTATTTTAAGTGCCTAGCGGAAAGATGACTCGGTATTAGATTAATAACCTTCAAAGCTTTTAAAACATTAGCAATTCTGGATCAGCATTTTTTACTTAATCATTTTTGTATTTTTTTTCTTTTTAATTTCGTACTTTCGTGCCAGTAACGCAACAATGATGTTTTTTATGTTATTGATGTCTGTAGACGATAATGAGTATTTACTATCAGGTTATATCCTAGCTTATGTGTTACTATTTTTCAATGATATGAGCTTCTGAGTAAAACAAAATTCACTATGTCACTAGCATGGGAAAATTGGGACAGTAAAACTTTACCAATTGTCCTATTCTTCATGTACTTATAATAGTTATCTTTTTCCGTGTCTTTAGCTCCATAATTATCTGTCATATCCATGGTTACAGTAATATCATCCATAACTGCAACTTGCATTGCCTGAACGTAACGTAGGTACCTGCCTATCTTTGGTTTAAATAATCACCCTTTCCCAACAGACATAAGGAAGCAATTCGTGCAGCAACCCCAGTCAGTAGTGGTGGAGGCTGGCAGACAGGTGACGTTCCGGTGTTCGCCACCAGAGGCCGCGCCGCCTGCCACCATCAGGTGGATGAGGAATGGCCAGCCGCTAGAGGCTACTGATGAGAACTTGGTGCTGCCGAAAGTGGGATTGCAGGTTAGTTGTTAATCTACCAGTTTATGATACGGGTATTTACGATATATATCCTGGTCACGGCTGAATAACTATGTTGAAATACCAGCGGATATATTATCGTGAGATCGCGTATCATAAATATGTGCAATCTGCGACGAGCTAATTTAAAATCATATTATTCAACCACCTGGCGTCCCGACATTCTTGAGCGATATAATAAGGCTGATTTATCCTGGAAAAGCTTCAAGGGTTCCCAAAATATATTAGGGCTATTTTACGGGAATAGAAAAGAAACAGAAAGTTCAAATAAATTCTACTTCTAACGACGAAAAAGCTATCAATTCCGTCCATTGCTGCATCTTATTTCGTCAAATCTACGTTGTTACATCCTTCCTTTTTTAATTGATACATCTTTAAAGCAGTCTACACGCTATCAATGCTACAAATGTACTAGGTACTGTACATCTACGTTATTTTCAACTCTGTTCAATCTTAATTCTTGGTGATATGCTGCACCTACAGGAAAATATTCAAATATGAAAAATGAAAAACCGGTAACATTCCGATGTTTTTCATTTTATGATGATTGCCACTATTTCAACTGATTAATCTGATTAGTACAATCACTGGAAGTCGTTAGTTCCAAAAAGACAACCTATAACCTATACAAGTTTACAGGAACAAAGTATTAAAAGATTTCTTTTTATCGCAGGATATGGCAAACTACTCATGCATTGCTGAAAACATCGCCGGTCGTCGGGAGTCGGACATCGCCGTCCTTTCAGTATACGGTATGTTCTTAGCATGCTTTTCATGGTATAGTTTTTGATTATAGTGACACTTTGTGCAATACTTAAAGGGATCTAAATCTTTTTGAAAAAGTTTGAAATATACATAACTCTCTTGCCATATTGTATTTTGGCGTGGAACATGGCATTCGACATTGCGCATTGAATAGAGAAACTTATAGGTACTAAAAATACAATTAAAAAATAAGTACATAATCTTAACCTACATTTTCAGATATATTTATAAGTCTTTTTATCTCATCATAACTGACCTTATTCACGTTTTCTGCTAAAAAAGCGACTTATAGGCGAAGTTGTTTATCTTTAATTAATTTTGTAAATATGTCGCTAGAAATTTTCATTCAGATTTTACTATTACCTGTTTCATTTGAACCAGTTTCCAAAGTATCTTTTATTTGTATTTCTGAAAGTCCATCTTCAATTATACCGTCGAGCCTCTTCGTTCAAAAGGTCTCCGCTAAATTAAATTAACCCACTATCCGGCGAAATGCTTATTTCTAGAAAAAACAGTTCGTCCTCTTTACCGTAATGTTGTGAAAAGGTATTTCCAGTGGCTGTTAATATAATTTCTGTTACAAATTATACCAAAATGTAAGTTAAGAGCTCGATTATAATTATATCATACGAATTTAAAAAATGTAGGTACTCGTAAGTATTAAGTTTATTTCTAAATATCATTATTTCTACCCAATGTTTCAAATCCTTCATTATTGTAGGTATTATTTCATCATGCCATCATAATTATGGCGATTGTGCATCTTGATTTGGGTAAATGTTGCTAATTTAAGTCCATGTCATGGGTGCCGTGGATTTTCTTTTATAACGCTACACAATTATAGCCGCACACTAGGATTTTATGTATCGTGGGTGCTGCCATGGACAACACACCAGACAAGGCTACACACCGATCCAGAACAGAAATTTAAAGTCACCATTCAAATTGTCGCCTCGCTGAAAATCGAACCCAGGTCCTTTGGAATTGCGATATTAGGTACGTGTTAACCACTGAGCCATTCCAATCGTCATTGAGCAAACACAAAACGCTCACCAAAACCAAGAATCAAAAATAAACTCATCATTCAAACGTTGGTCTCGTCGAGAATCGAACCCGACTGGAACGGCAGTCCGACATTGTCCAACATTTAGTAGTAGAAATTACTAGCAACATTAACCCAAGCCAACTGAATCACTACCAACATTCACCCCACCTGAACTCCTACCCTATCTAACCAGTAAACGGCGGCTGGTCCCCCTGGTCCCCGTGGGTGCCGTGCCGCTGCGGCGCGCAGGCGAGCGGCCGGCGGCGCACGCGCACCTGCACCGAACCAGCGCCGGCCAACGGCGGCGCGCCCTGCCGCGGACAGTCTGCGCAGACCGATGATGACTGTATGCGGTGTCAGAATGGTATGTCATAAAGATTTTATTAACCGACTACCTATGCCATCTTGGATTTTTATGTTTGTTTCTTTAGAACTTTCGACTGGATGAAGAGATTTTGATGATTTTTGTTTTATTTGAAGGCTGGTGCTTGTCGTGTGGTCCATGAATTTGGACATCTAGCGAGAAGTTAATGTGTTATTTGTACTTGTTGAAGTTGAAGTTGGTTATTCTTTTTTATGTTATTTTTGTACACGGTACTTTATAATATTTGCGTCGGTCACGGAAGACATCGTGATGCACTTTGCATGAATTGTCCCAGCTTCGACACCTGGGAAAACTTAGCTTAATCATTTGCAAAGGTCCGTCCTACACTTGTGGGTACGCGTATTCGTGCGAATGTGAGTGAGTGACCTACGAGTTCTACATAATGTTTTCAAAGGTACTTAAAGTGTGTAATGGACTATGGCCTGTACCGCTCACATTGCAAGAGGAAACCCGTGCTCAGCACTGAGACAGTTATGGGTTGCGATAATGATTAGCATAACCGTTAGTAACAAATATTTAACACACGGCTGAGAAGAAAAGTAAGGTGTTTATGGCATGTTAGTCCGACCGCTAGCGGGGACTGAAATGTCCTCGTGTGCACTGACTGGTTTAATTACATCTCATGTTTGTAACCGCAAATTCGCGCTTAGATGTAATTTGACTCGAGGTTACGATGTTATCGTTCACTGAATTCAGTGAAAATTAGCTTAAACTACGCTTTGAAGTTACATCCTTATACAGGGAACAGAAAACATTTAATTGCAAATTGTTACATTTGCGTTTAACTTTTTTAGTATATTATCGATATTATGCAGCGAAGGAGAATTGATATTATTATTAGATACCTACTAATAGTGTGTGTGTAGATTGAGTGAGCACCCTAAATAAAATTAATCACGTTATGCTAGTTATTTAGTAAAAGTATAAAAACAATTTGTAAAAGCAATCTCACAATTTGTAAAAAGATAAAACGTGAGATATGTCAGTTAATGTATGCTCATTCAGTTCTCACCTAAGACCACTCTGATCTACGAATGCGTGAAGGATAGGTACATTTGAGAGTTGTGTACTAGCTTTTAGTAAAACCTTTGTATTCTGTAAAATGGAAGTATGATTAAATGCTGAAGCTATATGGTTCTACTTCAAGAGGCATCAGTAGACCCTGCAATGGTCAATGATGGCCTGGCTTTCCTATTAACAACAAGGACTGTATTCAAACATCCCAAACCCAAGTTCCCCGTCACCCAGGCTCCTGGTCTCCGTGGACGGCGTGGTCGGGTTGCAGCGAGGACTGCGTGCGCGTGCGCCGGCGGCAGTGTATCGGCGCGTGCGCCGGCTCCACGCAGCAGCACGCCGCTTGTGTGGACGGCCTGTGCTCGAGTGGGATGAGTGAGTGTTTGATATTTTCTTCTTTGTCTTCTTATTTATAAAACAATGACTTTGTTTTTTATTAGATGTTTAGTAAAGGGAGTCCTGTAAAATGTGTCGTGGCTTGGCAGCAGCCGAGTAAGTACCGACTGATCACGTTCAAATCTTGTAATATATGCGAGTGTTGTTTAAAACTTTGATAGCCTGAGTTAGGTTGGACGTAACGTTACCATTTCCACTCAAATATCGTAGAAAACTTTTTTCTTAATATCAAATTTTTTTTGTTATTGTCATTTAGTCAATATAATCCCTCGAACACTTGATGTAAAGTTGCCAATATTCACAAACTCCATAACACTCACTTCACGCACACGCATTGGTACTCCTCGCACACTCCATAACGCTTTAGAAAAAGTTTAAAATTACCTGACGAAAGAAAAGAAAACTTTTAAAATTACCTCACGTTACGTACCTATTGCCTGGAAAAGTAACCAGTTTAACCAAATAAAAAGTAATTTATAAATCCACATCTCTCGTATATGCTGTGTTTCACACTCCACAACCCGTGTGTCGTTGCGGAATTGTGTCAACAAGGAACACTCATAATAGAATAAAATTCACGACTGCTATACTGAGAAAAATGCTATTGTTTAATTCACCGACTGGCTACCGACAAAGCTGGCCGGACTCCTCAATTAACCGCTCTACAATTTAGATTGTTGTTGTTGCTAACTACTGATTTGCTAACACTATTTCCCTATCCCAGTATAACAATCGTAGGTACTCCACTTCGTCCAACATGAAGCTTCGAGAATGTTCTTCAGATACAAGGTGGGTAGTATGTTCCACGGAATCACGGAAAACAAAATTTAGTTGTTTAGTTTTATTGATCACATGCAACTTTTTTTCGCAAATGAACAATAAGTTATTAGAAATTCTGAATAAAAATATAAAATAAATAGTTGGTTCGAACTTAAACACTTACAATTTTCGAAATTTCGAAAATAATATTGACTTGACAAAACATTATTTTTTTACCATCCTCCCCAACAGGGTTAAACATTTCCTTATGAAGTCCTAAATTATCGTGATTCACACAGACAGAAATAAACGTTCATACATTTAAAATTTAACAGATGTGAATTTGAAACACGAAAGGTAACAGGCGCGCCCCGAATCAATCCGCTTAATGGCTTTTTGTTATGGCTGTGATGGGGTTGGTGGTACCACTTTTGATTTAATGGCGGAACTACCGTAATTATGTTGAGTGATGCCAACTTATAATATCATATTTGGGCGTATAAACCATGGATGTTATAGTTTTATCAATGACTAGTAAATCCGCCCTCGCTTCGCTTCGGGAAACCAGTCCCTTCAAAAATCTCTATAAATTTTAACAAATTTATGTTATTCCGATGTCTAAGCTATATTACTGCAAAGTTTCATGAAAATCCGTTCAGTAGTTTTTGCGTGAAAGAGCAACAAACACACACACAACATACATCTTTACAATCTTTCGCATTTATAATATTAGTAGGAAGTAGGATTTTACAGCCAGGCTATATTAGCTTTATTGCTTAATGTACATATTTAAATACTCGAGATTCGTTGTACGTTTGAATTTCGACCGAATTTATTATGGTAAAGGATGTTTTAGTTTGACACTATGTATTAACACGAAGGTTTTCTGTCTCCTTAGTAATATATACATATATAACCTGTCTTATTTTTTACTGCAATTGACGAAGTCAGTAGGTATTAATTTGTAGTTCCTCTCGTGTTTTAGGTCACGTGACATACCGATTAAAAATTTCGAATTTTAATATTGTTTATTAAAATAATTATGTGCTTTTATGACTCAAAATCTAAATATTAAAGTATATTTCGGCATAAATTTTAATATTTATCAAATTTCATAGTTTATTTTTCACCACCGAAAGTACCCAATTGCGCTGTCATCGGTATTAAAGCAATATGCACACTTCAAGTACATACAATAACAGGAACTCTGATCAAAGTATAGCTTCAAAAACAGTACATGATTGAATTGCGAAATCAATTAGCTAAGGGTACCGCAAACGGCGAATCAAACTTAATTATTAAATATTATTACATTAAAGGCACTCCGAAAATTATCCAAGTGGCCTCAAAATACTAAGAAAAATACATCAGCCAAACAACTCAATAGTTGATTTTAAACTTTTATCATCGCGGATTACACTCATTTTTTCTATAATGCGGGTTACTCACGATATGTATTTTGGTGTGCCGATATTTCGACCCAGTTGCATGGACCGTGGTCACGGCGGAACTGCGGTGGCGCAGAGAAACTTTTGACACATGACATTTTACACTAATACATTAGTCTGTCTACCTTTCTTCTAATTCGTTTTTGTGATTTGTTGACCATATTACGACACACTACACTAACCACATCCTTGCGCTCGACCTCTTTAATTTTTTCCGATAAACATAAACTAACCACTGGATTCCATGTTGGTATTAATTTAAATCCGTCCTCCCAATTAAAGTTTTTGGGGTGTTTTTTAATCTCTATCGCCTCTCTTACTAACCGTGGGATGTAATGGCGTTCCATGGCGATAACCTGCGGGCTGTGAAGTTCAATCAAGTGATTAGTGCCTGAATCAAGTAGATGTTCTGCTACAGCTACAGCTGATTTCTTCCTTTCATTCTTCCTAATAGCTGCTATGTGTTCTTTTAAACGCTGCGATATTGCCCGTTTCGTCTGTCCAATGTAACAACTACCGCAGCTACAGTCTACTTTGTACACCCCTGGACACTGGTCTTTGGGTGAGCGTAAAAAGGCGGTAACTTTTTTAAACGGCGTGTAAATTGTCTTTATATTTAATTTCCTATTTAATATCCTACCGATTTTGTCCGTTACCCCTTAAACGTAGGGAAGAAATGTTGATTGACGTTCAACTGTGCTGATCTTGGAATTTTTATTATGCGGTCGTCTTTCAGTTTTTTGGCGTGTGGCCGTTGCGACGCAGTACACTGTGTACATGTTGCAATTCCTGCGTCACGTGATCATCATCACAAATATCATAGGCTCTGTGCTCGTGAGTAACCCGCATTACAGAAAAAATGAACTCAATAGTTACTTCAAGTTCAATTCATAACATCACTTACCAATTGGCAAATAAATATGAGGATATAGTTACAAGCTCTTCGTCTCTAAAGTGCTTTTACGCAAATGTGCGAAGCATTCAAACCTCAGGCAAAGTTGAAGAATTAGCCTGCATAATCAAATACATACCCGCTACTGTACATATCATTCTGCTAACAGAAACTTGGCTAGCGTCGGATTATGAAGCACGATCTATACAGATACGGAATTATACCCATGTCTTCAACATTCGAACCGATACTATAGGAGGAGGTGTATCAATTTTCATACACAATAATTTTACATTTGATTTAACTGATTCACTATATACCGACAGGAATAATTACTTGTGGATCTACATACATAAACTGGCTCTGAACATAGGACTAGTGTACAAACCCCCTGACTCTAACATAAACAAATTCAGACACAGACACAGACACTCCAATTTTATTTATTTGTGTGGATTATACTCAAAACACGGTTGATCCGTTCGCAAGACAATTTTTTTTTTAATCACAATATTAGGTATCTACTTATACCTTATTCAGTTCTAAGCAGAATACACCTAAAATAAAAGTGTGTTAATTGAATGATTATATTTTTAACTAGCGACCCGCCTCGGCTTCGCACGGGTGCAATGCTGATACTAAATACACTACAGAAAAACTGTGAACATTGTATATAAAAACATAGCGGCCCGCTCTGGGTTCGGACGGGTATAACATAATATATTATGGCCTATGTCACTCGCCCCGGCCGGCCAGTACCACCGCAAGCGCTACGTCCCGCAATTTTAAATCTGTAATATCTTCGAAAATATTCATTCAAATCTTGTGCTGTAAAGGACCATATAGATCTATATTAAATCAAAAATGTATTTAAGCTATTTAATTAGGTATTGTAATAATATTTAATAAGGATTAATTATTGGTTAAAATCGCTTCGAAAATTAGCCATTATTCGTCGTAAAATGTAAATGACAAAAAAATGTTATTGTGGGATATTCATAAGAGATAGACATATACCATCGCGGAGTTTTCTGTAGACCTTTTTAATGTGTACAAATAATTAGTACATTATTTTGATAAATCTCGTAGGGTTCAGCTTGCGCTTGCAATGTAAGCGGAAAAAATTGATAATTAACGACATCACATTAGAAACCTCAAAAATAACAGTATTTCTCCACTATTTAATGGATGTTATTATACATATAAGCCTTCCTCTTGAATCACTCTATCTATTAAAAAAAACCGCATCAAAATCCGTTGCGTAGTTTTAAAGATTTAAGGACACAAAGGGACATAGGGACAGAGAAAGCGACTTTGTTTTATACTATGTAGTGATTCTGTTCAATTAACGAATATACAAGATATTGGACGGAAATATTTTTACAGATTTTTCTACCTCATTTGATCACGTCAAGTTGAATCATTCACTGACTGCACGAATGAATGAATGAATGAATGAATGGTTGAATGAAATGTTTACGTATTCGAAGTAAGTTTTTACAAACACTATTCGAAAGCATATAAATGTCACTTGCTACAAACTGTGAACATCGTGAGGTAACGTACATGCCGGAAAGTTCGCAAAACTCAAAGTTGTTTGAAGTCCACCAATCCGCACTTGGTCAGCGTGGTGGACCATGGCTTTAACCTTTTAATTCTGAGAAAAGACCCGTGCTCAATAGTGGGCCACATGATGGGTTGCGATGATGATTTCGAAAGTCTAACTACGCCACTGCTTCAAACTACCCTGTAAGAAAAATCACCGTTTGGAAAACCTTTACCTTATACGCTATACTATTATAGTAATAGTAGCTTGTAACCAAAAGTAAAACTATCGGAATCATAGTGTAGACCCGTGGTTGTCAAAATGCAGCCCGAGGTTGGTATCTTTTTAAAGCGACGAGGGTGGAAAGGTGTTCACAACGGTGTTGCACGTAGACGTTTATACGGATAGCGGCGCCCCACAGTGCCTATTTGTGTAGGATTCTTGTACCCTTGTGCACCCTTGGCTAGAGTAGCGTGACAGCGACATAGATGGCGCTGTTCCACTTTATGAATCACGCTAACGATTGCACTTCCGCGCTTCTATGTATAGATCGTTGTTGTCCGTCATAATCACAAAGTAAACATTTCAATGAACGACATACTTGTTGAAAGTCATTTTTGAAAGCAAAAGGCATTTTTCCCTTTTGCAATAAAATTCATTATGTTTACGGTGTTTACCATTTGTCTTGTACATAATCGGACGTCTGCATGTTCGCATTCGCACCGTACTAGTACAATTCGTACGACGTACGTACTAACTTAACTGGTACTCTGCTCTGTAGAGTGTAGTAGTACTATTTTTTTATTACTTTTGGGATTGAAGTCGGTTTGGTTTTGTTGTTTTGTGATTTTTTGTTTTTTTTTTTGTTAAAATTAGTTAATAATGGATTAGCATTAAGTTTATTGCTGTTTATTATCTTGTGCATTTTTCATAACGACCGTCACCCGCAGGGTTACAAAAGCAGAACATAACGCTGTACGTGGGCGTGGGCATAACCCTGGCGATGCTGGGCGCCGGCGCGGCCATCCTGTACGTGTGGTGCCGCTACCGCGCGCAGCCCGGCTACGTCGCCGCCAGGACAGGTACACTTGGATCATTAACACTTTAGAGTTTTAGAGTGTAGACACTTTTGCAACACTTCATTAATTGACACTTTAGAGTTTTTAGACACTTTAATACTTTTGCTCTTTTATATGTATAGGTGAACAAATACATGTTTTAAGAAGTTTTGTAAGTATTTACAAAATAACTGACTTCAATATCGACAGGTATAAATAACTCAATAACTACTCGACAGATGTCCCTTAAGTGCCTCAATTTATGTGTGACCACACGAGCATCAGCTTTCGAATAAAAAAGAATCATAAAAATCGAAACACTCAGTAAACGTGTACTTTCGAGGTGGTCTCATTGCGACCATGTCGGTATCGATGATGGAATGTCAAGGAAATCGAGAGAAATTTAAAAATTTTAGAAGGCCTATGTGTTTCATAATTTTTTACGTTACCCTCTTATCGATATTGAAGTTGGTTTTGGTTTTGTTAAAATTATGGTATGATTCTTTTATCATTCTTCTCATACAAAGCAGGCCTAATTACTGTTTGCTTTTTAATTCTCAGTTTTAATTATTATACTCCTAGGTTAATCAAAGATTACCAGATTAAGCATCAATTTGGCAAAAAAATTACCCTAACTTAATTCGATAGGTTTAAAAATACGTAAACTTACTTTGACTTTTTCGTTGTAACATGTGTATGCAATTACTTATACTAAGGGGCGTAATTTAGAAATTATGGCTTTTCACATTAGTAATAAATACTCCTAAGAGCCCACGCCCAGCTGTGGGAGAGTTACATTTATCGGACGCAAGTCGACCTATAAATAGACATAATTGCCCCGTTCCATTATTCATGGTTAATAACCAGTTCAACTGAAGAGTTCTTGTATAACAGACCCTTACTTTTTGTGAACCAGTCGTGTTGATTGCACATTGCAAACGCCTTAACAATGTGTGCCTTAATTACGCTCGTATGCGGCGATAATTAACTTTTTTATTGACGAGATTGGTTTTATAGAACCAATTAGTATTTTATGGTATGCTAGTGATGGCATGCGATGATAGGATCTAGTTTAAATTTCAATCTTCATAGCAAAAAATGAGGTCCTAGGTACTCGTATATGCAGGTATTTAAGGGTTAATATAAGGGCCTACATGACCGAACTTGTAAATTAATTTACCCTCATACATGTATTTACATAAAAACGAAAGTATGTAACACTCTTACTACTTAAATACGAAATTTTGAAATTTATCTATGAATATGTTATTTGAATTAAATTTGTAATTAATCCTATCCATTTTACTATTTTCACTTCTTTCTCTATTATTGTAATTAATTTGTATTTTGAGTTTTGACCGATATAAAAAACAACACCTTTACGCAGGCATCCCCAAGTCATATTCTAGTCGCGATAAGGGCAACGCCGCACCAGACCTCACGCGGACGTGCAACGAGTATTGGATGCAGAGACCCGACAACCATTATGATATGCCGCAGCTTAGAGACAGGTGGGTTACTCCTAGATATCTCCTAGATATGGATTAAATATCTGCCTTATGATAAATTGTCCTCATGCAATGATTAGGTACTTTGGGAGTTTTTTTATGAGGAGGAACGGTGAGAAGAGATTAAGATGCTTTGGAGATTACTATAACATATTGAAAATTTACACTCGGATGTCCCAATTTGCTTTGCTTTTATCGGTGTAAAATTACTAAAACATTCAATTTACAAAACACTATTTTCTTACTTATGTAACTTACATTTTATTATTTAATTTTATTATCAATTATAATACTTCAAACAAACTACTTTGTTCCTATATCAATGAATTTCCTTGCTCCTTTATCAGTTAATTTCTTTACATTTAGCTACGCGTCCCCATTCGGCAACCGGAGCCGGCAACAATCTTCGCTGGGCAGCAACCACTACGAGATGAAGCCGTACAGTCCCTCGGGCGACTCCGCCTCCAGCTGCTACACCAACTGTAAATACAATGTTAATTACATTTCATTGGTTTCCTTCTGTTTGAACGAACACGTACATTGATTGACAAAAGAAACAATGTTTTTCTTTGATCGTTTACACTTGGAATAAGTGTTGCAGGTTTATTTTTCGTCTTTCTTTTCAAAATAATAGGTCCATAGGATGCAATACGGATTTCAGTTTTATACGAACAAGTTATCTAATAATATTTCCTGCTATGCTTAAACATTGATTAAAATTGTATTTATATTTAATTTCTGTGTACAGCTTTACTTCAGGATACTTTGAAAGATTTATATTGTGTAGATCTTTTAAAAAGTTCAATGTGAAAATATGAAAGCCCATTATTTTTTCACCATCTAAGTAAAATAGTGTAAAAACGCTCACCATATAACATTTCTTTCGCAGCAAGAACAATGACGTCACGATCAAGCGAATGCTCGTCATCCCAACTCGCGGAGCTGGTGACGTCATCGCCTACCTCCCACTCAAAGGTGGACGTGGCTGTCACCCTCCCAACGTGTCCTCTGGATACTAGCTACAGAGACAAAATATGTTTAACGATAGTGAAATGAACTTGGCAGTTTAGTTTTAAATATTTATTTTTTATCTTTGTGAATTGAATGTGTTTATATTATACCTTAATTTTTTGTACCTTTTTTGTATCTGAAGAGTTTTATTCGACAATACATCAAAAAATAGTCAACGACGTTTACTAAGGTTATTTACCCTATTCACACCCTATGACGTTAAATAACATATTAATATCCATTATGTTAAACGCGTAAATAAATTATAACCACTGTGTTTAAACTTTATGAACACATTTAATTGACTCAATTTAATTCTATCAATGAGATGTGGCGTACCTTTAAATAGTTTTGCAGTAAGCTCCGACTGACGACGGCGACATTTAAACGAATGCCGATGCGGTTAGAAGCCGTAACTTTTTTTAAATTATTACCTATATTACCTACAAGTGATACTCGTTTTTCTCGGGTATTCACAGTTCCTCAAGTTTTCCTTTTAGAACTTTTTTTTTCACAAAATCATATTCTAAATACTCATGAAACAATTACTAAAAACAATAATTTTCATTGATTAACAGTATTTTAACCGTAAATCTGATTTTTGCGTAATGATATAAAAAACGCAAAAAATGTGAAAAATCTTCGTAAAAAAGTGAAAATCTCGTTTTTTCTTGGCCGTAGTTACGCTAGTCGCGATTTGGCTGAACCAAAAACTGAACCACTGCCATTGCTGAGGCCGAATTCAGTTAGATTTTACTGTATAGTCGCTGCTCTAATCATTTTAATTTTTAATATCTTACTTTTGTTTATTAAACCTAAATAGCGATTGTTTTAAATATCGTTATAATGTTACTAATATAACGTATACGTAATGTATGTTTGTAAATAATAAAGTCTATGCTCTATGTTTTACTGTAGCTTCTATGCTAACTTTCTTTGATACTGCAAATAAACGAATTTAATCATGGATACTTCTCTACTAATATTAGGTACGTTTATAGAGATGCTGATTTACTGATGATAATGAACATGTCTATAAATGAACTCGAAATACAATACTCTGTTTCCTTCTAAGCCTAAGCATTCATATATTTATTAGATATAATTATTATAAAATGACTAAATGTTGATTTTCAGCAAAGACTGAATGATAAAACGCTAAACGCATTTACTGCCAATAACAACCACGATGGAAACAACGTTTCTTTTGTAAATAATGTAATGTAAAACTGTGATATTTTATAAATATTAAAACAATGTGTAATGCATTTTATTTTTATTTTATTATATTCCTGAATTATTCACTTTTATCCTAAATATAAAAATTTATATCCTAAAAGATTGATATGAAAAGTTCACAGACTTATCCGACACTAGGTGTTGCCTGCAGTTTTGGGCATTTCTTGGTGGTCATACTAGCATGTCATAAACTTATAACTTCAACGATTTGAATTGACTTATCGACGTATGCCAATTACTGCCATCTATCAAACAATTTCCACCCATAGGGCGCATTCAAGTAGAACACTGGTTACCGGCGCCGATCTGCCAGCGCTTATCGGCGCTTATCCGCGCAGGTAGTCGGCGCAGGTAGTCTCTATACTTTGTGCCGAACCAGCGCCGATAAGCGCCGAACGTTGCCGACAAGGTCCGACCTGCGGTTATGTCAACGGACCAGTACCGATAAGCGCTGGCAGATCGGCGCCGGTATCCAGCGTTCTACTTGAATGCGCCCATACTTGATACCACCAATATTTCCACCGATCTCATACTTGAGTCGCTGAAAATATGAAATTTCCACTTTTCACTAAAAACTAATTTATTACGTGTGCTCACAGTTCAATTTAACTTGTGTAACGGACGTGACGTAAGCTGATGCACCGCCAGCTAAATTGTGCCTAAAGGAGCCGCCTGCCAACGCATCACGTAGCCTTAGCCTTAGTTAAAGCAAAGCCAAGCCAAAGCCACCGCCCGCCATATTCCCTCCAGCCACAGCCAGGCAGCCGTCACAGCCAGACGGTGGAGCGGAAGGTGTCAATATAAGCCAAAGCCATAACCTTAGCTTTATCTGTAGCCATTGACGATACTTTTTGCATGAACTGATGTTATTTGAAAAAGAAAGATGTGACGTTGACGAATTTGATTTGGTATTCGATTCGATGTATTGTCATTGAGCAGAAAATTATAAAATCCTAAAGTATAAATAGTCGTATTATTTCCCTTCTTTTACACTTGTAAGCAAAATTTACTTAAAGCATTTTAAATTATTGCCATCAATTTACAATGAACCTTAATCAAAGGGGCGAAAAGCTGGCATTTGCGTGGGTTGCCATTAGCTTAAAAGATTCAAATAAAATAGAATTGAGTACCCTTTGCGTTTGAACCGTTGAGTATCCATAATGAGCAGCAAGTTTAAAAATGTGATATTAAAAGAATCCAAGCAAGCGTTTTTATAACAACACATTTGCCTCAAACTCACGACCCCGATAAAAATTATAATACATTTTATACATCACAGGGTCGGATGACATGACCGCCTTTATAAGACAAGTATTATCCACAGGGAAGAAACCAGTTATGTACGGCACCGGTACAATATGGGATCGGGTGTCAATGAGGGTTGGTTGTTCAGAAAACGTTAAGGCGTGATTGTTGAATAATAATAGGGGCATCGAAAATACTTTGTCTGAACAAGAAAGACCACGTTTTATCTGATCAACTCCTTGAATACACAACTTCACATTAAATAGACCGTGAAAAGTTTATTAAGTTAATCAGTTACGAAAATGGTCGATAAATAAAAAGATACCACTTAACACAGCTAGTGAGTGTTATGGATGGAAGCTGGAGTGTCAGTATCTACTCGCTACATTTCTTGTGTCGGAGAAGCATGGATTTGAAGTATTCCTAGTAGTCCACTCTAGCCCTGTCCCCCGGGTTGACCTAATAAGCAGACGAGCCACCTGGTGGTAAGTGGTCACCTTCGCTTATAGACACCAGCAACACCAGGGGAGTCAACAGTGCAACGCCGTCTCTAAAGAAAAATACCTCAGAAGAAAGCTCCATTCACAATTTGAATGAACATGACAGTACGTGGCAAAAAAGATCGTGAAAATCGGACCGTAGAGGTTTTCCACGAGTCCAATCAATGTGTCGTCCACATCTTCAGTCTTCAGTCTTCAACTTCAGTCTTCGGCAGGTAGTGTGAAGGTGGAAGGATGCAGTGGGCACCAAGTCGAATAATTAAAGAATTCACAACTTCACTAGCATCAATTACCCTAGAACAATGATTAATCTGTCACATAAATATCTGCCGAATCTGAAACCAAACCCGGAACCACTCAAAGGCAGGACCAAAAGGCTACGGGGTCGGTTTAATTCCAACGCTTCCAGGAAACCATTCACGTGATCAATAAATCTTAACGTCAGACGCATTAGGCCCTTCTCACACAACGCTATTTGCAAGCGACTAGGATCTTGTCAATGTATGAAAGCGACGCGTCTACGATGCGTCTCCTGTCAGTAAACAATGTCAGATACAGCGAATTTTGGATTGTGTTACAGTCGCGTCGCTAACAAATGGCGTAGTGTGAGAAAGGCCTTAGACTCAAAATGATCTCATCCACATACCTTCATAACGCTCCGAATTAATTTGAGGTTATTTATCTTAGTTTGTTCTTGTTTTGACTTGAAACGAACACTTGCTTTGTAATTAAGCGTGTCGACTAATTGGTTAAATGTAAGACGCCGTTTAATTGGCAATACGCTGTCGAATTAGTCACGTAATAAAATTTATTTGTAGTTTAATTAAAAGTATAATTACTACAATATTATTTCTCGTTTCTAACCAATTATCGTCTCATTGCATGGCAGGGGTTTCCTTTCGCAATGTGAGCGGTACAAGCCATAGTCCACTACGCTAAATAAGTACCTACAGATTGGCGAACTTCACACACCTTTGAAAATATTATGTAGAAGTTTCACGTGTGTGAAAACCTCACGTTTTCCTTTACCAAAGCAAGTGATAATAAACTAGTGAACGGCCCTCGCTTCGTTGAGCGTTAAATGGGGAATCTACATAATGTATCATAGCAAATTACGTAAGAATGTGCATAAACCTTCCTTGAGAAATACTCTATCTAATGGTGAAAACCGCATCAAAATCCGTTGCGTGGTTTAGAAGAACAAGACTTAGAAAGGCACAGACAGACAGAGGCGGAGGGCGACGTTACGTTAAATATTAAAACAAATGATAAACTATGTACCTATTTTTTCCATTAAGTAATGGGTGTAGCCTACGAGCATAAGTAAAACCTTTTTACTATTTATAATATCTTTGAGTGCATAGTAGCTATTACTAAGAGTGGATAGATAAGCATTTCTTAAAACGTTATAGCGATCCAATTGAAATGTGTTTGAATCTACCATTGAATGCAGTTCCCTAGAGTGTTGTTTGATAACAGATATATTTAAACTACTTAAGCACAAACTCTTTTGGCTCTGGAGTTTTATTCACATAATGTTTTTAATATTTATGACCCTGTGAAGCATTGGTTAACATGCCACATCGCTGATCGAACTGCACTGGGTTTGATTCCCAGCCAGCCGAGGGAAATTTTGAATTATGAGCATCAGTTTCCGTTCTTGGTTTTTGTGTGTGTTCTTGACTGGTGCGTCCAAGACATAAAGAATCCAAATATTATTCTTAAGCTATAATTGAATACGTAATTTATTCATTATACAATATTATTCATATTATGAATCTATTGAGAGGTAGATCCTATAGAGTTTGTCTTTTGTTCTACATTGTACATCCGATTTCATTGAAAGCAAAGATTACGAGTAGTAAACGATATCTTAAATATTTTGACAAGTTAATCTTGCTTACATATTGTTACACGCCGATATACAAACATTCAGTCGACCCAAAACAAAACTACACGCAATTACATCCAACATCTACCGTTTCTTGACCCAATGGAATACTCTATAAATATTAATCCGTCTTTAAAACATTCGACCACCCAATAACTAATCTTTGAAACCTTAAGCCAATATACTCAAGTGGTTCTCATTTACACCTCACGATTTATCGTCACGGCTGTCGAGTTGAAATCTTTGCCATTAGAATTTGTTACGGCGGAAACCAATAAAGTGTAATGTTTCACGATTAGTGCAATATAGTACTGGATTAAATAATGTTTCCTTGCGCAGAATGCTTTTATTTTACTAAATGTCATGTTAAGAGGTTTATAACTTTGCCTGGTAGTAGTTCTAGCTTGGCGTAAAGACTTGTTTATGGTTTTAACTCCATTAGTAGTTAGGTCAACTGAAAGCACATTTAACTAAGAACCGTGGAACATACATAAATGTTTGTTTTCAGATCTTGGTTCCTTACCAAGACATTAATATAATTTAATACGTGTATCACCCACTATTTTAATATTTAAGTTCTCATTTTAGAAATAGGAACTACGTTGAAGTCTGTTATTCTTGGGTCATATTTGTAGTCTTATTGTCTAACCTTCGCCACCAACGTCAGTTAATCATAGTATAATTAATCATATATAAATATAATAACAAGCATTTTTAAAACACATTAGGCATATCGCTTAACTGTATTTTCTTTTTATAAATAAATCACAATATTTAATAATCAAAACATTTAATTTTACATAGGGAAACGAATTAACGAGCTACTTGTGTTACTTAAATTATTACGTACGATATATCGAGTCGTACCCGTGTCGTATACAAAAAATGTCCGTCACTTAAAGTAACAAATCAAAGTGTTATTTTTGTAGCATACCATTACTCAATGTAACAGAGTAGTGTTCTAATAGAACGTACGGCAATGGACATATCTCACAATTATAAATAATATTATACTAGTAAACCCGCCCTCGCTTCCGTTTGGGAATTCAATCCCTTTGTACCAATGTTCAGAAATTGTTAAGGTAATAGTTAACATGAATAAATAAAAAAAAGCTTTTTGTAAAGTGAAAACTTCAATAATTTACAAAAAAAAATACCTAATCGAATAAACCGTTTCAGAGATTATCGTAGATAAAATCACGCACACAAAAATTGTATAAGTACAATATTATATTTATAGAGGAACGCAATGTATATAAATTGTTACAAAAACTTTGTAAGTAATTGCCCTTTTTTCCATAAGATCTATTGTTTAACTACTCTGTGTACCTGTACACGTCATTATTCAAACTGGAAAGTAAAACAAGAGTTCAAAGTTAACTTTTAACTGAACGTATCTGTCATTCAACTGCACTAATTGGGACAATTTTGTACCGACCAAATAAAAGTTTTGGTTTTATTGTTGAACATTCTGATTCGTAAGTACTCCGAGTTTTATTAATGTCGAGTGGCACTTGACTGCGTCGGAGTAAATCGAAGGGTTAATTGGATTCTGTTTCGATCTGCAGTCTGAGTTGAACTGAAAGATTAGGGTACCGTTGGTCATGGATAAAAATAGAACCCTTGGAGGACCGTTCTCGTGTCTGCTTATGCGTCTGTTACAGTCTATAAAACTAACAAGTGCAGAGCCGCCATTAGCGGGCGTTCAAGGCGTGCAACGCACGCGATCGGCATATTTATGGGGGGGGGGGGGGTACATGTGCAGGCGGGCTCCCAAGCACCTAGCGGCGGCGGCGCGGCGACCCTGACAAAGTGGTACGTCTTGATGACCAGTAAGGCTCTTCTCATACAACGCTATTTATGAGCTACGCGACTGCAACGCAATCCAAAATTCGCTGTAAGTATCTGAAATTTTTTACTGACACGAGACGCGTCACAATTGACAATGTCAGATACAGCGAATTTTGGGTTGCGTTGCAGTCGCGTAGCTCATAAATAGAGTTGTGTGAGAAGCACATAAGACACAAATGTCGTACTGGACTGCTATTCAAAACGATCCTGGGTTCAATTCCCAGCGAGGCGGAAATTTCAATAATGAGTTTAAATACTTTAAATATATGTTCTAGGTATGAGTGTGTCCCTGTATTTGCGTGCAAGAACTTAAAATAGTCTTTTTTTATGGAATTAAGATAGCAAACGAGCATGCAGCACCACCTTCCGCTACCGCCCATGACAACTGTGACCGACCCAGAACTAGACTCAATGAGTCTCGTTCTAACTCGGTCACAGATCTATGCGTTGCTACCCCTGAGGACTGAGATGGTCGCCTCTAAAAAAGTGTAACCGGCTCCACACCTTCCTATCCGGATCACAATTGTTCTTAAAACAATTATTACACGGTAAAAATGGTACTAAGTACCGTGGCCGTAGTCAGTTTTAGTTATAGTGAAAATAACAACGAGGATAATGACATCCAATGTGTTGTCATTTCAGTCCATCCTTTTCCATGTGGTTTCATGTTCTGATGAGTCTGATGAGTCACATCTCATTTGGCTACAATGTTGACTTACTCATCCGTTCCGCGAATCCTAGCAATGAGCCACAGAGTAGAAAAGCTACTTGTTTGTAAGTTGTAGCCCAATTTGATCCAGAGAAGATACCGTTAATTGAGTCAATAACAAGATAATAACATATTTATACGGATTGCTATTTATGGTGACGGTCAACGATCCTCTATATGAAATTAGGTATTTTGACATGAGACTTGTGGGTTTCTTTTATGTTAATTTAATGCTGCTTCACCACTCCTACCCATATACGAGTACATAATTATTTAAAACTTTAGAAAAGAACACGCTCCATGGTCCAAGCAGTCACAATCAATTTTATTGACATTGTCTTAAAATAAAAATCTATAGGTATAGATTGACATTATTATAATGACCTCTAAGTCTAGTTGTTACGACAACCGACTTACTTATTGAGTCTGTAAGCCATCGGTTCCCGGATTCCATTCCCGGGCGGGGCAAATAATTGAAATAAAATATTGGATATAGCGAAGCCTTGTTTATGTTGGCCATGCCAGTAGCGATACAGATAATCCTATTGCGAAGGTACCAGCGAGTAAACTTTTTTTAATTGTTCCTTTCTACTGTTGTATAGGTAGGTACCTAGATTAAAAATCTCTTAACCTCATGCCGATAAGTATTAAGCGGTCATTAAGTCTGTACTCTATCCGTATAGCTATATCATTATTAGGTAGATGTCAGTCCCGCGGTCCGTCTGTCTGTCGCAGTTTGGTTTGCACATAATTGGCTAATTGATTGATTAGTGGCTTCCAATGGGAGGTTATTGTCTGCTTTGACAACCCTATTTACATATGACGCACGTAGGGAGCATTCTATGGGGAAGATTTGTTTGTCGCTAGCCCTATTAGTTAATTGGTAATATAATATTTTCCTAAATGTGCAATATAAGAGTACACAGTTTTCAATCACTAAAGTCAGTAAACTTTGTTACGTGTGGTGCAAAGTTCAATTATAACCAAATGAATCCCTAGGTACTTTTCCATTTCTACATTAAATAACTTATTTATATTTGGTACACGAAGTAAGTAATCCACAATTGTATTATTAAACAAAATGTACCTAATATTATTTTATTAACCATGTGATCCATCAATCTGCTTTTAACAAGTAGCTGAGTGTGGTTGAAATCCTCTACGCAACTTTAATTTTCGAAAATGATGTGTGTATCAAAAATTATGTCACATTTACTTCGGTACTTAGTTCTTACAGGAAAATGTCATATTGCGAGTTCTCCAAAAATTTTACCTAAAAGGTAAATTATGTAAAGTCCACCAGTGCGGTCCGGTGAAAGAAAACCTAGCTCAACAGTGTGACAATAATTCTTACGGGTTGCGAATAAGAATAAAACTTGACTTCATCACACCCCACCTCTTGGGCATTCCTCGGTGGTCATACTGGTATGACCAGTAAGTATTGTTTTTCTCAATAGTCACACTACCTATTCACCACACAGCGTCATTCCCCGGTGGTCATACTGGTATGACCAATAACAATTGTTTTTCTCAGTCTCATACTACCTACCTATTCACCACACAGCTTCATACCCATAACGATATAATTTATATTCTCACTAGCTAACCCAAAGCTGCTACGGCCTCATAACAATCTGTTAGGTCCAGTAGAGGTATGCAGTATGCAGCATGCAGTATGCACGAAACGATCGAAGCAAGCACAATCCCATCGGAGTTATGCGCACTACGGTACGGACGTTTCCGTCTGCATTCACCACGCTCTCAGATCGGAAGCACTCGGGGCGCGTAAAATGCCGCTCACTGCTGACCGAAGACGGAACGTTGATGTTAACATTCCTTTAATATCCGGAGGATTAAAATACAAATTGTATTAACATTTTTTATCGCATATTGTAGCTTTGTTTTGCGTTGTGTTTTCTTGTTGACAATATTTGCGACAGGTTAACGAATTTTAAATGCAAACCAATGAATTTTAAGGAGAAATATTTTCATAAAATATTTAGTTTCCTTATAATTATGAAGTTAATCTGAGCATAGTAGGTATCCGATCATGCTTGTCGGAAAATTTCAAGTTAATTACACTTCTTTAGATGATTATGTCTGTACCTACATAACATACATTTACGAAAAAAATGTATGAAGGGTGTTCTTGAGTTTTTGTCTGTCTGCAAGTTTGTCCGGGCATCGCGCTAAATAAAACTTGCGATTTTTGTAGTTGTACATCTGGAATTTTAACTTAAAAATGGTGTACGCTAAATAGAACGTGAAGATAACATATCTATATTGCAGGACAGCATCTGCCGGGCCAGCTAGTCAGTAATAAGAGCAGCATTCTAGCGGCGCGAGCATACAGGCAGCTGGCATGTCTTGGCCGGCGCTATGTGGTCGCTCGCGCGCCTGTCCATATGTAATGGATATTCCGACAGCGCGATGCGGTGTGGCGCCTGCTTTAGATGCCTTATAAAAAATTCGGTCGTTATGTCGGCGCCATTTTAGAGGCCCACTGTTGGGCATGACTGTTCGGAGTATATTTTATATTGAGACTAAAGTAATTTCTTCACAATACACTACACTACTCCAATGTGGCTTGGTGGGGTTAACCCTTAAGAATTTCGATTGCAGTTAACTATTATAAAGAGGATAAAGTTAACAGTTTTTCCCCTCTTTTAGTCCTCATCTTTTACTTCTCTGCTATTAAAGCAGAATTATTACATGGAAAGGAATGGCTAGAAGAAAATGAATTACGTATTATCTGGCTTGACTGATAACAAAAAAAACATATTATTAGAACACCCTTAATTTGTTAACCATCACACTTTTTACAGCACTAGGCTTGACACTCGTCAACACAGAACATGAAGCATACGAAACCCCAAACAACCAATCGATGTCATCTCAAGACGCGCATAATTGAAGCGCCTATCCAAACGTCTTATCCCGGCAATAATTGTTATCCCGAGGTATGTCTCCGAATTCCCGTGAACATCGAAAATTAACTATCTCGGAGTCTGTTAAGATAATGGATTCAACTGACAGTGGAACAATTAAGTTAATGAATATGCGGGCAGGCGCACCGTGTAAACAGTTGCCGGCGCTGTGAGCGCTACAGCTGGAATGAGTTCTGGAAACCTAGAAATACTGCTTTTGATTGAGGTAATCATTAACGTCAGTATCATTAATAGTTTAAGATTTTTATCAGTCAGTCTCAAGCTCGTACGCTTTATACTGTTATAATAAAAGGTATCTGCTCCTGCTGTGTTGCCGCGGCGTTGCTGCCGCGTTGCTACCGCGCTGATGTCGCGCTGTTGTCGCGCTGCTGTCGTGCTGTTGTCGCGCTGCTGTCGCGCTGTTGTCGCGCAGCTGCCGCGCTACTACTGCATTGCTGCTGCTTGAATCCAAGTCAAATCCCTTCGTAGTACATCTTGCTCTACAACGCACTGTGCGAGATACCTCAATCACTAGGGATATTTATATTACTCGGAAAAGCAGGAATCTATCTTATTATTTGGTGTCAATATAATAAAATAAGTAAACGGTGGAGTAGGTAACTCCACACATTACACCACACTAAGATCCCCTGTGTCGTTGCTGAAATATTAATATTATGGTGTATAAATTAAAAACACACATTTATACCCACTCAGACCAAAAATTTAAATTTAAACTAGTCATTCAATCCCTCTCACCGGAAGTCGAATCCATACTTACTGCAAATGCCGAAAGAACTAAAAACTTGTTCCCTTAATAGACCTATATTCCACATAGTGATTCTAACAGTTCTCTCTCAGGTTGTTATTATAAAGGCACTTAACTCAAAGCTAATTGAATATTCAGTGCAATGACGGTAGCTGTAATATCCAGATGTTATCCCTGTGGGTTCTGTCCGTATGTTTAGTCGTGTAATGCTAATTTAGTGGTTATTTGGTGTCCTAGAATATTGTTCGGTGCTCTAACATGCATTGTTATCCACAATCGAAAGAGATTTCAGTAATTATTTTCTCTTAAAGTGTTCTGCGAGATTTTTAAAGCTCTGGTTGAAGTTTAGAAACTAACTCTCAAATTATTTTGGATTGATGCACGAATCTCTCCGTAGGTATACCTAACTGAGAAGAGAAAGAGAAAGAGAGAAGTCTTTATGGTTAACATTACACTCACTCAAAATTTGTAAATTGATATTATGGGTGATCATAAAGTCGGAAGAAAAAATATATTCAAAATCAAAAAATAAATATTTGGTGTAAATAAATGTTTGGATATGGATGTAAATAAAATGACAAATAGGTAATATCAAACTCATAAACTTTAAAACTTTAAATCCGTAGTTGTTTGAGTACAATCGCTGACAAAACGTCAAAATGCTCAAACGGTTACTGTTTATTGGAAATTCACTGAATGAAATGACGTCAGTTTTTCGCTGTTGGTGGCAGAACTGACGTGTTTTAATATTTTGATTGAAATATAATATTAAATAATTTCATTTATGCTCACGTTATTTATTTTCTTCTATAAAAATATCAATTTATTAACGAAATCTCTATAGGTTGTGGGGTGATGTGATCTGAAAGTAATTTGTCAGATTTATCAGTTGGTATGTATTAGTTTGTTAATTATGTCAAGTGCGTAGTGGTTAAGAATTCAGCCTCCGATTCGTGGGGTTCGGGTTCGAATCCCAGGGCACACACTTCTGACTTTTCGAAGTCATGTTACGTTATAAGCTTGTAAAGGTCACTCGCTATAACAGTGAAGGAAAACATCGTGAGGATTATTCTAAGAAGAGACCCGTGCTCAATAGTGGTGGGTTGATGATGATGATAATGATGTCTAGGGTCAATGTACCGAGCATGTCTTTCAATATTCAATGCATTTGCCATAATCCTTGCTGTCTAGTCACTACTATTCAGATAAAGTTGAATGACACTACTACACTAAATAAACATGAATCATCATTTCACCATTAAAATGGAAATAAAAAAATATATTTTTATGATTCAATGTATTCGGCTCGAAGGACCAAAAAAAGATTATAACATGAATATGAATAAAGACGTACTATTAAGACCAGACAATAACAGTCGTCCAAAGCTTTTAGCGGAGAATATTTTCCATCGGCTTCGTCCTTACCGATGTCGACCATAAACGTTTTACGTGCGTGTAGCGGCCTTTCATACTAACTTGTAAATTACTTTTAAACAACGCTTTTAGAATAGGTAAATAATTCGAACGATCTAAAAACGATAAGGAAATAAGTGTAATGACATAACTTTTTTTAATGCAGCGTCGAAAGTTGTGTAAGGGAGAAATTTTATAACTAAACTAAAAACAACAAAGAAGCAAGAAGCGAGAATATCACAGAAGATAAGTGGATCTCAACTGAGCTGCGACTAGGCAAGGTGAAGTAAGTTAAGGTGAGGCGCGCAGAGAGACTTAGGGCGCTTTTAGTGTCATGCGGATTTGCTCACGCGCACGCGGGATTGCTCCGCATGCGTAGCACCCGCAAAGAACAATTTCATATAGAATTTACTGTAAAGCGTGAAACACGCACGCGGTATGCGGGACGCTGTGCGGGGCGTCATCCCGCAGCGGGGCATCCGCATGTGTGGCCTATCCATACAACTTCAGTACCCATTTTAGTCGTGCGGGGCGCACGCACCGTATTGTACTAATCGTCTATGCAACCCGCACGTCAACCCGCAGAAGACTGAAACTTAAACTGCGTATGATCCGCAGCGTGAAATTTCACGCATGCGGAGCAATCCCGCGTGCGTGAGCAAATCCGCATGACACTAAAAGCGCCCGAAAGGAGAGAAATGAGAGGAGAGGTAACGGGGTCGGAGTATTACGAAATGTTTGTGGCCCACAAACGGACCATCTTCCATATAATAAATATATGATAATAAGAGGAACTATCCAAGAGAAATTTGATATAGGTGTCAAATAAAATGCTTTTAAACTTTGTGTGGCATTAATTTACAATTTTACAGTTGTTTTGTAATATAAGTTGGGACTCATGCAGAATGTATACTAAATAATGTTTGAGTATTTGTAATAAGGTATAAAATTTATTGATTTATCAAATATATTACATTCCAATAAAAGGTAAAATAACGTCATTACTTACGTACATGAATAAATTTAATATCTATATTTCAAATTTGAATTTGAATACTTCTTTAATGTAAGTCGTAATGTGTAAGTCTTAAAATTATTCATAAGTTTTTATTTATTGAGCTGTAAACATTAAACTGTAAAGTTTTCGATACATTTTTACAAAGACTAATGGCAGATAATTGATCAGACTGGTCACGGGTCAAGTGATAAACTTCTGATGCGTATCAAAATCGGTAATTCCGTGTTTTTAAACTTAAAAGTTACAAAACTGGCGGTTTAGGAATGACCTAACACTACCCAGAAATCCATGTCAGCAAGCTAGGACGATGAAAGAGGCAACGGAAGCCCTGATAAGGCTAAGATTAATTCTTAGCTATTAGAAATGAAAAAAATGTAATGATTATTAAATCTGGGGGCTAGAAAAAGCACCGCGATCGCCTTTTGAAAAAGAGTAATTAGATGGATCATGGTTTAGAATTTTAGATGAAATATTATATTGAGATACTTTGAGTCTCGGGAAGGGACATACTAAATAGGAACCTTTGTATATTTTTAACTGACTTCAAAAAAGAAGGAGGTTCTCAATTCGACTGTATATAGGTATACCTACGCTTTATTTTTATGTGTTCGTATATACGCTTACGGTCAACGATTCAGCCTTAAAATTGGTAAAATGATTTTTATAAGTTTCTTTTCTCGAGCGTTTATAGACGTTAGTGTAAAAGAACTGTAAACGTCATGTTGCCGACCGCCATGTTTTATCGGAACCTGTAAATGCTGTAAATGCGGGCGTAAATTAACGTCTTTATGTGCCTTTTATGAAGTTATTTAGCGTATGCGATCTTAATCTCGGAGGATATGTTTACGAACCGATGAGCATCGGAGCCATCGGATAGAATTGGATTTAGAGCAAAGGAGCTTGTAAAGTTATTAGTTTCAGTGGGCCCGATCACATTTAAGAGAATCAGTGGGATTTTGGTCACCTGATACTTATAAACTGCTGCTTTTTAATACAATGTAATTGTATTATTAGATCGATGGGGAAACTGGCATTTGTGTGTGTTGCCATTAAAACGAATTATATATCGAATATGAACGCACTGTTAAGGTGTTACCAGACCTATTGATGGAGCTGTTTGATTACATTTAAGAAACTGATGGAATATACTCGGGGTTAATCACAAACATTTGATAATCTGGGTGTGATACAATTCAAAGGCAAAACCAATAGATATTTGGCTTTATTTCGCTAAAATTGCACTAGATATTAAACGTTGACATTGTTATAAAGAATCATATGAATGATACTTGACAATACATATTTTCTCTAATATTTGAATACAGAAATGAAAGGAGGATTATGTCAGGGTGCTTGACGCGAATCGCTTACCGTTAACAAATCAAACGACTCAAAACATAAAATGGTAGTCGTAATTGCTTAACATTTAATACAACCAAGACAAATTAACTCCTCTAAGGACTTTCGTTCTAGGGAGCATGATCAACCACTAATTCAGGCATCAATCAACTCACGTTTTGAACCTTCCATCAGAGCGTCCTGTTTATAAGAAATTTGCAATAACTGCATCTATCCTTCCTCTATAATTAGGAGTACCTCAAACCCAGCGGTACAATAGGAGGTAATGCTCCCCACAGTAATTACAACCCAGTTTTCTAACAGGAAATCCGCAATTATCTTCTTATACTCGTACAACCCCTGGCTTTGCGGTCTGAATGGAGCGGTGATTACTGGGCTCAAGCACTTAATGTGGCAATTTGATACTCTCTTCTGATGTTCCTTTTGAATACGGTTTGGATGATAATGGCGAGGAAATAGAAGATACAAACAAGTTTGTTGTATGTGATAATTGGGAAAATTTGCTGAATTTATTTCAGTTATTCTGTCGCAAATCATAAATGAAAACGTATCTTGGACGCTGAATTACATGCGTATAATTCAGGTTGCAAGCCTGCAATATTTATACTTTTGTATTGGAGGAAAATGAAAATTCTTTTTGAATTCCTATGCTGTCCGAAGGATTCTGACAAAGCAATAAGAACTATGAGGATTAAAGAAAGGGAACTGACAGTTACGAGTCCTGTTTTTGAAACCATCGTAGGTACTTAGTTTTTTTTTATTCTACTAAATCACCAGAATGGATATTACCAACTGCGCCCAAAATTGCTTGACAACTTACGTAGAAGACTGATTGAACTGAATAAAATTCAGTATCAGATTTAACAGAGGAAATCGCGTTTTCTATTTGAAATAAATCACATTAAGGGGACAAACTTTTTGTTCTCCCCCGTGATAAACATCGTACCCACCGAAGGAAGTGTGTGCTTCAATAATACACTAATTCTTCCTGTTAGGCCGGCGCAGTTAACAAAGAGAGCGGTTTATTGACCATACATCGAAATTCAATAAGATTTTAGATTCTTACGTAATATTTAAACAATTGATAATTATACATTGAAACACATTGTTTGTAATAAAACCGATTGAGGCAATATTATGTCGTCATTTATTAATTCAACAATTAAATTTTTGAATTCGATTTATTAATGTAATTCACTTATGATGAACATTGTTTCGTTTCGCCACCACATCGACTAGTGACAATTCCTACTAGTTAGCTCTTACCGAAACTCGTGGAGAAGCAAAACAAAAGTTATTTGCAGTAATCACGAAGATTTCAGTTCATCGCCTTGCTTCAGAATCTTCAGATAGAGGCGACATGCTTAATTATTGTCAACTGGACGAAACAGGAAATTAACTTTCGTTCTCAAGCGACAACTTAATAAGAATACTTTTGTTGCGAGTATTTCTTGTTTATATTTGTCGTTATTGCTTTACGGACGGCGCGGCGCCGGTCTTAGCGGCGAAAATTTTTAATTTATACATCACACAAAGAAGGACGATAAAGTGAATAAGTTTCTCCTTGGTTCATTAAATTCTGCCACCTAAAAGTACGAAATGACATCGCAGACAGAACTTTAAGCAAAATGTAGGGTAAATAAGCTTACTTATTAATTAATACAGTGAAATATTGTTAGATCACAATCTAGACTGCTAAATGCTAAATACATGAACCCTTCTTAACGTCACACAGTCGCATAGGTAATAGGTTTTAAAAATGAGAATATCACGCAGTGCCACGTATGGTAATCAGGAAACATTTATGCGTCATTATTGTAGTTTAAAATTATTGTTTCTTCACCGCTAGGACACCATCCCCGACTGCCAATCAGGCGGTCATGGTTTCGAATCCCAGCGAAGTAGAAATTTTGATGATGAGATAAAATTTCCAAATTTTAATGAGTCTGTTCTGAAAATATGCTATGTAGTATGTAGTAGTATGTACCTACCCGTAATGTAATTGACGGCCCGGATGGCGTAATGCTTAACACGCCAGATTGCTGTTCCGAGGGTCCTGCGTTCGATTCCCAGAGGCGGAAATTTGAATGATGAGTTTAAATTTCCGTTCTCGGTCTGGGTGTGTGTCCTTGTCTTGTGTGTTGTCCACTTCCACGACACATGGAATCCTAGTGTGGGGCAATGAGTGTGAAGCGTTATTTATTTATTTATTTATAATGTTAGCACTTTTATGGGATGTAATTAAAACTAATTTCATATCGAACGCGAACAGTGTAGTAGGTACCAAATACACTGCATTATGTGTGTAGGTATGGTATTTTAAGCACCATTTTTCCCAACGCTATCGCCGTCTAAAACTAAATCTTTGCCAAACGTCGAAACACGGCAACATAAATGTTCAATAATTTCAAACTGGAGGTTCCTACCGTTTCTCAGACACATAAAATTGATTTAGTGTTCGCGGTTTCACAGAACAACGTGTGGATTCGCAGGTCCGGCGTCGGCGTTCTCAGAAATGTCTTGGAAGAACTGGAGATAAAATTACTGTATGACTGTTATATGACTAGTAACTGCCCGCGCGTCGCTTTGAAAAGCCTGTCCCTTCGTACCTAAACTCAAAAAAATGTTTAGTCTTTAGAAATGTTTGGAGATCTTTTCAATTGAAGGAACAAATTCTTTAAAATTTATAAAGTGATTGAAAACATATTCTCTATTTAGGGTGCGTTGATAGAGTATGACTTCAACGATGAAGGGAAGCCCGTGCTCAGTAAGGTATTAATAGGTTGTGATGTATAAGAGCTCCATCCATGTTTGAGTCACCAAACCGAACTTCCCTGCTCGTTCGATTATCAAGAGAAACCGATGATCAGCGGATTAATAATTTTGCAGGGGATTAATAGTTTTGAGGTGTAGCGGCTCCATCCATCTTTGAGTCCAAGCCGACCTCCTCTGCCCGTGTTGCAACCTGCTCAACAATGGACGAAGTTATGCCTGGTTCCTTTTGTAAGTTTTACCCTGAAGATAATCTAGACTTGGTGGTAGGTCTGTTACACTTTTTTTTAACTACCACTCCCTTCTCTAGTATTCTTAAGTATAGGCTATAGGTATAATGCGTTTTCTGATTTTTTTTAATCCGATATAGGTACCTATAGGTTCTGGTCTTCAAGCTATCCTATTCGGAGTTCTAGGTGGGAGGATAGCGGCACTTGCCTATAGTAAGTAGTTATACTACACTTACCACGAAGACAAGTATTTAAACGTGTCATTTGGTTTCTAATTACCAAACATAGCAGGTCAGCATCGTGCCCGTGTAATTAAGCGCGGCGTGCGAACAGTTAGTTTCGGTACCGCGTGAACTACACTAAAAACTGTACTCGGCACGATTGTTGTTACGAAGTGTTAAATAGAAATGGTGCTGGTGCAAGATCTTCCTTTGTAATCATGCTAACAACACGCCTAGTTTGGTACTGAGTATATCAACCTGGTAAAGTGCGAGTCGTAGCATTTCTTTCGTCATAATAATTGTTGAAATAACAATTGTGTTCCCGCTAGAAAAGTGTGGAGCCGGTTACACCTTAACATGCGATCATCGCAGTCCTCAAGGGTAGCAATGCATCTGTGTCCGAATTCGAACGAGATTCTTTGTAACCATAACTAACTGGACTATTATCATCAATAACTAAGACGAACTGATACTACACTCCCTGTCCAAATCTCCAAATTTTCCAACAAACTAACCAACTAATAATTTAACACCATCCCTTGGACTAACCATGCATAAATTAAGTCTTGTTTTAAGTTGATAACAGTTGATACAAGCGACAGTGGAAGGGTTGTGCTGGCTATCCTTTGCTATTTTAATTACATAGAAAAATCAAGTGATACTCACAAATTCCACCGACCTGCATTATAAAAGCGTGGTTAAGCATGCTCATTGCTCGAGACTTGTGACATTCTCAGTTATGAGGAGATACCTTGTAACGGATCATTAATGAGTTGAGGGCAGGGAAAAATACTCCCGGCATCACGGCACCGAAATCGGTAGACAAGTACTAAACCGTAAACAACTTGAAAGTAGATAGAACATAATAACACCATCAGAGGCGTTTACAACATCGAACATCAACAGGCATTGTTTGAAGCCTGTAGCCTATACTCTGTCGCTCGTAAAACAACAATGTCCGCAACTACAAAGTAATTGACTACCAGTTGCGAATATTGTAAAGTTATTCACGGTAGTAGAGGATATTTGTATGGAACGACACGACGACGATTTCGGGATTGGTGATGCTGTAGAAACTCCGCTAAAAACAATTTTATTACCCATGGTCACAGTATAATTTAGCTTGTAAAGAAAATTTTCTTAAAACAGTTTAAATTCTCAACATTGAATTGTACCAGAATTATAGGGACGAAAAGCTGGCGTTTATGTAGGATGCAATTAAAATGAATTCCATGTTGAATGCGAACGCAGGCAGGTACGTACGACTGTGGCTTCATCTCATTGATGGCCCACTAGTCCCACTACTCCTTAAAACTGCTCCAGTTTAGATTTGCTGGAAAGACTGTGACCAACTCAAGCATGGGAAATTCTTTATGCCGCCCAAAAACCTACGATTTACAGTAAATTAAATTGCTTATTAACCTGAAACTTTTTAGTATTTACCTACAGCTTAGATTATTTAGACATCGTTACATATAAAGTGGACGTGACAAATTATTCCGCATAAAAGCAATTCCGACACAAAATCCCGCGAGAATGCTTTATTGCTTCATAACATAAAGAAGATAGTTATTGTAGCTCACACAATTACCAATAGGTATAAAAAAATTAAAACCTTAAAAAGGTATAAAGCTGGCGGTGGCCTTTATTTTATTTTATTTTCAGACGACCAACAAACTGTTGAGTTACCTGATTATAATAACAAATGCATCACTGGTAGGTTGTTGCCTAAACAAGAAGGAAAAGAAAGTTAAGAAAGAAATCACTGGATCTCTAGCTCCCAGTCGGAACACATCAAGTCGTTTGGCTTCTGAATCAAGCAACTTACTTATTTCTGTGTTTGCCAAGCCGCTCTTATAAGATTGTGTTTATTTTAATCACCTACCTACCCTACAGTGTGATAAACCATTATGCATTTAAATCTCAACAGTACAACAGATCAATATCAGATGATGAATTATTTTATCGGACACATGAACCACACATTTAGCGACTTATTTAATAGGTAGATACAGTTTTGTTATCGCAGTGTTACGCCACTACTAGCGCCATCTAGGTATGGATAGTGATAATTTTAGTAAAAATACATGTCCTTACTACTAAAAGTACATACAATAGTATGTGGACTCCCTAGCTTAATTTATTTATGTTTTTCTTGGATAATTATACCAATAACAATAATTATAGTAATGCCTAAAACCTTAAAAACTGTTTGTGGACACAATTGTAAAAGCAAAACAAAATAACTAACTGACAGTCAAGAATCACACGCACACTAAAATGACACTCACTTAAGCTATTAAAGTATAGAACAGTGGTGCCCAAACGGTCGATCGCGATCGACCGGTCGATCGCGAGAGGTTTCACGGTCGATCTTAGAAGTTAAGCCAGTACAAGATTTTATTTTCGAAAATTTATAAATTACCTACTTACTGAGCATGCATCTACATCTCGTTAATTTTCCGCCACAAGAAAAATATGCTTAACTTGACCTGTATTTATTTTCTTTTCTAATAATATTTTTTATGTACAAATGTGTGTACAGAGTAAGAAACTATGTAAAACTGTTTGATTATAATCATATTATAAATCTAATCATTAATAATTTCTTATTATTACAACATAAAATAATAGATAATAAAAAAAAATACATAAAAATAAATCTGTCGATCTTAAACCCTTAACTTTTTCTCAAGTCGATCTTCACAGCAAAAAGTTTGGGCACCACTGGTATAGAATATTAAAGCGTACGGAAGGAAAAACCACACTACTTCATTATTCTCAAATTGCACAAAGACATCAATTTTCCTTTAAAACCGCAACCCATAATTTTATGGCGTCTACAAACAACGTGGGGGAGTCATGGGGTTGGTATTCATTATGGTGTCTTGTGTAACCGATAATTTGGTACAGAATAACACATGGTGTATTCATGGTATTATAGGGCGCTCTAAATAAGGGCTCATATTGCAATATGAAGTTTGATTT
This sequence comes from Hesperia comma, assembly GCA_905404135.1. Classification (NCBI taxonomy): domain Eukaryota; kingdom Metazoa; phylum Arthropoda; class Insecta; order Lepidoptera; family Hesperiidae; genus Hesperia; species Hesperia comma. The sequence goes on along the minus strand of FR990019.1, from coordinate 19,586,791 downwards.
GACATTTTTGATTACAGGAAAATCGCGTGACGCTTCCATAGATTTTCGTGGCACATGGGAGACCTTTTGAATTGTAATAATACACAATATTATAATTACTTATAACATGAACATCGAACAATGTTTTGCGCGTTCGTCGATAAACACATAAGAACACACACACAGAACAGATAAGAATCTGAAGTTTGGTAACTGCATTCACGTTTTTATTATGCTTAGCTTTGAAAATTAATAATTACTAGGCAACTAAGGAGTTGGATACTTAAATATCAATTTCTAAACACCAAAAACACATAAATAAAAAAAGATTTGATTTTGAGCCGCTTAAACTTAGAAACGCTTAAACTTAGAGCTTAGAAGCGATCATAATTTGGTATTTTACACCATCAGTTCTCAAGGGTAGCATACACACATACACACACATCTGTGATTGAAATTGAACAAGAATATTCCTAACAATTATGTACTAACCGAGTTATTACTAACAGGGTGATATCCCTGTTAGTTTTTTTTTAAATAACAATCCTTATTATTCGAACTAACCAACGAATTTTCTAACTTTCTAACACCATTTATTTTGCTAATTGGACTAACCATCCTAGTGCCTGTTCTTTTTCCTGCGTCGGTCAATAAACTACAAGTGTTTTTGCATTCTGTTTCCTTTGAAACCATTCCGCTTCAACAAAAGCGCCTTACAAATGTAACTAATGTAATTATGTACAATTATAAGGTAATTGTCTTACCTAGTTCCTCGACCTCCGAGTTACCTATTTAACTGTTAACGTTTGTAGGGTAAGGAGGTTACTGTTCTGGTAACTACGAGGAATACTTCTACTTCTTTATCGCATTCTTAACTTGGCTTCTACGATAAATGTGCGAAATTAGCAAAAAAATGTAGGGTTTCTGAGTTGAAGTACATTTTTTAGGTGTTGAATTTGAGTATGCAAGTAGGTAGGTATGTACCTAAGATGTAATAAATTATGTATTTGAAACTAGTAGTGCCCGCGACTTCATTCGCGATTAGGAGTTTTCCCGCGGGAACTCCGGTATAAAAAGTAGCCTATATGTTGCTTCACAACCAACTCTATCGCTCAGTGAAAGTTCCATAAAAATCTGTTCAGCCGTTTCAGAGATTAGCGTGCACAAACATACCGGTTACAGTTTTGTTATATGTATAATTATTATATAATAATATAAAGAATATAGAATAGATCTAAGAAGAAGATAGATATAGATTGAATTAGGTACCTACTTACGCTACTTTGTTAAAATAAAATTTTAACAGGCACTGACACACCTATAACATGAGCGATTATTTAATGTAAATTAGGTAATTACGAGATCCGAGCACACACTGAGCCACTGCTTACTGGCCTTCATCAGACGCGGTTATTAGTTATTGATTAAAACGTTCCAGTTAGCGAATAATGCGGCCAGTAACACTTAATTAATATAAAAATCGGCCAAGTGCGAGTCGGACTCGCGCACGAAGGGTTCCGTGCCATTATGTATAAAAACGCCAAAAAATCTGGTCTGTTGTGTGAAAGCCTCACTTAAATATTTACTTTAGTTTTTTGTAGCCACAAGCAACGCCATCTCTTGGACCGAAAGGTAACTAATTTATCGCTGAAGCGTCGAAGCCATATTTCGACTTAAATATTTATTTTATTCAGTTTTTTAGTATATGTTGTTGTAGCGGCAACAGAAATACATCATCTGTGAAAATTTCAACTGTGTTACTATTACGGTTCATGAGATACAGACGGACGGACGGACGGACGGACAGCGAAGTCACAGTAATAGGGTCCCGTTTTACCCTTTGGGTACGGAACCCTAAAAACTGAGCTGTTCTTCATGTAAGCAATTCTGTAATCTTACGAGTGGAATGGTGATTCATTGGTGAAAATTACAATGTAATGTCCTATGAAGTAATTTTATAAAGTAACTCACTTGAATTGCTTCATTAAATCAATATTTTAAAGGGTAAAGAAAATTGTAGACTGAGGAAGGTCCTCATATTCACCAAACAAGTTTCAAATTCGGCAGTTCGAGATATAAGCGCACCTACAAACACAAGAAAAATATTTCAGTACGTCCATTATGAGTTTTTAATACGATACTCGCTAGCGACTATCGTTTAGAATTTGTATGAGAATTGTAGTTCAACATCGTAACCGCTAGAGGCGCTGTACGGATTCTCATACAAATTCTAAACGATAGTCGCTAGCGAGTATAGTTTTAAAAACTCATAATAATATGGTCTCAGGTCTATTATATTAGCCCTTCCATCATCATACCATCGACCAAAAATTGAATATCATCAATTAAAAACACGACCGAATTACGAAATCCCTTCTTTTTCGACGTTTAAAATCAATGTTACTCGAATCGAATGACTCTTTTGAATGTTTCATTAACCCGCAGCTGCAGCTTGCTATGACGTAGCGGCCTGTTATCGAACAGATCGAGAGGAATGCACAATTGAGTAAAAAAGGGTTAGATGTGTAAATACGAGGGCGGTCTGCGGGCAATTTGTGCTAACTGGCGATCGGAGCGCTACGTAATGTTTGAACTTGTCTACTGTTTAATTAAGAGTATAGAAAACCTAAATTCTGTGAAACAGATGAGTATCTTTGTATAATACAGCAAGTTAAATTAACGAAAATAAAAAAAAACAGATAGGTAGTACCTACAATCATTTTCATTATACTACTTATGAATCATACTAAATTTCAAAGATTATTCTTAATTTTAGAATTTATGCAATAAGCAAAATTCAAAATAATCGTTTTATTTTTTGTACTAGAGAACCGCCCGCGCTTCGCTTCGGGACCCGTAGGTAACAGCCACGAAGGTCCCGCTCCCGTAGGAATCTCGGCTAAACAGTATTATTATATTTATTTATGATATACTGGAACATCAGGTTTAACATTTGCCTATGACATAAGTACATTACACGTAGTATTTAATAGCGTGATTCAGAACTTGCAAATGAATTTTACTAACGCCATCTATTAACAACATCCGGAAATAAATATCTAGTAACTAACAAAAGATCGATCTTCCCAAGGGAATGAGATGTTTTCCCGCGGTAAAAAGTAGCCTACGTCACTCTCCACCCTCCTATCTATCTCCACACACATAAATCATACCATATAATAGCCATGTTGCGACGTGAAAGAGTCACAAACAAACAAACAAACAAACAAACACACTTTGACATTTATAATATTAGTATGGACTCCACACACATAAATCATACCATATAATAGCCATGTTGCGACGTGAAAGAGTCACAAACAAACAAACAAACAAACAAACACACTTTCACATTTATAATATTAGTATGGAAGTATGGATGTTAAGATATTTTGTTGAGTTTTTCTCTGTCAGGTAGGTAAATGAAGTCATTAAGTATAAATGAAACCATTAAAATAATGTAACAATTTTTAATTTAAATCGATTTCCAGAAGAACAATATAATTAAATGATTGGACGACTTACCTAAGGAAGTCCGATTATAATTTTGTGAAAAGCAAACTGAAACGCAAAATTATTATTTACAGTGTAGTATTCCTCCGTTATGGTTAGGTAGAATCGCGCATTTTTTTTAGAGAAACCTTTTTTAAAAAAATAACAACCTTGTCTATGAACTACATGTCACGACCTGTCACTTTTTAGAGAAAGAAAAGAGAAGATATCTTTACCCATTCGACTTGGGAATGTTGTTGTAAAGCAGAAGGCTGCTTACAGCAGCAGGGAGGGAAGGGTATTTTGCGTTTCAGTTTGCTTTTCACAAAATTATAATCGGACTTCCTTAGGTAAGTCGTCCAATCATTTAATTTTATTTCAAAGCAAACTGAAACGCAAAATTATTATTTACAGTGTAGCTGTTTAGAGAATTACGTCGAAATGGGTATCGTAAATAAAATAGGAAATATTTGTATCTTGTATCTTAATTTTAAGATAATCATGTGCCCCACATAACGTGATCATCCAATATTTTAGTATGAAATACGTAGATAAAACACACGACCATGTTTTTATAATTCTAATTTTGAGTTAACATAATTTACATAATATAACCCAAATAAAGATCCAGGTATATCGTTAGTTTGCATACAACCATTTAATCAACATGCATAAAGTATTTTTATATTAACCCTCTTAACGAGTTTTATTTCATAAGGTGATAGTTGCATATTATAGGTATCAAAACCTACAGCATCAATAATTTTACTTTAAGCAGCATTAATCATATTTATCATTTACTGACCCATATAAATTCTGAAAAATGTGAGTGAGTTGTAAGACCAATCTGCAGATTTTCTAATTACATTTATTGATACTCCTGCTTGCTTAGCAGCTAATGTAGATGCATATACAGTACATATACAGTTGTGGTATTAATTCAAATTTTACTGTAACTTTAACTATGTAATTGCACTTTTACTGTAACTGTAAAAGTCTTTTAAGATGTTCTTTAGTATGTAACATTATAGTACATTAGTATTCAAGATTATAATTATAATATACCATAGAAGTTAACAAATATATAATTAGAATTTTAATCCTTATGAACACATGTTTGTAAAGATCAAGATCTTTACTCGACAGATAACAGAATATTTATTAGAATTGAAAAAATTTGTTGTAGACACTACTATATTTCTGCTCCCAAGGATCGCAAATTTTATGATTATTTTATTATTCAAAATAATCAACATCTTTATAAATTAATTACTAGTATGGTCTGCACTCTTGGCGCTGTAGCCAATGCTAATAATGTGACTTATTTTTTTTTTTTACTACATTTTTCACTAGCTAGACAATAACTGCAAAATACAATTTCAGGCCGCCTATATTTATGTAAGGCTTGCCTTATCCTCTGGATGCCTTTAAAGTACTGCTGAATTCGGCAGTGCTTACCTATTTAACACTCCATAGAAGTGAAAGTGATGCTGTTATATTAATTAAAGCCTTGCTATAACAGCAAGAACTATATATAACTATTGAACTATACAATATATTTGTATCACATTAATCAAGGAATAAAACTTCTGGTACTGAGGCTGTATCACGTCGTACAAGTATTGATATAAAGTTTATTCATACCTGAGGAGATTGATGCTATATTAGTAGTCAATTCCTTGACAATGAAGTCTCGTCTTACAAGTAGTGATATAAAATTTATTCATACCTGAGGAGATTGATGCTATGTCATTATTAAGTGAACATTGTGCCAAACCTCTGCATCTGAGTACTTTCTGTGAAAATATTCTCGCCGCCATATAAAACTGGTCAAATCTATGCTTCATGCTGAAAGGAGATAGTATAATTTTAATGCCAGGTTTAAATGGTTAGTTGTGTAACCACTAACCCTTTGGGCGTTGAATACCCTGGTTGAGAGGTCAACCATAGGTACAGTAGAAATCCTAGTGCTTCCCTTTCTTTCATTTTCTGTAAATATTAAGCAAAGCAAAAGATTGAAATTATTTTAATTATCTTGATTGAATTTAATGTAGTAACAAAATAATCATTTTATGATGTACTACAACTACCTCTCAATTTGATTTAATGCATCAAAAGAAAGTTTCCACTCAATGATTGTATATGTATTTCTTCTTATACAGACATACATATATGTATAATACATACATATAAGAGTATATATATTTAATAATGCCACCAATATTTATAGTAATGCCACCTTGACATTACCATCAATGTCCATGTGTCCAATTAATACCATTATATTCCCCCTGGTGGCCTTAAAGTATTGAATACTGCCCATTTTATTTATGCAATCTATTGTCCATTTGCAGTAAAACATTAGTTACTTAAGGATTCAGCGCATTACTTTGGAACAAAATCTGCTGAGATCAACACCAGCTGATGAATAATGTTTGTTCTTGTTCATTGTAGCAATCCTATTAAAAGGATGTGATTTGATATCATTAGAATCAATTAATGTCCAATATTTCATATAACTTTTAATGTTTCATGCTTTTAATGTGTAATACTGGACAAAATTTGTTATGGTACATAAGCTCAAATAAATTGGTTGACCATATTTAAACCATACATTGATGTTGAATTTATTAGTTGAAATTATTAGATCAAAGAAATTTTTTGTATTTACTGTACACTTGTATTTTCTTCATAATTAAATGATATAATTTAGGCAGTCAGAAATATTCACTCTTTGCATCCATTTTATGTACAACCAGTACTTAACAAACCATCTATAGTTGACAGATACTTGAGTTCCTTGCATAAAGCTCTACTGGGTAAAAGTAAACACCCTAGGTGCAAAGTCCATAATTATAGTAATTCTGGAAATTCACACACAATGCAATGAAATTCAAAGCTGAGATATTTACTATACCCACTTACTATGGGTATGTATATAAATATGATTCCTTGAAATATGTGTAACATAAATGATTAGATACCAAATTATAATTTAAATTAAAACTTCATTTTTTAAAATGGTTTTTATATAAACATTTAATTGCTTCAGATGTAATATTTAACTTTATTTGCCATTTAGTTTTGTATGAAAAACCCATGGAAAATATTCTTTGTAAGTGACAGCATGACTTCGGTTTCTTACTAGAATATTTTCATTAATTCATTGACGACCCAAATGGCGCAATGGTCAACACGCCGATCGCTGCTCCGAGGGTCCCGGGTTCGATTCCCAGCGAGGCGGCAACTTGAATGATGAGTCCAAACTTCCGTTCCCGGTCTGGGCATGTGTCCCTGTCTTGTGTGTTGTCCAAGGCACCCACGACACAGGGAATCCCAGTGTGGGGCTTTGAGTGTGAAGCGTTATTATTATATTATTATTATTATTAATTCATAACTCATTATTTTTGGGAACAGTATACTGAACCTGATAACTCTGAATGGAATGTGATGTGCTTGGACCCACTACAGTAAATTGGAATCATTTGTTAATGATTACCAACAGATGAACAATCTTTTTAATTATTTAAAATTACCTGCAAATACAAGCTTTATTTACTGCACTTGTACTGTAATGAGCTCTCTTGATTCTCTCGGAATGCTGGAGAAGGTGAATAAATTTGTGTGATGACTGTGCAGCTCTTCACCAACCTGCTCTGGTTACTCAAGTGGAGTTTACTCGAAGCTCCTTAATGATGAGGAGGGATCAATGCTAGTTTCATTCATTGGATTTGCCATTAATTGGCAGCCACAGTGCAACTCAGGTACTAGCTTTACTCTTACTACTAGCTAGAGTGGCTACTAAGTCATTCTTATACCATCCTTGAACTAGATGGTTTACCATGATGGACTGAATCTGGTTTCCCAAATCATTTTTAATGGTATTATTAGTTGTAACTAATACTGCTGGTCATGGACCTGTCTTTTTGATGGAATAAGAGCTTTTTTGTATTTTTTATCCTTTCACATAATGGATATTTCATCCAATTCTTATTTTTATTATTCCTGAAATTGTTTGTTTCATTGCGCATTAAGTGAAATCCTGGTTTTTTAATGCTGATAGTATATTATGCTAGAGCATAATATATAGATAGCTTTATATAGATATAAAGCATATAACCTCACTCAAACAAACTTTAACATATTATTCATTTTATTAGAAAAAACATTGATATAACATACTGACATCATGTGTCATAAAATTAAAATTGCAATCCCTCTTTGGCAGTTTAGTTGGCCTTGCCTTTGTTCCTTCCCCTTTTAGAGATAATTGCCTCAATTTCATCATTTAAATCAAATTGGAACATAAAAATAAATTTGCAAATTTATCACAATATACTATCTTGAGCTATCTTGAATATGCTATCTTGCTAAATCTTTTGAAACATCTTCGTTTATTGCACATAGGTATATTATAAACTTCAGCAAGTGCCTGTTACAATTCTGCACTTATTTGTACCATTTTCAGAAATATGAAGATTTGAACTTGTATCTCTTGAGTAATGCATATTTATCTTTGCTGCACTCGGGGAGTAATTTATGAATAAAAATATCATAATGCATTTTCAGTTTTAGCACGTATCGCGTACGTAATGCTCAATGTTAACTGGCTGCACTTGTCATCGAGAAGGTACAAAGAAAGACTGTATCGCGTACATTGTCAGACTTTGTAATATAATATATCAACTAATGTATCTCGTACAAAAGTTGATCTTCGTATTCGGCATCGCGTGCCGGCCACGGAACCTCCCAGCAGCATAAACAAATTGGCCTTTTGTTGATTTACGTTACTTCATAGTCCTTTGGCCAATACCATTTTAAGGTCTTGTGAAGATGTGATTTAGGCTTATCGATTACGATGAATACGATGATCGATTTACGTATTGATCACTCCGAGTGAAATGATGTTAACGTGTTTACTGTTAAATAAGTCAACAAGTAATGTATACCTGTTTACTTGAGGAATATTTTATTACCACAAATTAAAAGGTAGGCACAGGAAAGTCCATTATCAGTTAAGTTACTGAACTTACCTTCGATGTCCAAGTAGGTATCACATAGAACTTCAACTCATCCCCTATACATTGCTTATTATACTTTTGAATTGTTGTGTCACTATATTTCTCATAGATTTAGCATACACTACAATAAATCTATGATATTTCCACATCCTTATAATTAATTTCCTTTGGGACACTTAAAACTTGCACCGATTCTAGCAACCGCGCGAAAAAAAGTGACAGGTCGTGACATGTAGTTCATAGACAAGGTTGTTATTTTTTTAAAAAAGGTTTCTCTAAAAAAAATGCGCGATTCTACCTAACCATAACGGAGGAATACTACACTGTAAATAATAATTTTGCGTTTCAGTTTGCTTTGAAATAAAATTGTAATATATAATATCATTGCAGAAGAAACATGGAGGCGGAAATGCATGAGTGAAACGCGATTGTTTTCTTATTTTTCCCAAGTAGCCTAAGTTCTAAGTTTTTGAGAGTTCCTCCGAGGTGGACATCAAGGGCGTGTCCACGCTGTGAGTGATGTTTCTGGAAGATAATTACAGTCGATAGCAGACAGACACTGGAGTTTTTTACTACGTGTTTAAGCCTAAGTCTAAGTTGATCAGCAGAACAGACCGATTAAATATCAGGGATGGAACTCGTATGGACAACACAAATATCACATCACCAATACCCACGACCCGAGAACAAAATTTCAGCATGGCATCAGGATCGCTTCTACCACGAACTTGCAAGCTGTGGAATGAGCTTCCCTCTGAGGTATTCCCGGAGCGCTATGACATGGGGTTCTTCAAGAAAAGGGTTAAAAGAGAAGAGTTCTCCTTCAGGGCCGGCGTTGCACTGGTGACTCCGCTGGTGTTGCTCGTGTATATAGGCGACGATGACCACTTACCGTCAGGTGGCTCGTCTGCTTTTACGTCAGCCCTTCAAGCTATAAAAAAAAACATCATCGTATCCATATCTGTTCATTCGTATTGTGAGGTACAAGCCGTAACTTCAGCAAACCAAAGCCTAGCCATAGCTAGGCTGGCCACGTGCTCTGTAAACTCTATGGAGAAGTCACAAATGTGCTGATTCTGCTGTGAACTGCTGCGCTGGATTCCTGGATTGCTCATTAGTTTGAAAACTAGGGGTGCGTGCAGAATTTGAACGCGAAATCTCAGTTCGGAAGTTCAATGCTAAAACAAATCGGTTATCTATCACGTAAATATCTGGTACCGAGAGTCGAACTCACTCGAACTAGACTTCGGGTTCATTTTGGAATTGGACGAAATGTTATTTTAATTTGACAATTGTATTATTTATATTTTGTAGGTAGGTACTTATCTATAACGCTGGCAGCGTTGTCTAAACTGAGATTATATTTCACGCATAATCCCCATAACGGAGGCTGTTTGCTGTGCCGTGGGCCGTGGAGCAAAAATAAACAAAATGTTATTCAATCTACCCTCCTAAGCAATCACTCCATAGCGGCGACAAGACGAGACGAGACAATGGATACTGAGGCCACGAAACGCGGAAAACGCGGTTGGCACTCAACTGTACCACACACGATATACCCAAGTTACCGAACCTATTTTTTTGTGTGACTTATATTACGGGAACGACCATTGATTTGTTAATACCTAATGTGATACGAGTCATTTTTGACAGAAATGTCAATAACAATATTTAGGTCGTTTCACTTACACGAATCAAATTTTGCCATGCTGTTTGAAATTTTGCTATGTTGAATTCAACTTAATGGACCTGAAGGGTTAAATTACATAATTATATAGTATGTATTCTGTGATTTGGTGACTTTCAACATTATGGACCTAATAATTATGTCATGAACAAAGCCTTATAAAGTTAAATATGCAAACTAGCTGTTGACCGCGACTTCTTTCGTGCATAGGAGTTTTTCTCGCTTGAATCCCGATCCCGCGGGAACTCCGGGAACTACATAACCTCCTCAAGACCCCCATTATAAATTTTTGCATATATTTGCCATGTATAGACAACGATCGGTTACATTTTTATTAAATGTACCTATAGATACAAAAAAGATTTTTTTATAATTACCGCCTAAATTACAATATTAAAATTACCCGATATTTGACTACGACACTTAAAATCTATCCGGTGAAGAATAAATTTTATGTACCTATCTGCAATCTTTTGTCGCTCTTTTCCTGGCCCCACTTCCCCCGTACTATGCCACGCGTCTGACAGTTAACGCACAAGAGTGACATGTCCGAAATCGGTGCGACATTCACGGTAAACGTCTTGGCAGGAGGGTGAGATAACTGTACGCCATTTTGACATCAATGCCATTCGCGAATAACGGCTAGTTTGGCATACATCATATTGCTAAAATTGTGATCACTTCGCATTGCTAACAAGAAACGACTTTAAGGTGCAGAAAATAAGACTGACTTTGGTCTGAGGGACGTAAATAATATAGTTTGGGAGACTGGGATAAAATGCGTGTTTAGTTATAATAATTGCACGCCGAGTGAGTTTTATGACCTCATATTTATGGGCGATTTTTCTTTGGCAAAGCGTAGTAATTGGTTGGTTTTCGAGATAAATACTGGGGTGAAAACTTTTCTATTTGTACTGCAGTGATGGATTCGGTTTTAAATTGTTTGTTTGGGCGTTTTATTTTCAAGTTAAGATCGTATTGTCGTGTTAATTCACTTTGGGACAGTTATGATTATTCATGATTTCTTTGTCACTCTACATATTTTAAATTATCAAGGAGGAATTAAAAATATTTTGAAACTTGTTGCAATATTGCTTCATCCTACAATATACACAAAAACTGTGGTAGTTTAAATAATTAAGGGATGATATTGAGGACTCAAATTATTTATTTCTTCGAAGTAGGTTTTTACAAACACTTTTCGAATGACAAATTACGCTGAATTGAAACCTAATTCATTGACCTAAATCCTATTGAAGTCAACGCCTACTGAACATTTTCATGTCTAAAGCAGTTTTAGCGTCATTATGTAGACTTACGAGTATATCATATTGACGACCCGAATGGCGCAATGGTTAACACGCCGGATCACTGTTCCGAGGGTCCTGGGTTCGATTCCCAGCGAGGCGGCGATTTGAATATGAATTTGAATTTCCGTTCTCGGTCTGGGTGAATGTCCTTGTCTTGTGTGTTGTCCAAGGCACCCACACAGGGAATCATAGTGTGGAGCTTTGAGTGTGTAGCATTATTTATTATTATTTATATGTTATTTATATATACGTAGGTACCTAAGTGTTATATAAGTTACCAGAGAGTTACACCAAAAAGATTTCCAGAATTACTTGAATAAATCTCACGCCTGAATACTTAAATCACTACTTATTTAGTTTTATTATAGTTATAATTCTAGTACCTACTCTGCCTAGGTAGAGCTTCTACATTATAATATAATTATTAGATATTATCAATTAGTTTTAACATTGAACCGTGATTCTAGCTTTAACAAGACTGTAGTATTTATTTGTTTTCTTTTCTCTTGCATGCATGGGTGCATTGCAGTGCAGTGATACTCGTATTTTCAACACAAACCAACAACTAAAACTACGGACTCCAGCCCTCGTCATAAATGTCATTCTTAACAAAAAAGAAACCAAATAAAGTTGTCAGTCCGTACAACAAAGGAACTGCACAATAAGGCGACCTAGTTAAACAGTTCAGCAATGAGCAAAAATACTGGCCTCGGCCTTTACCGGTTTAGCGTAAGGGCGCATTCGAAAAGAACGCTGGTTACCGGCGCCGATCTGCCAGTAGGTTTGGGTAAAAAATATCGATATATCAAAATATCGATATTTTTTCAGAAAAATATCTATAAAATAAAAATATATATAAAATAAAAATAAACTAATCTGACCCGGTAAGAGGGGCGCTACTGTCTTGGTCTTTGTCTGACAACAGTATAACATTTTGCAGTAGTTGCAATTTTGGCAACCGGACCAGATAAGTTTGTGGCACTGTATGTTGATTTTTTCTTGGCTACAGGTACATAAACATGTTTTTTAATAATAAAACTGATGTCTCAGCCAGATGTGTATTTAGGTACTTTAAAATTTCGAATATTTTGGCAATTTTTATAAATAATTGCACATTGGGCAAAACATACCGATATATCGTAATATCAATATTAAATTTCTTGGGTGGTATATATCGATACATTTGGAAAATATCGATACGATAAATGTCGATATGTTTTTCCCATTTGCCCATCCCTGTCCCTATCTGTCAGCACGTATCGGTATAGTCTAAGATCCGAATCTAAATCGACATTCATCGGGTTGATAAGAGAATCAAAATTATAAAATAATAAATTTCGTATATATTAGAAAATATATTAAAAATGGGTAGACAACAAAAATCCTGGACAGAATATTAAATATTAGTTTATACCACTCTTTAGTATTAAACAAATATTTCTTAGTATTTAAAATGATTTTTTTGTGTTTAATATATCTGATATTCATTTATTACATATTAATAAATCTTTTTAAATACTAAGAAATATTTATTAAGCACTAAAAAGTGGTCTCTAATAAATTATTTGTTAAATATTAACAAATATTTTTAACTATCAAAAAAAGTTTCTATTAGTGTGTTTGATTCTCTTATCAACCCGATGAATGTCGATTTAGATTCGGATCTTAGACTATACCGATAAGCGCTGGCAGATCAGCGCCGGTAACCAGCGTTCTACATGAATGCGCCCTAAGGCAGTTGTCCTACCGCCGGCGAGGAACTGACGCTAACTATTTTCTCGCTCAAGAAACGTACCATAACTATATAGTAGATTCTCGATTATCCAAATCAATTAAAACCAGGGGTATTCCGTATAATCGAAAATCCTGACAATCGATTTCGAAGTCAATTGAAACAATATTTCGATTTTTTTAGATTTTCTAGGTTTTACATGCGTCGTTTAGATAATACTAACGAACTATATCAATAATGAATTACATCTATGAAATTAAACCTATGAAATTACAAAAATTATATTAAATGACTTGTTATTGATTTTGGTAATTCGTTGAGCCGTCAAAACGTTGTTGAGTTGGCAATAACAGCCGAGACGAATGAGTGCGCATAATCGAATATCCGGATAATCGAGATTATCGAGATATTAGATAAGGTACCTACATGTATTTCTTGTTATCACGAGCGAGATGCATATTTTTATGGCAGTTGTCCTACCGCCGAAAATTCAAGCAATAAAAACATAAGAGTTGCATGTGCATCGCTTTGTTTACTTGGAGCGTAGGTTTATTTATTGTACCCTCGTAATAGATACAAATAAACGATAGTTTATAGCTTCGATGTTTGCGATGAGACAATAATTCACTTAACCAGTAGTTGCATTAACAAAGATTTATACTACACGCGATTGTGCGTATTACTAATTAACTATTAAATTGAAGGTTTTGTAAGGAAACCTGTGCAACTTTCAGTCGTAAATATTCTTGTGTAGTTTACAGTGTAACTTAGTTTACGTTGTATGCATACCAGTACAAGTTACTTGTACTAATTAACTACAGTTAACATTTTATGAGATAAAAAATGTAAACAACGAAAGGCAACTGCCAAATTGACGTTTCAGGTATAGGTATAGGTACATTTACATAGTACATTTTCGAACCCTTTTAGTTTTCAAGATAAATTACTGTTATCAAGTTATTCACTAATATCACGTAAGTTTTAAATAATATCAAACTTAAAGTAGGTATATTATGAAATTTTTGGAAAATAATTAATACTGATTTAATAGTTTAATGAGCTTAATTTGCGTATTAAATTACACTTAATTATAAATGTAAACAATTAGACAATTGATAATTATCAATTACAATAATAACAGTTAATAAACATTTAATTGGTGCCAGTATAATGCAGCTATAGGTACTATAGCTAAAAACAGGTTGTAATATTTCTATTTTACGTGTTTACGATGAAAAAAAAATATTCATACGATAAGATAAATATGTTTAAGAACTACACGAAAAGTTTGCAAAGTAAGTTAAATGTTTGCAATATTTGTTGACGTTTTTTTATCCCGAATTACAAATTCATAGCGTAGTGGTTGATAAGAAACGTGGCTTAAAGTGTTACTTATTTAAAACTCTCCTCAAATTAAATTCAAATTAACGTACACATTAGCGGTGTGGCCACGGAAGCAGCGGTGATATGAAAGAACCATTATTATCAGCACTTTGATCAAAAGTTATTCCTTAATTAATTCCTCATACCTCAATTTAGAACAAAAATAAAAGTATTAGGCGTAAAAATTTGAACAGATATTATCATTAATTCGCCTAAAATAATTGTTATCTATGCTTACGTCTGTTTCATAGTTTTGCCACTAATTAGGCTGAGGTTCTGCTTTTAAATATTAACACGGACGTAGTTAATATGACTCATAACGACTCCTAGGTATAGGTACATCACTAAAAAACCCTGCCCCAGTCCTCAATAACTATACTTATAAAATAAACAAATTTTAATGCTGTTTCGACATTGTTTGCTAACTGGACTAACCATCCTAGTCCCGATGAGTTTCAATCTTTGTCGGTCTCACTATTAAGCGGCATTGGAAGGGCGATATTGCATGCATGCTTTGCTTTCTATCAGTTAAGACCTTAAAGTTTTAACGTCATTTCATTTCTCTGCTGTTAAACGTAATTTTCGCATGGGGAAGTAGGTAGTTGATACGTATGTATATTACGTCAAATGCAATTATTTGAACTAAGCATATTAACATAATTATCACGTACCTACATAATTGTACGAAACTACAGGGTCAGGTAACTCGCAGCAGTGGAGCGGTGTAAATCAGCAATCTCTTAAGTACAGCCTGTTCAGACAGGCTTTACTATACTATAGGCTCCTTTATCTGAATAAAGGATGCAATATTTAACCGCTACCGCTGTCTTTGCTTCATACTAACTCTTCCACAACTCGGATTTCGCTTACCCACACGGATATCGCTAGCGCGGCGGCCGTGAATACCCCGAATATCTGAACGATGATGCGGGTCTATTGCATGTCTTTACTGCCATGTGGTATTGACAAGGCACGTTGACATGTAAACGTGTGTGTAAACTATTAATAGCAATGCGCCCCGTGCGATCTGTGACGGGTGTTATATTTAAATTGTCGTGGTTTTGATGTTCATAATTAACATAAGTATTAAAAAGATGGAACCACCGTGGAATATTTACGCTGAACAAATACTTTTAATGAATTAAGAAAAAACAATATTTAATGAGAGGTATTTCGGTTTTTTTTGACAAAATTTGAAGATAACCTATCTCTAGCAGTTCAAGATACAAAGGTTTTTAATAAGTACATACTAAATACATACTACATCTTTTGCGTCGCGCAGTCGCAGACGTTCACAGAAGCCAGTGAAACAAAAAATCGTACTTCTATCATTTGTGATTCCGAACTAAAAACAAAGCATTTAAAGCTTTATCAGGAGCAGAATAAATAAAACATGAGCCGACGCAATAAGTCGCGGCGGAATCGCAGTGATCGCACGCTGAATAGGATTACGTCGCGCGATCGTCAATTAACAGATTACAATCGGACAGCCGATTAGCGAACCATTGTTTGTTTTGACGTACATACATACCTGCGTACAGTGGCATGGTAAACGTCGCTTTACATATTATAATCCACAAGTTTTTGACTGCGGCTTCGGACGCGTGAGAGGCGAACAGCGAAAAAAACGTTAAAAGTGTCCAACAAGAACGTAATACTAGAAATGAAGCATCCTATTTTCCAGACCAGGTCATGGTTTATCCATGGGTCAAATTTTATCATAATTTATTAAGAAGGAATATGGTACCTAACTTTTATATCCCTTCCACTCCCCTTCTTAATCGATAAAGCGATGTTTTCCGGGGTAAATAATATTTAACGTCCTTTCCCGGCTCCATGCAAGAGACTGCGTGAAACGTAAACATACCTACAAAAAACAGAGAGTTAGTTTAAACTTTTTTTTTTACTTTAAAGTTTAAAGTAATAAAAAACTACTGCAATGCAACAAGTGCTAATCAATACGCAATCGAAGTCAATTAAAGACGCATTATTTGGATAATAACTCAAGAAACCCTCGACAAATGGTGCTAAATTAAAATGCTCCGGCTTTGCAATGTAAAAGAATAATCACCTGTAAGTACTAATGAGGAACATGAAAAAAACATAGTGTCGTATTAAAATAATCTCGTCCTTTTTTAAAGTCGATCGAAAAGTTCAAGACGTTCGATGTCATGGCTGCGACTGGATCAAGTCACGAAATATATTATGTATTTTAATAAAAGCAAAAATTTCTTTAATTTAATATGACAGTAGATACCTTATCTTTTATGCATTCATTGATATATCGATACGGTCACATCCACATCGATTCATTAATCCCCAACGACATGAATTCATGTCATGAAACCAATAGTACGTACCTACAGCTGATCGTTGGGGATTAATGTCAAAACTGGGTAGGTATCACTTGTGAGCTATAATGCATAGAAATTAGCTTTGTAGTGACATCACACGCGTTGGAATGAGGGTAACCGTTTTTGTGCTCACCAGTTGGCGCCACTGCAGAGGGCGGTCATGCTGTCAAAGCCCACCCATACATAAACAGTGACAAATGAAATTCAGACAAGCGAAAAGTGACAGACAGACCTCCCTTTTCACTAGCGCCTCTAGCGGAAAATTCACACGCGGTTACCCTCATTTGTTCGGGAACTGTCATGTTGATGTGTTTTCCTTGCTAAGTGCAACAAAAAATTATTATGTTCAATACAATTTTTTAAAAAGGGCTCATAGCCCGGTGGCTACTATTATAATACATAGAGTTACCCACGTACTAGCAACTACTTAGTAGCGCTATGCAAGAAGCGTACTTGGCTAGTGAAGTACGCGATATCAAATGGATCAATCACATAATGCTTAGTTTTGTATACGAATTGGATGGCTTGACACGACGAATGCATAGATAGTTAGCGTTCTTTGCATAGTGTTGTTTCATTAGCCACTTAGAGTCCGGACCCGTGCTTCACCTAGGCTCTCCACCTGGGTGAAGCACGGGGACTTATAAAGGTCCCGTGCTCCAACTGATGGCGTTATTGTACAGTGAATCAGTTAATACTTAAACTCCGTTCTGTGCACCACATAGGCTAGCCTATTATAATTGTTTAGATCTTTTGAATCATTTAAGGAAAACAATTAACTGATTCACTGTACAATAAGGCCATCAGTTGGAGCACGGGACCTTATAAGTCCCCGTGCTTCACCCAGGTGGAGAGCCTAGGTGAAGCACGGGTCCGGACTCGCCACTTAGCCAAGTACGCCTCTGGAATACCGCTGTTAATTTTTATTTTATTAGCAACGGTATTTTTCTGGTAATTTCAGCAAACAAACAGCTTATTACGTCAAATATAGGTGTTGTCTTGCTAAGTAGATATCTTTGCGATAACTCCATCATTAACTTTTAATGTTGATATGCTAAGGTCTTATTACTGACCAACTGACCAACGTGAATTTTACTAAACGTTGTTTTTTTCTCGCGGCTTTGCCCGCTTGGGTGTAGAAAAACGACAAAATATCTACCGCAAAATTATTTACCGGAACTTATTACCGTTTAAAAAGTTTCGTATACTTAGACTCTTCTCACACAATGCTATTTATGAGCTACGCGACTGCAACGCAACCCATAATTCGCTGTATCTGACACTGTTCGCTGACAGGAGACGCATCGTAAATAGCGTTGTGTGAGAAGGCCTTACAGTATGTCCAGGTAACGTTCTAGCACGAAACATAGATTGCTCCATGCGTTCTAGCCATGAGCCGAATTTTATCGCAATCGGATAAATATACCTACCTAATTAATAAGAGTATTCCTTATTCGAGAGAATATTGATTTGTCATATCAATTTTACCATTTCCCTTGTCAGCCCCTTATGTTTTCGGTTTTCTAGAACAAATCTTAACTAAGTCCTTTCCCGAATCACAACTTTTTTTCATGCCCAATTCCATCTATGTCGGTTCAGCGAATTTAGCCTGAAAAGATAGCAAACAGACAGACAGACAAAGTTACTTTAAAAATGTCTAATATTAGTATGGATAGGGTTTCTTCTTTAAAGTATTTACGATGGCAAGACCCTTCCGCGTTCTGGAATGGTCAGCGATCTGCTAATTTATAGGTTGTGGAGTCATCGCTATGTTTAGCAAGTTAAGCTCATTGTAAGCTTATCTACTTTACTACGAGTATAAAGTCCATTATATTTGTATAGTTTGAAGAATTGAAGACTTCCGTAGTGGTAGGAGAACCCAATGGAACACATATTGAGAATATTTTTAGGAGAGTTCGAGAACTCTTAGAGGAATATCCGATTTATCTCAGAAGGTAAAACCCAAAAAGCAAGTCTCCCTATAAATTTTTGGCCGACAACTCATCATTGATGCCTTCGGTGTAACTGTCCTTGGAAGACGGCAACGAACATGTAATGGTCATGTACCTACTTATGTATGAAGCGGCCCCGTAATTTTCAGGCCACAATGCAGTTGCCTTTGGTGTTACTGAAATGCATAGCTAAGTATCAAGCGACTTGTGAGTTTAAAAAATAAAAAATTCTCCACGATACAAAAATAGTTATTCGCACGTCTAAATATATTTCATTTGGTGTTAAATAAAAACAAGAACTTAAAGCAGAATATGCAAACAAATAGACCACACACATATATTACCGAGAAAAGCCACAAGCCATAAAATATGTCTCCAGCTAGCGTTCTCGTATTTTGCCGAGTTTCTTTCTATAGGATCTCATAAATTCGAAATTTTAAATGCAACAGTGACAATCTTAGTCTACGCAGCGAGAAAACGGTCGTATCACTTACGAATAACGATGTAAGATGCGCTCTCAGCCTACATACGAAATTACAGACAACGTTCCATTGACCAACAAATAAAATGAAGGGTCATTTTAATTGATAAAGTTGTTTAGTAGGTATCTATTATTAATAACAGTCGAGTTTACCTCTCGTATTACCTTTTATCGGTGGGAATAAACTGATAGGAATCTCCTATTTTCTGTGCCTACATAATAATCATCAAGTTACAATGATATCATCCTAAGGCGTTTCCGGCATTTCGAATGTAATCGTAAAAAGTATCATGATTAAATTTTGAAAATCTATCGCCTCATAGGAGTTTTAAGTCCGATAAAAAACAGTTACAGATTGCAAAGAATATAGCTTATAATTTTCCACAGTGAGTCAACCGCTGGCCTTATCTGCGCAGTAACATGCAACGTGTTGATTTAATACGTTATAACATCTTCGTGAGCCCAACGCGAAATAAAAATATGAAAATATTTTGCAGAGACATCTTGTGAGCTTGAACGATTTATAGCGGGCACATAGATAACTAGGAGGAGAAAATATTTTCAAGAAAAGATCCTATTGTTCGTCATTTACTAGCGGCGCGGCGGTAAGGATATGGCGGTGAAGTTTTAGGGTCGATTTACATTGCCGCGGAATGGAATGGAAGCGAATTTTTGCAACGAAATTCTACATAGCATAATGAACTTTATACCGATTGTGTAAGGTACAAACTAAAGACGAGCCGAAAAAGAGGTCGCGCGTCTTCCGGGGAATCCCCGCGCATTCTCGAGAATTCCCTCTTTTTCGGCTCGTCTTTAGTTTGTACCTTACACAATCGATATAAAGTTCATTATGCTATGTAGAATTTCGTTGCAAAAATTCGCTTCCATTCCATTCCGCGGCAATGTAAATCGACCCTAATTCAGTTTTTGTAAATAACCGACTTGTTCAATAATAAAAAATATACATATTATGTCCTACTCTTGTGTTAACATGTTAAATACAGACTTTTAATAGATATGGGTTTTAGTGTCAGTAGACATAAAAATCAATACTTAAAGTTATTTAAAATGACAAAACATTTAATTTTATTATCGGTCTAGTACGATTATTTTACGAGATCGATAAGCTCTTACTTTAAAACATAAAAGAAAAATATTAATCCTTTATTATTAAATTCCTTTATTATTAAATTTAATTTAAGTTCTTAATTTTAATACTTTTTTATTAATAATTATTTATCTTCAAATTATTGGTTGTGAATGAAAACTGGAACAGACATTGTGGCTATACTTACATACTCACAACACTCGCAGAAGATTGAAGTTTCATCCACATCAATTGGATTCGGGGAGAACATCTACGATAACACTTTCGCATTCCTTTTTTTCTCGTACACGCAAATTGCGGCATAAACTTCCTTCCGAGGTATTCCCGGAGCGCTATGACATGGGGTTCATCAATAGGTTTTAAAGAAAAATCGCCTTTGGCAAATAGTAAATTGAGAACATAATGAATTTAAAAATAACAATCAAAATAGATTCATCCAGTTATAAGCTTAATCCCGGCCTCAGATAAAAAAATAGTCGAATTAAAAAAGTTAAGTAAAAATAATATGTTTATGGCCTTTCTTACTATTATGAACATTACCTACTATTACTAAGTTTGTACTAAGTAATTTCATTACTACCTATAGGTTGGTTGTAAAGCATTGAAAAAGTTGTTGACGTTGTTGTTGTTCCGAATAATAAAATTTATTATCACTTACGTTAAATTATATGTTTTAATTTACATATAAGTTTAATTACCCTGTTGTAGACGTAAATAACAAGTTTCTGTTAAATGTACCGAGCATGATATTATACTTACATTTTATTAGATTCTTAAAAGGCAGAAAACTAAGATAACAGTTAACTTGTTCCCATGTGAAGGTACTTTCTATGGTTTTTTGTCTTCACTGGTATTCGAACCTGGGCCCCTTAGTCAGGAGTCAAACATTCAAATCACTCGGCTATGTTCACTAACGATAATATAGATCAATAGTTTCTAAAAGAATTAAGTATGTTCCTTGTATGGATAACAAAGATATGGAGAGAAAATCTAAAAATAGGTATAATGCCCATATGAGATTTAATCATCGTACAGTTTTAACGTGAATTTACACAAAACATCATTAAGTTAAATACGTTCTAAACTAGCTTATATTTTAATTAGCGATTAATCTATATAGCTATTTTTTGCGAGGAACGAGAATACTACTAAACAGCTAAACATATTAAAGCCTTGAGGTCGCGGGTAACGTTGATTTTAAATCACGCACGCCTCCACACTAGACGTTTTCAGCGCACCCAGTTTTTGACCTGACCAAATTTTTTAACATTGTGCAATAACATTATAATGTAATCTAAAAAATAAGTGTTAATAGATGTACATTTAAAAGTTGTACGAAACATTAAAAGTGAAAATGTTGTTTTTGATAAACTTTTTCTTGTTTTTCGCTGTAAACGCTCAGGTTGATACAAATGAAAATAGTTTAAATAATACTAGCGGTCTTCGAGTTAATAATACTAATGCCAGTAATGTGGGTAACAGCTCAGTTATATATTACGATACGTACACAGGGAAGTTTATCACTGTGGAAAGATTCAGAGAACATGTGAAAGCTAACAATTCATTGTAAGTACCTTTTTACCTTTAACTTTTTACCTTTTTACCTTTATTTTACCTTTTTGATGATTATTTTTCTGTTCGAAACCTGATGCTTGTCGTCTGATCTCTTTTGAATTGGAGCGAGATGTGACGAGTAGTTTTTGAATTATCCCTAACACTTGTCGATCCCTTATTACTTGTTGATATTGATATCAGTATTTTGTTGTTGAAGTTATTTAACTTAAAATTGTTAGTATTCTTAAAGGTTTAAATGGTTTCCAGTCTCATTGAATTCCATCTAATCTCATCTGCCCGTAGTGGATGCGATTAGTTCAAGAATCTGGCGTCTAATACTTCTGTTCTGGTCATCTCTAACATGACTTCGAACCATCCACTTTAATTCTGCCGATACTCATGTCTACTGGCAGAGTATTTATCCATCTTACTTTCTACCACCCTCCCTGTAGAGTCGACCGTGAATATTGTGAAATTTTAGTGTTTTGGTGCCAGCGTCAAAGAGCCAATAAATAATCATTATTCCGGTCCTTTCGAAATCTCCGGCTATGCGTTGCGAATGATTGTGATATTTGCTGATGCTTATCTGTCACATTGATAACTAGAAATCATCTGAAATATGTGACTCATTAATGAAGTGTCTTTTCTAGTTTTATTTCCGGTGTTCTAAGACTACCTTTTCAGTTCTATTATGTTGACTTTTCTTACACCCGAAATAAATACGTAGGTACAATATAATGTAAGACACTTAAAAATGTAAGCATTTTGCTTGTATATAATTTTGTTTAAAATCAAGATGCATGATAAGATTTACCTAGATGTTAATTACTAGAGAACCGACCGCGCTTCGCTTCGGGACCCGTAGGTAACAGCCGCGTAGGTCTCGCTCCCGTAGGAATTTAGGCTAAAAAGTAGCCTACTACTCGCTCTCTTCACTCCACCCTGTGTGGAGCGGCACCAGGTCCTGCAGATGCGGGAACCGCGACGCGTCGACACGCTCGAACATGTTGCGTGCCAATCTCTCGATGAAGTCGTCCAGGCTCTCGACTCGAAGGTCCCTCTGGATGACGGCGTTCCTGACGTACCTCGGCGCACCAGTCAGCCGGCGGAGCGCAATCGCCTGAACCGCGCGCATCCTCTTGCGCTGCGGTTCGCTGGCGAGCGCGTACCACGCCGGTGCCGCGTACGTGAGGCGGGATCTGATGTAGGTCTTGTAGACCCCGAGCTTCAGTCCGAGAGGGAGGCTCGAGGAGAGCACTGGTTTCTGCCATCGCGCTTCTGGAATTCGCGACGGCTTTCGTAACCTGTGGCTTCATCGAAAGTCTTCCGTCGATTTTGCCCCCAGGTATTTGGCCTGTGGGGCCCATTGGATATCTTGTCCGTGAAGCTCCAGAGTAGGGTCCCGCCTGTTGAGGTATCCTCCTATGTTCACGGCCTGCGTCTTCCCGACATTCACCGACAGTCTCCACGCGGCGAGCCATTCGGGGAGGGCATCAAGCGCACGCTGCATCTTGACGATGGCGTGGGTTCTATTCAGCGACGTGGTGATGTACGCCACGTCATCGGCATACAGGGCAAGCGACGCCCCCCTGCCGCCGGGATGTCGTCGGTGTATCAGGCGTAGCAGACCGGGGACAGGCAACTCCCTTGCGGGACGCCGGCTGCGATCGGACGCTCGGTGGATTCGGCGTCTTCAACCACTACTCTGAAGCTTCTATTTTCGAGGAAACTGGAGATCACCTTAACGGCACTCCGGGGCGCCGACGACTGCGAGATCTTGTACAGAAAGCCGTCGTGCCAAACACGGTCGAACGCCTTTTCCATGTCGAGGAATACTGCACACACGCGTTCTCTCACAGACAGAGTAGCCGTGCTGTTCAGCGGCATCAAAAAGTAGCCTTCCACTTCTGTTGGCAGCTAGGCTATTCCACCCCGGATGCTTGCAGTTCCAGTCGTCCGCGCCCACCACCGGTGTCGGCGAGTCCAGCAACTTGCGGACATCAGCCAACAGGATAGTGCCAGCGGGCGGGCGGTACACTGAATACAGCCGGAGCGGGGAGTTCTCGAGGCAGAGCTAAAGTAGCCTATTACATTTGACTTAAGTAAATTACATGTAGCATTTGATAGCGTAATTCAGAACTTGCAAATGAATTTTATTAACGCCATCTATTGACAACTCCGAAAATAAATATCTAGCAACTAACAAAACATCGATCTTCCCATGGGAATGGGATGTTTTTGCGCGGTAAAAAGTAGCCTACGTCACTCTCCATCCTCCTAACTATCCCCACACACATAAACCTTACCATATAATAGCTTTGTTGCGACGTGAAAGCGTCACAAACAAACAAACAAACAAACAAACAAACAAACAAACAAACAAACACACTTTCACATTTATAATATTAGTAAGGAAGTAAGGATTATTATTTACTTGTAATACTCGTATTTAATACAATTTTTGTAATAGGTAGGTACATAGTGCTTGTAAAATAATTTGCAACAAACTTAAACGAGATAATTAAAATTCTTGGTTAAAATAAAAATTTATTTTTAAGAAGAGCTCATAGCGTGGCGGAATTCGTCAATCCTATCTGATAGCAATCGAGCAGTCAGGTTGGATGATAGGATAGGTGACCGCTAGTGGTAAAAACCACGTAAAGTCATCGACCTCGGCTGGTATATTTGATAGCAAATCATGGTTTGATTCCCGGCCAGGGAAGGTGTTAATGTAACACAGTTAAAATATTTTTTGTTCTCGGGTCATGACTCGTGGGTGCCAGTGATTTCTTATTTGTTGTTGTGGTGGTATCAGTCCTAAAAAGTAAGAAATACCTTCATTCACTTATTTTTCCTTATTGAGCACATTTCACTATAGGTATCTACTTATCGTGGATATCCGTAACATATGTAGTAAAGTTGTAAAAACCCAGCGTGATTAAAATATTTTTCCAAGGCTCCATAATTTTACAGACAGTAACAACTACTTATCCATAAAGTTCACTTTTATAATCAGGAAGTGGATTACGGACACGAACTGGTTTTAAAATTGCCTTGTAACTAGGTTTAAAGTGTTCTTTAAAGTTGTAAGTAGTGCATTATGTCGATGTCAATCGATATTTAAAGTGAAAGGTCACTCACTCACTCTCTGATTAAACATGAAATTTTGGAAACGGTTTGAACCATGAAGATGAGCTGAGCGAGGGCAAAGATGGACTAAATGTAATCATGAATAACGATTACAATTACATTGTGAGCCCCAAGAATGCCCCCAAATGTAACTTAATAGAGCGTTCTTGGCGAAGGTATTTCAGTGCTTCCAGATGATGATGATGTAGAAGATGATAGGTTCGGGATCATGGTGCCATTATTCACCTACAACTCGCCACAAGCTGCCCTGTAGTTTTATAATATAGATCTCATCCATCCCAACAAAGATTGCTAGAATATTTGTGTGCCGGTGAAGTTTCTTTCCTCCTTTTCCTTTATAGTTATATACTTGTATCTAACATGTTAAGTTACTACAAGTTTTTAGATTGCCTTTTTGTCTCCTGCAGTTGGTGTACCGGCGAGTTCACACCATGCGATCCCCACGAGGGAAGACGAGTGGATGGGACTTGTAACAACTTGTTATACCCTACACGAGGATCTATGCATACCCCCCATTACAGGCTTTTGCCGCCTGAATATGACAGAGGTTAGTAACATCTTACTTATGCGATGGATCTAAAAATATACCTACTCGGTATGAGATACAATCAGGTTGTTCAAGGTAATGCCATTTTATAATGCATAGGTACATTTACATATTATTATCCTTTAATTTAGTGATAGCCGAGAAGTTGAATCCTCAAACAAACCTTTTATTTTCAAAACTTAAATATCAAAATCAATTATCACTTGCATCGAACAAGAAAAATATCCTGAGGAAACTCGAATACTCGAGAGGTCTCCATATTGTTAGTAATGTGAAAAAAATCCATTAAAATGCACTGGAGTAGCATGGCGGAGCTTATTCCAAACCAAATAATTTATAAGATGAGATCAATTCTCACTAAGGAACCATTAATGGTTGAAGCGAACCTCCTCCACACAACTCCCATCCATAACACATCATAGCGATAATAGCTTGAGAATTTTAAACAAAGATGAATTATTTCCAGCTCCAGAATTTGACCCTCGGAGAGCGAAGGATGGGCATGAGCTGCCTCTCGCCAGGCCGGTGCGAACCACCGTGGTGCAGGAAGGACGAGTGCCAGACCAGCGTTTCACTCAGCTACTCGCCTACGCATTGGTTTCGCTGAGCGCAGACGTCATCGCAGTTTTTGATACTGGTAAAATTTCATATCTTGTTGATAATTTATGTTTTATCATTGACAAAACTGAAAATACCTGAAATCAGGGAATTTTATTGTTTCCCATGCAATTATTTAAAGACAAAAATCTTTGTCAGCGATATCTCACAAACAAATAAATCGATTTTGATCAACGTTGCAGTAGGTATTTGAAGTTGGCTTTTAAGATAAATTAAACTAATTAAGAAATCGGTGGAAAAAGTAGCCTATTTTTTTCCAAAGAAGCGATTACATTTATATTAAAATTGAAATTAACTTAGAAAAGCTAAATGTTCGACGATTTGGTACTTTTGAATAACTTTATAAGGAATTTCTTAATATTGAAAAGTAACAAAATTCTTCAAATATCTTGGCTATCTAAATACATAAGTCAATACTTCAATATTATTTCAGTAAACTATGTCTTGTGGAAGCCTTACTGCTGTCTTGCTCGAGGCCAGACGGATCGTGATTGTGTTCCCAACATGATCCCTGAGGATGATCCCGTCCATCAGTTCTCTGGAATTCGCTGTCAGAACATGACTCGACCAAGAAGCTTCCAAGCTGCTGGCTGCATTAAGAATGATACGGCTCCAGAAAGAGTAAGAATCTTCTCTTGTCCTAATCTTTAATATGCTGTCTTGGTTCTGTCTAGGTCGCCAATACTACGGCGTCACCAATGTCACCATGTGGTTAAATTGAGACTGCTTATTATGAAGTTGATCGTTTGTCTCCCATCATTTCCTAAACTCTTTTCTTAGCCTACAGAGGAAGTAGTTTGTATCTCTTCAACTTCAGTTGGGTATACTGTACTGTATTCTTCAGCCATTGAAACATGTCGTTCCTAATTACGTTCGACATTTTTAACGTGTTTAATAACATCGACATAAGTTTTAATATTAAGATGATGGATATTTTTCCCATTAAAACTTTTTTGAATTTTTTCTTCACTTTAAAATTATCTCTTAGATCGTGTCTGCAACACCAGCGTTCGACTTATCGAACCTTTACGGTAACAACCTCGGAAATTTGAATAGAAAAGCAAGGCTATTCGAAGGCGGTTTGCTGAAAACTGAAGAGGAGAATGGGAAAATATGGCCGCCAAGCGTAAAAACACCTGTTAGTGTGTGTTATCTTAACCAAAGACCGAGGGAGACGCGTTGTCATGATGGACGTAAGTTACTCATAAAGTTAATGAAAAAATACATAGTTTATACTCCCGCAATTTTGCATCGTGGGTGGCATAGACACCGCAAGCAAGATTATTATTATATCAAAAAAACTAGCGGACCGCCCGCGGTTTCACCCGCGTGGATCCCGTTCTCGTGGGAATATATGCATGTATTATACATAAAAACCTTCCTCTTGAATCACTCTACCTATTACAAAAAACCGCATCAAAATCCGTTGCGTAATTTTAAAGATTTAAGCATACAGACAAACAGACAAACAAACAGACGGACAAAAATAGCGACTTTGTTTTATACTATGTAGTGATAAAAACAAATGACCAAAAAAAAATATTTTTCAGTCATATTTATTATCTGGAATCTAATATACAAAAAAATATATAGAAAGAAATGTAAAGCCTTCGTAGGGATATTAAAAAGTAGGATCAAATCGATTGTTATTATTAATTATTATGTGTTAAAACTAGTTGTAATGTTTTAAGAAGTCATTAACAAAGTAGAAACAATAACATTGTAGCGGAAGATGGCGGAAATGGTATACTGGGAAGTAATCTATTTTTGATATGGCTGTGGAGGCATCACAACGTTATAGCCACAGAGTTGAGACGAGTCAACCCTTGCTGGAACGATGAGAAACTGTTCCAGACAGCGAGAGATATCAACATAGCCTACATGATGCAAATATACTACTATGAATTGCTAGCAGACTTGATGGGTAAGATAAAAACATAAACACTTATCTGTTTAAACATAAAAATATTTAGCTATTGTTATGAAACAAAATGTAAAGTTAGGTACATAATTTATTCTTATTTTTATTTTTACCTACTATTTTTTTTGCGAAGTCACGTTAGAACAAGAATAATTTATGATAACAAAAAACAAGTGATTTAGGTATACTCCTGATAATGAAATTATTCAATTTTATTTTGAACGAAATTAATGAAAATGTTGTTATTTTACCAGGTTACGAAAATCTTGTTGAAGAAGGAGTTTTATCGAGAACAAGTGGCTTCAGAGACATGTATTATGAGAAGTTATATCCGCAGATATCTTTGGAGTATCCCTTCACCCTTCGGTGGGCTCACTTGTTGCAGGAAGGAAAAGTAAAGTAAGTTCACATTTCTAAATAGATCTCAATTATAGAGAGCGGTGGGGAGTAGGATTAAAAATGCACATAATACTTTTACCATCGGTGATCATCAATCGATTGTGAAATACCTTCCAATTCAGTTTAGTTCAGTGACTTACAGTTAGTACATATTTTTGACATGACAACGTTACGTTTTATAATTCGATATCGGCTGCACGCACGAAAAACATGACGTTTATGTGCCGTTATCTGACGTCATGTGGCGTTATCGTAACCTCGCTCTGAGGCGTCCCATGTACCTAAAGCTTGAAGTGCAAGCGAGATCGCGGAACGAGCGACAAAGAAGCAGAATCGGCCTTTGCGTTCGGAGATATTTTGGTAATGTATCCAATTATTACTTTGTTATTGACTTCTGGGACTATTTATAAATTTTAAATGTTACTTTTTTTAATGTTTCCTGTATTCCTTCTTTATTTTTTTATTGATAAATTTCTGTAACTTTAAATACGATTTCATGACGTTTGTTTACTTTGATGACATTATTTGTCAATCATTCCATCAGTATTTTCTTAAGACGTTGTCACGTTCAACTATCGTCAGTAAACCGACTTTACAGACAACCAGTTTTTTTTTTCATTGTAACGGTAAGTTCAACTGTGTACCACGCAAAATAGAACTACCGTCCAAATTCTGATCTTTTTAAGTATCAGGCATAACTATTTCTATATCGTAAAGTATTCCTTTATATATTTTTCACTGGATTGCTCCATATATCATTTGCTGAATAACTGTACCTATAATGATTTTAGTAATAACATGCAGTTTCATACATTTCAACAGGAAAGTTAATTTGGAAAATTAATTCGATTGACTTCCCTTATTGTATGTACCTAAGCATTATAATCTGAATCTATATCTGGAGTAAATCTTTTGTTCATATTCCTTCGTCGCATGCGTCAGTGTATGCCAAGTGTAAGGTCGCATACATTATTGATACCAATATATTTTTTATGGAAATTAGATAGCAAGCGATCAAAATTCTACTGCAGTGACAATTGTTACCTACACAGAATTAGATTCAAATACAGTATTAGCCTGTGCTATCTTCGAGTCTTACAAAGTTTTATGCGATAAAATTTCATCTTCGCTTTCATTTATTATTTTGCAGAATGTACGATCCAGAAGGTTACTACTTGAAGGAGATAAAAATGGTGAATTTAACTTTAAGAACCGGCTACCTGGTGGATAATTTAGAATTCATAACGCAAGGGGCTTTTAGACAACCTGGTGGCAAGGTTAATGATTATATCATAGACCCAGACGTAAGTAAATATTTATCAAAAGTGTATTCTGTTCACATTCGTTTAATGAATATTTACTCAATGTCCATTTTATTTCTGATTTCTTTTTAGATTGGTGAAAAATCTCTTGGTCCCCAACAAAGAATTTTAGACGTTACAACAAATGATCTGGCTAAAAACCGTTATTTCGGCTTCGCACCATACGTCAAATATAAGGAGATTTGTTTTGGGAAGCGGTACAAAAAATTTGAGGATCTACTAGATACTATAGATCCAGAGGTAAAAGTTTTTTAATTTGAAATTTAAATTAATTATATACATATTTCAATAATCAGGCCAACATTCAATCGGGAAACCATTATATTCAGTAGATATATTATTATAATGTAATGGAATGTAAAATATTAAAATAGGTTTAGTAATCTGAATAAAAGAGAACTTAACAAAATTTGATGGTGTCACTAAAGTACCTAAAAACCTTTTAAATAACTGTCGTTTATCACAAGATTGTTCTTCAACATATTTATTCTAATACTCTGATTTCAGCGGGTAGAACTTTTGAAAGAAGTATACAGACATATAGAAGACATAGACCTCATAGCGGGCATGTGGCTGGAGAGACGGGTGTATGGCGCTGCAGCACCCACCTTCTACTGTATCATTGTCGAACAGCTGAAACGGGTGATCGTATCCGACCGCCACTGGTACGAGAGACCGAATAGACCTAATGCTTTTACTCTGGGTAAGATTGATTTTTAGTTTCAAAAGAAAAATTACTATACGAGGAAAAAGAAAAATATAATTTATTTATTTATTTGCTATACACATTAAATTTATACTTTAGGTACAGGTGACAGAGTAGTTTACAGCGATAGTGTATAATACCATTTCTGGTGTGCCACTCGATGTAAAGGCTCTTATTTGTATGTTAGCGTGACTATCTGCGGATTACGATGTTATTTGTCTATCTATCTATGATTATAATATTTGACCATACATTACTACATAGTCATGTCTACTTATGATCATAATATATTTGACTATCTATAACTATGCATGTCTATCTATGACTATTTTGACTCTCTACGATTATTATTTTTGCCTATGATTTATACCGATAGCAGAAAACGAAAAAATAGGCCACCTGTTGGTAAATGAGCGTCGTACAATATAGCTAATGGTAAAATTAAAGTCATTCTGGTTCCTTTACGTTACGTTACAATGTACCTACTTGAGTTGTATGATATGATTATACAATAATACCTTTTTATTGACGGTAATAAAATATTACTAGAATGGGGTCAATCTGAGACTATATACAATTCTTAAAAATGTAAGGTCACGTAAAATTCGCTCTCGGTATGACTACTTTTGACGACCCGGATGGCGCAATGGTTAACAGACCGGATCGCTGTTCCGCGGGTCCTGGGTTCGATTCTCAGCGAGGCGGAAATTTGAATGATGAGTTTGAATTTCCGTTCTCCGTCTGGGTGTGTGTCCTTGTCTTGTGTGTTGTCCATTGTCCATGGCACCCACGACACAAGGAATCCTAGTGTGGGGCTATGAGTGTGAAGCGTTATTATTATTATTATTATTACTTTTTAACCGACTTCAAAAAAGAAGGAGGTTCTCAATTCGACCGTATATATGCTTTTTTTTATGTACGTTCAGCGATTTTTTAGTCGTTTATGGGCCGATTTTGATAATTCTTTTTTTGTTGTAAAGTAGATATGCGCAGTGGGGTCCCCTGATAAGGACACCAGGATCTGATGATGGCATCTCAGAGAAATCGAGGAGAACTTTCGAAAATTGTATGGACGACTAGTGTGTTTGTATATGTTATCATAAGTACATTAAAGCGCTACCATTTCATGAAGGTCTGGAGTCGATCTGATGAAGCCGAAAGACAGTTGAGGGAACTCCTTATCAACTGCAGTTATCTAGTGTTTGGGCTTGATTAATTTGTAGTGACGAGAACTTTACACTTCCATGTTGAATTGAGCGCCATCTGGCGAGTAGTTTTTGAGTTATCTCTGCTTATCAAGGTTGAAGTCGGTTATTTTTTTTGTAAAAAGCAATTATTAAATTTTGATGTATCTTTATGACCACTCATATTTTACTGTACGAGTATGAAGGGGAAACCTCTGAACAGAATTTTCATTATTCATTGAAATTATTCATTGGATCATTATTTACACTAGGTATTCACTACCTACATTTTCTAATTTTTTTAATAGCACTAGAAATTTTGTCCTAAAAAGTTAAAATGCGATAAATATGCATAATGCATCCATTATAATGGGTAGAAGTTTTGTCAAACATTGGTAAAAAAAATTACCCAACTCAAACCCACGGTAACTACGGATTCCAAAAACATACATTATGCTTTCATAATTGAATTAATGAAAATAAAATAAAATTAGAATGAATTTAAATATCTTTCAAGAAAGTTTCATAAACACGCGGCAATAACTCGTCATTAATTGACATGGCAATTTCTTTCAGAGCAACTGTTAGAAATCCGTAAGGCGACAATGGCAAGATTACTCTGCGATGTTGGAGACACCGTCACTGAGATTCAGCCGAAAGCCTTCCTCAGAGCTGGGCCACAGTGAGTCATCATTCCGTTATTTATGTAGATTAACAAAGGGGATTAGGTACAACTAACTGTTGTATGCCTTATTATCAATATTAACTTTACTATCATAAAACTTTGTTAACTTTTTAAGCCGTCCGAAGGCCTTCCGCTATGGCTTAACGACTGCTATCAATCGATAACAACCGGGACCGACGGCTTTACGTTCCCTCCGAAGCACGGAAGCGCTCAAGAAATTTTTCCACTAGCGGTCGCCCATCCGACTACCGACCGCGCCCGCTGTTGCTTAACTTTGTCGATCGCTTAGGATCGACGCAAGCCGCCGGGCTAAGAGCGCTTCGTAAAAGTACATACAAATGTAAAAAAATGTTTCAAATTACATTGTTTGTTTTTGTTTCAGCAACAAAATTACCAGTTGTGACCTCATCTCAAAAATGGATTACGACCTTTGGAAAGATTACTCCTGCGATACTAAAGAACCACACTCACATTACCCTTCGTACTATACAGAATTGCTTTAGACATATTATTTATGTAAAAATGAGTTGATGTTTGTAAGTCGCATTAAGACTCGAGAATGGCTGTACTGAGTTAACTGATTTTGGTCTTGAAATATTTTTAGGAGTCCAGGGAAGGATGTTATGGTCAGATTTTTTAAGTAAAAGGAAAATAATAAAATTACGATTTTATTTCTCAATACAAATTCTTCCTATCCTACGTGTCAAATCTTTGTGTCCCACCGCGCGTCTAATGGGCAACTTCGAACCGTCATAAAACATACAAATGTCCTCCTATTTATGGATTATAACGATATTATCTTTATTATTTGAACAATATTAAATAGTGTCAGCGTCACAAAGGATCGACGAATTTGTTGTATGTCAAGTTTTACAGTATAAATATTTCTTATAAATTATTTAGTGAATAAACATGTTACATACACCCACTGATTAAAATTGGAATTTGCCTCAATCAGCCATACTTGGAAATCCGTAGTTAGGAACATAATGTTATCTTCATCTCTTTCACTCAATACGAGCACGAGCGATTGAGGTAGTACCTACATATATCTACCTACTGGCTGCGCACATGTTTAGCAAGCAATTATTAACAACAAGTGGTTATCTGATTTAAAATGTAAAAAATCCATTTTTTTATAGAAGAAAATTGTCGTTTTTATCACTTGCTGGATCACAGCCTAAAATTAAAGTGTTCTCACTGCACGCCCGCGGCCTCAACTGTAACTAAACTGTACTAACTCCTAAATAAAGAAAGAAAGAAAGAAAGAAAAACGTTTATTCGCTCTGCCACAAATGCCACAGCAACATAATAAATACAACACAATAAGCAATCAACTTAATGCTAATCCATTATTAACTAATTTTAACCAAAACAAAAAGAATCATAAAACAACACAACCAAAGCAACTTCAATCCCAAAAGTAATAAAAAAATAGTACTACTACTACTGCTCCAGTCCTACAGTCTACAAAGTACTAGTTAGGGTCAACTCAGACCGAGACGAGACGCGTCGCGACGCTGCGCGCAGTCTTTCAAAGAGCGGCTCAAAATAGGACTTTATTTTCTACACGAAAAGATACACATTTCATTGTGACAATGACAGTGACACAGCGCTGCATGAAGCAACGTATTCTGAATTGTCACAATGAAATGTGTATCTTTTCGTGTAGAAAATAAAGTTCTATTTTGAGCCGCTCTTTGAAAGACTGCGCGCAGCGTCGCGTCGCGTCTCGTCTCGGTGTGAGTTGACCCTTAAGTTAGTACGTCGTACGAATTGTACTAGTACGGTGCGAACTGCGAACATGCAGATATCCGATTATGTACAAAAGACAAAACAAATGGTAAAGTGTAAACATAAATTAATGAATTTTATTGCAAAAGGAAATGCCTTTTGCTTTCAAAAAAATACACAAGTTAGTAGGTATTAGTTTAAGTTGTTTGTTGTGATTATGACAGACAACAACGATCTATACATAGAAGCGCGGAAGTGAAATCGTTAGCGTGATTCATAAAGTGGAACAGCGCCATCTAGTCGCCGTCACACTACTCTGGCCAAGGGTCGCACACACAAGGGTACAATTTTCGCGCCAAGGCAAAGAGCCGAACAAGAATCCTTTAACAAATAGGCACACAAACATAGGCACCGTTAGGACCGCCTCTATTTGTATTTATAACTTTATAAGCGTCTGCCCGCAATACCGTTTTGAACACCTTTCCACCCTCGTCGCTTTAAATAGATACAAGCCGCGGGCCGCGGGTCTATACCATAATTCCAATAGTTGAACATTACGTTACAAGTTAATAAATTAATAACGATTCATACAGCATTATAATACTGTTAATACTGTTAATACTGTTAATACTGTTAATACTGTTAATACTGTTAATACTGTTAATACTGTTAATACTGTTAATACTGTTAATACTGTTAATACTGTTAATACTGTTAATACTGTTAATACTGTTAATACTGTTAATACTGTTAATACTGTTAATACTGTTAATACTGTTAATACTGTTAATACTGTTAATACTGTTAATACAGTTAATATCTGACAACAACGACAACAACATAGAAGCGCCGAAGTGCAATCGTTAGCGGGATTCAGAAAATGGAACAGCGCCATCTAGCCGCCGTCGCACAACTCTGGCTAAAGGTTGCTTAAGGGCGCACTTTTCGCGCCAAGGGCCGCACAAGAATCCTATGCCTATAGACACTGTATTGTCCGCCGCTATCTCTATAGGGGTCCGTTCACACAGAACGGATCGAAATCTCGAAATTACATCTAAAACGTTGTTTTAAAAAATGTTCTCCACTTATCTTCCGAACGAATCAACCATGTTTTGAGTTTAATCCATACAAATAAATAAAATTGGAGTCTGATTGTAATATTAGATTAACCGCGTTTTACTACAGTCCATTTATTTAGAAGAGAGTTAACTACAAAACAAATATGGCCGATAATTGTCAAAGTCACAGTAGTCAATAAGACACTGACATTACACATGACAGTAAAACCAACTTAACCTTGAAATGAAGAGAGGCGCTGTCGGAAGTATTGGACCAATCATCGCGAAGTAGTAACTGACTGATGAATGGCCACAATGTACTTATGAATGACTTTTTAACATGGCGGCGTTAGTTCCAATTTTTGCCATTTCAGAGATAAGTTGGTGGCAATTATCGAAAAAAATGTCAAACATGTCAAGTTCTTGTTGAAATGCATGTTGAAATTATACATCTGTGAAAAGTGAAGTTATGGATTTGCACAATGTATGAAATTTATTTATTATTATTGTAATTTAAAATCAGTTTTTGTTGTAAAACACAGGGCGATATTCCGAGTGAACCGATTGAATTGTTTGTAAGTTGTTTCACGCGTGTAACATTGTGGAAATTTGATGTTTGATTCGGAAACTCAGTGATTTGTTTTGTAGTTAACTCTCTTCTAAAAAAACGGACTGTACATTTATAATTATGAATATTTCAACGAAACATGTACCAACAGTACATTTTTACAATTTTTGTCTATCTGACGGTCTGTCTGTTTATTCAGGCTAATCCCTGAAACGGCTGGACCGAATTTTACGAGACTTTCACGGGAAGATAATGGAGACTGTGGAGCATATGCTGCTTTGTATCCCGGAGTAGGGGTTTTCGCGGAAAAACCTCTACCGTGTGCAAATCCCGAGCACAGCTAGTTGATTAATATTTATAGAATTTAAAAGAAAATAAAAATATTTTTTGGAATATCTTATAATGACCCAGATCAAATTGGTTCAATTATTAAGGAAATGTAAGTTCATTGAAACACACACACAGTCACACACACACACAGACACAGACACACACACACACACACACACACACTCACACACACACACACACAGAGAGAGAGAGAGAGCGAGAGAGAGACACAGACACACAGCCACACACACACACACAGAGAGAGAGAGAGAGAGAGAGAGAGACAGACAGACACACACAAAGATATCAAAAATTTCAAGTTACCAAAAATATGTACATAATATGTATAAGAGGGCTTAGGACCGGTCGGAGTGGCGCCAATTAGGGGACTTCGATAGTTTAATAGATAGATAGATAGATAGATAATTACTTACATAAATGAATACTATCGATACATATTTGTATCGATACCTTAGAGTTTACAGCTACAACCCTACGCAAAGTGTGATGTCATTTTGTCGGACAGACATCCGAAAAAATGACGAGAAAAAAGTCCGAGAAAATTACGTCGATTTTATTTCTTTAAAATATTCATATTCTTTTTACGTTAAATAATATGAATTTTTGTCATCTGATTTATACTTAGTTGAGAGTAGCGTTATACATGCTTAAATATAAATACATACGGTTTATTTACACGGAATGTATAATTATTGTACATTTCTTGAGCGAAAAAATAGTTGATATTTACTCGCCGGTGCGGTGACAGCTACCTAAGATAAGTTTCGCGCGAATTCATCACATAACGGATGCTACTGTTTTATGTAGCATGCACTTGTTAAATAACACAACATTAAATGACTTGGTAGATATTTTTTATTCCAATGGCATTAAAGGGACGTTCAGATGGCGCGTATTTGCCTGCAACGATCCGATCCGGTGCGAACCAGCAGGCTTCGAGTGCCGTCTTAACAACGGGATCTATTTTTGGAATGGCGTTCTGTGAAGGACACTCGTGTGGAATCATTTTCATGCGATATCGCGACACAGCAAAATTTTTAATCACTAAAACGCGTTTCGTTAAGCGTTGACCGATACACTCGAAACGATACTATTTCTATGGAAAATTTAAGTTTTATAGTGTTTTAGTCGCCAAGTGAAACGCACGGAATGTGTAGAAACGTTGTAAATTCAATTTAAGTAGGTACTTTAATTTATATAGACAAGTCAAAAGTGACAGCTACGCAAATGAATGGTTCTTAAATGCACAAAATCAACATGCGACTGGAGGCGCATACGATGACCCTTGAATGCTCGTCACTAGAAGCCTTTTCCAAAATAGAGCCACCGGCGCAACACAGCGCGCAAGTGGTGAGGTTCATTCCAATAACCTACAATGAATTGCTTTTGCAGTAAGACTGAAAGGTTGTCTGAGACCAGCAACTTTCTTAAGGACCTTGGGCCTGGAATATAAACATGCATGGGACATCGCTTTTTAGGTCGAGGATATTGTTACTATATTGTGCATATTCCGTTTTTGCGGAAAATGATAGGAATAATGAAATATAGTCGTCTTATGAACCGCGCACACATCACTTCATAGTATAAAACAAAGTCGCTATTTTTGTCTGTCTGTTTGTCTGTATGCTTAAATCTTTAAAATTACGCAACGGATTTTGATGCGGTTTTTTGTAATAGGTAGAGTGATTCAAGAGGAAGGTTTTTATGTACAATACATCGACGGCAGCAAAGAACATAAAGACATCTGCAATTTTGCCAAAATCGTTTTGACGTGACAACGTCTTATAAATTGGTTTGCCGGGTGGCACTTCAAGAAACTGCGTTAGTAGCTCCGCTCACGTTATGCGCTTACAATGAGAGCGAGTGAGAGGCACGCGTCCCTTCCACTCGGGCATGGTTAGCCCGCCTAAGAGCGAGAGAGACAGACATAAAAAGTGAAAGGCACGCGTCCCTTCCTCCTTAACATTACTTATGGTAGCTACGGCGTACACACGTTGGCGTGTTTCAGAAAATGGTACAGCGCCATCTCTGGAGAAGTAGAGTAATCTCGTTTGTTACCTCACTTAGTTGTGACTAATGGTTAATGGTCTAACGGTTAGCAGCGCTAGATGGCGGATGGTGTTACAATGTTTTAAATATAATTCTTTGTATAAATAAATGTTTTAAATTGTTACTATTATTTCATCCTTCTTCCTACTATACGAATGAATATTCACATTAAAATTATTTTACCACTCAAAGTCGTTGTCACGTAAAACTTTCGCCCGTATACCGACTTTACAGGCAACCAATTTTTTTTGCATAATTCAACACAGAATTCTTCGTTTTATCTTGTGATATTTTTTTTCTCGAAAAATGTTGTTTTTTACACCAATTTCTCAACGTACAAAAAGACATCTGCACTACTTATTTAAAATTCGACAAAGTACAAACGGACATATACCATTTGTCCTTGTGTACGTCGCGCAATGCGGCGGGCCAGCTGTCTTTACGAAAATAACCTGCGAAGTCTCGAGGCTCTTCAGCAAGAAAAAATGTCTGATGATGACTGCTTGCAATTGGAATAATAAAATAATTGAAAATTGAATCCGGAAGTGACATTCAACCAAGCCACAAATGTAAAAAATATTTATACCTTTTTTTTCTATCTTCGTTGGTATGTTTGTTACCCCATAACTTCGTGTTGGGTAAAACCGATTTTGATGATTCTTTATTTTTTTGAAAGCTGGTGCTTTGGGTGTAGTCCCATACAGATTTGAGCGACATCTGATGAGTAATTTTGAATTTACTTGAATAATGTGTAAGGATGTTTAGTAGTGTGTATTTATGGTTTTTTCCTAATAACTTTTTATTGAGTGTTCAGATTCTTATGATTCTCTTTTTACTTGAAAACTGGTATTTGCATTGTAGTTTCATATAAGTTTGAGCGGCATCTGACCAATAGTTTTTGAATTATCCTTAATAATTTTTATGTTTGTATGTTACCTCATATCTTACTACTTAGAGTTCTGATTTTGATCATTCTTCTTTTAATCGAAAGCAGGGACTTTATGTTAGGTCCCGTAAAAATTTGAGTTGCGTCAGAATAGTAGTTTTTGAGATTCTTATGATATGGAGGTAGAAATAATAATAATAATAATAATAAAACTTTATTGACATATTTTTATACATTATAGTGTATGAAGCCTCTGATCCCCGAGTTAGTTAAAAACTGTGTTTCCTCTCCCAGTATTCAAAGGTGTCTATAACAATATGTTCAATATTCGAAAACAATTATGTACATGCAGACGTTACTAAGCAAAAAGAACACAAATTAACAAAAAAAGACGTGTGGCACTCGGAGACTGCCGCGGTAAAGCTATTGCATATCATTATATATAAATTAACAAAACAAAAAATAATACTGCATTTTGTGATAATAATAATAAAATGAATGTATATAGAGTAATAACTCATTTTCTTTCACAATTTTTTCGTGACTTTCTTCATTAATAAATGCACTTTGTTTATTCATATTTAAAACACTTTGTAGGTACACAAATTATACGAGTACAGATATTCACTGTTTTGCAGTGTTTCATAGGCAATATCACTGAAAGAGACGCATAATAATGACGTAAGCCTAATTGTTATACCGCCAACAGACTCACGCGAGAAGTCTCGAAGAGAAATCTTGCCGCGAATTTGCGCGAGAACCGAGAAAGCATATACACTCATGCGACCTTCTCATTCGCATCCTCGATCGTCATCCGGAATGGACGTCAGTGCAGCGGCTTTGATTTTGTGTGCATTAATATACTATAATCTTGTGAATACTAAAATAAGAAATAA
The DNA here is from genome assembly GCA_905404135.1 of Hesperia comma. Classification (NCBI taxonomy): domain Eukaryota; kingdom Metazoa; phylum Arthropoda; class Insecta; order Lepidoptera; family Hesperiidae; genus Hesperia; species Hesperia comma. The sequence continues at coordinate 19,546,664 of FR990019.1, read as the reverse complement.
ATTAATATAAGTACTAAAATAATAATAATAATTGGTAACCACAGACAGTAGATAATTTTAACTAGAAATGTAAATTTTAAATACAAAAACACACAACGGTCCCACTGAGACCGAACGAGAATGTGAATACGGTTCTCTTTTCTCGCCCGAGAAACCCTTTGAAGCGGGCAAAAATACCGACACCGATCCGAGCACAGGCGAGCCCAAGAACGAGACTGCGAGAAACCGATCACATTCACGCTTCTCGGGTGTTCTCGGGGGTTCTCGGCGTGAGTTTGTAGCCGCTATTAAGAATACGTACATCATAACGTCACATTATAGGTGCAAGACATTTTAATCTTTATTAGAAACGGATAATGCATTAATTTGTGCAAAGAAGATTTAAATATTCTGAACAAAAGCATAAGAACTATTTCAGTTGAGAAAATAATTCTTTTTAAAAAGAAAATTGACATTTGACATTTAAGTCCTCCAACGATCTTTTGGCGTGTGAATGACGTGTGGGTGACAGAGACAGTGCCTTACAGTTTGCCTTGCCTGTATGGCACTGTCTCTATCACCCTCAAGTCATTAATATAGTGTCATTATTTTATGTCATGTTATTATTTTGTATGTTTTAAATCTAAATACGCGATAATTCGACTATTATGAATACAATATGTTGTCGATTCCAACGCCTTATTTAATCCAGATCTACATGTAATTATTCTTAAAACACCGAACCGACGGGGCGAAAATCAAACGTTTGACAGGTAAGATTTGTATGGGAAATTAAAATTTTCATTTTTAGTATTTTGCTCGAAATTTTTCATATTTTCTCATCGCTGCAACCTTCCCTGAACTTCCACGAATATTTCAAGACTAAAATTAGCCAAATCGGTTTAGCCGTTATAAAGTAAAAGTTAGATAACTCAGTTAAAAGTTCTGGTATTTATCCACAGACATAGTAACTATAGACGGAATGCTGGGAATAAAATATTGAGGCCGCAAAAAAGAAGCCTAACCTTGTACACACACGGCGGAACTCACACATCGAAAAAAAAAGGAAGCCCAAATTGACAATTTGAATTGTCATTCGTATTTAATAGACGCAGTTACAATAATTTAATTTGATCGCAAATATGACGAAATGCGTTATAAAAGGGTGCGAACATCAAACTGCTAAAATTAAAAAGCTGGATGGAATCACATTTCACAAGTAAGGAAACAAAATAATTCATATTTACATTAAATCAAAATATAAATATTTCTTTATTATTTTGACACAAAATGTCAACCAATGCTGCCATGAGTACATTTTAGATACTCCCCAATTTATTGGAAGCTTGGAATATCATATTGGAGTCAGCCCAAAAACGAACACCTTTTCCTTTATTAGTACTGAATGATTCGTGAGTGTTTGAATTCATTTTACGTCTATCACGCGGCTTACCTCACCTTTTCCTTTGTTACTCCTTTTTATTTTCCTTCTCTTCGGGATCTTACAGTCCGTTTTTTTTAGAAGGGACTTAACTACAAAATAAATATGGCGACAATTGTCGAAGTCATAGTAGTAAATAAGACACTGACATTACCGCGAATTTGTTGGGTCGAGTCGTATCGAGTCGTATCGATATCGATTGTGCTCAACGATATTATTCGAATGAAACAAATGTCTATTATTTAGAATATAATTAAATAATGCTTAAATAAATGTCACACTAAATTTAATCTGTATCAGACACACAACACACAGGAATGCAATCTCACTTAAATTTTATACTAATCACTTACTCCACTATCATTTTATTAATCGAGTAAATATCGATAAAAGTGACATAACGAATCGTAAAACTAATGCATCAAATCGATTCGTCTTTTCCATCTGTCATCTGCAAATGTCAAACATGTCAAGTTCTTGTTGAAATTATTCATCTATAAAAATGAGTTGTAATGGAATTGAACGATTTAAGATAATAAGCATTATAATTATTGTAAATTCAAAGCTTTTGGTGTAAAACAAAGTGCGATATACCGAGTGAATCGATTGAATTCTTTGTAAGTTGTTTAACGCGTGTAACATTGTGGAAAAGTGATGTTTCGGAAACCCAGTGATTTGTTTTGTAGTTAAGTCTCGTCTAAAAAAACGGACTGTAGATTTAAGTACCTATCTATAATATTTGTAAATTATTTTATTGACCACTGTCAACGATAGGGAAGAGCGGGGCCCCCCAACAGGCATTTATATTTATATTATTAATTTTTTTTTTTCAGATTTTTTCTACGACTTTTTTGCCATTGTTAATACTCATACCAAATTACAGCTTTCTACAACTTATAGTCTCTGAGTAAAACAGCGGACGGACAGACGGGCATGGCGAAACTATTGCAGTGTATGCAAAGTGCATACCTATACTTTCCTATATTTGGTATGTACATCTGTATTGTGTATGTTAATTGATTACCAATAAATCAGTGTTACTTGAGGCTTCGATCGTTTCACTCATCTCCCCCATCACCGACCAGTATATGGCGACCCTTGCCTTTTATGTCGGACCGCCCGCGCCGCGTCGCCGTCGCTAAGGTGTCAAGTTCGCCGCGCGCGTTTTGATAATCGTTTGTAATAAATCAAGACCATGGGGTCATCCAAGTCCACCCCAGCACGTACCAGCCACGAAGACGTTATCACGCAGTTTGGTTACGAGAACAAAGTGGACCAACACTCCGAGACAATCCAGGTGCACGTCGGAAATATTACCATCTACATTTTTTGGATGATGATCGTCTTGGTCCTGGTCATCGCAGCACTCTCCGCAAGGTACATCGTGAAGTGCCTGAACAAGAAGATTGAGCGTCGAGCGCAGGCAAGCGTGGTGCAGATGAGGCCCCAGGGCAACTCACCGGTCTGATGGGAGAGCATCGCACCCCGCGTAAGTGAATGCAACAAGTGAGTGTAACGTGAGTCGTGTAGTGTTTCATGAATTATTAGTGAATAATAGTAGTACAGAGACATTATTTTACATATAAACTTTATTAATTATTAAATATGGTAATGTTATGGCCGAAAGTTTGCTTAGTATTTTCGAGGAATTAAAGATATTAAGAAGTTATCTTATAAAAATCGGCCCTAAACGTAGATTAGGTGAGGTACGATTAAGAAAATTAAATGAAGCACGAGATTTATTTTCAAAGTACACTAAAGCTAATGATATTATAAAAAATCAAATTGTTCAAGGACAGCTAGATAAGAATGAAGTTACTTTGATTTTTAAAATAAATAGTAATTTTAATACTGTATATTCCGAAATTTTGACCTTGTGTTCTGAGAGCGACATCGAAGCGCACACCTCAAAAATGGCGTTACGCGATGTAGTTGTAGATTCGGACGTGTTCAATTTAAAAACAGCACTAACATTATTGCCTTTGATGTCGGATGACGAACTTAGTGTTAAGCAGCTGATAGACAGTGTAGAGTATTATGATTCTCTGCTCACGAAACCGGAATGCAAAAATAAATTAATTACTTTTGTGTTAAAAAATAGGTTGTCTCAATGTGCCAAGCTAAAATTATCTGCAAGTTACGAAACTGTTGAAGGGTTATTAACTGATATGAGAAAAATCTTACTGCCGAAAAAATCATCAACGGCATTATTAAGTAAACTACAAAGCACAAAACAAAATAATAAATCTATTTCAGATTTCGGACGTGAAATAACTGAACTTTTTGTCGACCTTACGATTTCGCAGGCCGATGGGGACATGGCAAAGCATAGCATACTTAAACCTATTAATGAGAAGCTTGCCATAAAACGCTTTGCCGACGGACTGCGGAACCGTAGGTTAAGCACGATAGTCGCCGCCCGTGACTTCGGGTCTCTCACCGAGGCCATACAAGGGGCTCAGGATGAGGAGGTGGAGACGTCACCGTCGTCAGAGTTTGTCGGTACGTACTACTCTAAGTCCATCCGAAACAACAACTCTCCTAGGGGCTACCGAGGCCGATATAATACATATAGACCGGCGCGAGGACTATCGCAGCGTCGTGGACAGCAGCAGCTAGCGCAACCGGGTGCATATAGGGGACCTATGCAGCGAGGCAAACCCCGCGGACACAGGCCGCACAGATATCAAAGGACCAATCGGCATATTAATGTTATTTCATCATCAACTCATCATCAGCCCGAACATCAGTCACCTAATACTCCTAGTTCTGACACAGATAATGTTCCTATATCCGAAACATTAAATCATTTTTTTCGAGCCTAATTATATTTATGCTTGCAATAGTTTAAATCGAGTCTCTTTAAACATAGGCCATAGTAACTGCAGTTGGTTAATTGACACGGGTGCCTCTCTGTCGGCAATACGATACGAGCATGTCGAACGTTTACGAATTCCATTCTATAAAAGGAGTACGCGTGTCAAAGGAATAGGAGGCGAATTGTCTTCGCTTGGTGTTGTTTACATAAAATTAAATTATGATAATCATGAGTTTGAACACAAATTTTATGTTTTCGATGAACTTCCATGCAAATTACACGGTATATTAGGGCAGGACTTTCTTAAACGATATAAAGCAGTTTTAAACTTCGAATTAAATACCTTAAAATTAACTACAAAATCAGATCAAACTGTTACATTAAACTTTTTTTATTCACCTAACAATAACACTAGCCTTTTATCTGTACCTGCGCGTAGTGAGTCCTTGCATTATGTCAACACAAATGCAACCCAGGAGTGTGTTATTAACAATCAGGAATTATGCGAAGGAGTGTTTCTAGCAAGTGTTATAGCGAAACCTATAAATGGCAAAATACCTGTAAAGATTTTGAATACGAGGGACACAAACGTTCAATTAAATTATTATGCACTTAATAATTCGCACTTAAACGAATATTATATTTGTCAATTTAATAAGCCATGTGTGAATGCGGAAAGGGTTAAAAGGTTGTTTTCTATGTTAGATTTGAATGGATTGACTGATGAAGAGCAAAAGTCGGTTGAAAGTATTTGTGCAAAATTCCCAGATATATTTCACTTGCCAGGGGACCGATTGTCAACTACCCCTTTGTATCAACAAGCTATTGATATAAAACCCCATAGCTCGCCTATTTATACTAAGCCATATAGGCTCCCTCAATCACAGAAACTAGAAATAGATAGACAAATCGAAGGTATGCTAGAAGATGGAATAATAGAGGAAGCGAGGAGTGCGTGGTCTAGCCCTTTGTTATTAGTACCGAAGAAAAGTGACCCATCTGGTGGTAAGAAATGGCGCATCGTTATAGATTATAGGAAGTTAAATAATTCAATTCAAGAAGATAAATTTCCCCTCCCTAATATTTCTGATATATTGGACTCCTTGTCTGGAGCAATATACTTTACGCATCTTGACTTATATCAGGGATTTTACCAACTCAATTTAGAGAAATCAAGTAGACCGTATACAGCCTTCACAACTACCAAAAATCAATATCAGATGACGCGATTGCCAATGGGGCTTAAGACCAGTCCAAACGCCTTTTCAAGGATGATGACTGTGGCGATGTCTGGCTTAAATTATGAACAATGTTTGGTGTACCAGGACGATCTGGTCGTGTTCGGTAGGTCACTGCCTGATCATAATAAAAATTTATTAGATGTGTTCGGTAGGTTGCGTAAAGTCAACTTAAAATTAAATCCCGTTAAGTGTCAGTTTTTAAAAAAGCAAATTTTATATTTAGGTCATATCGTATCTAAGAATGGTATTCAGCCAGATCCGGAAAAAACCAAAGTTCTAGAAAATTATCCGCGCCCGAAAAACACAGACGAAACTAAACGCTTCGTAGCGTTCGCCAATTATTATCGCAAGTTTATCCCTAATTTTGCTGAGAAAGCGTATCCATTGAATAAATTGAGCTGTAAAAACGTATCATTTGTTTGGACGGAGGACTGTGAAAATTCGTTTAATTTTTTAAAATCATGTTTAATGCAACCCCCGGTCCTTCAGTATCCAAATTTTTCAGAGGGTAACGAATTTATTTTGCAGACGGACGCTTCAGGGATAGCGATAGGTTCGGTACTATGTAACAATGACGGTCGACCTGTAGCTTATGCCAGTCGTAGTTTAAATAAGGCCGAAATAAATTATCCTACTATCGAAAAAGAGCTTTTAGCGATAGTATGGAGTGTAAAATATTTCCGACCTTATTTATACGGCAGACGGTTTAAAATACAGACCGACCATCGGCCGTTAGTGTATCTATTCGGTATGAAAGATCCGTCTAGTCGATTAATAAAATTTCGACTACAGCTAGAAGAATATAACTTTGTGGTAGAGTATTTGAAAGGAAGCAACAATGTGGCTGCAGACGCATTGTCGCGCATTTGTATGTCGTCAGAAGATCTAAAAGGTATGAATGAGAAAGTTATGAATGTGGTGACGCGAGGGCAAAAGAGAGCAATGCAAGATTGTAATTTGAGTAGGGACAGTACAAATTCGTCGGTTATTAATATTCCCACTAGCTCAAGGTCTGATCAACCAAGAGTTGTGGAAATGATTAAAAAACCGAATAATTTTACTGAATTATTAATAATTAACTCTACACAATTTAAAAAATTACAGGAAACGGAATTTATTTCGGAAAGTTCGAAATACTTTTTTTATGTACCCAGCAAGTGTATTATATACCTTAAACCATTATCTCGATCATTATTAACGCGAAACGTTCTAGTGAGGGATTTGGTTATGCTAGCTAAAAAGGTAAAAATAAAAGAGTTATATATTATGAAAAATGAGAAAACTAAACATTTTTTAGCTGGGTTAATTGAGAGGATAAAAAGTTATAAAACATGGTCGGGTCCGCGCATATGCATAATAAATGATGTGCAAAGAATAAATAACATAGACGATAGGCGCGTGATCATAAATGACTTTCACCTACTTCCTACTAGTGGCCACGCAGGAATTAGGCGAATGTTAAATAATATAAAAAAGTTTTACTTTTGGCCGAGCATGGAGAAAGATGTTAAGGAGTTTGTTTTAAAATGTGAACAGTGCCAAAGACATAAATATTCGGTATATACCAAACAGCCAATGACTATTACGACAACGGCGAATTCGGCTTTTGAAAAAGTCTATCTAGATTTAGTAGGTCCCTTGCCTAAAGACGTAAATAGCTGTTGTTATGTGCTCACTTTGCAATGCGAACTCACCAAGTTCGTGGAGGCGTATCCATTACACTCTAAAGATACCGCATCCGTGGCTCGTTGCTTTGTCGAAAACTTCATTTTGAGATTTGGGATACCTCGGGAAATAGCAACCGATCGGGGAAGCGAATTTATTTCTAGCACTATGGAGGAGGTATGCCGATTATTACAGATAAATCAAATAAGTTCGACGGCGTATCATCACGAATCCATCGGAGCCTTAGAAAATACACACAAGACAATGGGTGCGTATCTTAGGATTAACTGTGAGAAGCAGCCGACGTCGTGGAGTAGCTGGTTGCCGTACTGGTGCTTCGCGTACAACAATACTATTCATTCGGAAACGAAGTACACGCCCTACGAATTGGTATTCGGTAAGTTGTGCATGCTACCATCTAATTTAAATAATAATGTAGTTACTCCTTTGTATAACTATGACAGTTACCCTTCAGAGTTAAGGTACAGATTGCAAGTGGCACATAGAGACGCTAAGAACAATCTCATACAAAGTAAATTAAAGAGAAAAGAGAAAAATGATACTTGTATTAAGCCTGTATACTATGATAGAAATAGTTATTTGTTATTAAGAAATCCTAGTAATGACAAAATGCAAAGCATTTACTTAGGACCATATCTCGTTTTAGACGATCTTGGCTGCAATGTCAGAATATTAAAAAATGGAAAAGCGGATATTGTGCATAAAAACCGCACTAAACCATTTATTATTTAAATTTTTAATTGTATTTTAATTGTATACTTACCTACAATAATATTTTTTTTATTAGCTTAAATATATTTACATAAATTTTTACTTACTAAATTTTTATTTACATCAATTATTATACATGTTATACCATACATAAATACCTATTTAGTGCAATACGTTTATAAATAAGTTAACTTGTTTTTGAATCTTGACTTCATGATAAAATTTATTAAAATTATGAAATAATTTGAATTTGATTGTTTAAAATTTTATAACTTACTTTGAAATAATTGTAATTTGATTTGTGCAATTAAACTAAACATTTTGATTGTGTACATGTAAAAAAAAAATATCTCAATGTGGATTTTTTTTTTCAATTAGCGGTGGTGATGCAGTGTATGCAAAGTGCATACCTATACTTTCCTATATTTGGTATGTACATCTGTATTGTGTATGTTAATTGATTACCAATAAATCAGTGTTACTTGAGGCTTCGATCGTTTCACTCATCTCCCCCATCACCGACCAGTATACTATAAGGGTTCTTTGTTTACTACGGAACCCTAAAACTGCTCCATAAAACTATTATTACAGCAGTAGAAACACTTCAACTTCGCAAGTGTTTCTTTTTAGGTATTGTGCGAATTGATCGACTGATGATGGCGGTGCCTTTGTTATTTTAATATTTTATTAAATTGATTTAATAAATTTATGAACTGTTTTATTTTTGTTGTAACACCTTACTCTAAACCAACAATTGACAATAAAGTATAAACAATTAAAATTTTATTATACTAGTTTGGGTAATTGAAATCCATAGTATGGCAATACTGACAAACGCACCACATGCAAAGAGAGCCTGCCTCACTTTTGATTTCATGAGATTCTGTCTATAGTTACTATGTCTGTGTATTTATCGATGTGTGGGTGCATAGACATAGTAACTATGTCTGTGTGTAGGGTGTAATAAATTTTCGTTACGAAATTTTTGAATTCGGTCCCCGCGCCCAAGGCCCGCGATAAAAGCTATACAATAGCTTAAAATATATATTTATGGGATACGTATAGTAGTGTGTGCGTGTGTGTGTGTGTGTGTGCATGTGTGTGTGTGTGTGTGTGTGTGAGTGTGTGTGTGTGTGTGTGTGTGTGTATGCAACTGTTTGTGAGTGTTATGTATATCACGTCAAATTAACATACTTTCTACGTCATCATAATCCATTTTACTGAGCCAGGTAAGAATTACATTTTTAAATCCATTTTGAGTCATTTTTAATGTTTTAATTTTTAATGTTTTATTAATTTTGTTGTACAGGCGGGGAGCAACCACTTCATAGAGTCTCCGGGCAAGTTGACTCGTGGCACGCGGAACTGGGCAACTGGCTACACGCTTATTTGTTTCAGGCAAAAATGGTACTATCTTTGTGTGATATCGTTTCAGGACTTGATAGATATACATTTTCCGTACTGAAAGGACGTTGGACTTTTTGTATACTTCAACGGTGGGATGTCTATAAGGTAGGTATAACATAACTTTCAGTATTGCCCGTTGTGCTCTTTCTACATGAATAAGGAAAGTCTTAGCGGCATTACCCCAAATACAGATGCAGTAATTAATTATACTCGTACATTCACACAGGGCCTTATAAGTTTGGATCAGTATTTTGTGTGTTGCAAATGTCCTAAGCTGTTTAAAAATATAAATTAGTTTTCTAACTATAGTCGATAAAGTTATTACATGGGCTTTCCAGTTCAAGTTTTCATCGACTGTTACACCTAAATATTTGATATTTTCAACTCTACTCAGTTGTTCACAGGTGCACATAATATCCATTCGATTTCTTTTTCGATTACAGGGGTAGGTGTGTATTTTTAAGTAAAAATCAGGAGCGGGACCATCAGTGACGGAAGTCTTGCTGAAGCACATATATTTATTTTTACTTGTATTAATAGAAAGGAGACTATTTTCCAGCCATGTAGTAACTACAGCAAGGCCTCCCTCGGCTAGGGATGCAACCGATTGCCAGGATTTTTCATGAAAAAGAAGGACTGTATCGTCAGCACACATCAGAAGGTCCATTCCCGGTGCTGATAGTCGACTGAGTTCGTTTATATAGACGAGAAAAAGTGTTGGTCCTAGCGTGCTTCCCTGCGGAACTCCAAATTCACTGATTCCAATCTCACTACAAGTGTCACCAACTCTAACACTCTGTTTTCTATCACGTAAATAGGACTTGAACCATTCTAGCGCTATGCCCCTGATGCCAACGTTTTCGAGCCTCCTGAGTAGTATCGGAATTGAAACTGTGTCAAATGCTTTACAAAGGTCTAAAAAGACACCAACACAACATTCTTTCTGGTCTAGATAGTTAGTAATCAAGGTTGTTAGCTTCAGAACTGCATCCTCTGTTGATTTTTTACCCCTAAAACCAAATTGATGCTCACTAAGTAAATTATTCTTTTCCAGGAAAGACATTAAGCGTTTATTAACAAGTTTTTCTATAATTTTGGATATAGTACTAAGTAGAGAGATGGGTCTGTAATTTGTTGGATCATATTTATCACCTGTTTTATAAATTGAACATACTATGGCTTTCTTGCATATGTCAGGAAAGATTCCCTGCTCAAAGCTCAAGTTGCATAAATATGAGATAGGTTTCTTGACATAAGGAATCAGTTGTTTAAGAGATGAAGTAGTGATGCTATCCCAGCCAGGAGCACTTGAGCTTCGAAGCGAGTTTATTATCGATGTCACCTCATTTTCATCCGTTAAAAAAAGAGCAAAAGAGTTTCTTGGTTTATCTTTGTTTTGAGATAATTCACTTAATTCATGTTTAGTTACGTTAAGTTTGTTTAAGATAACATCAGATAAATTCCATCAGATAATTATTAACTTTATTTAATGAATCTGTCGGATTTGATTGAATACTTAAAAGTTCAATGGCTGATGAGTTATTCTGATTGAAATTACAAGCTTCTTTAATCGTTTTCCACGTCTCTTTTATATTCCTACTATGCAAATCTAATTTATTCTGATAATACTGAGTCTTGAGCGTTTTAATAATTTTATTGCAGATATTCCTATAGTTTATATATTTTTTCTTTGTGTTTTCATTTTCAGGATCCTTTTTCATCTTCCTATACAGTTTGTCCCGTTTTCTTATTGATCTAACAACCCCAAACGTAATCCAAGGTTTAAGTGGTCTTTTACTTTTTGGTACCCGAGTTATCGTTGTATTATTTCTAATGTACGACGAAAGACGAGTTGTAAATAATTCAAAAGCAATATTCACATTTTCAGTTTTATAAAGGTCTGACCATGACTCTTTACTTAATTGCTCTTGTAATTCGTCGTAAATTATTCTAGTTTTGATATTTGTTATATGGTTTCTAATGACGTCAGTTTTATTAATATACAATAGGATGGGAGAATGGTCCGTCAACAACTGTTCAAATACAACTGTTTTCCAACTATGACAGCCTTTTATCATAAAATGGTCTATACATGTGTTAATCCGAGTGGGAACATTAATACCCTGAGTAAGGCCATACATAGCCATTAGGTCGAGATACTTATTTGAGTTATTATTAAGGTCATCCGGTAATATATCAATATTTATATCTCCTGTGAAAACTATATTTTGTGTTGTGGTATTTTGTAAAATCGATTCAAGTGAATTTAAGTAATTACCGGGGTTTACGAGGTCGAGTCGTATCGAGTCGTATCGATATCGATTGTGCTCAACGATATTATTCGAATGAAACAAATGTCTATTATTTAGAATATAATTAAATAATGCTTAAATAAATGTCACACTAAATTTAATCTGTATCAGACACACAACACACAGGAATGCAATCTCACTTAAATTTTATACTAATCACTTACTCCACTATCATTTTATTAATCGAGTAAATATCGATAAAAGTGACATAACGAATCGTAAAACTAATGCATCAAATCGATTCGTCTTTTCCATCTGTCATCTGCAAATGTCAAACATGTCAAGTTCTTGTTGAAATTATTCATCTATAAAAATGAGTTGTAATGGAATTGAACGATTTAAGATAATAAGCATTATAATTATTGTAAATTCAAAGCTTTTGGTGTAAAACAAAGTGCGATATACCGAGTGAATCGATTGAATTCTTTGTAAGTTGTTTAACGCGTGTAACATTGTGGAAAAGTGATGTTTCGGAAACCCAGTGATTTGTTTTGTAGTTAAGTCTCGTCTAAAAAAACGGACTGTAGATTTAAGTACCTATCTATAATATTTGTAAATTATTTTATTGACCACTGTCAACGATAGGGAAGAGCGGGGCCCCCCAACAGGCATTTATATTTATATTATTAATTTTTTTTTTCAGATTTTTTCTACGACTTTTTTGCCATTGTTAATACTCATACCAAATTACAGCTTTCTACAACTTATAGTCTCTGAGTAAAACAGCGGACGGACAGACGGGCATGGCGAAACTATAAGGGTTCTTTGTTTACTACGGAACCCTAAAACTGCTCCATAAAACTATTATTACAGCAGTAGAAACACTTCAACTTCGCAAGTGTTTCTTTTTAGGTATTGTAGGCGATGGAAATAAAACACGAGAAAATTCGGTATTAGAGCGCGTGAGAAGGCCGTTGTTGGCAGCGACTGTCAAAGTTATTTTATTTTTCCCTTATTTAAATAGTAGTAGGTACAGATCGAACTTAAAAATAGGTTTTATAACACAATATTTATGTAGTGCGTCGCCTACAATATCTGCCTCCTTAGTGCTAACTATACCAAAGTTGGTTCGACCCTATGTGACATTAATTAGGTACATAAAATAATGCAGTAAACATTTTATGTTCGAACAAACATAAAGTTGGAACAAAAAAAACTTAAAATTATAAATGCGCTTCGTTCATACAACTAATAAAATAATACCGCTATATGAAAGGTAAAACAATTAGCAAAGTTTAAATTTAAACATAAGATTATTTACAATTTGCCTAAGTAGGATAGTTAGCACTACAGTCCCTTGGTGACAGTAGAGCGACGCGCGTAACTGGACGTCGCAACACGCCCGTACGTGTGCGCACATCAACTATGCGGACGCGACCATCCCTAGCCGCATGGGTTGCACTCACTACTCCGTGACGCCAGCAGCCCCTTTCTTGATTAGGGTCTACAAGGATGACATAATCACCTACCTCGAGAGACCTCGCTTCCTGTGACCATTTCTGGCGCGGCAGCAACGTTGGTAAGTATTCTTTCAGCCAGCGCGTCCAGAACATGTCTGTCAGCCTCTGTGCTACTCGCCATCTTTTTCTTAAACAGAGATCAGAATCGTCATACATACCAAATTGTGGGCCAGTCGAGGATGTCCCGATTAAAAAGTGATTGGGCGTAAGTGCCTCAGGGTAGCTAGGATCATCCGATACGTGAGTGATAGGGCGGCTGTTGACCAGCGCCTCGACTTCAGCTAATAATGTAGCCAAGGTATCTGGATGAGGAGCGCGTTCTTTTAGAATAACCTTCAACGAAGACTTTACCGTACGGATCATCCGCTCCCAGCTGCCTCCCATCTCTGGAGCACCCGGTGGGATGAAACGCCACTCAACTCCGCGAATAGCGCCAGCCTCTCGAATCGCCTCCGTGTTTATTTGGGCAATACTTCGCCTCAGCTCCACATCGGCGCCTCGAAGGTTCGTGCCGTTGTCTGAAATAATCACTTGAGGCATGCCACGTCGCGCTGCCATTCTGCGGAGGGCCATTATCGTGGAGTCGGCTGAGAGATCTTCGGTCAGCTCTATATGAATGGCACGAACGGTGAGGCACGTAAATAACATACCGTATCGTTTGTGTCGTCTGCGGCCGACTGTGACCTCTAATGGACCGAAAAAATCCACACCCGAAAAACTGAAGGGACGCCTATTATGCTGTAACCTAGCAGCGGGCAGATCGGCCATGCGTTGAGGTCGAGGCATGGCACGTCTGTAGCGGCAAAATAAACAACGAGACGCAACAGTACGGACTGTCGGCCTGAGCCGCAAAATCCAATATTGCTGCCGCAGATTATTAACAACAAGTTCGTTAGCGCCATGCATTGCCTGCTTATGATGGTACTCCACTAACAACCGTGTTATTTTATGGTTACCGTCTAAAATGGCTGGGCGCCGAGCGTGATGGTCCACACCTACCACCTTGTCTATGCGGCCGCCAACCCGTAACGAGCCTGAGCTATCGATATACGGTGATAATTGTAGCAAGCGGCTGCTACTCGGTAACTGCTTATTATGTTTTAAATATGACAGTTCGGTACTAAAGCTGTCATATTGACATTTTTTGATCAGTAGGTCCTCTGCCTCCTTCATTAGAACAATGTCTAAGCTGAGCTGCCTCCGCTGACATTTTCTAATGAACAGCAAAACCCTAGCCGTTGCGCGCACAAGTGTGATCCAACTTGAGATTTTGTGTTCACTAGGCAATGATGACCCGGAGTCATGTTCAATCACAACATGAACGGTTCGTTCCTCACACATTGCTTCCGGTAGAGATCGATTACGTTGGAGATCCTTAGGCCATTGATCTTCAGTGCGACGCAGAAAGGAGGGACCCTGAAACCAATCACTACCGTAAACTAGCCGAGGAGCATCTTCTCGCGTAGCAATGTCTGCCACGTTAAGGCCGGTAGGTACATGACGCCACTCGCATGCCTTTGTGAGCTCATCAATTTCGCCTAAGCGATGAGCAACGTAAGGTTTATAATTGCGTGGGTCACTTCGGATCCACTGCAACACGGTACTTGAATCCGTCCAAAAATACCTTTTACTAGGTTGCATGTCTCTGTGCTCGCACTGAACGGTAGCTGCGAGCCGAGCGGCCAAGACCGAGCCTTGGAGTTCGAGCCTGGGAATCGATATAGGACGTAATGGACTCACGCGGCTCTTACTGGTCACAAAACAAATAAGTATACGACCATCGGAACGTATAAAACGCCAATAAATAACCGCCGCGTAAGCTTTCGACGAAGCATCACAAAAAATATGCATTTGTGTGTCAATTATGTTATTATGATCGGTGTTATGCGACATTGACTTTGGAAAGTCCGAGTAACATTCGACCCATTCGTGTGCATCTAAATAATATCGTGGAATACGCAGCGAACTTAAAGACTGTAAATCTTCAAGCCAAGTTACGAACAAAGCGTGTTCCTCTGGATGGATGCGGCAATTCCACTCGACACCGCTACGATGTACAAGTTGAAAAAGAATTTTACCTTTTATCATGAACGGAGAAAGGAAACCGTGTAAATCATAAACTGACATTATTATACTCAACATTTGAGCCTTTGTTGGAGGTTCTAATCCATTCATAATACTAGGCGAAATTCGATCCATAGTAATTTTAAAGCCGAACGAATCCTCATTAGGATGCCACATCAAACCGAGAGTGCGCTCAGTTGTATTCGTAGCTCCATGTTTAAATTCTATGGCAGTAGGCGCGAGTGCCTCCGTAGGGATAGACTGCAACACATTCCTACTGTTACTCGTCCAGCGCGTTATTTCAAAGCCACCGGACTTATGAATAGCGGTTATATCCCGCACTAATTGTATAGCTTTAGCCTCATCGTTACACGAATGAAGACAGTCGTCCATGTAATGATTGTTTAAAATTACATCGACGGCTTCGGGGTGTAAGTCTTGGTACTTGAGACCGTTTTTATTTCTAATATATTGTGCCACGAAAGGCGAACAGGTTGCACCGAACAATAAACTTTGCATGACACATTTTTTTACGGGTTCCTCAGGACTTTCTTGCCAGAGAAAGCGAAAAACGTGCTGATCTTCCTCACGAATTTTTATTTGAAGAAAAAAATCTTTAATGTCTCCCATCAAAACTATTTTATGTTGACGAATTCGTAACATAATTCCTAATAAGGAATTATATAAATCAGGACCCGTCAGTAGGAAATCATTCAAACAAACACCTCTCACTTTTCCCGCACAATCAAAAACTACACGTAATTTATCGGGTTTGTTTGGGTTTTTAACCCCAAAGTGAGAAAGATACCATACGTGACTGGCTGAGAGTTCAGATTCGCTTAGCTCCCGAGCGTAGCCATTGTCAAATAACTTCTGCATTTCCTTCCTGTATCTGTCCGCGTAATTATTATCAGTATGAAATTTTTTGACAATACCTGTTAATCTGGAACGTGCGTACTCGAAGGTTTCAGGCATGCAGAAGTCGTCCTTCACGAAGGGCAAACCGACTTCCCATTGGTTTCCTATTTGACGTGCAGTTTCGTCTAGGATACGTACCGCTCTAGTATGCGCCGTATTGTCACGCCGTAAAGTCGAAACTCCAATGGAATCTAATTCAAAGGAATTTTTAACTAAGCTATTAAGTTCATTGATAACAGATAATTCTTCGTGCGCCTCGGTGTGAGCGAGATGGAACGTGTGTGCATCCACGGAAGAGTGAGTGAGACCGTAGCAACCATGAATGGACCACCCTAACCGGCATTGCGTAGCATATGGTTCCTGCTTATTACCGTGCAGAATTTGCAAAGGTGCAATGAGATAATAATTATCTTCACCGATTAGCAAGCGAGGCACTACACATTCTTTACACACAATATCCTTAATAGGTATCAAATGCTTACAATTAATATAATTAATCGATGACAAATTTTGTTTCGGTAACTTTAATTTATCAACTTGCCGTAAAGATATATCATAAAATTTATTTTCATGAAAACCGCTAATGCTAGTACATACTTTAGGAGCATCAGATTGAAATATTTCTATGCCGAAGGCGTCAATAAATTTAATAGGGTCGCGCTTCGACGGCTTAAGACCTAACTCATGTAATAAATCTTTATCAATCATAGAAATAGAAGCACCATCGTCTAATAAAGCATAACAAGTCACCATACCTTTAGGTCCACAAAGATTCACCTTTACCACTTTAAGTAGCACTGCACCGGGGGCGGGGGCGGCGCGGGCGGAGTCCGAGGTGCTCCCGCGCTGCTGCGCCTCGCTCGTTGCCAGGGAGTGGGCCACGGTCTCGCGGCCCGCGGACGCTGGCTCGCCAGGCTGGCTCTCGGGTGACGGTGTCTGCTGCACTACACAACCATCGGTTAACATTGTTTGCGTAGTGCGGGGCTTGTAATAATGTAACAAGCGATGATGCGCAAGTCCACAGTTATCTATATCGCATACGGGTGCTGGACAATCGCTGCGCTCGTGCTTTTCTTGCAAACAACAATAACATAAATTAGTAGATTTAACAAATCTCCATCTATCTTTTCGCATGGCTCGCTTGAAAAGTCGACATTCCGGCAATATATGGGCTGACTTTTTACAAAAGTGACATCGCTCAGAAGAAGGCTGTGCAGTTGTAGCGAACACAGGTTGATTGCAACCACTGGGACGAGGCCTATCACCAAACTTCCGACTTGGTTGTGGTTGTAATGGTTCCAGTTTTTTGTATTCTCGAGCATGCGCAACACCCACAACAGAAACCATTTCTGCCTCTCTCTTTAAAAATGCAGCCAGTAGTGTCAGCTTCGGTATATCTGTGGACAGCCTGGTATACGCATAGTCAGTCCACTTTGCCAACAGTATACAGGGCAATTTGGAGGTGACAGCTGCTGATAATTCAGGACTGCGTAAGTAATCATGTTGATTCAGTGAATGTAATGCGGCAACACAATTATTTATTTTCATAGAAAATGCTATTAACTCATGTTGATAATTATTTGGTAGCGGAGATAGCTTTTTAATCTGTGATGTCAAATGTTGAATAATTAAATCAGAATTGCCAAACCTCAGTTCCAGTGCCTCCATGACCACAGCTGGCGCAGTGTTACCGATGAGCAAGTCCGTCACTGCCTCCTTAGCCTCACCTCTGAGGGCTCGTCGTAGCCTCCACAAGTTCTCAGAGTCACTGAAATTACATATGTGAGTGGATTCTTCGTAGGCATTTTTAAAATGCAGCCACTCGATACAGTCTCCACTAAAACTGGGTAATTCACGCGGTGTTGACAGTCTTGTGAGCAAGCGTTCTTCTTGCTGAGTCGATGAGGTCACCATGATATCCTTCAGAGTGTGTGCGAGCTGTAGGATGCTGTCGACAGGGGGGCCCTGGGCCAGTGCGCTGGTCAGGTTATCATAAGGTACCTGCGCTGCCTCCGTCGTCGCTGCCGCCGCTGGTATCGGTGGCTGCTGCATCTCGTTCTGCTGCATCCAATCGTTCACAACAGATTTACTCCTCTGACTGTGAGTTTTACTAATGTTTGAAGGACACCTTGATGTACGTTTGCTATCAACTTCCGCTTCATCCATAGCTAAATCGTATTCTAGCTTCTTCTCGATTAGCTCTAGTTGGATTTTTGCCTTGGCTTGGGCAGCCTCCAACTCAAGCTTCTTACGCCTGACGTGTGATGATGTCGTCGACACGGAAGACCCCGCCGTCACCGACGCGGCTTTCTCTTGTTTAACATCATCTGCGTGTACGTTATCGGTCACACTCTCTAACTGTTTATGTTCTTCTCGGGTTTTAAGATGCCTCAAATTATAACGTGGCGGCGTAGTAAACATAGTGCCGGTAAGATCCGGCTCGAAGGACCAGAATTGTAGGCGATGGAAATAAAACACGAGAAAATTCGGTATTAGAGCGCGTGAGAAGGCCGTTGTTGGCAGCGACTGTCAAAGTTATTTTATTTTTCCCTTATTTAAATAGTAGTAGGTACAGATCGAACTTAAAAATAGGTTTTATAACACAATATTTATGTAGTGCGTCGCCTACAGGTATTGTGCGAATTGATCGACTGATGATGGCGGTGCCTTTGTTATTTTAATATTTTATTAAATTGATTTAATAAATTTATGAACTGTTTTATTTTTGTTGTAACACCTTACTCTAAACCAACAATTGACAATAAAGTATAAACAATTAAAATTTTATTATACTAGTTTGGGTAATTGAAATCCATAGTATGGCAATACTGACAAACGCACCACATGCAAAGAGAGCCTGCCTCACTTTTGATTTCATGAGATTCTGTCTATAGTTACTATGTCTGTGTATTTATCGATGTGTGGGTGCATAGACATAGTAACTATGTCTGTGTGTAGGGTGTAATAAATTTTCGTTACGAAATTTTTGAATTCGGTCCCCGCGCCCAAGGCCCGCGATAAAAGCTATACAATAGCTTAAAATATATATTTATGGGATACGTATAGTAGTGTGTGCGTGTGTGTGTGTGTGTGTGCATGTGTGTGTGTGTGTGTGTGTGTGAGTGTGTGTGTGTGTGTGTGTGTGTGTATGCAACTGTTTGTGAGTGTTATGTATATCACGTCAAATTAACATACTTTCTACGTCATCATAATCCATTTTACTGAGCCAGGTAAGAATTACATTTTTAAATCCATTTTGAGTCATTTTTAATGTTTTAATTTTTAATGTTTTATTAATTTTGTTGTACAGGCGGGGAGCAACCACTTCATAGAGTCTCCGGGCAAGTTGACTCGTGGCACGCGGAACTGGGCAACTGGCTACACGCTTATTTGTTTCAGGCAAAAATGGTACTATCTTTGTGTGATATCGTTTCAGGACTTGATAGATATACATTTTCCGTACTGAAAGGACGTTGGACTTTTTGTATACTTCAACGGTGGGATGTCTATAAGGTAGGTATAACATAACTTTCAGTATTGCCCGTTGTGCTCTTTCTACATGAATAAGGAAAGTCTTAGCGGCATTACCCCAAATACAGATGCAGTAATTAATTATACTCGTACATTCACACAGGGCCTTATAAGTTTGGATCAGTATTTTGTGTGTTGCAAATGTCCTAAGCTGTTTAAAAATATAAATTAGTTTTCTAACTATAGTCGATAAAGTTATTACATGGGCTTTCCAGTTCAAGTTTTCATCGACTGTTACACCTAAATATTTGATATTTTCAACTCTACTCAGTTGTTCACAGGTGCACATAATATCCATTCGATTTCTTTTTCGATTACAGGGGTAGGTGTGTATTTTTAAGTAAAAATCAGGAGCGGGACCATCAGTGACGGAAGTCTTGCTGAAGCACATATATTTATTTTTACTTGTATTAATAGAAAGGAGACTATTTTCCAGCCATGTAGTAACTACAGCAAGGCCTCCCTCGGCTAGGGATGCAACCGATTGCCAGGATTTTTCATGAAAAAGAAGGACTGTATCGTCAGCACACATCAGAAGGTCCATTCCCGGTGCTGATAGTCGACTGAGTTCGTTTATATAGACGAGAAAAAGTGTTGGTCCTAGCGTGCTTCCCTGCGGAACTCCAAATTCACTGATTCCAATCTCACTACAAGTGTCACCAACTCTAACACTCTGTTTTCTATCACGTAAATAGGACTTGAACCATTCTAGCGCTATGCCCCTGATGCCAACGTTTTCGAGCCTCCTGAGTAGTATCGGAATTGAAACTGTGTCAAATGCTTTACAAAGGTCTAAAAAGACACCAACACAACATTCTTTCTGGTCTAGATAGTTAGTAATCAAGGTTGTTAGCTTCAGAACTGCATCCTCTGTTGATTTTTTACCCCTAAAACCAAATTGATGCTCACTAAGTAAATTATTCTTTTCCAGGAAAGACATTAAGCGTTTATTAACAAGTTTTTCTATAATTTTGGATATAGTACTAAGTAGAGAGATGGGTCTGTAATTTGTTGGATCATATTTATCACCTGTTTTATAAATTGAACATACTATGGCTTTCTTGCATATGTCAGGAAAGATTCCCTGCTCAAAGCTCAAGTTGCATAAATATGAGATAGGTTTCTTGACATAAGGAATCAGTTGTTTAAGAGATGAAGTAGTGATGCTATCCCAGCCAGGAGCACTTGAGCTTCGAAGCGAGTTTATTATCGATGTCACCTCATTTTCATCCGTTAAAAAAAGAGCAAAAGAGTTTCTTGGTTTATCTTTGTTTTGAGATAATTCACTTAATTCATGTTTAGTTACGTTAAGTTTGTTTAAGATAACATCAGATAAATTCCATCAGATAATTATTAACTTTATTTAATGAATCTGTCGGATTTGATTGAATACTTAAAAGTTCAATGGCTGATGAGTTATTCTGATTGAAATTACAAGCTTCTTTAATCGTTTTCCACGTCTCTTTTATATTCCTACTATGCAAATCTAATTTATTCTGATAATACTGAGTCTTGAGCGTTTTAATAATTTTATTGCAGATATTCCTATAGTTTATATATTTTTTCTTTGTGTTTTCATTTTCAGGATCCTTTTTCATCTTCCTATACAGTTTGTCCCGTTTTCTTATTGATCTAACAACCCCAAACGTAATCCAAGGTTTAAGTGGTCTTTTACTTTTTGGTACCCGAGTTATCGTTGTATTATTTCTAATGTACGACGAAAGACGAGTTGTAAATAATTCAAAAGCAATATTCACATTTTCAGTTTTATAAAGGTCTGACCATGACTCTTTACTTAATTGCTCTTGTAATTCGTCGTAAATTATTCTAGTTTTGATATTTGTTATATGGTTTCTAATGACGTCAGTTTTATTAATATACAATAGGATGGGAGAATGGTCCGTCAACAACTGTTCAAATACAACTGTTTTCCAACTATGACAGCCTTTTATCATAAAATGGTCTATACATGTGTTAATCCGAGTGGGAACATTAATACCCTGAGTAAGGCCATACATAGCCATTAGGTCGAGATACTTATTTGAGTTATTATTAAGGTCATCCGGTAATATATCAATATTTATATCTCCTGTGAAAACTATATTTTGTGTTGTGGTATTTTGTAAAATCGATTCAAGTGAATTTAAGTAATTACCGGGGTTCTTAAAACACGGCGGTCTGTATGTACAGATAACGGAGTAGTCACGGTCTAGTGTAACTTGCAGACAGTTACCTTCTACAATCTGCGGTTCTGAAAATTTTGCTGGTATTTCCTCATGTACATATACTACCACTCCGTCATTTTGATTAAGGCATTTATATAAGGCAGAAATAGGTAGTAAGGGAAAATATCGAAGAGTAACTATAACAATTCCTAGTTATTTTCTCTGAAACTATACTTTTTGTTACTTTATATTACAAATATAATTATTAAAAAAGAATCACAAAACTTTTTTTTTCATTAGACACCCTAAAACTCAAAATAGTTTAGGTATATCTGCAATTATCCAATAGCTTCAACTTAAGAATGCCGAAGTAATGTGAGACAACTGCAGTATTTTAATGACAATCATAATTATATTTGTTGTTTTGATGAAATTGGTTATTTATGATCAATAACAATAAAAATCAATCATTAAATTAATAAAATAGTTAAAGAATAAATAATTATCGGGTTCCAAGTAGAAACGAATATATGGCAGTTGACTCAATTTGCTTGTTTTCTTGATCGAAGTAGAAAAAGACATCTAGCGTATTTTTAAAAATAAAACAATTATTGGTAATTTACATATACCAAATAATAGTTAATATTGTAATAATTAACTATTCCAAAATTGATAAAGATATCTTTGTAATTGTAGAAGTTATACAATTTTTGCACTAAAAACGCTCTCCTGAAAACTAACGTTTCTGTAGATGACCGTTTGTTCTTTGCTGCCGTCGACATGCATATATTCCCACGAGAACGGGATCCACGCGGGTGAAACCGCGGGCGGGCCGCTAGTATTATATATGACGTAACTATGTACATAGTAGATATATGTATGACGTTACTAGATTTTTAAACGTGAAATGGATGTATTTAAAATATGCAAGATTATTTAAGGGTATTGAACAAGGTGTTGGCTCCAGGCCCAAATCTGATGTTCTCCTTTAGACCGGGCTCGCCCGAACCCACAATCGTGAAAGGTTTCGCGTAGCGCGTACTAGCCCGTTCTGTCTATACGCGCCTTAATAATATAAAAATTTAAATTCTTTTATCATTATGTCATTTTGATAGTTCATTTACTTTACATATATTATGCAAAGAGTAGCTAGCTATATAAATGGATGCTATCTTTTCGCGTCGAATATTTTCACATTACGTTCATTGTTAACTAGCACGCTTA
The DNA here is from genome assembly GCA_905404135.1 of Hesperia comma. Taxonomy (NCBI): domain Eukaryota; kingdom Metazoa; phylum Arthropoda; class Insecta; order Lepidoptera; family Hesperiidae; genus Hesperia; species Hesperia comma. Next base: position 19,523,707 of record FR990019.1, on the reverse strand, counting down.
CATTAAAATGATATCAAACTTAAAAAATAAGGTGACATAATTGTTCATTTAAAAGTTGCACTAAACGTTAAAACTGAAAATGTTCTTTTTAATATACTGTTTTATGTTTTTCGCGGCTAACGCCCTGGTTTATAATAACAATGAAAATAATTTAAATTATCCTGGCGGGACTAAAAATAATGCTGGTAAACGCTCAGTTATATATTATGACACGTACACGGGAAAATTTATAACCGAGCAAAGATATAAAGAACATGTGAAAGCTAATAGTTCATTGTAAGTATGTGCGATATTTTATCAAAATTCACACACGCTATACCTACCAAAGTTGCTGTGACAACGATATAGTAAAAGTTTGAGCAGTCTTAGTAGCCTATACATTTCATCCTCAGAAGTTTAAAGAGCTTCCTGTATTCTTTCTCTATTGTATGTTATATCTAGAAATCACAGTGAAAGAAATGGAGAAAATATTGTCCAGAGAAACAGGTGTTACAGGTGAGTACAATATGTTTTATCTTCTACAGCTGGTGTACTGGCGAGTTCACACCATGCGATCCCAACGAGGGAAGACGAGTGGATGGTTCTTGTAACAACCTAAAGTACCCGACACGTGGTGCCCGTCACACCCCTAATTACAGACTTTTGAGGGCTGAATTTGATAAAGGTGAGTTTTATTTTATTTTAGATGTAATAGGTACATCTACTTTGGTGGATCGAAACTGGCGATTTGCGCGTCGCCGCGTCGGTGCAATGTTCTATGCTTGTACTTTTTAACTTCACTGAACGATAAATTGAGCGATAATTATGGTTTTACATTGTCAGACAAAATTAAGTGACTCACGTTTAGGTATCATAGCATATTTTTTACCGTCCCGTAATATTTTTATCTTACCACGTCTTTGCTTCCACCAATCGTCACTGGAGCAGCGTATTAGAGTATGTTCCATTATGACTGACATTATGGTATCATAAAAGATACTTCTGTATCAGGTCCAGAATTTGGTCCTCGGAAAGCGAAGGATGGTCAAGATCTTCCTCTAGCGAGACCAGTGCGCATGGCCTCTGTGCAGGATGGCCGAGTGCCGGACCAGCGGTTCACGCAGCTACTCTCATACGCATTGCTGGCCTTCACTGCTGATATTGTCGCGGTTTTTGATAGTGGTAAGGTAATCTCTCTTAAAATTTTCCACAACATGGCACTGTCATCCCATGTTCTGATAATTATCTAATTGTATACCTAGCGTTTGTTAATGCTTATCTATGTAACTGTATTTTAAATTGTATAATTATATTTACTTTGTAAACTGTCCCATTTATAGTGGGAAATAAAATGATTTTGTTTCTTTCTTTCTAAAACTAAGTGATTTCAAATTATCGAATACTTAATGGACTACAATTTTTGTTCATTCCTTTTATATGAAATAGGGAAGAAAGAAATGAATTGGCGATTACTATTAGAATCACCTACCTAAATCTCAAACTTAAAACTTCCAATTTACTGTGAACAATACAGTCAATATTTTTTTTCAGTAAACTACGTCCTATGGAAGCCTTACTGCTGTGACCTTCGAGGTCAAAAGGATCGTGAATGTGTTCCAAACAAGATCCCTGAAGATGACCCCGTTCACCAGTTCTCTGGACAACGCTGCCAGAACATGACTCGACCGAAAACCTTCCAATCTTCTGGCTGCGTTAAGAACGATACTGTTCCAGAAAGAGTAAGTCTTTTCTTGTCATGTTTTAGCTGGAAGATGCTGAGAGAACTTGAGAGTCAGTAATTTCTGTCTTTTTTCTTCTTGCTTCTTTCCTGGTCGCTAACATAATATCTATCAGCGATGGTTTTAGCGTTACTAACGTCTACGTTCGCCAGTGATGGTTTGCTATTAAGTTGTTCATTTCCTCGTTTGGTGGCTATTAAAAGAAAGATGAAGAATGGTAGCAACTAGGCGATAACATAGATAAAAAAAAATAACATTTGACCTTACCATCTTAGGTGCACGAGAATGGGTCAAATTTGGGATGCATGAATGTGTGATTCATCAAATCATCAAGTCCTAGTCTTTTGTAGGCAGCAACGACTGGTGCATGTTAGTTACATTTAATAGATTGTAGTACGTACCTATTGTCTGCAAAATTATAAAATATGGTTTTCTGTGCCTTCAAAAGTGTTCTAATAAATATTAAGTATATTAAAATGGCGTCTAAAATGTGTAATGTTGTGTAAGTGTGACAGAGACAGCACGACTAAAATTCTCATATGCGGAAGCGAGATGTCATTATGTAATTTGTTCGCTTTCAATTTTCACTGCATTATGATAATGCACGAACTATTATATTTTCGGAACCGCAAGGTTACAGCTATCATGTCTGTCTATGGGCGATAGTAGGTACCTACAGTTTTCCCGGTCTACGGTCTTCCATAGAACCTGCTTACTGCCATTTATGCTGTGTTATGATTTTTTAATAGCAATGCTATTCAGGTTTTAATGGTGTCTATTCAGTTAGACTTCGTTGAAGGCGATCACCCATGACAGGATTAAAAATCAAAAACTGGATGCAGACAAAAAGACAGAACTACCAGACTTTTACGAACAATTACCTACTATTTGGGTGGCTCGACCGCTTTTTCGTCAACCCTATAAAAAAAGGTAACAAGTCCTAAGGAGAAGCTACTTCAGTAGTATTCTTCTTTGCAGTTGACCTTAGGGCTAGCTATTATAAGTAGCCCTTAACCTTAATACTTGATTAGATATATCTTTGAAAATATCACTTAGATCGTCTCATCAACACCTTCGTTCGACCTGTCATTCGTTTACGGCAACGCCCTGCAAAGTTTAAATACGAAAGGAAGGCTGTTCAAAGACGGGTTGCTGATGACTGAAGTGGAGAATGGGAAAATATGGCCACCGAGTGTAAAATCACCGCTCGGTGTATGTTATCTTAACCAGAGCCCCAGAGAGACGCGGTGTCATAATGGACGTAAGTTTCTTACAAAGTTAATAAGAATTATACATATTCTTTTCATGCTGCTCAAAAGCTTTCAAAAACTGGGATCAACCTTTCGAAGTACGGATGCGCAAGGTTGATCCATTCCATCCATTGAAGATCGATTATTTAAATTCGACAGATAATATTAAAGTAGATCAAAATTAATATATTATTAAACCTTTCAAGATTACTATAATTATGATAAAGGTTATTATTACATGATTAACTTTAAACGAGTTAAAATAATATGAGACAGAGACATAATAAATATCTAACTATTTTATAGCGGAGGATGGCATAAACGCTATACTGGGGCCGAATTTATTTGCGATATGGCTTTGGAGGCATCACAATTTTATAGCCAAAAACTTGAAACTAGTCAACCCTTGTTGGGACGATGAGACACTGTTTCAAACAGCGAGAGATATCAACATAGCCTACATGATGCAAGTATACTACTATGATATGTTAGCAGACTTAATGGGTAAGTGAACAATTGTAAGTAAGTTAACTTTATCACTTTTTCAATGTAGTTAAGAACGTTCATACATTTTGTTGACTGTAGAATAAGAATAAAGTTACAGAGTGACTGAATGACAACGCATAGCCGAAATCCCTGAACGCAAGAAGCTGAAAGGCATGCATCTTCTTTGCGTTGTTAAACCTATTTTATTACCTATGGTTAAATAATATATTAGTGCCTATAGATTTAAATTTAAATCAAGTATGAAATGGATTAATGATGATGTTATTTTACCAGGTTACAATAATCTTGTACGCGATGGAGTTCTGTCGGTATCAGAGGGTTTCAGAGACATGTACAACGAGAACTTATACCCACAAGTATCTGTGGAGTTCCCCTACTCCATGCGGTGGGCTCACTTATTACAGGCCGGACAATTAAAGTAAGTCCTTATTTCTGGACACAATGTTATTTGGTGGAGGCTATAGAAGTAGAAGCACTCATTTTTTCCTATAAGCGAACATTATTCTTCCGTCTCTGGGGCCGATTAAACCGTTCTTAAAGCAATTTGATACATATACAGACCAAAGAACATTTACTTTTCCTGAATTCATTCCTTAACAGGGTAAAAAGTAAAACCAAAAATAAAGGCTTAATAACTTTTCAGAATGTACGATGCAAAAGGTTATTACTTGAAAGAAATGAAAATGGTGAATACAACTTTAAGAACTGGCTTCTTGGTGGAGCATTTAGAATTCATAACACAAGGATGTTTTAGACAACCTGGTGGCAATATTAAGGATTATGTCATAGACCCAGACGTAAGTAAATATTACTTTAAAATAAATTTTAGTCGATGGTGTATTTCATGTTTACACAAAACCTACTTCGTTATTAACTTTACTTTTTTTCAGCTCGGAGAAAAGGCTCTCGGTCCTTTCCAAAAGATTTTAGATGTTACAACCAACGACTTGGCTAAAAACCGTTATTTCGGCTTTGCACCGTATGTCAAATACAAAGAGTATTGTTTTAGGAAGCGATGCAACAAATTTGAGGATCTATTAGATAGTATTGATCCAGAGGTAAGATTTAATCTTGTTAAGTCAGGGATAAAATACGTAACCGTACATCCGTTATCTTTTTTTCCAATAAATACTTCAAATAAAGTCTCAAGATTGCTCTGGCTTCACTGTAAAACATTAAATTCCAGCGAGTAGAGATCTTAGCGGAAATATACAAGGATATAGACGACGTAGACCTCATGGCTGGTCTGTGGCTGGAGAGACGTAACTACGGCTTCCTACCACCAACCTTGTACTGTATTGTTGTCGAGCAGTTGAAACGGGTGATCATATCAGACCGCCATTGGTACGAGAGACAGAATAGACCAAATGCTTTTACTCCGGGTAAGATATATAATGTTCTAGTAAGTTGGTAAGTTAAAGGTGTTACCAGTACCAGACCAATCGGTCGATGGTGGAATGGATTAGCCAACGTTGATCGATCGATTGGTCTAGTAGAAAGAGCGAGTGCATCGATCGACGATCGATCGATTGGACTGGTAACACCTTAAGAAAGATATCTAATGTTATTTTTTGGCGTGTATTGTAATTAAAATTTGAATTTCCATTAAAAAGGTAACTGAGCAAACAATGTATAGGTACTTGTTTTATTTCAGAGCAACTGTTAGAAATCCGTAAGGCGACAATGGCAAGATTACTCTGCGATGTTGGAGACACCGTCACTGAGATTCAGCCGAAAGCCTTCATCAGAGCTGGGCCACAGTAAGTCATTATAATATTTTATACGGGACAAATGATCAGACGGTTGGAATGCTGTCAACCAGGTATTGATTGGTCAAGCCGTCTAAAAATTATGAGATGTTTACGTACACACACATGTATACTTACATACAGACCTATAGACACCATCGAGTGAATAGATAAGTGTTTAGACGTCCTGATGAAAACTCGATTTTCAAATATCAATATCTTCCCTTTTTAAAAATTTCAATTTTATTACCGGGAAGGATTACGGTACCTTCTTGTAAAGTTAGTTTGTGTGTGCATCATCGTGCTTTTCTACCAACATAACGTATTCTAATGTAAACGTGGGAAATGTGAGATGACTTTTTATGTAAATAATGAATAAAAACAGCTTCTAACATGAATTGTTTTGTTTCAGCAACAAAATGTGCAGTTGTGACCTCATCCCAAAAATAGATTTCAACGTTTGGAAAGATTATTCTTGCGACATCTGTAAAGACAAATAAAAATAATATAAGGATAAATAAAAAAGTTTTTCAAACAGATTGAATAGATTTTACAATATTGTTAACTAGAGAACCGCCCGCGCTTCGCTTCGGGACTCGTAGGTAACAGTCGCGTAGGTCCCGCTCCCATAAGAATCTCGACTAAACAGTAGCCTATTATATGATATACTGGAACATCAGATTATTCGCCTATGACATAAGTAAATTACATGTATTATTTGATCGCGTGATTTAGAACTTACAAATGAATTTTACTAACGCCATCTATTAACAACATCTGCAACTAAATATCTAGCAACTAACAAAACATCGATCTTCCCATGGGAATGAGATGTTTTTCCGCGGTAAAAATTAGCCTACGTCACTCTCCACCCTCCTAACTATCCCCACACACATAAACCATACCATATAATACCCATGTTGCGACGTGAAAGAGTCACAAACAAACAAACAAACGGACTTTCACATTTATAATATTAGTATGGATTGAACTTGATTAATACACACAAAATTTGAAACTGACTTCGGCTACTTATGTTTTTCATGTTTTCATTTTCTTACTTTTTGTTGAATAGGTAGGAAAATAAATATTATTGTGACACCGAGATATTATTATGACTCCGAAAACCGGTTGACCCTGTAAGCAATTACTAAAACCTCTGATTAATTTAATGTCCCTGAAATTTTCACGAAAGATAATTACGAAACCTGTAAGACAAAAAGAGGTAACTGATATTATTAATTAATTGATAAAGGAAATTTAACCAGCTCACTTTCGTTGCGATATTGTGATATTTATAGTGCTAATACGTAATATCCTTTTGAGAATCCGAAAACTTTCTAAAATATGGTGACACTTATTTGAAGAAAAAAAAGTTAAACTTTCAAAAACCAAAAACATAATATTTATTATTTTATTTTATGTACCTATTCATATAGATGAATAAATGGAGGAGTTTTATGCCTGCGCTATAACAACTGTGAGGGGCAAGGTCAACAGGAGTTGTTGATAATGAGATAATGGTGAGGCGAGGGCAGATTTGGCGTAGGTACTGGTGATGCGAGATGTGAAGTGGAGAAGTGCTATAGAGAGGAGCGGTGCTTTTGAGGGGTGTAGTGTTTTAGTGGAGTGGAGAGGAGAGGAGAGGAGTCAGATCTTTCTTTTCAGGTTTTCTATTAAAATGTTACTGGCCAGCGACCTGGCCGAAATATACCTATTTGCTTTGATTATATACACGGTCTAGATTCCGCAATCGGCTCTACCGAACGGCTCCTATAAAGTCCAACAAATTTGTTAGACTTGCTTGACACGTAGGTCAGTGTCATTTGTGTTGCTTAGCGACAAAGTGCTCCCGAAAAAACATAAATTATGCCGGTTTGTGCAATGAAATTGTTTCGCAATTATGTGGAAAAACCTTGTAATAACAAAAAGATTACTCTTCATAAGTAAGCTTTTTAAATAAATCACAAAGTTTAAAGAAAACATGATTTTTTATTTCGTTATATTCTGATTAGCGAGTGTTGCCTGTTTATTACTAGGGGATTCGCCGAATTTACGGGAGATAAATTACAAATAAGTATTAAATTATAAAATCCTGTAAATAAAGTTAAACTTATAAGTTAATACCATAGATTTATTATATAACTAAAGATCGGCAATTGTATCACTTGGACGAAACCAAAAATGAATCGCCCGCTGTCAATGTCACCGCCGAGCGCGACGCCTTCCTGGTGGTTTTTATATCTAGAGGAATCACATCCAGGTACCGCACAAGTAACCATCACTAATTAAGACTACAAAGGACATTATTCCACACAGAAATGTAAAAACTAAATTAAGTATTTTGAGAAAATTGAGGAACAATTTTTGACAAGTGCCCGCTAAGTCCGCTTTGCCGTCTAAAAATTGGTTTCGTCTATCTATCTCGCTCTGCCATACACGTATCATAATTATGTTTTGTTCTTTCGCATTTCCAATCTATCTAAACGTCAGTGTATGCTACAACTATGTTAATACTAATTAGGTAAAGTTTATTTATATTAATATATTAAGTTATGTTTATTTAAACACGACAGTATTTATTTCATCAAAAAATTGACTTTATTATGCATTCCGTCTTAGGACGCATTCATGTAGAACGCTGGTTACCGACGCTGATCTGCCAGCGCTTATCGGTACTGGTCCGTCGAGATAACCTCCACATAAAGCAAGCTGTTATAAGCAGGAGCTGGCTGACAGTCTCTCTACTTGAATGCGCCCTTAGGCAGCATTATCCCGACATTCCCGACTCGCATGTTTTGGTCGGCGTCGGCTACTAGTGTAAAACCGAATGCACCTGCTGAGGCTTCTGAGTACGTAATTAAGGACTATAGAAGTGGGTGATATGGCAACAATGCAACATCGTTCTCTGGTTATGAACTGATATCTCTTAAAATAATGAGTCAGTTTGTCGGTCATACCTACTTATTTTAAAAATATTGGTGATTATTGTCAACTTCATCAAAAAAGCCTGTAAAACTTATTATAGAAAAATATTTGCAAATAAGATGTCACCATATTTAGAGATCAGACATTGTGGCCTAGCAATAAAAGTGTTCCAAAAACAAATACAAAGAGATGAATGTTGAAATCTATTTACTTATTATTTCCTTTTTTCCATTTACTTTTTATTATTTTCTGTCATTTTGAGTACATACATTATTTAGTTTATCCCTTAGAATAATTATAATATTATTCTAAGGTTTACCATTAGTTTTTCCTTTGGTATTCTTCGACAAGTCCTTGAGTTCCTGATGTCCTGAGCTGCGCTACACCATAAAATAGAAATAAACAATAATTTCAATTCCTGTCATGTTATTTAATTTTTTAATACCAGTTACTTTATTATTTTTTCTACTTTTTGTAGAATTTTATTAATTTACATAAAATAAAATAAATATAAGACTAATACAAAACAATAACTTTTTAACCTATTCTGTTCAACCTTAATTTGCAAAGATCATAGGGAAAAAGTAGGTATGTGAACAATTTGAAGCAGGCATCCCTTACACACGCACACCTTGACAGTGCACTTACAATAACTACACGAGCGGTACTCACACATGTCGGAAAACTGAGGACGTTTTTTGAGTGACATTTTGTTTGAATTGCGGAATCTAGACGTGTATATAATCAAAGCCTATTTGAAAATGGAACGACGACGGCAAATAAAGATAAAGATAAAGTGCGTTGTCTGTCAGTCAGTCACTCAGTAACGCAAGAGTTTTATATTATATAGATTAAAAAATTTTACTCGCCCTGTAGCAATAACATTTTATGTAACGCTGGACGGAAATCATCAAATCGATAAGCAAGAGTGCTTTTCGAAAACAAAGCCGGAAGTTAGCTAATGCCGGGGTATTTTAAAAATTTATTATTGTGCACCCCTTGTTTTTCGAGGGAAATTGCGATCATCCCCTACCGATTGGGACGCATTAAGTAAACTTTCTTTTCTAATACTAAATAGAATTTGGTAATAAAGCGATGCATTATTAAATTCGAGGGTTTCCATCGTCAGTGTACGGGGGATCGTTCCTGAGGACATAAGGACTCAAATAACTTATTTCATCAAAATTAAGACGTTTATACAGTATATTTTTTTTAATGTGTTTCGGAAATTCGGAAATGAGTTATACTTAATCAGTGCTATTTGGATGTTAGAAACGCTCAATGTCACACTATGGCTTTTTTTCAATAAGTCCCTACAAGAGGTCTCTCAAAAAACAGAACATCAAAAGATGAACTTTACGACTATTTAGAATGAAGTGAAGTAGAAATCGGGAATTAAAATAAGGGAAGCCTAACCTAACCTAACAGTGGCTATAGGTATAAAGACTGAATCATGGAAGGATGAATGATATAAGTAATGGACTCACAATAACCACATAAGTTTGTATTATCAAATTTGTTCGTGGGTAGCTCGCAATAGTCATCAACTACGTCACAGCAGATCAACAATGCAATAAAAAATAAACATCGCTTACTGTCACATATCATCGCGTGACCGTTAAGAAGCAACACTCATATTTACCGGCTATCACGCCCTATTCCCACAGCATTAAGGTTTAATATCGCAGGGTAATTCAACCCTGTAAGCTGAACATCTTAATGTCACTGTCATTCGTGGATTATGCAAAGCGTGATTTCTTTTCTATTACCATAATACTGTCAAGTGTTTACAGTTTACAGCTAGGAAACGTGGGAAAGGCCAACAACAATCAGTCGATGAATAATAAACCTTATTATCTGTGTGTCAAAGTCCTTAGATGAGATCATTCGTCTTAGTCTCTTAGTTGTATTAAATGTTAAGCAATTATGACTATCTATGTTTTGTGTCGTTTGATTTGTTAACGGAAGGCGATTCGCGTCAAACACCCGTATTATCAAATTTCTGATGTATCTCATTTCTCATGCGTCTCTCGTTCATTTGAAATTCTATATACAGCTCTCGTCAATCATGAGAAAGGCGTGTCTGTTACTTAATAATTACTGATATTATTAATTATTAATAATTATTGATAATGATTATTAAATAAAGTGAGAACATCAACGTAGTCGAAGTCATTTAAACACATATTATTGGGAGTAATTCAAAAATGTTTTGTAAGTTTAAGCCGCGTTTATTAATAAGGCAATAATAGCATGTAAATAAAAGTAGATATATTATGTATATTGAAATGCATTTGTTGGAAAAACAATCGACTGTTCTTTAAATCGAACAATTATCGATTTAAGAGCCTCAGCACATGGCGTATTTTAAACGCGCAGACGACGCGCGTTTTACGAACGTAAGTCACCTGCGCCGTAGACGCTTATTTTTGCGTTTTTGTAAATTCAACGCGCGTTCGCGTTGAACGCGATACAAAATTAATGCGCGTGTGAAGCGCGTTCAAAAGTCGTTTGATGGCCGTACAAAGGGCCAAAGCGCGTATAATACGCGCGTTTCTTGGTTGCTCCCTATGCCGAGTTTACAAGGTTACGTTCAAATCTCGTTTGAAGCGCGTATACGCGCCTTTTAAAATACGCCGTGTGCTAGGGGCCTTAGTGTGTTATGGCAACGTTGAGTGGGGCCAGGGACGTACCTAATGTGTACTACCATTTCAGCATATTTTTCTGATGTGCGTTGCGTTTCGGACCGGAGTGTCTAGTCTATACCATCATAGGTCCATACAAAGTAGGCATGTCCCTTTTTATCTGTATGTCCTTTCCACATTTCCAAGTAAGTTTTAAATTTGCAACTAGATGGCGCTGTTCCACTTTCTGAATCACGCTAACGATTGCACTTCCGCGCTTCTATGTATAGATTGTTGTTGTCTGTCATAACATTACATAATATTTATTTTATTGATTACTTACTCTACATATTTTTGTAAGCAAAAGGCAAGCTTAAGCTTTCACCTTTTGCTATAAAATATTGCGAATGGATGGAATGGTTATTTTGTTTCCGTTTTAGCGGCGATGGGTCATCGACAAAAAGGGGATTCGCCAGCCAAAGCATTGTAGCGGATGTAGCGTATCTATAAATTATTGTTTTCGTGTAACCTGTACTCTGTAACCTGCCTATAACCATAACGCTATATCATAGGTAGGTCCTTTTATTTTCAAATTACATTTATGGCATAAAATTGATGTTAGTCTTGTTCTCAATTATACAGCGATTTAATTCAATTTTCATCCAAAATTTAATTCAGACTCAAAACGCTGCAAATCATGTAAAAGTAGGTACACATTTCGTTGTTCTGACGTCTAATAACCCTTAAGTCCCTTATGAAATCGGAACAAACAATCCAATACGAGCTCTTGTTAGTTACTGCAAGAATTTTTCCCACATGCAAACGAAATACAACTTTATTTCAAACGAATAAAGGTGGTTACAACTGCAACAGCAAAAAATCCGTTCGTGACGTAGCCATGGCAACTAGAAGGCAGTTACATTTATTATTTGAAGAAGGGAAATGTGGTTCTTATTCGATTCTAGTAATCTCAATATATTGTAGTTAGTTTTGTCTCTATATATTGCTGTTTCCCATTGATATCTGCAAAACTGAAATAAAAAATTTCTCAAATAAAGCTCCCCGCGACTGAATAGTGCTTCTCGAATATACTTAGAAGTTTAGCTATAAGTATCTAGTAATAACAGACTAGCGCTCATAACCCGGTGGCTTGCGTTAATCTTAAGTGATCGACAAACTTAAGCAACTGCGGGCACGGTTGGCAGTTTGATGGGTGACCGCTAATGGCAGAATTTCTAAAGTACTTCTGTACTTCGGAGTGGATGTAAAACTGTGGGATCCGATTGCTATCGATACATAGCAGTCGTTAAACCATGTCGGCCTTCGGGCACAAGAAGATTTCCGACACTGGGTTGGCCACTACCCCTACAATAATCTGCACTGGAGCAGTGTAGTGGTATGCTCCAGGCCTCCTCAATAATGAGGAGAAACCCGTGCTCAGTAGTGGCCCATTAATGGGTAGAAGCCATCTAGTACCTAGTAAGGGTTATCATTAACTGTGAACAAAAAAAAAGACCTATGGGAGTTTTCCGCTTTAATTTTGTTTCACTCACTGTAGGGATTCGTAACCAAAAGCCTACTTGTAATTTGTATTATTATTGGATAGGAAAAGAGGAATAGTATTATTTGCCTAGTGTTACTTTGTTACGCAAAGTCTTCTTGAATACGCGGCTATGTTATGGTACATAGGTAAGCTGACACCACACAACACAATGACCAGCGGATGTTCAGAGTATCTTAGAAGTTCGTGGTCAGCGTAGACACATCCGATAGGAAATTCTCCAGACGCGGAATGCGAAGATTCAGTGTAAATCAGATAAGGTGATGACTTGATTTCAAATAGATTGCTACCAACGGGCGGTTTGAACGTGGCGTGAAAACGCGCGATCTATGCATTGTGCCTATAAAATGGTTATCACATATTAACACCTCTGTAAAATGGTTATCACAAACGTTATCGCAGTCGACACATTCTTATGTTGTGCTATGTGATATTTTTATATATTTTTAAAAACATAGGACACTCGAAATACTTCAATGTAATATGTTTTGGGCTCAACTACCCCTCGATAACAGAGTGTACTGAGATTAAAATTGTCAAAAATAATTTATTAAATATCTCATAAATTAACTATTAATTCTTATATCTAAAATACACACACAAAAAAGTAGGCGAGATTAGATCGGGGGTTTAAGATTGTTAGATTGAGAATAGAATGATAGGTAGTTATAAAAACATGAGCTAAACGCAGCGTTTCCCACGCCCGTCTGCACTGCCTCGTACGAGCATCGCATGTAAAGCACAGCAGAGTCAGAGCACGTGGTGCGGAATTCCGAACGATTCCTGGGAACTTGGATGAAGACCTTGGAATTGAAGGCTTTATTGTCATATCAGGATTTCTTGTTATCTTTTATTGATGTGCTAGTAGCTATCGGATTTTTATTTGTGATGTAAATGGCCGATCCACGAGCCATCTGATGGTAAATGGTGGCCATGGGACAATCCTGGACAAAATTCCGTCAAATTTTGCATATTAATGAAAAACGTTCCATCTCCTTATTTCACAGAGTACCTACCTATGTATAGCAGAGTAGAAGACGTTCCACAGATTTCGAGGTCTCTTCCCTTTCCCTACTATTTCTTCTCAGGTCGATAGATACCTCTATGACATTTAAGAGATAAGTAGATAACATTATTTTTGTCCATGCCACCCGCAATTTAAGTTTTTTGGCTTTAGTTTCCGACACTTTGTTTAGTTTCAGACTCCTTATAAATTAGTTAATAGTCTACTTATGGTACTTACTGTGTCGCTTGTACTCATAAATTGCGAGATGGGTATAAATTTCATCCGTCCGTCGTCTGTCCGTCTGTATTCGTGTAAGTATATAATAAGACGGCTGTCCAACCATTTGTCAAGTTAAGCGGTGCGTTCACGTGGAGTACAATCAAGTGTATTTTACTACCTGCCCCGTAATAAATCTTATTATTATTAGAATACTTACAAAATATGCATCTTTGTTGTATTATCCTTATTTACTTACTTAGTATTTAGTACCTAAATGATTCCCGATTTGCTTCAAGAAAGAAGACTGCCAAAGATAATATTATAATATTGACAACTAGTCCTGTCCTTGACTCGCATGGACCTTAGAATTTAGGTACTAAATAGAATAGAATAGAATAGAATCCAGAGAGAAGTGTACTGTGTATCATAAATAAAACAAAACTTTAAAAAAAATCTAAATTTAGTAAGTATAAGTATTTCAATTAAATTTAAGTATTTGAATTTTTCATAACTCAAAAAAAAACATGAAGTTACACATCACGTACAATAATTTTAAATTAGTTTTTTATATAGGTAGATAGGTTATGGTAGAACCGCTTAAATGCATGGCTTATTTAAATTGACTAAACACTTAACATAACGGTTACCAAACTAATTAAATGTAAGTCCTTGTTTTAGACTCCTAAAATACTATGACGCGTTTCAGACTTGAGCATTAACTATTAATACGTGTCTGAGTGTACGCGATGTGTCAAGCGCATTTGTCAGGAGCCCTCTAATTGGCAGCCTACCGCCACTCCTGCGCCGTTGTGTTAGGAAAATAATTGAAATTGATACTTCCGAGCCGAAGTTTGACTGGGTGGTAAGTACTAAAATATAATTAAAATTTATTGCCTCCATTACATTTTAGTATTTATGCCTTTAGCGTTTTAAAATGCCAGTTTGAAGAACTAAGATGTCATAATTATGTAAGTGCATATCAAATAAACGCCCGTTTATTCTGTACAGGACCTCACTGTTTTTGAATACACAGTCATATTATTATGTATTAGTGGTAGTAGGTATAATCTTTTTAAAATAATAAATGTATGACTGATTGCTGTCTCCGAATTGAACTTATAAAAACACTGTGATTGGTTGCCTCTATTTACGTGATGGAATCCAAAACAATGATTTTTAATTTTTATCTTTTTTTTATGGAATTAAGATAGCAAACGAGCATGCAGCACCACCTTCCGCTGCCACCCATAACAACTGTGACCGACCTAGAACTACACTCAAAGGTACTAGGATGGTTAGTCTAGTTAGTAGACGGTGTTAGAATATTAGTTGGTTAGTTTGTTAATAAGTGCGAAGACAGGGTATGTTAGTGATAATTAGTCCTGTTAGTTAATGTTAGTAATAGTCCAGTTAGTTATTGTTAGTGTTGAGTCTTGTTCTAATTCGGTCACAGATGCGTTGCTACCCCTGAGGCCTGAGATGGTCGCCTCTAAAAAGTGTAACCGGCTCCACATAAGTTTAATCTGAATTCCTGATCAGGAAACCGTATCAGGATTCCGATTGTATGCGGCCAGCCTTATTAAGTTGTCGTCGTTTGCTATTGATGGCGCCATCTAGTGATGGCGGAGGAAAACCCTATATGTAAAGCTTCTCCATTCATAAGCTACACGCTCCGCTACGCTCCGTGTATATAAATTTGATAATAATATGCTCTGGAATATTTAGTGTTAAAAAAATCCAAGTGCTTGACGAAAAAAATAATGAAAATAAAAAATACAATTTGAAGCAGTTTCACACTTTAATTTTGATTTTTTATTCATTTACCGGTCATATTCTAAAAAAACTTTCGGTTCGCAAAGTTAAATGTGATAGGCCTAGTAGGTGTACCTAACCTATTCTGCAGTTGCGTTTGTAATGGAATTCGATTTAATTGTATCACACACAATTGCCAACTTTCCGCCCCTGTAATTAAGGTACTTTCCAGATTGACAGCGAATATTTCAAACGCTACAAGTAATTTTGCTAACAAGCTAAATTGAACTATAAGCGCTGGTAATAAAATAGTTTTTAGCGTGGAGTAGCAATTTCATACTCCCTCAAGTGTATGCTCTAGACCAGTTTCGTCAACGCCTCCTCTAATTACACAAGTGGATGGAATGGGAAACATGAAAAACGACAAGAGCCCTACGTGACAGGCTTTTAATTAAATTTAATTGTTTCACTGAGAAAGAAATAAAATATAAAAGCAAAGCGAATTACAAGAATCTCTATAGAATGTCAATGCGTGTTAGAAGTAGGTAGTAGGTACGTTTATTTTTTTATTGCTATATTTTTATTGCTTAGAGATTAATTGTAGTTTTAGTTCCAGTAATTTATAAAAAGAGATTAAGAAATAAGTAACTCTATACCTAACCACCTAAAACAATATACAAAAGAGAAGATAAATAAATTTAAATTCATCATTTGAATTTTCGTTCCGCTGAGAATCGAACCCAGGACCACTTCCGCAGCAATCCGTCATAGTGATCATTCCGGCAAAAATCGAGAAAATCAGTTAAAAATCAAGATGCAGTATTAGGCTTTACAAGCTAAACGTAGCTTTTTTTATCCACAATGTAATGCACTAGTATCAACCTATCAAAAATAGCTGACTACAGTTTCAAGTCGATTTAACAAACATACATCAAACATGCCAGTCGCATGTTAATTACTGCGAACTACCCGGACCGACTGCCCGGACGACTGCTGTCGACAGCGCCGCGCGCCGCTGCTAGTGTTGCGAGTGACGCGGTCCATACTGGTTACAAGACATAAGCGAATGCGGAAAACGTGGGCGACAAGCGACAACCTCTAAAGCCTCAAGTACTGGCGTAGAGTAGCCAGCCTCTCGGTATTTTATAGGATTCAATTTGCAGTGTGATCAAGAATTGCATGATATAATTCCCCCGTCAATTTTCGATGCATAGGCGGTATGCATCTCTTTGTTAGTAAACCGCTTACCGGTACGAATTGTGAACGACATGCTTCGATTCCTTTTTTATTATGCAATACCGCGAAGGGCTGGAATTAATTTCCTGCGTCGGTGTTTTCGTTCCAATATAATGTTATGTGTGTGTGGAGTGGCCGAGCTCCAACGGTTCACTATCGGAACTTGTACTGCAAATGTTGTGGAAAACTTCAATGATTCAGGTTTGTTCTGATGTCACCGAATATCACTACGAGTATATATTATTACCTACATACATACATAAAGTTCATTAAGTTCTCGTCTACCGCTTATAACTTAAAATAAATTGAATTCGTTCGAATCGATCCTTTACATCATTGTGGTGTCAACTAATGCATACTATTCTCAGCTTTACTGACAGCTATTAAGGTGTATAATCGCATGTGCATTCTGAGGTAATTACTTCATACCAACCGCCCTAATTAGAAACGTTTTGATGAGAGGGTGACGCAGAATCAATTATTCGGCGATTGTATTGTTTTGGTGGCCTCATTACTTCTAGCTTAGGGTTGGTGTCTGGGAGGCATGGGGTGCCATCGGAATAATTAAATGACGAATGACAATTGGGATGTTTTTGGCTTCCTAGGCGAGGCTGAACAAGAACTGACGCAGTCATGACACCCGTAATGGCCACGAAACACAAGAAAGCTTCTAAAGCGGGATTGTCAAATTGCATACAGCTCCAATAAAATTCTCTGCAAGGCTCATACTGGTATTATTTGAAAAACAGAAATTATTTTCATTTTTACCTGTTTATTCCTGTTATAGAGATAATTTGTTTGTGCAGTTGAAATGACAAAATGTGGCTTCAAACTTAACCCCCTCTCTTGCTCCAATCAAAAATGTGATTTCAGGTTCATACTCACTCTCTATTCTCGAATATTTTCCAAACCTTCATTGCTTAGTTAGGTACTCGTACAAGTAATATGGATAGATTTACCAAAGCAATGAAGATGAGCTAATTACCCATAAAATCATTCTCTTGTCACTGACACTCCCATCTCTGGCACCGGCTATAAATATTAATTTTTTATGACCCCAAAACGGATGTACCCAACGTCACTTCTCATTAAACAGGAACGGACTTGCGAAACGCAAATCCGGATGTTGCTGAACCGCGCGTCGTACACGCCGCTATTAAGCGATAGACTGGTCTCTCTAAATATCATCTTATAGTAAACCCAACTTAAGATTGAAACGAAGGGGGCGCTGCCGGATGCATTGAATCAATCATTGCACACTAGTAACTGACAGATGAATGACCACAACGTACTTATGAATGATTTTTTAACATGGCGGCGTTAGTTCCAATTTTTGCCATTTCAGAGATAAGCTGGGCACACTGTACTTAATATGGTGTAAGTGTTTCTGACTGTGTTCTTGGCTTCGAGTGTTGTCTATGGGCACCCACGGTAAATTGCTGCTTATTGATTGCTTGTTATTGAATCGATCGCACTTCTACTCGAATATTAAATTAAATTTAAATGTTCCTTGAATTAAATTAGTGATGCATATAATTATGTAGATAACGTACGATTATGTAGATTATGTAGACGCACGTAATAACAAACGAGCATGATACTCGATGATAATAATGTGAATACCAATATCAGTGGATATCAGTAATACCAAAGGCATCTCCGATTAGTTGCTTTTCAAGGAATAAGGAAAAAATCCAAAAAGTGTATTAAAAAAGCAGTACCTTCTCGCTACTCGCACCTCGCACACAATAAGACGCACAGTAATTCCGCCGTTCCCTACCATCTGTTTCTAATGACGGCGGCGCGTGCCGGTGTGCGCCATGTTTATAGCTAACCACTTGTAAACGATGAGCGCTGGTTTTGGCAGCGGCCGAGACCGATGGTAAGCAAATCCGTATCTTTTTACTCGGTCACGCGACGTAATGAAGGAGGAGACATTTGTATTGTGTTTAATAGGTAGCATGTATGACTCTTATGTCAGTAAAATTGTTTCAATAATACAAGTATACCTACTATACTTACTAATATTATTAAGCTAAAAAGTTTGTTTTTTGTTTAATCGGGCTAGACTCAGGAAGTACTTGATTGAATTCAAAAATTCATTTTGTGATGGATAATTTTAGTGATGCTATTTAATATCACGCAGAATCACGATACGACTACCTTATAGGAGCAGAGTATCAATGAAAAATAAAAATATTTGTAAACTTGAAGAACAAATATCCTAAGGCGAAGCGAAAGCGTCCACTAGTCTATACATTAAAAACCTAAACACTAAAACACTATTCTACCAAACCTCACTGGGACAGCATGGTGATAGCTATGCTGTAGACCTCCTTGATTACGATGAGCGACCCGTGCACAATAGTGGGCTATTAAGGGGTTGAAGTCAAACTACAACACTACATTAGGGTAAAATCACCAATAATAGCCCCATCTGTTGTACTTACGAGAGTACGATGTCATGAAATAATAATGAAAAATATTATTAAGGAGCATCCTTTTCATAATACAGAAACAGCAACATTTACATGATATTGCTTTCGAGCACAATATCTTTCGAGGGACTTGGAAGAACATGGAAATACTATTTCGAAGCGATATTTGGTAAGTTTTCGGAATTATTCGCGTGGAATTGGTTCTAAAAAGCTTTGTTGTTAAGTATACTTTGCTTTTATTTCGCTTGGATGATATTTTTATACCTTTTGATACACCTGTGTACACAATGTCCTTAGTGTTGTACTTAAGTGTCTATAAAGAATTATTTTTCGTATAATCTTAATGCTTAATTAAAAAATGAACTAGTGCGTGGAGTCCTTACGAACATATCAAGTAAACCTTAAACTATGAAATTTTTTATGAATATGCTGATTTTGAAGGTACCTTTTGTTAATAAAATCTAAAATGTAGACGTATTTTCTTTTGCCTTCGCTGCTACAATAAATTCCCGTAACACTGATACTTATCCTGCACTAATCTATTGATTTATTCTCCAGACCTCTTACGATACGTCGATGCGTCTTTCTATTGAATATTCGTAAAGGCGAAGTACCCTCATATGCGAAAACCTCTCAAAAATAACGATAACACACGACGAAAGAAAGCAAAGTGCACGCTCAAAACGTTTAGTCTTAAACAAATGATCGCTTTGCCGTTTCTATGAGACGTCCGTGCCGTTCCCATGACAACCAGTTCTTAACCTACCCCACTCTGGAAAATCTAATAAAAACAACCAAAAACCACGTCTACCTTGCCCTCACATGAGCCTCTATTGTAATAGTAAGAAATGTCATTTTACTACAAACAAACTGATCACCTGTCTTCAGTTTTAACAGTAAACAGGCATGTAAACAGTTTTCCGCCCTTGCTTATTTAGAAATGCAATATTTTTCTTCTCAAAGGCAAGCTCGAGTCCTTTTTAAATAAAAATCAAGATACAGTAACAATATTCAAGAGACTTTCTCATTGATGTTGGGAAAATGGACCATGCAATCATAATAACTTTTATCTGTTAAGAATATTAGAATTAAGTTTAACAAGTCATTTAAATTACCTTACATACATACAGGTCAAGCTAATAAGGTGTTGAAAAAAACGTGTAAACTGTACACTTTATAGCCAGGCTAGCGTGGTTATCATGCCTTGTGCCATTCACACAGCGATAAGGAAATCAAATCCAGCAGTGGTCTGGTTACGGATTGATACTCCTCTACGACTAATTAGGTATTAGCTATTACGTCAACACAAAGGTCTCGTCTACTAGGCGATTCTGTGTGTCCTAATGTTCGGAGTTTACAAACTGTTTGACGCAGTCAGCGACTTCCTCTTAATAGACTGTGAGGGGTATCATTAAGGAACATTTTAGATTCGTGTTTTTCGTAAAACACTCAGAAAATTTGGATTTAGATTGTAACGAAGGCTACTGCGATTGTTTTTATGAAAGGTTTGTTATGATGGCAGATTTTGAGTGTGTAAGTATGTATTATGAAATTCAAGAAAAAGAATAGTAAATTACTTAATAGTAGTTAGTCTCATTGTTTATAGATTAATTGCGAATAAATTTTTATCACTAGACCAATAATTTTTCGATGATGTCAGTTAATTTTAGTTGTATGAACAATGTAAAATAATGTTAAACTACATAGTACGAGTGCTTTACCGAAGCTCAGCCAAAATAACGTTTAAAATTACTGAATGTCGCTCGAACAGCTACCGGGCGTTTCCTTCATAAATCACGAACAAAATCGATTAATGGGAAATTTGAATACATGGCTCTTGGAAACACCTGCCGCCATTTATGAAATTTAATTTCGTACGTGTCGAAAATCGGGGTGTTTACCCTTCGGCTTGTTCAAATTCTAGAGTGTTTTGGAAGTAAATATTTTTAGAGATTAAAAGTTTTAACTCCGAAAAGCAGCTGCCATTCAAACTAATTTTTACATAGACAAAGACGATTCAAACTTGAAATAATATTGTTCTCATAAAACGAACTAAGAGTAGGTACCTAGTATCACAACTTACGTTTCTCTTTTTTTTTATGGAATTAAGATAGCAAACGAGCATGCAGTACCACCCTTCCCCTGCCGCCCATAACAACTGTGACCGACCTAGAACTAGACTCAAAGGGACTAGGATGGTTAGTCCAGTTAGTAGATGGTGTTAGAATATTAGTTGGTTAGTTTGTTAATAAGTGCGAGGACAGGGTATGTTAGTGATAATTAGTCCTGTTAGTTAATGTTAGTAATAGTCCAGTTCCAGTTCGTCATCTCATCGGGTTCATTCAAGGATATATAAGGATATATCATCATGGCAACTGTTCCAAAGCTCCTGTGACTCTATTTACAAATATACACAAACTCTCTAAATACTCTACGAAATAAACTGATTTTTTATGTATAGAATTTGAACCCAGGCCTTCTACAGTCCAACCTTCAAACTAGCTATAACTGCTTCCCGCTAACCAAAGTACCCTTAAAGAAGCACACGCGTGAATTAGCGACACATTTCACCGACCTTAATGTAATGGTGCATCGATCGTGTATTTTTATTACAGCCATAAACATATTGGAGGTTGTTCGCGGTACCCATGTTTGGACCGCATCCAAAATGCATCGGCCATACATCCTCTCAGCGAAATATAAATATTGGACTATTTTTATAACTTTATACCCGCTGCCGCTCGAGTTATTGGCTTGCCGCAAATGCGTTACAAAATTCACCGTTTGACACGTTTATATGCGATATGTTGAACTACGTATAGTTTATTCTGTTATATGTATGTAAATAAAAGTTAAATGGTACTTGAAATATTGAAATAGTTGAAGGCCTTCGGGCAGCATTAACAGCTTTTGAGACTTGGCCACTAACCCCTCTACCATTACCACCATAACCAATTCACACTGGAGCAGAATCGTAGAGTATACCTAGCGTCTAGCTAGAAGAAACAATTTATTTATAAAAAGAGACACTGCATGCTTATAACTTATAAGTTTTTCTTCAGATTTGTAAACTCTACCAATCCGCACTTTGCTAGTGTAGGTGGATAATGGATAATACCCCTAACTTTGTAAGACCTGAGACCAACATAAGGATAGTTATGAGTTGCAACGACACTTTTGTAGTAATTTCATTTATGGAGTAAATTATATTCAGACTGAAAAATTTCCTGCAATTTATTTATTTTATCCGAATCTCACTAAAATACAAATTCAAACGATAAAACGTCTCTAGCCATTTCTTTATTTTCTCGATAAAGAGATAGGCCCAAAGAGGGATATAATTGAGCAGAGGATTAATTGGATGGAGGTCACCGGGCCCGCTCACGTGTAAAATTGAACGGGAACTCATTAAAACACTAAGTAATTCGAGATTTCTTTTTAAACTTCTGTTTTGTTCTTGAGACGCTCCAAGAATATTTAAACGGTATTTGTTATATACTTGTGAAAAAGTACAAAGTTAATTATGCTAATTCGTTATGGACACGGCCGTAGGGACTGGATATTTGGAACGAATCTTTAGACTCTTTAGAACACTGCTTTAAGGTAAACTCCATATTCCTTATTCAAATATCCATACAAATTGAAGGATATAATGATAATGTAATGCTAATGTAATATTTCAACCCTGAACCGATTTATATGAAATTAGTCTGGAGATAGTTTCAGATCCTGAAAAGGACAAAGGTTAGTTTTTACGACGAAAATCATCACTCGATAGCAAAATTTGATATAGAAATATGTAAGGTATACACAATTCATTATTATTATACGACATCAGATTGCAATAAAATTTGGCACAAGGATAGAACATCATTTGAGCTGGAATTTAGGATACTTATTTGCCAGTTCCCTTGGTATTATTATCCTATTATACAGTTTTCTATAAAAAATATTCCATGGCTGTCGTTTTATTTTGTCATAAACTGGCACCAATTTTAAATTCTCATCAGCACTTGATAGACACTCACAATTTGGGATACTAGCAACTTTTATACGAGGTTTTGCCTTCGTATTACTACGGGCTGGATAATTCCTTGTACACCGTCGAGCAAATAATTATATACCTAATTGTTTTTGCTTTACTTTGAAAAACTTATGCCATAGTATCCACACTTGAAAGAATATTTAGGCCTTATTCTATAAGTTGATATAACATTTTATCTAACTTCGAAAAAAATCTTATAACTTTTACTGGGTGAACCAAAAATAATTATTTGCCAATGGATTGAAATAAAACAAACATAAAATGATACTCCAAAATTACAACATTGAAATCGCTTAAGTACTTTTTGAGATTAGCAGACAGGAACAAACACACAGACAAAAATACAATACAATAAACGGCTATGAAGGATAATAAATTCCTTGAAGAAGCCTATCTACATTTTTACATTTTTCCAAAGGAAAAACAAACCGTCCAAGACAAGACACTATACTTTTCACGGCACGACGGTGTACAGAGTAAGCTGTCTGTGTTGACACAGGCTTAAAGCGCATCACACACGGTGAAGATAATGTAAAATATATATTATCTTAGAACAT
The DNA here is from genome assembly GCA_905404135.1 of Hesperia comma. Taxonomy (NCBI): domain Eukaryota; kingdom Metazoa; phylum Arthropoda; class Insecta; order Lepidoptera; family Hesperiidae; genus Hesperia; species Hesperia comma. Next base: position 19,500,118 of record FR990019.1, on the reverse strand, counting down.
ATTTCCGATTATCGCTCGCCATACAAATCCTATGAGCCATCACACACGACGAAGATAATATATATTTTACCTTCAATATCTTAAGATACCGAGCGATACGCCAAATATGTAAATATATATTTCATATCTTAAGATGTTATATTAATATACCAAATATACACATCTTAAAATAAATACATGGTGTTTTTGTGTGTTCGTATTTTGCTTTTTTATATCTTCCCTAATCAAATCATGAATCGAAATGAATGTTTCTCTTGACTGTGAAAATATACTTCTGATAATGTCATATGTTGTTGGTGTACAAAAAAGAATTAAATAAATAAATAAATAAATATACTTGACTGTAAATTATACGCATGAAATTTCTTCGTTGACAGATGTTCATAAAGGTTAAATTCGCCGCAGGTTTTTCTCTTTTTTATGTGAGGCTCTATCCAAATGTTTCTCCTTTTGGAATGTGCTACTGCAATCTGCATGTCACATTCTATATTATCATCATCGTCTGAGGAGTTGTCTAACAAATCAAGAAGTAAGGCAATATCATTCATAGTCAATCACCCTGTACATAGAACTCTAACAAGGAATATGTGTGGCACCAACGCAAACTCGTAAGGAAATGAACAGATTTTTTATGTTATCGTATCTTAATCGTGTGTGATACCTTAAGATACTGTAATATTTTATATTAGAGCATCTTAACTTAAAATATTATAGTATCTTCACCGTGTGTGATGCGCTTAATCCTCGGTTACAGCGCAATATATTTCTTTGGGCCAAGTTTAATATTTGGACTCATCCTGTTCTGAATACCCGGTACTTCTGGGACTTAATAACTGTATGTTTGTCAACGACTTTTGGACAGATCTCGCTGTTATTGATTCGTGTGAGCTTGCTTTTGAAGTTACATCATTCACTACATTGAGATTCTATGTACTAAAGTTCACTAGTGATGATTCGCTCTTTGACGGCGACAGCTTTGATAATAGCTCCAAATTGCATCGGTCCTTGGTAAGTTGATGTATGTGATATGCAGATAAGATTTCCTGTTTGAATGTATTTGTAGATGTATGGTTGGTTACAGCTAGCTTTATGGATGATAGACCAATGTTTAAAAGAACGAATGGACGAATGAACAAGTAGCTTAATCGAAAGAATATATGACTGGCGACTAGGTGAACGGAATAGTGCCTACAAAATAAAATAAAATAAATAGTGCCACACACTCATAACTTCACACTGGAATCCTAGTGTGAAGTTATGTCCTGTCGTGGCTACCGCGAATATATTTAAATTTCTCCGCTGAAAATCGAGTCTAGGACCTTTCCAGCGTCAGTCCGGTGACCATTACATTACACGGGTCAGACTTGTTTCTAATGGGCAAACTATAGATGAAGATGAAATTAACACGATTTCATAGAGAACTTCGGTGGGACGTGATTGCGTTTCCCGAGTGTTTGCCGAATACGTGCGTAGTTTCTCTCTGATTGAGGGAAATAAACTGGTTTCTGAATTTTCCTAACTTGTTATTCTGTCCTAAATGGAACGGTGAAGATGCCTTGACCAGCATGAGGAGCAATGCGACAGTTATGAATTGATTGTTATCCAAGGCAGTTAGTTTGTTAATAAGGGTGAGTACTTAGGCAGGGACTATTAGTGATAGTTAGTCCTATTATTTTGTTGTTAGTAATAGTCCAGTTAGCAATTGTTAGTAAAATTGACGATCTATTTCGGTTACAGATTTGAAGATTGAATTATCGTCTTATACAAAGCGTTTAAACGCCTAAAATAATCATACAGAATGAATCACATGTACCAATGAGCTCCCAAGGGCGAATCAGCAGGATTCCATATTATGCCTACAACCGATACGATCTTTATTGGGCTCATACATCGGCCGTCAGCGCCGTGACAGCGACACGCAAGATTGACGATGTAGCTTCGACCTTCACCAAGTTATGGTAAAAGAAGTCTAAGGAAAAAATTGTATTGTCATCTTTATTGTCGTATTCAGCCCTATTAATTATAAATATGGTGTAATTATTAAAGTTTTTGTTTGTGTAGCTAATTAATACCTGTCCCTAATAAATGAGTGCTAATGAAACCTGCATGCCGGAGAGTTCGCAAAACTCAAAGGTGTGTGAAGTCCGCCAATCAATAGCCAGCGTGGTGGACTATGACCTTAACCTTCTCATTCTGAGAAGAGACCTGTGCTCAATAGTGGGCCATGGTGGGTTGAGATGAACCATCTCATACCCACATTAGGGTTCTCTGTGTCGTAAGTAGCATGGACAACATAAATAACACGTCAATAAAAGGTCTATAAAACATCTGTCCCAATAAAGAATCGAATCCGAAATCTCTCGCTTGTAAACAAAGCATGGAAACAAAGTCACTGCACACTGAAGTAACGGGGTCAGGGACTTTAAGAAGTTTAAGTTTTAAGTTTGTCGTATTAATGGAATACCTGTATAATTATGTTTGAATAACGGATGGATGTGTATTCTCGAGGTTACAGCTTCACCTATATTTCAACTCAGTCAACAAAATTCAGTACTGTGAACTAAATAATTATAATTTGAATTGAATTTAAGATTCTTGGCAAGTTGCTTATATTGAATTAATATCTTCCATTGAATGCGCCAACAAGCATCGAATGCAAATCGGGAAGACAAGTGATGCATACGCGAGCGGCGCCTGGCTCTGCAATTATATTAATTGCTGAATTAGTTATGATACAGCCATAATATCTGGTCTAATGATCGATAATCGCCTGGTTTACTGGTAATAGGACAGGATAAACCATATTAGATTAAATAAGTTATGTTTAATTGATACCATGTTATAAAATGCAATATAAGTTGCGGCGAGAACTTTGAAGCAAAAAAGGGTCAAGTGCGTGACGGGATACGCGACTTGTAGGATTCCGTAAGAATTTAACTGATTTACTCGTTACCTAGTTTAACCTACCTAGTAATGGTAGTGTTGCTTTAAGTTTCGTTGTTATATTGTCGCGATTTTTTACGCCTTTAGCACTAACCATTTAGATGGCAGGGGGAATGACACTTATACCCACTTTAAAGCTTACTTTTAGCTTAATTTTTTGCAAAGGGATTCCAGAATTTAATAAAAGCCTTTCTCTGCTCGGTAAAAATGAGCATGTATACTAATGCCGAATCACATCTTTCTTGTACTAAGTTTTAAGAGTTGAACATAAAAGAGTTCCATTTCGACTACGGAATCCTAAAAGTGAGTAAAACAAGTACCTATAACTATCTGGTTTTTATAAGGAAGCAGCGGCGTAAATTTTCACCTTGTGAAGGTCGCTAGGCGCTTGTACAACCATCCAATACTGAAGTCTTAGCATCATGTTCATTATCGGTCGGTTAGATATACCACTTTCCTCCTACCCGCGGTTAGTCTGCACGCGAACGTTTGTATAATTATGTATTTTACGAAAGTTTGCGCGCATGTGTGGAAACTACGTCAAGGTTCGAGATGTGCGCATTGATGTACCATCAAAAACCACACACACAGAGCTTGAAAACCACGAACGTGGTTTTAGTAAACTAATACCTAAATTTAATTTAATTTTAAAACTTTGCATGCCATGACAGTATATGGCTGATTGTGCAGATCAAAATATAGGTACTTTTGTAAAAAACCTTATAAGTATAACCACAATCAAAGCAAATAAATATTCAAATGTGTCAAAAACATCGCAAAATCGTTTACGAGATTCGTCCCATTTTTGTGCACCAAATTAAAACTGCAGTGTCATAGAGCCTGACGTGTGCCACTTATTTATTGCTGCGTTTTTGATCAGATGTCCTAAGTTCGATGCAATTATCCTTAGGCCACTCACTTACATTCACCCCAAAACGTGAACCCACAAGTGAGGACGGACCTTCAGAAGAACATTTTCCGAAGTTTGTGACACATTTGTGATATTCTTAGCTGTCTAAGCTAAATCTTGCTAAGCTAAATTTCTTTATCTTAAAGTACTTACTAAATATATCTACATACTGTCCGGATTATCCAGATAACTACAGTAAATAGACATAATATATTTACTTTTGTAAATCATCGCAGTGGCAACGCTGATACTCATTAACACTAACAAAAACATGCGACGGGGTCCGCGTTGAATTTAGAAATATGCAAATCTGGTTAAAATCCCTCTCGACATGAATTCAAATGGTTAGATCTGACCGGTGCTGGTATTTTTGACGCTTCCCAGGAAATCGACTTTTTGGATGTTTTACATAAAAGCACTAAAACTGTCTATCTATTGAACTCGAATATCAAGAAATGTTAGGAAATAAATCCCCTTACAATGTTTTTTGACCTATTGTCTGTGCGTGTGTCTTCGTTAATACCTATCAGAAATGGCGCAACTGACTTTACTTTGAAAATCGTTGTTGTTATCGTTAAGGTACGATGCAGGCCTTCGGGTGGTATAAGACCTTTCGCTTTCGATGTATGGGTCACAAACTACTTAAATTGAATCCTCAGTTATAAGAAGAAACCCAAGTTCTAGTAAGTTCTAGTAAGTTTTGCAGGTGGTAGGGCTTTGAGCTCACCCGGGGAAGTACCACCGCCCGCCACGGTACTTAGTACCATTCCTACCGTGTAATAATCGTTTTAAGAACAATTGTGTTCCGGATAGGAAGGTGTGGAGCCGGTTACACTTTTTTAGAGGCGACCATCTTAGTCCTCAGGGGTAGCAACGCATCTGTGACCGAAGTAGAACGAGACTCATTGAGACTAGTTCTGGGTTGGTCACAGTTGTCATGGGCGGCAGCGGAAGGTGGTGCTGCATGCTCGTTTGCTATCTTAATCCCATAAAAAAAGTATTGACCTGTTATTTATATGTTTACCTAATAAACAATTTAATGTTACTGGTTATTATCCGCGTGTGTCGTGTCTGCTAGATTGGAGCGTCACTCGCCACGTCGCTTCCGTTTAATTAATATTTCTATCGCTATCTGTATTCGCTGAATTTGAAATACAATATTCAGAGGGAAATGGTATGCTAATGACGCGGTGGAAGACCACTTTGGGAATTTTACAAGGAATACTCGCCAGAAATATATTTGCATGTGCAATTGATGTAGGTACTGTATAACTTTTTTGCTAGTTTTAGTAGATTCTCAATAGTTGGTAGGTGTAATACTTCCAGATAGATTAAGTTATTTTTAACCCACATCAAAAAAGGAGGAGGTTCTCAATTCAACTGTATTTTTTATGTATGCTATCTCATAACTTTGTACTGGGTGAACTGATTTTGATAATTATTTTTTCTTTGATTTCATTTGGTATTTTTTGTCAATTCCTAAAGTTAGGTATAAGAGAATTATGTTGATGAGATGATGGTTCATTGAACACAAGTTCCAACCTACTCGTAATAAGCCAGATGGTAAGATCGAACTCGCCCAAAGTAACCACAAATTCATTTCCGGCCAAGAAACCAAGAAGACAAGAGAGAAAAATTTGACTCAAGCCCCCAATCGACACTAGTTTCGCCGCTGACATAAGCAAAAGGCACCAAGCGATTGCTAGTAATACTGCCATACTTCGCTTCACGAAATGTGATGCAAGCATTCGCTAATAGTAGGTAGATGCAGCTCGATTAGGAATTCAATCTGAGACTCCTCGCTCGCTAGCCGGACTCACTGAGGCACGGTGAGCACTGAGTGCTCACTTACATTATTCATTCACATACTTTACGCTACAAGTTGGCTTTAACTTTAGTAGGTAGGTATGAGAACATAACATAAGAAATCGTAGTGTCACTAAAAGAAATCCAGCGCCAATGTCATCAACATCATAATAAGATTTTGAGTCATTTTGCACCAGTGTAATAAATGACCTAAATGGGCAATTTAAGCTGGCCTACTTTCATGGGCTTCTGTAAGGATCGTCAATAATCACTAAACTCCGTTTGCGTTCGATTTGGAATTCATTAATATGGCAACCCACATAAATGCCAGCTTTCCGTCCTTATGATTAAGGTTCATTGTAAATTGGCGATGAAAATTTAAGATGCCTTAAGTAAATTTTGCTTGCAAGCTTAATTGAACTGCGAGCACATGTAATAAATTTTCAATCAAAATCCATAAGTTAGTCAAATATCTCGCCGTGATTTTGCTGAAGGTTTTTTCTTCTTTTTTGGTCGGCAACACATTGGCGATGCTTTATTATTAGATACTGGCTTGGCGCTCTTACTCATCTGCTACTTTATTACTAAAACACTTTCTTATATTCCATTGTTCGTAGATCGTGTCGTAAGATTGTCCCTAATTACGAGATTGTTATTTATCAATGACGGTTTCTCTTTTAAGTTGACAAGGAAACACTTAGTCAAGTATCACTGAAATATTCATGAGCATTTACATTCTTCCAAGTGAGCAGCCAACCGCAAATAGCTTGTAATGACAACAAAATGCCGTTCTTGCACTTTAGTTGCATTAAACGAATATTCTTCAACAAGCCTTGGAGATTCTATGGCATCATTACCAACAACCATATTAAACAGTGCATAAACATCATTTTTGCGTAGCATCTCAAGACTCAACAGTAAATCATCGTGGTCATCGCCACCTGCTGCTGATGAATATTTGCGTGTACAATTGGTGTGGCTTCAAGAACTTCGTCCTTATCTCTTTCATAATAAGGTCCATCAAGGCCTGATATTCAATTATCAGGGAACATGTTACGATGGTTAGCAGCTTATGAATAGGCAATAAGTTGTCCAGAAGCGCTGTGCACTAGTTAATGACAGCTGCATAGTCGAGCTATGTAGATTAATACCAATTTGGTACACCTATAGTAATTAGAAGTTGTGGCAATGGTTACTGTCTTGAGGAACACACTGTGAAAGTTCAGGTTAGTCAGGTATGCATATCAAGTACTGGGGTAATTAGTACCAGTCAAGCCTGGACCGGAATACGTATGATTTCCTTATGCACTGATCATGCCTGTCTTTTCAGAAAAACTTAATTCCCATTCAATAAAGTGCTAATTATGAAAGCTAATAGATGGATAATTCACATATAGGTAGGTATTATCACCATGTATAAGGAATAACATTTATTGTATTAGGTATATTTTTCCAACATCGTTATATGTATGTGGGTTTTTTACTCTTTCAGGCAAAAACTACTGAACGGATTTCCATGAAACTTTGCAGTAATATAGCTTAGACATCGGAATAACATAATTTGTTAAAATTTATAGAGATTTTTGAAGGGACTGTCTGGTTCCCTGAAGCGAAGCGAGGGCGGGTTTACTAGTTATTGATAGGTTGATTAATCATATTTTATTGTTTTACATTGAGGATAGTAGATAAGTATGTCATTACCATTAGAGATATATAAAATTAATAATTCTTTTCATACCCTGACAAAGTACCTAAACAGGCCAAATGGTAAATGGTCACCGTCGCCTGTGAAAAGAACCGACAAAGATATATAATTATTTATTGAAAAGTATCCTATAGTTGAAGGATCCTATGTGATGATTATTGAAAAGCCATAGCTATCAGTGACAATACCTATTGGCGAGGGCAACGAATGTCCTACCGTTCTGATAACCGTGGGTCTATTGTTACAAAACCATTACTCAAACACAGTGGCTGTAGTGACATCAAGATACGAAGGGCGGGCATTCGCAGGCTTAACCCGCGCGAGCTTCATAAGGGTATGTTCACGATGAAAATAGATTATTATATTGTTCGTTTTTGTTTAAACTGTAATATAATTATGTATTTACTTTTGGAGATATTAATTTCATTACTTGTGAAAGGGGCTTTTGGATATATTAATGTAATTACTTGTTAAAAGGTCTCGTGTTGCTGCGCTTGTTTCTTATTAGACAGGATTTTTAAACATGCATTTGTATTTTAAATTCATGATCGACATAACTAATACAATATTACTATATCTCTTACTACGCAAGCTGGACCTAATTGCCTTGGTTTCCTTTTGCACAATAGCGAAAAACGCAGTTATATTGGTTAAGCCATTAAAAATTTAATCGGAAACAAAATAGACACAGAGACAAAATTTTCAAACACAATCTTTTCGGTATGATTTTTTTTTTTGAAAATTTTATTTTAGATGCTGCGTCACTTCACTTATATTTTTATTCGTCGCAAAAATTTATTTGCTGTAACTACCTACCGCGTCACGTGGCCCTTGGCATTTCGCTGACGCAAACCCATAAGATGTTTTCCTTCACAAAAATCGCCTCACCCGCCAATATCTTCCATGTACAGAGGCGTCTATCACACACAGTCTTATGTGGGTAGGCATATATTTAAAAAGTAATGAAAAGAAAGTCAGCTATGTCCACAGTCCTACGGTCGCCGGACGGAGGCACGCACCATTTGGTCTCACACCACATTTCCTCCCAATGACGCGACAAACATTTCAATCGGCCCCCGGAAGCCGATGTTTATTTTATTTGGCCCATTCGCGGTCAATTTGCCAAAAACAATTTACCGCGCGTCTTAGGACGGCCGATTGGTATAATAAATATCTCTTGTGTTTTATGTTTTTATATTTTTAATCTCACATCGTTTCCGAATACCTACCTGTTTTAAGGTTTACGCAAGATCCCTTAAATTGACTCATAGGTTTTTAAATGGGCAACGACTAGGTTACTACTTAACAATGAATGCCTATAAATCTATTATAAGTAACAGAGATAAATCAATGCTATAATCCATAATATGGAATATATATTTTATCATGGGCAATTATAATACAATTATGTAGTTTCATAAACGCTTCATCGCGTTGTGCCCAACAAATACATTGTCCTCAACCATTGTCCTGAAATATATTTTAATTTTCTCTTCCGCATGTAAAATATGAGAGATTTACTTAAATGTAACAGTGCTAGCGACTAGCGAAAAACGAAATAAGTTTTACTGCCTTCTTCGGAGGTTAGAAAATTTGAATCAGAACATTTTTCAATCCTATTCTGTTTATATTGGTGATTAATAAGGTTATTAGCATAATTAAATTGGTACATTTATAACTTTAATTATTACTTCTACCCTCTATGAAATAATATACAGTGACAGTGACAATAGATGTGACTTGGTCTCAATAATTGAGAAAAGCGAGACTGAATTTGCTTTTGAACCACTTTAAATGCGTTTGAATAAATAAGATAATTTAAATTTATTAAATCATAGTTACTCGTTCGCTCGCGCGCGATGGATTGACACAGTAAGTTATGACCGGGATTTCACCTTAATATCAACAGTACAGCTACGAAACTTGGCACCGGTACAAATTACGATTTATAGCTCGTATTATCTTCATGTTTTTTCAGCGTTTCCTTGGTACGTTTTTGTAAGGGGTACAAAAATATTTTTCTAAACTGATTACTCGTATACCTAATATCATGTAAACGAAAAGTAAGAGGGTTTAAGTCTTTTTCTGACGTAATAAAATTACTTTTAATTTTAATGCTATCGATACTAGAGAATCAAAATAAATTTTCTCTACTTGCCTATTCAGATGCCAAGCTATGTCTATTATCAAGTCACAGTTAATAACACGACTGCGACAATAGTCTAGGTAATTTATGAAAGTCTAACCGAGTGTTAAAGATATTGCCTGGTGGCATGTTTTCTTTTAACGATTTTATGTCGTACCCTGAGAACGTAAATATTATAAAGACGTCGTAAATAAAATCTGTTATAAATTTCACGACTATTGCTCTTACGTTGCAAGTTGCAAAGTAACGTAATATATTATGTAGAAAATAGGAAAAAGAAAAGTCTTTTTCCTAGATTAATCTAAATCCATATCTAGAGCTCATAAATTGTAACATTCATAATTATCTATTAACCTTGTAATTATTAACTGTTAACTTTCTAATTATTAACTTTGTATTTATTACAAATAATTGCATCTACCAGGCGACCAGATTTCATAGAAGGTTTCAGAACACGCTGTCATAAACCAACTAAAGGTACAAGTAACTTGTCACTTTCATAGGATATTAATTCATCCACCGAATACCAACTTGAGCGAAAATCAAACCAGCACTTGAAAGGTGTACAGCTAAATCACCCTTATCCCTATTAGTGTAGGAAGTATAGTTGCGTGCAAGAGTTTTCGTGGAAAGGGCGATAAGTGGCGATCAAATTGAGAAACGAGGTGACACGTGCAAGTTATTGCCTCACGAGTGTTTGGACAAACTACGATATTGCTTATTCGAGCTGAAAATCTTTATTCGTTAGGAAATTATTGGGACTTGCAGACCGTTGTAGCTAGAGTGGAGTGGTGGCGATACACGCGACTGATTTTGTACGCCGATCGTAGCTGTTATAACTTCCATTTTTTTGTACCCGGTTTCTTGCGAGCGAGAGATATAGCGGCAGAATCAAAAATTGATGTGCTGTAATGATCATTATATTTAAAAAATATATACCGAATTTCATTGAAAATGTCTTAGTTCTCTCGCCATTAAATAGAATCTCGCCCAGCCAAAGTGACACCGCTAAGGATTATGTAAAGCAGTTGATTTAAAAAAGTTGAAAATAGACCGTTTTCATTAAAAACGCAGGATTATCATATAGCAGGAACTATTTTACATTTACAGCCTGGTCAGCAGATAAAATGGATTCAAAACGCGACGTTTTATTTTGACGTTTAGGTACCCCATGAGTACACAAATACGCGTACCGATCTACTTTCTTTCTGGCTTTTCTTTTTGAAAGTGTGAGTTATTTACTACACTTATATGACTGCGTCCTGCTGTTGCCTACATACAAATGTACTTTTTCTTATTTCTCACATTTCAACGTCTTACAAGTTATGAACTAAAACGAAACCTAGCTTGTCTATGAAATTATTTATCTACTACGAGTACCTATGTAGATAATAAATAACGCTACACTAGAGTTTTCTGTGTCATGGGTACCATGAAAAGCATACAAAGACACACACCAAAATTTTCATTTCCACCTAGCTGGGAATCGAATTTAGGGCCCTACGAACAGCAGTCCAGTAATAATTAGCATTACGTCATAACCGATGATTGTGTCACAGCTGGACTTGGTTCTACTTCAAGGTGCTGCAGGTTCCTCAACAAATATGACCAAGTATGGACTAACTACCCACAACTACCAACAGACTACCCACATTTTGAAAATAAAACGACTCTTATATTGTTTAACGTTCAGACCAATAAACTATAGACGGCGTGCCGTGAACAAAAGCGTGAAGCCGGCAAAAAGTACGCCTCGCCTTGTAATACACACGGCGGCACTCACACCAAAACGACTTTCGTGTTCTAAATAATAAAAAATAAATGAAGCTTTGTGTTCCAAAAAATAAAGTTTAAAGTTCTAGTTCAAAGTGTCAACATAGGGCATTCTATTGGTTTCGATGTGTGTTTTAGGTACACTTTTGCCGGCTTCACGCTTTTGTTCACGGCACGTTGGTATTTTTAGGTTTGCCAACTTTTATAAAACCGATTTAAACCGTTTCTTTAAAATACAATCCAATGATCATTTATGAACACTGAAGAATATAAATAGCTCAAAAATTACTCGTCAGATATCGCCCAAATTAAATAGGACTGCAAGACAAGCACCAGATTTTGACCATAAAAAGAATTATTAAAATCAGTTCACCCATTAAAAAGAAATAACATACGATTAGATTGAGAACCTCCTTCCAAGTCAGTTAAAGAACCGCGTTTATATAGCCTATAAAGCATTACCGAGTTATTTTCAAAACAAAAACTTGTTCAGCGCCGAACCAAGTTGTTCCATAAATGTAATAAGCCTTGAAAAATGGTTGCCGGTGTCAGCAAGTCACCATATTGGCTCACCATTAATCAATATAGCGACCCTCTTGAAAAAGATATTGACAGGAGAGACCGCATTCAACTAATTTATCTTCTTAACACAGCGGTATAGGTAAAAAGATTCTCAAAAATTCTTTATTCAAAAATGCTTTATTCTTGTATACTTTATCGATCACTAATAAAAACTCGAAGTTTGTAATTTTTCATAATGTCAGAAAACGTCATAAGCAAATTTTCCAAAGCGAAGCGAGGACAGTTTTAGAAGTAGTTATAAAATATATCAGTGAATGAGTGAAGTATTTTCAGTATTTCGATGAATTGGAAGCTAAATTGTATACCTACTGGAGAATTTCCTGAAAAAAATGTCCTCACGACCTCTAATGCAAAACCGTCAAGAACTACCGAAAATATCTATGTCCTTACAAAAATATGACTTACAAGAATAATTTATAAATAGACGCAAATACACCGAGCCAAAACTTCACCAAACCAATCTACACAAAAATTCTAAGAATCAAAATTCTACTAAACGTACTAAAACCGAACAATGTCACCCACCGTACACCTAATGAATTACCGGAGTCAATCAAAAACGGAAATAGTCTTTCCAAGGAAACACGTGTCACCCAAACACATATTTCTTTCCAACTTTCATGTTCTTCAAACAATTTTGCAGTTCGTTACGTGTGGCAGTGAAGCGGCTATCGATGTCTGTGACAGCCACGGAACTCGTACGAGACGGACTGTGCCCTCCACGGGCCATATAGCGTCTGGTACGCTTACAATAACTAGTGTCTATTTTTGTCGGCATTGTCTGTTGAGTTTTGTTAGCTTCTACTGAGTTTTTAGGGTTCCGTACCAAAATGGTAAATCATGAAATCCTATTATGCCTCCGATGTCCGTCTTTCCGTCTGACATTCACACAACTCTATCTCTTGAACGGAAATAGTAACTTACACACCGTAAATTTCATACGTATTGTCTTCTTTCTTTCTTGGAGGTTACCTACTTGGGTGACGATGATTTAGCTTCAATTAATGGCTTCAATACTGAGCACATGCCTCTGCTCATCATTGAGGAGGCATAGAAAATATTCAGTCACGCCGCGACCTTGCGAATTAGTGGAGGGGTTAGTGGCTAGCTCGAGTATCAAAAGTTATTATCTCACAAGAAGTCCCCACACGGGGGTTAATTACTGCTTTCTTAGGATTACAATCAAGAAAGACTTTACATGTCCTCTGAAACACAGAAGCGCTAAAAATTTTCTTTGTAGTTAATGGTGACTATTCAGCTATCAAGTAAGTAGGTACGTACATTTGCCTATACCTACATCTATGTTCAAGCTTTTATTGAATGAGAAATCGATTCATTTGAAATGGTATTTTTATTTACAGGTAAAAATTTACAAACTTTGCCTTCGCAATGATTTATGAGGTTCTCCATTCATAGCAACAACAGTAGTTACAATGAAAAATGTGAAACAATGAAATTCCAAAATGGCTGCTAGTTTTGTATGAAGACAGCAAGCAAATAACGATATGAAATTGGTAATTACCAGAGCTGTTTGTCCACTTGTCTGATAGTGAACTATGTAAGATGATAATACACTGTCGTTTGTCAACACTAATGTAATTTACGTGCTTGCTGCAATAATAATGTGACTGCGGTTTCGTTAGCGAAGGACTCATACCCAAAAGAAATGTATTTATTAATAATGTTATGTGTTGTCTTTAAGGCAGTAGAACTAAGTATGAGACGTAGACAGTATCACAGATAGATATGTGACTGAACTGTTATGACCTTTATTTTTTAAATATAACATTCTCATAGAATTTTTCACATAAACATTTCTTATTTAAATTTCTGCTTTGCTGAGTATCGAATCGACCTTCTAGCGGCAACGGCATGTAAAGTCGTACAAGGATCTTTTGGCGCGTGGGTGACAGAGACAGCGCCTTACAGTTTGCCTTACCTGTAAGGCGCTGTCTTTGTCACCTTCACGTCACCCACGGGCCAAAAGATGCTTGTAGAACAATAAGCAATGTTCTGAGTGACAACGTCAATGATGATGTAGCTTCCGTCGATCACTCGCTGACAGTAAAACCCGTGCCTTACCGTCGCTCGCCGACTGATTATTGATTCTATTATGTTCCTGCAGTTGTTCTGTTGTCCCTGCAAGTAATTAAGTTATGAATGCGTCAACTGATATTTCGTCTGACGATCGGCAAATATCAGTTTTAATTTAATTGTTGTTGCGTTTGTGCGTACGCTTGTGTTAATTATTTAATTCTTATATTTCTCTTTCTATATCTTTGCAGTTTTACATTACTGGTCTACTTTTATTTTCTTACCTGTATACCTAATGATAGTCACGAGTGACTATGACAATCAATTTCTGAAAGTCAAATTATGCCATTGCTCCAACAAAAACCTACGATTTGTGGTTTTTCTCCTACTCTCAGTTACATATAGGTATGTATAATACAAGATTACTATTGAAGGCTTTTAATAAAACTCATGTTCAAGCAATGTCACCTTCGAAGTAATCATCCAGTTTGTAATAACGCTTTGTGATAAAAATGCCTTTGACACGAGTTTTTCATTTACAATATTACACTTCCGTCAATTCTATAGGAGTTTTATTATTAATTTTTACACATAAACGATCGAGCAGTTGAACAGAGCTTTGAGTTCGGTACATTGTCCCTAGATTTTACATAAAAATAAAATAATTATGATAGTACGAATTCTACCATATCTTTTTTATTCCTTTAACCGACTCGATAAGTTCAACCCGTAATCACTTCATGTCCAAATAACCAAACTTAGTAAAAAGAAACAAGCTGTATCCCAATACGTGAAACAGTGCTGTAGTGCGGAAAATCGAGGGTCACAAAACAGGCAAGAATATTTTATTTTCGTCCTCGGAGCCAGTACGTGATCCGTTCACGGCTTCACGCTGTTTGCCGAAAGTGTTAACCGGCCACTAACTCGATTGTGGGACAAACTAGTTCCGTACTGTGAAGAATATTTACCAAGTTTCACTTGAGTATGTTAACAAAATTACATGGTACATTTTGTGGGTTATCTACGTTCTTTATACGCCTATATCTGGTGGTACAGATAGATGTTTTTGTATGTGTATTTCATGTAGATACCCGGCAAATTGAAGACGATATTTTTCATGAAAAGTGATCACGAAGAAAGAAAGAAAAATAAAGAAGAAAAAGGGAAGACAGAAAATTGTTTCCTTCAAGCAACCAGCGCACAAAATGCCTTTGCATAAGATCATGGGAAGTTTCCAGATAGTCTTATGAAAACTTAAACAGTTACATAGTTGTGTCAAATGTCTGGTAGCATGGATTAGATTGGGACGCAATGGTCGATTCGCGTTTAAACTGGCTCTCTAATTAGACATACAACCATAATAAATTGAAAGTTAAAATTTAAGCATTTCAACAATTTCGGCCCCATGCAGGTATGATAAGATAAGTATTCTCCGTAGAGTTTGCCATTATGCCATTGCGTCATTATTTTCATGACATGGTTCAGGATGAATACCTTGGTTTCAAGTAGGTATATAAGATCTTTATGATCCATAATATGTGGGTAGTAGGTATGTGTAGGTATTGATTAAATATATGTATACTAGGTGAAACTAATACGATGCTGTAACATAACCGAAGCTTATGATTAAAGCGGTAAGCTTAGACAAGACTAAAATTAGATACCTAATACCTATATTGTAACACTGTAAGCTTTACCTCGTAAAATTAATTAACGCAGTTTGGTAATAAGATATAAAACGCTGAGGCAGTCTTTGGAATAATGGCTTGGAAAACCACCTTCCTTACTTAGCACGGCAAGGATGGAAGCTAGAAAATAAAAAGTGTAAAATAGATAAAGAGTATAGGATAATATACCTATACGGTACGGTATAAATTCGTCTCAACCAGTGTTCTACGACGCTCAACCATTTTACTGTCTGAGAGGCCTCAGTGCCTACGCCTGTGCTACGCACTTCAAAATTACATATACATAAGTATACACCTAGATAGACGTTATTTAAAAACTAGAAACTGAGTATAATAAAATACTTGCTAAACTTGAATACCTACTTTGTTTTTCGTCGAGAAAAATATTTTTATCCTGCACAGCAAAACCTACTCGCAATTTTTTATTAAGTGCACAATTCTGCACGCAAAAAATACTGCAATGTGTGTTAACGCCCGAAATTAATTTCTTTGTAAAATCGCACATAAACCGACAATTAATTTCCGTTGCGACCCACATACTGCCTGGTTTTAATCTTCAATCTTTGATCATAACGCCATATACTATTTTTCGGTCGGATAGCGTACTAAAAACGCGTACTGGAAAAAAGTGCCAAGTAATTACACATTGTATGTACGAAACAAAACGTTCGCGTGACAATCAGGGCTGCCAAACGAACGCGTTTATTTAACAGCTATCCATTTCGGATAAATATTTTTATTATTGATGCGAAGGATACTTAATGATTACACTCGAAATCTTTTTTTCACGGAATTAAGGTAGCAAACGAGCAGGCAACACCAACCTTCCGCTGTCGCTTATGATAACTGTTCTGACTGTTATGACTCAAGAGTCTTGTTCTAATTCAGTCATCGATTCGTTGCTACCCTTGAATGCTCACACAATATCCTAAAAAAATATAACCGACTTTCTATCTGGAACACAATTATTGCTGTTAAAGTAATTATTATAATGGTAAAAGTCAAACTGTTTATTTCATCTAGGAATTTACAAATTCACTTATTCACTTAAAAATATAGCACTATGTACTTTGGCGGGCTGTGGGAATACCCCGGGTGAATCAAGGCCTCGAGGCTTTTACCACGTTGAATAAAACGTGACTTATGAAGATGTAATTTGACAGGGAGGAAGAATTTGTTTATTTATACAGGGTAAATTAAAAGGACAAAATGTTGTTTGAATTGATGTAGAGAGACTGCCTGCAAGAGGTGATGCGCAAATTTCAATTAACCCTGTATATGTTATAGCTGGCCCCTGTTGGATGATAGGCCTATAGCCCGACTACTCAGCCTCTTTTATGATTTATGACATAGTAACTACTTTGATTATTTTTCTTCCAAATTGCTAAGTCAGCTACATCTTTTGTATCTACATATATTATGTCTTTAGTTGCCACTTCCCATTCTATCTCGTTTTGTTGTTTATCGGTTATTTAGTTAAAAATAATCGACAACCCTGAGACTATGTGTGTAGGGTGACTAGCGAACAAAGGTTTTTTGTTTTACTTTAATATTTCACTCCTGTCGCGGGAAGAGATGTTGTATGATTAAAACGTCCCTTTTGCGTATCTGCGTACCACTATGGGACGCTTTGTGCGAGTGCCTTTTCTTGCTAATGGGTTTTAGGGCCCACCAAGAGGGATATAAAGCATACTTCGGTCGCCGCAGGGCTCCGTGATATTGTTTTTTTTCCGAACATATCAAAGGTATGAAGGGTAAGGTCGTAGTTATGTTAAAAGGTATGTGATATCTTTTCTTTCGTACGACAAAGTTAGTTTACGCACGCAAATTGATGTGAAGAGAGTACAAATGACTCTCTCATCATTTTAAGAGTGTACTAATGCTCCTTGGAGTCTCTCACATTGGAAATAGACCTTTTAACAAGGACTACAGAATGCACTGTTCAAATATTTTGCTCGATTGTTTTTTGTTTTCTAGGCCCGCCGTTAGCGAGCGCGCAAGGCATTTACAGCACGCGGGCGACACGACATGGAGAAGCGGCCCTAAATATTATTTCAATTCGATATCAGCTTGTTAGATTATCTTTTATTTATTAGATTATCTTTTATTTATGCCACCCGACCCCTGCTAACTATCGATGACAACCGGGACCGATGTCTCTACCTGGCCCACGAATGCTATGAGCGATTCATACCTACTACTTACCATCAGGTATCCGGTATTATACATACACAGAGAAACTGCGGATGTAAAACTCATCCTACTAAACATCAGAGAAAAGAAAGATTGAAACCTAATTGGAGACGATAGGCAACAGCAGTGAAACGTAATTTGCACATGTCAACCGTGTGGAGTCGTTTAGACGCAAGTTAAAGAGTAGCGCCCGCCGATCTCCGCCAAACTGGATTTGTATATTTCTAACAGAATATCAATTCGCTCTGTCCATAGATTAAAGAGATACAGAGAGGACACTCCTTCACGCTGCCGCTACTGCGATTTCATCGACGGCCCGAATGGCGCAATGGTTAACACGCCGTATAGCTTTTCTACGCGTCCTGGGTTCGATACCCTGATGAGACAGATTACGTGAGAAATAAACACTTGGGACATGGATGTTAATGATGTCTCATTTTAGAGTAGTCCCTGCCACCCGCGGCGCTGAGAACCTTATTGAGGGGTATGAGTGTGTGAGACAAGTTATTACTTATTTTATAAAATACTAAGCAAAACGATACAAAAACTAAAGTGCTATTCGATATGCAGCACACAGTGATTCATGTTCTTCACAAGTGTCAATATTAATAGATTTCCGTGAAGATTAATATGGTATTTGCTGATTGTTAACATATTTATAAAAAAATATGGATACAATATACTTACCATAGAAATAATATGATTGTGTAGAATAGGTATTCATAATTATTTCTATTAAGCATTAAGTTCGCCGTTTGTAACTACTTAGTTTTAGGCATAAAGTGTGAATAACAACCGGTCTTAACATTAGTTGTTCTGTGGCCGTTGGTATCGAGAAAACTTCACCGTGAACAGTTGGAGCTGACAATATTTCTTGTAATTTACTCTTTTTGGGGCCGAATAAATTTGCTTGGAAAATTTCGTCGAGTTCACACAACTGTCCCCGCCAGATGTTTTGTTTCTTCAGAAAGAACTTGTTTCGGAATAATCTTCGTGGCTGTATTGACGCGTGAATTGCTGATGTTTTCAGATGAAAGCCAGTGATAATTCAATTTCAGGGAAATATTCTTTTGAGAATTTGTGGGATTCGAACCCAGGTCTATGAAAACGAAAGGATACCAAAAACCTTGATAATTAATTGCCATCATGAAAATGAAACTGCACAATCTGTACTGCACTGTTGCGTAGTACCTAGTTGCGTCGAATAAAAACTTTCTCCTTTTTAAAGTGGGTAGGTAAATAGGGTTTATAATTAAGATTTTTCCAAAAACTCAAATTTAAAATACAAAGTTTCTAAAACATTCTTCAAAACACAAGCCTATACAAACTATAATAATATATCATATCATAATGATAACTCGGCTTTCGCTTTCCAATATCGCACGCGATAAAATAAGCCCAATCACGCGTAAACATGCGATATTCCATCAGAAGTGATGTCAATAAAAGACGGTCTAAATTGCCACCGCCCTAACTTGCCATCAAAGGCAGCGAACTAAGGAGCAGTAAATGTCTAAGACGGCCTTTTAAGTTATCGCTATATTTTATTTAGCGGCCAGTAACACAATAGCCTCTTTGAGACTGTAACGAGGAGCTATCGAATGCTTCCTTTGTGAAACTTCAGCCAAGAAACGAACCAGCTCAAAGGAATCTATCGGTCCAATTGCGCTGGAAGAGTCGAAGTACTGTCGTAACTACTTTTATTACGCTATATTAGAACACTAGTGACTGCCCGCGCTTCGCTTTGAGTGCATATGTGAGACCTAGGTATGTCTGAGATATAGGTAGCTTTCCACACTTGGTAAATGTTTGAATACGATTGTTTATAACCTATCTTTTTATTTGTAAACCGACAAATATAAAACACTAAATGTTAAGCGAGCTCATTTTAATATTATATTAGTTAAAACCGCAGTTGAATTGATAAGTACGTCAGTTTCTTAGATTACTGTTCGCGCTGTAAGGCATATTTTTCAAATCCACCCTCATTTATTTGATAATCGCGACGGTAATAATGTCGTCGCATAGTTACTAGTCATAATATTCTGGCTAGCAGAACAACTGCTTGCTCTCTGAGCCCAACCGCGCCACTGTTCTTCTTCTTCCACTATCGTGGATATTCTTCCCGTGAGTTACTTAAGCCGTTAGTGTGCTATATCGAAGGCTTCTATAAGTTAGTGCGTACATCATCTTGGACTTTATCGCCACTTACCATCAGGTGGGATCGTTGTCAAGCAATAACTTATTTTATTTTAGGTTATTCTTTTCACTAAAATGTCCGTCACATGCAATTAACAGTTAACAATCATGAATTCAATTTATAACTCTATGTAGGTATAACTGTGTGTTAAACTGTACTGCTATAAAGCAGTAAGCTCTCAATCAACCCGTTCGTGTGTTAACACCGTCATAAATAAGGAATGAACGAAACACGCTCATTCTCATACAACGGAACCTCAGCGAACGAATAAACTATCCCGACTCAACTTTAATTAAATTTTGTATTGTCTTTACTAACGGGGGATAAGTGATGCGATGAAGCGGGTATCGCAACACAACTATTGGATGCTGAGATCAATTCTCACACAAATAAACATAGGCCATAATTCGCCACTATGGCCAGATGAAGATACACGCTCGCGCTGTGTCTGCGAAACAAGTGATAACTAATTTTTAATGTTACTAATAAATTGTAAAGAAAATAGACTTAAGTATAAGACAAACATAAATGTAATTTATAAAATTTATATCTGTACAATTGTTGTGGATGCGATAATTATGTACATAATTATTTTTAAAACTGAGAGTGATATATTCCAGAATGAAACAAAAACTTACCGTATATTATAAAACAGTATTAAAATAAACACAATCCTTAGATCGTAGTGGAATTATCAGCAGATAAAATTACTTGAATCACCGTCCTAAAATAATAATTATCTATAGCATTAGGTACTTACAGCTAAAAAGAATTGAGAGTGAACAAAACAAAAATATGCTGTTTGATATGCCTTGTCTCCACAAAGCCGACCCGATAACTAAACAATTAGATTAATACAAAAAATATTAATTTTCGTTGTATATCCGCTTACCCTCTCAACTTACACCGCGTCCTAAGTTATCGCTATACTTTCAAAGTTTAAGCAAACTCTTTGGCTTTGCTGACTTCGACCTGCCAGCTAAATGGTTTAAATTTAAATTATCACTTGCATCTATTTAACTAAGACTTTGCATACAAACTTATTAAAATTAAATTACTTATTATATAAATTACAAAAGTTGATTTAATTCTTCCGCGAAAATTTGAATTATCGTGCCCATAAATAACGTTGGTTTTAATGAGATTATTGCGGATAATATGCGATTTTACAATTATCCACCATATTTATGAAACAGTGTTGAGTGTAGGTTGTGTTGAGTAGATTTTGAATCTTAAAAAAATAAATAATCCACTGTAATTTTACGATTATGGAAAAATTATGGCTAGCAGGGCAAGTTATGGATTTTATCACTTTTTTCTTGGCTTGCGATAGAGTCGCCACTGGTGACGTATTAATGGCTACGGTTGTCACTGTACTAATACTGCCATGGTAATTATGGCTAGATATCTGGTATCTTATTATGGTAAGTGGCAAAGTAGCCTTAGAAAGAGCCTTTTTACTTTTGACTTAAAACAAAGTTCAATTGCGATGTTTACGTCTTTATTAAGAATAGCCCTTAAACATATCATGGAGTTGAGTCCTTTTTTGTGTTTTTGTCACCGTTTGCTTTAATTTGCTAATGAAATGATAATTTCATAAAAACGTTACATAAAAAAACAAAATTAATTACTAAAAACTTCCTATTCTTGTGGCTCATCCTAATTACGTAACATCCATCTTTGTGCTGTTATCTCAGTAAACAGTATGGCCTAAGTTTCGTCATTATTTACAGCCTGAACTTAAAGAGTGATAAGAAAGTTTATAATGAGCATGGGATTAACAAACAATAGGGTTTTTAGATCACTTACAATGTAAACAATTGTGGAAATTATGGATTATCGTAATAATGATGTTATACTACAACGCGGTGTAGTAAAAGGTAACAAAAATAGCCAGTAACAAAATATACCTACTAATTGCGACTCGGACTACTTCGCACAGGGCTTTGCTCAACGAGGAATTATTATTATGATTTGGGTTTAGGAAACTGTATTTTAATTAAAGGTAGGTATTATTTCTTGTCTGGTTGTAGGCGAACCCCTTACTTACTACGTAAAATGTAGGTACTGATACCTACATTTTACCACAAAAAAACAGTTAAAAAACCTATAGGTATCCTTCTAAGCAATTTGAAAATGTCTAAAGTAATTTTTACTACTTAATGCCAATATTTCCTATCATCATCGATTTTGACCACACATGATTCGAAATAAATTGGGGAAGTTCGACTTCACATACTAATCTATTATGTTAGTTGTGTAATTTTTTTTTAATATTAGATGCTAGTCTACAAACATATAGGAAATTAACATTAAATCAAATCCAAAAGTCAATCAAGCTGTCTCACACGGTGTACAAATACAAAATGCCTATAAATAATAATAGTATTGGGACCTAATTTTGTTTGTAAAATGGGATTTTGTGATGGAAAATTGCGGGTATTTCCAATTGTTAGCGGCTTCGAGTAAAATACCCTGTAATTAGTAACTAAGGCATTCCGTCTTGACGGCATTTCTAACTATGTAGGCGGGGCCCGGCGTAATAACAGTTTGCCTGGCAACTCGGTTTGCCTGAAAGTTTCGACAACAATTTATAACTATTTCCTAGGAAACATTGGTTTTATACGCCATTTAAATTGCTTTAATAACACAGATTGATTGAAGTCGGTATGTCTTTGTGTCCTGTTATTGATGATTGTTTGATTGCATTTAAATAGTTTTAAATGAAGGCAGCATAATATTTACGTATATTTAAGTTAAATTATTATTGCTTTAATTTGGCTCATGAGGTTAGGTTTTATTATGCATCTATTAGTTTTATTTTGAAAAGGGATGTGATTTAAATGGGAAATATTTCCCAGATATCACCATAGTAAAATGTCTCACGTGTTCCCATCACGTTGAATATCAATTGCTCAATATTATATATTATAGGTACTGGCTTCGATACAAGTTTAAATATTTACAATAGACGAAGCTTGTGTGCTTAAGATGAAGTTTCCTAGTCACGGCGTCGGCAGTCTGCACCTTAAATTTGTATTATGCAAGGAGTACGATCGGTCAACACCGCTGGAATACAGTAAAGACGTTTACCTATTACTATGTAGCTATACTAACCCTTGAACAAAACATCCATAGTAATCCCGCGGGAATAGATATTAATGTTACGTAAAAATTGCGTGATTTGGAACACTCGGTTGGAACGAAGTTATATTGTGGCAGTTTAACTTTGACACTTACCTACGTGATGTAATTTTTACCATACTAACATTGATGTATATTAACCAATTACAAAAGCTTACTCATTTAAAAAAAATAAAAAAGTTTCGAACTATTAGCAAATAAACATTGACATAAACATATATAAACAGAAACATTTATTCCGTCAATACACTTCTTACAATTTATTGACATTAAATATTTTTTTATTAAGAGATAATGCAAAACTTGTTTTCCAAAAAACACTATACAACTACACACTACAGTACGCTACAAAACATCTGACATACATACAAGAACAAACAAAATTTCTAAAAAAAAAATTGGTTGCCTGTAACGTCGGTATACGGGCGAAAGTTTTACGTGACAACGACTTTAAGTGGTAAAATAATTTTAATGTGAATATTCATTCGTATAGTAGGAAGAAGGATGAAATAATAGTAACAATTTAAAACATTTATTTATACTGTCTAACCGTCATGTGAAGGCGGAAGCAATTTAAGTTTAATGTTTTATTTATGTTAAATAGTTCCTCACTTGTAAACAAGATGGCATTGTACCAATTTGTGAAACGCGCTAACGAGTGTAACGTGGAGTTTATATAAGAGAAAAATTTGTAAAGGGCAATGTGTCGACTTCTTTGGTTTTATAATAAACTGCTATTTTGGGTTTGCAAGCAGTTGTGGTTATTTGTGAAGTTGACCCTGCGTTCCCGTATCTTCATGGGGTAAACGTATACAAAGAATTATATTTAAAACATTGTAACACCATCCGCCATCTAGCGCTGCTAACCGTTAGACCATTAACCATTAGTCACAACTAAGTGAGGTAACAAACTAGTTACTCTACTTAACCAGAGATGGCGCTGTACCATTTTCTGTACACTGTCACCAAGGAACGTGAGCGGAGCTTACTAACGCAGTTTCTTGAAGTGCCTCCCGGCAAACCAATTTATAAGACGTTGACACGTCAACAATGGATTATAAGCCAGATAAACTTTTGATTTGTACGCCAGCGATAAACATAATGAATTATTTTCGTTAACACGTTTACAAAAATACAGCTTTATGAAGTGAACTCTACCAGGCAACGTTTAAAAATAATAAGTTGTCATTTCAAAAACTAAACTGATGGAAAATTACTCCAAACCGGTGAAACTATTGTAGAGTACGATGTAATTCCAGTCACGTGGTCGCAGTTCCGTTGAATGCAAATAAAGCTGTCTCTAGCTGCAGTGTGCATTGACTATGCAACAGTGTTAGCAAGCTGGACCATACATTATATATTTATTTACTCTTTTGAGACATTGGTTTGATGATTACTCTGATATCAAATATGAATCATCACTTCCTACCAGAGGTGGGTAAAAGTAATAATGATTTCGGATTACGATTACATCTAGATGCGCGGAAATTCCCCGCTAATAATGCTCTGATACCTTTCTCGAAAGACGATTACGGAATTACCGAACATCCAGGCGTTATTGTAATGTTTAAATGTAATTACAGAACGCCCATCTCTGTTTTTATGGCAATTTTCTGACATAAATTTAAAAAAATATACAGAAAACATTTTTTCTTAATGGTGTTATTTTCAAGAGGTATCCGCCGACTGACATTTCTTCGACAGAGGCTGTCGAAACCAAGTTTCGTTTTAAAAGTTTGGATGCAGAAGTAACATTTATAAGTGTGATTGCAGGAGGCTTTGGACGAGATTTCGTTATCGCCTTTTTATCTTCTAGATCTAGACAGTCAAGGCATTTTGAAACTTGACAGGAACGATATGATGTTGCGTCGCTATTCGGTCCATTTTCACGCCAACTCTTTCCTCGGATTTAAAGAATATTCTTTACGTAGAATAGTCAATGATTATAACTGAAGGCTTCATAGACGCGTTGCTAGTAAGAAACAACAAAGAAGACAGAAAATGTTGACTCTCATTAGGGAAATTTCTCCAAATTCAGCTGTTCGTACTGAAGCTTATTACGTTTTTATATGCATACTAGTAAATCCGCCCTCGCTTCGCTTCGGGGAACCGGCCCCTTCAAAAATCTCTATAAATTTTAACAAATTATGTTATTCCGATGTCTAAGCTATATTACTGCAAAGTTTCATGAAAATCCGTTCAGTAGTTTTTGCGTGAAAGAGTAACAAACCCACACACACACTCACTCACTCACATACATCCTTACAAACTTTCGCATTTATAATATTAGTAGGAGTAGGATTGTTGGGATAAGTAAATATTCATAAGAAGCGGTGAGTGCAGGGTGCAGACACCGTACACCTGTGGCCGAGAACGACGTCACGGCGACTAGACTATCAACTCTATAGGTATGCGCAAGCAAAGATGAAAATAAAATTTCTGAAAAAAATCACACTGTATTTTGAAGAAGTAAAACATATTATATTTTGACTGAAATCCTGGTGATTTGAAAATTAATAATTCCGTTCGATTTATCCCTTAGTGTTATCACTAAACATGTTGATTCATAATAATATTTTTAAGGCTAAATTTAGTCGAATTTTTTTAGATTCAGATGATTGCCTTTATGCCTGTAACATGTAGCCTACTCGCATCACTCACGTACATTGTTTTGATTTTGAAAACAAAAAATGCTTCTACGTGTCGATGGCAATATAAACCTATCCGTACATCCGCTATAAAAAATCAAGGATAATCCGTCAATTACCATTACAATAATCACTTTAACGTTTTGTAGCATATTAAACGTATAGTAACTCGTATTTAAATTTTAACAAAGACATTGTTCTTTCCACCTAAAACCTTTGTAGATAAAAGGGAAAATCTTGTTTACTTTCAGTCATTTGAGGACGTGGTTTTCACCTAATATTATACATAGCCGAAAGATCCTCATTATGCGAGGTCATCCCGAAAAACAAGGTAGAAAATATCCTCGGAAAGCAGAATGAAGCCATTTCGGAGCGTTGGAGCGGCGCGTTGAATACAAATGTCGGATAGCTCAGCTTGTAGTATGCATGAACAATGACGTGGGCTTAGTTCTGACTATATTTAGTCCTGTTTGTGTATATGACGTATAAAAGATTTAATTGTTTTTGCACCCATATTATCACATACCTACTACCATTGCCCAACTGCTGCAATAAGTTCTCTCATAAAGCTTAAGAAATCAAAAAACCTACTTTGGTTGTGCTCAAGATGTTTTAGTAATATACTTTTAGTTATAGTTGCAGGACTTTGTTATGGAAGTCGCAATTCAGTTCAGAAAGTTCTAATTAGCGCTCTTCTGCAGATCATGGGAGTTATCCCCGTTATGTTATAACATAGGAGAGACAAGCCAGTGTACCTTCCACATGATAAAGCAGTTAATAAAATTTTACATCTTTGGTTTACCCTACTTTGAATTTTTTATTAAGGCTATCAATTAAGATTAAACATATCGTAAAATTATAACGTGCATTAGTTGTAGTCGACAACTCCACACCTTTAGCCCTTTCAAGCCAAGAGAAAATGTAACCATAGCAGTAGATAGTGGGATAATGGTTTAACTCTCAGCATTAGACTAACTGTTGATATTTTATTCATGGCAGTAGCTGATGCAGGTTGAACGTCAAGTAGTGACGTTGAGTGCATAAAGTGTGGTAAAGTCGGAGAGCCAGGAATAATGTATATTTCCCGTTTATTATATCCATTTGCGATGGAGACCACTTACAGGTAGTTTGTCTGCTTGGCTCTGGCTAATTTGAACTCGTAGTATAGTTTGTAGTGGGAAGCTGCCCTACCGGTGAAGCGGTGAACCGGTGAAGGTTCCTGGATTCGATTTCTGGCTGATATAAATTTTACTGTGTGTGTTAGTTCTAATGTTATTTGTTTTGTCCATATTCCTTCTGACATAAGGAATCCTTGTGCGGGGGTAAATGTGTATAGTTTTTAAAAAACTCGTCAAGCGAGATAAATTACTTTAATTTACTCTTTACCCTATTCTGTCATACTACCAGTATACTTTAAAATGCTCGTAGTTTTGATGAATTGAAGTCCTTCAAATTCCAGGAGACAAAATAATGATACAAATTAACATAATACATTACATGCTTCCCTCATCCATTACAAATCCTGATCACGTCATAGCAATAACGAATACAATCACGTTATTAGATGATGTTCCTTTTGACCTCAAGCGGGTTACAATGAACCCTAATGAAATAATATACCAATTTACCGAATGTTTACTACCCAATTCTAACAAATCATCAGTGTGCCAGAAAACCGTTCTTTCTTTTTAATAAATAATTAGGTCATAATGCGTATAAACCAGCAATGGTGAATAGTCTCTAACAACCAAGAAAATCCATAAAACATCACCACTGAGAAAGATGGCAAACCCATTTCTATGAGTCCAATTCTTGCACTCTGATGCAAAACATAAAACTATGTCTGTTGTGTCAACAAAGTGTTTCATTATCTTGTAGTGAATTTTTGAATTGACAAGATAGCCTATAACTTTTTTCATTAGTCTTTAACATTTTCTCGTGGCTTCAACCCATCAATGGCCCATTACTGAGCATAATTAACAACTTGGATTGGTTAAGAAGCTAGAGGCTTAATACAATGATCAGATTTTTTATGCCGCCTGAAGTCCTTTGAAATGGCTTGATGACTAACAACAGGTGAATTCTTCAGAGCGTGAAAGCACCATAGAAATTCTGCTACTAGCCGCCACCTATACAACTACCGACCGCGCCTGTGTTGATGATGATGTTGACGCTACCTGACTGTCTATTAGCACTTTCATCGAATATGAACACATTGTTATTCACAAAATTAGGATTTGTTTACTTTTCCTTCACTATATCTTCATTTTCTCTAACTTCTAATAAACTCGAAATCATGAAGATTAGGAATAAGTTTCCAGTTTCCAGTCGATGTAAGGACCCTAAAAAAACTTTGTTTTTTTTTTGTTTGCAGGTAAACGAGGTAACCCTCTTGGGAGGTAAGTTTGAGCAAAAATACACAATAACAAAGGAAATTTGGAAAAAACCTACTACGGTTAAGTAAGAGTAACCACGACAAAACTAATTCAATCACTAGTGTGATCTCCCTCAGGATACGTCTTCGGGGTGAAATTTCTTTATTTTTTCCTGGAGTATCGTGATATCAATTGATACAAATCGCTGTGGGGTCGGAATGAGTTAGGTAAGAAATATTTGTGATTTATGTAGCCAAAAGTAATATTTTTATTTGAATGTTGGAAAGAGAATATTGAATGCAGCTTTGCGTGATATTAATAATTTTGTAACTACGACAAAAACTACTGCTATTCTTGTTGGGGCGAAGTTCCTCTTTGCACGGTACGGATGGAGGCTAGAAGCAAAATTGTGCAAGATTTTTTTTCATCATACACATGTATTTATGTACTTTTTGCCGATCAAAACAAAGGTAAATCTGGTGCAATCTCTCATCTTCTCCATAATTGATTATTGCGACGTGTGCACTACCGATCTTAATGAAGATCAGCTGAATAAGCTGGATCGTTTAATTAACAATTGTATCCGCTTCATATTTTGTCTCCGTAAGTTTGACCATGTGTCTTCTTTTCGTTCTCAGCTTCAGTGGCTTCCTATTCGACAACGGAGACAAATCAGGATGCTTTCTACTCTTTTCTCTATCTTATATGATGAACAATCCCCTACGTATCTAAAACACAAGTTCAGTTTTCTGCGGGACACTCATGAACGGCAACTACGTTCGACTGAGAGTTTACTTCTCTCTGTTCCACGTCACCATTCTGGTTTCCTTTCCTACTCTTTTGCCGTCCAAGCTGTTCGACTTTGGAATGATCTTCCTGTTGATCTCAGAAAGCCAGTCAGCAAACACAACTTTAAAAAAAGACTTCACGCGCAGTTTCATCAGACGGATAGTTAGGTCATACCCAGTTTTGCCCTATCGTCGATCATCTCTTTTACGTACGGTTTATTTATCTGTGTATTTATATTATATATATGTTATGTTTATTTATTTTATTTATATATTCATATATTATATATTATATTATGATATATATTATATTATTTATTCCTTATATATATTTATATTATTTTATATCCTATTTCAATAAATAGCAGTATCGTATATGCATATTAGTAATTATTACTGTTCTTTTGATTTTTTTTTCTTACATCCTTGCCGCCATTTCGTAGTGTTCGCACTGTCCGAAGGTTGACTGGGAGAGAATGCTTCTAGCATTAAGTCCGCCTTTGTTACTGTACTTGTGTATGGTGCATAAAGCTTAAATAAATAAATAAATAAATGTATTGTGCAGTTATGTGAGTTGTCAGGCTTGGTATGCCAGATAATACGACAATAATATATGTGATACTAGAATATAATAGAGATAATAAATAAGAATGACAACGTGACGTAGGTTAAAGTTAAAGTGCAACAAAATAATTTTGTTCCAATTGAGTGATCTACGATGCTTAGTTATTTTTTTATATATATATTTCTAATCCGCTTGTCAGTGCAATGAGGGCGGGATAAAACTATTTCCTTAGGGCAGGGGCGGAAGCCAATCAAGCATTCATCCAATCAGCCTGGTGATTGACATTACATCGGTGATAATTGGATATCAGCCCAAACAAGGAAATAAACTTATTTTAGTTATTTAGTTTTAACTAGCCACTACTACTCTACGCTACGATTGTATTATGTTAAGCGGTTGTCGAATGTAGGTCTTAAATATTCCCTATTCTTGAGCATATAATTGAATCATTCCTTTATGAGAAGATAATGAATGATGATATTTCCCAATGAATAAATATAAAATAATTGCCACGTAAGGTAGCGCTCATACCACTAGATCAATTTATTATGTTATCACTGGAACTAACACTTGTATTCATGTTTTTTTTTATTTTAATAGCTTGGGGTACAAAATGAAGAGGCTTATGAAACGTTATTTTAACGTACTCATAATGCTATGATGCATGTGATAGCCCAGTGGTTAAAACATGGACTTTCAAATCGTGGAGCTCAAGTTCAAATCCTAACCGCGTATGTCCAAAATTTAGCTCTTAGTATGACTTAGGTTTATTGAGAGTTACTGTACTTGATGTCAGGTATTTATTTCATTTCATTAGATTATTTATTTTCCTTACAGTGTAGTGAGTTTTGGAAAATCTGCGATTAAAACTGCCACAGTTTAATCCAAAAAACTCAAAGAAAATAATTCTTATATTTTATCCCAAACGAAAATATAGAAAATCCTGGATCCACGCAAACACCAATATCTGGGAAAGGCCTCATTTACAATTGAAACGAAAGCGTAATTGTTCACGAAACATTTCATAATGCAATCGACTGTAGGTAAATCACGTTTTATCTTAAAACAATATTTTGTATTGGCTTAGCAGAAGCGCTGCGAAATGAAAAAAATATACACACTTCAGATTTTGTATCAAATTCCACCTCCGATCACAAGGGACATTTACATAATGGGAACGATTTTGACCCTTCTCTTGTAGCATTTAAGACTGAGGTCGTTCGCAATATTGTATTTGTTCCAAATATTGAAACAGGACATTCTGCGACTGACGTAAGCAAAAATAAGCTTTCAGATGTTAGCAATAAAGTTGCAGTTTGCGGTATTGCCAAAATTGCTTTCGAGATGGATGCCAGATACAAGACTCCCAATGAATGGGAAATTAGATCGTGGAGCGCGAGCAGAAGCGATATTATAATAGATAGAATTTTCTTACGAAAGGAACAAAATGATATATTTTTTGTTGCTTTGAATAAGTAATCTTTTATTTTTATTATAAATTGAACAAAAAAATTTTGGACTTGACATAGGTATTTAATAGATTTATATTAGTAATATTCCAATCAGTTCAGATTAAAATGTAATCTTTCCATTTCATACGTTTCTTAAAAGGTTAATTTTATGAGCACTGAGGTGTAAAAATTCGCTGTTTTCCCAGATTTAAACACCAAGTTTTTATATAGAGCAAAACGAGTATTATTTTAGGGCCAGTGCATCATTAGTGACTCCTCTGGTGTTACTTATCAGATTCGGTTAGTTATGTGATCACTTGTTATAAAAAGCAACATTTCGTCAGTCCTTGAATAAATAAAAATAACTAAAATAGCATTAAATAGAATAATAACTTGATGTTTAGTGGTCACTATCGCCCAAAAACATAAATACTGATGATATGAGAGAAAAAAGTAAGAAATCATTGATGAAAATCTTAGCACACTATTTATTAGTTGCAGTAACGGTGACATCTGCTATAAAGCCGATATGAAACAGCTCTGTCGATATCAATAAGAACAATGTAATACTGGATTCCGAGAGCTAAAGTAAAATATTAATCTCCTGCTGGCTGGCTGCTTCGGATAAAAATATATTTCGTTCAAGGGGATTACAGTTCAGTGGGCCAGAGCCAATATTATATATTCTTCTCCTCGAATGGCAAACCTTCTGGTTGTCCGAACGCACAGAATAGAACGGGAATTATTAATGATGGTACATGTTGGAGTAATCCTGGAAAAACAGAATATTTTAGGTTATCTTGTTTGTTCCAAAAGGAATACACCTAAATAAAAAATAAAATAAGGACCGCTCTTCAGTAGTAGGTAGGTACACTATTGCTATTCATTTATAATGTTTTCATTTTCTTGATATTGAACAGTGTTTTAATCGGTACCTGCATTTGTTCAGGTTCATCAAATCTATATTTCCTCGCACATAGAAATACCTATACAAGAGAACCATTTAACTTATCTATTGTGTAAACCGATGGACATAAAACAAACCCAAAAAATTATTCCTAAAATCCTACTTTAACACTTTTGTGAAAACCACATTTAAATCGATTAAACTGTTAAGCTATTTCCTATACAAGTGTGAATAAATAAAAGCACAGAAAAAGAGAATATGAATCGCCGAACAATAAAGAGTAGGTAATACTTAGTTTCTTAATAAAATTGTATTTTGATGTTATTTAATGTTAACTTACCTGATGTACGGTAAATATAGTTTTAAAAACAATAAATTGCTATCTTAAACATGCACAACAAAATATACTTGCTTAGGAAAAGCTATCAAATTAAACATGTATCGCAATTCGCCCAACTTGAGCACAACTTCGTCTAGTAATTAACCTACGTGTTGACTTGACGCGCGAAACAACTTCCAACTTGTAATTCGATGAAATCAGCAAAGCGGTTAAATCATTTGTAATCGATTTAATATATTTTACTAAGCGTGTCTTTATTCTGTTTTACATTAATTATGTGGAATATAATCTACTATACTAATGAAATATAATATTATATGGAATATGATATTATAAACAAGATACATTTGTATATTTGTACGGAATAAACGCAAGAACTACTAGAACGATTTCAAAATTCCTTCTCGATTACAATGTTACGTTATTTCTACACGACATAGGCTACAATTAAATACACTCATAGCACCACTCTAGGAGTCTGAGATGCTACGAATAAAACACAACATTCACCCAGACTATAAGTAGAGACCTCATTCCAGCTCGCTGGATATCGAAACCGTATCTTTTTGAATGGTAGTCTAGCATGGTGAACAGTACGTCGTTATGTATTTTAAGTACTAAAATTTTATAAATACAGTATAACTTAGTTATACAGTTCATTTAGTTTCTTCTCAACAATATAAGTTGATTATTTATACAGTTCATTAACTTTCTTGTATTAACGCTAACGTTATAACTGTCTTTTATACTAAATTATTTGAACATGAACCGTACTAACCAGAACAAGATTGAACAGCGCATGCAGTGTGAAATGCGGCAATTACCTCAAGAGCACCATGTCACCTATCCTGATTACACTCTACACGGTAGGGATGGACGGCGTAGACTTAGTTGTCGATAGAATGGTTTGTCGCCGATCGTCGTCGTTTTGGTCGTAAATATTAATAGACGCACAATATTTTATTATTATTCGGTAAGAAATAAAATAGTTATATTTCTAGAAATATGTTGCGGATACCTTAATCATTATGCTAATAAGGTAGATGAATTCATCGAGATGAGTTATGATTGTGACTTGAACTGACTTACCTAATGCCTACGGCACCATTATTTACTACTCTTTAACTTAATTTTAAATAAAACTAAATTTAATTAAACTTAATTAAAACTAAATTTAATTAAAACTCTTTGACTACGGGTTGTGGTAATTTGCATGGACATAATTTAAATTTCCTAAGAGGACTATTTCACTTAATTTTTGAATGTACAACTAAAAATTTATGTCACGGGAAAATATTAATTACATAATAATATGTATCTTGTAGCGTAGTAGGTATTTTAACGGAGATGCTGACATTTATAGCTAGCTTTTGTTCGTAATATTCAAATACTCAACATCAAATTTCTCTACCTAAATTACAAATTCACAATTATACACAAACCACAATTCACAATTAAATACCAAACAGCTATAATTTTTGTCGAAGGTGTAACAAGAGCATCACTATTTAAGAATTTCTGATATTTGCTGTTCACGTTCAATTAATTGCACGCGTAGACGATGTTTTACGCATGAATATAATTTCTAATTGCTATAAGCTTCCACGTCATAATACCAACCGGTTTTGTTTACGGGTAAACGCAAAATAACTAAGAGATGCAGAAGAAAGACGCATTGTTAAGTAAATAAAATGTCTAATTAATCCTTCCTTCTATTTTTATCCAATCGTCTATTTTAAGAATCAAGTCAACAAATAAGAAAATTAAACACCTAAAGAGTCACAGTCAATTATTATGATATAAGTAATACCAACGACAGCACTGACATAGTCAAAAATTATGTTCGTAAGATAAATGCTCAAGTGTATGGAGAAATTGGCGAACTTGCATTACTTTGGGTACTTTTGTTTTGTTATTGTTCTGAGGTAATAGGTAGATAGACGAGCGAGATGATTACTAAAGACTACGAAAGCTAAAATACATTATTTTAATTAGTTAATTAAAATGTCATAATGCGTGTCCTGCGCTTTCTCTCAACGCATCGTTGATACCTCTGGTACCACTGTAATAAGTTTTACGCACGGTGTTTATGATTGACGACTCGTTTGATCAATTGTCGACAAGATAATTTTTTTACATGGCTCTTGATTTTTGTTTTTCTAACATTTTAATGCCTTTTTACAATATGCCAATGGAATCATCTAGATTCTAGATAAATAATATCGTCTGTCAGCCATTTTAATGCTAATTCTGCAAACAGCACATCCCTATTTTGGAAAGCATTAGCAAGTACAAAGCCAGGCTCATCTTGTAGAGTCCATTCATTCTTCAAGCACGGCTGAGCCACACGACTTCACAAGAGTGTCCTCACACGTCAAATAGCGACGCATTGTAGAGCGTGTAAAAACGATAGTTTTTAATTTCAACACCGTAGTGGTTGAAGGATTCTACCTTAAAATTGTCTTAAATGACAAAAAGATAATTATCTGATAAGGATTCATGGACGATTTTAATTCTTTATCCCGTAGGGTAACGTTCAAATAGTTTGGTCCCGTAACGTTCAAATATTTATTTATAAACCTGTGTAAAGTGTAAGTATAATGTATTAAACTTTTATCATTGGATACTAAATCTGTTTTTTATCGTCAGTTACAAATCATTTGACAGTAACAGGCAGTCACGATTTGAATTATCGATGCCGAAATAACATTTTGGGCAGTCCTTTCACGATCATGATGAAATTCGATGAAAATATCGGGATAATTATTAAACATTTTAGTCCCCTTGAATGTGAGAAAGTGTCTAAATCTTTACAAATTATTATTGTTGTTTTCATTCTTTTATACCACAAGTTGACATGAGATCATCTCAGGGAGTGCAGGTTCGATTAAACGTCAGACATTGTGGGTGTAAACTGTTAACTTACACAATTTTGTAACTATTATTTCAGTTATTACTTTTTACTCTGGCGTAAATAAACCATCCGTATTTTATTACCGAATACAGTGAGGTTAATTTACAAATTGAACATTGGCAGCTGTGAATATTATTTCATACATTTTTAATGCAATGCTATCACATTCGCGACCATCAAATGATTTAAATTCGTTTGGTACCTATGTTTCGTATTTATTTTTGCGTTTATTTAAGTAATTCTGGATTATCTGAATCTGGAAATACACAGAATAATTTTGAATTTAAATTAAAAACTGAGATTCATTATACCTAAGTGTCGTCGGTTTTTCAAATTCAAATTCAAAATCATTTATTCATATAGGTATCACTATAATATTTCCAATTTACAATAGAAATAACACCATTTTTGGAGAGTTAAACATCTTCAAGGGCAGCAGCATATCTGTGTCCGATTTGGACCAAGTCTCCTCCACCAATCCGTACTGTAGCAGCGTGGTTATGTATGCTCTAGGCCTCCACAATGACGAAAAAGACCCGTAGTCAATAGTGCTATAAATGGGTTAAATTATAACCACATTGCATCGATGCAAAATCGGAGCGGCTTGCATCATATATATTTGTCTATACGAGGATGCACTACACACATAAACTTACGAATCTGTATATCACACACGCAGAAATTATGTCTGTGAGTATAAATTACACACCGGGTAGCGCTACGTAAATATTTCCAAAGCGGTGTTGCCAAAATTCCAAGGATGTCGTGGCAGACTCGTCTCGGCACAAAATGCCTGCGTCGGTATTTCTCCGCTAAACGCACTTGCTTCCTGCACCGCAGACATATTTCAGAAATACGCTGAAGGTACATACAATATTATACTGTAATCTATGTGCACTAATATTATAAAGAAGAAAAATTTGCATGTCTGTAACGAATAAACTAGAAAACTACTGCAATTCCGGAAATTCTTTCATCATAATAATGTTACAATTTTTTTGAGGAACTTAAATAGTATTTATTACTGTAAAATATTATGTTCTTTAACACAACACAACAGGGTTAGAGTTGTACGGTAATACGCGTATTATATCACTTAGTTAGGACATAGGGTTGGTGACCAAATCAAAGATATGTAAGAGATGTTTTTCACGTAGCATCCTACGACTTCGACTTCAAAATGAGTATGACAAAGGAAAAAGTTTCATTTCTATTTTTAATAATAAAAAGGCCATGTTATTTCTGCAAGATATTTCAAATTGTAAATATTACTTTGTCTTTAATCTGTATCATACTCGGTATACTTCGTACATGCTATAGAAAATGTAGATAATATTTAGCACAGAAGTGTTGCCAAGATTCCCAGTTGACATAGCCAGTTCCTAACTGCATGAATTATCGAGTTCACTTCGGTATTTTTAGTACTCGTGTCTGATTCCACTCAAATCCTTGCCAGGTTTAAGGAAACACTAAAAATACTGACTGTCTATAATAAATTCATTATAATAAGTACACGATTCCAATTTTATGTACTCAAATCATTATGAAATTTACTAAAAGCTACCATTTATGATGTCATAATATAAACCAACTAAATAATTGTGTGGATACTATTCAGTACTTTCACAACACATCGGTTGCCCAACATGAGGTAACCTATTTCCATACAACGGAAAACCGCAGGTTAGGTAAGAGTCTTACTGATAACGAACGAAGTTGAGGAACAAAAATTGAGAAAAAAGAAATAAAGAGTTTTTGATCTTCATAAAAAAATTCTTGAACATGGACGCAAAAAAGTTTCACATTTCAAATCGTTGTCTATTACTCACGGAGTGGCGTCAATTTATCATCAAAACTGGAAAATGAATAATTGGTGATTTTTAATTAATTATAAAATTAACAAACGTATAATCATTAACTTATTCTATTACGCCTTCTCTCTAATTCTTATGCATCACCTGATGGTGAGAGGTGAAGTATTCTTCAATTTCTTTGACGTAGTTTAACCTCTCTTGTCTTGTCTTTACGCTGGTCTTTTACCGCCAAAGGTGAACCCCGTAGGCACTTTATCCTACCACTGAACGGAAGCTGCGTGCCCGTTAAATTTTCAGCCCATTACGGTGCAGTGATGGAGTGATGTAAATGCGCCTAACATTTAAGTACCTACCTGGATCGTTTTAATTTTAAAGTGGTACATGTTAGTATGTCCATCGTTTCCATTAGTTACTTAACGCTATTCATGCAAATACGAGAGGAGTATCATGCTGATCTCTCAATACATTAGCGATCGTATTTGGGAGTCTTAAATATAAACGAAAATTCTATGTCAGCTGAGTGTTAGAAGCGATAGAAGCTGCCCTTTGCTTGTTGGTAAGATTTATATTCGAAGTAAATCATGAACACTATTATTGATGACATGTTATAACTGGTTAACTTTTTGGAAAGCTCAACTGGTTTTTTACTTTTCTCTGTCTTGAGTAATCTTCCAAAAGACATGTTATGTTTCGGGTAACTGAAAAGCGACGTTAGTCTGATAATTACATTGAGTGAATACTAAAACACGTTATCCTGGGATCAAGAGAAACAAACATTTCTTTAGATACTAAATTCATTCCAGTACCTAAATAAAGAGAAGGTGAAGTACTATTACTTTTAATAGGGAACATATTTTATTCAATCCCTTCAAAAGCCCCTTCAATTCACAAAGTATATTCATTCTGCTTCTTACAGCGACCAATTTCACATTATAAATGAGGATTCTAAATTATATCACTCTGTCACATGTCATTGTGACCCTCATTATAGAACAAAACTCTCGTTACAAATTCCTTTAATTAATTGTGGATTGGGGTCGAGATGGCCCCTGTCGTCAAATTTCAATTGATTGTCCCAAAACATTAATTTTACTTTTAATTGGAGTCCACCCACGATTTCCATATATTTGTTGGAAGGTAGTAGTACCATACGAATAAATATTGAATTTTATCTTTACTTCTTTAGTTATGATAGCCTGATTTGAACGTTGGATTCCAGAAAAGAGAGATCTAGATGTGTGTGCTGCACTTTTGGTTTTCAAAAGTTATGTACAAATTAGAGTATCCTACTAATATTATAAATGTGAAAGTTTGTGTATTTGTTTTTTGTTTGTTTGTTACTCCTTCACGCAAAAACTACTGAACCGATTTTCATGAAATTTGGCACACACATAGAGGGCAACTTAGATTAACATATAGGATATTTTTTATCCCAGAAATCCCGCGGGATCGGAATTTACGCGGGAAAACCTTCTTCGCGTATGGGGTATAAATAGCTTCTAAACAAACATTAACATAAAACTAACAAGTCTGTCTTCCCGGAAATCCCGCGGGATCTGGAGTTACGCGGAATAAACTCCTGCGCGTAGTTGCGGGCTTAAATTTTTATGCGACCTTTACTAGGAGATTGAGGAAGTTTTGAAGCAACATATAGGGTACTGTTTATCCCTGAATTCCCGCGGGATTAGGATTCACGCGGTAAAAACTCATACCCGGGAATGAGGTCGTGGGTTCAGATGTTTATGGGACTTTCAGTGGGAGGTAGAGGAGGTTATGGAGCATCATATAAGCTACTTTTTGTTCCGGACTTCCCGCGGGATCGAGATTTACGCGGGAAAAGCTTCCATGAGCGAATGAAGTCGCGGGCTCATTAATATCTATATATCGGGATATCTATACATATATCGGGAATCGAACCGGCTTTTTTTCTCATGATCAACTTTATGTTGCTTTTTCGAGGGTCAGCATCCCTTTAGCTGGTCTTTATGTTTTGGCACCTGAATGAAAAACTACCAATGTAGTTTAAAAATATAATAGTTTGGAATGAAAAAACCCCGACGTTTATATCTTAAAGTCTTTTTATCGATTTTCTCAAGATCTACATAACGGATTTTTGTACGGTATGACTAAAACGTAGTAAAAAATCAACTGTTCTTAAGATGTGTGGAGTGTGTCTTAATATGTGTGGGGTCGGGATTAACGCAGGAATAACTTTGTGACACACTGAGTTCCACGCGGGCGGAGCCGCGGGCAACAGCTAGTAATATATAAAATGTTTACATCGGTAGAGGAAAACATCGTGGGAGAGATTTTTCCATAGTCTACTTAATGATTGTGAAATTTGACACTTTTGCACTATGGCCTGTACCATAATTAATAATAATGTAATGTGTGTAATATAATTATGATTAGTCATGATTAATGAGGGGTCATTAATCATGACTAATCATAATTATATTTCTATATTGAACAAACACATATCGTAAACAAACATTGACCAAAAATCTATATTAGATCTACAATAGACTCTTATTGAGAGTTAATTATTAATTGTATCAATGAACATAAACCATCAATCCAACCTGTAATGACCTCTCGTGTTTCTTTTCTACATAATTGAGGAAACGACAGCGTTGTCAGTCAGAGCTGATCTGATTGGACTCCGTCGATCCGTCACGGCGAGACAACTGAAGATAACTGCGGATCGTTCAGATAACGCCGAGTGTTTCTGTTTACGCTTCTTGTTTTATCTTTTAATCTCTAATTCTATTCAATATTCGATTAATCAACGCTGTCCGATTGATCGTGGTGGATAATTTATCAAAAGATAATTTATATTTACAAAGATTAGCGGATTCTGTTCTTGATTAACGCTTCATTTGCTTTTTATTTAGATGAGTTTTTGAAAAGATAATGAGTCCGATGATTACTTCATTAAAATTGGTAGCTTTTATCTAAAACATGATATACCTTTATTGTTTTGTTTGTGCATAGTTGAGTTTTTAAAGAAAACTTAGGACGTTAATTTAGAGATTGATTAATTATTAGATTACTCGTACAAACGTTTACGCTCATTGCAATTACTATATTATGTTCTTCTAAGACACAGAAAGGCAGATAAAACGGTCAAAGTGAAGCTATAAACATTGGGTAATTGTAAATCATTGAAACGGCTGATAATATTTAAGGAATATATACATTTTCTCGTAAGCATCTGTTACTGAAAATTCTGCTACAAAATCGTAAATAGGCTTTTGCACTATTACGTGTTTCACATGC
The DNA here is from genome assembly GCA_905404135.1 of Hesperia comma. NCBI lineage: Eukaryota > Metazoa > Arthropoda > Insecta > Lepidoptera > Hesperiidae > Hesperia > Hesperia comma. The sequence continues at coordinate 19,459,913 of FR990019.1, read as the reverse complement.
TCTACAACTGACATTATTTGACTGAAGCTACTCATGAATTCAAATAGGGAAATCCGACGGTCGCCTAAATTATTTCCTGCAAAGTCCTCGTTATGCGAAGGCACGGTGTATGGTTCTACGAAGTAATTTAAGTTAATTTGGTAGAGTAGCCGGCTGCCATATTTGGGTTATCCATACTTTAATGTGGTCGGTACGAAATAAAAATCTCTTCCAATTTTAAAAGTAACAAATTCGCTGAATATGAAATAAAAAGCTTCTTTGCCACCGGTGGGCATAAATCATAATTAACATCGGTTCACACGTGTACCCGATATATAATAATTAGTGATTCCACGGGACATATTTCTTTTATAATTAGGGACGCCCCGGTGTTCTGATGCCCCGACATGTGTACCCAATTACTCCCCGGTACTAATGACCGTGAGAAGCCGTTACCAATCATTTTTTCCATATTAATTCCTTTAATGTACGTTTCCTTCTTAATAAAATGGCCCGAATTTTCATCAGACCATCGCTTCAGTGATTTTTTGGTACATTAGCTGAGGATGAGTTAAGGATTTATTTATGGTTCTAAGGTTTTATCTATCTTTCATGGTTATAGGGCTAAGATAGAGATGTAAATTACCTGCGTTAGTGATTTTACGAGCGAATAGTTACGACAAAATTAAGACGAATAATTTTAATTTTATATTGACGAAACATGATGTTTTTAACGACTAACTAATATTTTTGATTCCTGTACAATACAAACAAAATATGAGATGAACGTAAATGATATTACGTTACCGGCATTTCTTTTAATGTACTCAGAAGTTGTGACTCTAGATTCTGGGGGTGTGCGAATCACCAATTCCGAAAATGGCGTTTTCGTGTTTTTCTTTTTCGATGGCGTGCGTTGCGCAGCCAAGAGGTACCAAAGGGATACTCGTGTCCAACCAGACGTTGACATTGATTTTTCAATTTGTTTGCTGGGAACTTCAGTTAACACTGACGGTAATAACTAAATTAAATCCTTAGAAGGTAGTATATTACTACCACTCATTTCACACTCACACTCAGATCAGCTTGTGTTACACAATAAGTTTAATACGCCTTAAGACGCCTTCTTTCGCCGAACGTCTATTTATCTTAATTATTACAGACTTCAAAGAATTTTACTAAGAGGTTTTATTGTGTTTGATACTGAAAAATAAATAAAAATAAGACAGACGTGAAATGCCATATCTTGCTCAACAACACAAATGAACGAAAACAAACGTATTTTGACTGACACCATGGTTCGCTTACAAACTAGACTACGAGACATTCAAATAATGAAACATCATTAAATTTCACAAAATTGGCAATATCAATTAAAGGATATTTCAAAAATTTCATCGGCACGTCCCTAATATCGTCCATTTTGAAATTTTTGAGTAACGTTCCGTGTTTTGTGTTTGTACGAGAGTTTGAAAGCTTTCAAACCATTATGGTGATTGGTTCATGGGTATTCGTTCCCATATGGTTGTATGGGGTCGTGAATACCGATGGACATTGCAAGTGCTACATAGCATCTATCAGTGTGTACGTACCTACATAATGAAACATTTTAAAGGTTTTCAGCTTTCACTTGAAGCAATATTATGACGGAAGCTAGTGTTAACTACCGCACCGGCCTGATTTAGATGAAAAAACACAGGCTACTTAATTTTTTTTCAAAAACTTGTTTTTGATCTTCTTCTTCTTTCTGAAATAAGGGATGAAAATGAAAAAAATCGAATTTCACGAGGGCGGATAGTTACGTATATTTTTGTATAAATTCAATAGACGAAATTTTACATGATTAAAATTCATCTACCTTTCAGGGTGGTTGACAGATTTCCAAATGTCAATTAAACAGGTATTACCGCGAATACCCATCCCTCATGTATTGAAAAATTAACGATACCCCTCATGTTAATAAAAAACGAACACCAGATTGCGGCCTGCAACGTAATTTAAAATGTTAAATATTTAACGTAGAGAGCTTTACCTAGATTGAGAAGTGGGTACGGAATATTACGTGGGATATTTACGTATTTTATTACATCCCTTTTTGTGCTGAAAAGTTGGACTTAGCTGCTGGCCAAATTCGTTTTATGAAGTAATTAATAAGGGTTCAAAATAAAATTGCACCGCAGAATAATTTTATGTTCTGTGTTGCTGAGAGATGCTGCGATAGCATGGTGATTGGAACGTTGGACTTCATAACCAGACGGATTGGGTTCAAATCCGGCATTTACATTAAAACAAATATTAGCTTAATTTTACTTGTTTCGATGAAGGACAACATCGTGACGAAATCTGTATACTTAGACTTGAGTCGACGAGGATTGTGGAATCGCCACTCCTCCCTAAAAACAACTTTATTACATGTGCTCACAGTTCAATTTAGCTTGTAACTAAAATTTACTTAGGCATTTTAAATCCTCGCCGTCAAACTTGAAAATTGAAACTTAATCACTTGGGCGGAAAGTTAGCATTTATGTTACATGCAATTAAGACATATTCCATATTGAATGCGAATGGGATATGGTAGTTCTCCTGTCCTTAAATGTGAGTGAAGTCTGCCAATCCACACTTGGTCAGCGTGGTTGACTATCGCATGTCCTCTCATAAGAGGATTCCCGAGCTTAGCAGAAAATATAAATTTCAAATAAAATAAAAAATACTAAGGTAGTAAAAAACAATTAAAGTATTGACCAACTATCTCAAATAAGAGCAACAAATGAAACACAAGAACATTTATTAACAAAGTCCTAAAGACAAAGGATTTACTGCAAATCGAGAAATAAAAAGAAAGGGTGTCCAAGCAATTGGCGACGCCAACGATAAATCTTTTTGCCAATAAATGGTTTCTGCAGTTGAATTGTAAGGTGCTGCAATTAAATCCCTCGAGATTAAATGAAATGAAATGAAATGAAATGATTTATTTCGAACTTGGTTTTTACAAACACTTTTCGAATGTCATCTACGCCATCGCTTCCACAAATCCCTACGATGAGTGGCCTTGGTAGAAGAAGCGGCAAGAAACTCCCAAGGAGTTTCTTTTTTCTTCCCCACTCACAGTTACAGAGAACACTTATCACTACTTAAGGCTATATTTCAAACTCATGTCCAGGCTGTTTTATCTTGAAAATATTCATCCAGTTTATAATAACCCTTCGTCATAAGAATGTCCTTAACATGAGTTTTTAGCTTACAGTATGGCATTTCCGTTAATTCTAACGGAATTTTATTATAAATTTTTACGCATCTACCCATGAACGAGCCACCAGTTTTACAAAGCCTAAAATTTGGTACAATCAGCTTAGCCTTATTCCTAGTATTAATATTATGGACATCACTTTTCTTTAAAAAACTATCATGGTACTTTTTAACATACATAATATTATCCAAGATATATTGTGATGTAACAGTGAGTATATTAACTTCTTTAAACAGATCTCTCAGCGAGTCCCTAGGTCTGAGGTTGTAAATTGCACGCACTGCCCTTTTCTGTAATATAAAAGTAGATTCAATGTCTGCAGCTGTGCCCCACAACAACAAACCGTAGGACATCACACTATGAAAGTAACTAAAATAAACTAGTCTTGCTGTTTCCACGTTAGTTAAGAGCTTTACTTTCTTAATAGCGTAAGCAGCAGAACAGAGTCTCCCAGACAAGGCTTCAATATGGGGACTCCATTGCAACCGAGAATCTATCGTAAGGCCAAGAAACTTTGTAGAATTTACTAAGTCAAGTACTTCCCCATTTAGAAGTATGTTAGTTGGCACCTGTTTTACATTCGGTAACGTGAATTTGACACACTTGGTTTTTTTCGCGTTTAACATCAAGTTATTACAAGTAAACCAGTGTAGTACCTGCGAAACAGTATTATTCACATCGTCAAAGCAATGTTTTCTTCTATCTACTTTAAAAACTAAGGATGTATCATCAGCAAACAATACAGTTTCACACAAATCCCGAGTAAAATGAGGAAGATCGTTTATGTATATTAAAAATAGCAATGGTCCCAGTATTGATCCCTGAGGCACACCCATAGAAATGTGTGCTCCTGAGGACTCTATACCATTAATCACTACTTTTTGTACACGCTCAGACAGGTAAGACTTTATAAGGCTAAGTGATAGTGCTGAGATACCATAATGCCTAAGTTTATTTATTAATATGTTGTGATCAACGCAATCAAAGGCCTTTGAGAGGTCACAGAATATGCCAATAGCATCCTGTTTGCACTCCCAGGCAGTAAAAATATGCTTGAGAAGAGCAATGCCCGCATCAGTAGTATTTTTTCCTCTCGAAAAACCGAACTGATTTGCATGAAATAATTTATTTTTAGAGAAATGTGACAGCAGCTGGTTGTAGATAATTTTTTCAAAGATTTTACTAAGAGCTGGTAAAATAGATATTGGTCTATAATTAGTGGGGTCGCTTTTTTCACCAGCTTTAAATAAAGGTATTATTTTACCATGCTTCATTAAATTAGGAAAGCTGCCATCATCTATACATTTATTAAAAATAATACATAAATGTGGTGCAATGGAGGCTATAATTGATTTAATGACAACTGTAGAAAGACCCCAAAGATCAGTTGACTTTTTAATATTAATAGAATTGAAGGTTTTTACTATTGTATCAAAAGTGATGTGGTTAAATGTAAATGAATTATTGCATTTATCAACACATGACTCCATAATATTCAAAGCTAGCTGAGGGCTGGCCTGCAAGTTTTTTGTAATTTCATGTGGTATTTCCGAGAAGAAATCCTGAAATGTGCTTGCAACTGCATCATCAGAAGACACATTTTTGTTGTTGACTATTAAGGCAAAACTACGATCATTAGATTTAACTTTACCTGCTTCTTTATTAATAATGTTCCAAGTGGTTTTAATTTTATTTCCAGAATTCTTGATTTTATTTGATATGAAGATCGACTTAGCTGTTGCACAGACTTGTTTAAAAATTTTTGAATACCTTCTTACATAATTTATAAATTCTAAGTCTGTGGAAGTAGACTTTTTTGCATAGAGTTCAAAAAGTCTTATTCTACTTTTATATATTCCTGTTGTTGCCCAATCACTAAATTTAGTTTTCTTAATGCTACATTCAATTCTTTTTTCCTTAAAATTATTGTTAAATTCGTACTTTATTAAATCAAATACATTGCAGTATGCTTGATTTGGTGTATCATTATAATTAATATTTATTGAAGAAATTTTTCTATCTATATTGCTTTTGAAATTGTTTAAATTTTTTTGAGTAATTGGTCTGCAAACTATGTATTTTTTGGAAAGGTCATGATGGTACTCAATGGTGGCAAGTTGTCCGCTATGGTCTGAACTAATACAGCTTAATAGTAACTTATTAACAACAGTACAATTACAAAAAATGTTGTCTAAGCAAGTAGCTGATGATGGAGTTACTCGAGTAGGTTCAGAGAATGTATAATCTAAGTTAAATGATTTAAATAAACTAATAAACCTTACTGAGAGTGAAGTTGGAACAAGAATATCAATGTTGAAGTCTCCACATACAACTACTTTTTTATTTTTCATACATAACATTTTTAAAACATCCTCCATAGCGGATTCAAATAATGGGTAGTTGCCTGAAGGTGGTCTATACACACATACAATGACCACCCTTTCAAGCTCTATACAAGAGAGCTCTATAGTATGTTCAATAGAGAGGGATACTATGTCTTTACGCTCCTTATAATTTAAACTATTATGAATGATGATTAAAGATCCTCCCCTCAGTATGTTTTGTCTACAAAAAGAACTGCCTATACTATAATTATCTATGGATACAATTAATTCATAATTTTTCAGCCAGTGCTCTGTAACGCAAATAATGTCAATATTCATTTCATTTAAAAACAAATTTAATTCCAAGTCTTTGCCGGAAAAGCCCTGTATGTTTTGGTGTACAATATTTAAGTTATGATGCTTTCCCTTTGTCGACTGATTGCTAGAGGTATTCTCTGTTGTCTCGCAAATTAATTTAAATGATTTGGAACGTATTCCAATAGTTCATGCTGAATGTCAGTAGAAGACTGCTCAATAAAAGCAGTGGTACCAGCCAAATTTTTGGCTAAATTGTCAATGTAAAATGATAGCACCATTGCTATTTGTCGTTTATGATAATTTGACAGATATAAATTATATTTAGTCAAGTAAATCTTAGATATTAATTTATTAATGTCAATAACTTGGAAATAATTTTCACTATATAAAGACATAGTGTCCATGGTTACATTGAGATTATATCGAATATTATTTTCATCCTGTGGCAAACACTTACTGTAGGGTAAAGTAAACATTACAATACTCCTTAGTTTAAGTAAACATAGCTGATCATAGTAATGAAGCAACATTTTTCTATTTACTTTTCCCCTATTACCAATAAAAATAATTAAATTAGTACTACTATCTAACTTACTTTTGAGAATTTTTTCAAATATATCCTGTAATGATAGTCCAGGAAAACAATGATTAACACAGCTTAGCTCCGTATATAAATTAATTAATTGGCCAAAACTCCTTCCAATCTCATCACTAAACATCACATATTTATTACATTTATTTCGCATAAAGGAATTATTTTCATGTGTGTCTATGCTATTACAAGGTTTAGAGACTAGTGGCTCACACACCGGCTGGTGGGTTACAGATTCCGAGGCACCCAGGCCCGATGCCAGGGAATGTCTTTTAGTGACCGTCTCGTTTACTGCAGAGACATCTGACATGCATTTTAATGCCAGTATGTATTCCCTAATCTCTTTTTTGGATGATTCATAGTTTTGTGTCATAATGTTTAATGATTCCTGCAAACTAGTCATTTTATTAGTGAGGGATTCAATATTTTTTTCATATATGTGTCTATTTTCTTCTATAATTGAGGAACAAACCTGTAATTTTTCTGTTAAATGCATTCTATCTTTTACACACTGTGTGTAATTGACAAATTTTTTATTATGATTTAAAAGCTTCTTAGTTTTCTTAATATATCTATTAATTTTAATATACTTTTTTAATTTGTTTCTACTACATGCAACCATATTGTTTGCAACATTACTGTTAATTGAGTCATCCTTCGTCAAGTCAATAGTTGCAATTGGGTTGCTGGTGCATGAGGCAGAAACAAGGCTAGGGGCACTGCATACTAACTCCTCAAACAGACTTTGGTTCTGGGAGGCTATAACTTGTGTTTTATCACTTTCCAATTGAAAGATACGATTATTAGCCTCGTGAAGCTGTTTCTCCAATGCATCAATGTGTCTGAGGGCCTGCTCATACTCACCACTGCACTGGTCGAACGTGTCAATTATTGACTGAAGTCTGTCCCGGTCATTAGATGCAGTTGATAATTGTGTGTGTAACTCAGACAATTCTTTCTTTAATATACTATTCCTATCTAACACATCCAATAATTCCTTTTCGTTGTCCTCTCTTTCCCTATTAAGTTGGTTAACCAACTCCTTGGTAGCCTTCAATTCCTGCAAAGCCATTTGGAGCTGGGACTCCTCCTGGCGAGCCAAGGCTTTACGCGTCATCATTTTACTGATATCGAATAAACAACTATCAACGAGAAAAGACCAAGAGGTTGTCTAAACAACTATGTAAGCCTATCAGAGTGACAGCTTACTTGCTTTTACACTTAGCTTTATAGAAATAATAAAAGCTAGTGGAAAACTAATTAATATTGTTAAAGAAATGAACTTGTCAATAATATAACAAAATACAAACTTACATGAAAGAAGTAACAACGATTAACAATTCAAAAATGCACTGTCACTTTAGTACCGGCTTTATGTTACGAGTCCAAACCGGTAAAATACGCAATAAAAGTCACAATATTGCACTTACAATCACTATTTATACAAATTATTACAAAAATTATTTAGCAAATGAATGGAAAGAGGCCGAAATGTAGTAATTAGTAAATAAAATTCAATTAAAATTTAAGGAGCTATGACAATCAGCTGTTACTCGTAGTGTTGCCACACTATGGGATGGGATGGACTAATGGACTCCATCCATTTGTGGTCTTGCGCTATGTGTGGTGTGGTGTAAAACGACAAACATTTTTAGGTTCTGTGGGTAGGTACCTCATAACTATAATGCGTACCGTAAAGGCTACCCATGTTGGGCCCACTAATTATAATGCGAATCGTAAAAGCTTCAAAATCGGCCCACTAATGAGCACAGGTATCATAACGGGGCGGAGGCTTAAAGCATTTCCCTTCAACCTGCTGCTGTGCCGATTGGTGAAGCTGCATAAGACTGGATTAAACTCCCAGCGTCGGTGTGCCATTTGATAATGTGGCTGAGTTAGTAGTAGTAATAGCTCTTTACGGCATTCATCACTACATCAATACTACATTATGAAAAAATAAACACCTTCAATAAACGGCTTCAATTAAAGGTTAACCGGAAATACGCGGTCAAAGAAAATGTAATTATTATAATAATTGAAAAAAGTAAAGTTAAAAGTAGAGTTATAAGTCAAAGTATAGTTTCAGAAAGCAACTTTTGATATAAGATGAGTCAAGATTGAATTGATTCCAAATTAAAACACAAGCATAATATAGCATTTTTCACAAAGTCTTCTTGTATTTTCTTTCCGAGAAGTATATCTCTTATCCATTACCCGTTCACTATGGATGATTACCTACTAACTATATTGAATGAAATCACTTATAACTTGCGTCACACCGCACGGTCTGATCGCGGTGTAATTAATGTCTCAGTGGGTTTCTTGTGTGTAACGGACGAACTGGCGAGGAGTAGCTCTGCTGATTGCGGTCCAGATTCTAATGACACCCATTTGTTAGCTCGCTGACAAACGCTTGTGTGATCCACCTTTGGAACTCAACAAATTCGATGTAACATGTGGCGTAATACCTGGTTAGGTACTATGCCCGAACGCTCTTCGAAGGGTCCTGGATTCGACTTCAAGAAGGCTTATACATTTTCTGTCGAGGGTTTTAGATTTATTTATATTAATATTTCTGCGAAGATATTTCGGCAATCGTTTTAGTCTTCCATAAAATCCGGGTTTAATTGTATTTACCTACTTCATCCCTTTCTCGTTTTCGTTATTACAAAATACTTAAAGATTAATTTAAGTCCCGAATCAACAATAATTATTCAGTACCGTTTGAGTCGGGAAAGTCATTAATTTAAATCCATAATATTGCAAGCAAAATTAATCCTTCTGATAAACAATCAGATTACATATTTGATGAATATACATTTGAGTCATGCTAAATTCCATGATTTCCTCTTTCAGTATGTCTGACCTTTTTACATTGTATTGTAAATTAATAATAAAAAAGAATAACGTTACATACTCATAGCCCCACACTAAGATTCCCTGGTTCGTGGTTGCTATGACATATTTAACAACACACAAGTCAAGGACACACGCCCAGACCGACAACGAAAATTTAACTCATTCATTTATCCGCCTCGCGAGGAATCGAACCCAGGACCCTAGGAAAAGCGACCAAGCGTGTTAATCGTTCCGCTATTCGGTCGTATTAGGTAATTATTCGATTGATTCGTCGATAAACGTCTCAAGGAACATTCATCGAGCGTATGGTCGTTAGCACACTTGACGTATTAACGTATCATAGTTATTGGGTCAGGTGTATGTTGGATTTTTTATTTTATCTTGACTATATATTAAAAAACGTCGCGATCGACAACTGCATATTCCGTTCCGTTGCCTGCAGATGTGCGTCAACCTTAATTGATAAGTTTATTGTAGAGATTTGTTAAAGCGATGGGCAATCTGGTCTTAGGAGTGTTAAGCCTTAAAAGAATACCTATGATTAAATACAAATAATACAAATTTGCTTTAAAACCTACGATCCTGTTATGGGACTTTCACCAATAATTACATTTAAAATAAAACCTGCGGTACCTATAGGACAAATTAATAATAGTTGTCCACAATTATTGGATCAAAAATCAAATGAAGATTAAGAAATATGACGCACAAGTTCCCTTATTACCTATAAAACATCCGTTAATTTATCAGTTGTGTATAACCCTAAAAATAACAGAGCTTCTTGCCTTAACTTGCTTGGATTACTTTAACTTGTTAGGATCCCAAGCGTTTATCAATTGAGATAAGTTGGGTGTCGATGAGATCGCATTTGCATCCGATTGGAAATCAGATAACGTATCGCAAGATAGCCCGTTAGATCAAGAGATAAGATGAGCCGATGGACTGATAACCTCGATTGACCTGGACGTTCATGATGCCAGACAAATATTCACATTTAATCATGATTGGAAAAGATTATGCAATTACACGAAGATAAAATTAAGGTCTTAATTAAAGTTATTATTCAAATTACGAACGTTAAACTTTTATCTTAACAATATTTTGTCGAAAGTTTCCTTATTTGTACACTATATAAATGATTACACTCAAATATAAATACGAGTACATTATACAAAAGCAATATTGGGCGATTAGGTTGAAGTCAACGAAGAATGCAAGGTATATGGCTCATTGGTCCTATTGGTATGTAACACACAAAATACAGAGAGCACTATAATCATCATGAAAATCCACGCGCGACAGGCTGTAACCTCATCAAAGCTCCACTCGGCGCAATCGGACTGATTTCATTACCTGTAATGTCACAATAAAAGGCTGATATAGATCAATTATCAAAGTACATTGGCAAGAGGATTAAATTATAGTCATTTATTGGTCACTAGTACAGCCCTCATTTCGCTTCGGGAATTATGTCCTTTGGTAATCATACTTGAAAATTACTGTGACTGATTCTTTAAACTGATAAAATTTTAATATTTAATACTAATAAAATAGAGAAAACCTGAAAAAATTATACACGGACAAACAAAAAAAATTTCGATCATAATAATTACAGTAAACACAGGACAATGGATGCATAAGATGGGACAAGATTTGACATAATAATATGTGCTACTATTATATAAAACTTATTTATATTAAATCTTTTGTTAGTAAAGTTTTCATAGATTATCTAACGTCAAATATAAATTTATCAAAAACATCCAGTATGAAATCTCTATTACACGTTCTATTGAGACAAAAACTTGAATTCGAATTACTAACTATGCAACAAACATTAATCAAAATGCAAATAAAGCGAATTCATCATCCTTTTGTTTTACGTTGAACGCAAGGCCCAACTGAATTGAAAATATTCAATAGTCACTGATCATCTGTCAATCAATGTTTTAATATCGTTGGTACGTAATTTGATACATACTTCCAAAAGCCCTTATTATTTCCTATTTAATAGACGGGACAAACAGACCAACAGCCCCCTTGAAATTCGAACCGCATCCTCGATATAGAAAATGCAAAATTAAAAAAAGTTACCGGCTCTGGGAACGAGAATAGTCAATAGTCACTTCATATTGTGTTTGTCGAGTAAACCACATGAGGTTCCGTGGTATCACGTTACTATTGGACCAATGTCACCATAATTTATTTCAAAACGTCGAAACTATTACTATAATCAACTTCCAAGGAAAATATAAAACGGATCAGAATATCAAGGCTGAAATAAAACAAGCAATGGATGCTGTATCTGGAGAACTTGTAGACAAAGATCAAGATGAACGAGACCTTGTAGTAGATAGGGAAGGGTTTGAGTATCCCGCAGGAGCTTGGAACAAAGTTGAGTGAACTGTACTAACCTAAATTGCTTACAATGCCACCATTGTTTTCTAACGGCGAGAAATTTTCTTTGACGCTTTTTAAGTCATACCTATCTCCTATTGTAAACAAAGATAAAGTGAGAGGCGATGAAATGTGAGAACAACTTGAACTAGAAATTGTTATCTGTGACTATTGTAATGCGTTGCGTTGCGTTTGCGATATTAAATAAATGAATAACTTAGTCGGCACTTAGTATACCGTTATGCTATTCAATACATTCTTTACCGTCATTGAGCTTTCTATGATTAATTAAAAGATTTATCAGCATATCATTGAGAAAATTTCTCACACGCCTCTCTACATAATCCGTTTTTGTATGAATCGTTACAAATCGTTTGGTTATTATATTCTGCATGAATCTTCGTATTATCCCATTGTATACATAGTATTTTATTGTGTAAAGGTGAGTGGCAATTGTGCGTAGTTAGATATTAACTACAATGAAACTAACAAATACATACAAGTATTTTGATATTTGATTTTCTTCTTATCTTATATCACTAAATTCACAACTATTTCGGTGACGCAATGCGTTTTGTTAATCACATCGTTTTGCATAAGCAGTCAGACACAAATTGAATATAGTCTTGTAAGATAAATTTAAAGACCATATAGGTACTAAATTTCGCCATCTTTTCTGATTTTAAGGATGGAAACAGTGTCTTAAAATAGCAAAGAAATATTGCTGCCTTTAAAAAATAAAAGTCTGAAATCAAACAGTTTGAAAGTTTCCAAAAAAGAGAACCAAATAGCATAGGGTTCCGACGTAGGGTTTGGTCAGGTGAGTATCGAAACTGTACAGAGAGCCAGCTTCATACAAGTTACTTAATACGACCTTTTGATTTTTTTCGTCATTCTATAATAGCACATTAATTTTAAAAGGAAAATCTTTTATGATTAGAAACTGTTTTCAATTCGTACCCATATCAGAAAGTTTTCGAAACAATGTTTAAACGGGTATTTTGAAGATTGAACTGACATAATGTTATTTGTGAAGATATAAATTGAAATATCCCTAAATTATACTCCACTTATTCCATATTAATTGACAAAAATTTCTATCGGATGTACGCAGAAAAAACGCTTACTGAAAATTCTCTCAAAATTAATTAATTCCATGTATAACATTATTAAAAGGATTAAAAATTTAATAATTTTTGAATGAACAAAATAAATGTAAATGAATAGCCACGGCGCTGTAAAAAAGTCCGTCTACAAGGTTTCTTGCCTCGTAGTGTTTGGGCGCACGCCAGCGCGCGACTGGATGTGACAACTGTCAGCCGTGCGCTCTTTTGGACCCGTGTAGGCACGGAACGAGCTTCCCTGGCTTTGACAAGTGTTGCAAAAAATACTGAAGATTCTTACCGGGAAATTCGTTTTATAGCGGTTTAAATGTACTAAGGTCTACAGGATTACAGTTTGAGGGAAGGGAATTTGATTATCTAAATTTCTTTCACGTTACTTACTCTTTCTGTAAATGGTTTGTTTTCTAAACTTGTTTTGTCTTTAATTTATCCTTAGATCCTTACATTTTGGCTCGCAACGTATCGATGATAAAATGGCATCAAGTGTAACTAAATTTTACGTACGATTCTCATTCTAATTTTAAACATTTTAATATCCAAAAAACACTCAAATAAAAACAGCTAACAATGACAATGCCTAAAAACATACAATTACAAAAATACAGAAATACAAAGCTACGGTGAGAAATAATTGACTGCAGATGGCACATTAAGTCCCAATTAGAACCGTTACAGAGGAATGAGCACGTGGCATCATTCACCGGGGACGTAACGAGGGGAACCCGCTGACAGTTATATTGTTTCCACAAGTTTCAAGAAATGGTACTTACATGTAAAAAACGCATTTTTAAATATCGAACCGAATCAGATTCATCCACCAATGGCGAAAGTTGTCCTTGATTCGTAATTTAAAATTTGAATTGTCTGTCTTTTTTTTTCAGAGCATTTCTTTATTTTTCTTTCTTCTTTCTGTCTTGGTCGTCAATGCATCGGTAATGGCTTTGGTGTCATTATATCTATGGGTGACGGTGACCACTTACCGTCAGTGTTCGTCTGCTCCTTTGGTCATGTACCTAAGTGTATTTTCATATCCATAAAATGTTATAAAATAATTGTACCTTTTCTACTTTGTCTTTATCTGCCATGATAGTAAAATTATTTAGATCTTTTAATACAAAGTCTTGTTGATATAATTTTCTGATAAAATATTTCTATATAATATTATAGCCTGCATTTGAATTTAATTTACATTATTGAGTAATGATTAATTTATCATTTCCATACAACGGAAAGTGTACGCTGCAGTCATTAATGAGTCGCATAAACTAATTATCGGCAATAATCGAGTTGAAACTCATCTGCACGTAAACTACTGCACATTTATATTATTATCACCCATTGATGAAATTGGCGTGGAAAAATGTGATAGACCTCGTAAAATTTTAGATATATCGTAAAAATTTACCAACTGTGCCCCCAATTTATTGGGATGTTTTTCTAAACCGCAAGGTCCAAAAGGGGGTTATACTAAAAAGGTACAGCGTAAAAAATTTCGACAGTTATTGTGTGTGTTGTTTCTAGCATTGTGTTATTTCATACATCAATCATAATGTATGGCTAAGTTTTTTTCTTTCAATTGGTTGTCCCATGACAGCACTCCATTCTTACTCTTCAGTAAATACATTTTCTGATAATGTTCTAAGTAAATTAAATACACTTTTTTGGAAATAACTTAATGATACTCTTCAGATCTCGTCCGAATTTTAATGGGGCAACACTAGTGCCTGCAGTCTGGTCACATATAAATTTGAGCGACATTTAGTTTTTCGTTAAAAGATAAATAATAAATCGACGTCGCGCTTTGAATTAACCTTTATCTACTGTAGTCATAAGTTGATGAGTAAAAGACGATAGTCTATTGCGATGACGACTACTCGAAGCGACCTCCTTTATAGGCGTCGTGTCTAAGTCGACACCGCGTCGCTACATATCACGCATTCACCTCGTATCGGTAACATAAGTGACTACTACGTGTGTTATAAAGCGTAACATAATTTTAAGGTTTGAGCGAGAAGCGTTTAATTGTTTCAGCTCGAACGGCTGGTAAGTTTTGAACGCATTCTATTTAATTTTAAGTTGAAATTATAATTCTGTCATTTCGTTTTGTGAGTATTTTTGCTTTTATCACGGCTTTCGTATAAACATGTTGTTTTGCTTTACGAATTAACCAATTTTGTTCATATATTTTTTGTGTTTTGTTTTTGTTCGTAAGTTTGTATTTAATTTAAGTAGTTTTTTATCATTTAAGATCACCAAGCTAATTCCTTCTCTAAAACAGAATTCTCTGAAATCTCGAATAGAACTAATATTTTTAACGTTCGACTTTCTTTCACGATTAGTGCCGCGTCATTTAAGCTACGCTACGCTGAGTAAACGAAAATGAAAGACAATTGGTTTATGTCTATTACTTTAACTTTTGGTTATAATTATTTTTCTTATTGAAATGATCGATTACATCTCCGGATGGAATTAAATTTCCCTTACTTTATATAAGTATGTTATTGAAAATAAGTATTCGTTTTTGATCCTATATTTTTAAACATTATGGATAGATCGTCGAGTTTCCAAATAAATTAGACAGGATTGGATCGTTCAACTTAAAAATTCAAATTAAATAATATAATCATTCTTACTTTCACCTTATAACAAAAATATTTCACAAATATGCGCTGCAGTCTGAGTACTCCTTATGATCAAGCAAGTTCATAAAACTATCGAAAAGGAAACAACGAAGAAATAACTCCTGGTGTAGAAAACTTTAGTAATTTTTCCGAACGGGAATAGCCCATCCCGCCTGTCTCTTAACATTTGTGCCGCGCCATTAATAAGACGTGACAGATGCGTCTCAGATTATATCAGCCGGCACCCGGCCGGAGATTGGTTTAAGATAAAATTGAACATTTATTTGTGTCCAGGCATTGGAAATGCTTAAAAGTAATACTAGTTACCGATGTGATCATCTGTAACAAAAATGTGTTATAATTAAAAGTACTCTTAAAGTATTGATAGAACGTGCTCGTATTCGTTTCTCGATAGGAGATATTTTAATGTGATGAATAATTTTTCGGGTCGTGGAAGTATTAGGTTTCTTATATTTTGTGTATGTAATTGCTTCCGTGTGTTATATGTTCTCCATCTAATAATTCTCACATCAATAACAATAAAATTTATAGTACCTACTTACCTTTAGCAATGTTTATAATTTTCAATGGTTTAATTAATATCAATATATTTTCAGCATTAATTTATTGATATGAAATAAAACTGTATTTATATTAGGTAAAGTAACAATCTTGTACGATCTTGTTAAAAATATTTTAAGAATCCGGGCAACTAAATCAGGCTAACCAACCAACATAGCTTTAAATGTAAAGACCACTCACAATTTATATGATAATATCCATTCTCCTGACTGTGTGGAAGTATTTGGAATGAGATATCCGCGATAACGACTAGAGAAATTATTTTCCCGGACAGAAACCATTGTAGGCTGTCCACTAACTGGAATACCAGTTTCATCCTCTCACACCCAGGTGTTGGGATCAAAATTGCTTGCGTTATCTAGAAATATATTAATTATATCGTGGTCTACAGTTGTCCGTGATTTGTTTGAATTAATTAAAACAAATTTATTAAGCCCCCGCGAGAATTTATCGCATAACCGTATGCTAAGAGACGCAGTTTAAGGAATATTTTATCGGCTACTGAGTTAATTGGTTCGAAATGCTTATATCGCTGGGATTAAATTTTCGAGTTCCATTAATCTTTTACATAACGTTTATTGCTCTTATGTCATGTTGTTGCACTTTGTACACGATTTATTGGTACCAATTTTGTGTCCCAATTTTAAGCTTTTAAAAACACCGGTGGAATCACTCAGTGACTTTTAATTTGATGTACATATTTGATCAAGTTGAGGTGAAACGGGGTTTCGGCTGCTGTATTACGTCGAATAAATTGTTCAAGAGCCGCTATTCGTTTTGGAAATACTTTTTATGGTAATTGAAAGCATTTTTTATGTAAATAGCTGATCAACAATCCGATAAGTCGCTGATGGAAAATGCTCTTCACTGTGGATATTCTTAACGCCAGAAATCAATACAGTGAAAATTACACAGTTTTTATATAATAGATACAAAATTTATACCTGTTATCATTTGAGATCCCTTTATCAGATAGTTGGACAGACGGATAGAAAACTTGAGTTTCCGAAAAAGGATTCCCTAAAAAGGCACACAGTCATGCAACGGTAACGCTGGTAATACAACTGATGTCAGATTGATTGCTGCAGTGACAGATGTAAACAATTTACGTCAAGCTGGACTGCAATACCGTCTGAGATTCACGACAACGATCAATTAGTAATTTTAGAAGGTATCACTCTAGCGTCAGATTACTGATACTGATGTATTGAAAGCCTAAAAACATTGATTCGATCTCTCGGTAATGGTAAGTGAGATTTTGTTACTATAAATAGGCCTTGCTCAGGATCTAAAAGTATAAGTTTTGTTTAAGAGTAATAATATTATTAATATTAATGCTGGTATGATTGTTTCCCTGTAGCACGTATGCGTAGCCTCCATCCTATTACTTGCGTCGACCGTCAAACGCTTTGTCGTATTTATTTATTTATTTATTTATTTATTTAAGAATTACCAACAAGATTATATGCTAATACTTACATAACTATAATATTTTAAAGTTTTTAAATAGCTACAATCTCACTTATAGGTAATTACAACATGCATAATGATAACAAACGATAACAAAGTGTTCGTGGCCGGAAAAAAGATGTAAACAAATGGGTTAGTATTGCTGAAAGAAACAAATGCGTGTTTACATTAGACCCTTATTATTATTATTCGTATTCTGGCATTATTATTAGTATTCTGGCTGGGGGCGTGATATCCTATACTTTTTTTTCTAATTCTCCTTTATTTCTGGGCTGATAATTTTATTCCTTTGGTGTAACTAGTATCCAATGTCCATTACCATCATTTGGCTCATCAGCTCGTTTTTCGGCTATTAATATAAGAAATTATTCAACTTTTAACCAAAAATAACCAACTTCAAAATAATTAGAGATAAGTCAAAAACTATACTCAAGCGTCGGTCTGGGATCAAATGACAAGCATATCTTTTAAATGTAACAATTATCAAAATCGGTTCTCCCAGTAAAAACACAAAAAAATGAGTTTCGTTGTTGCCTTCTTTTTTGGAGTCTGTTAAATAAATACGCGTGCACCGTCATAAAAAAAAAGCTAAGCGACAACCCACTAATGGCCCACTACTGAGCACGGGTCTCTCCTCACTACTGAAGAGGCCTAGAGCATACTCCACCACGCTGCTCCAGTGCGGATTGGTGGAGGGGAGGGGTTAGTGGCCAACCCTGTGTCGAAAGTTTTCTAGGCGCCCGAAGGCCTCCGACATGGCTTAACGACTGCTATCAATCGATAACAACCGGGATCGACGGCTTTACGTGCCCTCCGAAGCACGGAAGCGCTCAAGAAATTTTGCCACTAGCGGTCACCCATCCGACTGCCGACCGCACCCGCTGTTGCTTAACTTTGTCGATCGCTTAGGATCGACGCCAGCCGCCGGGCTATGAGCGCTTCAGCGCACCGTCATAGTTTCAACAAAATCGCAAGTTACTATGAGTAAATGAATTGTTGAGCGTTTTGTGTTAAAGTTAGTCCGTGAGGAAGTCGTCTAGGAAGTTATGTAGTGTGTTGTGACGGTATGAGCGTCGCGATTATGTCGTTCGAGACGTGGCTTTGTACGTGTTCGCATTGAGACATCCTGGAGTTAAACTTACACTTGGAACTTGCAATGACTTAATATGCAATTTAACTCCATCATTAACTGGTTGAAAAAAATAGGTAATAAATGATAGGTCTCTATCTCTCAAGTGATTTATTTGTTTTTACACCAATAAATAGTTTTATTCTTTTAATATAACATGCAAAACAGTGCCTTTTTATGTTGCACACGTTATAGTAGGTACATTACCTTTTTGGTACTTGTTTAAAATGAGGAATTAAAATGTATGAGAATAATACTTCAGTCCCCTAATTTGCACAAACCGCTACATAAGCATTTGAATGCGCGCAAATATCGTCACGAGTGTATCGCAAACAAGCGATGCATTTTGCTTAATTGAACGCTTAATGACTGCTTCTGTGCTTCGCCGCTTCGTCCGTACTTACGTTGGGTGCAAATATTACGCGCGCTTAATTGAATTTTGAATTAAGTTTTACTCCGATTTTGTAGACACATTCCGAGCTTCAATTCACGCTTTGAACTGTTATGTATTACGCGGTAAGTATCTTGTATTACAATGAGAAGTTATTAAGGTTTTGTTTACTTTTCATCAAAAATACGACAGTCTTTAACAGCGTTGTTCACTTCTCTAAGCAGCCTATGATAATAAGAATATGATAACAAAGTGTCAAATTAGTAAAAAAATATTTTTGTTTTAAAAATTGAATATGTATCTATCTGTTTATTAAAAACCATGCCATTGCAAAATGTATATTATATTTAATACTTATATGAGTAGGTACCAACAATAAATTTTTGTTTATAGTTTTCATTAATTTTGAATAACTTTTTCAAGTTCTTTAAAAAAATCTTATTTTCCAATTATAGCCTATTTGCTTCAGACATTTTATCCTATTACTAACTTCAAATTTAAATTGCAAAAATTTCGTAACAAATAACCTGACCGAGAGTTCCATTTTTAAGAAATCACTAAAATAATCATTTCATGAACACAATAACGATAATTGGTTACAAGTTATTTTATACAAAAATATAATAAGAACACGGTACTAAAAGCTTATTCGCATCTAAAGAGCGCGCTTTTTAAATAATCGCTCACCATTTAAGAGCACGATCCATCAGTTTAAGTACGAAGTTAATTTCTCTTCCGTCTGTACATTGATGAATTTGTGGTACAGTTTAACAGGTAATTAAGAATGTTGGCCGTTATTTTTTCGACAAAGAATAATGGCTTTCTTAAAAGTTATATATGGAGAGGAGCTTGAAAGCAATGTTTGACATGCAAATAACCTTTGTCTACTTGCCGGGTAATTGATTGAGCGTGTTCTACCGCGTTCAAACATGTACCACCGATCTTGACAATTACTACTGACAATGGAGAAACAATCTTTTCTTCCATTGGTAATTGGTACTTGAGTCGCTGAGGATATAGAATTACCTCTCTCCGCTAAAAATGCCTTTATTACGTGTACTTACAGTTCAATTTAGCTTGTAAGCAATATTTATATTATATAAATTATTTAATATGCTGTAATGTCAATGTGTAATGCCGCTCATTCACATTAGCGCCAATACGCGAACCCACAAATGTAAGACAGACCTTCAAGTTATTATACGAAGTTTATGACACATTCGTGGTATTCCCAGCTGTCAAAAGCCCAGCTGTGACAATGAGGGTAAACGCGTGTGTATTCGCCGCTAGAGGCGTTAGTGCAGAGTGAGGTCTGGCTGTCAGTGCCACAAACTTATCTGACCCGGTAAGGGGAGCGCTAGTGTCTTTGTCTTTGTCTGACAACAGTTTAACATTTGCATTAGTTCCAATTTTGGCCACCGGGTCAGATAAGTTTGTGGCACTTTCACTTCTCACTTGTCTGAATGTCACTTGTCACTGTTTATGTATGGGCGGGCTTTGACAGCAGGACCGCACCTCGCCGGTGGCGCCAACTGGTGAGCACAAAACGGCGACCCTCATTCGTGCAATGTACACACATTCGCGCGCATGTGAGTAAAAGCGGTAAGAGTCTTTACACAATGACGATGACGTGGGATTTTAGAATGAAACGTGAGACCGGATGCATTCGCGTTCTTGACTTCCGTTTTTACCTTTGTTATTCAATTTTGTATGTGATGAAATAACCCTTCAAATTCTTAAGGAAGGAAGGAAGTGTCGCACTCCTATAAAATTGCATTTCAGGTCAATGACCGTGTGAGCATCAAGTTTTTTGTAATTAATTCAATTTTACTTATATTAAATTTTCTTATTTTACAATTACAATCCTATCTCTGTAATTTATTGAGTTTTAAAGTTTCCAGAAGTAGATGCATTTAATGTGAATGTGTACCGAAACAAAAATTGCAAAAATTTATATCTTAGTTCACTAACTTATTAATTTACAGACGAAACCAACATGCAACCAACCTGCAAGCTACGATAAGCTCAATACAAAGGTATTTGTAACAAACAATATAATATCTGAACACTTCGAAGTGTTCCGTAACAATGCTGACTTCTACATCATAAAGCAAAGACATCGCAAGAAAGTTTAAACAGACCTTTCAAATAACAGAAGCAATTGCATTGACAAACACGTTAGATTCAAACAATGACGTCTGCGCTGTGTGCACATACGCTCTTCAGACGCTCAATATTTGCAAATAAGTGCTCCTCGGTAATGCCGCGAAGTGCATCTTAAACTAAAGGAAAATGTTATTGCAAGGAATTGTATGTCATGTTTACCAGTGTTTCCGAGTCACTGGTTCTTCTAGGACTTTGCTTTACCTATATATCCGATATTGGACTCGATATAAGGATGATCTGCCACTGATAAACAATGGATGAGGTTACAGCGCAAATCTATTTTTCCAGTCTCGCTCATACCAGTACGTTATGAAAGCTTTACTTATTTGACTGACAACCGTCTTCTTACTAGTAAGTCAACTATTTGAGTTAACAGAAAGATCATGTAGGTACCTCCTTATCAATATTATCATTCATCATTAATGCTAACATTAAAATATTAATTAAACTAGCAATCTATCGAGCCGAGAGATGGAACACGATTAAATCAAGCAAAGGAACTTCGGAAATGCCCATAAATATTAACCCTTATAAATATTCCCGCGGCGTTTCAATTCCGTCTTAATCTTCAAAAGGATTGTTTACAGTAAACATTTGATTCGTAGTTAACTGGAAGGATCGTTGGACTTACCATTGGATCATTTACAATTCTAATGAATCCTTGGAGTGTAAGAGCATCCAGTTTAGATTCCGAATTGAGCGGCCGCGTCGTACCAGATCGAGCTTTGCATCTTGATGGTCCGTGGTAGAATTCTAATTTCATTAAATCCTTGGTCAGGCGTTTTTACTCTGCATATTAATTTGCATAAATATTCAAAGAATCGGGAACAATGTACGAAAGGTTTTCGGGAAGCTGATCTACTAAGTGAACCAAGCGTCTGATATTAAAAGAAAATTGTATAATAAAACACAATTTTGTCCCCACAAGGCATTTCATATTTAAATTACCTGATTGAAGCATAAACTAGCTCGTTGCTTCTATATTAGATATCGATTTGATGGTTAATCAATATTCTAAATTGATCCTAACAATCAACCTTAATTTGCGACGTTACCACAATACGGGCGCCAAAGTCAGTGCACTGAATTACTGGCACTATTCTCTCAATATTGCAGTTGAATTAGGGGAATAATGGCAAATTAAATAACTATATGCTAGTTATAACTCACTCAATACAACTTCAATCATATAAAATGATATAAAGTCTTGGATAGATCTTAAGATGATTCTCAAGAAAAACAATTGATTCATCTATCCATCCATTCTCTCAAACATCACACACTTTACTACGGAACCAATATGTCCTCAAGTCATAATAGGCTTACTTTCCCTAATTTGCGCCAATTTGTCCGGTCCAGAGATTTCTCTCACTGCAAATACTATCACAGAGGATATATATGAAACAAAATATGCATGATATACTTTGCTAAATACTTATCGAGTCCTCAATTCATCACACACTTTCTGACTATCTTTAGGTATATAATATAGAAAAATATTACATGAAGATATGAATGTTTGAGAAATACTCGATCTGCATATTCGTCAGTAACTCATTAATTAAATTTCTTAACTGAAATAGTGAATTCTTAATTGAAATATAGTTCCCTGTACAGGCTTGAGTAGATATTATATTAAAATTTCGAAATTCTACCACGTGTCAGACTCGGTTCTAAATCTAACCAGTGTTTATAAGTGTTACGGAAGTAGTGTCAGTTAAACATACAAGTGAACATTTTCTCAAGAAATTTAACTGGAACGCGATCCAGGCATTTAACGTCAACAGTCATCTCATAGAAAATTACAGCCGTCGCCGTCGGCCCACTGCCACTGCA
The DNA here is from genome assembly GCA_905404135.1 of Hesperia comma. Classification (NCBI taxonomy): domain Eukaryota; kingdom Metazoa; phylum Arthropoda; class Insecta; order Lepidoptera; family Hesperiidae; genus Hesperia; species Hesperia comma. The sequence continues at coordinate 19,436,878 of FR990019.1, read as the reverse complement.
TAGACGCGCCGCCTTCCAATATCCAAGATTACAGTGCAAAACTTTCTCCAGACACATTCCATAAACACATGCTTATCTAGCAACAAACTGCTATTATGTTGAATAAACATCGCATATGCTTACATTAACACTAACTCTCGGGTGAAGGACCGGGGTCGTCTGGTTTTCTTGGCCATGTTCCTACTTTTTCTTCTATTACCATGCTGAATGAATGTGAAATTAAGACTACTTACTTCAGATATTAAGTTCTACTGAATTGTGTGAGATAGTCATATTATATTATTGAATTGAATTGGTCACCTCAGCCCATAAATATCCATTGACCAGGCTCACGTCTTCAATCAGGTTTCAATGCACCACAATAGCCAAGTGTTGAGTTTCAGGCTTCATTAATCTTGAGTGTAATTGTAAGGAAATTTGGAGTGTAGGTGTCCTCGTAATGTCTTCCTTCTTCAAATAAATCTATATAATTATATAAAAGCGAAAGGTCACTGACTCACTGACTCATCACGAAATCTCAGAAACTACAAGTGCTAGGAGTGTGAAATTTTGCATGCGGGTTCTTTTAAGGATGTAAGTGCTCACTAAGACGGGATTTTATGAAATTCAACCTCTAAAGGGGTGAAATAGGGGTTGAAAGTTTGTATGGAAGACTGTCATTTTTTAAGTTAGAAACATGAAACTTTATTTTTGGGCTACTGATTAAAAATTAATAGATACGTATTTAAGCGTTTCTGGAAATTCTACCCCTAAGGGGGTAAAATAGGGGTTGAAAGTTTGTATGGAAGTCCGTCATTTTCTAAGTTAGAAACATGAAATTTGCCATGTATTGTATGTTCCTTGGGGAGTGTAGGGGACCAAGAGAGGATTTTTGGAAATTCCACTCCGAAGGGGATGAAAGGGGTGAAAACTATTATATGAAAATTCTACAACATTGAAGTTAGTGACTTGGAAATTTGAATTTTGGTTGCTTACTTCAAATTAATGAATACGTGTATCAGATTTTTTTGATAATTAACCCTCAACCCCTTTAAAAGGGGGGTGAAAGATTGTATGGGACTTAATAAAATTTTCAAGATAGAAAGCTGAAAATAGGTAAATACTCTTTGTTGTAAATAAAAAATCAAGTGTTTTTTCGAATTAACCCTCCAACCCCTAAAAATACGGGGTGAAAATTTGTGTTTTTTTCGTTAGTTTCCAAGTTAGGGACTTGAAAATGAATGTCCAGTCTCTTTGTTAAAATTAAAAAATGTGCTTCAGTATTTTTTCAATATCACCTTAAAAATATATAGGTAAGTAGGTGTAAAATTAAATAGAGATTTAGTACTCCAAATATTTATACGAGACGGGAAATTTACTTAGGACATTTCCACGGGATCGTAAAATGCAAATTACTGAAAAACTGATTAAAAATTAATAGAGACGTATTTAAGCGTTTCTAGAAATTCTACCCCTAAGGGGGTAAAGTAGGGGTTGAAAGTTTGTATGGAAGTCCGTCATTTTCTAAGTTAGAAACATGAAATTTGCCATGTATTGTATGTTCCTTGGGGAGTGTAGGAAACCAAGAGAGGATTTTTGGAAATTCCACTCCGAAGGGGATGAAAGGGGTGAAAACTATTATATGAAAATTCTACAACATTGAAGTTAGTGACTTGGAAATTTGAATTTTGGTTGCTTACTTCAAATTAATGAATACGTGTATCAGATTTTTTTGATAATTAACCCTCAACCCCTTTAAAAGGGGGGTGAAAGATTGTATGGGACTTAATAAAATTTTCAAGATAGAAAGCTGAAAATAGGTAAATACTCTTTGTTGTAAATAAAAAATCAAGTGTTTTTTCGAATTAACCCTCCAACCCCTAAAAATACGGGGTGAAAATTTGTGTTTTTTTCGTTAGTTTCCAAGGGGACTTGAAAATGAATGTCCAGTCTCTTTGTTAAAATTAAAAAATGTGCTTCAGTATTTTTTCAATATCACCTTAAAAATAGTATATAGGTAGGTGTAAAATTAAATAGAGATTTAGTACTCCAAATATTTATACGAGACGGGAAATTTACTTAGGACATTTCCACGGGATCGTAAAATGCAAATTCCTGAAAAATAACTTCCAAGCCAAGAGCGAGTTGGACTTTCTTATGAAGGGAAAGCAGCAAATATTAAACTACATGGGCGATTTTGTTCGATATTAAATTGATGTTGTAATAAGATTTCAGCCTGAAAAATCTTTTTTTTTAAAATAAGTCTAAAGAAAAGCACTGTCGAGTTCAGTAAAAATACGCTATATTATTATTATGCGCTAACAAAATTCCACGCGGGCGGAGCCGCGGGCGGAAAGCTAGTGATTAATAATTTCATCTGTCTAAGACACAGGTATACTTAATTTTATCACCTGTGCAATCGACCTAGGAGTTTTGATTAAGTTCAATCATCATACCTACGTACTTGATCATAATCCGTAATTGAAGACACTGCAAAAAATAAATTACTAAACCTCGGTAGCGATTTGAGTGTTAACTTTCCTTTCTTTCCTCTGAATTATCAGTCGACTATTATTTATACCAGCGCAGGTCGCAAATAAATAACGAAAAAAGAGATTTGATCAAATTCAGTGAAGACCATCAATTCACACAAGCTGCTAAAATCGTATGCATACTTTTATCTGTATAAATTGTTTTAATCACAGGGTAAGGATAGGTTAACAAAAATGAAACAAAAAAGAGGGGAATTCCGCATTCAGTCATTCATTCATTCCGCATAGAATAAAAAGTCTGTGTTTAACCTAGACAGGTTACAACCCGGACTCATGTCACACGGCAGTAACTTTTCTTCGAGTCGTTCCTCACGTTCTTGGGACAAGGATATTTTAGTTCAGGGTTTTTGTTTAAGCAAGCTTTGTTCGTGTAACGAATGTTTGATTTATTATCAACTACCACGCGAAGCCTAGATCGGCCTTGTTTTAATGAGCCTGGGATCCTAGCGTATAACGTGTATAAAATTTCAAGGAATTTATTACGACAAGGCGTTGAAAATGTACTTCATAAATAATTTATAAGCCGACCTAAAATTACATTATTTTTACTAGCGGCTGAGGGGTAGCGGGGATGGTATTTTATACTTTTTATGTAGTCTTGATTTAAGTAGATTCGGTTTTTAAAACTTACCTTTCAACCTAAAGATATTATGATATCAATAAATGCTGATACACTTGTGCTTTGAGAGAAGAATTTCCCATGTCGCGGGGATTTTTCGTTACTTAATCTAACCAACAGATTGTCAATCTAACTAACAGAACAATAGCTTGGACATGAACTGTAAACAAAGCGTGAAGTAGTAATAAGTGTTGCCTGTAACTGTAAGTAGAATAAATTCCTTGGGAGTTTCGTGCTGTCCTTTCTTCGAAGGTTACTCACCGTAGGAATTTGTTGAAGTCATGGTGTAGTTTAACTTGCGAAAACTTTATTTTAACTTCATTTTCATTTTGAACTAGAGGACGTTAATTAGGTTAAATTTAATACTCTGGCATCCCAAACACTACCTTTGTTCAAATTTCTTAATTAACCTTTTTTACTTCTTTATTTCATAACAAAAATATTTTAGCTCAATGTTTGAAAAATAAGCAACACATTTTAATTACCCTTCAAGCAAAATTTACAAGCGTCGCAAGCGCTTTCTCATTATACCCTTTGAAGTGCGCTATAAAATTTCTCTCACAACAAAGGTGTAAAACAACTGTCTAACTAAATGCCTGTAAATTGCTTGTGTTAGTAAGCGCGTCCATTCCTTCTTTGTTCTTAACAAACATAAGCGCGTATGTCACTGCGGTTGTCTCATTAACGCGCCTACTGTAACTCGTAAACAAAACAGCTTTACCGTGTTAGTAGCACCGCAAGATTAGTGCGACTTTGCGACTTGGATTTTGTGTTAAATCAAGCACTCTGTTAACTGTTTGCGCTGGATCCTGTCGTCCACAGTCCATTGGCTTTGGATTCTAATCTTCTTGCTACGTATAACGTAAATTCTAGATGCCGCTTAATATTATTGTGTTAAAAACTTACCATACTTTTGCTATATTAGGTTTTAGTGAACATAAAAATACAAATTAATTTTCAACACACTTGCTCGTAAAGTTGCTATTTTTTCTTTAGTCTTACGCCCGGAATGCGGTTTATTACACAGTAGTGCGTTTTACTTTTCATTGCCGCACTAGTGTTTTTCTTATTCCACTTTTTTTTTAATATCCGTAAAGAGGTTGTTACCAAAAGATTTATTATTTTGTAAATAAATAAACTTGTACTTAGTCAAAATCTGATAAGATAAGATTATACTTCATCTAATTATCTATTAAAGCATTTAAAAAATACCTACAATATTTTAAATCATTAATTACCGTAAATTCCTATTAGAAATACATAATTATTTAGTTTAATATATTGTGGCTGAATAGCGGTGCTCTTTGCCTCTGGACTTAACCTGCGCGCCTGCGCGCGCATAGTTATTCAACCAAAGATACGGCGCGCGAAAAAATAAAATAAACCTCGGCGCCATTTTGTGCAAACATTTGTTCGTTTATAATTTGCTGATTTGTGACTGAAAAATGTCGATACCTAATTGTTTTTTTCCTCGCAAGTGTGTTGAAAAACGTCGTATGATACGCGTGCGCTTTGTTCACTACAGTCTTGGCTCTATTACAGCCCTCGCCTAGCGGCTCGGGCTGTGCAATACCGCCTCGACTGTAATGACCAACTTCGCGCACTTATATCATAATGTACTATACTATATTTTCGCCTGTGACTTCGACTGCTTGAGATTCGTTTGTTTATCCACCTGGGAGAGAAGGGGACGGGGGTTTATTTCCAAAAATCCCTTCTTTGCAAGAGTGCACTCTTGCGCCAGTCAATTTATCTATACTTACTTGCACACGGATTCATGTGGATCTATGAAAGAAATTTTTTTTTTTCAATTTATTTCCTTTTTTACCTCCTGAGAGGAGGAATTTAAGAACAGACTGTCTTAGTACTTTAAGAATTAATATGCCAAATTTTAACTTTTGGCATTGAATAGTTTCAGCTGTGCATTGCCTGTCAATCACTCGGTAACGGAAGAATTTTATATGTAGTGATGATGACAAATCTTGATTAAAGATCGTAATAGGTATACAATTCACCATACAGAAATGTAATTTTTAAAATTAAGATTTAGATTCAGAAATAAAAGAACGCTACATTTACACAAATAGTCACTTAATCTTGCGAAAAGCGATTGAAAGTCGCAAGTGTGTGGAACCGACATTGTTTTAGTATATTTCTCCGGCGAATGTGATCGAGCTTGCAGTCGATCGCTCGTGCGCTCATTTATATGCCTTGTTTGCGGGACAGGTGTCTAATCAGCAATATCGGGGCGAATATCAATTGCGCTGCTGTGAAATATTGCCTTGTTGTGCTATGTTTAGCTGGTAGAAAGTCACAAGTCAAATTATAATGTTTACGAATGCAATGGTTGTAAGACTTTGTTTACGATATAGGAAGATACTTAGTCTCGATATCTTGACATCAAGTTTTTTATTAGCACGTAAAAATGCTAAAATTTAATATGTATTGTCAAATCGAACCTACTAAGGCTTTACTTCGGAGAGTACAAACCATAGATTATTCAATTTACCCTTTTTATTTGCGTTCATTTTTTCTCAAGAACGAGCTTCTTAAATTTAATACATTTATTGCTGAAAGTATACTCTCTAAGCCACCCGCACGCTTAAAACGGTACCTATCTGGCAGCGTGTGCCTGTGCATATGTAGTCACATTTCATTTAAATAAGCAGTGCAAGTTTCGCGAAATTCTCATCAAACAGACATTAAGTACGAAACGTATCACAGAATGTCGGAGCTTCCGGCACACGAACTGCCGAAGCAGTCTAGCGTTAAAATGCCCTTTAAAACAGTTGACGAGACGTTACTTCATATAACAACTGCAGTTGTACTGTTTTTGCAAGAGCAAATGTTTTGTATTTTGAGCATTGAGATACTCATAACATTGAATTGAATTTAAAGAATTACATTTTCTCACATTGTATAAACTAAACTACTATTCTTCTAAGTAGGAAGAATTGGTACAATTGAATCATTAAAATGAAAATATACTTAAACTTCACAAACGCTTCCACAATCTATTTTCTACATGCATTCTAAAAAAACCTCATCATTTGTCAGTCTTGTCAACACATCCCCAACAAGAACAATTAATCAAAGTGCTCCATCTTTGATTTCGCAAACAAAAATAAGTCATTTAATTCCCTGCATAAATCAAAGAGTGACGCAATACGAATAATTAATAATCGCGTTCAGAGCACGTACTGTCTATTGTTCGTTACGAGCAATGGCTGAACATAAGTCATGGTATTGTCTCACGTATGCCCGACTCTACTCTTGCTTAACCCATTACAGCTTTACAAGAGGGATATTGAATCCATAATCATTATAAGTCATGTTAAAAGGTGACTTTTTATTCCAGTTTTGAAATGTGCTGAGGTAATGAGTTTTTTCTCAATTAATTACCTACTGGTCGAAAAAAAATTACATTTATTAATAACTAGTAAATCCGCCCTCGCTTCGCTTCGGGGAACCAGACCCTTCAAAAATCTCTATAAATTTTAACAAATTATGTTATTCCGATGTCTAAGCTATATTACTGCAAAGTTTCATGAAAATCCGTTCAGTAGTTTTTGCGTGAAAGAGCAACAAACCCACACACACACACACATACATCCTTACAAACTTTCGCATTTATAATATTAGTAGGATAGTAGGATAGTAGGAAGTAGGATTTGATTGGAATTGGATGGTTTGCCAAAAATCGGAACATTGTTGTTCAAGAAATATATTTGGTAAAGCTAATTTATTTAAATTTGTAATTATTCTTCTAATTTTTCCTAACATACTTAATACCGGTCTATGATTCGGTTCGTCGCACTTGAGAGAAGATACAGAGTTAGGACATAAAATACTATCCATAATTGCGGGAACACGAATTTTAGATAATAGGTTAGGCTAGATATTAAGAAATTATTGTGTATCCTGTGTTGGTGGACCTCAAATAAATAAATAAATAAATACAATCTATGGGATCCATTGGATCCATTTATGAGACTGATTGTCCCTAAATCTTTTTGCTGTCTATCCAAACTCTGTCTTTGTCTGTGTCTGTGACGACTAATTTCTGATAATAATGCTTAGTGTATATAAAGGTATTACCTTAATCTAAGTATACCACAATATTTTATTAATGCCAAGCTAATCCTGCCTGTCTCTTACCTTTTCACGCTTAATCTGCTTAACCGATTTTGATATAAAGTAATGGATTTGTATCGATTAGATTGAAACCTTGGATGTGTTAATCTGACAAATAACACAGACCAAAGCTACTAAAGACCAATATTATTATAGATAATGCATTCAGAAAGGAAAACATAAAATACATTGAAGCCTTCTGAACGCTAAGGGAAACTAGTGTATGAATAAAATGGTCAGTTTATGGTGCGACGTTGTATGGAATGGTCACGGTTCAGTACCTACCTACGATTATTTGTTGTGGAAATAAACTAGTTTCAAATAGATAGAGACTATTGCTTACACGTAATACATTCTGATTATCGTCCTCGCTACGCTTTGAGAAATACATATAATGCGTTATTAGTACCTACCCAGTACCCACACTCATTAATTTTTAAAACGGACATAACGATGATTTTTTAAACTGACATAACTTTTATATTTAACTGATTAAAATAAAACTCTGTAAATATATTAATGCCTCTGATAAATAGAAAAAAGAATTAACAATATTTTTTATGGAATCCATTGTTGAGTTGGTTTACAATCTTACTAGGTGTGTTTTATCTGTAGCGCCCACCACACAGGGAATCCTAGCGTAGGCGGGATGAGTTTAAAAAATATATTTGTACGATTGTGTTATATAACTTTCATACTATATCGCTACATTGTACCATTCGATTATGTACTCACGGTTAAATAAGTGGGAATAATGTTCAATACTACGTGTTATCGACCACATCTAAAGCCTACTGGTCGGCTACACGCTATATATGGAGCTAATCTGATCTCAAAGAAACGATCTAGATCAGACGACTCAATCGCAAGAGCATTACTGCCTTCAAGGTGATTCACTTTAAGGCATAAGAGGCAGCGAGTTTGAATATTTATTTTATTTACTGGTAAAGTCATCCTCGCTTCGCTTTGGGAAATTTATCTCTTAGTATTTGCACTGAATTTTTTTTTGACAGGACATAAATTTTTTAAACCGATTAAAAAAACTGTAGTCAAGTTTATAAAAAAACACTTGAGTTTAAGCCGCACCCATTTTAGCCCTTTCCGAGATAAAAGAGAGAGTAAAATCCTAGCAATCATTGTTTTAGGTTCCTTCCTTAAATAATAACATTCGATTATATTCATTCTTACAGAAGAAAGCATCTCATAAACCGGCCCCTGTAGAAGAATGTCTGCAAGTTCAAAGTATAACATTGGACAAAGTTTAACATAGAACTTGCTTTTGTGCCTCTTCCACATCCATTGTTCTTTATTTTATAGCATTTTGTTTTTGCAAAATTTTAACATCTTTCAAATAACAGCTTGTTATGCGAGAATCGCGAGTGGCCATGATAATGACAAAATTATGCGTCATATAAATGTTTGCCCCAGACAATAATCGAATCTGGGACATTACTGGCCGCGCCACTACAATATGGACTACCAATGGCGAACGTCCAATAGAATAATTTAGTAGAAAATAGAATATATAAAAAAGAGAAATCATACCGTCAAACCTTATAACATAGACCATACCAAATGAATCGTTACCGACGCCCACAAACAAGAGCTCGCAGGTAGTTACAGCGAAATGTCTTCTTCATGCAGCTAGAGTCGGCGCTGACCCTTCACGCCTTTGTTTTGTATTGTTATGGACAAATGAGTGGGTTTATCAGATGCAGGTGATACAGTTACATGCGTGAGATATGCGCGGTTTATTTGCGTGGAGGTTGAGGATTATCATCATATTCAAAAATAACGTTCACAAGCGTATCGGCGATACCTACGTGAATAAAGCATATTGAGTTTGAGTTTGAGTTCATTAATGCTTTTGACATGAAATGAACACGTCTTCCAATCTGCTTCCATTGCGGGAGGTAAGTAAAAACACCAATAGTAACAAAATCGAGCGTCACAGTTAAGTGTTCTAGCTCCATATTTATAACATAGGTATGTAGGTATGTAACTATATCAGAAATTGAGTTGATATCTAAAATATCAACTAATTTATTAGGTTTTGTGACGAAACCCTTCATGGGCGAGTCCGACTCGCACTTGGTCAATTTTTTTTCGAATTTATCGTTATCTTCTTTTCCTTCTTCTATCTTTCTTCCTCCTTTCTTGGTCGGAGCGGCGCCGTAACGGAGATCAGTTCAGTATTATTGATCATCATCGTAGTTGTTAATCAATATTGTTGTTTAGTAAACAGAGGCCAGTAATCCAAATCATAGTTCACACACGCATTGCGTCCACGTTACGTCTTATTTCGTTACGTTTCGTTACGTCTTATTTCTGATTTATTTATTTCTAAAATACAATATGAATCCACTGCCGCTGACTTGACTTAAATATTATTTAAAATTATTATATTTCTTGCCTAAAGCCTAAATTAATAATCCACGTGCATTGTATATGTCTAATGTCTTCTGAATTACGGAAGCGCTCAAGAAATTAATGCTTCTAGATAACAAAGGGCTATAATTATGATATGAATTATGTTTACCATAAAAAAGGTTTTGTTCATATCTAATTCCGTAGTAAGTGCCTTAAAAATTAAGTTTATTATTTTCCGATTTATCCAAGCTACTTACGTATAATTACCTTAGTTAAATATTTAGTTAAGGTACAAAAATAGATGGTTTTGCACGCGCCGGCAACTCTGGAACGTGGAGTAAACAACCATAAGAGGCTTACCGTCAGCTAAACCCTGCCCTTTGTGAACGCTATGAACTGCAGCTTAAACTGGCGCCATTCTAAGAAACTAATTTACGGCTGGAAGAACGACAACATTTTTGTTTACATCGACATTTTGAGGCTTTATGCGTGTTTCGGTATTGAAAAATGATTTTACAGTTTTTACTTTTTTTACGTAAATAATAATAATCGGGAATTATCTAGTCATCTGATGGAAAGTAGTCACCGTTGCCCATGGATATTATAACTCCAAAGGCGTCACTGATAGGTTGCTGATGAGGAAGCGATTTAAAGCGCTGAAGATTTTCAATGGTGTTGGACAATTGGTTTTTTTAACAAAGCACTATATTAAAAGAGCTTATGTCTTCAAAATAATTTATTATTTCATAAAAAAATATTTATGGAAGATGTCTACAAAAAATATAGTGCGTGTATTCCTATATAAAAATTATCGTACGTACCGCTATAATCTACCTAATCTTAAAAACGATTTAACATGTTTTCTTGGCATTACATTTTTATTACTCTCTTACATTATTGTTATTTATTACTTAACTAGTTTTTATACAATGAGTTGTATGACTTAATTTATTCCGATTAATATTCTCAATCTTAAGCTCTTAATAAATGTACATAAATTACGGGATTATTACAATTACACGGTGTTTGGCCGGATGACAAGTATCCGATGGCTGGCGAAGAGAAAATATTACTTTAATTACCATTTAATTGCGTTCCAACCTAGACATCAAATTGATGTCCTTTTTAGTACTTTATCGATGAATATTTAAACAGTTTACAGCATAAGTCATTTTTATTAATCTTTTTTTGTAATTTACTGGAACATTGCTTGCAGTGAATCATTTTAGTTTTATAATTCGCATATCACCTGACTAGTTTTATTTTTTGCACAGCGGTTGTGTTCATCAAAAGGTTATAATCAACAATCTGACTGCACTCCCCTCGGCTTGCTGATTTCCTAGTGAATTGGAGGAAGTGATAAGTCTTTATAGCCATCTCGTCTTTTCAACGCATTGTAGATCTGCCGAGACGTATTGTCTCCTAGTATGCTTTCTTATAGTTATAAATAGGTAATGTACAGAAATTTCAAAGTTACTAGGCAAGTATGCCCAAATTATTTTCCATAACAGCGTATTATTTTATAACATTATAGGTATGTGCCGGTATCCTTACTGGCCAGCAACGCGTCAGTAAACTCCTGAAGTTTTGGACTTCAAACAGTACAAGCTCTACTGTCTACAAGCAACAATAAACAAAAGGTATCTCGGAATAAGGTTGAATGAAAAATTTAATAATGTAGACGCAGATTCACTCTACTGTGACCATGATCCAGAAAATTGGATTCAGTAGGTACCTATACAATTCAGTACCTATACAAAACCATAATTGTGTTTTCAGGTAGATAAAATATTTGATACTTGACATGTTTAAGTTTAAATGCAGAATCAACTTCATCACACAATTCGCTAAAATTAAATTCTGCCTTGCTCGAGTAAATATCGTTCGCAGTTCACACCGCATTAAATACCAAATTTACAATATCGACTAGCGACTGCCTTGCCAAGTTGTGTACAACAGAAACAAACTTACGGGCAAGATAAAGTAAACAAGGAACGTATTTTATCCACAATAACATTTAGGTGGCCGCATTCCGACTACCGATTGTGGTGTATAGTGTATAATCAATTTGCGAACACCGGTTGCCAACGTAAGGCTTCAAATTATCGTTACGGAGTGGACTGTGGTGCAAGTTTTAAATTTTACTATCAGTCAGTGACCGTTGGGGTCTCATAAGTACTATGACGGTAACGTCATTTATAGCGTGCACCTACTGCGATCGAATGACGTGAGAATACAGGAAGTATGCCAGCTCTTCATTGTACAATATAGGTCTCACAACTTTGGGAGTAAAAGTAAATTGTCTGCTTGACGGTAAGTGGTCATCGTTGCTCATGAAGATAAGTCTCATCAAGTGTATGTAATACACGTTGCTGGCTAAGAAAGAAAATTCTATTACTTGATTGATTCATTTTGTCTATCAGCCCTCGTGCATCCTCTGTTATACATAAACCTTCCCTAACTTACGCCCCTCCGGTGCATTTAATCTTTTCTTACTTTTTTCACTTACGACCTTTAAAATTTTAGAAAACTTCATTATCATAACGCTGTTTCGTATCACTTGCACCATCATCCTCTAAAGGTGATAATGCTAGTCTTAGCACTCCTTGATCCGACAAACCGCTAGCACTTCGAAAGGGATAGTGTTTCTCTGTATTGCCTTTGCCTAGGCAGTTATTACGCACTTATCTGCTTATTAAACTGAGGAATTTGACAAGTGGCGCTCTATTGCCCTGTTAATTATTGGCGCAATAAATAGGTACTCGATAACCAGTAATTGCTTTGGTGATGATAAAGTATATGGAGACTACCGCAAATTTGATTTCAATGGAGCATTATTGTGTCAGAGCTTCGCAATCTACTATGATTAATGTATTGTGACAGCCCTGGCGTACCTCGCTAAACAATAAACAATAGGGGCCATAAATATGCCAGGCGAAACAATAGAACAATGGACGGCCATCTCGAAAGTACGCACGCGCACGACGCTTCGACCATTACGGCAATAGTCATACGGGCGAAAGTCGGTTGCAAGGAACGTTCTCGAATCTTGTTCGGGGCGGGTCCGCGGAATTAGCGAGAAAGTTCTGGATTGGCGTGAATGGTGCGTGAGGGGTATAAAAAGGAGCGATCGGCCAACCGCAGACATTCTCGTTTCGGAAGCGAAACCAGGAAGATACCAGCGATACCTACGAGCGATACCAGTGCGAAGTGAAGTGATTTCTACTAGCGATACAGTGTGCGACGAGTGTGTTTACTAGTATCTACGTGCAGAGTGTTTTAGTGTGTACTGTGTACATCGTGTAATTTGTGTATCTACGAGTACAAATAAAGTCTTTGTGGTACATTTTGGCATTTTCTCGAACCCCATACTCCTGACACGTAACAATTGGTGACAGAAGCGGTATGCCTGTAGTACCGCAAAGTGAAGACGGGATTCGCACGCGACGGCAAACGGCATTGGATGCCGCACGGATGGAGTCGCCCGGGCGTGACCGCACTGAAATGGAGACCACCGCTGAACCTTCGGCTACATCAGCTGCATCAGCACCTACACTGAGTGCATTTGATATGGCCTCCTTATTAGCCGCCATACAGCGGAGCCAGTGCGAAGCAATGGAGCGCCTGGAAAATAAACTATTGGGAAGCCAGCGCGAAGCCATAGAATCCATACAACGGGGCCAGCGCGAAACAATGGAGAGCCTGCGCGAAGACATAAAGAGTCAGCGCGAAGCCATGGAGAGCCAGCGCGAAGCCATGGAGAGCCAGCGCAAAACCATGGAGGCAATCGACGCAAAGCTGGATGGTTTCCAGGGAGATTTGAACGTCGTGAAGGAGGACCTGGAATTGGTAAAAGTGCGTACATCCGAGCACGACCAAGCCCTAAAAAGCGTTGACGCGTCAATCAACAGCCTCAGTGCGTCAGTAAACTCCCACGAAACTAGGCTCGTGGATTTGGACAACAAGCTGCAAAAAATAAAGGTTTTGGGCACGGCGGCAATTAGTTCAGTCCCTGGGGCCCCGAAATTTAAGGTCCCAACTTTCGACGGCACGACCTCGTGGACGGCGTTCAGGCATCAGTTCGAGGTAGTTGCAAATGGGAATGGCTGGGAGGACGAGCACTCGTTGGCGGCACTCACCCTAGCGCTACGAGGAGAGGCACTGCTGGTGCTTGAGAACCTGCCCACTGAGCGACGCACCTTGGAGTCGCTATTTAAGGCCCTGGAAGCTCGATACGGGGAAAAGCATCTCGAGCACGTATATCGCGCGCAACTTAAGGACCGAGTACAGAAGTCGAGCGAAGGATTGCAACAATGGGCTACGGAGATCGAACGCCTCGTACGTCGAGCCTATGCGTCGAGTTCCACACCGGTTGAAGACAAAGTATTAGAGGCCTTCGTCAGCGGCATAAGGGACCCCGAAGTGAGAGCAACGGTGCGCTTGGGTCATCACGCAACCTTGGAAGCAGCTTTAGCGCACGCCCTTGAAGTAGAAGCGGTACGAAGTGACTATAAAGGTTATAAGGTGCGCGAAGTGGTGGCAGCGATTCAACCTCGTACTGGGCCTATCTGCTACGGATGCGGTGAACGAGGCCATATAAGGATTAACTGCCGGACTCGGAAGCAACCGAAATCGGTGTCGACCGCTACCCAAGTCGACACCCAGGAGCCGTTAAACTAAGAGGCGCCAGCGCCGCGGGGCGGGCACTGGCTGGACTTCGTCGAGCCCCTACTGTTTTGGTATCACAAGCTTGTGACGGGAACAGCCTCGTAACTACTGGAGAAATAAATGGCATACCCTGTCGCTTTACGATTGACACGGGAGCATCGAAATCCATCGTTCGACCGGAACTACTCAAGCGGACTATCATGTGGGAAAATGGACGACCATCATGCAATCTGCAGACAGCGACAGGCCAGCCAGTGACCGTCCTAGGAGTTACGGAAGCAAGACTGAAACTCGGAAGTGACATTTACACGCAGTCTGTTTTAGTAGCGAATATAACTGACGACTGCATTATCGGACTGGACTTTCTACGGACACATCACTGTATAGTTGATATAGCCAGAGGAGTGTTAAGCTTCAAGGACCAAGAAGTCTTCTTGGACGGCTCATGTTCAGGAGCAGTGTACTGTTTGAGGACAGTGAAGCTAGCACCCAGATCGGAAACCTTGGTCAAGGTTAGGTTTCCCGAAAAGATACAGATGGATCGATGTGTCGTAGTGGAAGACTATGGAGATCACCCCAGTTGGATCACGGCAAGGACACTGCTCATGACCAAACGCGACGCTAAGTTAAAGGTCATCAATCTTAGTAGCACGCCGATACATCTCGCGAAGAATACGGTTATCGGCCGATGTGAAGCCGTGGACAGCTTGAGGAAGGTCCAAGAAAACTCGGTCAAACCTGGATCAACGGATCACATGACATCTTTGCTGGAGGCGACAAGGAGGAATTTGAGCTCTGAAGAATATACTCAGGCAGCAAAGTTGTTGATGGACTACAAGGACATCTTTACCAGAGGAGATAGCGACCTTGGAAGAACAAATCTTGTCACTCACCCAATAGATACCGGCAATACTTCACCAATCAAGCAAAGACCGAGACGAGTACCATTGGCAAAGGAACACGAAGTTGCAGAAATGATCGAGGACATGGTGCGCAGCAAGGTGATCGAGCCGTCAACTAGCCCTTGGTGTTCACCTGTGGTACTCGTGAAGAAGAAGGATGGCAGTACTAGATTCTGTGTCGACTACAGGATGCTTAACACCGTTACCAAGAAGGATAGCTACCCTCTGCCTCGGATTGACGACACGTTGGATATGCTTGGTGGCATGAAGTGGTTTTCGACGGTCGACCTGAAGAGTGGTTACTGGCAAGTAGAAGTCCGGCCAGAAGACAAAGAGAAGACCGCCTTTACCACCGGAACCGGAAACGGCTTGTGGCAGTTTCGCGTAATGCCTTTTGGATTATGTAACGCTCCTGCCACTTTTGAGCGTCTCATGGAGCGAGTGTTGGTGGGACTTTTGGGGGACGCTTGTCTGGTATATCTCGATGACGTCATAGTCATGGGACGAAACTTCGTGGAACACAAGCGAAATCTGGAGAAGGTATTCAGACGATTCCGTGAGTCCAACCTAAAGCTCAATCCGAAGAAATGTGACTTCTTCAAGAAGGAAGTATCATTTTTGGGACACATCATATCGGACGAAGGTGTTCGCACTGATCCAGATAAGATAAGAGCTGTTCAAGAATGGCCGACACCAAAGAACAAGACCGATGTAAGAGCGTTCTTGGGGCTATGTGCCTATTACCGTCGGTTTGTGAAGAACTTCTCAGAGATAGCCAAGCCATTACACCGTCTCACAGAGGACAAGAGAATCTTCAGTTGGGATTCCGATTGCGAAGATGCGTTTGTTCGCTTAAAGGAACGTCTGTGCTCGGCTCCGATTCTTGGCTATCCCAGAAGGGAAGGGAGATTCATAGTGGACACGGACGCTAGCAATACTGGCATCGGAGGAGTATTATCCCAAGACCAGGACGGCCAGCAGGTGGTCATTGCGTACTTCAGCAAGACCCTGTCGAAACCTGAAAGGAACTATTGCGTGACTCGGCGTGAATTACTGGCTGTGGTGAAGACCCTTCAGCACTTCAGCAAATATTTGCTGGGACGCGAGTTCACAATAAGGACGGACCACGCCGCTCTGAGATGGCTTCTGCAATTCAAGAACCCGGAAGGCCAGGTTGCAAGGTGGATCGAACAGCTTCAAGAGTTCAACTTCGTAATAGAGCATCGTAACGGAAGAGCTCATTCGAATGCCGACGCCCTGTCACGACGCCCATGCTCCGACGAATGTCGACATTGCATCAAGCATGAGGCTAAAGAAGAGGTCAGGGTGATAAGGATGCAGGACCTAGACGAGTCTTGGGGAACGGAGCAAGTAAGCCAAGCTCAGAAGGAAGACAAAGACCTCAGCCTGATCATGGAATGGAAAGCCAAAGGACAGAGGCCCCTGTGGAGTGATGTATCAGCATCGAGCGCGACGACTAAGGCATACTGGGCTCAATGGGACAGCCTTATATTGGAGAATGGCGTGCTTTACCGGAGCTGGGAATCACTCAACGGAAAGGAAAGAACCCTGCAAATGGTTATCCCCAGGAGTAAAGTGGCTGATTTGCTGAAGCTCGTACACGATGGCACTTCTGGCGGGCACCTCGGCATCAAGAAAACCCTCGTGAAGATACGAGAACGCTTTTATTGGGTGCGGTGTCGAGAGGACGTTGAAGACTGGTGCAGGAAGTGTACAGTGTGCGCTTCAGTGAAAGGACCCCGCACTAGATCCAAGGGGAAACTACAGCTGTACAACGTCGGAGCCCCTTGGGAAAGAATCGCCATAGACGTTGCTGGGCCATTCCCTCAGACTGAAGACGGGAATAGATTCATCATCGTGGTTCAAGACTACTTCAGCAAATGGCCGGAAGCGTTTGCAACCCCGAACCAAGAAGCGAAAACCGTGGCCAAGAAACTTGTCCAGGAGGTAGTATGCCGCTTTGGTGTACCATTGGAGTTACACAGCGACCAAGGCAGGAACTTCGAGTCGACGTTATTCCAGGAGATGTGTGATCTTTTGGGAATAAATAAGACACGTACCACACCGGCGCATCCTCAATCTGACGGCATGGTGGAGAGATTCAACCAAACGTTGGAAAATCACTTGGCCAAGGTCGTCGAGGAACATCAGCGAGACTGGGATCGGTACATTCCTCTGTTCCTGATGTCATATCGGTCTGCCATACACGAGTCCACGGGATTTACACCCGCTAAAGTAAACTTCGGAAGAGAAATGCGTCTGCCGTTGGATTTGCTGACCGGTACACCGCCAGATGCCCCGAAATCAACCGTTGAATACATCTCGGACTTACGGACCCAATTGGACGAGACACATGATTTTGTGAGGGAGCAGTGTTTGAAGACAAGCGAAAAAATGAAAACCCGGTACGATCGCGATGCCCGGAAACATGGTTTCAAGGAGGGAGATTCCGTATGGTTGCACAATCCACTGCGGAAGAAAGGGAAGTCTCCGAAGCTACAAGCACGATGGGAAGGCCCTTATACAGTTGTCACGAGGATTAATGACGTGACCTACCGAATCAGACAGGGGGACAGAAGAAAACCGAAGATCGTGCATGTGGACAGATTGGCACCATTTCATGGATCGAATAATGCTCGGGACGAGCATGACTAAGAGGGGGGCAATGTGACAGCCCTGGCGTACCTCGCTAAATAATAAACAATAGGGGCCATAAATATGCCAGGCGAAACAATAGAACAATGGACGGCCATCTCGAAAGTACGCACGCGCACGACGCTTCGACCATTACGGCAATAGTCATACGGGCGAAAGTCGGTTGCAAGGAACGTTCTCGAATCTTGTTCGGGGCGGGTCCGCGGAATTAGCGAGAAAGTTCTGGATTGGCGTGAATGGTGCGTGAGGGGTATAAAAAGGAGCGATCGGCCAACCGCAGACATTCTCGTTTCGGAAGCGAAACCAGGAAGATACCAGCGATACCTACGAGCGATACCAGTGCGAAGTGAAGTGATTTCTACTAGCGATACAGTGTGCGACGAGTGTGTTTACTAGTATCTACGTGCAGAGTGTTTTAGTGTGTACTGTGTACATCGTGTAATTTGTGTATCTACGAGTACAAATAAAGTCTTTGTGGTACATTTTGGCATTTTCTCGAACCCCATACTCCTGACACGTAACAGTATTGTTTCCTATTATGATAATGCCGCGAATTAATAATAATAATAATAATTTGTTTGAGATTGATAACAGGAAAGGATTGTTTTGGTTGGAACGATTACATTTCATTAATTTTGAATTCTTTCTTTTCCTCCGATAACGTATGGGTGATGGCTTTGTAATTACTAATTTCAAGGGCCACTGTTTAGATAGCTTGTCTATTATTCGTATGGAGCTAAAGTATCCCCTCAAGCTCACAGGTGACGACCTGTCGACTTGTGACGTCAGTCAACTGACGTGGTGACTATTCATACAAGAGGATGATTAATAGCCAGGTGGCTTAAGGAAAATATATATTATATCAATAAAAATATGCATGTTGCCCAAAATAAAGGAAAGTAAGACATCTTTGCATTTCAAAAATAATCCTCTTATTTGCTTCTACCAGTGGTTTCAAACTTGAAACCGTCAAAACAAAAATTTGATGAAATCTTAGATAAAACTATACTTGGCTCGCACTTTAGGAAAAAGGGTTAAAATTTTCCCATGCAACAGATATCAGATTTCACTACGAAAGTCTGGATACTTTAAGCTTTGTAGCTTGAACTCTATATCACCGATATAAGTTTTAAATTCCCTTGTAATTTGGTATCATGAGTCAACCGGAAACATTTCAACACCACGCTACGACAAATAGGACCTAAGTTATAACTAAATTATAAGTGGAGCGAGTCCTGTCTACAGTTTTAAGTTACACCATATTTTATGCCAAGCTTTTCTGGGCTTTACGGCTTGCGAATAGAGTTTCATTTTCACTATTATTCATAGCGGTCGTAGCACATGTATCACAAATATTTTTAAAGAGCAGTTCTAAACCTTAATGTTAAGTACGTTAGGTTGAATTCATTGTGGGCAATCGGTATCTAGTCAAACACGGTGGTCATTTGTGTATTAATAAATTGTTTAGCCAAGGTACACAAATTAGTCATAAAACAGAGATATCATAGAGTTTCTGTGCCTATTCTATTGTGGTTTATGATCTACTGCTAGGATAATGTAGGAACTCCTGTGTTTAAGCTTTGTTTTTCTATTGTATTTCCTATCGTAATGAATCGTCATTGAGTTTTAATTGTAAATATAAAATTTAAAAACCCCCCAAAATTTAGTACAGCCTCAATTAGTATAGGTACTGCGAGTAAACTATAATAAAATCATATTATAATTGCATTACCTAATGTAAATTAGCTTTCCTCCATCGATAAATAATTATTCACTCCAGGACATCTAGATGGCGCTGAAATGCTAAATACCTTACATCGTTTTGGAAAAGAGCTGATATTCTTTAAATTGCTGGACCGATTTCTACCAAACACAAGTAAGAACCACCATAAGAAAACTGGCTTTCGAATGAAAAAATCACAGTGAAATGGGTCAATCCATTTGTGAGCTACTGTGCCACGTGACAGAAACACAGACAGGCATCGAGGGTTAAATGTAGAGTAAAATCACGTGAGGGTTATTCGCGTTGCGCCGTAGAAATATTCGCATACTCAGTCTTTGGATCATTATAAATCAGAAACCATTCACTATAGTACCTAGTCTCGGAGTTCCGCCCGAATGCTGTTTCTACATGAAGCACAACAGTGTGCAAAACAGCATATCACGTTTGTTCTACGCTTTCACAACTTGTCAAGACGACGGTAATTTGTTGTAGATGGCCTAATATGACTTTTGCAAACTGAGTTTAATATACTGAATTGGTTAAAAACTGGCGCGTATATGAGTTTGTATAAGCATTTATAAGTAGTGGCTATAGAGGTGTTTTTGACTGTTACAAATCACATGCTGTTTTGTTGGTTCTTTGATTTGTATACGCGATCTTTATCGGTACTGCAAGGATTAACAAATATAAAGATTGAAGATTAAAAGCCAAGTGAATATATGGAATGTATTATATTAAAATAATTAACTAGATGAGACTTGTAAAGGATGGGCTTTTTGTGAATGTAGAGACGATTATTCATGATTAGTCCGACTTACATTAATATAACAGAACCTAATGCAATATAATATAATAATGGACAAACGTGGATTATGTAATAATCATAATAACGTGCATAATATTTATTCATCGTCAGTAAAATAAACCACAAAAGCAGACCACAAACAAATGTTTTAAACTAAATTGTATAGTCGAAATCTGTAGTATTTTTCACTAATATTTGCACCAAATAAAATGCTGCAAATTGGTTTTACTATTCATTTAAAATTTATGGAATAATTCATGCCACAAACGAATTGCTTTCTATTGGTGTTAGTTAATAATTAATGAGTCCATTCACGCAATTTTGGTGAAAATTGGTGTAATTACGCAGTTAACGACAATGGAATTCGTGTGTTAACATTTAGGTTAATATTTTAGTGGTACAAGAATTACGGGTTATTCTCAGAGTACTCCGTTCTTTTGTTCTCAAAAAATTTAAATCTCTAACATTGATTCTCAAAATACTCCGAAAAAATTTTAATAAAATTAAATACCTATTTTTAATTCTCATCCTCCTCCGCAAGGTGTTACGTTTATTCTCAATATCCTCCGACGGTCATTTTCGTCAATTCTCATTCTCCTCCGCGCGTTAAAAATACAGTCAGATGAAAAATAACTACTACTCAGCAATATTAAATTATTTTATTATTTTCTATGGGCGCTTACCTAAATATACAATCATTCCATTATTAGGTAGTCATTATTGTTGTAAAAAATAATAGCAAACCCTAGTGCTACAGAGACAGAGAACATGGCGTGCTTTAATGTTTCACTAATGATCTTGGGTCTCCGAGGTCAAACTGACCAATAGGGTTATAGTTTTATCTCAGGTACCTGGGACTCTAAGTAAAATGCACTTTTTAATCCCTATTAGCGATGCCTATGTTATGTTCATTATAAGTCGGAAGTCGAAGTGAATTAGTCTCCTTCTTATGTTTACTTAAAATAACCATGAATATGGAAACTTTCAGTGAAAGTCAAGGTGCTGGAGTTACAAGCTTTAATTTTTTGGACGGAAAACGTAAGTAACTGATTAATATAAATTATTATTAATTAAAACGCTGGCAGATCGGCGGCAGTAACCAGCATTCTGCTTGAATGCGCCCTTATTGTTGATTAATTTTTAATGTTTAATTGTTGATTTTTGTTTAGTCTTAATTCAGACTGATTCTTTTATACATATTTTTCACTTTTATATTTTGAGGTTTATTTTTAATGTTTCGTTGTTGATTTTTGTTTACTCTTAATTCAGACTGATTCAGACATACTCGTACATGTTATATACTAATATAAGACATAATGAATCAAAATGACTGGATTTTATTTAGATTTTCCACTTGCTAAAACTTGCCAAAGACACTTGCTTCTGACTGTACCGTTCGTAAATATTCGGAGTAGTTTGAGAATGGATGTATGGGTTATTTATTTTTCACAAATTAAGGGACGGAGTATTTTGAGAATGAATTTGAATTGCCTCGGAGTCAAGTGCGAGTCGATTCTTAAATCATTTTTTTTCGCGGAGGAAACTGAGAACTATTTTCGGAGTACTTTGAGAATAAGCCGAATTACCCTTATTTCCAAAATAGAACATGCGTCAATTTCCGTGTAACATTATAAACGTAAACGTTATATTTATAATTAACTATTAGTGGGTGGATTTGCAGAGATCCATGATACGTAATAATATGGACGTGATCAAATTTTCTGTAACGATGTAATTTCGAGTTTTTTAATTTAACATCCCTTCTAACCCTCATCTACCTTAATCCCTATTTTCTTGCTGGTTGACTTTTGGTATTTATGTAATATTTTTGTTAGGAATTTAAATGATTTGAGACTCATTTTTATCTTTTCACCATAATCGTCAGATATTTGAAATTCGATCAAACCACTCATATTATTTGGAGACTTATCACATTTCAGAATTTCATAAAATCATCGTTTTTATTATTTTCCTGCCTCATACTTTTACTGCGTTAACACTTACTTATCACCAACATTCTACCACCACTCGGCAATCTCACGGTCAATTTGTCAAATTAAACATCACATTTTGTCACACCAATTAACCAATTATCGGCGGTAACGATACTAACGATACGACGTTTTATCGTTATAATAGCGTTCGCGTGAATAACCCCCGGCTGTCAACGCTCGTTGTAAATAACGTAATCGTTGTAATTAACGCAGCTAAATCACATCGCTTATCTAGTTACGACGTTTAGGGCAATTTGTTTGTAGGAATGTTGGTATTAAATTAAATGGCGATTGTTAAGTAGGGTGTTGCGTCGGCTGCGGTAGCCGATCCGTAGTTGGTTAGTCAGACCGGGAGGTAGTAGGGAGTAGGTTAGTCAGTGCGGCAAATGTATTAAGGGTGCAGATTTTAAAATGATTAATGACTGCGTCCTATAATTATTATTGGTCTTTGGCGGAAATGTTTTGGTTTTTTGTTCCATGTTCCACAGTGGTAGAGATCACTTACTATTTCTCAGCTCATTTATCAACAATTTTTTTCTTCAGTCTTAAAATAATTGACTTTGGATAGAGGATCGTTGCGGTAAAACTACAATAGTGTAGCCCAAACACGACCATGATGCAAATGATACCACGCTGCTCCAGTGTGAAATAGTAAGTATAGTAACCCTAAATGTTCGAATATTTTCCACACATTAATATCATACGAACTACAAAGGCTCGATAAATATACATCCTTTATGCTATTTCCGTACCCGCCTTCAAAACTTCACACACCTTTACCAAAGGTTTTTAATACAAAATAATAGAGCCCATTACTTCGTTGTGAGCAAGGATGTTTTAAATATCTAGATTGAGCGTCGCCCTACAATGAAAACGAAAAAAAACAAGGCAACATTATCAAGCATGTGTGCGTGCAGGCGATGTTTTTCGCGTTCATTTATTGTCTATGTGTGCGTAATCTGTGCGTGATGATATAAAAGTTGTGGCCAACAGTTGGCCACAACTTTTTGACACGTTTTCGCGGATTCGATGTTACATCTAGATATTTAATACATCTTTGGTTGTGAGTATATTGAGTCTGCGGTCACAGGGCGCCATATTTCCGGAGCCGTTCAATATTCAAGCACAATAACGAGGAACAGGTAAGAGGCGGGACGGCGTATTCAATTTACGCGCGAACCAGTGTGTGCCACTTGTGACTTATGGCCGCCGGGCGAGGCAGTTCCGGCGTACGATAACAGATAGCGTTGCCTGAACCTGAATCGCGCTATCGATTTACTTTACTCCGTGAGAACTACGCAACGCTTTGTTCTATTGGTCTGGTTGCTGTTTAAAGAGAATTAGGATCGTTAAATCTCTAACTATATTAGATATTGGATCAGTTCCAAACTTCCTTACTTAAACGCCTTTTTAGTACCTACCATTTGGTTCCGGGATTCAAGTATTTGGTACTTTGAAATGGTATTATAGAACTGATCAGATTAATTTTAGATCGTTAGAAAGATTAGTGGTATGTCAGAGTATAAGAAATGTACAAGTTGCATTACACAATGGCTACCATGCCACATCCATTCGAAGGACACCGGGTTCGATTCCCTATGAGGAGGAAATATAAATGACGAGAATATGACCTTAAAACACTGTCGTCGGTTTGGACGTACATATTCTTTCCTGTCTTCCATGAGTCAGGGAATTCTAGTTCTGCGCTATGTATATTTATTTATTTATTTATTTATACATTTAGTATCACCTAAAACTAGGATATACAAGGGCAAAACTTAATGCCTAATGGCATTCTCTACCAGTCAGCCCTGGGTAGATGTGGAAAAGGCAGTTGGTAGGTGCTAAAATATATATATATGTATGTATATATATATGTAAATATATATTTATATATATATAAATTAAAAATATATATTGTATATATAAATATTGTACATAAAATAAATACATATTTTGCACATTACGCTTTAGAACATCGATATCATTTGGCAACAGATTTGAGAAAATGCTCTCGAAGACGTATGTATATGTAGTTATTTATATTTTCACTGCTGAAGCCGTCTATTTCCCATGAGTGCACGAGACATTTTATACGTTCAGGGCTTAAAGAGAGTACACTATTCAGAGACGCCCACAAACACAAAGACAAGGCAGTGAATAGCACAATATTAATGAGGTGGTGGCCCGTGTCTCGTGTTGCCGCGCCCGTTTCCGTCTCAATGGGCCTGAGTGCTAGTTAAATAAAATATTTGTTTAAGTAACTATTCAATTTGAATGCTACAAGAGAAGAGGCTTAGACCGGCGTTTTGGGGGTAGATTTAAGGCCTCCTCATCCTCTTGTGATAGTCATTAAAAGAAAGCTTTGCAGTACAAACTGAGTACAAGTCGCCGGTGGACTGTCAGACATAAAAATTCACCCTGATTGAAATCGAACCCGGGATCTCTCTTTTCACATACAGAATCGCGAATTACTGAGCTAAGAATGAGTTTAACGCGCTTTATAATTTTACAATCATTGCTACTACTACAACTCAAAATAATATTGACTGCATATACCTATTATAAAAACTACAGAACAATTACCTAATTAATTTGTATCTGGTATTTTACGCTAATACGTCTAGTAATAGTCATACCCCGTACGTACTAGGATTCCATAATATGTCATGGGTAGCAAGAACAGCACAAATAGAATCACTAGGTACACACACAGACAATTATCTATCACAGCAATTTACCTAGCCGGGAATCAAACCCGGCATCCATCGCTTTGCAAGGGCACTATCGACAAGACTACGTCATCATCACAGTATTGTTATAGTCACGTGATCGTACTCGCATAAACGGGTTCGTCTGTTATTCTGTACGTATATGTAAGTAATACTTAGCAGGGAATGGAAAGGGAGAAGGGAAATGCAATTAACGAAAACAAACAGTTCAACTTAAACACAGACCCCTGTAGACATGTATGTATGTATGTATGTCGGGACTGATCGCTGTATGTCAATATGAAATTTTGGACCGTTTCACGAGGTAGTAACGTTACAAGAACGCGATAGCTAAGTGGTTTGAACGTAACACTTCCTATCGAGTGGGTTGGGTTAGAATTCTGCACGCATTTCAAATTTTTAAGAATTACGCAGGTACCTGTTGTATATAAGTTTCAGTGAAGGAAAAATATTCTGAGGAATCTTGTACACCTGAGGGTTCTTAAAAAGATCGAAAAGGTGTGTGAAATCAACTACACCATTGATCTACATCCTGCACCCTTCACTGTAAAACTCCTCTTCCCTTACATGACTTTCCGAGTTCAGCTGTGGGATAGTTCCAGGTAGGCATGATGAATACCTAATGTTTCAGGAACTCTCAGGAACTGTTTAACAGTTATTATTCGACTAAAGTATGAATTACAATTGGATGGCGTCGAACACCTTTTGGCGGCGTAAAAGCTTCCGACATTTCAGTTGGTTATTTCTCCTAATACCTACATGTTAAGTAGACTCAGTTTAAATTTAAAAAATGGTTTGATGCATGATTGATGATGATTTCCCATGATGATCAAATCAGAAACCTGGACCCCAAGAACGACCTACGTTTATTGTAATGATAGGTCCAGCTTCGCTAGATTACGTTTGGTCACTTTAGCCTTTCGGGAGGCAACACTTATCTACTCCTCAAAATTACTATTGCAACTTTTATCATAGATCCGAAGTCAATGGAAAAATTAATAACTTATTAAACAATATAGAAATTCTTAACCCATAAAATAAGCACTAATTTCCGAAGTCATAAATATTCAGAGTCCCATAAATATTAAAATTCTAAACACACACCTTAGAAGTCGAAAAAGTAAATGGATACTTAAAAATTCATAACTCGATACTGAAGTTCCACAAGAAAAACCGATGCGACTGAAACGGTAGAACGAACGGCTACTTCCAAGTGAATTTTTTATAGTGCAGGCGGCGGCCCCTTGGAAAAACACCCCTGAACGGCTACAGCTAATAAATGTCCATTGGCTACGACGGGATCGTACTAATGTAAATTGGATGCGTTATTTCATGTCAATGAAACACATGCAACTTCATAGCCGATACTTTATTTCTTTCTTCTCTCTTGGTAGATAAAGTATCGATGGTGTCATGGATGAAAATTACTAGTTACAACTAAGCGGCCTATTTATTGGTTACTAGAGAACCGCCCGCGCTTCGCTTCGGGACCCGTAGATAACAGACGCGTAGGTCCCGCTCCCGTAGGAATCTCGGCTAAAAAGTAGCCTATAATTATGATCTGGAACATCAAATATACCGTTTGCCTATGGCTTAAGTAAATTATATGTAGTATTTGATAGCGTGATTAAAAACTTGCAAATTGCAAATGAACTAACGCCATCTATTAACAACATTCGGAACTAAATATCTAGCAACTAACAAAATATCGATCTTCCCATGGGAATGAGATGTTTTTCCGCGGTAAAAAGTAGGTAAAACGTCGCTCTCCACACCCCTAACTATCCCCACACACATAAACCATGCCATATAATATTATAGCCAAGTTGCGACGTGAAAGCGTCACAAACAAACAAACACACTTTCACATTTATAATATTAGTACGGATTACTTAAAATATATACTGATAATCACAAAGTAAAACTCTTCATCGTCATCATCATCGCAACCCATCATGACCCACTATTGAGCACGGGTCTCTTCTGAGAATGTAATTTCTTACTAGAATTTAATGCTTCCTGGAGATCGGATTGCTTTAAATAAACGAATCACAAATTAAACAGTACATGAACTTGAATACATGAACGCAAACGATGTAGTTAAACTTTATAATATCAAGTTAAATCAGTTCAAATGAACGCTTAGTTACGAGCACTAGTTGTGTTTCAGCGCGAAGCTCTTTAGTTACCGAAAGCGTATGAATATTAATTCGTTGCAATTGTATTTTCGTTAAATCGTTAAAGGTTTCCCAGTTTTTCAATTTAAAAATATAAATTGTATTTAACGCAAATAACAAATCGTTTCAAAAAGGATTACAAATTTTATTTTATTACTTACAATAAATCAGTCAGGGTTGAAGAATTTTGGTGTCTACAAATACTGCATTAATTATATTATTATTTAATTAATTACTAACTGGCATCGAATACGAAATATTCATCAGTCCACATTTCAAATTTTATTATTGAGATTTATTATAACTTTACGCAATTGATATTACAGTATGTCATATCCATTCATAGTACATCTGAGTCCACTTCAAACACCACACTAGAGACATCTGGCGGTTCTCAGGGGCTCGCCGTGTAAACCCAGTGTTAAAACAACCGGCAATTCACTAGCCTGCACCTTTCTGCGCTGGAAAATACCCTCAGGCTTTTAATTTCACGAAGCTACATTCTCTATTATGTATGAAAATTCTAAGACTGTTTGATTAGAGGATTTCTGTATTGTAACGCAATGAACTTCCCCGTATTACCGAACAAAGAGAATGGAATCACAATTTGATTTTCTTCGTAATGTTTCATATCATGTATTATTCAAGGAGCGGATGAACGAAGGAAGTTTGAAGCGCTTTTTTGTATTGCACTTATTTCATTTCCATTATTATTTTAGACGGTGAATCGTGTTTCACATTCTCTGATATTATAAAATGTTTTGAATTAATCACATGTGCAGACAATAAATCAGTATTACTATTTTTAGCTACGTTATTTACTTTAAATTTGCTCGCTGCAACTGCAACGTTAAATCGAGAATCAATCGATTATCGCCTTTAACCGTCTGCTTTAGAGGTTTCTCCATAGAATTTATTGTAAACACAGACTCAGTCCGAGTGCTTTGTAATGTATCATCAATCATAGGCCCTGGCACATCAATACTAAAAGCAAATACTCCATGTAACTGGTTTCATTCTACAAATCGATTTTAATCCACTTAAATTTATAGGTCTTGTAATTTATAGTTTTCTGCTTTATAAGCTGGTTGGTTTGATTCGACTGCCTACTTATTGCTCAGTTCGAGAGAAAACTGACTAATAATTTTAAATTGCTTGCAAAACACTCTGACACGAGACACTTTATGAGCTATTATAGTTAATTATTTTGATTAATAAGGCATTTAATAAGGATTATGATAACTACGACAGTTATCCGCTCGTGACAGTAAAAAAATATATTTGTAATTGGACCAAAACCAGTACATTAACCGACTTCAAAAAAGAAGGAGGTTCTCAATTCGACCGTATATATGCTTTTTTTATGTACGTTCAGCGATTATTTCGTCGTTTATGGGCCGATTTTGATAATTCTTTTTTTGTTGTAAAGTAAATATGCGCAGTGGGGTCCCCTGATAAGGACACCAGGATCTGATGATGGCATCTCATAGAAATCGAGGGGAACTTTCGAAAATTGTATGGACAACTAGTGTGTTTGTTCATGTTATCATAAGTACATTAAATACCATCTCATGAAAATCTGGAGTCGATCTGATGAAGCCGAAAGACAGTCGAGGGAACTCCTCAACGATTTACTGCAGTTATCTAGTGTTTGGGCTTGATTAATTTGTAGTGACGAGAACTTTACACTTACATGTTGAATTGAGCGCCATCTGGCGAGTAGTTTTTGAGTTATCTCTAATTATCAAGATTGAAGTCGGTTATTTTTTTTTTGTAAAAAGCAATTATTTGAATTTTTAGCTCATTTTAGTGTTTAAAATAATTAGTAATAGTATTTAAAGTAAAGTGCTATTACTATATTTGTCAAAGAATGTAAAATAAAAAGGTTTCTTCCAGTCGTATTTTTAGCTGGCAACACAACAGTGCAAAACAACACAACACATTTATAAGAACAGATAAGAAAGTAATATTATTTTTAATTACAAACTTTAACCTTTTGCGTTAAAAATTTACAATCTTTAATCTTTTTAAGTACTACATATTACGAATTTCTTTAGCGAAAATCCCTCCATTACAATATCCGCTCTTGCTGGCATAAGCTTTTTCGCTTACATCATTGTCTTAGCCGATACGCGCCCTCGCTCAATCTCCTTTAGCGGACTTTAATTCCGAAAGTAGGCTGGCGTCATCGTTAATGGGACCTCCATCAAAACCGATACAAGCCTTATTGATGTCTCTGTCCTTTTCTTTACTACCCAAAACTCCACCGGTTGGAAAGAGAGGTGAGTTCAACACGTGCGAGGTTCCCAGATTAAAATTGATTGTGCGGACGTTGCCTTTATCTGTGGGACATGTCCCGATTGATTCCTCATCAATCTTTATTCGCGGTATTAACAACTATTTTTTCTGATTTCGGGTCTTCACTGCCGCCATTTTGTTTTTTGTATCTATTTTGTCGATTGTTTGCTAAGCGTTCTTGTTTAAATAAATTGGCTAAATTACATATTGCTGTAATTATAAATTGTTTTTATACACATCTAAACATTATATGGGCGGAGATCGTTTTTGTTCGATCTTTTTGATTGCATCTCTTGATAAATAAAGATAAGATCTTCATTGTTTATAATTATAAAAACAAATAAGAACAGTTTGAACAGATAACGGCTAATTGTATTGATTGAAGCTACAAAAACTCGCTACATTTTAAAAGTTTATTATCATAAAAATAAATATGAACGTTTAAATAAAACACCACTGTAATTCGACAAAGGTATTTTAAACAGAAACGTAATGCGTTATAAAGCATGAGTTAATTGTGTCAATTCAAAAGGACAGCTTTAAAAGCTTCAGAAATATTTACGTTTTACTTGGAACAAACAAGTCTGTCGGCGTCTTTATTCAGTCCCTTTAAAGGTACTTCAATACGTCGCCAACTCTTAAACTACAGAGACCGGGACGCATTTAGCGTTAAAAATATCTTAAATATCCCAAAACAGGTGACGCAATAACAATAATTCCCATGCAGCGCCGTAAAGCTGTTGTCTCGTTAACGCCGGTTAACGCGTCTGTTAACGCGATTTTAACGCAATAAAGTTCCAAGGGTTTAATTTATCGATTTATTTGTTTTCATCATTAGCCGCAACTTGCGAGAGCTTGGCAAAGATTAGCTTGTTAACAGAAGTGCTGTTTTAATGCGGTAAAAAACCTTTGATCGTATTATAATACACATTTGCACATTGCGCAATCTAATAAGTGCTCATGTGTATATCGTGTAGGGTATTAGCATCAATAATGCAAGAGTACAGTTATGTACCTACTAAGAATGGTGCTGATGATAACGAGATTAAAGATATTATTTGGGGTGCTAGTGGCTTACCGTTGAGTCCAAGTTGGCGTATTTTTGGTTCTTGTCGAATATCGGACGAGGCAATTATGATAACCCATGTAAGTATTTTTTTTAATATTTCAGTGGTAGTGCCGGGGACAGTTAAAAATTTTGTGAATTCTCTTTTTCCTTTGACTTAGTAGTGGGGATAATTAGTCGCATACAAAGTCAAAGTAAGTAACGCGGAGTCATAATAAACAAAACAGAAAACATGTATGGTGTTGATAATGCACAGATAATGCGTTCCTTGTGTCCAGGAGAAATAAAACTTTTTTGGTTATCGAACCTAAATCATCGATATTCCGTTGGATTTCGAACCATGATGTTATTACAATCCGTCAATTATGTATGCACATAACTCATTAGGCCATCACGATACGAGATAATCAGGCAATTAGGATAATTTAGTCAATAAGGACTAATTCACTTGTGTAGCGTCTTCGGTAGATATACCTACATTTAAGAGCTATCCATAAATTAAACGATGTCACAGGCTCACAGGAGTTTTGAGATTAGTCTGCCCTTGTTACACTTGGTCACAAATGTAACTTTTTTTCGTATGACTTCACTTATTAATATTATGCAAGTCAGGCGACGACTGACGTGAGATCCAGCCAGTTCGAATCGAATATGGTCTTTCAATTGCTTAGTTCCGGTTTGTTGCCTTACTTATTACATTTAAAATAAAATTCCCTATTGAAAATTCTGAGTCTCATATCTACTTAGTGGAACATTAAGTAAATTAAAAAATAAATTGATGGATCTTCCAAACCCTTGCTGCATGAGAAAAGTGACGACCAGAAATAATCGTTCTTCTTTGTGGCAATACACAGTTGAGTTGCTTTATTAAGAGCAAAACTTAGGACGTTGGAGTCTTCTAAATTTAAGTAGTTGGATTATTTCAGATTTACACTACACGACTGACGTCACAAAGCTGCTTCCTCACCCACGATGTCACACTTGGTCTTTCCCTCCACATGAATGTGTGCGGTAATTTAATTTTATGCGTGGCTATATAACGACCATTCTGTTACTTTACTCTTTCGCATAAAAGGACTAACTTGACCGCCGTTATTGATTGACGGTTTTAATTAACAAGCTTTGTCGCGGCGATTTTTGTACATGGCCACAGAATACGCTATTGTGTAGAAGTTATTTTAATGTAGCAATGTTTAAACAATCCTGTAGTCTAACTGACAGTAATTAAGTTTAAGAGAAGTATATTAATAATAAATGTGTGTTGTTTGTTTTTTGTATATTATGTGAATCATAAGATATTAAATTATGATCATATGAGAATTTATTGGTATCGAAACACTTAGAGGGTGAGACTAACAACAAAAGCGATTACATCAGGTTTTATTGTTATTAAGGCCGAGGCCGCACTACGGCTAAACCGCCGCGGTTTCTTATCGCGTAAATTTTGTAACTCAAGGAAAGCAATACAAGCGGCCGCACTTGCGGTTTCTGATAATGTATGCGAATTGCGCGGTTACGCGGTTACCGCCGCGGAAAAAAACCGTGGTGCGACCACGCGCTAAGCGCGTAAGGTATATTATCAGGAACCGCAAGTGCGGCCGCTTGTATTGCTTTCTTTGAGTTACACAATTTACGCGGTAAGAAACCGCGGCGGTTTAGCCGTAGTGCGGCCTCGCCCTTAAATAGGGAGTAATTAGTAAGTATAAAATATCAATTCTAAACATTATCTACTCTACGTCAGTGGTAAACTCGGCTTCTTTTAACTGATCGATCGGTTTCTTTTGCGACGATCTTAGTGATGATTTGCATACACGAATATTTTTGTTTAATGAACGGTAAAATTGCTTTTAATAATATTATGTTAATAGTTTATTGGAAAATAATATAATTAATTAGTTACACAAATGTAAAATAATTGCGTTGACGCAAGTAGGTAAAACATATCCCTACCTACCTGATAAGAAAATAACAACTTAAAGTAGAATCACAATGTACCTACAATGGAATTTATGGCCAATAAAATTATACTGTAGGTATAAATGAAGAACAATCAGATGGTTGGTAATTTTTTAAATCACATTACAGTCATTAGTATTGATAATATTAACTACTTTAAAACCGCTGAGGGTAACTGCCTGACAGTCAAAGCACAGCGAGAAGTGGACGTAAATGAAAGAAAGAAAGAAGAAAAAAAAGACATTTATTCGTAAAAAAATACACTTATAAATTATAGACAACAATAATAAAGTAGCAATTATGGCTAATGACCATGAACATGACTCTAAATATCATAAGTGGACCCTTTACGAAATGGATCCTGCTCAGCATTATGCTGGGGTCCGGAGACTGACAGCGCTGATCTTCCGCATAACCCCTTTAGGACGAGATTCAAATCTACGGACATCGCGGATATACGCCACGTGTCAAATGCAAAATAATACAAAAGTTCAGGGATTCCTTGTAAAGTTATAGGCTTATTACACCTTCTTAAATTTAGTCACCTAAATCAGGAGGGCTACTACGAAATCTAAACTACCAACAACGTACGAAGCTCGATTTCGAAACATCACACGTCAGTTTCATACAATACAATTTTCATGACGGATTTACAGACATGTGACATGTGACGTTTGACGTCCTGATTTAGATGACTAAATTTAGGAAGGTGTAATAAGCCTATTATTCAGAAATACTTTTTTTAAATTAATCCCTTAGAGCGGTAACAAGTGACAAGTAGATTATAATATATGAAACCGCAGTTAACACGCGTGAATTGGGGTCAAATACAAAAAAACACAGTGTTTAGCAGGCAGTAAAGATGCGCAGATAATGTTATATGCTAATTGAGGAGACAAACGGAAGGTCAAACGTATATTCAAATGTCTAAGTAACCCATATCTCACCTGTACGCCGCGTGTATTATTTTAATTCCCTCATGCATATGTATTCGCGGCGTGACTCACGGACTTATACAATAGTTTTTATTTGGGCGCGCTCGCTGCAAAGCTTTTTACATACGCCTCTTTATACTATGCGACAGGGACCCGAATTATTGATTAGATTAGAATTAAATATTATTACTTAACCAGCTTAGTCCATTTGACGCCGTGCAAAAGCGCGCAGTTCGAGTTGTCAACGACCCACGATTCACCAACAGGCTAGAAAACCTAGGTTTTAGGAGAGACATGGGATATCTCTGCGTGTTCTACCAACTTTACAACGGTGAGTGCTCCGAGGAATTGTTCGATTTGGTGTCAACTTCACCCTTCCATCATCGCACCACTCGCCAAAGATTGAAGTATCATCCACATCCACTGTTGTTACATTTCTTGAATGTCATTGTATTACCATGCAAAATAGATTTTTTTCAATTTCCCGACTAGTTTTCACAGTTCTTATAAAATTAATAATCTCCTCAGTAATGAGGAGAGACCCGTGCTCAGTAATGGGCCATTAGTGGGTTGTGGCTTAGCTTAGCTTATAAAATTAATAAATACATGTAAAAATAAATACACTTAAGTATTTATTTTATCAACATTATTATAATTTCTTTCTTCAAAACATTTATTCAATTTATATCATTCATATCTATTATTTAATTCATATCTTCAATTTTAACATATTTTTCGTGGAGATTAAAAAATGTTTGAACCAGCTGTAATATCAATATAAATCAGTAGTAACATGTATTGCACGCAAGAAACGACTTTTTATGATCACTTCGCGTCGACGACGCGTCGTGTCGTGCTCTGTAAAAATACTTGAAAGTACTCGTCGCTTAAAATGACATCCGTATAATTTTCCTATTTAAAACTTAGGCTTATTGTAAATTGAAGTAATATAGCTCTATTACTTTTAACTGCACTATCATCCAGATTCGGAAGAGATTACCACAGATACTGTTCGAATAGACTGTTCCTGCTGAAAATATAATTGGTATTTATCAATTAATTTATATTAAAAATGTACACATGCAAGTATTTTTATTAATATTTGAAATTGCTTAATAGTGTTAAGACTATCTCAAAGAAACGTATTACCGGGAATAAAGTACATTAAGTTCCAATTCAGGTTATGATCAACCCGTGTGCCAAATTTTATACCTATTTGGGAAATTTTTGGTTCCCTATTTAAACTTCCAACCCCCTTTTCATGTCCTTAAGGATTTATTTTCGAGATAAAATAATTATATTCTATGTTTTTCCTGAGTACCTATCAATCAATCCCCGTACCAAATTAATACAATCTCCATAAGGTCCCCTTAAAATTATAGGACAAAAAATATATAACTATGACAGAATCAACTCAATAAAAATGTGTTTTTATTTATCTTTTTAATATTTTTCTCCAACTTTAAGAATACAATAATAATAACACTACATACTCAAAGCCCCACACAAGGATTCCCTGTGTCGTGGGTGCCTTGGAAAACACACCAGACAAGGACACACCCAGACCGAGAACGGAAATTTAAACTCATCATGTAAATTTCCGCCTCGCTGGGAATCGAACCCAGGACCCTCGGAACAGCGATCCGGCGTGTTAACCATTGCGCCATTCGGGTCGTCAAATTTAATGTTTTTATCAACTCTATAAAGTTAATAAGTCTGTGGGTATACCCTGGACTGTTCCTCTGTAATTTTCAACGCTTTCTAATAGTTTTATGTCGAGAAACTATTATATTAAATTACGTCTCAGTGGGGGCTTCATCTGAAGTCATTTCACGGTGCAAAGTAACTTATTCCTATCATTGTCCGTCCTATAGACCATAGTTCTACTACTTAACAAACTCACTGTCATTATTTACTTCGTTTATATTCTCAGTTTGTCTCTGAAGTTGACTTTTATTGATTCTTGAAACAAGAGTGGGAATGTCGTGTGATTCAGTCGAGAAATAAGTATAAAGAGAAGTTATTCTCCTACAAATTCGTATGCTGAAATATAATTCCTTTTCATTTTTAGTCTATTTAATTTTTTCTTTCCTAGTTTTTGTTTTAAAGTTCTGTTGACATTGTGTTACTTGGATTATGTATGTTGTAACCAGATCCTAGAACTCATCTCTCGATCACTTCATGATTTCTCCTTCGAAGGGGATCTTGGAAGGGGATTTGTGGAATAAGCCATAATTATATATGTTCGATAATTTCATATAATAAGTACCTAAATGTTCTTTTTTCTATAAAGGAATTCAAGTGTAAAAAGCCAATGAACGACCAGACGAACTTCCGATTATTACCGATTATGAACGTTATTTACTTACCGCCGCCCCTAACTAGAACTTTGTATCGCAAGGTATCATCGATGCGTTGGTCGCCGTTCGAAATAAAAACATTTAAATGATCCCTACCGCATCGACCGTGTGAAATACTTGGGAGGTGTCAGTCCTCAATTCGTTACGCGTTGTAATTTTTGGTAGTTCACCCTCAAAGCTAATGGGTCGAATCCGAAATTTCAGGCAGGGCTCCACAACCTGCAAATTATGATATAATTATTAGATATTATCTAATATTAAAACAAGGGTTTTAAACACGTTTTATCATCTTATTTAAAACGACATTTGAAATTATAAATTTAATTTTACATTATAATATATGTGTTTTTATGCAATTAGTAAAATGATAGTATGAATCTAATTTTATTAAAATATTTTTTTATCACTAATATATTCAAATGGACGAAGTAAAGATATTAATTGAGTATTTTTATTAATCATTCGCTAAATGCAATATTGTAATTGTTCCTCTTATTTTCTCTTTCAATGAGTTGTAACTTTGTCTATAAATGTTTTGTATCTCTGACAAAAGGCCACATCAAAGGCAACCGCATCAGTGCAAAAAATTTAAACAAATGTTTCTTGGACAGGGTAGGTATACATATTATGAGTCCGTCTTTGTGTTACAAAATGTATTGTTCTATTAATGACCCAAGAAATATTGCTAATCTGAAGATATTACTGCTTTAATTGATTTTTGCCGAAAGAACTTACGAGTGGGTGCCACTTTGTAAAGTTGTAAATTTTACACGCAGGCTTTTTTGTTAGGGGTTGAATTTGTATAAAAGACCTGCCTTACTGATGGCATCGTAAACCATTATTTTTTAATAAATAATATATTATGTTGTTTATATTTTATGCCATATAGCAAAATTCTTAATAATACAGTAAATATTTTTGTAGGAAATTAAGAAGGCTCTTTGTAGCGGAACCGGCGTTCCGGTTCCGCTTTGGTTCAAACAAAATTTAATTTCGTCAACATTAAAATATAACAAAATACCTACTGTTATTGTCCCTATAATGGTTCCTACTAAGTTCCTACTTGGAAGCGCTCATAAACAAGACAATTACATCGATCCTAAGCAAGCTTCCATCCAACCATTCAGCTTTCAGAAAACACATAAAACGTTAAACCATCGGTCGGAGGCCTTCAAGCGTCATAAAAACTACCCATACTTGAGTTGGACATTAACCCTCCACCAATAATTATGCTGAGGCACCGAGGTGGAGTATGCTCCAGGCCTTCTCAATGATCAAGAGAGTCCTGTTCATTCATGGATTGATTTCATGACACTTACACACGAATATATTTTATGATATTATAATATTATGCTTTTCAAAATATTCAATTAACAAAATTATATACCTACAAAGGGCTTAAAGTCGACGTTATTTATTTTTGTTCGATGTTTTTATTCATGCCGATAATGTTGTCATATCGTCACTTGAACGCCAAACAAATTGTTTACACACCAACACCAATACCGACTTATCTCCAAGTTATTTGCTGTCGAAATAAAATATTTTGAGAACGAACAAGACCGACTGGTTCTGTGAATATTAATTTTTACGGTCAATGAAATAAAATCGGAAATTTAATTAACACGTAATATAAAGAACACTTTTGTTTGGAAATGATATTTTACGACTTTCATAAAACGTGTTAGGTAAGATATCGAGTTCGAATTTTAAATTAATATTCTTTATTGGTCGATTTGTGTTGAGATTGGTAAAAATGAACAGCCTTAAAGTTACATAAAATGTGCGTTTCGTTTTAAAGCTTCTCCTTAGCTTTTCATTAGCTTTTCGTCATTCATTGAAAGTAGGTACCTCCCTACCATTTTTGAAAGAGTTCCTTTAAATTTTATCTGCTATTTTTCTTTTGTGATTTCGACCTGAATGAGTTTTTTCATTTAAATAGCTACCACTCCTTCAATCCGCATTGGAGCAGCGTGGTGGAGTATGCTCTAGGTGTCCTAGTAGTGGGCCATTCATAGGCTGAAACATACATACCTAGCATACCTAGATACCTTCGCAATGATTACCGAATTGCGAGCGGGCGAACTGATGAATATTTTACTTACCTATTTCGTCGTTGATAGGAAATCTCTTTATGTAACGTTACAGTAAATACTTATATGTGCCTTAGGCGGTGTCCTACGTGAGCGACGAAAACGACGCGACGCGACGTTGCGATTTTGACGTAAGCAATCAAATCAACGGTATCCCTACTTGTGTCCTATGTGACAGTCTGCGACAACACGCGACGTTGTCATTGTCGCGTGTAGCATCGCGTCGTGTTGCGTAGTGTCGCGTCGTATTCGTCGCTCACGTGGGACACCCTATTACAGTCCGAAATAGCTTTGTCCTAGCGTAAATTTCGATTGGCTCAGTTCAAATATTCTAACATCGCACAACCATTATATTATTGTACATCTACACGCGTAAAGACAACCCAAACAGCAGTTCCAAACTCTAACCAAATGCTAACTTTGGAACAATCACCATCCCTTTATAAGTCATTAATACATTAAACACACGTTAAGATGTGATTCGGGATGTTTAGGGACAAACGGGGTATTTACAGGACCGTCCTGTGTAAACAGGGGGAGGATAATTTCATTTGATGGCCTTCGCTATGGATATTTCGTTGTTAATAACAGAATTTACCTATATTGATGTGTTTAGGACGTTTATAAATACAAGTACAATGTAAAATTTATGTTTTTGGACGAAATACTTTGGGACCGGATCGTTTTATTTTTACGGAGGAACGGCCGGACGTTTGTACCAGAATATATTGTTTTTTATTTTACATTATTTGATAATACTCATTGAGTAACATAGGCTATATTTTGTTACTTAGATTAAATATACAATGTGTCTCTCAGAAATAAATCAGTCACGAGGAACAAAGTAGAAGAATAAATGGGACACAATCAACCAGCTTTAATTGGTAAAATGTGGATGATACCACGATACCACCACGGATACCACGCCGGCTCGCCGTTCTAAGGGTCATGGGTTCGATTCCCAGCAGGGCCGAAATTTGAGTGACAAGTTCATACTTCCATTCTCAGTCTGAATGTATGTGTTTTTGTCTTATGAGTTGTCCATGGCTCCCAAGACATAGAGTCCCAATGTAGGGCTATGAGTGTGATAGATTTATTTCTGAACGCCATCTGTATTCCCCTGTAGAAGAAGAGAAACGGTTGCGACAACCGCAAGCGACAAGTCAGGTCGAGCTACATTGTGTTTCCCTTCGATTTCGTTGCGAATTCTTATCAACTACGCTTAGATCAAGTAAAATGTCGAGTTCACGTGACGTGGGAGTGAATTTTGGTATTAAACAAGAATAAAATCAACATAATAATTATGGTGGATACTGGAAGAACTCAGAGCGCGCGCGAACCCAACACCCATACGCGGGAATAGATAGAACAGCAGCCCCGTTATTATGAACTCTTAATTCCAGACAGTTTACGTTCACAACGTGTGGGTGACAGAGATAGCGCCTTATAACCTGTAAGGCGCTGTCTCTCTTACGCCCGCGTTGTGAACGTGAACTGTCTGGAATTAAGAGTTCATAATAAGGCCCCAGGTATTCCTTACATCCTTTCTTTATTTATCCAACAGAGTCAGAAGCATATTTTTGGGAAACAAAATAAATAAGTATTTGTAGTCAATTTACATGGTACGCATTTTTGTTAATTATTATTATTCAATTATTGTCTAAATGACTGTGTGGGCATCTTACAGACTTTGTATTTTTATAACACATAGTACGAGTCCGGACTAAAGATACTCCTTATCCCAGGAAACATTATATTATGATACCGCAATACTGATGTAAGTAAAAGTTAAATAACTAACTTTTAGGAGATTCTATAATTGTTCATGCTGAGACTGCATTTAAACAACAATTTTAATAAAAGTATAAAATACTTAATAAGTTACACTTATTAATTTAAAGAATAAAACGAAATCCCTAAATCAATAAAATTAGGTAGGATATATGTAGATAGTATACCTATACATGGAATTGATTAAATTTCATGCATAAAGTAATAGAACAGCGATGATTCGGTTCATGTTTATATTTAGATTACAATGATATTATTCAAATGAAATTGCATTCCTCGTATATTTCATATATGATTATGATTGTTATAATATACCGAAGCCATCGGAAAATGAATGGAAATTTCCATTTGATGGTCATTTTCAATGTTATAATAAACACGCGTACTTCCGTCACGTACGTCACGACTATGGTGGTCAAACCATAGATTACAGATTTGTAGATGGATTAACAGGTATATAATGAGAACTGTTTCTATCTTTGTCAAATCTCTAAAAGATAAAATACATTGTGTTATATGGAGGAATTTTACAAATGAATCTTAAGCTGGGTATCCATTTGCGCAGCCTCGTGGCGAGCTGCCTCATCCTGAGCGTGCCGCGGGCTGCGGAAAGTACATGCGTCTC
The DNA here is from genome assembly GCA_905404135.1 of Hesperia comma. Classification (NCBI taxonomy): domain Eukaryota; kingdom Metazoa; phylum Arthropoda; class Insecta; order Lepidoptera; family Hesperiidae; genus Hesperia; species Hesperia comma. Next base: position 19,396,423 of record FR990019.1, on the reverse strand, counting down.
CACTTGAGCACACATAATATCGTATCGAGCGGCAAGCCTCAACCCGAGCCACGATTTTCTCAATTCCTCATTAACCACCATGGTTGCGCACGTAAAGTCGCTGCAGCATTAGTAGTAATTAGTCACTACAAAAGGAAGCAACATAAGAAACGGAAACATCGATGGTGCATTAAGGAAATATATCGTCAGCGAAATGTTCATGCAAAACAATTGTTGTCATATAACTTAATTAATTCGATACATTTCTGATTATCCATTTTGCCGCGTGCCGAGCACACGTACGTCCGTCTCCACTGAACGCACGCCTCACACTGAGGCGTCTTTGAGCATGGCCATTTACCGACACGATTTGGCTCGCTGCGCGGCCGCCTCGTTTGGTTCAAGTCGCGGCAAGCCTCGACTCGCGGCGCGGTCTCCACTAGATCTGCCTCGGGTTGAGGCAGCCGCTCGGCCTGAGGCTGCCTCAAATGGATACCCAGCTTTAGGAATGTTTTTGGAATTGTTGTGTCGCATATAATGTATGCTGAGTGAGATATTGCGTGAACCCCGTAAGGTTAAATTAAGTTAGAGAATGTGTGCTTACTTGTACTTTTTTAAGAAATAAAAGCGACTGTGATGTATTTTTCAAAAACCTCTCTTCTAATAAAATCTTTAGGAAAGAAAAATTTGGCGGTTTAGGTACTAAAGTACTTAGGTAATAATATGGCGTGGTCTCGTCCTTTCTTTACTCAAGAAGAGTGTTTTTGCCGGCAATCAGTGGTGGCTTTGTGTATAACGATGGGTGTCACTGATGACTATGGGCAACGGTGATAACTTAGGGTAGACTGGGTACGGTTGAAACGATTTGGCTTTATTGTTCGTAATTTTGTTGTTTATAAAAATAACGATGATGATGACATATTAAATTGAAGAGTGGATCTTTACCTACAATAGGGCTATACTATTTAGTTCTGGTGGGTGCTATTTTTAGAGATATTTAGATTTGAAAATAAATTCCGATGTGTTTCTACCGTCCCCATGCCAGGGGCGGTTGAAACAGTGACTAGGGTCAGTTGAAACGCACGCGAAATATACAAAAAATATAGCAAAATGCTTTATTTAGCATTAGTTATAATTGTATTATAATAATCATGGCATCGTATGACAATATTAACCGGTTTTCAATGTTTTAATAGTCCTACAGTGTACGTAACCAGGCTTTGACGAATAATTTGTTGATAGTGCATAGTTTTATCTCCAACTTTTACCTCCGTATATGTATATTTGTCTCAATATCTAAACTCAATCTGCCCTATGAAAGTCTTTACTATGCGAATTCGGCATCGAGAAAACAAAACAAAATTATGTTTTTTTTACCTGTACCCACATATATTGTTTCAACCGTCCCCAACTCGAATTTTGGTAAAAGAAAGTTTATAGTAATGATAGTAATAATAACTTATTAAAACTAGTCATCATTCCGTATTCTAAAAACTTCACCTAAATCATAAATGAACACTCAATATTTATACTTGAATAGATTAACATAATAATAGCTTGAAACTCAAAAGAAAAATACTTACTTTTGGGTGCTAAAATACAATAGGCCTATTTATAAAAATATACAGCACCCGGTGACCAATGTAACACTTTGATTTAGGTTTGGACTTTTCACCTGCTTCTTTTTCTCCTTGAACCTTTACCTGTCGGCTCAACCATTCGCGAGATATTCGACTTGTTTCAACCGTCCTGTGTTTTAACCGTACCCAGTTTACCTAACACACTTTTTGAGCTGATTTGTCGGCCATTAAAAAAATTAAACACAGATTAAATACAGATTATTACGAATTTATCAAAAACTATATATAAATCCGTCAGATGTCGCTCAATTACTTATATATAATTATGTATTAAAGAAGAATTAGGTACCAAAATCGGTTCACCCAGTACAAAGTTACCAGGTAAGTAAAACACATTAAAACGCTAACACACTCATCCCTCGCAGTAGGTTACTCGGTACCTGTGTCGCGGGTGGCATGGACTACACATATAACACATTACAATTACACCCTGACCCGAGTACAAATATTTATCTGCCACATAAATATCTGCCTCGGCCGGGAAGCGAACCCGGGACCCCTCGCATCGCAGGCAGTGTCGCTACCAACTAGGCTACAGGGTCGCCAAACATAAAAAAAACAGTGGAATTGCTTACCTCCTTTGTTTTGTATTGCTTACCTAAGTCGGCTAAAAAGACATATTCTACCCAACTTATATTGTTGCTTCTAAGTGTATCTGTTCTTTGAACCTCTTGTAAGTTCTCGCGGTGTATTTGATGTAACCGTCGGCGGCGCGTGCGCAGCAAAGCGGCCGCTGTCCACCACTTTCATTACAATTTCGAGTGCGTACCAACAACGTGTAGTTTTTCATTCACTATCATTTTTTCAACACAATGAGATCGTGATGTCGTTAAATATTATTTGTTGAAACGTTACATCGACTACGGTAGTTTTTGATGAAGTAGACGGTCTAATGTGTCCAAAGAAATTGTTTGTTTTGTTACCGGAAGGTGTGTTGTTATTTGTGACGGTGAATAATAAAACTATGAATTCGCAGCGATGAAGTAATGCTTGACACTGTAAAGTTCAAAGGCGAACAATTTTATTTAGTACTTGTTTAATTCCAAACAGTTTCACATTAAAACATATCGACTGAACTAAATTTTACTAAAATTCAAACGCTCTACCAAAAGCCAAAAGCTCTGCTGATAACTATCATGATGGGCTTCGACAAAAGAAAGAAAGAACTTTGAAAACTAAAAGGACCTTTGTATAAAGGAAACTGAAGTAGAAATACAAAGTAATAATTGCTACACTGTGCCGTTAACCGTTGAGGAGTTCCCATGCCTGCCATTTCTGAGCGTGCTATTTGGCTGTGTTTGTCATAACCTATGTCATAACATTGCATTGCCATCAGCCCTTGAGCTCTGAGTATTTTTTTTTAGTTAATAAGACTTCCTGAAGTTGTTGGAAATTACACTGAAAGTTTACGTACGTATATACAGATCAAGCTAATACAAAGGTGTTAAAAGGCGAGGATTTAACAACAAAGCAGCAAAAACCTAATAATATTCTTAAGTATTTGTTTACTGCTTCAAATTCTTATCTGCCTAATATCAAAGCCCTTGAACAGAGAGATCACGCCTTTAAAGGGCAACTTCATTTGCTTAATTGTAAAGCTGTTTGTACGTTAATATGTGATTACAATTAATTGTTAGTGAACCCCATGCGGGCCTTGCAGTGTTGCCCGCTTTTGTTTATTTTTTATGTAAAAAAGCTTAGGCAATATTTTTTTTTTCTTTGATGTTGGTATTGATACTCGGATATTTTTAATACATTTTCATTTATAATTTGTAACTAGTTTTATACCTTTTGACTAACAGAAGTTTATAGTGGTTTTGAAGACAGGAAATATAATAATCAAAATCTAAGTTTGTTCTAATTTTAATTGTATATTTATTATATAATTCGCATTCTATATCTTCTTATAATTCGTAACCTACATTTATATAGTAAATCTTATACTTAAAACTGTTTACAGTACTAAGCCATATGCGTTAGGCTAGTGGTTGTAACTAATTCGCTTAAAAAGTAAATAAACGCGTAATAGTTACCAAATGGCTATAAAAGGACCTATTGAAAATCCTTAACGTAACCCCATAAATGAATAAGGGCTCATTCCCACGGCATACGTCTTTGACGATTCGTCAAATAACACGATACGTCTTGACGGATGGACGTTCACATTGAATACGGAATCGTGTTTTTTCACGATTCGTCAAAATATCCGCATTGAAGTTCACATTTATTTCGTGATTTAGCTCAGTTCAGATTGGTTCAGAAACATTCACGATTCGTGATTTCTAAAAGACGTATCCGTCATAATCATAAAATATTCACGATTCGTGATTTCTAAAAGACGTATCCGTATTCGTCTTTTTTCACGATTCGTCAAGCGTGTGAACATGAGTATTTAAAAAGCATTGCCGCCGTCAAAAAAAATAACGAATCGTGAAAAAAGACGATTCGTGAAAAAAGACGATTCGTCCTCGTGTGAATGAGCCGTAAGCGTTGTCCTCAAAGTTATTCAACATCACACTATATTTATATTATGTTTATAACATTATCGTATTTGATCCAATTACACGATCAATCACTATCGCTATTATTTTTTTGCATTCTACTGGCAACATCGATCCTATACCTGTCACTTGTCAGATAGAACGTGTTTATTGTACAACAGGGTTGCCACTCACAACGACCCTACTCCATTATAATCATGCCGTGTTTAATGGGCTCCCCTTTGTATGATTTATTAATGACTAGATTGAGGCCGTGACTTTACCTGCTCGGTGGGATTTTTGTTGATTAACTTTTTAATTATTTATCAACCAGGAAAAAAGTAAAGGGTAATCATGTCAGCAAATGTTTCGAGAATTGGAAAAAAATGGGGTAATTAGTACAAAACTAAATATAGGTGCGTTCATACAACCCGAGATTGGATCCGCTTTGATGTCATTACCTATTGTAACTATGGATACAAAAGACAAAACGTATGAGACAGAAAGATATTCCTAATTAAAAGTAAGCCTTTTAAAACTGCCCCACTTTTCGTGCACCACAGTCTGTTTTTTTTCGCTACGGACTAAATTGTTACATGCAAATGTCAATTTCCGAAATATTGTTACCAGCTTTTTAGCAATAGTGTTGTACTACGATTCCGGTTTTATGAATCGTAACTTTTTACTTTTACCACAAAATTTTATTATTATTTTACAATAGACGAATGTTTTAGAAATACGACAATTATTTATTTGTTAACCGACTTCAAAAAAGAAGGAGGTTCTCAATTCGACCGTGTATATGCTTTTTTTTATGTTTGTTCAGCGATTTTTTCGTCGTTTATGGGCCGATTTTGATAATTATTTTTTTGTTGTAAAGTAGATATGCTCAGTGAAGTCCTTTAAAAAGGATCACCAGGATCTGATGATGGCATATTGGAGAAATCGAGGGCAACTTTCGAAAATTGTAGGGACGACTAGTGTGTTTGTTAATGTTTTCATAAGTACATGAAAGCGCTACAATTTCACGAAGGTCTGGAGTCGATCTGATGAAGCCGAAAGACAGTCGAGGGAACTCCTCAACGATTTACTGCAGTTATCTAGTGTTTGGGCTTGAGTAATTTGTAGTGACGAGAACTTTACACTTACATGTTGAATTGAGCGCCATCTGGCAAGTAGTTTTTCAGTTATCTCTGCTTATCGAGGTTGAAGTCGGTTATTTTTTTTGTAAAAAGCATTAATTGTTGAAGAATACGCATTTAACAATAATAACAATACATTACGGTTGTCGCCACATTCTTAAATTTTAAAGACACATTTTTGTATTTTTTTCTGAAAAACGATACTAGATTGTAAATTACGCAAAGATACGATAGTGGCACATCACTATTAATGATTTGCAAAAACTAGCAACACAGCTTATGTCAATTTAGTTCGTAGCGAAAAAAACAGACTGTAGTTTCTAACTCTCTATCTATCTACTTCTTTCGATTGCCCCCTTCCTCCACGAATTTATTTAAGACAGCTTAAAGGGGAATTTCATTTGATCTGTATTGTAGGTATATTGTAATGTAGGTATACCTATTGCTACTATTTCCAAATGTTATTAAATCAATTCAGCATATTAAACGTGAAAAATTTGCTGACAGACATACAAAATTATATTCGCTTTTAAAATACTTGTAATAACGTGGTACAGAACGATTAAACCGATGATATAAATAAAGTAAATAAACATAATAATTTTGTAACACAACTTGTTTTCAAAGCGAACACTTTCTTGGAATGTCTCTGGCGATATATGATTGATGAATGCCGAGCAGTTTTACGATGACCGAGCAAAATTGATTGTCAATCAGTTTGTATCGGTAAGAGGTTTCGGCTTAAAGGGCGTTGCTTTCCCATGCCTCCGAGGTTTGACCATATGGTTTGTAATAAATACGGTCTTTAGTCTCATGGTGTTGAGATGATGCTGATTGCTTATTATAGTTGTAAGTAGTCTAGTCACTGTCGAAATAATAGTTCACTATCGGATGATATCACTATCGAGTGATAGTAGCCTAGTGGTTAAGAAGTCGGACTCCTATCCTGAGGGTCCGGGTTCAAATCCCAGGACACGCACCTCTGACTTTTCGGAGTTATGTGCGTTTTAAACATTTAAAATGTCACTTGCTACAAACGGTGAAGGGAAACATCGTTAGGAAACCTGCATACTGGCGAGTTAAAAAAAACTCAAAGGTGTGTGAAGTCCGCCAATCCACACTTGGCCAGCGTGATAGACTATGGCCTTAACCTTCTCATTCTGAGAAAAGACCCGTGCTCAATAGTGGGCCATGATGGGTTGAGATGATGATGATAATCGGAGATAGACACAATCAATGGTGCGGATTAATAACAGATAGTAAGGGTAAGGGATTGTGGCAAGTGCGTGGCAATGGTTTAAGTGCGGTTCCTTGGGTTTGGTGCGAAATAGTCTGTCAGGTAGTGTATAAATTTGCCACGAAAATTATGCGTTAGTAGATTATGAGATAGATATCTACCTATCTAATAGATAATTAGGGAACAAAGAGTATTCTGATGAACACGATCGAAATTGAGTAGGTAAAAATAAATACTATATTATAATAAAATCATATTAAACAATAATTATACCTACTTCTGATTCTAAAATAAAACATTGAATGCTTAATTTAAACACTTCTCGATAAAATCAAGACATAACAATCTATTTTAACTGGTTAGTTCGAGTTGTACACAAAGGAGCCTTTCTCAGTGTCTGCGATAGTTCATAAATCTCGATACAGTTAAGATTCTTTAATTAAAATTGTTATAGGATCTAAGTTTACTGGGGCCCGGTTTCAGGAAATCGGAATCGAACGCAATATTTTACAAGAAACCCGTAACGCCCCGCGATGCTGGACTCCAGATAACAAACGCTCCGTAAATCAGCCGCTAACAATTAGACTAGTGCGGACCACTGGCCTGCTTCACGCCTTGTGTGTTAAGGTAACAGTCACATACACAGAGATAGTAAGACTTACTTAGATAAAATGGCAACAAAAATAAAATTAGCAACGATAATCAAGTGGCTTGATTTTGAAGCTATGAACTCTCGAATAGGAGAACCTCAAATAGAATCTCTCAAGCATTGAGCACGTCCATGTAATAAAAGAATGAAATTAATTATTACTTGTTTTGATGAAGGAATATGTACTTCGTCAGGAGTCCTGCTCACCTGAGAGTGAATCACCATTAGAGTAAGTCTAGTGGCCAGTGTGGACTACATCGAATGATGTAGCAATTTTTAGGCATTTCATATAACCGAATATCGTTCACTGATGTCAATTTTCTTATAAATTCCAGAATATGTAAGTTAAGAGTAAAGTAAGAATATGTTATTTTGTTGCAAGTTTTTATGAGATATGCAATGCTTTTTAGGACATAATAATCTCTATTCGTTAGTCGCTTCCCATCAGACGATCATCTCGACTCGTTCACTTTCCGCCGCGGCGCTGCACGCTCACAACGTAATTGGAATGTCAGTGGATATTGATCGATATTTATCTAGAACTGATACTTGGTGAAATGACTCCCACTGCTACAGAATATAAGAGTTTTAAAACAATTTTGTAACGAAGCACTTTTGTTCTTCTACTAAAAGACGAATGAGGAGCAGGATCTATGGGAATCGGTGACTTGTGCTGAGGCGAGGTGAGGTGTGGTGAGTAGATGGACCATGTTGTAGAGTGGTAAGGTGAAGTGAGGAAAGAGAGGTGAGCAGTGAGTCTCCTAAATATTTCTAGCCAGTGTCCCAGTGGCGACCATCTCAGTCCTCAGGGGTAGCAACGCATCTGTGACCAAATTGGAACAAGACACACTAATCATTACTAACTGGACAATACTTATATTAACTAACAGGACTAACTATCACTAACAGTCCCTGTCCTCACACTTATTAACAAACTAACCAACTAACATTCTAACACCATCTACTAATTGGACTAACCACCCTAATCCCTATATTGGGTCTTGTTCTAAGTCGGTCACAATTGCCATGGGCGGCAGCGGAAGGGTGGTGCTGCATGCTCGTTTGCTATCTTAATTCCATAAAAAATTCTAGCCAGTTACTAAGTCATCATCAAAAATAGTCTTGGAAGTTTGGCAAAGAGGGGCTTCCGTCTGTCCGTTAGGCGAGACGACATGCCTGGGGGGCAGCTTGTCTCCGACTATTGATCTTCGGTATCATGATTCAGGTTTACATGACGTCATCCTGTGACGTAAATGCGATGATGCCACGAAAGATTAATAAGAGCCAGTACTTTTTCAGTGAGAGACAGTGAGATACATAATGGGCAACGGGGTCCATATCCAAGCCAGGCTTCACTACAATTTTACTACCATGTCCACCGTACTTTCTGAATCAAGCCTTATCGTACAAAGTCCAGCGACCTCTGACAAGATGGACTGGGTGTCGTAACCTCGTCGTCTTGCTCGGTCGAGGTCGGCTTGCTCAAAGATGGATGGATCTCCTCACATCGCACGAATGACTTTTTTGGAAGATATTATAATAGTAGGAGAACTAATATTATTTCAAGGTATCTTTACTAACGCAATAGAAACCAAAACCATGATTACTTAATCTTTTGTCTGATTGTCTTTTATCTATTTGATTGTGATATTGTTCCCGTTTATCTCATCTCAGCTTAACTAATTACCTACTGATTGAAGACTTAACTGTTTAAGATGCGGTATGCGGTTTTCACTAATACGAGTATATTGTAGTGCTTTACTTAATTAATAGCGTTTGTTTTATTTAAATCGGATCTTAAATGATAAAAATATGTCAGTTTAAACAATCACGCCTGATTGTTTTAGATAGGTAAGTATTTCTGACATTTTCCGAATGTTGCAACTTAGGGACTGCAATGCTTTCACGAAGCGAAGCGAGGGCGGGCTTACTAGTTCACAATAAAACTGTTTGTTTATCGACTTCAAATAAATTATTATTCATTGAGTGTTATAAAGACAAGTAAGTTTTGTTACAGGGTGCTTACCTTCAGATCGTTGTCAGATAGGGAAATAATTTGTCAACGTTGCGCTATCAAGAAATTAGAATTGAAACTGTAAGTGGCTGTGAACACCTGCGTTATAACCCGCCTGCTACAATAGATTGCCACACCGAACCCGTATGTTAAATGTTATTGCGATTATGCGGAATTATAAAATGTATATCTCTCATTGTTTTCGCACGACAGGTGCTTGCTACTCGCTCTGATAGAGAATGCTATCGAAAGTGGTGACTGAACTACTTGGTGAGATATGTTAGTGTTGGGTGATTTAAAGGTTTTAACCGCCATGCATCGAAAAATGTAAGATAAACCTCTATGCTAAAAACTTCAGCTATAAGGCTGCATTTGTCTAATCTAGCTCACAAGACAAAGAATTCTAATGCGTGATACTGCAGTTCATAAACTGAAGTAGCTACCGCGGAATGGATAGAATGGATCATAAAAAACTTTATCAATTTATAATTCGGCCAAAATCCGTTGGATCTAGCCTAGCGATCGACCGCACGCGGCCGCACGCCGTCATATAAAAACGCGTCCGTGCGTTTTTTATGCGGTTTTTTAAAAGATGGATTACAGTTTTTTCACTCACTTTTTATCTTACGTTACGAAACATTTTTCTTACTACTCCGCATTTTATTTCGTAAGCCATGTATCTCAGTTATATACTCTAATCCGAATGAAATAAAAACTAATTTGATTGTGGATGTTATGTATTTCGTGCTAAGATCTACGACAAAAACTTCTTTAGAATTTTTCCGTTTAACGTCGAGGTATCACAAAAATGTTCTATAAATATTTTCTTTGTATTAAACGTGTATTTCGCTAAATGTTTCTTAAGATTTCAGGATTCGCTAGATACACTTGAACCCAAAGTATTGCGGTTATGCTTTAAATTGACTATATAAAATTAAGTTATCGTTTTCTCTATCTAATATCTTCCTATTTACAAATAACTTACAATTTAATAGCCGACAAACAGCCAACGAGCACCTCGACAATAAATAACTTTAGTGATCATTCTCATCCATGAATATCAGCAATATTGTCGTACAAGGATCTTTTGGCGCGCGAATGACGTGAGGTGTCAGGCGCTGTTACAAGGTGTAAGGCGCTGTCTCTGTCACCCACACGTCATCTACGCGTCAAAAGATCGTTGTAGGACTTTACCTATCAATGGCGAGATAGATATATGTAGGTATAATAATGCCAGCAGAGAAAAAAGGAAGAAAAGAAAATTATTTACTTACAAAGTTTTAACACACTTATAACCTTAATATTTCTGTACGCATGTACGTACTTTTTGGTAACGAAATCTTTCAGCTTAAGTTTCAATAACTAAATAATAATTTACTAAATTTATTATTTTTTTACATTAATAGGTACCGACATAATAAAATCGTGAGATAGTTACCTACTTTGTAATTTTTCAATTCTGTTGGAAAATCCTTTGCAGACAGCATTTGTTTCAAACCGTAAAAGCCTTTGATTTTAAATATGTACCTACCTACTACAATTTCTATTTCCGTAAAAAAAGTCTGACGGAACCACCGCGGCCGTACACGTGCTCGATAGTTTTTACCGACATGTTCATTATCCAACTTTCCATCAAATTTATCGGCGCCGATAAAAAAGAACAATACTAGCGCTCAAGCATTACGAACCGTAATGATTGGCCGGATTCGAAGTCCCGATCCCGTGCCGGTAATTGGAAAATATTTTTTGTCGGCCGTATTTGATTGACATAACATCTCATAACACCGACAGAGCAGTTAGTCCGATGAAAAGTTACATTTGTAGTTTTGCTAGAGGCCGCAATTTTATTTTTTAGATGTCAAGAGGTGGTGATTCTACGTTTCAAAGTTACTGGACCGAAGTTATAGAGAATATATTTGAACCAAAAAATCTCCTTATAATTTTTCTGAGAAGTATTTGCCTGATAAAATATAAACACTATCTGCACCTTTGTTGCTACGATAGCGGCCTCAGGACAAGTTTTGCGATCCTACAGACTTAGATTTAACTTTACAGTAAAATTGCGTTCACTAACGAAGATACGCTAAGCCTAAAAATGAAAGATAAGTTAGTAAGTAAAGCTCTTCCATACAGTCGTCTAACATGTTGTTGTGGATCGTACGAGGTGTTTTCCCCTAGGGACACTCTCAGCCGCAACGCTCAGAGCATATTTGCTCAGCCCTGCAAGCGTTAACATTGAGCGTTACAAAATACATGTGTTCGAACCATGAAAATGTGCTGTAAATTGTAGCGTACCTACTTGATTTTTTTGTAAATTAAAATGTATAAAAGTCTCAAGCAGTATGACTAAGATTAGTAGTTGGCCCTATTAGACAAGTATCATTTTGGTCCATAATACAATTGAATTCACTCAATCAAGAGCTAGGGCAGTGACAATAGGAATTCTGAAAATATATAGGTACTTACCTTCAAATTGCCGTTAATTTTCTTACGACTCCTTATACCTACTGTGTCACATACTATAGAATACATTTACCTGCAAAATAGGAGTAAATAAATGTGTATGAAGTATGTACGTATCTAGGTACCGTGTGAGAATTTGCTGTCAAGATGCAAGACGACTTATACGTATTAATGAAATCTGTTCAATAGACGACTATGTTGTTAACCATTTTTGTTGTCATGTTTTTCAAAGCGGTTAGAGATAAAGAAAGAGCGAGAGAGATTAATAATGCGGGTCCTTCGTTTATTTTGTTTTTATAAGTGGCTTATTACGTAATTAAAAATAACAGCAAGTTATAGCTTTGTTATAGAAAAGTATTTTTCAAAAATTCAAAATATTTTGTTGTCATATTTAATTTTTTAACACTCAATAGACTGTACGCCTAATTTTTTCCTATGAAAAGTTCAGAAAAACTTATTTTTTATAATTATAACGTCTTGTAAAGCCAATCAAACTTCGCGACGTCTAGAGAAATAATCAATTTCTTCCTAAAACGAAACAAATATGTATATCGCGATCTCATAAACTCATTCGAATCGGGATCTAAATACCGTTTTCAATGAACGCCGGTTATTCAGTCGTGACGTGAATGGGTTTCCTTAGCGCAGTTATTTAATGCTCCGTCGCTCGGTAAAGAGTCGCAGCTTCAGAAGGGCGCCATTTAGACTAAAAGTAGGGTTCAAGTAGATAATGTAGCCTCCTCCTTCACGCCAGTTGAACTCATTACCGGTGAAAAGAGAAGAGGTATTTTCCGTAAGAAATGTATTTTGCTGTAACTGGCATGCAATGGTTCGTGGCAAAGACCTTTGTACAATTATAAGCACATTATGTGGGACATTTTATTATGAAACAGATGCTCACAACATGTATTTTGAGAGCCGATATTTCGATCCAGTTGCACGGATTGTGGTCACAACTAAACTTTTGACACACGTACGTGTATAGTTCGCGATGATTTGAACGAGGCTTTTACTAAATTAGTTCGCTCAACATTAATGACTTCATCGCTATTTGCCATCAGGTTCAGAATCGCTGTCAAGCACTATCTTAAAAACACAAAAAAGAAATTTAACTTTTTACAAAAATATATCCGACTTCAAAATCGATAAGTAGAAGTTCCAACAACCCGTCAGCTTTATAATTAACTAGTAAACCCGCCCTCGCTTCGCTTCGGGGAACCAGTCCCTTCAAAAATATCTAAAAATTTTAACAAATTATTATTATTCCGATGTTTAAGCTATATTACTGCAAAGTTTCATGAAAATCCGTTATGTAGTTTTTGCGTGAAAGAGTAACAAAGCCACAGACACACTCACTCACTCACTTCCTTACAAACTTTCGCATTTATAATGTTAGTAGGATAGGATAGTAGGAAGTAGGATGGAACCACATGACAAGCACATAGCTTTCGAATTAAAAAATACTTAATTATCAAAATCTGTTCACTTTTTAAAAAGTTATGAGGTAATGCCCGGGATACACGAGGCTAGTTTTTCAAGCTAGGATAGCAAGCTAGTGTCAGTAAGCTAGCAAGCTAGTACTTCTGGCTTCGTGTAGACAAAACTAGCTTCATTTATAAGCTATATTTTATGAAGCTAGAAGCCAGAAGTACTAGCTTGCTAGCTTACTGACATTAGCTTACTATCCTAGCTTGAAAAACTAGCCTCGTGTATCCCGGGCATAACACACATAAAAAATGCAGTAGAAATGAGAACCTCCCCCTTTTTTTTAAATCGTTTGACAAACGAATGTTTAATTCGAGGGACCTAAATCTTTTTGATTGCAAATTTTGTATGAAATCAGTATCATCGTAATCTATGTCTGTGCCAAGCAATGGTGGCCTCGGGTCTTCTTTGACAATGTAAGGGTTACAGACCATAGCCCTTTATACTGATTAACTGCGGATTGACAGACTTAAGACCTTTGAAAAAATATGGCGAACTTTCAGGTACATCCCATTACTAGCGGAGGTAAACGATTATAATGGAAATTTTGGTTATAATTATATCTATTAAGTATGTAGCTATTTAAAATATTGATGTCAACGGCAATATTGGAACGGCAACGGCAGTGGGTGGAATCCCAGGGCTTTGTATCTATTTTCTGTGACTAGATAGAAGTTTTGTTAATATTCTAAATCTCAAACAACCAAATTATATCGAGTTCCTACTATGTCTGATGAAATCCATTTTTTTTCAGTTTTTTAATTCGACGCTTTTAGGATTTAAGGTTTTAAAAAAACTGGTTAAATATTGCGTACCTACATACAATAAAATCAAACACACATTGCTTCGTATTGAAAAGAAGTTATAAATAATTCCAAATTATTATCATCTCATTTGCAAGTACATAATAAGTAATGCACAACGATCAAAGGTTTCTCATTTGGTTTTTAAATTACAAACATTGTAAACTGAATTCTAAGTTAAGTGTTAACTGCCACACGAGTACAGCACAGATTTTGTTTGACAATTAATTTATTGTATTGTGTAATCTGTAAGTATTAATACGAGTATGGATATTGTAATTTTTTGACGAGCACAGAGACACAATAGTTACTAGACTACCGGCGTCATTCAAGACTTCGGGGATTCGATTCCAAGCGAAATTTTAATTATGAGTTTATTACCATTTTTTCTTTCGGATTCGATTTTTATTTTATTTTATGTTCTTGTCTTTTATATCGTCCGTGGCTTCAGTGTCACAGGGGATCCTAGTGTGGAGATGAGTGCGTAGTGATATTTACTAAAGTTACAATACAATACAATAACACTTTATTGTACACCAGTAAAGTAACAACGGTAATACATACAGAAATATCACTAGTAGCACTACTACTTAACAGTAAAATACCAACTTGTAATAAGAAATATGGTGTAGACAATAGGCGGTCTTATCGCTAAAAGCGATCTCTTCCAGACAACCATGGTCTTATGGAATTTTATATACAGATTGTCAAGAAAGGCAGGGTGTACATATAAATAATAATGGTGACAAAAAAGCAATGCAGTGTTATAAGTTGAAAAAAAGAACAAGAAAGATCACAGTTCAGCAAACCGACATCGTTTTAAACAAGACAAAGGTGAAACAATTAAAGTGGGAGAGGGCCAAAAACTATAACATAAAAGACATGTAGTGCTCCTTAATTTGCCTCTGAAAGGAGTAGAGCGTTGGAGCCTTCCTTATAGTTAGCGGTAAGGAGTTCCAGAGACTAACCGCATGGACACTAAATGATTTATTATAAAAATTGCTAGAATGAGAAGGAGTTCGTAGACATAAGTTAGAATTTGAACGATTTGAAGTTTCATTCAACTATACAGTGTCTTGTATTATTAAAATGCAATAACACTGTATACAGGTACATACTATTGTAATAGGTAATCGGTGAATGTTGACGGTAAATTATTTCGTCATTTTAATTAAAGGTTTAATAGCATTGTTTTTATGGCTTATTCCACAAATCCCCTTAGATGATCCCCTGTGCAGGGGATTTCTGGACATTTTGCCCACAAATCCCCTTCGCATAGCCGCAGGGGATTTCTGGACTAGAAGTCTACAAAGTAAAAAGTAAGTCACGATTCACGTATATTATGTTTTCAGTAAATTTATCAGTAACTTCTTCAGACAGGACACTGAGATTGCGCTAAAAAATTAATTGCTCGGGTTGACTGAACAATTTTGGGTTTCTTGAGTTTATTTAGGTACTCATTTAAAAGAGTAAAATTATGTGAATATAAAATGAAATAGTTTGTTGTGTTTTCGAATCAATCATTCGATCTGTAATAAACGTCAACCTTTCTATCTGCAGGTCATAAAACATAAAAAAATATTGCGAGTTATTTTATCCTGTTCGGATTAAAACGTCGCATCTTTACGACTTCCAATACGTCATTGCAGGGAAACAATAAACCACCTGACACGGTTACCTCCTCGATTCCAGCTAGCAAACACTGTGTCCAGTTGTTGGCGGAAAAACGGGACCACTGACCGGTACAGTCGGACTTAGGCTTTCGTAACAGCCGCGCGGTCGCTCGTACTAAGCCTGTATTGTTCGGGACGTCGCGTCGTGAAACTTTTTGTCGTGTTGTATTTTTTGTGTTGTGTTGTATTGTTTGTTCCGATGTGATGTAAGTTTTAGTTTGTATTCTATGCCGCGTTAGATTGGGGCTTTTTGATAAGCTTGTTAATTATGCTTATTGGAATGCAATTTGTTACGCGATAAGAATTGTTATTGTATTAATGACGTCGTAATACTCGTAATGGATGCGGAGGTTTCGAGGGTTTATTGCGTGCCGCAGCGGTTGTGGGTTCGATCCCTGTTCATATTTATATGGTAACTGGGGAAAGGTTTTTTAGAAGTATTTTTAACATCATGTTCTGTGATGCTTTCATTATGTGTACGGTTTTTTTACTATACCTATCTTTGGCAAAATAAAGAAAATTCATAGTTTGCTCACTGAGCGGGATAACGACAACATTGTTACAAAATTCCAAATATCATTGGAAATTTAATAACATGCGCGCGGGTTGTGAAATACTATGGATGTGTACGGATGTATTGTATTACTAACACTTTATGGACATTATGGACTTTGTTTTCAAATATTTGGGAAATACTATGCCTGTTTCCTGAACTGAGCGTCTTATTATTAGAATACCTATTAATTTTTCACATGGTTCCATGAAAAAACGCCACGAAGAAATACATATCATTATGTGATGCAAAAAACGTCTTTTCTATAGACCTATTGTGAAACTCACTATGGGAGACAGCCCCAGGCCAGCTATGGGACACTTCTAGATTTTGATGATGATGTAATTTAAAGTCACTATTAATCATCTCTAGTGCCAGATTTGAACCCACCTCATTATAGACAAAAAATAAACTACTCGTTTATACATAAATAAATACATTTACAGCTTAACAAGCTTCGCTAAACGAGTCCAACAATTTCACCGCAAAAACTTTATAGCTTCCGACGAGCGATTAAATATCGAATCGGATGTATGAGTTATAACTCGTTATTTTGTAATAAGTTTTACGGCGTGAGTCATCCCAGCCGTGCTATGGGAGCTAATTGCAGTAACCGACTTGTTACTTAAAGAAAAGTTGTTAGATTTGGTTATAAACTCGGTATAACCAACGTACGTACTCGGTAGTATGTTATCTTAAAATTTCCTAGTGCCGCGATTTGGTTGTGTGCGTGACCAGGGCCCCAATTCTGCTAATTTATAACGCTTCAATAGTATCTCGATTGAATAGTCTGCCACATTTTGTATACGGAATGTGCCGAAATAGCGTCGAAAACTATTTAAATTTGTACACAGAACGTACCAAAATGTGTCGATCTATTCAATTCTGTATACGAAATGTGCCAAAAATGTGTCAAACTCTTCAATTTTGAATACAAAATGTGGCAAACAATTCAATCGAGACACTATTGAAGCGTTATAAATTAGCAGAATTGGGGCCCTGTATGTACGCTCCGTAGAACGCACACAAACGAACAGTATCGTCCTCAGTCCTCAGGTATCCATCGAAAAGCTCTGTGTGCGTTGTAACCTTCGTCGGCACACAATAGGACAAAGGCATGCACACAAATAAGTACATAAATTGCACGTTATCTATTTATTTTATAGTTATCTACTTGCCTTTTGGAATCCAACACTAGACCAGGCCTCCCCTAATTACGGTACTTACCTACTATTATTATGCATACACAGACCGGATTTAGGCTCTTTGACTTCAACAGCTTCCCACCGCCTTTTGAATATTATCAGGCTACCTGCTGGGGGATTATATATTATGTACTCCTTTTACCGAAGCGTGGTCTTCATGGAGGCCGTTATCAATAGTAATAGTATCAATTACAAATACAAGCTTACCCCCAAAGCTTCCCGTATTTAGAATTTTTGTGTCAGTTTAACCTCCTTTTTATTCCTTTAGGGGAGAAATTTCCAAATTTTTTTTCTTAGTTCTCCCACTTACTCTTCAAGTAATATGCGCGCCAAATTTCAGCTTCTACCGTTCAGTATTTTATATTATAAGGGCCTATTATCATTGCTTGTTTTATCTCACTTTTCTCTTCACATAGATATCCAGTTGCGTCTCATTAAAATTGTATTCCCCTCAACAATTCCTGCCTATTCGGCCTACTTTTCTCCTTTCATACTGGTGTCAATTAGCCGGCCAGCGTTACTTATTATCGTATCGGGCGAGATCGTTAGAATAGTTAGAGTTACGATTTATTCGACCGATAGCGTCTGTAGTTGTTCTCACTGAGGTATGTTACCAATGTGTCCCGGTGAGATACTTATTTTAAACATGTTCGCTTCGGGAAACTTTAACTTTTGATCAACAATGTGTAGTGTCTACACGAAATGTCGTTATGTAGCCCCAAATTATTGTTTCCCCAATCATCGTTTGTTTCAAAGCCGCCGAGTAACTTTGGAAGTCTTTATAAAATTAACTGCCTATTTATGCTTTTTAAAAAATAACTTTGCATTGTGCTTGGTGTTGAAGAATTTTGTGCGTTTAAGAATTTTATGAGGATAAATCATGCCTTATCCTAGTTGATAGACCCCGGTCGGCAATCAGACAATCGGCTTGTGTAGCGATGAGTCCTGGGTTCGATTCTAGATTTTCGTGTAATAAACAAATGTTGTATGTTATAGGTATGTTTTAGGGGGAAGCGGCAATTCCATCCACGGCGACTGTAGTACAGGTATTGTATGAGTGTGCATTTAGCGTTTTCTGTTTTATATTTACAGAGAAGCCATAAAAGGTCACCAGTAATTAACGATGATGCAGTCATAGATCCTTCATACAAAGAGCGTTGTGCTAACAACGTTAATGAGTTGACTGTATCTAGGGCAAAGCGTCTCGGCCCTGAGAAATTGCTTCAGGTGTCAAAATGCAGCCTGTGAATTGAACGATTACGTTGCTCAGTTAAAGATCACAATTATGTTACTTTTCACAAAAAAGTCATCATCGATGAATAGAAATAACTCAAAAACTACTAGTCAGATGTTGCTCAAATTTTATGGAACTAGACGACTTTATGGAACTTTTGAATGAAAGAAAAATTATGATAATTGATTCACCCAGTGAAAATGTATGAATTAGCACACAAAAAATACAGAATGAATGGAATTGAAAACCTCCTTCTTATTTGAAGTCGATTAAAAATTTAAACTGAGCCCTGAATCCCAAAGCTCTTGTGGCTTCAACCCATTAGTGATCTCATACTGAACACGGACCTCCCCTCATGATTGAGGAGGCCAGAAACTTGCACCTCCACCGCGCTGCTCTAGTGCGTAATAGTGGAGGAGTTACTGGCCAACCCAATGGCAATTGCAACGCCCAAATATTTTTTTACATTCAGCAATTCAAGGATAACTTGGTTAATAAGTTCTTCGCGACTTAAAACGAGGCAATAAGATCCTGTATGGTGATAAGACGACATAGAATTTACCAGCCAAGCCAGTACAGCTAAGAACTTAGGTGCTCATTAATACAAATGCTGTACAATTTTAGTGTTTCGTACCGACCACAAGCATATTAATGCATGCATTAGTAGTAAAATCCTTAGCCCGTATGAATATTAATACTGTATTAATACGTATAGGCACGTTAAGTTTTAATGGCTACTGCGTGCCAGCAGTTGGCTTTTGCTAAGCATGTTTAGATTATTGGTATTGAAATGTAAGTTATGGATTTTTTTAATATTAACAGCCAACTGAGAAGCAAATGGTAAATGAGCGACCGAAGGACATCAACAAGGCACAAACACAATATACTTATTATTTTTGACGTGACAACGTCTTATAAATTGGTTTGCCGGGTGACACTTCAAGAAACTGCGTTACGCTCCGCTCACGTTATACGCTCACAATGAGAGCGAGTGAGAGGCACGCGTCCCTTCCACTCGGGCATGGTTAGCCCGCCTAAGAGCGAGAGAGACAGACATAAAAAGCACAATCGGCCTTTGCGTTCGGCTTTGTATTAAAGACAACAGGACTTAGATCGATCCATCCAAGGATTTTATAGCTGAAACTTGAATGGGCTGGAACGGAGCCTGATCTTTTACCATTTAAAGCTTAATTGTGTATCCTGTGTAGCAAAGTTGTATAAAGTGTAGATTGTAGATGCACCATGAAAAAAATCAAAATCAATCAATTGTTGGTAAATCAAAATACTGGTTTCGGTTGAAAAGAAGGAAATAAATAAAATAAATCTGATGTTGGTAAATCAAAATATTCTTTTGATCTAACAGAAAGCAATATCTTCAGTATATCCAATGTAGTAAGAGCGACAATCGATAAAACTTGCCGTCTCACGTCTCAAGAACTACAAAGTTGTAAAGCTAACATGTCGTTGAATCTACTGTCAACTTGTAAACCAATCAAGTTCGTGTCACCGCTATAATGGCTGTGACACACTCTCGCAAAACATATTAGCTTTAACGGCTAACTGTGGTAACTTTGTATTATGCTATGAGTTTTTGTGCTTACATGAGAGACAGATCATGATGATAATGACGGAAATGATGATGATGATAATAACATATTAATATGTAGTTTTATTTTGACAAACCAAATGAAATAAGTCTTTAAACGTAAATGTTATTTAGTTCTATAAACATTTTCGCCTCAAATCTATGAAATGTTTTTGATAGATTTCTATTTTGGTGTAAGTACGAAGGATTTTAATAAAAACAATTAAAATTATTGGAACAATTTAATCTAAGTTATCACATCTAAGTTATTTTTGCAACAAGAAATAGATTAACTTTTATATTTATCAACACGAAAATCACGAAAGAATCAAATTTTGTCATTACCAACTTTCCCCGTTAGCTGAATAAGCAACAATTTTGTGGGTCTGACACTCTAAGCATGTGGGTAGTTGTGTAAACCCACCATTGCGGCACCAGAACCTATTGGGCGATCAATTAGACACAGGTAAGATTGTAAATACCAGCTGGACCTTTCCACTTGTAGACTGTCAACAGTGCCTGCTTTATTAGCGGTGTACACATCGGACATTTGAACAGTTGAGTTACTAAAGGTTATCTGGATTGACCTTTATTGGGTAATTAATGTAAGGTGTTTTACTTTTTTATGCGTCGTGCAATGACAAGGAGTAAGTAGGTAATTAGTGGGTGGATTCCTCGTTTTCTTTGTTACTTTACACAGAATTTCATAGACGACGCCGACGATAGTTATTTAATTTACCACCGATGCGTGTCCACGCGGTATTTCACGATGAAAAGTTTACAAAATGTTGGCGTTTGTTTTGATGTGCGTGAATCTCATGATTAGGTATGTGTTACAAATAATTTCAGGTGATAATTTGTCTGAACAAATAAGAAGAGAATTTTCTTATTCGTGAAGCTTTATTACAATTGGCAGGTACGGAACCTAATATCAAATCTTGGTGTGAGGTTGTAAACGTATGACCAACTTTTAGTGTTAGTGTCTGAATTATTTGACTGATTGACGAATTTATCGAACAGTTTTAGTGCATCTTATGATTGCGTATTTAAAATATTACTAAGCATGTTCCTAACAATAGATAATTATGTATTTTTTTCGGATTAAAGTACAATGTAAATCTTATTAGCAAAATACTTACCCACTATATAATAATACAATATTCCATTGCGTTCTTGAAATAAACAAGACAATGGTAAAAAATAGAATTGAATAGTCGACGCCATAACGAATTACTGGTAATTCGATATAAAACCACTTCGCATTGTTGCCGGATCAATAAATTCGTAAAAATGTACACATTTCCATATTCTCATTGTAAACCACGTGATTCATCCGGATGATTCAAATGGCACACTTGCAAATTAGCGTTTAACAATATTTTCTATTACACATACACATACACACCCAGCCATATCAGAGTCAATAACAATCGAAGGGCATCGACCTTTACGACAAACGTGCATTTAATAACTATGCAGAACACAGGCTAACGATATATTAGCCATCGACTTATTTAACCGACCAGTAAAGAGAGACCTATCTACTACTTTATTCAAATCCCTTTGAGATTCGTAAATCTACGGCAAGAGAAGAAAGACACAGTTCATAATAGTGTGGACACCAAAAATATTGAGCCAAACAGTCGATTTGTAACATCTTCAAAAGATCTCCAGAAAGTTAATAGATTCGAAATATGTTCGCTTCGACATGTGTAGAGTTGAAAACGATCGTATTTGAATAGTGAATTATCGATGTTTTAATATGGAATGGAGATTTATTTCACGATGGACTAAGCATAAAATTCTTTCATGCTTCACCAATAAATACTTTAGAACAAGAACGCAACCATGAAGACAGAATGAATAATACATTTGCAGAGAAGTATGTGTTTTATTTCATTAGGATTAATTGAACATTGCTTGTATTTATGTAAAAAGATAGTGGCCTGCCATGACTCAGACATACTCCTAGATGGTCTTAGATATCAGGCCCGATAAGACCATAAGGAGCCAAAGTCCAGGCCATAATGGGATCTGCACGAACAGCGATGCTTAAGTAATAACTCTTGATTTATGCTGCGCAGGCGCCGCTCGGCTACCTCTTAGAATTTATTACGTGTTCTGATAACATCGTTCTTGATAATTTCACGAGCATTACAATATTCTGTTCTATCGATTCCTGACATTTGACTCGCGCTATCTTCTCCAAGTGTCATACAAGTCGTTACTCTCTCTTATCTAGAGGAATTGCAATTACAGCATTATATTCTATGAATGGTTTTACTGTCTTCGCGGTCATTGCTTGTGTGTTGTTAGGTGTTGTTATTATTTACGTTGACTTTCTTATTTATCAGTTAACTTTATCGTTTCAATTGAATTTAAATTATTGTAAGTCTTGATATTTTTTTCTATCACTGTTACTTTATGTTGACTTTAACTATTGACTTTACAATTAATTAACTAAAGTTGTTCTTTCACAGTACATGTGAACAAACTTAAATTATAATAAATACATACAATATAACGAATTAATTGCAAGATATTTGCAATCCTTTTGTGTGGTAAGGCGAATTAAATAAAATGAAATCCAATCCAGTATATACTTTATTTCGACCACAAACATTATTTCTATTTAACTTTACCCGCAACTATTTCACCATATTTCACTTATTTGTGAAAACTTGTAATTGGCCTTATATATTGTATATCCTTTTCTACTGTATTTTTACTAGCTGTAAGTTTTCCTAAGATAAATAAATAAAATAAATAAAATAACCTCTAATAACCGTTGTTTCTAATTAAGTTGCTTTCTAGGTCCTCGCTTACCATGCTTTCTAAACTAAAGTAAATTAATATTTTTACAATGTAGGTTTACGTACCAAATTATATATTTTATGAATATGCATAACTCTTTTAAAAATAATAATATTATAAATAAAGAAAAATAAAATAAAAATATTCCACGATAACATCAACACAAAGTTTAAGGCGAACTCAATTTACTTTGATGGTTTTTCCATAACGGAAGTTGAGATAGAATACCCGATATGTATTTGCCTTTTGACCTCGATATCTGGGATCAGGAGCATGGGCTAGCCAGTTGCTAGGTCACTAGGAAGTCGTAAATCAGGATAAGCTTCTATAAGTCCAACGACTAACGTAAACCAGTAGCATAATGATAACTATAATGATTTCTCACTTTACGGGGGAATAATGGCTGTCTATGGTGAACTTTTCAATGTAAGGCTATTAGCCAAAAGCTACTATGTCAGACTTTAGTTAATAACTCAAGGAATGTTACAAGTATATTTCAATATTCTAAACTTGTAGTTCATTTCCATTCACACTATTTTGTATTTACACAAATATACTGACTTTGTTTAAATCAATAAGTAGGCAAATTAAATTATTTATAACTTAAACAATTTTCATTTATGATTTAAGATTGAGAACATCGAGGCAGTCATTACGAGTAGTTCATAAAAGACTATTTTTTTCCAAACAGGAAAAACAATTAAGTTATTGAGAGACGTGATTAAAAATCGCATATAACGATAAAAAATGTTCAATATTTACAAATTTTGTTAATAAAATAAAGAAGTTTATCTTTAGTGTACATGATTAAATTGCAGTCTAAAATATAAGCTTTTGGGCTGTGATAAAATCATGTTATTTGGAAATCAAAACGCTTAGACAGTACATGTTTTCAAACATACGTCGATAACTCAATGTTGATTGAATATTTATTGTGAAATATTAGATAACAATCTATATTTATATCACGTAAATGTTGTATACGTTACGTTGAAAGCAAATTAAAATTTCATTCACAATTCTTTGTCTTATCTTATCTTCCTTTTGCATTCCGATGTAACATGGCGTCAATTCTAATTTGTCCAAGCCAATGTACTACAAGCGTCGCGTAAACAACTTCGGTTTTATAATGTCCAGTTGCAATGAGATCATTCTCTTCAATTTACTTGACATGAGTAATTCTTGCTCCCTTTGTGTCGCTACTAATTTAATTATCTCCAAAGATATAAATCAGAGCAATTACTGCTCTTTGATTTATCTGTGTGCAATCATTAGTTCTGTGTTCGCGTAAATTTTGCGTACATTACATGGAACTACTAATTCATTAGGTTACAGAGCTACAGGTTTCTGCAACAGGTTACAAGTTTTATTATGTTCTCATAAATCTATTACGGCGTTTACTGCTATTTAAACGTGAACATTTCGTAACTTGATATTTTATATACTCTTATCTGATATTCTTACTTCAACATATTGTGCTTCAATGTAGGTGTCTTGTTGGGTGTTCGTTTCATTTGAAGTTTTTAAAAACTTTTATGTTTAAAATATAAAAATCTGTATTCTTACATGTTATTTTGTGCAATTATAATACTTTTATGTACAATTAAGGAGGTGAAATTTATTTTTATCTAATTGTATGAAAAATATTATTCGATCTTCTAGTTGTATTCATGTTAATGTAAATTTTTTTAAAGAAAGCGACGTAACCAACTGATATAATATTTACATTAGAAATAAAAGAAACTCGTACTAATTGTTTAAAACAAGCGGTAGGTATCGTTTCAAAACAGATCTTATGATAAAACTACCCAAGGATAGACCAATATCCTACCAGAACAACTCAAACAAGTACAAACCGCATCAATCACTGAGAAGTTTACAATTACCGTCTACTTGTCTTTGACGTTTGTTTAGTAAGTTGTGGTTGATGAAGCTTCCAGTGATATTAATGGTGTTTACTAAACATTTAACAGCGTCGAACAAATAAATATGTTTTGACCCAGTTGCCAAAATACGAGTTCAAATAAGTATTCAAATTGTGATATTATTTAATGTCAGAATAAAAAATAAAATATGCTATATAAACTTAATTAGCTTATGTATTGATAGATATACAGTGCGCCCAACTTATCTCTGAAATGGCAAAAATTGGAACTAACGAAAAGTCATTCATAAGTACGTTGTGGTCATTCATCTGTCAGTTACTAGTGTGCAATGATTGGTCAAATAAATGTCAAATGCGTCCGACAGCGCCTCTTTCGTTTCAATCTTAAGTTGGGTTTACTATAGGTAAGGCGCTGTCTCTGTCACCCACACGTTGTGAACGTCAACTGTCTGAAATTAAGAGTTCATAATACGGCCCAAGTAAGACAAAAAATTCAAGAGCATTGCTTTACAACGGGCACTAATATACCTATCAAACGTTTACTTCGGTCACTTAGATTTAAATTTTTAATTACGTGTAGTTACTTTTCGAAATAGTTTTGTTGTTATTATCATCATCTTTGGATACTTACCTACTCAATGATTCTTAAATATCCAAACAGAATAGCGTGAAACACGTTTGAAACAAATCCTGACTCATTATTCTTGCGTCCTGACAATGGAGTCAGAAATCCCTACTTTTAGACAATGCTAGTTTGTTACTTAGTTGGACGAAGGCGCCAAGGGAGGCACGTTAATCTGACAACTAACAAAGCACAATACAGCCTGCGGCCGCTGTTGGACTTATTAACGGGCCCCTGTCACTCCGCCGAGTAACTTTCAATTAGGACCTTCCCGCGGATCAACGACGGAACGAAATACTAGTCAACCGTTATTGTTTAACTCAGCATTACATTACTGCCTCTGTTTGCATTGCAGAAACAAATATACTAACAAATACAGCAATGGAAGTTCTAATTGCGTAGCAGTAGTGAATAAGCGTGATATTTTGGAGGCCGTCGTGATGTGGAAAGTCTGTGAAGGAGATAATTAGACAATGCTCTAATTAGCGGATGATAACAAAGAGATTGCGCTTTTATGTAGATCCTTACGTATGTTACTTAGTTCACTTTCTATTTGCCAGTATACTGATTTAAATTTTGCCAAAAACAAGGTAAAAACAGTACAGTGGAAATTATAATATTATGTTAGACTTCTACTGTTAGTTATGCAGTAGAAATATAAAAAAATTCAAGTCTAAAATGCTTGTTACACCGTCAAAACGTTCATACTAAACGCCTGAAGAAAGCAAAGCATAAAAACTAGAATGTCACGCATATTAAGATCAATCGATAAAATGTTACAACGATTCTTGTTCTCGTGTTATTTTAACGGGATCGTTCTCAGAATGTCGTCACTTCCGACGCATCGAGTGGAGATTGAATAATAGTTTCTTGACCAAGGCCAATATTTGTCGAGTACAAAAAGCCGATTTAAAAAGGCACCGTGTGGAGGATGTGATTTGAATAAACACGGGTTATATTAAGAATAGTGCACGATCCAACCTGTCGGTACGAGCTTGATACATCAAATCTAAAAGGAAAAATGTAGAATCGTATTACGCAATTGCAAATAGATATTGCATTGCCAAAATGATAATGGTTATTTATTTCACTATCGCAACTGAATAAATGGTTCAAAATTAAGTCAATGAGGTCATCGTCTTGTTCTGCAATCAGTGAATTCATAAAAATCATTCATAAAATCATTAAACTTAATTACCTATATCTGCGTATTACGTTCCGTATTTATACTTCGTTTGTGTTAGCAGCCCTCACACCACTCATAACTCTAATTAATTGTAAAGGTCCATTGCATCTTCAGGGTTGTCAGTAAGCTAGAAAGGTGGTAATTTCAAATCCGTTATCGCAACGTACACACGCGGTTCAGCATATTGCTTCAAACGGCCACGTTCTCACTCTACGAGTAAATTGGCATCGTTCATCAGGTCTTTTGCCGAGGTATTTAAATTTTAGTGACTGTTAACGGCAATCCCAATATTTCCTTAAATTCTGGAAAAGTTTATAGGTAATTATGACTAACAGTAGGTACATCTGACCAATGCTAGGCTACCTGAGTTTCGTAAGTAGATGATGTATAGAAATTGCAAGGATAAAATATAGAAACGAAGCAGCGTTAAATTATTAGATTCGCTTCATTATATTTTGTCGCCTATGTTAAAGACAAGCACTCAATTATTTTTTTACAATGATTTGCAATGATTGGTAGCTTTATATCTACTCATAAAACCACAAATTAAATCGACATAGTTTAGCCAGATAACTATTTTCCTAAAAAAATCAATGGAAGTTACAATCCAAAAGAATAAAATTATAATCGTATTGAAGTAAAATGACTTTAGTTGTAGGTATAACTAACAAATTTTACTTTACGCGCGACATGGCCTAGTGTGCTTATAACTTATACTACCTACTCGGAAGGACGCTTATCTGTCGATCGGTGTATTGAACAATTTGATTGGAGAGATATCGGGGAGGCTTTCGATACTTTTGTGTACGCTAAGCGCTTACAAAATGCATGCTATTTGTATATGGACTTTTAAGTAGAAAGGCGATAAGATACCATGCATTTTTATATTAACAATGAAAAGGGCCATACACATTTTATACATTACAGCTTTTCCTTTTGTGTAAATGTTTGAATTACTCGAAAGCCGACAATATAAACATTATGACTAGAAAGTTCTAAATTATTTGCAATGATTTGGCATTAAACGCCCGTGATGTCGATGTGGGAGTCTTTAAGAAAATAATTAGATAATAGACTTTTAATAAGTAAGACACACACAGTCAGACCTAGAAAGGAAATTTAAATTCACTATTCAATTATTTGGTTTTCAGGGAATCGAACAATACACTTTGGAGAACTGTCGGACTGGTATGGTGACCACTGTGCATAGGGGTGGTCAAGTAAAGTAATAATCTAATAATGTATCGTCAAGTTCTATAAATTCCTATTTTCATATCTATTCAACAGGATGCATGCAAATCTTTATCAGCGCTGTACCACGATGTCCTACTTGATAAAGATGTCAACAACTGTATATTTACTTTCACAGTTGCTTTCATAAGTACCTATTGTAATGCAACAGAATTAGGTTTCTGTGGAAAAACAGAGTAACGGTTTTCTTTATATACCTGCCACAGACTGCGACTTCCACCGCGGAAACATTTTTTTTTGAGTTTACATTGACCATGTTCAAATTAAAAATTATTTCTCCTTTTTCACCACATAATACATCTAGTTTCGATAAATAATTTCTATTTTCAATTTTTCTTTTCTTTTTGATATTTGTTTATAAAAATAGATGTTTATTTATTTATTTTGTAACACCTTACAAAAAAGGTATACCTATTGATCAAAGCATAAAGTAATGAGTTTTAAAATTTGTTTTAAAAATCCATTTACTTTTCTAAAACCAATTAGAGATTCAGGGCCTGATTAAGAGTTCTGACCGCCCTAGGCTAATTATCAGGACGCGCCCCCCCGGGCCCCACAGGGGCGCCATAAGGTGTGTTGGCGCCCGCGTGCAAAACCGATTTGCACCCCCCCCCCCCCCGGGTTCAATACGAATTTGTCCATAATATAAGCGTGTTATAGTCGCGCGTTCGGGCTAAAAAGTTGTATATTAATGTTTATAACATGATTCATGGTATGATTCATGGTTGGACCTGGATGGCGCAATGGTTAACATGCCGGACCGCTAAGCCGAGGGTCCTATGGGGTTGATATGACGGACGAACGACAATTAACAAAAAAAAAGACAAACAAATGAAGTGCGACAAACTGTACTAACAGACTACAGACTGCAGTGTCTAAACTAAAGTCACTTTTCTATTAAATACGGGGAGCCCCGCGCGTCGTTGTTTCATTCACAGAGTTACCTTTAGTACGCGAAAGGTAGACATGACACTTTTCTAGTGATGTGGCACGTACTATGTTTATATCGATATTTTTTCCACGGAAAAAAATAAGAGGAACATTAATTAAATAAGGTTTGTTATACCTAAGTGAAAATGAATCTGGTTTATTCAGTTTAGGCTATTGTGGTACTAGCACATAAGACTTCATTAAAATTAATATTGTTGATAGACAGACAAGTAAATATTTAAATAATTTTAATGTAGACAAGGAATGAGCTAGTAAAAAGATTTACAATTATGTTGTTATACAATTAGAATATTTTATTCATCACAATAAATATCATATCAGCTCATACTAACATCCCTACAACCTACAAGCACTTAGTGACTCTTCATCACTAGTATTTTCAACTTCTATGATAAAATCTAAAGCTACCGAAGTCATTTTAAAACACAACAACAAACAAAAATGTGAGTGAGATTAAAATCGATAAACGCGGTCGATATAGTGTCGCGCATTACTATTACTAAGGGTGACGTGCGGTATGCGGGGTGTCCCTTCCCCCGCGCCTCACCTCATATGCCGATTGCCATGCGGACCTGTCGCGTACTGTAGGTACCTTTAGCGAGCTGCGATGTTGCCAGCTCGCACTCGCTCATCAGTCTCATCACCGACCGATTCCAGTGATAAGGCAGCTGGTGTTTGTTTTACGCGCGCAAAATTCAGGGATTCTCAAGCTTTTTTAGTTCACACCGCATTTAGTTTTTGTATTTTGGTCTCGATCTAGTTGAAATATGTAGGGTGCAATGATGCTAGTAGATTAGTAGTGCAAGCGAAGACTCGATTTCGGCGCCCCCCCCGATCCTCGCGCCCTAGGCTGCAGCCTAATTAGCCTATAGGGTAAATCAGGCCCTGTAGAGATTGAAGAAAAAATACAGAAGTCAACGACATCAAAGAACATAAATAAACACAAGCGAAATTAAACGTAGTCACTTAATGTAAAAAACTTGATTTTGATTTCCTGGATAAAGTGAAGTTATTAGCTAATGAGGTATTTGGATTTTGGGGAGTTTAATCTGAACCCTTATAAGATATATAAACCCTCAGCGAGGAAAGTTAAAAGAATTTCGTGACTAAATAGAACTGGTAGCCGGACTAAGCTAAGCTTTAGTAATGAGGTGGCTAACTTAAATTAGTTGAATAATTTTGTATTTTCTTTTTGTAAGATACGAAGCTTTAATGGAACTAAGGTTTTCAAGCTTAGTGAGATTATGTTTTATGAAATGGATATGTCACAGTTAATGTAATGCATGAATTATTTAACTAATTTATTAAATAGGATATATAATATTACCATTATTTGCTTAAAACTAAGGACTATACTGATAAAACGACTTTAAAATAATGCTTATTTGATTTCTCGCTTGTCGTTACAAGTGCGTGACGTCACATGCTAGGCACTTTAGTGAGTACTTAGTAAGTTTAAGGTTTAAGCTATTTGTAAAATAGAGTACTATACGAGTATCTTAACATAATATTCTGTCTCTTAATATTCTGTCAAGAGATTTTCCTCCACCGCTTGCCGTGATAACGATACATGACTGTAACTGGCATCATCAACGCAAATAAAAAAAATTAAGAAAAAAAACAAATTCTCTGCTTTCATGATAATACGGCCACAACATTCATCGTTGTGTAGAATTCAATTGTTCTTTCGTTATGCCAATTTTGTTTCATTTGTCGGTCTCGGCTCGTGCTTGTAAACCTCGGCAATGGACGTAACAGCATTTGCACGGCGTTTGTACGCGTGTTAGTGACAATTGTGTAGTCATTTAATACTCGTTATATAGACTCAAATTTAATATAATTTACTTAAAGCACTTGATCTTTCACACTGTTGGATTCTTTTTACTTACACAATACGATGTCGACAATTCATATGACTGTTTGAAGGATGATAAAAAACTAAACTTATTTTTTAGATTGAAATTACGTGAAATCTTCCATAATTTACAGACATTAATCAATTTCAATTTTATTATTAAGTATAGATTGGATCTCAACTCAACGGACTCATCGTAACATTATTTACTTGTCCATGAATTACAGTGAACGACATGATTGTCTATCCTAAATTGATTCCTCAAGTGCGCTGACATGCTTTCACCATACCACCGGGGCTGTCCAATCAACCAATTACAAACACAAGAGGATTTAGCCCATTAGCTCATTGAAGGAAATTAACAATTGCTTGAACTCCAAATAACTCGTCAAGCTAATTCCGTCACGTCAGTTATCATTTGTCTCAAAGAGCGCGATGACCTGTTTGTTGTGAAATGTTATCGTTAATATTGGGGATAATTAGCTATTGATGGTTGGGCAATTGATGGCCACTTGTTAAGGCTTTGTGTGGTTAAGAAGATTTAGGTCGATTCAGTCTGTCGTATTAGAACTCGTCAATATTATTTGGAATTTGGATAAAGGATACATTGAAAAATTAATATGAATTTGTTTGATGAACTGATGAAGACGAACATTGATCATGGTAGCGCTTATACTACTAAAGCTAAAAACGTGAAAGTCTAAAACATTATCTTTATGAGGTTTAGTTGTCGACGAGTTCCTTTTATTAAAAGGTAATTTAATATTGAGAATATTTTTTTTTGATATATTATCCCTAAGCGAGTGAATTGAAGAAATAGTTTTTTGGGAATGAACATTTTTAAAATAACTCTACAAAAACTAGTATTTCATTTTTT
Source organism: Hesperia comma (assembly GCA_905404135.1). Classification (NCBI taxonomy): domain Eukaryota; kingdom Metazoa; phylum Arthropoda; class Insecta; order Lepidoptera; family Hesperiidae; genus Hesperia; species Hesperia comma. Next base: position 19,364,840 of record FR990019.1, on the reverse strand, counting down.
ATTTCTACAGAAAATTTCTATAGAATAAAAAAAATAACCAGTTTCAACAATTTTGGAGAATCATCTCCGAAGGGCTAGGTATTCATAAAAAGAGTTGTAATTTAATGATAATTATATTGCTGTAAAGAGTTTTAGATACAAAATAAAAACAAGGCCAAGTACTTAATCACAAAAGGACGACCACTAGCCCAGTTAGTCCTGATCCTAATCATTCCTTCAGCAAGTTATATCCCTGTATAGAAGACTAGACGTCTAAAACACCACAATTTAAAAGGTGTTCTTCTGCGCAAACCGCAACACCAGGTAGCTTAGGAACAAAGAAAAAATATATACAACTGCAGTGGAACGAAATAAATTCTAATGCTAACTTTATTAATTCCTCTACAAGTTGCTTACGATAAGTCAGGGTGTTTATTTTAAACTACATCACGTTACCAACCTGTTGGTCTGTTATGACGGGATTATGATAATTAAGTAGGTTTAACACCGTTGATTGACTTACGATTTAAATAATATCCATAGAATTTTAACTGCATACGTGAAAGATATTTTTAAAGTTGCTTTTTATTTTTATGTTATTTGAAACTAAGCCATCTAATATTGTATTTAAAAATCAAATCGTCATATTCGTTTGCTCTACACCAATTGCGAAATTAAAAGAAAAGTGCAAATATCAGAGGATTCTAAAATGTGTCTACTATGTTGTCTGAAATCTAAACAATCTTTCCATGTTAGAATATAAAACGCAGAAAGAAGCAACTAGGAAGTATTAAATTAATTCAACTCAAGTGACAAAAAACAAAAAGTGCTTAATAATGTTCAGACAGCTGCATACTTAAACAATTCAGTTCTACAAATGACGGTTAATATGTTAAATTGCAGAATTGCTTCAAGGCCAAGAACGACAGAACGATAAGAAGTGGTTGATGGATGCGCGGACGCACTTACTCACATCCTTTCTGATAGTCTTGGCTAAGAAATATTGCAAATGATAACATCTGGATTGGATGTAACTGTCATTTCTTCCCCTAACACAATACCGACCATCGTAATGTAAATGTTAGTACATTTAGACATTAAAGTATCTATATTCCTGTCAGCTTGCTAGTTATTCGTATGGATCTTTGGATTGTTTTATTGACGTTGTTTTTGTCTGCATAGAAATAAAAAAAATATGAGTAACAATAACAAAATATACATTAGTCTAAATTACGCTTTATCTTTTGTATTAACAAAATCAACCGCACCAGCTTACTTAGTTACATAAGAAGTTGTTTGTAAGCTACCTAAAAGTCCATCCAATTCAATAATTATTCATTTTCTGTTTAAACTACTCTATTCAGGATTTACTAAATTAAAAATTAACAAATTAATAACCAGGTGTTAATCACAAAACTTTTAGAATATTAAATATTTTTCACATAGCAGATAGAACCACGGATAGAACGGCAAAAACTCGTTAGCACTCGTACAGCCATAACACGAAATTCATCTAGCCCCATTGACGGCTCAAAGATATCGGAATAGGCAGTTAATATGTAAAAAATATGAAACTGATTTTTATCCCAATATTACTAGCATTACAACCACGAACCTGTAGGAAATATCAATAAAGTTAGATATAAAATTAATTCTAAGCTTCTGCCACAGCGGAATTTTCAACTCATTAGCGCAAAGACAGGTACAGAATGTACAGATTTACACATTTTACTACATGTATTTTATTTCACGGACCATAGTAAATTACTGACATTAAACCTACTTTATGATCACCTTAACGATTACATTCCCCAGGCATGTACGTACAAATTGAATGTCGCACATTCTAGATACACATACGAAAATAAACCTAAAATATAACCTTACATATGGTTTAAAATGAGGGGAAATATTCCATCGACTGGCCTGTAAGCTCTTAGCGCAAATCTTGCGATAAACTATGTCCTGTTTGTATTCTAAGTAATTTGACTATACCTAAAATGGTATGCTTCGAATGAATACTGGTATACAATGATGTATTCAATAGATATTAATAATACATGTACATAAAGTAGCCGCGACCGAAGGGAATAATCGAAGTACTAGTAGAGTGAAAATTACAATTTCTCGAAAGCCTGACCAGGAACAAGAATTTATTCAAATCAACAATAGCGACAGCTTACCTCAACTTCTGGTAATATCGTGTGAGTTTCAGGATAGAAATGGTAATAAAAATAAGACCTCTTTTTAGTAAAAAGAAAATTTTATAATTACGATGTAAAAGGTTTTGTTGTGAACAAAAAATACGCGATTTGATATCAATCAGCAAATTGGATAGCTGGGCGAAATTGCCTGCTAACAAAACACATATACGTTTTGTAAATAGGTAAACCAAACATATAAATTATAAGTCACAGATATACATAACGCATAAAAACATATAAACATGGGGTTCGTCGATGAAGCAAAAAACAAAATAAGGCATAAAGCACCCAATGCTATTTCAGTGGAGCTTTAAAACAAAATAACTGAAGTGCGTCCTAACCGAAAGTCCAGACTTATTACCGAGAGTGGTATCTATATTCCAGCAAATTCCCGCTCTCGTCCATATCTCACGAACTTTCAACGTTTCCATCCGGTTTTTTCTGCTCTTAAACTATCTGCATATTTCATAGCAAAGTTGCGCTGTACATGCCTTCGCTGCAATGTTATTGTTGCTACTTGTTTAAATTCTACCTTATCTTTTGGCGTTGCAACAATTTTAGTATTAATACAATAAGAGATGCTATTTTTTCACCAGCTAGCATAGAATTTTGTTATTTTATGCTTGAGTATGCTTGTGTAGCTTATATTATTTTCATTCAAGTGATATTTGATTATTTAGTGGAGATAATATAAAAAAATAAATGAAAAATATGTCCAAGAATTAACTATTAGATTGTTACTTTTTACCGCGCGACACATTTACGGACTTAAAGCTCAAATATTGAAACAACAGAAAAATATAAATACTTATCCAAAGAAAATATATTCTATATTTCGAAGAGGGTGAGCTCACTCATGGAGACTCATAGAAGCATGTTCTACATGCAGGATTTGAGCCACGTTTAGTCTCAATACACTAACGAGCTTTGAAATGGTATTGATAGGATGAGATTAAATAGAGAGCAATTATTGAGGCCATCCTGAAGAGTGGCACACTTCTCGCAGAACATCAAAGATAATTCATTATAATTATTTCGCAACAGGTCTTCTCATTATTTTCCAATACATTCGTATTAAATTAATATAATAATATTAATATAATAATTATTAAATTATATTTATTTCTACTACATTACATTTGTAAAGTTGGCTTTCTGCAGAATGGCCATTTATACAATATTCCACATTTACTTGTCATTCGATAAAGGACGTAGCTCTAACGATACCGACTCCTACGGATTTCCATGTAAATGTTCGTCAAGATAAGTCAACGGAGTGACGTGGACTCTCAAACCCTGGCTTATGGCACGATAACCCTCGCGTGTACAGTTGATTGTAAGGTCATCAGTCCTTTTCTCAGTAACCTACGCACACTGTTGACACTGAATAATTTGTTTCAACAAATATTTGCAGCGTTAATGGAAACGAAACTTGTACATGAATTTGAAAGATTTTTACGATCTTTATTATGTCCTTATTACATCCATACTAATATTATAAATGCGAGTCTGTCTGTCTGTCTGTCTGTAACGTTTTCACGGCTAAACCACCGGTGCGATTTGGATGAAATTCGGAATGAAAATAGTTGAAGACCCAGAGTCACATATAGGCTATTTTTTTTTTTAAGTTTGTATGAAAAATCTAAACCGCCTGACCAATTTCGATGAATTTTCCCAGGAAGATAGTTGATGACGTACCTTCTTCCCCACTTCCCCGGTTCGCGATATAAACGAATTCCACGCGGGCGAAGTCGCGGGCAAAAGCTAGTTACAAATATAAAACTTTTTGTCTAAAACGTTCGTCACGTATTTAATATAATTTAAGATTACCATTTCCATCCCTACACTGCGCTGATACTTGGGACAAGATACAACACATTTCTTAAAAAATCTTACAACAAAATAACCCAACAGTGTGCATACAACGCTCAAAGTAACCGGCATGATTGTAAGGTCGCATGTATTATGCATAAATCTCGACCTAACTCGAATCCAAATCAATCCACGATACTTGTATAATGCGGACCAGCAAAACAAAAAGTGCTTACGTAATGAGAGCGAGGATGAACCTTGTTTGCCATTCCTTTGAACCTCCACAATTCGTGTTATTGGCGATATTTGAATCTGAATTACGTAAGGATAACAATAATACACAAACAAGTCCTATATCTATAGTACGTTCTTTGTACGTGATTTATTTCAAAGCGTAGAGTTTTTATAACATATTTCTTGAGCGCTTCCGTGCTTCGGAGGGCACGTAAAGCCGTCAGTCCTGTTGGGTATCGATAGATAACAGTCGTTAAGCCTTCGGGCGGCCTGATGACTTCTGACACTCGGTTGGCCATTAACCCCTCCACCAATCCGCAGTGGAGCAGCGTGGTGGTGTTTGCTCTAGGCCTCCTCAATAATGCGGAGAGACCCGTGCTCAGTAGTGGGCCATTAATGGGTTGCAGCCAGCAATCGTCGCCCAAGGATATCAAATATATAGAAGAACACCAATGTACAGGATTTCGGACACCAAATTATTTTACAGAAAAATAAAATGTTGTTATAACTGGTGTGACTATAATTATTATATATAAGCGATGTCGAACTATCGATGAACCAGTACATCTAATAGATAAACCATCATTTCAGAAAGTCGCCCCTTCAATCAAAAGATATCTTATTTTGGCAATGCTCGGCAAATTACTCCTAATCTCTATTGGGTCTCCCTTCAATCCGGATATAAGGCCCTCATGCTATTATCTACTACCAATCTATAGGGAGAACCGATGCAGCGATTAGCGAATGCGCTTGCCCGAGCGTACACAACCGGCAGATAAGGGTTCGATAACACTTAATGCAGATGCCTGCCATCCCAAGACCGCTACCATCAGCTTACAAGTAAATAAACTTGCATCGCGATACATTGCGTTCTAACTAAAGATAAAATGAAAGGTTAAATCAGTAGAAATGGAAATGGGCTTCTGCCTTCGAAGTATTGTTACAGAGCAATGTAAAGATCGCGTGCCGGTCGTCCGCGAATATGCAAATTTTGGTGCTGCGAATAATTGTCTGCCTACTTTTACCGGCCTAATATCAGCAAGCAATAAAGAGTCCGGGCTCCACGAAGCAAAATCCTAATCGTATGCATTATGTTCCCTGAGGAGTTCCTCAAGGCACGTTTCTAGAGCCAGTTTTATTTATTCGTCATTCGAGACTCGGAACTCGTGTTTTCACAGCAAATACTTAAAGTCTCGAAAGTTAAACGTTAAATAGTTTCTTGTTTTCGGTGTTACGAACTGTTTGTGAAGCATAAAGTCTTGTCGCTAATTTTCGTTATTTGTACGCAAAAGTACTCCGACGTGTCGAGATTTCCAAATGTCTTAAAGTTTGCCTACACTCTCTGTTTGTTGTTTGCATGGATATAATGTTAAAGGTATTTAGTGTAAATGTCATTTCTTCTAATTAGAATAAAATATGTTACTTGAAACATACAGAATGAAGCAGCTAAACAATGAAACGTAACGTGCTTCAATAAATTGTATCTACTATTAAAACAGAACTTATCGCTAATTGTTTTCTAAACGGAAGGCATTAATTTATTTGCAATAAAATTTTAATTGTAATGAAATCAAATAATTTTGTTTTAATTAATATTGTGCTCATTTTATATTTTGAATTTTTAATTACATAAATTATTTAGTTTGAGTTAAACAAACCAACCTCGGAAATTCTTAATAAAGATGGGCAGTAAAATTTGAAGCGAATAAACAAAAATGGAAAACCGCCGCGAAATATGGAGCAAGAGCTGAATGCAGCGGGTTGATAATGACTGAGTTTATTTAAAGGTAAGTGGAACATCTTTACCAACTGGTCCTATCGTATAAGAGTATACGGTTGACAAGAATTAACCTACCAATTTAATATACAACTTGGAAAAGTGATTCTTAATAAAATTTGTATCCAACAAAAATTTTTTTTTAAAGAAATAAGCATATTGTTTCAAGTCTGAATGATGTTTTTGTCAAGCCTCATGTCGCAGAGATATTTGATCAAATTCCTTAAGGGGATGATCAATCCAGGGACGATTTTAAATAACAATCGTATTGTGTTAATTTTATCAATTTCTGTACTTCTTGCATTTTGTAGTGGAAAAGTTATGGATTGCGATGATGATGAACCAGTTTTATATTTTATCGCTTAACTCAATTCACCACTTAGTTCCATCGATCAGACACATACTTTACGACGAGTGAAACATCCTTTTTCCAGTGCCATACAATGTGCATTATAAAACAAAGCGCAAGTATTGTTCTACAGTTTGTTATTATTTTAAGCGAATAAACTGAGGGTTTTGTTATAGCAATTCTTATTGGAGCAAGGGATAAGCGATTTACGGTTATTTATTTTCATTCATATTTTTATTAAAGCAAGCTGACTGACGCTAACTACTTGATGGTAAGTGGTCATTGTAGGTGAAGAATAAATCGGTAAAACGAAATCTAACTTATCTTCTTGAATGGAGACTAGCGAAACGTAAACTAAATCATCTCGTGTTACTTTTTCTTGTTAGATTTTGTGGATGTTAATATTGATGTTTTTTTTTAAATTCTCATGTATTTTAAACAAACTTGAGTCACCTTCATTCAATTAATCTCATACGTAATGTATTTTATAATTTCAAAAATTCGCCATCTAAAAAACTATATATTCACAGTTTGATCAAGTATGAAAATATTTTCGCCGACGATATCACGGGCACCATCTACTTTAGAAAAAAATATAACGTATAAGAGTATAATTCGATTTCATTTATATTATTCTTTGTCGTTAAATTAAATATTGATTTAATTTAAAATAAAAAACGCTTCTGTTGTAACATCCGCGCCATCTCTCAGATCTTTGTTGTAGCGAATTTCATTGTTAACGATTCAATGGCCCCAGTTTTTTTCAATCGTTTCATTGCAAGTGTTGAATGTTATGAATGATTTATACGAAGCTTTGTGTCCCGGTTTGAGTGTGTGATTTTATTGACTGCCGGCTCTAAATTAAAATCGTGTAGTTCTGTCACAATGTTTTCGATTGATTCACGATCATTTGGCTTAGCAAGATTTATTGCTTTGAGTTTTTGTACACCAACGTGTAGATCGCTACTTTGATCTATTAAATTACAATAATCAATAAATTTCTTTGTGCGAATGAAACTATCTGTCAATATCTTAATAGCTTCATTAATAAGTTTCATGGATTTTTTATTATTCGGTTTTAAAATGAAGCACCTGTTATCATTATGTATTATCGTAGTATCTATATCAGCAATAAATTCATACGCATATACTTCTACGAATTATTCGTTAATCAGTACTTTTAATTACAGGCTACAGCGAATGAAAACCACCACGTGGTGTTATAAAAAATTGCACAGTAATCTCCGGCTCATTATACGTAAGGGGCTTACGTCGATCGATGCAAGTGATCTGCCGCTAGGGTAGGGTTTACACAATAAACTACCTAACGTAGGATAGGTTACAAATTCAACGTGAAAACAAGCTAGGAAATTAAACATTTCTTTTCATTTTTTGGTATGGGTGAGTAAAATAACTTTCGTTTCAGTTGGAATAAATTTTAATGATAGGTAGTAATTCTTGTCATCAGAAATGACTGTTCGTGTTTATTAAATTGATTTAAAATTGTCACGACTAAATCCACTTTTATACAGTACAAAATTATTTACTAAGAAAATGACAGGCCAAACTCGAAACAAAGAGCATAAATATATTAGAGAACAAGAGCTAATTTACCTTTAATTTACATATTAATCTGTATAGTCATATATGCTATTGTAACACAATAAAATTAAAAAAATATTTTATCTTCAGCAAAAAAAAACAAATTTTAAACACTCCGTTTCTCGATTCGTTAAGCAAAGTCCGACTTACACAAACTGCATGGTCACCGCTCGGTAAGACCATTATCGCGCTACTAATCGATTTGAACCCCATCATTGTACGGATCTAACCGTTGAACCGTTTTATTGTATTGTGCCTTGCTAACCCACACGTTTAATTTTGACCCCATCATTGACTTCGACATTTCTTATTTGCCTTTTATAACATTTATGTTTGATCAAAAATATATTTTATGGGAAAGGAATAAGAATTACAAAGGTGACATCGAAAATTTTGTAAAAAAAATCATAATCATATTATAGAATTTGATAAACCTGTATCGCAATAGAAATAAGGTCGCATTTGGCTTGACATCTCCAGTCATATTAGTTGTTTCACATTATTATTCATAGGAACAGGGAGTTTATTAAGTTTAATTGAGTAATATTTGTTAATTTATAAAAAATGGAGTCATCGTCTAGGTCAGACGTACTGTTACTTTCCCACGAATAATATTTATTGGTACTTAGTTTTAATGAAATTCGATACGGCAATGGAGCGAATCGTTTAATCATGTTATTTAAAATGTTAATAAAACTCGTCTCTGATATGAAACTTAATTTCAATGTGTGAATAAGGTTGAAGCTATCAAATAAAGATTGATTTGCATTGAATAGTGCATAATATTAAAAAGATGTTACAATAAAACCTTACACTCGAATGCTAAATCCTCATTAGCTTTTCATTGTTTATGAGGATAAGTACAAAGTAAGGGGATTTTTGAGACGATCGGAGTGTCCATACTACATAATATTACAATATAAATAAATGAGATTATGAGATTGTTTAGTTTGTTCTTCCTAAACGACTAAATAGAGCAAGTGATGTGATTTTAGTGTAAAGATAGTCGAAGAGCTTGGATGGAAGTGACATAGGTTACAGATCTTTGTAGATATTTTTTACAGACACGTTTTATGGAAATTAAATCTATGGACTCACTGGTGCAACAATGGTTCGTCTGATTCTGAATACTAAACAAATCTCTGAAAATTTAAGGAGTAGTGAACCAATTTCCCAAACAGACCAACATAAAAATAAGTCCTTAGACTCTACGACCATAAAAGTATACTGTTACCTATTCTAAAACAGAGGCTTTAATAATAATTAACCAAAAAAAGAATTAATTAAAGGTTTATTTACTGAGGCCTCCGCCGATAAATAATCACACCAATTAACCACACTCGATACCAAAAAACTCACCAAGTCGTTAATAAAGACCACCCGAAGCGATATTTACTATTAGCAGTATTATTTTTATTTCAATAAAACCGAGGACGTCATCGACAGTTGAGAAAAAAATCGATGCGCGTGAGAGGTTTACTCAACACAATGGTTCCGTATATGTAATTTTGTATGTGAGATATAACTGTGCTTAACTTTATTTCTTCTCATCTCTGGTTTACCTTAACTGACAATGTACCTAATGGTGATTTTTTGTTGTTATTGACGTCCATGGGTAACGCTGATTACTTGCCATTCGGTCACCAAGACTGATTTACTTACCATCAGGGGGCTTATTGTTCAGCTATTTACATAAATAACGATCACTTCAATAGTTTTGTCTTTTATAAATGTTAAATTCCTATTCATTTGTGTGTAAATACAGATTTTACACGATATGAAACCACTTATAAAACTATACTTGACGAATGCATAAAAATTACTTAACTTGCAGATCCTTGCTGTAGCCAGAATAAAAATTGAAAGTTGCCATGACATTAGCACTTTTCGGTGACGGAACCCTGAAAATCCGCCAATAATAAAATTATCGGGGAACCGCCGGGCTATTAAATGCAGACCGCCCGTGAAATATATGGATAGTCCTGTGCCGACAACAGGACGCGCCCTTGCGGGGACCGTCGGCGGAAAGATTAATTTATTCTTGATCGTTTAATAACTTGACTTTTACCTATTGAATTATTCCTGATTCTACATAATATGAAAATTCTTCTATATCTGGCTGTTGAACCCGAATTCTTCATTCTCTTACTTGGTTGACTGGTAGAGGATGTTCTTAGTATTAACCCCGCCTTTTGTTTCATTACATCATGTTAATAAATAATGGCGCATTTAAGAGCACGAGTTTCTCGTCATGACTAAGGAGGCCTAGAATATGTGCAGTTTGAATTGGTGGAAGGATAAGCAGCCAACTAAAATGACGGAATGTTTTTAGCCGCCCGAAGAACTCTGATATGAAACAAATAGAACCGACGGATTTACGTACCCTTCAAAGTACGAAAGTAGGCAAATATTTTAGCCACTAGCGATCGCCCATCTATTGCATAAAAAACATTACAACGACGCGGCATTACAACTAAAACGAAAACATTCAATTATTATGATCTTATGTCTTGGTTATTATTCAGTTGATAACTTTGGATCCTTCTCCGCTAAGTTTGACAGAAACTAGCCACAAGCCATAATAAGTACATTATCAAAACACAAGCAAGGGTCCCTACTTGAACACTTTTTGACCACAATAACCTTTTTATCTTTACCGCTTCGCTCACCACCAAGCGCTACACCTTATCGATAGAACGCGAGATATTTATGCTCACTTTATGCGGAGAGCCCGCTGAATGTCCTAGCCCGAGGAATTTCGGCCTTAATTCATTTACGAATTAAAAACTCACTGCGAAATTCACTACAACGGACCAGAGGTAGTTTTGGTTGTTTTATTTCATATCTTATATTAACCGGCGCTAAAGAAAACATGCTTGTTATATGTAATGTTCGGAGGGTTATAATAAAATTATGTAGGTACTTTAAGTACATCGAATACTCAACAAAACCTTCCCGATTTTATTATTTAGAAGTTTTAGGCAAAAGCAATTTAGGTAGGTATACCCATTACTTTCAGTTATTAAATTTTGTTCAAAGTTAAATATAGATTTTATTGAAAGGTAAAGTAATAACTTTTCATTTTGTGTAGATAGATTATAATCTTTAATATTTTTAAAATATTTTTCAAGGTTTCATGTTAGCTCTTTCTGGAAATTTCGTAGAACTTTTAGGCAGAAGCAATTAGGTATACCCATTACTTTCAGTTATTAAATTTTGTTGTAAGTTAAATATAGATTTTATCCAAAGGCACATTGAAACTTTTCATTTTGTGTAGATAGATAAAAATCGTAAATGTTTTGAAATATTTTTCAAGGTTTCATGTTAGCTCTCTCTGAAAATTCTCAGGTAGAATGAAAGCTCTCATATTTTTTACAAAAAATCCGCTTCGCTAGTTACTTTGATAAAATATAAGATTCTTGTCCGGTTGAAAAACTGCGCGAGAAGTTTTGGAATGCGAGAATTAATGGCCGTCTGAAGATATTAACTTTTGGTTGAGGTCGCGTCTTATTGCTGGCTTATTGCTGTGTTCTTCAGCTAGGTGAAAGTTTAAAAAAGAAATTTTAAAATCGAAGGAAATCCTCAAATTTTATGGGTGTTTCATTTAAATTATTATATTACTCGGTATAAGTTGGTTTTGTTTTTGTTAAAATCGTAGTTTTTGACACAATTAAAAATATTCTGAATCTGGCAATTGACTTAAAACTAATAAACTTCCTAATATTGCCACTAAATCTGCTCTGGACGAATACAAAGAGATTTTGTATTCCAATTTTAAGCATTTAGATAGCGACAATTACTTACAAATAAGCGTTCCATCTCAGTTCTCATAATAAGCATTAAATCTGTTACCGCTTGATATATCGCTCGACTTCCTTACGCCTTATTATAATGAAATCTCTTTCATCTTACTCTATTTTGGTGAGACACATTTAATGTCTCCGAAATTAGTGACACAGTATTTTTCACCGGCTTCATATCTATTTGTAAAAACTCTCCTAAATTAAGATAAATACCGTTTTGGCTATCATTCCGATCGTTTAATGGAGTTTTATGTCTTGTTAGTATTCTTGTCATGTTAAAATCTGTTATAGAAAAAGCTAAGGGGCAGACTTAACCGGAGTTTATGTCATCTGTGTCTGTGACGAAATACGAAGAGTTTGATGCGTTTTATTAGTTTACTAGTTTCTGCCCTTTTCTTTGCCCGTCTGCGAGTCAAACAATGACAAATCCTTTCGCTTTTAAATATTGTACCTTAATACATTATAATAATATAAAAAGCGAAGATGATTGTCTAACTGAATGACTGTCTGATCTATCAACGCACAGCCCAAACTACTGGACAGATCGGGCCGATATTTGGCATGGAGATAGCCACTATGATATGATATATGTAGGCAACCGTTAAGAAAGGATTTTTCAAAATTCATGACTTAAGGGGGTGAAATACGGGGGTGAAGTTTAAACAAATACCACGCAGGTGAAGCCGCGGGCGAATATTAGTCTCCTATAAAGGATAATTCCACATAAAATTTACGTCCTGTGCTGGACTATACCCTCGGTGTAGGGTAGCCCGAGTCTTCCGAGTCTCGCACCTCGTACAGGGTTTAACGAATGTCGATAGTATCTCAGTCAATAAGACTTCAGGATTTAATGAGCTCGTTATAAAGTTGCTAAGCGTTGTAGCTGTTTATATGGACCGATTTGAATGCTATCGCGATTTTGGTTATGTGTAATAAAAATTGTTTCATCGTAGTAGGTACTTATACGTATTACATATTGCTCCGTCGGCATCAATCAAATGGATTTTGAGTTACTTTGACTTCAGTCTAAGTAATTCAAAAACCACTCGCCAGATGTCGCTCAAATTACGTTTCGAATGGCGAAAGAATTGAACCACCCAGTGTGAAGTTCTGAGGTAACACTTTTTTTTGAAGTTGGTTAAGTAATTAATGGTTAGTTTACGAATATAATATGCACATATATTTTGTGAATTAAAGATACCGTTGTACAAAATTTGTACCTAGACCTAGACCTAGACACTTTGAAATTATGACGTTCAAACCAATTGGCTATTACTGTTTCGCCGATGAATAACGTAATAAAATTTATACTAGGTAATTCGTCACAGATACAAATTACGAAAATTGAAATATCTTTTATTTCACTATTAACGTTCACTTACTCGCCCGTATCATGTAACTTGCACCAGCGCACCAAATGTTCTCACGAGTACGTCGCCGGGGGTTTCGTTCTAATTAATTGGAGGAGACTTTTCATTCGATTGGAACCCGCGGATGGCGGAACAATTACGTGTGTTAAACTTGTATGCGACCTACATCGAGAATGTAGCGGTAATACACTTTTTGTAGCCTGAAGGGTTGGGAAAAAAGCAGACGCGCCAGCTGATGCTCACATACAGGTCCACCCGACCAACGGAAGACATTAAGTATCTCAAAAAGAGCCAGGCAAAAAGATGACTTTTGAAATCTGCAGACTTCTTCGCCACGCAACGCAGAGAGTTTAACCGCGTCTAAGGCTAGAAACAGTGCTCGAACGACGGACGACGGCCAGCGCTGACCGTCGGTCAGCGTAGCAATATCTATGCAAGTCAATGAATGCGCACACAGCTACGCTGACGGTCCGCGCGTCATTTGGTACGCGCGTACGGTCGGTCGAGCCGTCGCGCCAGTTCGGCTCGTCGGTCGCGCGTACGTCGGTCGACCGACGAGCTATGGTATTGAATTGTTCACCGTCAGCGTAGCACTAAATGCATTTTCGCAACCAACGGTCAGCGCTGACGGTGAGGACGTACGGTACGGACGTACCGTCGGTCGAGCACTGTTTCCAGCCTAAGGCCTAAGGCTCGAAACAGTGCTCGGATGTCGGTCTGTCTGCCATCTGATGGTCAGTTATCGCCCTCGCCTACGAATACGAGCAAAACCAGGGGAGCTGTCAATGTAACGAAGGCCCTGAATAACTCTTTACACTTTTTTTAAAGTCGTGTTGTAATATCTCCCTAATGACAAAGGCTTCTCTCCGATACCAGGGATTTAGTAACACGACCCGAAAGAACGAAATTATTTGACTTAGTTGCATGTGTCCGTCATAGTGTTTGTTGGATATTGTTATATTATATTATTATATACGTTAGATTCAGTTTAAAATCTATGTACCGCACTTGCAAGAAAGTCTTCCTATATCCATCTCCTTTCCCCAAGCGCACCCGCCAAGGCGGCAATGAATCGCCGTCTCTTTCGCACCGCTTCAAACAAGAGTTAGTCGTTACCGTCGTTAAATGGCCGCCACACGCACTAATTGAACTGCGACACGTTTTCAACTAAAAACCCTATTTTGCCGTGGTAAAAGTACTTAAAACTACGTAGAACTTCAAAGTGATCTGTTGTTATATGTGTTGTGATCTATAAACATTAAGGATAACGTCTCCCGAGGAGCAGAAGACCAGCCACGTGCCGAGGAGCCAACAAAGCAGCCATTGCAAGTAAGTGCGCTTGACCTTTCCTGTTACTGTAGCTGGATCGTCATCCACCTTGTCCTGAACAGCTACAGATCCTCGACACTGATTTCTTGCAAGCTAGGGGTACATGGTCATCTACTTTCGAACCTTGGAGATACACGTGTCCACTACTTCCACGCGTTCTATCGAAGGAAATTACATATTACTTTAAACCGCACCCATTTGGTGGTGGTAGGTATAACCAGCTACCATTTATCGCCACCAAAAGTTTGGTCACTTCGCGCCGCATATCAATATATTTATTTATTTAAAGTATATATATATAACAATATTATATACATTACCGCATATTACATACACATAATAACAGATCTGGTCCTTCAAATTTAATGTAACATTTATTATATACCGCAAACATTACGTTGTTAGTATCTAGTTAAGGGATATTTATCAAATTATTTGTCTTTATTCCGCATTGATATCTATTCCATTTACTCAAACCGCATAACTGGTATCTGGCATACGTAAATGTAACCTGCAATACATAATTAATAAAGTATTTCGATTCATGGTTCAATTTTTTCTTACATTTGAAGGTGTACTAAAATCGACGCGCCCGCTTATTTCAATTTACCTCCTTGTGTTGCAGAATATTGTAGGTATCTCCCGCGCTTGTTTACCGCTCACGCGGCAAGTAGGGTTGATGCTGTGTCGCATACCGCAACGAGAACAATAACAACGTTGTTCGTTCATTTTGTTATTTCGCTATTTTCGCTATTTACTTATTATTATTTTTCGCTGTTTTCTCAAACCCGCATATTTAAATACTTTTAATACCCGCATATCTCAAACACGCATTTTTAAAAACGACTCATTCTTTTATTTACCGCATTATTAATAATTACTTAACGTGTATAATTACACATCGCATTTCATTAACAAGGCCATAGTTTCCTATTTTTCGTCATGGAAAAGAAATCTAGTGCTAGTAAAGGTGCTATGTGTAGTAGCCCTGAATTGCGTCTGATTGAAGCTAAGCGCGACGCATTCTTTTCACGCTTGCAAACAATTTATGATTTATCACAACATGCTCTTAATGACGAAACGCAACTTGATATTTTTTTGAATAACGTCACTAATTTAAATAATTTACGCACAGAATTTGAACATATTTTGGACGAATATAACAGAAAAAATTTAATGATTAATCCTGATTATGTAGTTAACTATCAAACTTGGATATCCTTTGATGAAATATATTGCCATATCAAACGTGTTCATGAGCAATGTATTGCAAACTGTCGTTCAGATCAGGAAATAAAACCGCATACTTCAAGGTCAACCCCTAAATTACCTCCTATTGAATTAATGTCATTCGATGGGGACATTCGCAATTGGCCAGTGTTCTATCAGCAGTTTAAAAGTGTAGTACACGATAATCCTAATTTAACGGATGGTGAGAGGATTGTTTATCTTATTGGAAAATTAACTGAAAAGGCTAAATGCATTTGTGCTGGGTTACCACCGACGGCGGAAAATTATTCAGTTATTTGGTCCGATTTAATACGTCGATATGACGATCCGCGCGCTCTGGCCTCCACATATCTTAATCAATTATTAGAATTCAAACCGCTCAGTAACGCCACCGCAGTTAACTTCGATAATTTTATAAATATTTTTAACGCATCTGTTGAAGCGCTTAAACAGTTAAAATTAGATGATTTGACCGACTTTATTTTCTTTCATATTGCCCAACAAAAGTTAGATTCGGAAACTGTTAAATTATTCGAAATTACCCATCGTGAAAATAAAATTCCTTCTTATAAGACTCTTTTTAATTTTATATTAGAACAAAATAAAGTCCTATTGCATTCTAAGCAAAATACGGTGCATAATTCGTCTTCGAACAAACCCCGCAACAAATATATACCTACTCCAAAGATGACAAAATCCTTTGTTAATACAGATGGTCCAAGTCATAACAATTGCGCATTATGTAAGGACGTAAACCATGATCATTTGTATAAGTGTTCGCGTTTTATTAATAATATGTCGCCCTTTGATAGATTTAAATTTGTTAAAACTAATAATTTTTGTCACAACTGTTTGAGTTCGAAACATACAACATATAATTGTTCATCGAAACGAAACTGTTCCTATTGTCTAGCCAGACATCATTCATTGCTTCATTTCAACCCACCGCAAAATAAACAATCATATTACGCACCCGCAATGAATTCCGCTCCCGCTCGCAATTCGCACCGCTTTGCTCGCGCTCCCTTGCCACATGGTAATGCGAACGTGCAGTCTGATACCGCGCATAATAATTTGAACCTTATATCGCCCTCGAATAAGGTTTCTTCTTCTTCGTCACAAAATATTGTAACTGGTAATAATAACACATCTGTGTGTAATATTTCTTGCGATAATATAGATCGCACCGCAAAGACTACATTATTAGGTACCGCAAAAATAAAGGTTTTAGATAAGTTTAACCGGCCGCATTATGTACGATGTCTAATAGATCCAGGTTCGCAAAGCGATTATATATCGCGCGCATGTTGCGAACGTCTATCACTTCCAATTTCTACGCAAAATCGCTTTATTGAAGTTCAAGGCATCGGCGGTATATCGCAGGTAGTGCACGGTTGCACGCAAGTTAAATTTACATCGCGCTTTGATGATGGTAAACAATATTGTATTCGGCCCGCAGTCATTGATAAAATAACCGGTTGTTTACCCGACGCTCAAGTCAATATAGCTTCTTTGCCTTTCATAAAAAATATACCACTCGCAGATGATTCATTTCATGAACCCGGTCCGATAGAAATGCTTCTCGGAGTAAAAATATACTGTCAAATATTACTTTGCAATAAAATCGTTAGTGATGTTTATGATGGTCCGGTGGCCCTAGAAACTTCATTAGGTTATATCGTCATGGGTGACGTGCCTGTAGTGACCGCGCTAAATTCCTCTCGTGCTTTCTGTGCCTTCACTCACGAGCAACTGAACCAGACTTTGGAGAAGTTTTGGCAGTTGGAGGAAGTGCCTTCAAAAAAGTTTATTAGTTCGGAAGATCAAGCTTGTGAAGAAAATTATGTTTCTAGTACCACGCGTAATATTAACGGACGGTATTCTGTTAGCTTACCTTTCAGCGATAGTCCGCAAAAATTGGGTAATTCTTACTCAACCGCACTTAAAAGATTTAACCTTTTGGAACGCAGATTTTTGAAGTCCCCCGGGTTACGTGACTTATATAACGAGGTCATTAGCAGTTATATTGAGCAAGGTATTTTGTCCCGCGTCCCGCCTGATCACTGCATCAGTCCGGGTTTTTACCTACCGCATCATCCCGTTTTACGACAAGATAAGTCCACTACCAAGTTACGTATTGTTTTGGATGGCAGCGCAAAAACGGATTCTGGTTTATCATTGAATGATATTCTTCACACGGGTTGTAACTTACAAAATGATATTTTTCATATTTTAGTAAATGTTCGCATATTTAAAATCGCATTTTTCGCAGACGTAAAGCAGATGTATCTATGTATCGAAGTGCATCCACCGCATCGCAAATTTCAACGCATTTTGTTTCGTTTTGATACTAATGAGCCGCTGGAAACGTATGAATACAATCGGGTTTGTTTTGGACTTCGCCCCTCTCCATTTCTTGCACTACGCACCCTGCGTCGTTTAGCAAGTGATGAGAGAGAAAATTATCCTCTCGCTGCGGAAATAGTAGAGAGGGACGTGTACATGGACGACCTCGCTTCTTCGTCTTCGTCTCTTGAGGAGTCTATCGATGCTGCCGACCAGCTTATAAACTTATTCAAGTCTGGAGGCTTCGACTTAGTCAAGTGGACGAGCAATTCGCCCGAATTAATCGAACATGTACCCGTGTCTCATCGAAATCTCTCTGAACCTGTTTCCTTTGATAACGAAAACAGTTTTAAGATATTAGGTCTCCGCTGGCTACCTGGTTGTGATCATTTTACGTTTTCTATTTCGCCGCCGCAAACTTCAGGCACCAAACGCGCTATTCTTTCTACGACCGCACGGTTATACGACGTGTTAGGTTTAGTAGGCCCAGTTATTTTATTTTCTAAATTATTAATTAAAGCTCTCTGGTTACTTAAGTTGGATTGGGACGACAATCCACCTCAAGATATTTCAAACCAGTGGCAGCAGTATGTACATGAGTTACCGCTTATTTCTTCGCTTAAATTTCCGCGCCACCTGGGTATCGAAAAACAATCCAATGTTTCGCTTCTGGCATTCGCAGATGCCAGTGAAAAGGCCTACGGGTGTGTTATCTATGCACACGTAATTAATGATAAGGGAAAACCTATAGTTACCCTAGTTTCATCGAAATCTCGAGTTTCAAGCGTAAAAATGGTAACATTGCCAAGGCTCGAGCTGTGTGCTTTACTGTTAGCATGTAATCTTTTACGGGTTGTATATGATACGCTGTCGAGGAGATGTGTCATAAAGAATGTTTATATTTTTTCAGACTCAGAGGTCGCTCTCTGTTGGGTTCACTCCTCTCCGCACAAATTTAATACTTTTGTGGCAAATAGAATATCTCAATGTCAGTCACATTTTTCACCCAAGGATTTCTATCATGTTCCTGGAGTCGAAAATCCCGCGGACTGCTTGTCCCGCGGTCTACTTCCGTCACGTTTAATACACCATGATCTCTGGTTTCATGGTCCCGCTTGGGCCTCTTTACCTGTTGATAAGTGGCCTATCAATGTATTCGTTTCTAACGCATCGCAACTTCCTGAACAAAAAACTACTTCTCATGTTTCACGCACCGCACCGCACCCGCATGATGATTTATTTTATAACTTAGGATTAAAATTTTCTTCTTTAAATAAATTCCTTCGAGCTACAGTCTATGTTCTCCGATTTATTAAAAAACTCCCGCGCAATAATATAATTACCGCATCAGACTTAGAAGTAGCTGAAATGTATATCGTTCGTAGTATTCAACGCACTTCATTCGATGAAGATATTTCTAATATTAAAAAGAACAAATCTTGTTCTACCGCATTACGCAAACTGTCACCATTTATTGATGACAAAAATATATTAAGAGTTGGTGGTCGCTTACGCCATTCTTCGTTAGATTACGCACATAAACATCCCGCATTACTTCCAAAAAAGGGACATATAATTAATTTAATTATTGATGCTTATCATCAACAATACTGTCACGCTGGTCCGCAATTATTGCTTTCAATTTTGAGGCAACGTTTTTGGATTCTTTCCGCACGTAATATAGTACGACAACGCATACACAAATGCATAGCTTGCTTCAAATTAAATCCTAAACCTACTTTTCCTCCAATGGCTGACCTGCCTAAGTGTCGATTGGAAGAAAGTAAGGCGTTTGTACACACAGGAATCGACTACGCTGGTCCTTTCTATATCACCATGAGCAGAAAACGCGGCGCACGCTATCAAAAGGCGTATTTATGCATTTTTGTATGTCTTGTGACTAAGGCAATTCATTTGGAATTAGCTTCCGACTTAAGTTCCGCAACATTTTTAGACGCATTTAAAAGGTTTTTATCTCGGCGTGGCCCCTGTAAATTTTTATATAGTGATAATGGGACTAATTTTGTAGCCTCGAAAGCATACCTCAATGAGTTGTGTGATTTTTTACGCACTGAGGAATATTATAAATCAATGAATACTGAGCTTAATAAACACCGAATAATCTGGCGCATGAGTCCTCCAGCTGCTCCGCATTTCGGAGGAATATGGGAAGCAAACATTAAAAGCGTAAAATCTTTACTTTTCCGAGTTATTGGAAAGCAAAATTTATCATACGAGGAGTTTCTTACAGTACTCGTTCAAATAGAGGCAGTTCTCAACAGTCGTCCGCTTTACGTTTTGAGCTCAGATCCATCAGAACCAACCGCACTTACCCCTTCGCATTTCCTCTGTACCGCACCACTAGAATGCCTTCCTGCTAGTGATGTCACTAAGGAACGGCCAAGTTTACTTTCGCGATTTTCTTTATTAGATTCCATTGTCCAATCATTTTGGAAGCGTTTCAAAGTAGAATATCTACACAATTTACAAATGCGTGAAAAATGGAATACACCTGTTAATCCTATCACTGTAGGAACTATTGTTTTGTTGAATGTCGACAACGCACCGCCCCTGCAGTGGCCATTAGGAATCGTTACAAAAGTTTTTCCCGGCAAGGACGGTATCATACGGGTTGCTGAGGTTAAAACTAAGAATGGAGTGTATGAGCGACCAGTTGTGCGGCTCTGCCCACTACCCATAGACTCATAATTATTATTTGTATGCATTATCTTATAGTTTAATTTAATTTTTATTTACACGCATATATATCTATATTATACTTATATATTTCGCACCGCTATCGCGCTATTTATGTACACCTATATGGTATTCCCGCAGTTTTTTTCAAGTATTTTTTTTGTTTTATTGAAGGAGGTTCCTTCAAGGCCGGGGGGGTGTTGGATATTGTTATATTATATTATTATATACGTTAGATTCAGTTTAAAATCTATGTACCGCACTTGCAAGAAAGTCTTCCTATATCCATCTCCTTTCCCCAAGCGCACCCGCCAAGGCGGCAATGAATCGCCGTCTCTTTCGCACCGCTTCAAACAAGAGTTAGTCGTTACCGTCGTTAAATGGCCGCCACACGCACTAATTGAACTGCGACACGTTTTCAACTAAAAACCCTATTTTGCCGTGGTAAAAGTACTTAAAACTACGTAGAACTTCAAAGTGATCTGTTGTTATATGTGTTGTGATCTATAAACATTAAGGATAACGTCTCCCGAGGAGCAGAAGACCAGCCACGTGCCGAGGAGCCAACAAAGCAGCCATTGCAAGTAAGTGCGCTTGACCTTTCCTGTTACTGTAGCTGGATCGTCATCCACCTTGTCCTGAACAGCTACAGATCCTCGACACTGATTTCTTGCAAGCTAGGGGTACATGGTCATCTACTTTCGAACCTTGGAGATACACGTGTCCACTACTTCCACGCGTTCTATCGAAGGAAATTACATATTACTTTAAACCGCACCCATTTGGTGGTGGTAGGTATAACCAGCTACCATTTATCGCCACCAGTGTTTGACTGATAGTACACAAGAACAACGTGTATTTTCCCTATGTTAACAGCTATAATACGCAATTTGTTACTTTGTATATACATAGGTACATAAACATGGTAAATAATAATATTAATGTTAAATCAAAGCGCACTCGGTAACATTTTCACCGTTACATGACAAATACGTTGAAACGTAACTGCTCTGCGTTATTCAATGCGAGTACAAGGCAGGTGTCATCTACAGAACTGATTCAAAAGATCCACTTACATTAATAAACGCAGTGAGTGCGTTTTATTACTGCACTCCCAATCATATTTTAACGCATGTTGCCCCTATTGCTTTTAGTGCTAAAGGGTCCTTATTAAAACGTTCGAGCTAACACAAAGCGCGAATGTCACGTCAGTGCGTTCTAAAGGGCGATTGCTTGTTAGCGTCCGCGTCCCGTGTCCCGCGTCCCGTGTCCCGCGTCCCGCGTCCCGCCACGTGCCGGCCTGCCACGCGTCAAATCCGACGGACGTGACAATTTTGAGCGCGAAATGATATTTTTGCACTGCACCCGACGCGGGGGCGTCAATTTATTTGCATTCGAATTATTTTACGTCACGAATTCAATGGAGTTTCCAATTTTTCTGTTTTGTTTTTTAGAAATGACAACTTTTTTTTGCTTTTAGCGAATGTTGGTTTAGAATGGGTAATCAAATTTAATTATATGAATTGATGGAAGTATCACACATAGTAGGATTGAAATATCACGGTGTATTAGCATTTGTGACATAGATTAATAGTCTTAATAAATCATTAGGCTACTTCTTCATGCCCGTCACTCGTACTAGTTACAATTATCGAAGCCACTTTATTGAAACTTTCGTCGTGTGTAGGTATTCCTTTTAATGAACTCCAAAAACAGGGAGGGATTATCTTTTCGAATGAATTTTTTCTTTGTATATTATCTCATAACTTTTTTCTGTGTGTACCGATTCTGATAACTTTTTTAGTATCGGAAAATCATGGCTATCGTTCCATTTAAATATTGGCGAGACCTGACGAGCCTAACTTCAATAACGTTGATACCTAATGTTCTCATTTAAATAATTGTCGTTGTTGAGGTCGCTTTTTGATTTCATTTCATTATTTTTTTTCTTCGTTATAGTTATTGAGGGATCGATCGTTATAGCTGCCAAAATATCGGTTTTAATAAAAAAAACAGTTTACTGTTAAGCTTGCTCTATGGTAGGTACAAGCCTTTCGATAAAGCTCTCGCGTTCCAATATGTTATCCATGTCAAAATATAAGAATTTTGCAAAACATACGAGTATAAAACAACAACGTGTTTTGTAACATCGTATCTTATAAACTTAGAATATTGCTCTGAAAAAAAATGTCACTTAGAATTTCACATGTTTTTATCACACCACAATACCTACATGCTACAGCAATCAAAGAAATGGAGCATAACCGTGAACAACCCCATCCCTTATTTAAATGCCAAAACAATGCGTATTCAAATCTTTATGTAAAAATCTTTTACGGAGACGTCATGCTGAGTCGTATCGAGTTACACGTGGGAGAGGAAAATAATTATTTGCGTGATTTGCTCATATTCGTTTTATTCATCGCTCAAAAAGCAGAATTGCGGAAAAATATTATTTACCACTTCCAAATATTGTTACCAATAATGACACACACCCATCCTCATTTACGAAGTTCGTTCTTTAAAAAATCGGATTAAAATACTGTAATAGGTACTTATATTATGTGGTAGGTAAGTTTTCCTTACTACCGTTATTCACGTTATTGGTACTTACCCTAAGAGAAATAACAATATACATTGCAAAAGTAATAGCTCCCCATCTCTTACGTCTACCCATCCGAGCCAGATCTTTCGTTAAAAGGAATCCGTTAGTTAGCGAGACGTCACGGCGTCACGTCATGGCGTCACGCGTCATATCACGTCGCGTGACAGTTCGGAAAGGGGAAGCGTGTTCGAACGCTTCATTTGATTGAGTAATCGAGCTCTCACGTTTAAATAATTCAAAGGCAGACATTGTATTGATTGTTTGAGTTCTGGTTTAAACTTTGAAGGGACACATTGTTCTTAAGCTACGTAACCACGTTGTTCTTGTGTCGCAAGATATTTAGCGCTGAGATGGATATTACATATTGTTTGACCGATAGGCAAAGGATTTCGTGTTGATAGCTGCAACAAAATTTGCTCTTGACTTAGAATGCGACGGGATATTTATTGATAACTAAAATAAATTCATGCGTCGTGTCCATCGATGATCTACAAGGTTACAAATTGCTACTATATTGAGATACGACGTACTAAAGACTTTATAATAAATAACAAACTCAATCTTACTACGAAAGGTTATCTTTATTATGCACATTATACCTACAGATTATGGAGATGCAGTTTAATAGATGTTTACCCAAGGAAATACTGTATTAAGGGGGTAATAGTTACCTTTACAAATAAAGTCATTACAGTTGAATCAACCTTTTTGTAATCATTTGGGCCGTCACTGAAATAGTATTAATATATTCGTCAGGTAAATTACAGTTGCATCGCAGGATTCGCAGGTTCTGTTTGAACTGAAGTTAACGTAAGTGCCTCAGCAGACTGTCAAACTGTGCAACTATTAAGACACTCTTAATAACACTCTTAATAGAGTCTGTAGGTACCTATGTTTAGTATAACCCTGCTATTCATGAACTACTAACAGTATACTAAAGAACTTTCAAGGGGCTGTGCTAATGTAATTTGCCGTCGGAATACACTTCTCATCTTCAAATTTGTCGATCTGTTGAAAAAAGGCATGTATATTGTATATCTAGATATGGTATAACCTGCCTCCTTGTGACTTCATCCGCGTAGATTTTTTATTTTAGTTCGTTAGTTAGTTTTGTCCACTTTTTAGTGCGACCCCACAATCCCCAAGGAAAACACCTAATTTCAGCTTCTTGCGTTCAGTATTTTCGGCTGTGCGTTTTCTGACAGTTACTTAATCATTCACTTTGTATGAAAGGGAAGAGTTTTATAAATAATTAAATATTGATAGGACATATTCAAAAGCATATAATCATCCATGAATAACACCATTGAACAGGCATCAAATACGATAGAACACTCCACCAAAGACCTAACTTTCATCATTAAACTCGCCAGTACCGATCTCACCAAATGTGTCGATCAATTTCAAAATCCGATCCACCGATGTCCACCGTATTTATCGGATAACCGGATAAGTTCTAATGCAAATTTAAGCAATACTCGAAATTCACGAAATAGTCTGTCCCATTTGCCTCGTCCACTGAAATCCGAACTAATCTCTCGCAAGTACCACATAGCACGAGCTAATGCTGCTATAGCCACCTATTTAATTAGAGTCTGATAATTAATAGATGAGATTAGATTGGAATTTAAAATAATGTTTACGATTAATGTACAAACATTGAATGCACTAAAGCAATGAAGAATGCAATTCTTTTCTAATTTGACCTGTTTAACGGACATAAGAACTGTGAAATGGCTAAGTTATTAACAGGTACAAGAATTATTCCATGTTACCTACGGCTATGTCCGCATACTCCGTAATCTTCAAAATATTGTTATGAAGTATTAAAATATCAGATCTTATCAAGTTTTAGAAACATCCATTCTGTGTACGTATATTTCTTGAAAACAGACGTAAATGACAGCAAAATAAGTAAAAATTCAATGAAACACAATGGCGGATGATGAAAATAATTGTAACCGAATTTAGTAAATGATGAAGTGTAGAATTAAACTACTGTCATTAGACATCCGCGATGACAGGTTCGTTATCACAGCTGTTCACAGCTAACTGGGTTCTATTTCTATTATGAAGTTCGAAAACAGTGCGGTAAAATTTGACCTTTGTTTGGTCCCAATCTATCTCTATACTTACTTATCTATATTGTATACTAATAAAGAGTTTGTCTGTTTGAACGCGCTATTCTCAGGAACTACTGCTAAGGCTTTAGGCTATATAGGTAACATCACGCTACAATCAATAGGAGCAGAGCAACAAGTTTCCCGAATTAAGCCAAGGGCGTCTAGTGAAAACTAAGTAGACATGAGAAAATTGAAAATAACTTATCAGAAAAATTAAGCCTGACCTTATATAATAAATTATTGAAGACACACAACAAAAACTAACATTGAGCGGTCTATGGATGATTCTTAATTAAGCTACTACAAAATCTAATTTAATTTTAAAATCGAATTAACAACAATTTATTTAAGAATTTTTAAGTCATTGATCTTAATATAAGTTACTTTCACTTAGTTACTTTAACTGAGCAAAGTACATAAATAAGTAGTTCATCTAAACTACGGTATCTGTCACTGTATCTTCTGACAAGCACTCAAGCTTTAAGTGGCAATCTTCCATATTAATTTTCGATGAGGCAAACAAATCGGACTCGGAATTAAAACGTCAACAGCATATAAATTAGAATTTTGTCACAGTTTGATATCTGATGCCTTCCGGGACTATTTTAAAGATTGATTTAAAAATTAATAACATAGCTGCACACGTTATGTCCTTGTCAGTTGATGTCAAAATTTGGGTCGTGAGACTTTTAGTGGATATTAAAATTCCACGATGACAAATGCCCGTTCGTTTGCCTAGCATTTTGGGTTTAAATTGATGCTAAATTTAATCACACACACACTAACACACAAACACACACACACACACACATACACACACACAAATACACACGCACACGCACGCGCGTACACACACACACGCACACGCACACACGCACGCACACACACACACACACACACACACACACACACACACACACAAACACGCAATATCAACCCTTAGGAACAACAAAACTCTACAAAGCCGCCGAACAAAATAATACTATACAAATTAGTTTAACTTTCTCATTCTAAGTGACTATGTATGTCTTATGAGAAATAAAGATTCTATAAACCGAATTGAGAAATTTCAGTGGCACGCAAATATTCCTTCGATAATGACATTAATTATTGTTTGATTCTATTACCAAGAAATTGTAAATTCATACCACCGTAGAGCAGCTGATGTATAAATCAGACAACCGCACAGTTCATATATTGTCAATTAGTGGAGGTTTAAATATAGGAATTAAAATACCTTAGATTATAATAACAGTGATATAATTTATGGTCCTCGATTACGTGTTGCAGGTACAATTTTATATGTGGTGAACAGGTGAAATAATGTATAGCATGTCGAAGTAAATATCCGCCAAGTCCAACGCAACTTGAACGGAGCAGTGGAGTACCTACTTACGAGTTGAGATAATGTATCATGAATAAGCAAGGAAATCCCAAAACACGAATGAGATAATACAAAAAGCCGTGTAATCTCCAAAAATAATATGAGCATCAAATGAAATCACTGGCGGAGCACTGACACGGCACATAAATCTAGACGTAACTACGCAGACGGTACAAGCAAAACAAATACAACACTTTTATACAGGGGGACAAACTAATTTGCATATGGAAAGCGTCATGTATCACTGTAGAGCATGTGTGTAAAAATTCGCCCCGCGATCAATATGAAACAAACACTGACCAGTCCTTTGTAGTGCGTGGCGAACTTAATATTGTTTTGTAGTAGGTACCAAAATGTTTGACTTTCATAAAGTGTTTGTATTTTGATTTGAATAATACTGTTTCAATTTCAACTCTTGTTTGATTTTGATTGGAACTTTAACGAGCACCGATAGTTTAATAATTTGTATTGAGTCATGAAGGTGTTCAATTCTATTTTCGTTAAGTTGCCTAAATATTTGTTTGAATATCCCTTCATAGTGAAAAACTATAAATTGTTTAGCCTAAAGGTAAAATGCCTTGATGAGTAATTAGTATGCGAGAAGACACCTGTCCCTAGCTACAATATTATCTGTAGGTAATTTGCTTACACTAAGCATTGTAATGGTAGTAGGAAGTACTGCTGAAAGAGTATGAAATACATTTTCTTATTTAATTTATCTTCAAGATATTTTTTCTTTTTTACAGATATTGGTGAAAGAATAAATTTATTTTAAGAAACTTGCTTCAAGCGCAACGAAACGCCAATTAAAGGTAATGAAAGTAAACATTTCTTCTTTTATTCATCAATTTTTCAACTTTGGATGGTAGTAAACATAAAACAACATGTTTACACCCTGAGACGCCTTCCCCATGAAATATTTAAGTGTTAAGAGCCTGCGAACCTGCCGCAAAAGATATAAATTGAAACCCATACAATTCAAACTAACAATAAAATCACTCCCAAACTTTGGCCTCGGAGCGTGTAGAGTTATACCTATAATTATCGAACTACAATCCGAACACAATTCGTTATACCCAAGTCATCGGGGGAACACAAAAGCTACACTTCATATTTGTTATTACGAGGACCGCGCGGGAGGGTGCCATTCATATTCAAATTACTTTCAAATCTACAACTATTATTATACAGATGCATTGTGTGGGTCCTCTGGGACCTATATCATTATTCCTGTAGTCCTTCAAATCACGTAAGAGTATTGTCACAGTCTCTGGACAGCTACGCGTGGGCCAAATTATTGTCACGAGGGCAATTCAATATCGCTTTATATCAATTTACTGCATATTTACCTTCCTCCACCATTCAAACCACAATTGATAATGTTCCACAGTTTTGTTAACCGTAAATCCATTACATATTCAATGCTCATGAGAGTTTCAAGTGTTGATTTACAGCCACTAAAAATCTTAAATTTGAATCGTATAGGACGGAGCGATGCCGATAAATTTTCATGGGAAATTATGGAGTCCATTGACATCCATTAGTAATAAAACATTAGTCGTGGAATCGAGAATTCATCGGCTCCTTTGGAGAATAATTTATGTGACGGTAAACATTTTTATGTTCCATTAATGTTCAATTCGATTCTAGTATCGGATTGTCTAATGCAAGTGGCGCCTGTATTCCCGTCTACGGATGTCCTCTACATAAAATTTGGTCCCAAACAAACAAAAAGTTTAGCACCCACCCCTAGACGACTTGTTTTTTAAATAAGCAAGTTCGGTTTTGTTGGGATTAAGTTCGGTTAGTTTCAAAATATTGACTCGATTCATCAACTTACTGGTTGGGGATTCAACACAATATACGGTGAAATGTAAAATATTGAATGGGGCTTAGCGTATTGAATTTCATCGAGGTAGATTATTATATTGTGAAATTGTGATAGACGCAAAGTGGTACGCCACAATTTTATTTTAGATATTAGCTATTTCAGCAAAATTTTGTTCAGGTAATAAAACGTCTATGTAAGTACTATTTACAATATAAAATACAACAATATTAAAACTTCTTTTTGTGTACTTATCTGCATAACACGACACACATTTTTATTATTTTAATAAAAATAGGTACCTTGATAAAAAAGAATTGTTGTTGCTTCAAGGTTCACATTTTTTCAATAATTTTATTTTAAACGAAGACCTCAAATAATCCATTGACGAAAAATCGTGTGAAGTGAAATTAAAACAATAGACCATTTGGTTGTAACCGATCATAATCAGTTTCTGGCAGCTTTTATAAGAGGAAAACCAAAAAGTGATGAAGCTTATAAATTACTAGCTTTCCGCCCGCGGCTCCGCCCGCGTGGAATTTTGTTAGGTATATAGCGTATTTTTACTGAACTCGACAGTGCTTTTCTTTAGACTTATTTTAGAAAAAAAGATTTTTCAGGCTGAAATCTTATTACAACTTCAATTTAATATCGAACAAAATCGCCCATGTAGTTTAATATTTGCTGCTTTCCCTTCATAAGAAAGTCCAACTCGCTCTTGGCTTGGAAGTTATTTTTCAGGAATTTGCATTTTACGATCCCGTGGAAATGTCCTAAGTAAATTTCCCGTCTCGTATAAATATTTGGAGTACTAAATCTCTATTTAATTTTACACCTACCTATATATTTTTAAGGTGATATTGAAAAAATACTGAAGCACATTTTTTAATTTTAACAAAGAGACTGGACATTCATTTTCAAGTCCCCTTGGAAACTAACGAAAAAAACACAAATTTTCACCCCGTATTTTTAGGGGTTGGAGGGTTAATTCGAAAAAACACTTGATTTTTTATTTACAACAAAGAGTATTTACCTATTTTCAGCTTTCTATCTTGAAAATTTTATTAAGTCCCATACAATCTTTCACCCCCCTTTTAAAGGGGTTGAGGGTTAATTATCAAAAAAATCTGATACACGTATTCATTAATTTGAAGTAAGCAACCAAAATTCAAATTTCCAAGTCACTAACTTCAATGTTGTAGAATTTTCATATAATAGTTTTCACCCCTTTCATCCCCTTCAGAGTGGAATTTCCAAAAATCCTCTCTTGGTCCCCTACACTCCCCAAGGAACATACAATACATGGCAAATTTCATGTTTCTAACTTAGAAAATGACGGACTTCCATACAAACTTTCAACCCCTATTTTACCCCCTTAGGGGTAGAATTTCCAGAAACGCTTAAATACGTATCTATTAATTTTTAATCAGTTTTTCAGGAATTTGCATTTTACGATCCCGTGGAAATGTCCTAAGTAAATTTCCCGTCTCGTATAAATATTTGGAGTACTAAATCTCTATTTAATTTTACACCTACCTATATATTTTTAAGGTGATATTGAAAAAATACTGAAGCACATTTTTTAATTTTAACAAAGAGACTGGACATTCATTTTCAAGTCCCTAACTTGGAAACTAACGAAAACAACACAAATTTTCACCCCGTATTTTTAGGGGTTGGAGGGTTAATTCGAAAAAACACTTGATTTTTTATTTACAACAAAGAGTATTTACCTATTTTCAGCTTTCTATCTTGAAAATTTTATTAAGTCCCATACAATCTTTCACCCCCCTTTTAAAGGGGTTGAGGGTTAATTATCAAAAAAATCTGATACACGTATTCATTAATTTGAAGTAAGCAACCAAAATTCAAATTTCCAAGTCACTAACTTCAATGTTGTAGAATTTTCATATAATAGTTTTCACCCCTTTCATCCCCTTCAGAGTGGAATTTCCAAAAATCCTCTCTTGGTCCCCTACACTCCCCAAGGAACATACAATACATGGCAAATTTCATGTTTCTAACTTAGAAAATGACGGACTTCCATACAAACTTTCAACCCCTATTTTACCCCCTTAGGGGTAGAATTTCCAGAAACGCTTAAATACGTATCTATTAATTTTTAATCAGTAGCCCAAAAATAAATTTTCATGTTTCTAACTTAAAAAATGACAGTCTTCCATACAAACTTTCAACCCCTATTTCACCCCTTTAGAGGTTGAATTTCATAAAATCCCGTCTTAGTGAGCACTTACATCCTTAAAAGAACCCGCATGCAAAATTTCACACTCCTAGCACTTGTAGTTTCTGAGATTTCGTGATGAGTCAGTGAGTGACCTTTCGCTTTTATATATATAGATTTATTTAATTCGTACGTGATTTCAAAGTTTTATTAGACAGCCGCAAAAAATTGCGACAAATGTATCGATTCTGCGGATACAAACAAAAAACTTTGTACACGTGTCCACCATGTTTATGAAGCAGCTCAAGCAGCATCCAACACGCAAAAGAATACGTAATAGAATTGTATAAAACACTATGCGTTGAAGGTATATGAGACTTTTAAAAATAACTGACTTTTTAGAAAAAATTACCGACTTAAAAATCGTAAATTGAAGATAACTCAAAACTATTCAACAGCTGTCGCTCAGGTTTAAATAGGACTAGACGAAAAGAAAATAGCTTTAGACTATAAAAAAAATATCAAAATCGTTTTACCCAGAAAAAGTTATGAGGTAACGCACATAGTAAAAAATACAGTCGAATTAAGGACCTGCTCGTGTTTGAAGTCGGTTAATAAATAAAAACCCAAGACGAAGTAACATCATCATGCATAATCATATTCGATAAGAGATGCTTTTGGGTTTTGAAAATTCTAAAGCACTCTTCCACATAGATAAGTATGAAAAATAGGCGATATGTGCGCCACTTGACGCGCATCGACTTATGAATAAGAGCATAACACGTTTTTATAAGCGGAATAGGAATAGTAAATGTGTGATGAAGAATGATGAGGGTATATTTTTTACACTAATTACTGTGTTTAAGACTAGTAAAGTATGTCAGATGTTAGAACAGGTGGCATGGCATTTTGAATTCAGAAATATAATATGAATGTTATTTTTTTGCAGTTAGGTACTTTTTATGCAAGTAGGTATGAAGTTATGTTTTATCCATAAAGGTAGTATTTAATTTCACAGCAATCTTATAGGACGTACTCCTATTACAGCACTTTCATGAATGATTCATTTTGGTATTACCTAAATATGTAGATACATTGTTAAGGTCATTGACCTGCAACATTACTTGGAAAAGAAGTAACGCAAAAAACCAACGCTCTAAACATCTTGAGTCTTTCATGAGCTATGAGCCTAAGAAGCCTAAAACATCAAGACATGAATTACTTAATATCTTTATAACCAAGATTATTCCCATAAATCCATACAAGTATCCCCAAAAATTTATAATTCCAACAAAGGCGTGGCCAATCACGATGCCGACAAGGAACACGACATCGACAACTTATATCAAATTCTAATAAAGAGAAAGTTAAACTTCAGACCACACCTTTGCATGTTCAATATCGATTCTGTATGCGTTGCGTGTGTAGACGACGGCGCTTATGTCATTTGGATTACCCATACAAACAGTTATACAGTAAAAAGACCATGATACCACATTATAAACTCATATCACCACGCATTTCCGCTGATGGTGCTAGAATGATAAATTCCGGATATGACAACACTATGGCTATTGTTTCAAAGCCAACAATGCAGACAGACGGACAAAAAATGGAAGGACGAACGGGGAGAATAAATCTAAATCGCATTTCAAGTCGAAAACTGGTCTAAGCGCCTTCGTTTTGTTTTGTGCTTGTCTTTAGAGCCACGAGAGCTATTGACGAATGAGTATGAAAGTCACAAGTATCAGTCTTGGAATATAAACAATGCTTGTCTTTTAAAGGCAGTAAGTCACTTAGTTTTAAAATAGAACTTTGATTTCGGAAAGAGTAGTTGAGTGTGTACATTTTTGGATAGGTATGAAGAGCATGAGCGACATCTGACGAGTTGTTTTTACGTAATGTTTACGTATCGATTTTGAAGTTGGTAAAGTTTTTGCTTAAAGTTAAATTATTCCTATTTTACAATTTACAATTACATCAACATTATCAATGTCAAACAGAGTTAAATTCACGAGAAATTCTCATTAAAACTGCAATATTCCTAGTAACCTGAGCTTTAGTTGATGTTAGTAAAATAATTACCATAAACCGTATGATAATATTGAAAATGAATACTAATAGATTTGTATTTCAAACTTTGTAATAACGGCCATTGGTTAAAATGGTTCCCTCGTGATCCGAGTATTTTGTTACGGCGAACAGGCATCTGTCTCACTTACACCTACAAAGATGTATGCGAAATAAATTCACAGGAGGTGACTATATTATGAGGAACAACACAATTTTGAATATTATTACAAACAATAAGAAATAATTAAAATATTTTCATATTGTTCATTCACATGTTATTGACCATATCATTATTTATAGCATGGATAGGTATTATTGGCAATGCAACGCAAATATAGAATTGATAGTTAATGACGTTGGTAAGGACCCTGCCAGAGAGGTCAAGATTTTGAATGCCGCCACGAACTGTTATTTATTAGGCAGACAAATATTTGTTGAGGAGTGGATATTACTAGCGTCTTATTTGTCTATTTGTGCTACAAAAAATTGGAGTATGGGCAGTATAATAATAAGCGTTGTTTATAATTTTTATCGCATATCAGGTCGTGGTGAAACGGTACATTAAAAGCCTAACGTTTGAAAACAAAACGTTAAGTTTAATTCGATATCGTTTCCTGTAAATGGAATTAGGAAACTTTGCTTCGAGCCATCATTGATCAAAGGACTTACTAACGAAAATACCACACTCTTTGTATAATTTTTGGTATTTAATACCTCTCCATGTACAACATAATTATTCCTTTTGTCAGAAATTCCATTTTGTTTCTGTATTTACATACTAATATAACATAATTTGCTTTCATATTAATGCATACATAAATATACTTAACAACCCATTCTAATCTTATAAATGCGAAAGTCTGTCTGTCTGTTACGCTTTCACGGCTAAACTACCGTGGTACCGGCCCGATTCGGATGGAATTCACGTAAAATTCACGTACCTAATATCCAAATAACATACAACATTTTTTTCCAAAATAATATTTACTTCGACCGGTAATTTAGGTTACTGAGACCGCTCGAAGAACGAAGATTCCTCACTTCGCTGGCAGGGCAACTATCTACTAGGCTTTATGGCTGTGGATTCTACATATTACAAAATTCTCACTTTTTCTGACCACCCACTCTCCTGGCACGACTGATTTGAAACCATTGGACTAACAAGAACATCTCTCTCCATATTATCACAAGCGGGCCCTTTAATTGAATTTGCGGCAGCAGTCGTGTTGTTTTTAGCACCCTTTTAGCCGAACGTGCCTTATCTGAACACGTCAAAGCGGACATTATCTGGTGAAAGCCATCAGTGCAAATGCGTCCAATTAAGCTCTGGCCATCATAAAGGAACTTACTATCTCTGGGTTTTTAAAATGCATAATGTTTCCGAAGTCGTGACTTGAAATGTTCGAACCGAAGTTCGAAGTCAATTCTAAGTACTAAGTAGGACCTAGACTTGGTTGTGTGCATGCCGTAGGTATACGCACGCTCTATGAACGCATACAAACGAATAGTATCGTCCACAAGCCTACGGCTAACATCTTTGTGTGCGTTCTAAACTACGTAGGTGTATGATGGAACAGTGACGTGCACACATACAAACCGTATCGATGGTACCTTTGTTTGAAAATAACATAAATTTTTCTTTATATAAATAGCCCGACAAATAAGTAGACAAGCCACAGTGACTGGTCATCATCTCACATGGACATCGGTAATATCAGAGGCAGAAGTGCAGAACCAATGCTTTGTCGGTCATGAAATAAGGAAAAGAAAAGACAGAAAATTCTGGCTCTCAAGACGAAAGCACGACAAGTCGTTGGGCAGTTGTCCTTACCTACGTCCTAACAACAGGCTAATTATTGTCAAAACACACTCTACTAATACTAAAAGTTCCAAACACACCAGCGTAATTTTGTGCTTTCATAGTTACCTACGAACTGAGTGCATTTTGCAGTTCATGTTATGAACCGATACCAACCACATCGCAGCCACAGTGGAATTATGGACGAGAGAGAGCACATTTTGTCACATGAAAATAGGTACTTAATGTTTTATCTTTATTAGATAGCACAGCTGTGAAACGTTCTAGCATAAGTGAAATAGAATCAATTATAGTGATAATATTAAATGAGAGTAACAGTAGTAAATGAAAACTATTAACGCTCCAATTACAAATTCTCTCTATTCGTACTAATTATTTACTTTATTTCGTTTAATGGCTACTATAAAGACAGTGATTGATTAATTATGTTTGGTTTCGTTCCGATTACAAAGATTAGATTTCGTTAACGATGATTTTACTAAATAAACTCTACAAACTAGTTTTTTTGTTAATTGCTTTATAGATAAATATAGAACGCGTAGGTAAAGCAGTTCAAGAAAAATGTTGGTTAACTTTGAAATATTACTTAGGTCGTAAGTTTTAAAGAGTGTTTGTATGTAACATGTTTTTATTTCTTGAAACTTCTCTAAGCTTGCAATGCATTAAGGAAATCATAGACATAAAAGGAAAGTATAGGTCTCTGATTTAAATTTTTTTTGGCGAAAATATTGCACAATGGCATGGCAATGGCACCTTGTATAAGTGAACCAATAATAGTGGTAACCCAAAAATAATATAAAGAAATTTTGAAGATACCTCATTTTTTATTTTATTCATCCTAATAAGTTCAAAATATTATTTTTAAACTTCATTCTAATTCTCATATCAAATCTATAATTCTATCACCTTGCTCCCGACCTCTTAACTCATACATTTTTACTGACACTGACTGATGCACCAATACGTCATCTACATACAAGATACTCGTACGTGAGAAGCACACGTTAGTACAACGGACGCCGATAGCTTCGTGTTGGACATTATTTACCAGGAAACATTGGATTTTATAGACATATTAATTTAACAGGATCTTTTATGCTGATAGAGCGTAGTATATACCGTTTTATCAGGTCCTTATTTAATTTACTAAACGTAAAATTAGAGAGAAGGATTAAATCGAACCAACACACTTTCGTCATCCATAAAGTATAAGCTATCTAATTCTTACACATTTTAAATAAAATGTCTCAAAAAATCCTTCAAGTGTAAGTATTACAAGAGTAAGTCGCAGATTTCATACAGAACAATATAAAGGATTTAAAGCGAGCGATAATTGTTATTTCTAATAATACTTCCAAAATATACCCGTGCGTGCCTTGGATCTGAGCCAGAGTACGCGCCAACATAAAACTTATAATATTCCAGAAGGGTTTATTAAAATCAGAATACATTTTGAGGTAGGAGGTGGTAGCAAACACGCCACCTGATGGTGTGTTCTTACACGAACAGACATAAGTAACACCTAAGATATTAGGTATCTATGTATGTATCTCATTGGCCAAAGAGGAATAGTAAAAGAATTAGAAACTTCATTGACAAAGCTTTGTCACTACAAAAGTCAAATTTTTGTATTTATGCTATTCCTGCATCTCTATGAGTCACGTAATAGATACTTTTCTCTGAGGCGATAATTTATTTGAAATGGAAAGAAGGCCTTGATAGATTTTTTGGATTGATTCTTTTAGTCAGGGTTTCTTACAGATTTTGTTTGAACTATTTAATTTTGAGCTTTTTATTCGTTGAGAATGAGAAGGTTAAGATCATAGTTCTAAGTGCAGATTGACAGACTTCACACACCTTTGACTTTTGCAATTTTTTTGCTGGTTTTCTCGCAATGTTCGTCGTCACTGTTAAATCTAGAAGTGTCGTGTGCCGTGGGATTTGAACCTGGGCCCGACGAGTAAGAGTCTGAATTCTTAACCACTAAGCCACCGAGTAAAAGTAACTTACCGCGTAATTTATTACAATAACTAACTAAATATTCCAATTGGTGGCTCGCGTGTTTGTTTCCTGTTCTGGTAGTGTAGCGGTATCCCTCGAGAGATTTTTACCTTCGTTAGGTTGTGAGAGCCACACCTCTATAATAGTAGGATTGGGATCAGATTTATGGTTTATTAGTTTTACTGATTTAACTCTATCTAATTGGAAATCGCTTCTAAAGGCATTTTAATATGAGTTA
Organism: Hesperia comma; assembly: GCA_905404135.1. NCBI lineage: Eukaryota > Metazoa > Arthropoda > Insecta > Lepidoptera > Hesperiidae > Hesperia > Hesperia comma. The sequence goes on along the minus strand of FR990019.1, from coordinate 19,327,855 downwards.
TAGTTAATGAGGAAACCATTTGTGGATTGGTTTCAACTAGGTTTATTTCTTGTTTTCGTTGAATAGTTTTTTTCAGATTTTATTTAAAAAATGTAATGTAGTTCCATGTGCTATTTATGCCCCAAAATAGTTTTCCTCCTCATTTAATTATTAACTTAGCTTTTTGAAGACAGAAAAATTGATGTAGTTGACTTTATTCCTGAGAGTAAATAAGAAAGGTAGAACTGGATGTATTTGCATTATGTATTTGTGATCACAACAAAATTCATTTATAATTTTTTAACAATATCGATCCTTGGTATTATTCTTTCAATGCAAAATTTTTGAAGTATTCCAGGAAGGTTACACTGATAAAATGTTAAGTCAAGCAAAAAGTATCCAATAGCTAAACGGCGAAATCTTTAATTAAATGTTTCAAAAAAATCCAAGTCCAAAAATTTTAGGGTTTGCACGATTGGACGTTAGGATTTGTACGTTTGATACGCACGTCAGTAAAATAAAAAGTAAAATTCGACAGTTTACGCTACAGAATTAACATAATTTATTTTACTTTTGTGATAAAAAAGACCACTATTTTGGGTTAAAATAATTTTATTTGATGGATGAGGAATAACCTTACCGATTATTTCAAATTTAAGTTAAGGTCACTTTATCGCTTTAGGATTACCTGTAATGATAGATGTGATAATGATAATAAATAAAATAAATAAATAAATAAATAAATAAATAGCACATTTTATAAAACATTATGGATTCTATTAATAAAAAAGTTAAAACTTTTGTAAAATATCGGTTTTAGTCAATTATTAATATTATCCATCCATAATTCGAAGCATAAAAATTTTCGTAAATATAAATCGATTTCAATAAATTCTTTAATCAGTCACCTATATTAATTGTACTTAGCGGCACATCAACCAAAATTACCGAATCACATCTCACATCTATCGATTATGCGACGGAAAATCGTAACAAAGACTAACTAGTTTGAAGCAACCCTAAACGAATTGAAGCAACACGTATAAAAGAAAAGAATGATCTGCGTGAGATAGGACAAAGGGGAGAACAAAAAGTTATGTCGGCGCCCCGAAAGAGATTGGCCGATAACAAAATTATAAGCACCACGCCTAATACGAGTTTAGGTGCATGGTCTACAGTCCAATGAGAATTAACCGATTAATTCTTATCATTTTGTAATAAAATTTTACTGAATTTTTAATGAATTTTCTGATGAACTATCAGAAAACTCACTCATCCGTTACTAGCCACAGTTGCCTGTAGATAACCAGCAAGATCAAATAAAGTCAAAAAAAAATTTAAACATAATTAGAATCTATAGAAAACCATTGTATTGTCGGCCAAGAAACAAGGAAGAGGAGAGAAGAACTTAATTAAAATTAAGTACTTATACGTTATGTTAATAATGACAACTTGATCGGTTACGCTGTCGATTTTGCTCTTTACCTATTTCTTTTTCATATTGAACGTGTTACTTATAACGCCATGTAACCTCCATAAACGGTTCTACACAAACAACATCGATCATTGTATGAACCCTGCTCTGACACCTTAAGATTCTTAAGCATCGAGTGCACTACCCATATTGTCGGTACTTCATCTTGTTATTTTATATTTCATTTATTTGTAAAACATTTTAAAATTATAAAAATTTTCGTATTAAAGACAGGGATAGCTTATTGGTTTCTTACGGTCATATACTCATACTTTTTGGACACTAGTCTCCCGTATTTGAGGCACAGGTTCCATCTGCACGCACATATTATCTTAGCTTATAATTTTCAAAGTTAGGAAGCGCTTATGATAAAATTATTATCACTTGTCTGTGGTCTGTGACATTTGTAACAGTAAGACTGTATGTAATTCAAAAGCAGTTCATAAATACTCTTTACATCGTGTAAATCCAGCAATTCGAACTTGGCCCGACGATTAGGGCCTGTATCCGTCTCATCGTGAGGTATGCCACGAAGTTTTTTTCTAAAGTCTCTCAAACCAAACTATTGAATACTACAATGTACTGGATTGTCATACAATTTCTGCCAAGAAATTTCATATGCATGACTAGACATGAACAGAATATTAGAATTATAATAATTACGAGAATAAACGGGAGATACGATACCATGAAGCGACGACCTGTGCATGCACAGCATAACGAGTAAGTCGGGACAGCATCTAGGACATTATAATTTTATTAATTATTTTTGGTTTAAATAATTTGCAATTTAGGATGCAAATCTTAAAGTTTATTTTTAAATATAACGATTTAATAATCGATTCATACTTACCATGTTTCGTTATCAGGATAATGCGTAAGATATTTAATTAAACTTTACCCTGAGATCCTATTTAATCTTTATTTTGTAGTCATTATTAATGCAAGATAAGATCTTTTTATGTTGTTATTTCACCAATCAGTTGATGGCCAGATACGTGATAAAATACGTGAAGAAACTTAACTAAAACTATAATCTACAGTCTTACTATTATTGTATTGAGTTTCATACACAAAACCGCAGGCTTATTTAAATTAATAAAGAAGAAAACTGATTCTCATGCTGATGAAATTTTCTTCCCAACCCATAATTGTCCCATATCTGGGCTCAGAGCCTCAGGGTGCTTTTCGCAAGTTATGGTCTATCAATGAATGCTTTAGAGGAAGGCGTGGAGTTCCTAAAATGCACTTACATAGATAGAAAAAATCCACTTTATTATTAAAATATAAAAAGGAACCGAAGGATAGTTCCTTATTTAAAGTCTTCGGTAATTATAATAAACCTTACGACAAACATAAATTTTAAAACTTAAAACATAAAAATTGAAGCCATCAATGCTGAACAGCCACTCAGTAAAAATCTGCATAGCCGTTAATTAACCAAGAAAGTTGTTAGCGCGGCACCAAATAGGCATGAAAAATTTTATGGATCACTCAATAGTCAGCCACTTACAATTTTATAAGTGAGCGGACTGGCTGGTTCATTAATTGCCGGATAAAAACATAAAATTTGCAGTGATCCACTCGTAGTCTGCGTATTTTATTATAAATGTACATTTTTAAATTAATTTCCAATTCATTGCTGCTATAATAATTTGGAACCATTTTGTTGTCCCAATAACTTATATCGTGTACAATTTATAAAGTGAAGTAAACAATAATGGTTCGATTTTCTTGAGGCTCGATTTCATTGGCGTTATCTTATCTAAATATTATTTAGATAAGATGGATAATTATTTGATTTATATTCTACGGTGCACATCGTTATTGAAATAAACGACGTTGAAAATAAGCTGATTAAAAATGAATTTAATTCAAAAGACAGAGTAGATTTATAATTCAAATTCCAAATTCAAAACCACCCTATGGCTGAGGATGGAATTTCGCAATCTGAAAGTATAATAAACAAAATGTATTCGGCTGTTTCTGTTGAGCCCAAACTTGGCCAGCGACGTCCACATACGAATTCTAATTTACTCCTCTAATGAAACTCGCGTACGATGTGCTTTTTGTTTCTGAACGAGAGAATCGAATCAAATTCCAGCTTCGCAGGTACAAAAAGTAAGTAAGGGACTGGTTGCCCTATCGGCAATTGTTTATTGATCTTAGTATTTTGAACTGTTTTCGTCGGTATTGTACTCTTTTGGCATCGGAAGTATTAAAGTTAAAAAGAATTTTTTAATTTTCGATAAGGATTTAGTAAGAAAAAGAAGAATTCTAAATTTTTTATAGAGTAGTTTGAGATTAGCTGTGTCTCTAAATCAAAATTTTATGATTTGTTAGACAAAATTTAAAATCCAAAGACGTCGAAAAAATTGGAGAGAGGGACATTAATTAATTAGTATTAGGTAGGTACATTATAATTATAAAATAATTTGGTAGTATGAGAAATATCAAATACCTCAATTACTAGCATGTGATAATACTGAACCAACAATACCCTCATCGCTTACAGTCCATAATGAAACATTTCGGTATAACATTCAAGGGAAAACGATAAAAATGCGCTCCGTCCGTTATAAATATTCATTCATTCCAAGGATCAGAGTGCAAAGAGGGGAGCTCAACTAAGTGCTAGACATATGGGGTTTGTCAAAGAGGAAGGTAATCATAATTTTTATATGGAATCTTATACATGTATCAAATGTGAGCATATCAAAGACATTTACATGGAAGACGAGACGGGGAATATGCGGGGAGAATAAATGAGAATTATACTTTAATAACGCTTAAAGGAATTTTGTTACACATAACATCTTCAAAGCATTACAGTCTTTTAGTATCATTTGAATTCCAAAATATAATCCTTCTTTAGAAATAAAAATGCCAGTAGGTACATGTTTTCCTTGTTTGAAACTGAATTTGGTATAGTCTATTATTAAATATTTTGATGTACTTATTGCAGTCAGATAATAATTCCTTTTTACAACAAAAATAACCGACTTCAACCTTGATAAGCAGGGATAACTTAAAAACTACTCGCCAGATGGCGCTCAATACAACATGGAAGTGTAAAGTTCTCGTCACTACAAATTAATCAAGCCCAAACACTAGATAATTGCAGTAAATCGTTGAGGAGTTCCCTCAACTGTCTTTCGGCTTCATCCGATCGACTCCAGACCTTCATGAAATGGTAGCGCTTTAATGTACTTATGATAACATGAACAAACACACTAGTCGTCCATACAATTTTCGACAGGTCCCCTCGATTTCTCTAAGATGCCATCATCAGGTCCTGGTGTCCTTATCAGGGGACCCCACTGCGTATATCTACTTTACAACAAAAAAAGAATTATAAAAATCGGCCCATAAACGACGAAAAAATCGCTGAACGTACATAAAAAAAAGCATATATACGGTCGAATTGAGAACCTCCTTCTTTTTTGAAGTCGGTTAAAAAAGTACATTTACGTTCATAATATTGTCACTAAAGAATAGTTTAACTGGACAATTAATGAAATCAGCATAATCTTATATAATTACAAGTAAACTTTTAGTACATAATATAATAATTTTGATATTATTATTGTACATAGAAAAATGTGACATTAAGTGTATTTAAAAAAAATAACAAATACGAGTGATAGGTATTTGTAAAATGAACCATATGCTTCCAAGAAATAAAATTATGCCTGTTAACTGTTTAAAAGATTGTTTCTGATTTAAAACTCCCGTATGATATGGTTTAAAAATAGAATGAGCGCCTAATAGGCATACGGAATAATTCCCCAACGCGGTCCAACAAAAAACACAGCCGCAGGTTTTTTCCCCGTATCCCAAAGTTTACGTGGGTCGTGTATGCCCTTTTTTATTTTTAAGGGCATTGATTGATTGAACTCTATGGTACATAAATGAGAAGACATTGTTTTTTGTACACATTTTTTCGTCTTCGATTTCAGATCTGTTATATAATTTATTGTATCTCTATTTAGGATAATGTTTTTAATTTCTGTTATCATTGATTTGTAAGTAACTTGCTGCTGGTAGTTAAATGTAATTTATGTTAAGTATGTTTCTTATATTTTGTCTTTTTCTTTTAGCATTAATTAGCACATAATGATTTCTGGTTTTATTACGTCTTATTAAAGGTATTATATAACATTCATACGATTATTTCCGAGCTAAAGAAGGCAAAATATAACTGTAATAAAACTTCAATTATTATATTAAACCTCCCACAGGCACGAATTTCTATAGCCTCAAATTCTTAAGCTTTTGTGAAGAATTTATCATCTCGAAGACGATAATTGAATCTTTTCACATTGGCCCACGAAATTTCTGAAACACATTGAAATTGATGTATTGCCTTATTATTATGCTAAAGACGGACTAATGGTTTCTAAAGAAAATGTTATGGTTGAGTTAATAGATATAAAATCATAAACATTATTGAATACTTATTGTAAAAATATTGTCATATTGTAAAAGTGTCTTCATGTTATTTGAAATCAAAATAGTATCTTAATAGTATGGTATAATTTATCCAAAGAGTTACTTTTGCTTAACTTTGAATTAATTATCACAAAGAACATGCATTTTATTTTAATTCATAACTCTTTTACGTTATTTTAATCTCTTCATAACTTTAGGTCCCACCTCTATTTATAACTACGCTCACAATTTGTACACTTTACTCTATTTCTCTAAATATTATTCATAATTTCATGATAATGTTATTCATAGTATTTGGAGAAACAACGATTGCCTGGAAAAGGTCGATGTAGGTATTGGTCATATCAATAATGTACCACAGTCCTTAGATTCCTATAACTTTTATATTAAAAAAGATAACACAGATTACATTTGTTTAAAAAACACGTGTATCGCATTTATCGTCGGTATTTAGAATAAAAAAGCTAACAAGAATAATTTTATTTGGCGTTTGAAGGATCGGACAAGGAGGCATACGTCTACTACAGCCAGAGGCGAAACCCCGCATTTATTTGCACGACGGTGTTTTAGGGCCATGGACATGACAGTTTATTTATATTGCGGGGTCCGTGTGAAGAATTGTTCCTTACCTTTTGTAAGTTGTTCGTTTAAGATATTATGATTCGGGCCCCCGAGCTACTACGTGTAAAGCTTCTTACAAGACAAAGTTATGAACAAGTGCTTTGTTCGAAATATCGTGTCATAAAAATTCAGGGATGAGAATAAAATTGTAACACGGAATACTTGTCTTTGTTTTGTGTCTCGTTTTTGGAGCTTTGAACGCATTTCATTTATTTCTAATATTTAAGTGTTATCTGTAACCTCTATAATAATATAAATATCCTGCTTAGTAACGAGTACAGCAAACTAACAGATTTTGGATGTGATTTTTTTTTCTATTTAACAGATGCCCATTAATTTTACCGAAGAAAAATAGTTAACACGGTAGTACTTCATCTCTAATACAAAGAATATCCATCCACTATCTTTATAAAGAATATCCGTCCAACCTCACCTAAAATCTCACCTATTAATGACGATAAAAATAAAAACAAAATCTCCAAAACACGAAGCAAAACGTACAAGACAAAATCGAAAATTCAGTCACGGAAATTTTTTCACATTCCTTGACCCTTCTTATATTTCAGGAGGCTAAGCCTGTTTGTTTGTTCGGTTTAATAAATCATAATATTCCTCAAGACCGTCTGTCCGTTGGGATTAGCTGATGTTTTATTTGACGTCTCAACGTCTTTCATTTTCCTCTTCAGGACCAAATATAAAAATAAAAATGTTTTGTAAACTGAAGCTTACTCCGTCTACAAAGATTTAAGAGTTTGTTAATAAATTCGATGAAGGGATTCCTTTATAAACCTTATTGATACTGGATTAATTTATATTTATTATAATTACGGACGAGCTTTAGTAAATCTAGAAATGTACCTATGTTAAGTAACAGTAGAACATAATTATACTAAGAAGTAAAAAATATGTAAAAACGAATTAGTACTACCTTCTGTACAGTCGTAGCTAACGACATAGAACTTGGATTTTATACTAAACAGGCCTATTTTATTGAGTCAGCTAACTGGCAGAAACATGTTACAGTTTTTAAGTTGCTTTAAGAAATCCTTATCTAATTTCCTTAACAGCATTCACGACAAGAAAGGATAAGGCGCTGATCCATAGTCACTTAGAGATTCCAGATTAGATCAAGATAATTTCTAAATTCCCTTACAAGTACAGAATGAAGAAAAATGTTAAATTGTAGAATTACATCGGTTACCACATATCATTCGTGTTGTACATCCCCTCTTAGGACATAAATATGGCTTAAAAGGCTATCACCAGTTTTTCCCCGTTTCCTCGCTATTCCATACCGAATAAATCCTTCTGTTACATTAAAATTCATAGCACTATTCACGGTAAGGTTCTTTGGACTGTAGTTATTAAGTTGTATTACTTGAATCTCTGCTCCATTTACTTAACGTAATATAATATTTTAATTTCAACAAAATTTAACATTTACTTAATTTTTGAACGTATTTATTTTAAAAACGTTAACTTACTTGGAATATTTCTAAAAGTTATTAGAACAACCAACAGTTAAATGGAACACCTGATAGTAAATGGCTACCAATAGTTATTAACGTGATAATATAAAATAAAACAATAGAGAGGCCACTGAATGAAAACGGCAAATTAAGGTATTCATAATTCCATTTCCATCAAACAGTAAGATAATTCTACTATTAGAAACCAAATCGTCTGAATCATCCCGCTCTTAAGCAAATAAGACAAGATTAAGCATAAATTAGATTTCTGAAACTTCAATCAAGCCAAGCCAGGTACTCGTAACTTTAACATTAAATGATGATGAAGAAGCTGAAGTTTATGTCACTTAGTATTGTATAATAAACTTTAAATGTTTAGTCGAATGGTTCAGTCAATTAATGTAAAATTCAGAAGCTTCAGAAGGGTATACTTAATTATATTATATTACTAGCTGACCCAGCAAATGTTTTTTTGCCAAAAAATGTTAAGGGTGAACAACCCTTATCACTTAGGGGTATGAAAAATAGATAGTAGCCGATTCTCAGACCTACTGAATATACATATAAAATTTGGTAAAAATCGGTAAAGCCGTTTCGGAGGAGTAAGGTAACTAACATTGTGACACGAGAGTTTTATATTAAATATATTTTAATAGCAATGATATTTAAATCACTGTGTTGTTAACCGGTCAAGAAATCCCTTGGCATAAGCCAATTCTGAGCTTATATCTACATAGATGATTAAATAATGATGACCAGTCCTCACTTGATGACTACTTAGCCCGTCTGCTCGTTTGACGGTTATGGACATAATAAAATGAATACCTGGAAGTAAGTGGTCATAACTTTGACCATGTTGTGTCTACACAGTAGAAAGGCGCACTAACAAACAGGCCATAGACTTAATTAAAATGGGTCATAACACTCCCACATAATCATAATTGTACATTCCATATCTATAAAGTATATTTATTAATCTTTTACGCTTTACTCCGAGTCATAGTTACCCGTAGAGTGATGGTTTTATGAGCAATATTTCTGTATGAAGCCATAGAAAACGTACATGAAGAAGTGATTCTAAGTAGTCATACTGAACCGGTTAAAAGTTTAACTTATTTTACTTTCGTTTAGTTCTGTTTATTTTAAATAAAAAATGTCATAAATGAAATATAAGTCAAATATTGAGTCAAATTTAAAAATTATGGTTTGTTTGATGTGTATGTATTTGAGATCGTGTGTAATTTCCAACAAAGAAAACTGATAAATATAATATATCCAGTATTACAATTTAAAAAAAATGACTACCCAAAAATATTAGTGAATGTTCCTTATATTATGTCAAATAATCGGAATTATTTCTGCATCTTATTACCTTTGCTGTTTAGCATTTAAACGGGTCATCTTCAATTCTTTATGTACGTATTGTTACATAAAAGCTACACTTTAATAATAATTTAATTTATTTCTTTATTCAGGTAACACTAACCCATGTTTACCTAGTACCAGTACAAAATAATTTAAATAATACACAAAATAAGCCAAGAAACATCCACTCACTTAGAACATTTATGTGACAAGTTTTCCCCGACTGAGAATGGAACCTGGGACCTGTACCTATGTTAGATGAGTGCCGACAAGCTAAAATCTACACTTTTTTATACAAACATAGTAATATTATTATGAATACATAAGTATGCAGTTCTACTACTGTGTACATCTATGCATAGTACTAACATCCCACCACGTGACGGGTTTACGGGCCAAAATCGGTTATGTACGTTAAACAACATAAGTGGTCATACTCTGTAGTCTATTCATGCTATTTTCGTCTTTATTAAATAGTACATTCAGCTCATATATGTGTAATTATATTGGGCGGTAGCGTGAAAGCTGTTTCGCTTGTTACGGCGGCAGGGTTACCACAATCAGATTCTGTTATGTTTATTAATACTATTTTGATAGTCTGTAGTACAGAACATTTAATATTTAATGCTGCTACTGAAATCGATGTTTTCATTTTCCAAATTCAGTAACGCTTTTCATCGTGCACGAAATTCACGAGCATAATTTTTTTAGATAATTGTGACAATATTCTGCATTCGTTTTCAGCATATTTGAAGAATTTCGAGTTACAATTAACTTATCTAATTGTAATGATCGATTAACAGTTTAATTACAATTAATTAACGCGAAAAATTTATTGATCAACACCCAACGCTAGTACCTATAAATTAGTTAGACTTAAAATGATTACAGACATTTATCGAAAGAGTATTTATTATTATTATTATGTATCCTACTCATTTTTTTCTCACGTTAAATCTTATGAATTTATGTGTCTATTTCTTTTTACTGTCGCTTTTCAGTTTCATTGAGCTTCAAATCACAACGATGCTTAAGAAGTTTTTACTTCAAAAATCCATAGAAATTTTTATGAATATTTGGTAGACGCCTTGCTTTTCATGATCAAAAATCCGGAGACTTTTAACGATTCTGCAAGCCCTTAAAGTCGAGTTCGTAACGTATAATTAAGAGTTGATTACTTCGCATACTTTGATTCAGGCCTATTTTATGATAATAGCCCAAGTGTTAGTCGTTTGTTGTTCCTAAATTGTGGGTAGCCAGAGAGATGGCGAGGCAAGCATAATGATTAATAATTGAATTTTATTACCAGCCCACCTTTATATAGTTTTCTTGATGTTATTATGTTAAGCAGTTGAAAGGTCATTTGAAACTGGTATCTTACATTGCGCAGGACTTAAAATGTGAGGTAATTATCACAAATTATGCCTTATATTGAGGAGTTGGTCTATAGTCCATAGCCCAACGCGTTATGAGTTCCCTATTGCATATTGCTGAATTTAACACTCCAACTCACGCTAACAGAGAAAATAATATGTTCAATATAAATAAATAGGTTATGTCTATTATACATAAAAAACATAACATAATGAAAAGCTCAAAATCGTAACTTTTTTATTAAGGTAGGTAGGCTACTACGGTCCCACCTAATGTTAAGTAGCAACATAGCCCTTAAGGTAGCCATTGACGCGCGTCCATTTGGAGTGCTTCCGAATGGAAGATTTCCATTTGGAAGTGCCTCCATACATTTAGAAGCATTCCAAATAGACGTATCGTCAACGGCTTCCAAAATTTCAAAGATTTTCTTTGGAGGTACTTCCATATGGATGTCCTCCATTCGGAAGCACTCCAAACGGACGCATCGTCAATGGCCACCTTTAGATGGTAAAGCGCGCTAACTATGAAATAACCTATCCACTTGTAACTCAAAGACACTATAATCGAAAGAAACACCTACAAAAATGCTTTTTGTTAGCCATTACTTTCTTCTCATCATCTGTAGGACTATTACCACTTTATTTGAAACCGTTGTTCAGTTACCCACTAAATTTAAACACAAAGTAAACAAGGCCGTCTGTTTACACTTTATATCAATTAGAAAGTTTTAGACGGTGATTTCAACTTCAATTTGTTTATATGAAAAGTCAAGACACCGAACTTTCATCTGGGAAAATCTGAACGAAAGTTTAAGTGGAGGTCGAGATATTGCGTTCAGTTCCAAACTTTAGATTTAACTTGACAGAATACAGGCAGCTGGTAATCTTCCCGCGGTGTTTATTGTTTATTACTCCGTTGATCTTATTTGTTGTTCAATATACGATTTTATAACTTGTGTATTACAGTTATATACGAATTAATTATTGTGATTCAAAGGTTCTCCAACCGAACACGGTTTTATATGCGCAGAGTTCAATGTGTATTCATAACTGATTATAACAACAGCAAAAACAATGAAAACTTTGTTAGCAGAATAATTGGGCATCATTGTAACTCTATTATATATTTTTTTCACCTTAGAGTTATTTTTGCATACCTATCAGAAGTAAATAAAAAATATAATTTTAGACTAATCGTAATAAGCGACCTCTTTTAAAGAACAGATGTGCTTATAATTATTCTAGTGGCAATTTTAAGCCAGGTGACGGATTTAGTCTAAAGTATTGGACAATGGGCACATTTGACCATTAGATGGCATACATTTTTTATTATTTAAAGAATTTTAGATAAACACAATATAGTTTTCATCTTTCCTTATTAAAAGAGTTAAATCAGCCATGCACGTCGTTTTTCATGCACGTCCTTCCATTTGAATTTTCGTTTCCAGTTAAGAAATTAACAAAGTAAAATTGGTCGACAAAACAAATCCTATGTTCAAGACACGCGATGCATTGATACAGCATAATAAACCAGACCTTTGCCAGTTTCAATAAAACTAGTATCAAACATGCAAATGTCATTGGGACGGATGGCTGCGAGCTGACACGACAAAAATCCGATCGGTAAGTACCAGATTAACGTTTGTGGAACAATGTTGGTGTAATGCAGTGTGGAAGTCAATGGGCGTGCCTCATGGATGCAAATTGCGGTGCCGCGGGCGCTAGACAAATGGCGTCGTGAGCCGACCGCACCGGTAGCACACGAGCTACGAGCGCGTCCTGTATACAAACCATATAGATATTACACTAGAGGGCAGAAGCCAGGCTTCAGAGCGTACCTCGGATAAAAAGAGACGAAATCTTTAGTAATCACCTTTCTCTTTCTGGTGAGGCTTCAGAGCGTACCTAGGATAAAAAGAGACGAAATCTTTAGTAATCACCTTTCTCTTTCTGACTCATCGGGATCGGAGAGAGATAGGTAATTACCGTTATCGTTGTTTCTCTTTCTAACCGGGGGCGAATGCAATCTATGGGCAGCCGTAGGTATGGCTCACCCACTCTATTGTAATATCTCTATGATACAAACAGCCGTTGACGAATATGATCCCTTGTACTTTTACATTTTAATGAGCTTAAAAGTTTAATTTTATTTGCAGATCCCATCACATTTTTTTCATTGTCTAACCTTAACCTCAATAAAATTGATTATAAACGTCTTTATTTTTCATTGACAACGCGTCAGAGATGTTTTGGTAAATGCATGGGTTATGGATGTCCGTGTTCGTAATTGTTAACTTAAATCCGACTGCTTGTTGAATTTTAAAACAAAATCAATATTGAATTGGCTAGTTATGTAAATATCTACAGGTACGTCTCAATTGAATAATAAATACATTTTATTTCGATGATTTTGTTACTACCATCGCAGTTTGAGGTTCGCGCTACGTTTAATAAAAAATATATAATTTGTTTTTTCAATGCATTAATAAACACATTAAAGACAAACGCTAATAAAATATTTACTTTTGGCTAAGTAGTTATCATCTTTTGAATAAGATCATCATAAAACAAATATTTTTCGTGCTTTCGTTGTAGTAAATCGATGTATAATCGATGTATCTCACAAAACGGTGACAGGACCCTGTAAAGCTGTGTGGAAGTCATCAGGCTTATAATAGATGCAAATTGCGGAGCCGCGAGCGCTGGATAAATAGCATCGTGAGCCGCCCGCACCGGTAGCTCACGGCTCACGCGGCATACGCTCTGAATATGATGAGTGTCTGAAGATGATTTGGTGTTTTAATATCAAACAGCTGTCTCACTTGGAATTGGGTTATGGTATATTCACAGGAAATACGGACAATTAAATACTTGATAGATCCGTAACGTGAACATATCCAGGTATTTCCTGTGGGAAAGAGAGACTAATTATTCTTGTTCCACTTTTTATACAAATATCAATCATTTAGTTTTTATCATCAATACCAGCAACTTGAAAACATGGAATTACAAAAAAAAACTAAATTTCGTATTTTATAATTATAACCTTAATTTTTAGAGGAATTGAGGGTAACACGATCCGGCAGGTATAAAATGAACCGGAACTATTCAACCGAAACCTTAAATCTTTTTGAATTATAATATCCGCTTACCTTTTAAGAGTGGTTCCAAATTAAACTCAGTTTTCTAAGAGGTTGAATTTGCAAGCAAAGCACCTGTCGACCAATTTAAATCTTTGCTTTTACCGCTTTTATTTTAAGGTGCGATTCCGCAAACCGCGGCAGACGACACACGTTAGCGCTTAACGGCAATCGCATGACGTGACAAGGCGGCTGATAGGATTACTTTGCATTATTAATTTGTATGAGACCGATTCCGGTACCCGAATACCTACCTACACTTGACGCAAGGGATTGCGTATTTACCATTGAACGTCGGAATCAATCTCATTCAAATGAATCATAATCACACTGCTGCTGGGATCTAGTCTCAGATAATATAAGGAATACAAGCCATAATCCACAGAAAAAATCTGCCAATCCCGAATGTGGCAGATTTTTTACCACTTTTGAAATCATTATGGAGAACATAGCTGTGTAGGTTTCCTCATAATATATTCATTAGCAGAAGCACTTTTCTTTCCTATAACCACATATTTTAAAACAAAATATGAGAGTAGCATTCGAACACAGAAATTTTCTTGGCTGTCATTAATAATGCGAAGTAATGCTGTCTGCTCGTAACATCACAATACGTGTCACGGTCGCATATCGCAGTCGCTCGCCGTCTGTCGCGTTCTAAGGAACCGTTGCTTTTTAAAATGCAAGGTTCACTAGTGCCGCTATATTGCTGAATTCGAAATTTTTATAATTTATTCAGCGTAAAAAATTAAAAAAGGTTTTATTATTTATTCAGACCAATGTAAACTTCATTAAATTATTGTTAATGAATGAATTAATCATCTTTTTTATTACAAGTAAATTTATTAACGATATGTGTAACTCATCACCTCATCATCTCAACCCATCATAGCCCACTATAATTGAGCACGGGTCTTTTCTCAGAACGTGAAGGTTAAGGCCATAGTCCACCACGCTGGCAAAGTGCGGAATGGCAGAATTCAGACACCTTTGGGTTTTGCAAACTCTCCGGCATGCAGGTTTCCTCACGATGTTTTCCTTCACCGTTTGTAGCAAGTGACGTTTAAATGCTTAAAACACACATAACTCCAAAAAATCGTAGGTGCGTGCCCTGGGATTCGAACCCGCGCCCTCCGAATAGGAGGCCGAATTCTTAACCTCTAGGCGACAGCCTGCCAGCCAGCGGTGACAACCGCTACTAAAGAAATTCCTAAATGCAATGGATTACCTGACTAAACGTAACATTTTAATACACATTTACAGCAAAGCAATAAGATCGTGTATCGATAATTTACACGGAAAGAACAATTACGTAATTGGTAAAAACGCTAGAAAACATCGATATAGCATAAACATCGATATAGAAAACATAGATATAAGTTGGCCGCTATAAAAATTGCAGTGCAGCCTCTTCCAACGTTGAAGCTAAGCATATCTAATTCCACCACTATATTAGGCACCACGATTTTATTACAACACATCAGTGCTGTCCGCTAATGTTATCGATAAAAACAATCGATGTTTTACTTTTTCACGTTTGTTATGTGTGCAGCTAAAACCCTTCAACAAAAGTAATAAAATAATTAAGAACTGCACATTTTTTTTGTTTGTAATATACTTCAAACGCTAATATTTGGTTTATAAAATTTCCCAATGTAAAAGAGGTAACAGAAAAGAGATAATAAGTAAGTAAATGATTAAATAGTAGTAAAAGGTAAAATGTCACCTGTTATGACATACATCGTTAAAATATTTTACGAGAATTATTTTAAGAAAAGCATAACAATTCTAAATCCCCGTATTTCCTCGCACTTCATCACAGCTCGCGACAATAAAGCACGTCTCGATTTTACGATCATCGATTTATCATAAACCGCACATCGATAATAAAATTATTGATAGAACAATAAACCGCCTCACTAGTCACAATAAAACTGCGCTCGTGCTACTTTTATTTTCCCGCAATACCACTTATTTAGCCCGGATTCTGCCTCTATTTGTTTGTAAGTAAAGAGATAATGTATCGGAACACGGTAACTCAATACCTGTTTTATCGACGGATCGGAAGCTAACTGATGGCGCTCGAGCCAGAGTGAATTATCTGCTTCGAAGACTCTATAATTTATTATGTTAGTGCAGGTTGATTCACTAATGCCTTTTGCGGAGGCTGCAAACAAATTATTGTGTGTTTGTGTCAAAACATTATTAATAAATGTTATTACTGTCAATTCCGTACCGTACCTACTCCATATAACTTTGACCTATTAATTTTCGAACTAAAAAAATCAAGTTTGTGTTTTTGAAAAATATACCTTGTTTGTGCCTTATTAATTTCCATACTAATATTATAAATGCGAAAGTCTGTCTGTCTGTCTGTCTGTCTGTGACGTTTTCACGGCTAAACCACCGGTGCGATTTGGATGAAATTCGGAATGAAAATAGTTGAAGACCCAGAGTCACATATAGGCTACTTTTTTTTTTCAAAAATCAACCCCTAAATGCTTGAAATAGGGGATGAAAGTTTGTATGAAAAATCTAAACCGCCTGACCGATTTCGATGAATTTTCCCAGGAAGATAGTTGATGACGTATCTTCTTCCCCACTTCCCCGGTTCGCGATATAAACGAATTCCACGCGGGCGAAGCCGCGGGCAAAAGCTAGTTGTATTATAAATTATTAGATGTTTTATTCCATAAAACACTCGTTCAGGTTATGGACTTTATAGATCCACAAATACGTGGCTCCGAATTAGGTAGGTTCGTTACTTCAGGTTATTTAAATTTTAAACAATACTCACGTTATATTGTTGAAATTGAATTTTGTTTTTAGTGAAAGTTACATAAACTTTTCAACAGAACATTTTTTTCTATTTTTTGTCATAAAAGTACAAAGTACTCCATACAGTTTTGAATATAATAACTGCAGCCAAATTTTTCTATTTTTAATTCCGTCTGACCGATTTAAATATCTCGAGTGGGCTTTGCAAACATTTCACTTTACAAATTGGAAATTTTTACATTGTACCTAATATTTATCTTTTTAGTTAGCCCTTTTTACATCCAAAGCGACCGTTACGAAAGATTGCGCTTTAACAAAAGGACGCACTTCTAAAAAACCTTCGCCCTAATGGAATGTTCGAAACGATTCGCTTTCTATGAAGTCACGTAGAATATTAAAACTGTACATTTAAAAAGCTATGTTTTTATACAAACAGATATCTAGACTTGTGAAGACAGTGAATAGGTCAAAGGCAACTTGGTACCGAATACGAGCGTATGCCGTAAAGAAGGAAATTGCGCACTCATTCCGAACGATAATGCCGAATTTATGGTTACTTCTGGTCTTTTTACTTGGAGTATGGTTAAGCCAAGCTGATTAAAAACAGTTCCGTTTATCAAGTTTGTTTTCTTTGCAGTTTTATTCTCGTTGACAATGAATAACAACGTTAGAATGATTCATCTTAGTCTTTTTGCTGGTACTCTTAATTATAATTATTTAAGAAGATATTTGTGAGTTTGTGTATTTACAAATACAACAGGTTGAAATGCACTATAATTAAATATGCAGAAGGTTATATTGTTAAAACATTCAATTTGATTGTTATAAAAATTTGAACATTTGATAATGCAATAGAATAATTTAATAGTTATGTTACTATAACTATTTTATTGACGATTCTTTTCAAGGGTTAATCGGTTTGTTTTGATACGGATAATCCGAGAAACGGCTTAACTGATTTAGATGTGTTTCTATCAATATATTTAGATGTGTTTGGTGTAATATTTACTGTTTTTGTTTTAATTTAAATCGATACAAAAATAATGTAAGCCATGTCAATTTTAATAACTCCGTCTTAACATTTTACAACTGAATCAAGTAAGGCTTGCCAAATCGCGAGGCTAGTGTACTAGTTACTAAAATAAACCAAAACAACAAACCAAACAATGCAATTAAATTAATCAGTTAGTTGATAGCGGTCGATACAAAATACTTTCTAGCTCCGAGTTCTTGAAAGCTTATCTTGCCGCTATCAGATGTCACGACCTTCCTGGCAACAACTAACCGAATTGCAGCTTTCATTTAGTACGAGCTCTGATTTTAATCATAGTTATACACTTTGATGTTTTAAATGTCTAGATTGAGCGTCGCCCTACCATGAAAACAAAAAAAACAAGGCAACATTATCAATCATGTGTGCGTGCAGGCGATGTTTTACCCGTTCGTCTATTTTCTACGAGTGCGTAATGATATAAAAATTGTGACTAACAGTTAGCCACAATTTTTTGACACGTTTGCGCGGATTCGATGTTCCATCTAGATATTTAAAACATCAAAGGTCATACACATACTTGCTGCACTTAAGCAATTAGTTTACGGGTCTTAATTTACAAGTGAGGGTTAAAAATATTGCAAAATTGTGTAGGTATTAGTTTAAAGTAGGACGGCTTTTTCGAAAATCAGGCGGAAAAGTTGAGTATTCATAATTTGTCGGTGTTTTAGAGTTCCGTCTTGTCTCAGGGTCCCATCATCACACTACCTCAGTGGTACCACAGTTGTATTGTGATCTAACCTTCATATACCAGGTTTCCAAAAGGCCAAGTCGCCAAGTCGACATTGGCATCTTACATTAGTAAAATAATGCTAATATTAAGATGTATCTACTATAAGTAAATTTTGCCTGAAAAAAAATTGGAAATATTTTATTGAAATGTACTAATGATCTAACCAGGAACAAAAAACTGCGTAAAATAAATCACTATCAACTATGGAATCTTAAATCAAGTGTTGTTTAACGTTTTGTACCATATAATTTTACATCACTACAAATAATTTTACAACAATAATAAATTCGTAATGTGTAGGGACGTCATATTAAGTTACACAGACTGCATCCACAACATAATAAATAACGAAGTAACTGCAGAACAAAATAGAATTTCTCAAACTGTTGAAACACAATTCTTTGGGAGTCTAGTGCAAATTGGTCATAAAGAAGATAGTGCCAATGCATAGAGATAGGAAGGCGAGCGTGAAGAAATTCTTGATAGCGACGGTGTGACGGCGGACGGATGAGTAAAGAGGGACGTAACTTGCATACCAATAAAAATATTGTACTGCTCGACGACGATGGATAAACGATAGGCGATAACGATAAACAATGTCGAAATGGAAAACAAAAAAGATCCTTAGTCACTGATCATAAAACGTAACCTATAAAATTTGACCAATGAAGATGAAATAGGTAGGAGTAGGATTTCATGAGTCAGCGAACAGATGTCAGTGAAAATGTGGTCTAAAATTATGAAATAATTAACTTTAAAAAAACTTCACTGTCGATAAGTACATATAACACAAAACCTACTCCTCACATGTCGTTAAAATTTATATGGGACAGACGACAAGAACTGCCCTTCCAATAAACAAACACAGTCAAATAGACAACCTCCTCCTCTTTTAAGTCGGTTAAAATGTAAATGTTTCAAATAATGCTCATTAAAGATTTTTGAAAATCAGTCGAAAGTACGTACCAAAGCCACACGAACCACGAAACCACAGCCAAAAACGTTTTGTAATAATAAAATTATAATGACTGAACGTGACAGTAACGGGCGAACACATTAATTTTTTCACCGCGTAATTGTTTTGTCATTTCTTCTAATCGTTGATACATACATACGTTCAATCGTTGATAAAAACCGACGTCCTGATTTAATAAGTTATCTGCATAACTTTTAGACATTTCCGAACTACATTATTTAATATCCATTTGCGTCTGAGGTTCTGGGGCAACTCGCTACTTGACATTGATGAAACAATACCTTAAATAGGATAGTTCGTTGCCTACAACGAACGATCCCAAGAAAAGGTGAATATACAAAGAATTGTCGAAGAAAGGCGCTCCTTCTATGGATGCCTGCCTTGAATGAACACCGCATGCTCCGTACTGTGTATTGCATTGTTGTCTGTATTCATCGTGATCAAATTGTAAAATAATTGCATCGCCCATTTCATCATGTTAACTCAAGTCTCTTACTACATATTTTTTATCGATTTTACCCGTGCTTTGATAAGATGTTTGCAAGAAGTTGATTTTTACCAAACAAACACTAAATATTACCGCAGCTTACTAAATCTACAGGAAAGTATTAAAAACTAAACTAAACTTCTTTCACTGTCGTTAAAATTCGGTTTTATCAGAGAGCACAGAGGTTTTAAAAATACTAAATTTAAATCCTCGGTGTTCTCTGATAAAACCAAATTTTAACGACAATGAAAGAAACATTTTACTAATTGCCGACTTTCATTATTAACTTCATTTCCTTCGACAAATATTTGAATTTTTAATGACGACGTTCATACAATCTTGTTGAAGACCTGTTTCAAATTTAGACCACACCAACATCCGTTGTATTATTCAAATATTTTTTGAAACAAGCATTATTTGCTTTTAAACAACATGAATATGAATATTGATGAAGATGAATATTGACAAGACAAGGAAATAAACAAAATAACTGTGTCACCTGATTAAGTTAGCAATATAATTATATATTAATTAATAGTATATGTTACCTATTTCTTCTTCAAAATCATTTCCGCGAATATGTGTGGCCATTATTCTAGCTAATACTACAATTAATTCAATATTACGAGTATTATTTTGACGACTTAAAGTAACCTTTGAAGTACAAAAGCTCTCATGAAATTCAATTCTCCTAACACCTCAATATCCTATCAATTTTTTTTTAATGATTAACGCGAGTACTTCATATCTTTTTTCTTACGCTGAATTAGTCATCATCATCAGAAGTGTATTTCCATTCAATTAGCTTCAAAATTGACAATCTACGAAGACCTGCTATCTTAGTAGTTAAGTAACATACCCAAAAGTATATCCACCGTTCATAATGAATATCTACCAAAGTTGTGATTGTCAGTTCATGATAATGATCTCTCGTTTCACATTCCACTTTACTTGTTGAGAATTTTAATTGATTAAATTATGACATATCGATTACGTTATGAGTATCTTTATCAGATGGTAGTGACAGTGCAATGAAAGCTCCCGAGCCTTTTACCGTTAAGGTGAGGTACAAAACGAGTAATCAAGTATGAAATTGCTGTAAGGGATCCGCATTCTCGCTGGTAAAAAATAAGTAAGAAAAAGACCATTTATGTTGCGATAGTTCACATGTCACCATTTCCGTCACGTAGACGAGTACCGCTCACGAACATGTATGTAATAAGTTGTTGTAAACATCAATGTATCGCCATTGTTTAGTGACGCGATGTGTTTGCAAACAATCTCAAATTAATATTCAAACGATTCTATCATGAATTTTAAATACATAACTGTCAATGCACTATTTTTGTTAATGTTAGTTGTATTATGAGACCTGAAAATAAACATCAATGTAAGGTAAATAATGTACGGAATCCCGTCAAAGTAATTTGTGAAGCTGCACTTATCATGGCGGTAAAAATTAAGGATTTAAGTGAAGGTGATAAATACTCTCGAGCCATAAGAGTTGAGATTGCAATCGGAACGGGTGTATCCATATGGTGCGTGCTTTGGATGGAATTGGGTGTTAAGGCTAAATTTGCCTTCAGGGGTTTGTTAAAACATTTTAATATAAATATTTACATAGTAATAACAATTATTATTTTCTCGTTATTCCTAAACAATCAGTAATGTAATTATAATATATCTTTTCTACCTATAAAAAATATCCCTACTAAATTGTAAATGCGTAAGTAACTATGTCTATCAGTCTGTCTTTAAGAATCGATTTTAATTAAATTTGGTATAGGTATAAAATGGAACTTGGGAAAGAACAGAGGATATTTTTTATCCCTTAAATTATCCCTTTATGGAATTGACGAAATATTTTTTCTGGTTATTTCTAAAAATTTCCACAGAAACATTTATACATGACATCGTTTATAGATTCACAAGATATTAAACTGGAAAAAGAACCACCCAGGGACTATAAAAAATACGACAAAGAAGGGTTAACATGCAACTAATTAAGTTTCGGCCGAAACTTTTAGAAGCGACCCAAAATTGGTTGAAGTTATGGTTTAAAGCCGGGGGAGAGCATATGGTATACTTTTGACACGCTGACAGCTTTGTTATTAACGAATTTAGGTACAACAGAAATCCCATTATTAAAAGTGATGGCATCGGTATTTGGTTCAACTGTAATATCGCTGTCACGTATAGCTTCGTCTTTAAAATGAAATATTAAATTATTTCGAAGCATTTCAGTATTTTGGAAATGGAACAATAAACATTTCGAAATAATGATACGATGAGCTAAGACAATTTATCTTCGGGAAAATCCTGTTTAAAAACATAATTCGAGCACAAGCATCCAAAACTGTCTGAAAAACATCGTGGTAATTCAACGGTTATCTAAATTGTAGCGCTTCGCACTCACTCACAACGCAATCTAGATAAAGTTGGAAGTTATAAAGGCGTTATAGACGCCGCTGCTGAGAGAACGTGATGACAGGTGACAGAGCTTCAGGGCGTCGTTGAGTAATGAACGTTCGTCCATTACTCATTGCCTCTATTGACTCTTCTCTTTAGTCTTATTAGGGTGATATCTTAAGAAGTTTTAGATCCTTTTCCATAGAATTACGATACAAATTGATTTCAAAATGTAAACGTTAAAAATATTTGAAACTTTTGAAGTAAAAGTATCTTCATTTAGAGTTTTATTTACTAATTAAAAGTAACAGAAGCGTAATTAATGATCAAACCGAATTTATTTGTAGTCAGTTGATATTATTATCAAAATACTTATGCAATTTATGAGTATGTGTTAGAGTCAAAATGAAATATACTTGGATGTCTTGCGTACAAATATAGAGTGATTATAAACTTCGCTGCGAGGAGACGGCGATGACAGATGTCGGGTAAACTTCAGGGCGTCCTCACTGAGAAATGAACGCTCGTCCATTACTCATTACAAAAGGTTAAGCTCCCATGTAAAGCTAGATATACACTAACTTTTACTCACATTTATCTTTGCGGTTTTAAATGATTAATGCTTTGAATGTCCTAGATAAATTAATTAATAGTTCACACTACTTTTACAAAACGTACTTTTCATTAACAGGTAGCAAGACAATAAGTGAACAAGCAACTTTACCTTCTTCAGCATTCCCAACTATTAACCTGCTAGGTGATTTATCTATCTGCAAGATTGTAACCACTACTTTTCTTGTTAAAACGATCCTCGCTCAGCTGTTTCTTCCTATTGAATGTTGAGTGGGTATTGTTTGTAAAACTGCAATCGTTTTGCTGTGTGGGATCTCTGGATTATCGGCTGATCAGGATTTCCACTTTTCAATGGGTTTTAAACTGACAAGACATCAAGTGTGACTTTATGTTACTTTGTTGAATCGATGTTTCTGACAGTAATTGGGCTATAACGTTAACTTCATGCATCCAAGTGATGTTTGAAGGTTTTTTATTCATGAGAAGAAAATTTTTAGTATTAAATTTAATATTATTACACTTATATTTAAAATGATGACAGATCATATGACTGAAAGATCTTAGATCAAAGCATGATGACGCTTGCGGCATGGATTTGATTAGAATCTATAACAACTCATAACTTAATTAAAGAAATTCAAATATTTGCTGTGTAAATGAAAATGTGTGTTAAAATGTGTATTCCCTATTCCATACATTCGTTTTAAGCACGCTTTTTTACGTTCGTAACATTTGCCTAAGAACACATTCCAAACAATGTTATGGACGTTGTAATACATCAAGTTAATGAATGAGGTCTTCATAGCGTGCTACATTTAAAACGTGCCTCATTCGTAAGTCGGAAAAGGAAGTTTCTAAAACAAATTTATGTATAACAAAGAAGTAAAAAAATGAGTTAAATTGTCACGTAATCAATTTTTCTATCACAAGGAACTGTTGAACTTTGCAATATAAAAGTTACAATGTAACTATTTGTTGGCTAGTTAACGGTACGCCTCCCAAACATCTGTGATGTAAGCATATTACGGTTTAGTGCGAAGAAATATACGGGGATAATAACTCTCGTATTACTTCAAAGTGAGAGAATTCAAGAGCTGTGATAAACGATAAGGTAATAACAGAAGCCGATCCTATCTTTTGTGCCCTTTTGTTACCCACACAACACAATGCAGTTGTAAATTTTTGGGTTCTTAACTCCACAATGTTCCCGTCATTAATCTATGAATCCGTTGTAACTCGAAGCGGGGTTGGGATCTTTTGTACCTGCTTCGTTCCTTGGCCTTTTGTACAGCCCCTGACATGTGCGGGGCTACGACAAAAACCCGCCTTGTGCAATATCTGCCCCGAGACGTCTGCGTTGATGTGAAAATAATACGGAAGAATCCAAATCGTAATATACCGTCGTCGTCTCGTATTTCCCTCGACGTTCAGACGTCCCCAGATTCTAATCACTTACAGACTAAAACGTTTTTCTGGTTTCGAGACAAACTTTTACGGCCAATCAATCCGACGGTTTGTCTTCGACACCGTTTTGGGTTATTTTTAAAAATGTCACCCGCAACTATCTTTTCACTTTTTCTAACACATCGTTTCCACTGAGCCCTTGACATGCATTAACACTTAGAAATGTGACATGCACTTTTTCTAAGGAATCTCCAGATGTGCTTGCGTCATTAAAATCTACTATAGTACCAAAAAGATCAAAAGTTATCTCCTCAGTTGGAGAGCCTCCCTTTCCCCCGGCGTCCCTACCCTCTCCATTCCCTGGGCCCCTCTGTTTGGAGTTGTAGCAGGGCAGTCGAATCTCGACGTCGGTGTGGGTCGGACGTATCGGTCGTGTTCGCCCTCGTAAGTCGTGCGTTACCGCGAATTGGTGGAAACTGTTTTCATTGGTGTCATTTACATACGTGAAGTGAAACTAAATTTCGTATTCGTGTGATGTGACTAAAACTGTTTGTACATTAACATTTCACAAAATTGGATTTATTCAGTGACTAATTGCAGTGTTGTTTGTTGTGGATAACATAGTGGTGTAAGTTGATTTCTAATCGTTTCCTTTAGCACCTGATGTATGGTGTAGCATTATTTAATAACACTGAAGCTTTGGTCGTGTTCAATTGTTATGTCTAATGAATTTATTATGGCTCAGTTGAATAGACTCCGGATAAAATGAGCATGGGAATAATTTCATAACATCATTGTGTTCAATCCACTTATCGGTTATTTTGTCTACAGTTATTCATTTTTCATAACATTTATATACATTGTTTTTGAATGATATAGTAAAGAATGATTACCTGTGAAACTCATGTAAGTGATAAGAACTTAATCACTATTAGTTATTTTTGTTGGTTCAATTTTAGACTTCTATTAGACAAATCTTAATCGTAACGGAATCTGTCGTCCCTTTTAACAGTACACATTAAGCTACGTTATAATGAAAATTATCTTTTTGCTAATTTTTCGTAATAGTTAATGTTTATTTGCTGAAACCAAGTAAGATAACTGCAAGCTACGAGTAGTTGCTTCAAACACATTATAGCGACTTTAGGTTACGGAAAAACTATTAATTGTTTTTAATGTATCAAAGGTTTCTATGTTAGTTAGCTAGTAGATAGGTAATGCAATTAGCGTTAATCTCTCTATTGGCCCTATGCTATTTTATTTCAAAGGTAGTTAAATAACTTTCGATAAATTAAGTAATGCTTTTGTTGTGCTTATAAGCAATTTTGATTTTATACGTGAATATTAATATTAATCTGATTTTGCTGTCATTTTAGCTCAGAAACACACATTCAGATACATTTACTTTGAAGAAACTTTAAAAAGCTCACTCCACGCACCCGCTGCGGTCTACCAAAGTTTTGTCACTTTATGGCACTTAGAGTTTCAAGTTGTATTACTAAAGAACTTTCCAATATTGCTGTTCGATGATGCTCCAAAGTTAAACTGTAATGCCTCGAGATTCGACGGCAGATTACAAGAAAAGCGTTTTATCGAAAACTAGACAAACTTTGCATTAGGATCAACCAGATCGTTTGGTTATAGCCACCCTGTTTAATCTTGATTATTTTGTGTAATGTATTGTTGATTTTGAGATGAATTATTTGGGATAATTTTAACGTGCCGTATTTCCTTTCTTCTTGATCGCAGGGAGATGTTTTGGTATTACTTCTATGGCTGGGAGGTTAACTACTTAATGGTTGTTTATTACAAAATAAAATACTTTCTACATAGACCAGGCTTAGACTAAGAAGATATTATATAATAATATATATAATATATATAATTGTAAATTTAAGCATGTTTCAAACAAATATTTCTATATTAAGTCTCTTCTTGATATGTAACGTTTTCTACCAGTAATCAACCGGCAGGACCGTAGCTATGTACCTATATTTAAGTATAATAAAAACTTATATTTTGTTTATTGATATTCCTATATAGTAATATTTTATTTATTTCTTAATATATTATATATATATATACATTTATCTATAATGTCTGATGATGAGTCTTATTATTCTGCTTGTGAATCCTTGCATAATTTGTCTAGTGACAATTCCTTTCAGGAGCCTGAAACCTTAGCGACGCTTATAAGCAACGCATTAAACGTCAATGAGTATGCTTTTAATGTTTGTCATTTGAACGCTCAAAGTATACCATCCCACTTTACTGATCTCCTTGACACCTTTAGTTCCACTTCTTCCATAATTCACGCGATTCTTATTTCTGAAACCTGGCTTAAGCCCAGTCTCCCTACTACATCTTACAGCTTGCCTGGATTTATTCTCATTAGAAACGACCGCATTGATAAACGGGGTGGTGGTGTTGCCATTTACCTGCGAAGCAATATCCCTTACAAGATTATTGCTTCTTCTCCCTCAACAGGTTCACCATCTCCAGAATACTTACTTCTTGAAATCCAGGTCAAGCGAAGCAGAGCACTCCTTGGAGTGGTTTACTGTCCCCCTTCTACTAATTACTTCTCCAGTCTGGAAACCATGTTAGAGTCTCACTGTTCTGATTACACACACAATATAATCATGGGTGATTTCAATACCGATCTTCTTAAGAAAAATTCCCTAAGTAATAATCTTCTAGATATTATCAAGTCTGTCAACCTTTCTATTCTTCCTTCGGGACCTACTCACCATAATCTTGATACTTCTGACTCGTTACTTGACTTGATCATGATCTCTTCTCTTAGCCATGTCACATGCCATGGACAAATTTCTGCGCCGGGTTTTTCGAGACATGACCTTCTTTATCTGACGTATAAACTGAAGCCACCTAAGTTAAAAGCAGAGGTTGTTGCGATGCGATGTTTCGCCAGAATAAATGAGGAAAACTTGTATAATGATGCTGCCAAAATTGATTTTTCTAGCGTGTATGCTGCGTCAACTGTGGACGAAAAAGTTTCTCTCACTAATAATGCTATTTTGACATTGTTTGACGCACATGCACCGCTTAAACAGGTTAGAATTAAAAGACCTCCAGCTCCGTGGATCACCCGAGGGGTCCGAATGGCGATGACGCGGCGGGATAGGGCTTTTCGAAAATTCAAGCGTGACAGATGTCCTGAAAACTGGTCACTGTATAAGGCTGCTCGTAATCGCTGCAATGCGATGGTAAGAGCAGCCAAAAGACAACATATCAAGGAGCATGTTAATAATTCTTCAACTGCCGACATATGGAAGTTTCTCCGTACACTTGGCATTGGTAAAAACAATGCACAAGCTTTGAAACCATCTTTTTCAGCTAATGACTTTAATCTCTTCTTCGCTTCGGTACCTTCTATCAGCACTTCACTTAAATCTCTGACAATTTCTAATATCACTTCCATGGCTCAACCTTCTTCAGATTGTTTCTCGTTTTCGCCGGTTTCTGTGGGCGAGGTTAGCAAAGTGGTTGTATCTTTAAAATCAAACGCCGTTGGTCATGATGGGATAAGTAGAGAAATGGTCATGCCTATACTCTCATTCCTTCTTCCAGTTATCACTCATATCATCAATTTCTCCATATCTGAAGGGGTATTTCCACAACTTTGGCTAAAAGCATTAGTTACTCCTATTCCGAAAACATCTAACCCCTGTGGACTAAAAGAGTATAGGCCAATTTCCATATTGCCATTTCTCTCGAAAATATTAGAAGCTGTTGTCCACAAGCAATTGTCTTCGTATATCTTTACTTCAAATTTACTTAGCCCATTACAGTCCGGTTTTAGGCCAGGGCATAGTACAACCACTGCTCTCTTAAAGGTAACTGAAGACATACGCGAGGGCATGGAGAATAAAATGGTCACCATTTTGGTCTTAATCGACTTTTCTAATGCTTTCAATATGGTTGATCACGATATTCTCCTTGCCATCCTTGCCCAGTTACGCCTTTCGCCTACAGTTCTGGCATGGTTCTCCTCTTATCTTCGAGGCCGCCAACAGGCTGTCAGAGTGGATGGCTCAGTCTCGAACTGGTGTTGTCTCACTTCTGGCGTGCCTCAAGGCGGCATTCTCTCTCCCCTACTTTTTTCTATTTTTATTAACACCCTTACTCCATTTCTTGGCTGCTCTTACCATCTTTACGCGGATGATTTGCAAATTTATACTTGTGCTGACGTTAGCGACATTCAAAATGCCATTGGCAAGATTAATTCCGACCTAAATAATGTCAGCGCATGGTCACAAAATTTTGGTATAAAAGTAAACCCAGTGAAATGTCAAGCAATTGTTGTAGGCAGCCACCGTCAGTTGGCTTTTGTTGACCACAACTCAGTAGCGCCTGTCATGTTTGAAGGTTCGAAAATACCTTTCTCTAACTGCGTCAAAGACCTTGGCATTCACATTGACTGCTCTTTAAGCTGGACTTCGCAGGTTAATGAAACATGTCGCGCTGTAAGGGCCTCTTTAACTTTTCTCAACCGGCTCAGAAATTTCCTTCCTATTGAGACCAAAATTAGTCTGGTTGAAGCACTAATTTTCCCAATTATTGATTATGGCGACGTGTGTTACTCAGATCTCAGTGAGGCTCTTCTGGACAAACTGGATCGTCTCATTAATAATGCCGTTCGCTTTGTCTTCTGCTTACGCAAATTCGATCGTATTTCCTCTTATCGTTCTAAGCTTAAATGGCTTCCTATCCGCCAGCGACGGCAAATTAGGTTACTCTGTACACTGTTTTCCATTCTTTTCGAAAGTCACTCTCCCGATTATTTAAAATCAAAATTCTCCTATCTACATTCTTCCCATGATCGACAGCTTCGCTCTGCTGAGTCTCACGTTCTCTCCTTCCCGCTGCATCGATCTAGTTTTATGTCAAATTCTTTTACTGTTCAGGCAATTCGTTCTTGGAATGCTCTACCTGAAGAACTTCGGAAGCCGGGAACTAAGTTTTGCTTTAAGAAAAGGTTACAAGCTTTCCTGATTGACCAATGCTTAAAATAGACGTCACATCATCTGAAATATATATTTATATCATATTTATCAGTGTATTATATATTATGATAGTGAATATATATATATTTATTGTTTATTTATTTATTATATACAAATTATATATTATGTATATTTTGTTATTTATATATATTATTTTTATGTGTGTATACCTATGTATAAACTTATTTATTTTACTTATTATTTTATGAAATAATAGTTACACTATGAATTTAATATTAATAGCATAATACCGCTCTTCGTGTATATCAGTTTGGCCTAATGGTTAGCTGGTAGAGAATGCTTTAAGCATTAAGCTCGCCATATGTACCCTATTTGTTTTTTGTGGTCATTAAAGCTTAAATAAATAAATAAATAAATAAATATTTTTTGTATTGTATGGTTTTCTTTACTGTATAATAGACGGACAACGTATCCAATGTATGTTCTATTCCAGATAACAGTCTACCCATGTGTTAAATTTTATCGCGATCTGATATGATAAGGGATGATTTCCGGGTTAAAAAGTATTCTGGTAGAGCTTTTTC
Source organism: Hesperia comma (assembly GCA_905404135.1). NCBI lineage: Eukaryota > Metazoa > Arthropoda > Insecta > Lepidoptera > Hesperiidae > Hesperia > Hesperia comma. The sequence goes on along the minus strand of FR990019.1, from coordinate 19,297,999 downwards.
AGGACTCAAACTATCTGCATTTAAAATTGTGTCTAAATCGATTATGCCGCTTAAGCGTGAAAATTAAACAGGACCACAAAGTTACTATTTCTAAACATAAAAATTACACAATATCAATGCTCCATTGCGACGCGAAAGAAGGACAAACAGACAAAATCACTTCCGCATTAATAATATTACAAGTTATCCTTTCGAAGATGTGAATCAATACTTTGTCAGTGTGTTTGTAGACTAATGCGCTAAAGAGCTTTTCAGGGGTTAGCAAAAGGTTGGTGACGTATCACCTTATAACGATGAGATAATTCCAGAAATGTATATAGTGTTATTTATCAGACCTACCATTGAAATGGATCGTTTTACTTCAGATATTTGTTAAAAACAGAAACCTGTAACTTATGATATTCCTGATGTATCTAAAACACTGCCTCTCGCGTATCTTTCTTCCATAAGTTTCAAAGATGGTTTAAGAGCGTGATAAGTATTTTCCACCAAAATATCATCTCTCTGTCATCCATTAATTCCACTTTAAAAAACATTTACTTCCGCACCGATGGGAAACTAAAAAACATAGCCGCAAAAATACTGGCAGCCCAGACTCCATAGTTAATAAAGTGAAGTTTAACTTGTTTACCAAAGTCAGTCGACTGGTTGTCTTTTTTAGCTCTCCAGCTGTGCGGTTGGTTTAGTTCTTCACTGAAACTTTTTATTTCGGATTTAATCCCGCAAAGAGGTCAGGCCAGTGCGAGTTGCATCGGACGGGACTTTTTAAAGCTGTGAGATGGTACAAGTTGGGTTTTTCATGAAAGAAAAGATACCTCTATTTTCCTGGCTATCTTATTATATTTTGACCGAGATATATCAGTTTCTAGAAATATATAATCAAAAAATACGTGACAAGGTACCACTTCAGAATTTCCGTATCTGTTTTTCTTAAGTTTAGGTTCTTAGGTAAAGTGATAACGTTTTTAAATTAATAACTGACGAAAATTTTAAAATCAATATTTTTACTACTATTGGCTCCATGACGATCTTTAATTTATTGTATTTCTTATGACGTTCTATGTACATAATTATGTATCAACTACAGTAGGGACCGCTTAATGTGTCATTCTATGAATTATTACTAACAGGCTTTCCTTATCTCCGAAAAGTTGTATTTATTTCACTTTCACGAACTCTTTATCAACTAGTTTATCAGCAAAATATGAAGACAAATGTATTTCTCCAGATATGATACTTAATATATTTATTGTTTTGCTGTCAACGGCTGAATATCGGTCACAAGTTATCGCTGCTATCATTGGGCCGCTAAGTGGCTTTTACTTATATTCAAAGCTTACCTAATTGTGATATTATTTCATTGTTGAATTGGTTTACATTTTAACTGCTTTTATATATACCATCTTCTCTTCGCTTAAGGTAACCAATGCTTTAGTTCCCATATTCAAATAGCTTTAAACAAATAAACAACCATTTTAGAAATCGTCGCTATGGGATTAAAAACGTTGTCAGTAACTTAGACAGAAGATTTTGTTACCTAAATATCTATGTTTTTCCCAAGCGCCAATAAGTAAGTATATCTTCTTATAAAATGTTCTCTAGTTGGTGTCAGAATCGTGAATTATAACAAAGCATAATGTTTTAGCAATCATGTAAGTAGGTAATATTGTAGATGCTAGTAGCAGCGTAGAGATTGTTAAAGGTGCATTCTGTCATTTACGGTAAAAGCCTTTCTACTTTTCTTTCTTTTTGCAGTTCAACTAGTCTGGACAGTATTTAATTTTCCAGCGATTGCTGTTTTTGTAATGGATGCCCATCTTTTGTGAACCAGTGGAATATCATGATCCAAGGTATCTATAGCAAAATAAAGTTTCTACAACCAATACTGATGTCTGACCCGGTTTTCGTTTTTACTGCAACATCTAAACTATCGAATGTTTTATTATTTAAGTAACTGACGCTCGCTTTGTTTTGTATTCATATACACTTGTATTCCCATTTTACGCCGTTAGGAGATAAATATTCAAGTCAAAGTTTAATGCTTCTAGGTTTACTAGTTTAAGCTATTTGTTATCTGTCTGTCACTAACGTTCAGCGTTTTATTAATCTGTCTTTGCTGTCTGTCTTTCGCGCGGCCTTCTCTTGAATAGAAATAGGTAGAGACCTGACATTTTTACAGAATACGTGTAACTCTAGCTGTTAATACAATACATACGTACCTACTAGAGTTGCTCAAAATAAACTTTGACAAGTAGGTAATGTATACCTACATTTATAAGTAGGCATAAAATTAAAATGTCTGTCGGTGATTTCAAAATAACTGTAATGTATTAAGTAGATTGCCTAGACTTAGTAAAATTTGGATCTAAATCCGAATCTACGTATAAAAAATACCGTTTGCTAACAAAGCTAATCGTCCTAGACCCAATGTGAGTCTTGTTCTTGGTCAGCCACAGTTGTCGAGGCGGCAGCAGAAGGATGGACTTGCATGCTCGTTTGATGCCGTAATTCCATAAAAAAGGTTGTATACCATTATTCTCTCTTGCCATCTGCCGGTCAGACAACTGTCAAAATGGAAGATCATTAGGTTTATTGTTATACCGCTGTACATCAAGACGCTTCTCCTATGAAATATTTCAAAATCTCTTTGCTTATTAGTTTCCCCTATCTCCAAACCCATCGCCACGTGACGGCACCATAATGGGGGGAACATTAACCCACTTCTGGATAATGGTCACCTTATCTGATGGTCCCCTAGTACTGTTAGAGATGAGTTAGGGAGAGATATTATCCATTTCTTATTGCTACCTCGTTTTCTTGTTTTGTTACGTAACTTTTATGACTTGAAAGTAGAAAACCAGTAACTTATCTTACTTTTCGGTTTATATTCCATTTATCATGCCTTGTAGTAAAATCTGTGATGTCTCTTTGATTCTCGAGGCATGTCTACATTGTACATATTTGTATATGTTTTGTATATTTCATCGCTATGTGCTCACTTATGTGAGTTACTAGCACGCATAATTATTCACATAAAGTTGTATAATTCTACTGCCTTGATGCTAATAAATATTTATGTAATATGGCGCCAGGGCGCAGGAAAATCGTGTCTTATCATGGCTGTAACATATTATGAATATTATAACATATTGCTCGACTATATAATTATTTTGTTTTTGTTTACCTTCTACATGGTAACATGGTGGGAGACTTCTAGTACTAGATCCTAAATAGGTATCACTATTTGTAACATTTTCTTTGTTCGAATATTTTTTGCCAAGTGACCTAGCGGACGTTGTCCTCCTATTTTATTTATATCTCGGGTTCTCAGCGAATTGTTGAAATTAAACATTCATCAGTTTTTAAGTTAGACCTTCAGCTATGCAACTCCAAAAACAACATCTATTTTCATTAAAATCTTAGTTTTTTGCGTGGTGCGCAGACAAATTTTACAAAATTTAAAAAATAATATTTTTATCCCCTATTGGAATTTGAGGACCCTTCTTCTACTTTTCTCTCAAATATCCCTTTTGTATAGACTTAAGAGCCAATGTTGTCTTTTCTGTTTCTTCCGTGACTACATAATGGGGAATCTGCTCATTTATCGGCTGTTGAAATAGAAAAATATCTTATGTGTGCGTCATTTAATTAAAATAAATTTTTAAAATATATAATAAATAATTCAAAATTCGCCTTCTTTCAATAATCATATAAATACATATTACTTCATTGCACTTAATGTAAATACTTTGAATGCTATATCGTTAGTGCGCCTACTAATGAGTCTATAGATAACAGCTTAATGACCAGGGCTTAGGCGTTCGAGTTCACATTCGTACAATATAATTGTAGTATTTATCATAGCACAAGGTCTTAATAACGAGTCGTATGTTAATAGTAAACATCAGAATCAAATAGCTAAGTGGTTTGACCGTTGGTCATCTGAATAGAGCGGTATATCGTATCATACACTACCTGTTAACCAAAGTATTTTTGGCAGATTTTTTAATAATTTAATCCTTTCTTCAAAAACTTTGAAACTGGCGTGTTTCGGATTTTCTAATTTTCATAGTTTGTTTTAAAATCAACGAAATTTCGAACAAATTCATGACCATATTTATTCCTTTAAGGATGAAGTATGACAAAATCCGTTCGTAGCATAAATCAACTTCCAAATTTTATCTTTATACGTCAAACAGTTTTCAATCATTTCGTGACGATTGAGTCACTTTTCGCTTTTATACAGATTCGTAACGGACAGTTTAAACCAATAACATCTTTAAATTTCAAATTCCCGCCATTGAACCCGATAGTCGGTTCGGTATGCATTTTATTAATACAGAATTGGTATCTGGTTTTGGTACTCAAATCGTAATTACCGGAGCCTTGAGCCCTTCTAAACCGTTTTATTGTGAGATCAAACGCACGCGCGCTAACGACTGCTGCAGTGTTAAGGTCAGATAGGACATGAACTGGTGTGATCTCGATCCGTACGAATACCGATATGTGTATTAATGTACGCGTACTAATAGGGTTGCTATAGTTTTTTAGTACTTTTTAACATTCAGGAAAAACATTAGAATTTGAATTCATGAATGGTTTACAAGGAGCCAAGTCTACCAATTGATTATGCTTGATTCAGATCACGCCGGCATATTTTTTTTTATAGCCTGAAGGGCTGACGTAAAAGCAGACGAGCCACCTGATGGTAAGTCGTCATCGTCGCCTATAGACACGAGCAACACCAGGGAAGTCACCAGTGCAACGCCGGCCCTGAATGAGAACTCTTTTTACACCTTTCTTGAAGAATCCCATGTCATAGCGCTCCGGGAATACCTCAGAAGGAAGCTCATTCCACATCTTGCATGTCCGCGGCAAAAACTTAAATGTATAACATAAATATAAAAGCATATAAAAGTAGGTGAGCAGATAGAGTGCGTAAAATGGTGGATAAGTTTGTATAAAGCATCGATAGCTTTGAAGGTAAATAGATAAATAAAAAGAATTACAAAGTTACAGAAGATTGACCTCTGTACGTGTGGTGTTGTATTAAGATAAATGAATGCTACAATAATTACTGCTTCTTGATGAAGAAATTAATCACACTTGTCCCATGTAAGCTGATCTCTATCTATCTAATATTATAACGAAGAAAGATTTGTTATTTTATGTGCCGATTTTAAAAGTTTTTTCACCGTTGTAATGCTTTATTATAGCTCAGTAACGCGCCGTATATTATTATTGTATACCTAATATGTACCTAAATTGTATCTGCGCAAAGCTTGACGCCTCACTAGTAGAAGTAACAATTTATTGACTACTCGTCCATCTCATAAAGCATTAAGTATGAACAATTTCCATAGGCTCCACGTTCGACTTTTACAAATGGCTAAATAAAACCTAATTTTAGAAATACCTTTTAAAGTTATTAAATTTATATTCATAGAATTTATGATATCATTTGCAACTGAATAGCCATTCAATTAAATTAATATCTTTTCATTGTATGTGCTTTATTATTGTGTGTATATTAATCATTATGTTTGCAAAATAGTTGTTGGCATCTACGTTAAGATCGGTGCTTAAGTTTTGCAACTCATGCCGGAGAAATCCACACGTTCTAAGATAATGAATGTCAGCTCATTATCTCTGAGAGAGAACGTTGATGAACAATCATTTACCTAGCAAAAAGCTTTCGATGCTTAATTAGGATTGTATTATATGATAGGTCGTTAGGTCATTTAGAAATGTAGTGTTAATAAGTCATGCGGTTAGGAAGAGGTCCCGCGAGGTCACTCGCTGAATAAAATCAAATTATTTTACCGGAACTATGTAGTTAAGTGTAAGGTTACGATTTTTATGGTTCGATTAGATGTGGCTTTTGACACAATTATGCTACCTATTTTAAAAATTGCAATCGTATTCATAACGTAACTTTTTTGGCGCACGTAATCAGACGATTAAGCCAAATATTTAAAGCGTATATCCGTAACAACAAATACATAAAATAAAAATAAAGTGAAAAATTATTCCGATACAATATGTTTTAATCAGCGCAAATATTTCGCGTTGCTACAGAACACTCAGTATGCCAGTTCAACTCGAACTTGGCCGCTTTTTGTTTCGTCGACGCTAACGTTTTATTCATAAAAGCTCCTTGTGATTTAATGACCGATAAATACATTACTAAACGTTCAAGGAACAAGAGACGCCATTAAACATGTAAAAACTCGGGCCTCTTTACAGAAGCTTTTAGATGAGTCAATTTATTACCAGTGCAAAATAATAGCGATGACTTAAATACAGTAGTCATGTCGGGTGGGACTTTCTGCTCATAGAAATAGTTATGGAAATATCGATTTAAGTTTTTTTTTATTTTTTTTTCATAAAGTATGTATCTATTTTGATTATAAAATTACGCGCTCGGTATTTTTTCGCGCTATTTGTAAAGAAGTCATTGGTCTGCTCTTATTTTAAGTAAAACCGTTTGTATTCTCTAAGTAAAAGTAATACAAAACCTAAAAACAATAAATATTACACTCGAAGATAGAAGGTAAGTACGAGAACAGATAAACGGATTTTTTTAAACGATTTATCAAATAATAACAATAAACTCTACATTTACTCTACATATTTAGCATTACTTTAATTTATTTTACTACTACTGACATTTCTACAGAAACATAAATAAAAAGAGTCAAGTTTCAAAAACACCAAGGCAGTACGATTTTTTAATTCAAATTTTATTTCAATTTGAAAAAAATGGATGCAAAACAAAACACATTCAGCTGTCCCACCGCCGGCGAGTGATCAAGTAACTATAGTCTACTACAACGACTATGAAACGTACTACAAATAATTCCGCTCATATTCGTCGTAGTGTGATGTACTCTAAAACCTTCCTCGACAAAAAGACTCGATCAAACACAAAATCAATTTTTCAATTCGAACCAGTAGTTCCTGAGCTAGCCCGTTAGCCCGTTCAAAAAACTCTTCAGCTTTATAACATTAGATCGATAAAAAACTTTTGTTCACACGGTGTGTCTATCAGTTGTATGTTTCTTGAGCGAGAAAATATCCGATAGTTTCTCGCACACTCGCTGACGGTGGGACCTGTAGCTTGGATTGAGCGTTTGGCGCGCAGCCCGTAAACAGGCAACTCGTCCAGATAAGGCACTTCCGCCGCTTATCGGAGCCCTCGTAAACAACGAATGCTTAGCGCTTTTGTTTAGAAAAGTTGAATTTGTTTAATGGCTCTCACGTGGTGAGGTCGGCTTACCTGCTATTGTCGAAGTTATCAATGATGTATGATGCTTGTAAAGCTTGCTCGTGAATGATGGTCGCTGAAAAAAATATGAACATTGAACTTTTATATTAAAATGATTGGTCTAATGTTTAAAAATACATTCAAATTTCAGTAGGTCTGCCTATCCTCGATTGGCCTGGACAACTCATATTGTGAGTGGTGACTGGATCCCAGTAGTGGGACCGTAATGGGTTGCGAAGATGATGATGATAATGGTGAAATAGAAACATCAATTAACACAGAGAACTCAGTTTTGGTCAGACGCCACTGCTATTATTCATTGTAAAATTGTATGATGAATGAACCCTAGGAGAACATTCATATCCTAAGGTTTTACATATTTTCCTGTGCGATGTTAAACTTTTCCTGTTAACATGCAGAACACGCGCAGTCTAGAGATTTACCTACACGTTAGGCTAACGATGAATGATATGATGGAATGACGTGATTTAACATCGGAAAATATAATAAAACACACACTTTTACAGAATACCATATAAGTACATGAAAAATATTCAACAAATATATTGAAGAAACTTATTATTGCAATAAACCCAGTCGCGTCAATATTTTCAATTTCCAGAAATAGCTTAACCGATTTGAAAACGGATCCCACTAATTTATAGTAGTGGTTTGAAATCAGATCTCACTAGTTGAACTAATTAAACTAGTGGGAATAAACCTAATTAATAGGGCAAAAATAACATTTCAATTAAACGCAAACAAAAAAGATACATATTTAATTTAAAGATAGCTTTAAAAATAATAGACATTTAGCTTCTACAATAGTTCAGATCACAAGAAACGGCGAGAAGAAATTCTGAGCACATTTTAAAAAACATACACCACTAATTACAGGTATATTTTTCGTAATTGATTTTTTCGTAATTTCGCTTATTACAACTAACATATCAAACAAAATTTATTCCAACCATTCTTTAAGCTCCAATATAGATTTTCATTTGTTATTTAATTTAAACTTCCCCAAAAATCTAAATTATTTCAATGAACGTCTATTTCAAATCGTAGAGGATGTTATAAGTATTTCACCACATAGTTTTGATGCGAGTATACAAATTAAATTTATTGCCTACAAAATCTACGATCTAAACCACGTTTGACGTAGCAACATAGACCACGGTATTGAGAAATACCCGTACTAGCTAATCTGAAGATCCACCGCTCGTCGGTCTCCCAACTCGTGTACTTTGTGTACTAACTAATGATGAGAAAGTTAAACAAATTGTTGATTTTACGGATAATTCGATTCGCTAGTGCTTGATTTTATTCGCTTATTTGCGGTTACGTTGTTTGGTTTACTTAGTCAGTATATTTTTTTTGTTTTGACTGTAATTTGTATGTTCTTTATTGCAATTACGAGTAAATAATCACTTAATAAATATTATTTTTTTGGTTTTTTAAACGGTTAAGTTAAAATAAATAAATAAAGCCGCACTTCGACTTACTTCTACAAAAAGCACAATAAAAGATACTATGTATGTATAAGGCAATCACCACCAAAAAATATTAAACCAATGAAGTCTGATTTTATACACCTACAAACATTTACATTTAATATTGTATAATTTCCAAGTTAAACATAGGAACACCTGCCAAATTTCACTTCGGTGTAGTTCTATTCCACTAAGCCAAGTCAGCTTGCGCCTGGAAATATTGTTTTAGATAACCCAACACCTAGGATTGGATAGCCTTTGCCGGCACTCTGCCAGAACCTGCAGAACAAGCCGGAACGACAGTATTTTCAGTTTACATACGAAATTGATTGTTGTGCTTTCCTTGTCATAAGATTTACACAAACATTACACTCACTAATTCATAGTAAAGATATTTGAAGCTTACAATGCGTTGTATAATTTTATTCGTTTTGCAAAATTTACAAATTTCAACATTTGAAGTAATTTTATTCGAATCTTGGATTTGAATTTGTTGATCATTCTAGCATTGCTTGTCCATCATAATTATTAAACTACAAATTTTAGCTGATTTCATGTTAAAACAAAAAAGAATAAAAATTAAGGCTGCGATGATTTGTTACAAAATTTAGTTTTTTATAAACAAATCTAAATTTCAAAGGCAATTTTATACGAGCTTCGTTATAACGGCATCTTGTTCCTCGTACTGCATTTATATTATGAGATTCCAGTCCAGCTGATTCTACGAAGTTCCCATGGTTTTTCTCTCTAGTTTTATTAATGGCGTGTACAAGAACATTAATCTGCATAATCCTTCCAACACGGGTATCACTGTCGTTATCAGTACAAGATAAGGCAATTATGAAAGCTGTTGCTACTGTATTTTATCGTCAACTTTTATCTGATGGTGGACCGCCCACGTGCTCACTTGCGTAACATAAATTCCTTAGCGATCCTAATGGGCCTTATTGATGGTCTTAACTGGGTTTTTGTTTATCAACTGCTGTTGAATGTACACCATTAATTTGCTTTCAGAGTCTCGTTATTCACAAAAACATATTGGCCTTTCGATTATGTGTGAGGACTTCTAAAAGGATCTCCAATGCATTCACTAATTAGTTGCATTTTGCTTTTTAAGATATGTATTTGTATAACCAAAGACTATTATAATTTAGACAGTTAGTATTTGTGATGACAGATTTATGATAAGAATGGTTTATTTAAAAAAAAACTCATTGTCACTCAAGATGCATCACAACAATTGAACAACTAAATTCAAGAATCTTTGTTGTACTCAGGTATTTTACTTGTCTAAAGAGTTTAACAGGGTTCAACAATAGGTAACACCTTTACCATCAGTCTGTACTGGTTCAGGGTGGTGGTGAATGTTCTAGGCCTCTACAGTTATAAGTAGGGCTTGGGTCCTGCAGCGGACTGTTAATGAGTTAAAGCAAAGAGGAATTGAACAGAAATGTACAAATATGTCGAACAGAGCTTACCATTTATTTGAACACTTTCGTCTTCTTGGGCACAAAGCTTTCATTTTTGGAAAAAGATAACTTTGAAAGTGTCATTCATAAAATATACCGTTTGGTACAATAAAACACGAAAAACTTTAAATATTATTATCCGTCCTTCGTTTCTCTGAATCCATTAGTTCCAGAATCTATTTCACAATTCGGCCGATTTAGAAGCGGTTTTACCACATTTCTGAGCCCAGCGGCTGCGTTTGTTTTTTTATCTAAATCTCAAAAGGGATCAATTAGTAACGCTGTAGTGCCACACAAAAATGCCCCGTTGTGGTGACTGACCGACGATGATGGATCGTCCTACAAGTAGCTTAGATTTGTAGGAACAAGAGAGATTAGAGTTACCATTATTTTTATCATGAATAATTTTTGGTATAAGAAAGCAAAGGCATGGTAGTCTAATCATGTGTTATTTTAATAACGATACAGGTTTTAATTTTGTAAAAAGAAATACTACCACACAGCAATTAAAAAAACTGTTTTAAAAGATAAAAAATGCATGATCTCAATTCTTGTAACTTTAAAACTGCTCGAAGGCTTTAAAAGAAGCTACTAATATTTAAAAGTAACGGTCGAGTATCTTTACAATCACGAATCGTAATGCCATCAAGTTGTGAACAGTAGACTCTTGGAGCTAAGGAGGAGCCTGATCATGTTCCTGATACGACACGAATATTGATTTATATATAATGATATAAAGCGTCAGTAATAATTATGCTATTTTTTGCATTAACCACTCTACAGCACCTGCTGTTCAGACCTCGACCTGTTTAAATAATATTTCTAACAAAATTCAAAAAGGTTCTTATTGAAACGGTTCAAGGTTAAAATTTAATTGTTTAACATTGAACAAATATGAACTTATTATTTGTTCTGGTTCGAACGAACAAACATTTGAAAGTCGACTCCTTTTTAACCGCCTTTTAAAACATTTAAGTTCATTTTGGTCTGTACAATTAATGCAGAAACGAAAGTGTTCGTTTTTACGATTCTGAACTGTATGTCTAGGACGTTAAGGTTGACACAATAGTATTTAGAAAACAAATATTGGTGAGCTTTCACATATTCAAACAACGCTTTGTTTTAGGTGATGCGCGTGCGCATGTGAAGATGGCGCGGAGGAGTGCGCTCCTCTTGCTATGGGTGGTCGCGGTGGTCGCAGACGGCAAACACGGTGAGTACTTTGTACGGCACAATACGCTTCTGCATAATGCGAGCGCTCTATAATCGTTTATTTACTACGGTATTTGATGATGTCTTCACATGTGCTACGGGGAGCAAGAATCGTGCCGTCACGTGGTAACACATTCATTGTGTATTTGTAACTTCTATCAGGTTTTAGTCCTGTAGTTTCTTGATTTGTATAACGTGTATGTCTTATAATTTATATAGGATTTATCGAACATAAACTGCTTTTATTATTGGAAAATGATAGTAAATTACTAAATGTTCATTAGCAGACTACTCACTTTTGTGGAAATAATGGGAAACACTGAGGAGCGCAGATTTTCAAGCAATATTTGATTGCCGACAACATTTATTTAGTATTTTCTTTATAAAACACATACTTAGTATCCAAAATTAGAGATGCATAAAATATTATCCGGATCCTATGTTAAGGAAACAATTATTCAAACCGCTAGTGGGTTATCTCTATCCCAGGAATAATATTGAATAGGAATATTACTTTACTATTTATAGAGCTACGAAAATATGTACTCAATCCTTGATTCAAACTCAATAACTTTTCAACATTTGTAAAAGATAATTCACCATAATTTTGTTCACAATACATACATATAATTACATTAAATAAAGACTGTAGTTCTCAGGTATTCATTAGCAAAGTGTTTTTAAAAAACTAAGAGTTTTTTGCACTTCCTCTTAAACCTGTGTGGGTAAAAAATTGAAAGATAACACGAAATCACTCCAGGGAAGTTTTAACATAATCTTAAATTAGATAAGAGAGTTGTGACAAAAGAAATAGCTGTCGTCGAGTTTCGGATGCTTCGAATACTCTTCGCTTTAATTCTATAAAACGTAGGAAGACAACGTTACCTTACATAAAATTTGTTATATTAACAACATACATTAATTTATATTCTGAAGATTTATGCAAATAATAGATACACTCAATAAAATGAAAAAATATAATGTTTCTAAAATAAAATTCTGTTTCTTATAGGTAATCTCGTCTAAGATATATTTGGTATATACACAAGTTTTTATAAAACCAAAAACAAAAAAAAATGTTTACATAATGCAAATTGAGGACGTTAAAATTCTCTTCGTTTTTTCTTATTATCGAAATCCGTGGATAAGAAAGTCAAATCAGATTAAAATTTAGACACAGACAGTAAAAAGCAGTAAGCAGTAAAATACCAATTCGTATATAAGAAGGAACCCCATAAAGTTAAACTTCGCAAGAGACGAGGATCTCGCAAAAAATAGTTAATCGTGACGATGTAAGTGCTACTTCCGAACACGACTATCCCATTAAAGCTATCTATAGAAATGCTATTATGTCTTTCATGGCTCAAGATTCAAACTCACTCACAGATAAATATGTCAGTGATTAAGATACAGATTACAGGAGTTGTTTTAATGTCACCGAGTAACTAATCATTCCGTAAGCAAATGTTATGAAATAAACACGTTATATAAATTAATTCAAAAATTATAACAATTACAATATAAACTAAATAGTCATTTTTTGTAATAAGGTACCTTAAACGGCATGCAATAAATTAAAGACTTATTTTCCGTTCTATGAAATGTGGATGATGATTTAATAACAAAATATTCTGATAATAAAGATCAAACAGATATATACAGTGTAAAAAATATGAAATTTAAACGAAAAAAAGTTTTTTCAACCGATTTGTAAAAATAAAAATAAATCAGTGAACTTAGAAGAATAATAAATCACATTTAATAGAGACACATCGCATATCGCTATTCGACCGTCGCACGTCGTCTCCCAAGTCATTTAATTTAAAGTAATTGATGAAAGCGAAGCAACAAATCAATTTTATTACAATTACAGCAATTTAGAAGCCCGAGGTGTGAGAATGGTCGGATAAAATTTTATGATTATAGATTAAGACGCCAAATAATTATTTAAACGATTCTGTTAGGGTCATTCACCGGTCAATCGTATTGGGATTAATTTCAGCGTCCTTTATTATAAAATAAATACGTTTTTACAAGCATATATGAGAATTTTTCTTGCCCAGTCTCGATACTAACACTAAAATTGTGATCGGTCACAGCCAACGAAAATGTATCGACTTGACACTGTACTAATACCAGAAATAGAAGTTTAAACTCCATTTACGTTGAAATACGAACCTCCAATACTCCCAGCTGGCGTGAATGAAACGGAAAATAATAGCTAGAGACTCCCAAGAGATGCCATTATAACTCAACTAACAAAGGGATTATCTTGTTTGGGAACCTCTTGACTGGCACTCGACGACGCTTTGTATGTATCGTGTTACATTTCCAATGTAAAGGTGGGTATTCAAGCAGTTTTTGTAGGTGTGGTCGGTCTTTGTATTTTTTCGGATCAGGGGTGAGAATTTGTCGGTCCTGTTTCTCAAAGGATACGTACGGTGGTAATTTTAGATTTGCTTGCACCTTGTCCCTACTTCGTTAATGGCGGATGAAGTTTTTGGAATCTTCCGCATAAGCGAGCAGCTTGAATATTCTTTTTAATGGCGTATTACAAAGTATTTACAAGTTATTTAGTTAACGTTATAATATTAGATACTATTATTACTTCAAGTAACATTCAGATTTAACTTACAAGTATTACATTTGTATTATGACTACTAAATATTCCCTTATACCAACCCCACCACTGATATGACTGGTAGAGCAGCATGATATTTCAAATACAATAATATCCTCCCTAACGTTACCGACAATTTCTACGTAGAAACAACTCTCATTAATGTGGCAATCATTAAAGTATTTCAAAGCACCAGCATCTATAACACAAACGATAACGTTACCTACCGGCTTGTATTTCAAAAGTAAATTTACATTAATAGACAATGAAACAGTTAAAAGCTCAACCCATTAAATCGTGACTCACAACACAATAACAACAGTCCTTCATGAGCCCCTAATGTCCCCTAACATTTGATTTACTTAAGGAAACGTAAAGCAAATCGCCCCGCCCACGCCTCCATTAACTAGTTCGAGTGCATCTTTTTATGTCTCTCTCGGCGCTAAGTGCATTTACGAGTAAACTGCATCAAGTTGAGTGAAGCGTCTTCGCCTCGGCGGATGCGAAAGCACCACGCCTGAATGTTTTATTACGTCTTCCCCCGAACAGATATATCAAAACTCACGTACTCGCCACTCTTGATTTATTCCTCCAGACCTCATAATATTGTTCGGGTTTATCGGAGCACTAAAAAAACAGACGGTACGTTACAGATGAGATGAGTGTAACGTCCGATATCTACACCATTAGACTCTCCATGTTTTATTCGTTCCATATTTGGATCGAGTACCACTTATTATGTGTTATTGCTCGCCTGTGTAATGTTAAGCGATAAAAATGTGAGTGAGTCGTTAAATAAAATTTTAATAGGCCCTATTACTCAATAGCGTATTTCAATGCAGCGCCCAGGTTTAGTGGTTAGATAAAGCTGGATTGCTCTAGTCACATTAATAGATAAACATTTGTTATACTTAGTAGGAATTGCTAGAAAGTGAAGCTTAATGACCATACGTACATCCACAAGAATAGTTCGTGAGTGTAATGTATTAATTCTAGAGACAGTAAGTATAAAAGATCGCAAATGAACACTGGATGTATCCGAGCGTTCATTTGGGACGTTGATTAAGTATTTCCCATCAATAAAGCCCTCCTCTATCTAGAATAGCATCGTATTCAACCTTAATTATCCAAATACCGGATAAAATGACAGGAGGCGGGCTCAATACAAACATGCAACTACGGATAAAGCCAATTTGACAAAATCCAGTTTGTTTTTAGATCTCGAATGTAAACACTCCAGGAATTTGAACATTCATCAGAGACAACATATTTCACTTCGTGTCGTGGCGATAAGGTATTTTTCATTTCCATTAATGTGTTCAAGTTTGTTTTGGAGATAAAGTATTTTAAAACTAAGAAAATATTGCTTCTATTTAGCTGACGATATTTGAAATGGATAATGATCTCAACAAGGCTGATCACTTACCTAAGCTATGATTGAATACTTCTCGTTGCAATTGAAAATGATCTGTTAACATTGAAAGTAAAGACATACCAGTGATTGATCTCATGAACTTTCTATACCGGTGCGTTCACACAGCCGATGCGCAGACATTTTATTTACAATTTACAATCGCTTCGTGACTTGCATTCAATGGTTTTAGTTGAGCTTCCAGTAACATCGTTTACCGTAGTTCCTCAATCATTATTTAAAATTGTACAAGCTACAATGACTCTTAAGATAAAAACAACAATGTCTTTTATAACTTACACGCTAACAAAGAAACAGTTGCCACCGATTCGTGTTCTTGTAAATGGAGTTTCGTCACTTGCCAAGATAACACTTGAATGTAGTTACTTATAGGAACCGTGGACGTTCGATAGGGTGACCTCAATGATATAAACGTTGATTTATTTTGTAATATTCGAAAGCTCGCAAGCATCTTCACTAGACAGACCTGACGTAGATAATAAAAACGAAATAATTAACCTTAATTAAAATTAATAAAAATATTTCATACGGTCGCCTCTTCTATAGAATCGTGAAGAGGGCATAAACCAGTTATTAATCAAATCGACGCCAAAAACCAATTAAAGTTGACGCACACTCGCTGATGAAGTGGTTACACAACGAAAACGATAATAGACGTACGAAGTGGGGTAAGCAGACCTTAATCAAACGCTTCGCAGAATTAACGTCTAACAGAATTCCAAATCAACTTACCTACATCAGAATAAGTAAACGAGTGACAAGGGCCGGAGACCTGTAATATTGATAACATTCGTGATTACGTAAAGTTAGCCGTTTAGGGACTACCTCCGTCAATATCAATGCTCGTATAATATTCTTGGGAACTAGTAGTTGAAACTTGATAGCTCTATAGCAAACTTGAAATCATTTCTCAATATTCACGTTCAGTTTGTTATTAATTCCTTTATCGCTGACTGACAAAAGATCCAATCCCAATAGTAGGGTAACTGCAAATTGTAGTGATGGTATTTATGTATTATTAACGCGACGTTTTCAATGGCATATTTATGAATTGAGTACAAATGTGATGGAAATCAATCTCTGTGTCAGTCAATTACTGTTATTGCAATAAGATGAGTAGGTAAGCTATTTGTAATCATTTTGGCCGTTTTGAATAGGTACATCGTTCTAAAAATATATGTAAAAAGTTTTGATGTATAAGTCTCATAACATTCTTTCTCCCAACAAGCGATAAATTTATCAAAAATAAATATTTTTCAACCTGAAAATACTTATAAGTTCTGTATTTTATACTGCAGTCACAATATAAAGGATTCAGTACTATATTGAAATATTTTATATATATTATGTATTTCGACTAAAACGATATCACTTGCGATCGTTCAGAAATTAAGCCCTTAATGATGTTAATACGATAGCCGCAACCGTTGAACGGGAAAAGGTCTCGAAACAAATCCCATTAAGGAAAAATAGATGCCAGGAGGAAATAGCATTCGGTCCCCATGAAAACGGAAATAGAAATATACTGAAAGGAAGTGAAACTAATTAAGTTATCCTCGCTTCACGCAACTTGCGGTTTATTTTCGTACCATTCGACTGTTCAAATAATAATACAATCCTAGTGGTATTACTGTCAACGTTGTTGGAAGAGTAACATATACTGATGTACTGATAACGAATTCTGAGCGAAATTCTATCGAGGGGGACTTTAAATTTAATGACAACCGAAACTTGACTCTAAAGCTGGAGCATTTGGTTGATTTTAAATTGAAATGAGCAAAGTTCGTAAAGTGGAATATACGGTATACAAATATCTATGTTTTGCAAGTAAACAGGCGTGAGTGAGGCGTCAAGCCAGGTGCGGACTTTTGAGAGAAATCGATGTCGCTACTCGGGGGTACGTGTTATTATGACAGTTGCCGTTTATTTAAACTGACACAAGGCATAATTAACGTTCTCCAATTAGAACGCATTTAAAGTTCAGGAGGACTGTTAAATCTATTAACGCTTATTGGAATAACATAAGCCAAGCAAGTAATATTCATTCATCATAGCAAATGGCATTTTCTTCTGTGTAATTATAACTTCACTCATGATTAATGAGATACAGCAGATACTATTTACAAGCATTCACTAGTATAGATTATAGTAGATAACATTGTAAACAACAGAGATATAAATTGCACCGTCATTTATAACAGAATATTTTAGCATATTATATAAATCTCGTTGTCTATCAGGATTTAACCTTTAACATTCTGCATTCCGACACGATAAAGATATTTAGTCTAGATACTGAACATTAATATACAAGGGATATTTAAAGTACGTTTTCTATAATGTAGTAAACATAAAATACTTACTTGTTGCATCAAAGAACACCAATAAAACTAAAAACGAAAATATTTATCTCCTATCATTTTACTCACACTTAATTTCGATATTAAGTTACCTACTTAATATCGAAATTAAGTAGGTAACTTAATATCGATACTTACTCGATACTACTAGTTACCGGATACTCAGTTAAATTCTTTCTTTTACAGATGTATCCAGCTCGACGGAACCCGAACACTCTACAGTAGCTCCAACGCCACCAATACCTCTTCGCCCAGAATACGCCCACCCTGCTGGAGTGGAAGCGTTAGATCCGTACAACTCAGAAAAAAATCATCAACCTCCTCATCACAGAGACTATTTAGAAGAAGACTATGATCATGAAGTTCATAAAGAAGATGACCATGATAATAGAGAAGACGCAGATGAGTTACCGTCACTCTCGGGTGACCATCTTCTCCAAAGTTCAACAGACGATTTGCCTATGTTCCTATTAGAACCGCAACACGCTTTTGTAGTTCGTAACAAACCTGCAATGCTGAGGTGTCGTGCCGCAAACGCTTTGCAAGTCTACTTTAAGTGTAACGATGTGCGTTCAGTTGCTAGTACTCAGTTCGAGTTTGTGGATCCACAAAGTGGTGTGAGAATTGTTGAAGCAGAGTGTAATGTGACTAGAGATCAGTTGGAAGAGTATTTCGGTGAGGATCGATATTCGTGTACGTGTCACGCTTGGAGCAGCCGTGGAGATATCAGGAGTCAGCCTGCGATTGTGGAGTTAGCTTGTGAGTATTAAAATTGTTTCACTGATCATTATTATTAAAAAGGACGCCCCCCGACAAGGTGAACTGATGACCTGAAGAAGACAGCAGTAAACCGCTGGATTCAGAGGGCTCGGGACCGGTCGGAGTGGCGCCAATTAGAGGAGGCCTATGTCCAGCAGTGGACTTCGATAGGCTGATAGATAGATTATTAAAAATGAAGTAGAAACAAATTAAGACGTAACTTCTGTAAGAAGATTATTTACTTAACGTCTTTTGTTAATGAAGTAATTTAATGCATGGCAGTCATATGATTACTTTTCCTTAAATTCCCAATCTGTTTGAAATAACATGCATGCATTAAAAATCTTCGAAGATGAATGGTGATGTGATACGAACATCAATGGCATTCTCGATCCAAATCGGATATCGGAATAGCTTTTAAAAATCATATTTCCGGCAGAAATCGGGTGTGATGCAACATTTCATCGAACCTCATAATTTGGGAGTTTCCGTTAGTAAATATAGACTGACACACTTCCATTTCTCATCAGCCATGTTTGAACCATGACGCCTAATTTTATGGCTTTCAAACAAACGGAAGGAACCTGCTTTATTTATACTTGCTTTATTATATTCCGTGATATTTACAAACTTCATTAAGCTATTTATTTAACTTCGGTTCTTAAGGAAGTCAGAAATCGTAAACAAAATTGAAAGTTTTCGAAAATAACGATACGAAAATTATTTACAACTGAATAGAAATCTTTGAATAAGTAATTAAACAAACATTTTGTAATTTTCAAAATAACGAGCATTGAAAGCGACGAAATGATAATTGAGGATGTATCTATTAATAAGTAAGTTGTTCTTAGTTAATTCGTAACTTCCGATTACGAAATCGATACTGATGGCAAAATCGTCGTAACAAAATTGACTAAAGCTGTTGAACAACGTCACTAGAATCCAAAATAAAAGATGTACGAGTACTATCCCTACTTCCCTACTATCCCTACTAATATTATAAATGCGAAAGTTTGTAAGGATGTATGTGAGTGAGCGAGTGAGTGTGTGTGTGTGTGTGTTTGTTGCTCTTTCACGCAAAAACTACTGAACGGATTTTCATGAAACTTTGCAGTAATATAGCTTAGACATCGGAATAACATAATTTGTTAAAATTTATAGAGATTTTTGAAAGGACTGGTTTCCCGAAGCGAAGCGAGGGCGGATTTTCTAGTTACATTATAAACTCCATTACGGAAGGCCTCGATTAAACTGAATGCGACCCAGAGGTAAATCTTCTGTGCATATTAAATAAATGTCGGGGCAGGCCGTTTGTCTGATTTATGTTCTCGCTGTAATGTACATCGATAGCTACGTATTACGATTATTTTGGAGAGGTTTCGAATTGTGCCCATTGTGAGGTTGAAATCGATTTTCATTACATCAACAAAATCTTTAAGGATTTGTCTAGAATCAGGGGTACGGTTACGATATGGACTCATAACATCCATGTTTTATATTGAAGGATATATTTTTTATACACGTTTCTATTCTGAGTTAAGTTAGCTAAGAAATAATATACCAAAATTAGGCGCAGCTCATGAAATAAAAAACCAATATAACGATGCAAGGTGTAACACATTATATGTATAGATAGATATGAATAATAGCTTTGAAATTCATTCAGTTTTGAAATGTCACTTAAAAATTAATACTTTTTTTATATAATAAAAAAAGATCGATCAGTTGTAGCATCTAGCAAAGCTTTTGGCCGCTGCCGCCGAACACGCTATAAAAATGATAAATATCTAATAACTCACTTTTATACCTTTCAATTTATATTCAGATCCAGTCTGTATACAATGTGCAATTATCATAACTTTTCAATTTACTCTTCGAGAAATATGTTCCACGATATTTCTAAATTAATAGCTCGAAGAACATTAATAACGGGTTTTCGTAGTATTTTAGGCTGTTATAATGATATTGAAGTTGTTCCCATAGATTTCTTTTAAGTTTTTATTTGATCTTTAACCTTTCTGTGTTCGATCACTGCAGGGTATGGTGATTGTGGAACAAGAATATTTCACCAGGTGTCTTATTAAATCAATTTATTGCCCTTTAAATTTAATCATCTTTTCTAGTTAAGCGTAACATTTTACTTTAGCATATTAAGCATAAAATTTAATTTAAGTATATTGCATAATTTAACACCTTAAGCGCATGATAAACGATTAGATATATTAATTTATTTACTTAATCTCTTATAGATGGTGCAATTTACCGGAAATAAAAATATAAAAATGTTTGAACAAACTAGGCTTTCAGTTTTAATATACAAATATATTTAAACTGTCAAAAGCTGTCCAAATTAGTATAAGGTATTTTAATACATTTGGTAGTAATAAACGTGTAAAATTGGTAGTAAATTTTGATAACACAATATTTGCCATCTTCGGTCGATCATTCATATTAAAACACAGTAAAAGTGTAAAATAAACCGAAGAACCTCTATAACAATTTACATATTTTATGCAATCTTTCTTCAATTTATATAATGGATCTAACGGTACGTTTCTCACTATTGCATACTAGAAGCCCTTTTCCCTTTCCCTTCGGTTTCGTAGGTACGAATTTTACTCAGGAAATGAACAGGCTCGGTGAATTTATAGGCCTGTACGCCACCGGCTGTACCTACCACTTATCATTTATACTCATCAGCTACCAGCAGTTTTAAATCTTACTTGATTTACTGGTAAAATTTCTGTTATAGAGGATTATAAATCTTCCAAATACTCATACAATTCGAATAGAGAAATAAATACTATTAGATTCTGAATTTGTATGTCATGCAACACAATCTAAATAGTATTTGATATGGTACAATTATGTTTATATTGAAATATATTATATTGCCGGTTTATATTTATCAGCTTATATCTTTTACCGAGATGAAACTACTCTGGTTACTACTAATTACAATTAACAAGGCTTTTAACACAGTGTATTAAAGTCTTAAAACTGATCTACCTATAATCACCATTAACAAATAGCACTTAGGCTTCTTAATCCTTGTCTTGTCCTTGTGTTATGATCGTAATCCAAAGAAAAGCAATACAGATCATCATAAATCATATTTGTATGTATAATTACGGTTATTACTTCCATGTATCCTTTTAAGTTCTAACGTTGTAATTGCACATAAAATATATGACCACCAATTCTGAGATGAGTACACTAAATATCATTCTCCCATACTGGATTACTTACAGACTTTTATGTGAACAGTAAATTATTCAGTTTTTATTCTACGCCCTTTCCATGTAATGTTAAGCTGTTATCGTACTATACAACACATGTTCGACCATTAAAACATCTCTCATGTATAGATAAGTACAGTCAGCGTCAAATAGTTAGAGACAATCAGGGTATTCAAATAAATAGACGCAACCAAAAAGTCGATAATATCGGTACAAGCAAAGTTTCCTTATTGTTGACAACAATATAGTCGCTCAAATGGCCGAGACGTTTAAAATGTCATATACATCGGGTCAGTCATAACACCATAAACATAGTTACAGTCATCTCGTCAATGGTATCCAAGCATTCAAAGCGTTCAAAAATATGGAACATTAGAAAAATAAACTACAATAAACTAAACCTAATGTTATTGGCATGTCGTTCTATTATCTATCATTGTATGTCAATATCTATAATTCAAATCAATGTCAAGTTTAATACTAAGGCAAGTTTGAAATAATATCTATTGATGCATAACTGTATCCGATGTGATCATAGAGATATTACAATAGAGGGCAGAAGCCAGGCTTCAGAGCGTCTTTTGGATAAAAAGAGACGAAATCTTTAGTAATCACCTTTCTCTTTCTGGATCATCGGGATTGGAGAGAGATAGGTAATTACCGTTATCGTTGTTTCTCTTTCTAACCGGGGGCGATTGCAATGTATGGGTAGCCGTATGGCTCACCCACTCTATTGTAATATCTCTATGGATGTGATGGCTTTTGTATTAAATATATCAAAGCAAGCATTGAAGCACCACTTCATTTGACATACATGACTTGCACTTGACATTGAATTAATCAATTTACTTATCGGAAGAAATGATGCACAATGAACTTTATCGCATGTCATTTAAAGTCCATTTTTATTATGTGTTGCTATAATTTTGGCTACTTGGGTGCTACATATTTTTGAATACTTTGGTTGCTTCATACTTTTGAACACTTTGGCTGTTAGGCAACCAGTGGCGTTGTGGTTGTCACGGTATTAATGCCGACTTGGGTGTTATCAAGTATTCGGTGTTGTGAGTGCTCCGATATATTTGTACACGGTAGATGGTCTGAACAATTTGATCGCTTTGGTTGAGCCGTTCTTAATGGTCATAATGAATGTTTCCAAGTATTTGGTAATCATGACTGCTACGTACTATATGACGCTGACTGTACCTATGCTATAATATTCGAATGGAGTAGGCGTCGGTAAATCTCCGGCTGAAGACTTAGCTGTGACACTTTTACGCGTACCCACGATTCCGTAGGTATTATCATTAATAGCAACATCTATGCCACTTGAGAGCGTATTTAAAGCTCTCACTGAACAATTAAAACTGTCGGGATGAGAATTTAAAGCGTTTGTATTACACACGGTTGCTTCGTGCAATTAGAACGAAGTGGGAATGTCTCTCCCGTTCTGCTTCATGTATATTTAGACGTTTATGAGTTTCAACTGTGCGTGTTTATTCTTGAGCCACTGTTGCCGAATTTACTTAGTTTTGTATGTTTTATTGCCTTTGTTTGAAACTGGCAAAGAAGTTCAAGCATTATTTCAAAGTATTAAGGTTTTACTTTCCTTGACGCTTGCTAACTCGATACTAATTTATGCTCCAACGCTTTAATGATGTTACCTTAATGTACTCGTTGCGTTGCACTTACTCTAGGTGATAACTTTAACAACGAAGGTATAAGTTATAATTTTTACTGATTATAAAAGTATAGATTAATTAAATTATTAAGTATTAAAAACCTATATAAAATTAAAACTAACTTTAATTGTTCCTTAAGTTTCGAGATACTATAATTATAAAAAAATTAAATTGTCTAACAAGGGTAGGAACATCATAAAATTTCAGCGCGTCACACAAATTTCGATTTACTTTCCCTTTACTACCCAGTCTTCAAGAAGCTTGAGAGTTAATGAGGTTCCTACATCATTTCCCTCAGGATGTGTCATGTGTGCTTTATTGCGAATGTAAGTCCGCCGAAAAATAAACGGCGTGGCAGTTATAATTTATACTGTCAGGGATTTATCTGTTGTGACTTGTGCGTAGCTTTTAATGCGATCCGCATTACACCGTTCCATTTGTCTTACATGTGCCCGTCTTTTGCAAAGCGCGCGCTTTCCTGTTTCTTTCAATTAACGATCTCTTCGTGTGAACGGAGATTAAATTAAGGATTATTTGTACTATCTTGAAATTTATCATATAATATTATTATGATTGTAAATTGCAAATTTCATCAATACTATTACTACAGTTTAAAGGTCCTATATTTGAGCACTTTTGGAAATATTAAGGATAGCAAGAGTTTGGAGTTAGGAAATTAATAAAAAAATTCTACAATACCTATCATCATATTATACTGGTGAATCTTTTATGCACCTATACTTTTATAATCACTAAAGATTATAACAATATCCTCTATAGGCGTTCTCTTTCTTTCAAACGTTTATGTTTATTTACACAACATTTATTTAATTTCAAGAATAAAATTATTATAGTTAGATTCAAGAATCATTCACAGCAATCATTGAATAAAAATACTTAAAAACCAACTATCGCCCATAGTTCCAATTATCGAACTTTCATGTGATAGCCCTATAAGAGACGCTAACAAACTTATTAGAGATATAAAAAATTAGCTAGCTAGCTGTCTACCACAAGCATTTGTGAATACATCGAGAGATAACTAGAGCTAACTAGATCACGATAAAAGATAACAAATGACAAACAGCTATTGGGAACGTGCACGACGGTGGCGACGCGCAACTTTTTCGGCGACTGTCAAACAATGACAAGTAAACATTGTTAGTATTTTTCAATTAAAAACCAAATTAAACAGTAAATGATACTTGTTGACTTTATTTGAGTGCAATTTATTGAATAGTGTATATGTACAATGGATATAATCATAAAAACCGCGTTCGAAAGTATTACACACAGCCGAAGTAGTTTCCATTTTTTGTCACGTTGTGCGCTGCGATCGTTTTGGTACACCTGCCACCCGCTTCGCACATAGCAAATAGGTACTTAAAACAATTAGTTGATTACCTGCAAACATGAAGATGAACAATTCTTTAGATCAAGCCTCAGCTGGCCGAGAGCCGTCAGTGGAAACAAACACAGCATCTGAGAACGAGCAATGATGTTTTAAATATCTAGATTGAGCGTCGCCCTACAATGAAAACAAAAAAAACAAGGCAAAATATTATCAAGCATGTGTGCGTGTAGGCGATGTTTTTCGCGTTCATTTATTGTCTCTGTGTGCGTAATCTGTGCGTAATGATATAAAAGTTGTGGCCAACAGTTGGCCACAACTTTTTGACACGTTTTCGCGGATTCGATGCTCCATCTAGATATTTAATACATCTTTGGAGAACGAGTAATGGAGCGTGCACACGCCAGATTTATGGCCCGCTTCGCTAAAGCACTCAAGAGTTGAAACGTTCATTTTGCAGGACTAGAGAATATTAGTTTAGCTCGCGAACGTTTCAAAACATACAATATTTATGTCGCGGTACGTGGAAGAACGGAAATAGAATTTGAAATTTGTTGGATATGGTGTGGATTTGAACATGAAATTAATTAAAGCTTCAATGCAATTAATTTATTAAATCAAAATAGGTTTAAGTTTAGTTGTGATGAAATTTTCGGGGATTTACATGTAAAAAAACATAATTTTTGAGTTATAGATACGCTTTCATTCAGTATTTGTTTTAACATTTTTAAAATATTACCGCTACAAAAAAAAATACTGGTTTAACTACTTCCTTCCGTTTTTGCCTTTCTATCTTTATGGTTATGAGATGTTCTTCAGATAATCATTTAGTGGAACTAATCAATAAATTTTATCAATTAAATACACAAAACTCTTAAAACAATTAACGAAATTATGCGGCCTTTTACTGATAACCGAAACAACAATAGCAATTTGTTTAATTACTTTCTATTGTAGATAGCTCGCTACCAATTTCCTTAATCCATTTACCACCAATCGAAGCGCCAAAATAGTTAATTGTTTAATGAAAAGCAATTATCCCGTGGGACGGTTCAGTCTTCCTTATATAATCGGTCTCGTTACGTTTTTGTATTAGGATTGACGTGGGAAGCCAGGAGCTAATAGCTATCCAAGGCTCAAGCGGTAGCGGATGTAGGTCGTTTAGTTTTTTTATCCAAATTGATAACAAATTTTCTAAGCTGCAGTTTGTTTAGCGGATACCTTTTTTAGGTTTTGAAATCAATTTCAAAAATAATACTACTTCGTTGTAATACTACTTCGTGTCTCATATTTTATTTTCTAAAATTACTAATCACTTAGTTGTTAATTGCTATTATAAAAAGAATTATAATTTGCAAGTTGTAGTAAAGAGAAAAATAAAATCAAATAAAAAACAACGTAATTCGAAAATAATTTTATTTATCATGAAAAATACATTAGATTTGTACTTTTTATAGCGGAATCATTTTTCCTGTTTTTAACAATTTTGGTTATTTTCCACCTTTTCATTCACTCATTTATATACGTTTTAAGAGATGTCAAAAACTTTAATTCATTTTGAATGTCACGAAATTATTTACCAATATTCAGACACTAATACTTAACTTCTTAGGTAATGAAAAGTCCTAAATATTTTATTTAAATGATATATTTAGATATTATACATATTAAAGGATTACTATACTTGAACCGCTTAAACTTTGACCTTGTACCATATCCGTAAAGTCAGTATTACGCAATAGCGAAGACATTTTTCAAATAACATCAATTATTGGATTAGGTCATAGCACATGCATTGGACAAATTGATTGATACTGACATCCAATCAACCATGCTCGATTATTTTTTGTGGAACATAATCGAAACGAATGCGGGTGCTTTCTATTCATTGTTGCCGTGCAAAAGCTTACCATTGTCAATATTAACTGGTGTAGGTAGCTCTAATTTAATGTGTCATTGTTATGTTAATTATTATCAAATAGGGTTGCCACTCAAATCAACAAAAAATATATATAAAGCTATAGTTATAAGGCAAAAAATATGAGATCTAATAATTATAGTGTTGTACGCTCATTTCGTTAGTTTGAAATAAAACGTTTGTCTATTATTGTTTTTTTTCTCATATAGGCTATAGAATGATCGATGATCCGTAACGATTTTAATTAGAAATCGGAAAATTATTATTCAGATACAAATATTGAAAGCAAACATATCAAATATATTTTCGGTAACTCTTTAAAATAACTCGGCTTCTATAACATATCATAATTATAATGTCTTCCATAGATCTGAAGAAGCAGTTTGCTGTAGCACCACAATCAGCTTCAGTGGAAGCTGGGTCCGCTGCTTCGCTGCGATGTTCGCCGCCAGCGGCAGCGCC
The DNA here is from genome assembly GCA_905404135.1 of Hesperia comma. NCBI lineage: Eukaryota > Metazoa > Arthropoda > Insecta > Lepidoptera > Hesperiidae > Hesperia > Hesperia comma. The sequence continues at coordinate 19,270,735 of FR990019.1, read as the reverse complement.
TCCCCCGAGGATATCCTGGCTGAAGCACGGCACTCCGCTTCAGCAAGATCATAACGTCCTCATATCAGCTGAGGGCAATCTGCTTATATCAAGAGCAACGTTACAAGTACGTGTTCAATTTCATTAATTGCTTAGATGTTTCTTAGTGCAAGTGAATTATCCGTACTGCCGACTTTTGTAATAAAGTACGTGTTTTTAACAATGTCTAATAAGAATATCAATTCGGTTGGTTTCTCAATCAATGTCATAAATTAGTTAAAATAATTGGCATATGTGCCGTATGGAATAAATCCAAATAACATGTACGTTTCATAACTTTGGTATTAGATTTTGATGTAATAAATTGACGTTCAGTGACCTATTTCAACTTATTGGATATACATAATTACAATAATGCTCCATCATCTTATATATAAACCTTTCTTGTTAAATACTCTACCTAATGGTGAAAACCGCATCAAAATCCATTACACGGTTATGAAGAAGAAGTCTTAGAAAGGCACAGACGGATAGAAGCGGAGAGCGACTTTGTTTTATGTTATGTAGTTTACATTTTATAAATTTAGGTATTGTAGGAACACAACACACAAACTAATTTGCCACGAATTTGTGCTACACGATCTAAAATCGTGCGGTGGTCTGCTACCAAACTGTACACAGATCACTTTAGCTATTCCTCGTAAATATCTAAACAAAATATCCATTGGATTTCTTCGCTAATGCCTATGCATTTCGCTGCATTATTCATGCTTCCTGCTTACTTATTCCATTTAACTGCAATTGTCTGGACGCCGGAGCTCAGCATTCTTTCTTCTTCCTTTAGTGCCCTCTAATGATTAAATATTTGCTCTCTCATTACGATTACTTTTAGTAAAATAATTTAAAACATTTCTCCTACGATAGTCAAATTTCTTATTTTTAAGTATATTTATTTTGGTTTATAATTTTTTTATCTTTATCCGAAGTAATAGATGATAAATTAGCTGTATCATCTCATTAAAGTGAATTTGTTATAAAAGAATCGTAATCGATTGATAGGCGGACGAAAACGCAATAAAAAGCATAAATATGATTATTAAATAACTGAAGATGTAACTATAAAAAATCGGCCAAGTGCGAGCTGGACTCGCGCACGAAGGGTTCCGTACCATTATGTATAAAAACGCCAAAAAAATCTGGTCTGTTGTATGACAGCCTCACTTAAATATTTACTTTAGTTTTTTGTAGCCACAAGCAACGCCATCTCTTGGACCGAAAGGTAACTAATTTATCGCTGAAGCGTCGAAGCCATATTTCGACTTAAATATTTATTTTATTCAGTGTTTTAGTATTTGTTGTTGTAGCGGCAACAGAAATACATCATCTGTGAAAATTTCAACTGTGTAACTATTACGGTTCATGAGATACAGCCTGGTGACAGACGGACGGACGGACGGACGGACAGCGAAGTCTCAGTAATAGGGTCCCGTTTTACTCTTTGGGTATGGAACCCTAAAAACGAAATCAATAAACCTTGACCAGTAATAAATGTAGTACAAGTACTCATGTACCTATTTCTTTACTAGCTTTTCCACACTTCCAAAATTATTTGATTTTCCGCGGCGAAACTGAATGATTAATTATTCTTTTTAACAAGCTTCCCACTATGTTAATTCGAATGAAATATTGCATTATTCAAATCGTGGAACATCAATTTATTCGCTTGCTTAATTTATATCTGACTTATCTTTAAATTTAGTGCTTCGTTCAAAATTACATTTGTTTGAATAATTTCCCACAACATTAACACGGATCAAGATTTATTACTGTTGCTTCGTAATGGGTAGGATCCTAAATCTTTGCTTTTTAAGTTTCTTTCTATCTCTAACTTACACACACAGAATAAAATGGTTTACGTAAACTAACGTAACAAGAAAACATAACATAACTAAAGTAAAATTAAGAATCATATCACTAGACACAGACAGATTAAAATGGTTTATAAGCAATTCAAATGCTCTTAATATAACAAAAAAGTTTCTTGAAAGAACAGTTTATTTGGGACAATTGTTGATATCAATTGCACCAATTCCAGTAAAACTATTAAATGGTTCCAAACACTATAAAATTTTGTCTTTATTGCATTTATAATAAAGTCAACCGCAAATCTAAACAACAATAGCTATAACTATTTAGTCTGTTATAAAACACATGTGCCTCGTTTCATGTTTAACCTCAACTCCGCTGAAATTTTCTCAAATATCTACCCGATAATAGTTATTAAACAAAGTGCTATTAAGTTCAGAATCTTAATAAGATTCGACTCGGTTACTTGGTTACTCATACAAGGTGACTCATTCACGCTGCCACACGTGTCCACCCTCTCATTCAACAAAACTGGGCTCGTTACTTTGATGGCATTATTATTGCACGAATCAGATGTGGCGATATGTAAATCATTTTTTTGTTCGCCTTGATATGGGTGAAATATTTCAGGCCAGAATAATATTTACATAGGTATGTTTCTTTTTTGTAACTGCGGTTGCAGGAAGCCAAAATTGAAACGCAAAATTGTTTGGTAATTCATCGTCGTATTTAAGTTAGTGCTTGAGATTTAATGTTTATTGTAGAAGAATGTTTGAAAAAACTTGTTATTCCTCTTTGAAACTATGTTTAACACTTTTACTTAAATCAATTAGAACATAAGTTTATTCATTCATTTAACTTTACAATATTATTTTAAGAAAAAAATATGAAAAATCAATAATGTTATTGATTATAACAAAGACAAGTACGATCCATACAAAATACTAAGTAAAATATTAACCTTTTTTATTTATTAAAATGATCTTATAAGACTAAAGATAAAACAATGAATTATCAGAAACTTTAACATGAATTGAATTTCCATGGCTCAATTTTATTTTGTAATTCAAATAAATTTTTCAGCATAAAACCGTTAGCTGACCTGACTCGTATCTACCTCTTTAATTAGTTCTTGGTCTGTATTCAAATTGGCCACTCTCGCCATATCTATACCCTGACATTTGCCTAATAGCAATTAGATCAAGCGACCTTCAATTTAAACCACATCAGATAGTTCAACAATGGCGTTTAATTCCTCTCTCTCAGTTTGTGTCCCCACCTCAGTGACACAGACAATCGCAGCATCTTGTCGCGAATTGTTTATTTTATCTTGACTACTGCGACTAATTAGTCGAGCAAGACAGACGTTTATTAATTGCAACACAAGTCCCTGTCGCCTTTCGTGTCGTCGTTTTACCGCGTTCCGCCGCACCCTTTCAAGCTTCAGGATTTGTGTTGATAAAAGTGTAAAAGCTGTGGTAATTCAATTATTTCACGAAAACAGATATTTGTCTTGTACAATTAATTCCACGTACGTTTTTACGATTCCGCTTTCACCATGCTGTAATTGGTTTTGTTTGATTATTTCTTTTACGCACATTTTCTTAATATAATTAATTACTACGCGCACCCTCCCAGATTATCTTCCGATTGTTATTTTTAATTTACTTATGCTACAGTCTATGTAATTACAGATTTAAGTCACTATAACAATGGAAAATTTGATGTCGTTATCACTAATCTTTAGCCTTACACCCATTTGTCTCTTATTGGATAATATTTTCTCTTTAAAATATTCTTGTTGGTTTTCCCAAAACTGCAGTAGTACTAATAATACCACCTTAAAGCGAAATTACAATACCAAACCACAGCTTACGCTAAGGTACATTTACGAAGACATCCATATTCAGTACCAAGTCCAAATTTACAGCATATTCATAAACAATAAACCACCAGGACCACATCTTCGTCTCAGCCAACATCGCAAATAGCCTACAATCTCTGGTTTCTCAGTGCTCACTAATTAGCGACCACGAGCAGACATATTATATTAATTGCGATTAAGCCGCGCTAGTAAATAATGAACTCGAGGTTCGTTCTTATAATGAACTTTACTTGAGCCGAGCAACAATACTCATATTAAAATTGTATCGTCGCAGTCCTGTGCATTTCATGTTTTCAATATATTTATGTTACTAGGCTTTAGTATCAACGCTGAAAAAAAAATGATTTCTTATCATAAATATATGAAATCTATTCGGATTCTTTTATTTCATTGATAAACATGATAATTGCAAATAGCTGGTAATTAAAGTTATAAACGAAGTTTCCGTTTTCCGTTTCAAAAGTATCCTATCAAAAGTAACTAACAAATGAATTTACTCTTACTCCAAAAATTAATCAACCATAAAGTTTGGCTCTACTTTATGTATTTCATGGCATGATTTTTTTTCCAAATTTCAAAATTCTTTCTTATGATTATTTTTTAATTAACATTTCTAACATTTCACATTTTTATGTTATGAGCATTACGTTAATTGCATAAAGTTCCCTCTTAGAAGTTTCTCTTTTCTCGGCGTGAGTAACAGCTGTACTCTCGCAACATTATCGCGAGGTGTCGGGAGCATTCTCTTAATTAAATGTAAGGTTTATAGTCTCCTGTTTACAATGTTCGAGGTTATCTTCATCAGTGTCTTCACACAAGTTTGTTGAATATGCTTTTAGTTGCATAGTGCTTGTTATTGCGAAACTTTGTTCTGGATTGCTTCGTGAATGTTACCGTCTTCGTTAATTTGCCTCTGTTCATTCTTACTTTATAAAATGGTATTTATATTTATTAAGGTTGCATACGCAATCAACATTTTATATGCATAGACTATGGCTAGGCTTTTTATGAATTGTACAATATTTAATATTTTACTTATTGTCACTAGGATATGGCGAACTACAGCTGTGTGGCTGAAAATATAGCGGGCAAGAGAATTTCCGAGTCCGCCCTCCTCACTGTGTATGGTAAGTACCTACATTATGAAATAATTATTATTGCAATATTATTTCATTTGCACAATTCACATCATTCATAAAAAATTTATATTAAAACAAACAACAAACTGCTCGACCGCTCGACGTATTTGAGTTGACAAATACTAGAGAAAAGTATTAATTAATACGGGCAATGGGGGTACCAATAATGTTTAGTAGATTTTTGTCTATCAATTTGGTCGTTGAATCAATTTCCTGAAACGAAGTGAGGTTATTATTGTAGTCAATGATTAAGACAGTGTACTCTTTTACTCTGATTTAGCAATAATCTTAACTTCCCTGTTTCCAATTTTCACTGAGCGTAGTACCATTATTTAACTATCACGGAACAAGCTATTTCACGTAAAACGCTAAAATTATACGCTTCTCGGTAGTGGAAAATTAGTTGAATTATTAGCGTAGCACTCTTAAACTGAATGTTCCTGGAAAATTATCGTAGAGAATTAAATATGAGTGTTTGTATTTCTGATTTAGAACGAGTATGTTTAAATTTAAAGGATAACAATAATACTAAAATTTATTCGCTCAAGGAAATCAGCAACAGAAAAGGTATCATTTCAACTATTTCAAATGAATAAACTAAGAAAACGTTCATGTTTTAGTATAATGAGACACAGTTAAACCACACTTCATATTTCAAAAGGAAAAATCAATGTTTTGGATGTATAAAACCAGCAAGCAACATTGTACAGAACAACAAAGCGAACCGTAGGTACGCTGCACCGTCGGATCCCGTAGTCCAAATAAAGGGCACCGAGCCTTCTAATAAACTTAATTGGTCTCAGTTTGTACCGAGGCTAACTATTCCAATTAGAACCTACGTTTCTAAACCACTCGTCCCACTAACGGCCGTGAAATGACAAGCTTTGACACTCGACAGCCAAATGAAGATGTCTCTGACAGCCACGGAATTGTTGAGCGACTCTCCAATTGAATGCTGTTATGTTTAAGAGTTTAGGTACCGTTGGTTATTTTGTAGCAGTTAATAAAAATTATGACAGTAGATACCTTAGCAGTAATGACATGGCGGAAAACACGCGTGATTTTAGGTATTTATAATGATTTATGAAGTTTAAATTAGTATCTATTAGGTATTATTACCTTAAAGTAACTTTCTAATCAGTTATTAACTAACTGCACAAATGTTTACAATAAAGTTACAGTAATATTTACAAAAAAATATTTTGGCGTTTTGGAAAGAAAACATTTTGATATCATATCGAGATATATTATTAAATAAACTGAAAACTTATCAAACACTACTTTCCATCTTAAAGCGACATTTATTATGTCACATTCATTTAGAATGCTAGCACTCATTCAAAGTTAAACTATTTCGATTCTCCCAATTTTCAGACCACATTGGCATTGTAACATTGTTATCATTCCGTGGGACAATATCCTTAGCCGGATTTCTCTGTGTAAACAACCAATTTCCCGCGGATTCGACCACTCGCTAACTAAAACCACTAACAGTTTGTTCAAGTTGACTGTTCTGGTTTCTACCTCGGGGAGTTAAATCAACATTGCGTTGTTTTAGTTCTGCGATGTTGCTTTTTCAAAATACGATTAAATTTAAAATATTTATGGATTATTGCTTTAACTTCAGCGAATAATATGTTTATTCTGCTCTTTTACTTTTAATAGAAGATACGTACTTAGCATTACCTACCATTTTATAACAGGTCTTTAATGAGTGTGTTCAATTGAATAGAAATTAGTTCTGATGTCGTTCAGGAATTCTTTCAGTAATTTATAAGTAGTTTCTGAGCATAATTATTACATTGTTAATTTTTCTTAGTTGTCTCTTGTAATTGGATGTTATCAATTTCAAGAATCTAGGATGGTGTAGTTCTTAAACGTCCAAGAACAATGGTCCTTTATCAAATTATGTTTCTACCTTGTAGCTGAAAAGAGGTGCTGCTTTACTTTTCCCGTTATTTACGAAAAAGTACCAAATAGTATAGTCAAAATCAAGTAAAGTGTGTAAAGTTTTCGGACGTGCTAAGTCAGAGGTGGTGATTGCAATCAGTTAGGCAGGCGCCATATTTCCAACGTGGCGTGGGCGATGCAGCGTCCCTAATGACTCTCCCATGCGCTTGCGTTGCTATAATTGCAAGCCATCGGCGTATGCCCTTTGATCTCACTGAAGTAAAGATAGTTATTACGAACAAGCGAGGGTGAAATGAGCGTTAAACAGCATCGGGAATTGTCGGTTGTCAGATAAATTACACATGAAATAATAAAACGTGCCTAGACGCCTTGTTAGATGCCGCGTTAGACTAGGCCCAACTCGTTGATCATTTCTGATATATCGAGAAGTGGTTAAGGGTCGGTAGTATAAGTGTTTGGAGATAAAATACGTAGAGGAAGATGTGAAAAACTCTTGGTCTCATTGGTTATGTTAACCATTATTATTATCTTATCGTCATCATTGCATCAACTATGTGAGTCGCCAAAAAGTGATAATTTTTTTTTTTGATAAATAAGTATGCTGATGCGGATATATTGATCTAGCCTTTGAACAGAGTGATACTCAATGTTGAAATAATCATAACAATAATAGTCAATCAAAAAGATTTTTTAAATTTAGGTACCTAAAAACTTTTCTAACATTTGAGAAAAATCTGCATAATTTTTACAGCACCATTTACATAACAAAAATGTTAAATACAATAGGTATCTACCCAATACCGAACCAAACTGAAACGTTTGGCCAATATTTTATATATAATTAACGTAACTGTTACCCCTATCAGCAATTTGCCTTCGTAATATTCCTTTTATAAAAGAATTACAGGAACTTAACTTAAACGCCGTGGCTAACAAGTTGACGTGTTCTTGAGCAATTGCCGAATAAAAAAGGTTCTTTCACCAGTTCAGCGGTTCTTGAAATCTCGATAAGAACGCATGTTTTCAGCAATAAGGTGAAAACGCTAAATCGTTTGTATTGCGTGCGGCCTTCATAACGGCATTGTTTTACCATGAGCGATAACCAGTTCATGAGATTTAGCTTCGATCCTTAATTATACGTACTTATTAATATTCGGTAAAATAAGGTAAAATAAATAAATAAATAACGCTTCACACTCATAGCCCCACACTAGGATTCCCTGTATCGTGGGTGCCATGGACAACACACAAGACAAGGACACACACCCAGACCGAGAACGGAAATTCAAACTCATCATTCAAATTTCCGCCTCGCTGGGAATCGAACCCAGGACCCTCTGAACAGCGATCAGGCGTGTTAACCATTGCGCCATCCGGGTCATACAAAATTTAATCATAAATCTAATTATGAAAAAAGGAATGAAATTATCAATATTATAAGTATTGTAGGAAATTATGAACCAGAGAGTACTGGCCCTAAAGCGTGGGCGCCAAATTTTTCGTAATTAAATTAACCTTATCTTTGGCAGTTTTGTACCATCTTTTTAAGTAATCGAATTAGGGATATTTTTTGCATAATTTTATCAAAAGCTACACGCTTGAGAGGCTTTGTTGAATAATTTTTGTTCTTTCAAACAATGTGACCTGACCTTTTGCTTCTCCAGCTGATTAATTCCGCGATACTCGTAAGACTCATCATTAATTACCTACCAGTAGTGATCATTAGCCATTCAATGACAGTCCGCTGCGACTGAAATATCATTTCCGATTCGCCATCCCTAGTATGAGCGCTTGTCAATTATGTCCTGTTAGTGATCGGATGGGAAGTTAATTAGGGTTACGGGCTTATTATTTCGTCTTCTGCACTGAAATCATTAGGTATTCTGATCTATTTTACCAAAATTCTAAAACTTTTATTGCTTGATGAAATCAAAACTAACATGGATGAAGTTGATTTAAAGCACAAGTATAACAAAGACAATTAAAAAGCTTAAAGTTTTAATTGCCAAAGGGCAAGGCGTGATACATTTGAAGAAACGATACGATAAAGGAAGGAAGAAATAAAAAAAACTTGCTTAACAACTTATCTGAAAGAAAAGAGTTTCGCAACGGAGTATCGCATGAATGTTTCGTTGTCCGTGAGTCCAACCTTGAAGCCCTGAGGCTCGGCAAGTTTGGTGGTATTAATTAATAATCCCATGCAAACATGTTTTGAAATTGTAACGGCTTTTTAATCCTCTTGCTACGTATAGTCACGCAAATTGATGGATCGGAGCAAGGATTATAATGTAGGGTTGTTTGTTTTAATGATTAAATTATCGAAGAGCGTTATGTTCGCGTGGGTAGTTTTAATTTTTTATTGATTGGAATGTTTATTGGAATTAATACGTTTTTTTAGTAATGTCTACTTTCAAATAGAAGAATATTCAACTCATTAGATATGGTTATAGTAACTTCTGTGTCAGATTACAATTTATTGGTGCTTATAAAACTTGTCTTGGATTGTTATTGTTAAAACATTTATTACATTTAATTTTATAAAATGCGCAAAAAATCCAAGATGCCCTTGTTTCCCAGCTTCCTTGAAATTAATTACCGCATAGTTATCAACAACACACTTTGTTTATTTCACACCATCGGCGTTTAACCAAATTCCTAACTTTATTTCTTCGCTGTTAGATCTGACAATTTATTTATATTAACAGTACTTTAATAGGTTAATAACAATCCCTAGCTCTAATGGGGCAATCAATTTTTATTGTCGAGAAAACGCCTATATTACGAAACTGCGGGTGGCCGAGCCTTGTTCGAATACGGTCTGAACTCGCTTAATACAGATTACTTTGGTCAAGTTCTGATTCATGCCACTACTACATCGATATTGCTCGACTTTACTTGGAGTATCATGTTATATTCTTTGTTTTTCTCCGTTAAGAGTTTTTGAAGTTTATTTGTGAAATTACACTGGCTGACAATAAAAGATTATAGAATCAGAAATAATGTATTCGATCAATATGCCTTGACATTTGGTGAAAAAGTGTCTGATAACTTGCTTAATTTCCTGTTCCGCAAAATTTACAAGTAAATCGTTTGAAGGGACACATTTTAAGTAACTGCTGAAACTTCTCTTCCTTTTCAAAAATGATGTTTGTTCATCTTGTAACTTTCAGTTGTTCTGCTATGGTTTCACAAAAATCATTTATAATCATTAAATGAACGCGCTAAGTCCTTAATGAACTACGTCATACACGTTCAGAAATCATCGTCATTAATCCTAATTTTTGGGTTTCTTATATCGGCTAATGTTCCATCGAAAGCGAGTAGAGAGGTATGAAATAAAACTACGTAAAAATATTATTTTCGTAACTGAACGATAACATTTTATTACTATCTATTTTATTTGATTTTTATGAAATTAATCAATATTTTATTTTTATTTTAATTATTTTTTATTTTAATTAATAGGAGATATTAGAATGATGTTTTCAAAGGTGATTCAAGTCCAACAAGACTCTAAGAGTAAAATCTGATTTTTCTTTATTTTAAGACCATTCAATAGTAATTTAACACTAGTGATACCATACGTTTTAACAATCAGTTTTAAATTATAATCACACACTAATTATTAATTAATATGTATCATTCAGTCTTTTTCCAAGCAACGACCGTGCTTTTCAGTCGCACAACTTGTGTGGTCCTCCTCTAACTACTTTAGTTACCGTCGTCAGGGTGACAGGAGCCTTACCTCAGGCAACATGTGGTGTAGCTGTGAAATCTGACAATTTATAACCGTTAAGATAATGTAACTCTGCTATTACACGCAATTTGGGGAAGTATCGGCTATTATACAGCGTTTTAGGGAATCCTTGAGAGATGGAAGAAATTACGGTAATACACCATAGGGTGCTTTTTATGGTTATGTAGGTCACGTGTGGTTGTTTTGTAGCATTAAGGCGTTTTATCCTGATTGATATTATTTTTACGGCGTACGTATTCTTTGTGTATGTTCTCGCTGAAGTTTATGGAGGACAATAACTTTTTTATTATTAATCATTATAAATTAACCCTTCACTATAATCCCACCTGACGCTAAGTGTTGTTGTTGTGTTGTGTCTTGGTGATAAAAACCTATTAACTTAAAAGTTCGTTGTTAAGGATTATTTCTTTATTCGGCTACGACTTCCTTAGATGGCACCTATTTATTCTATAGCTAATGATAAATAGTTTTCGATATAAACTGACTATTCGACTATTTAGCGAGGAATGTTGTAAGTTTGAAAACTCGCATGTATTACAGATAACGTCTCCTTACTCATAGCTAATGTACTGTCCACCTCGTTTATGTTATTCGTTGTATCATGCTAATTCTGATATAATTGTCAGTGGTTAAATATTATGGTAACGACCAGACTATGTCACCTTTAACTTTGATGTTTAGCGAGAAATCTCTACATTACGTAGTGGTTTTGCTAAAAAGGAGATGTAATTACCAAGCGTAATTATTACAAGCAACATTAGTAACAGAAAGCTGATAGTGAGAGACCGCAATTCAAAATTGAAACTTAATTAATAGTTCTCTCAGCTACTAGTTATTCAAAAACATTCAATCAAACGCGATTTGTACAACTTTTCCATTTACTTATTATTAAAAATGATCGATTATCCAATTTTTTTTTTTTAATTTCACAAACCTACTTCGGTTGGTCCTATATTCCAGAGAGCAGTCCCACTGTTTAGTGCTATTATTAATACTAATGTTATATTACTAATGTTACTAATGTTATATTTAATGCTATTATTATTGATGTTCAAGGGCAACGATGATAAATTATTTATCATCCATATCTTATGCTTGTGTGTCTACTGTTTACATAAAAAGCAATAAAACTGTCAGCAGCAGCGCTTCACAGAGTCGTATACAAAGTGCATAGGTTACTAAATCAATCAGTTCTATTCATCAATCACTATAAGACGCAACACACAATCGTAGTAGTACAAAATGATTTCCCAACCACAACATAAGCCACGGGCATCGTAAAGCAAACTTGCCGTGCTTCGATTCAAAGGCAGGACACGATTTGTTCCTACCTTGTTGTGGTCGGAATCTAATTTTCTGCGGAACGGACCACCATTTCTAAAACTAGACTAGGCTTCCTCCAGTCAACAATGCTTTGTCAGTAAACTTACTTGCTGAAAATAAATCTCGAGTGAACAATAATACTGGATTTTTAAAACGTCGTACAGAATACAGTACAGAGTACAGTCGTAATTTATTTCCGCTTGTATTTTTATATTCTGTTTGTTTTTATCATCTTGAGTATGTTATTACTCAACAAAGAGATTTCGTTAACATTGATTTAAGAGGTGTTTTTACTTTTCGCGTGCTGTGTAGTTTTTCATTTCATAATATTCAAAATATAGGTATAATTAATATTTATACTTAATACAAAATATTTTATTTGTATTATTAAATTGAACCGACCCGAATAGAACGTAAATACGCCAAACGGGCTAACAAGGCCTCTCATTTGCATGTGGCTAGGCATTCTAGATCCAACTGGGTAGTTAGGTCACCTAGGTCTACACGCGAGCTTGCATGGCAGCCGAACACGATCTTTAAGATATAAAATTATGTAAGTACCCACGTTTCTCTTTATCGTTTTCGTTTGAACGAAACCCGTTTAATTAAACTCTTTATAGCTTCATTAAATTCGAAATGGACTTTTAAATGTTAATTAAAGACAATAAATTGATTTTTACGTACCGACCAAGATGGTTAAGAGACAGTGTGTGCGTGTGGGTTGAGTGACAAATGAAACTACTACGGAGGTAGGATTAAAGTAATGAATGAAGATAAAACAAGAAAGATAAGATTTCTATTAATTCACGTGAAGTCCACAATTAGCAATAAATTACTCCATGTGCTAAAAACATTAGCTACGAAGATACGAAATGTGACAAACTATTTCGACGCAATGGCGTTGAAGCTTGTATTAATAAGTAAACTTGGTGGGGTAATCCAACGCGCTGATCTAGCTTAAAACTCGTTAGTGTAGTCTTCCTCGTTTCAGCCACAGATTGTTTTATAACCGATTCATTGAATACCTACAACCGTATTGACGTGGCAACAATTTTACCTGTGATTTTCCAAAATTGACGTGGTAACTATTCAACGTAGGATTTTGCAAAATTATGCTTTACAATGAAGTTACTTAATTTATTTTTTCCACAGTAAATGGTGGTTGGAGCTCATGGGGTCCATGGACTCAGTGCCGCTGCAACGGCCGAGTGGCCGGAGGACAACGCCGTACTCGCAGCTGCACGGAACCTCATCCCCTCAACGGCGGTGCACCGTGCCAGGGTCAAAACGTTCAGAGGACTGCTGACTGCATACCCTGTCAAAGTGGTAAATTTGTTTTTGTAGTTAAAGATAAGGTTAAAGAAGAAGATGAACATTAGCAACATCAAACACTAGCTTATGAGAAAACGACAGGACCGGGCGTAGATTAATATAAACAAATTGAATGATAATAAATTTAGTTGCTAATTAACTGAAATATTATATTAAGTTGTAAGTAAATATATTCCCACCTTATGTCAATTGCTAAGTGGCTCAATAAACAATTTATAAGTACCAATTTGATTTCAAAATAAACAAAAAAAGTCTACATGATATACAAAAATCCATAACTTCACAATATTTACTTGAAGTTGAATTTTCTGTAGCGTAATATAAGTAGGTAATGCTTAGACCTGAAACATGATATTGTTGCTCAAATAATTAATTTCATTATTTCAAACAAGAACGATATGATTCGCCGTTTAATAAATTTTCTGTACCTAATTAAAATCTTCGAGCATCTTGTAATCACGAAGTATGGCTTCAAAGAAGCTGACCGTATTGAATGTCTTGAATCCGAGAATGTTTGATTAATTACACATTACTGCTATTATTACCAACATAGGACTAGATCAGCGAACAGTCCTATCATAAACGAGGGAGACTCAAGCGATGAAGTATCTTATGGTAGAGGACATGAAAACAGTAAAAATTAATTAGTTAGTAGAATGTGTTTTAAAGACACAACAGAAGTAGATTCCAAGTCGTCTTTTAACTATTGTCCTATCATTGTGGAAAATAAACTATCATTTGGTGTCTTCTTTATTGAACAAATTTTATGCGGTCCAAAAGCTATAAAAACTAAGCTTGCAACTTCTGTTACCTTCTACAGTTACATTCTGCTAATTTCGTATTAAATACCAAATTGAACATCATTTATTCATGTAGGTACCACTGATACACATAATATGCACGTATTTTTTTCATTCCATCGCCATTTCCCAAAGGTGCTTTTTAATGTATTATACGGTAAAAATTACCAAAATTGAGCCCCAGTTTGTCTCTAAAATTTAATGTTGGAAATCTCGCTCTAAATTTTAATGTCTGAAATCTCGCTTAAAATTTTGCGGTGAAACAAGTCCGCTACAGTCGTTACTGGAATTGTAAGAGTAGCTGAGAAATATCTTATTATGTCAAACGTCTTTGATCTGAACGCACAAAGAGAACTTATAATTAGTGTTACAGCCCCGCCTTTGCGTTAGTTGTAATTGGCGTGCATGATTTATGATGATGATGTGGCAAAAAATGTAGGGAGAAGGCATTATTCATGTGAATACTGGAATTGGGAATTGGCCGGTCGATATGTAATTAAGTTTATAAATAATCGAATAATGCAAGTTGATCGAATGTATAACATATTGAACATCTGATAAAATCATAATAATTGTGAAGATATTTTAAAGAAGGTAGAACATTTATGCTGATTATATTGGTAGATAACAATTAACATGTTTTTGTCGAGGATATCATTGATTATTATTTATTTACATCAATAATATGACTCATAGGTACTTCCTAAAGAAATATTTTACTTTACTTAATATGCAATATTTTTCCTGCTTACTGAAGATGGATATAATATGGATCATCAAGGATATGATAACACCCAACAACTGTTGATTGGTAAGTACCTTCTTCCAAATTATGAAGTGTTTTTTAAGTACAGGTATATATATCAAAGATGTATTTTTATTTTATTGTTTATGTTTGTCCTGCATTTTCAATAAGAATTTGAAAATGAACGATTGAGTGATTTCTATAAATTAATAGGCAAAGCCTTTGAATTACAACAAATAGAATCTTGAAACGTTACGTATTCAAAACTACCAATAAAACAAAACATTTCTGAAGCCTCTAATAAAAACACCACACACGAATCCGGAACTACCCAATTGTAAGCACTTCAAAGTTAGAGATGAAATGAATAAAACACACAAGAAGCACGTGCCACAATCCCTTACAATTCAACCAAACGTACTAACACCATATCTTTCGTTTCCATCTAAACCATAAAAATCCCGCCGTTTAATTCTCGAAGCACATAAACTGAATGCTGGTCACATCAAAGCGGCTTTAAGTATTTCATAGCGATAGTAAAATTACAAGCAACAGAAGATGAACTTCGCATCTCCTTGTAACACACTGTCGTATAGACTATGGAATTTCCGGGGCTCTTTGTGGAATGTTATGGCAGTATGGCAGGCACTTATGAAACATCGCACAATAGAATTGTTGTGTAAAGTAACTGCTGGAAGCTTTGACCGAAATAGCGGCACTTTAGGATCGTGCGTGTATCCTCCTCGTGTTTATTGCCTAATCCATTGTGATTGTGCGCATAAGGAAATTATGTAATAATATTATGATGATGTACTTTTAATGTCATATTAAATTTAAATTTAATATACAGTTGCTTCTCTTTTTCATAAAGTTTCTTCTTTTTCGTTGTGTGATGTGAAAGATATTTTAATGTAAAAGCAACTTTGGAAATATGACATTTTTATTTATCAAAAATGAATGGGTGAGTACGTAATGTAAGTTTTTATATGTCAAATAATATGCGTAATAATCCTATTTATTATGATAACAATCAATTCCCGTGAGAAGAAAGATCAAATAAATATTCAATTTTAAATGAAATGTCATAAAAATATTACAAAAATTCAAAAACCAAAAAACAAACGTGGAATCACATTCTGAAAGATATTGATATTGACACGATAAAAATTAATCTAAATAAAACAATAACCGGCTGAAACGGCAATTAATCAATCATTGTCATGTGATAAGTTGACAGAACAAAAAAGCCGTGTGTGAGATGTAAACTAGACCAACCGGGTAGACAATAAAAGCTAATCAAGTGCGGTCGCTTCAGAACGTGCAGCGATCATTGTTCCCGCTAATTGGTAACACATGTCTGTAGCGTCCGATGAACCGCGGATGCGATACTGATGTGCTATGATAGCTTGTCTATTTAATGTGTAATTATGAATTATATTCATGAGGAGACTTAAGGATTTTAGAATTAAGGATTAAATTTAAGAAGTTCATAATGGCCAAAATATTATTATTAAGTTTCGTTATATACATACTTTAAACTTAGGTCATCGTGACAGTGGTTGAATACGATAGACAAATAATTAACTCAAGATGCGTTTTTGTCCATTTTGCACAAATAATATCCATAATACGATAATCTTATTTGGCAGATGCAGAAATGTAGTAAAAGAGACCTACCTTTACTACCACCTTATTCAAATTTAAACGTAGTTTTACTAAAGTCATGTTGTTGTCCTTTTCAGCTTTGGGTCTTTGTTTGTCGTCTAACCTTTCCTCTATGTCTAATTAATATCAGCTTAGACTTTTTGTGACGATGGGTGGATGTTTGTTATACATTACCGTAGTTTATGTAAACTTTTAAATGCTCCGTATATACCTTAGTATTTAAAATCAACATACGTATTAAATCTTTCTCACTTGAACTTTAACGTTTATGGAAATATCATCAGAGACTAAATGTTTTACGTTAAAATGAACTTTATCTTGTGCATTCGAAATTACTTCCGTCACATTAAATTTCTTTTTAAACCAACAAACTTTATTCCTTAACACATTTTTGTTGCGATTTGTGTAATTCGGTTCTTATTTTACTCGTATTGCATTCAAATTGACATTTATTTACATAATACCCGTTGCTGCATTATACACCGATAATCGAGAGATGTGTATATTTTTATCAATGCATTAGATTTGTTTCAAGAACACTTAAATAATTTTCCAAAGTTGGATTATATAGGTTTTGAAGTCAAACTAAGCCATGTCTTCAATCTTTTTTTATTGTGTGATTCGGGAAGTAGACTCGCTTCTTTAGACATTTCCTAATGGATCCATTTTCCTATACAGTTACTTACTACAACACTTAGTTACTTCTACTTATATGTCTACGCAGGAAAAGGAAACTCATATCCAAGCACCTTTGTCTATAAATTAATCAACCAGTAATAGTAACGTATTTCTTTTTCAATTCGGCTATTACAATATTACATTAATTTATGCATACTACATTAATTTGTGTATGTCAGTCGACGAATGCGTTGTTTTTATTATTCGTCTTGTCTCGTAAGTTTTTATAGACTCCTTCATTGAGAATGTGCGGCAACACGAATTCGTTCAGGTCCACGGGCCGCGTCGGCGTCGGCAGTACGCAATTACTTACAATTTATTTACTCCTCCGAGAACTTTTTGGGGAAAAAAAGAAATATCGAATGTGAAAGTCCTTTACGTTGTTCCTTCTCTAACGAACCTCGACTGATTTATGTGTGTGCGCATTAATTAATAAGAAACGGCTCACACATGTAATGCGTATGGCCGAACGCACCCACACATGCGTGTGCATGGGGTGTGTGGTACTTGTAAGAGCGATCAACAATACCTGATACGATCTTAAAGATATTTCACAGGTGACACGTAAAAGCTGGCAATTAAGTAAAAACAGTAAAATGCAGGCCATAGATATCTCCGCGAATTTAAATAAAATGGCAGTTTTATATGAAGGTACCTACTTGGAATATTGCACATGCGTATTGGATATTTTTATCATGTTCGATTTTTTATTACATCAATACAATACAATACAAAATTCTTTATTGTGCACAAATAGGACATTATAACATAACAGTGAAAAGAAATTTCTCAAAAGGCGCTCAATAATCATAGTGTAATTATGCAAAACCCACATAAAAAACAGGCAAACTAATAAATGATATAAGGTAACCATTAATCTATTGTCTAAGTCTCCGTTTTTACAAATAATCTACAGCTATACCTACAGCTACAAATTTTAAGAAGTAATATGATATGGAAAAAATATCTCCATACCTACCTGTTCATAACCCAGCCTTTCTATTTTGATGCGGACACAAAAAATTGAGCTATTCGAAAGTATTTCTCAATGATAAATGTTTCAACCGTATCTGCATGTAATTTAAGTAGATATTTACAACATACCTTCACCTTAGTGTAAGTACATCGCATAAGCTTGTCACTTAAATCTTCAAACAGCACAGTATGAACCCGACGCACTCTATTATTGTTTTGTTAAAAAACATGTGATTTATTCCCCTCTCGCATGTAAGGGCAGCGGGCATCGTGTTTTAATTTCAATTTATAGAGCAATTCCTTAGGAGTTAACCGCTGTTTGTATTATTAGATACGGTATTTATATTTGGACAGGTCGCGGTGTATAATTATGAATATTAATATTTGTTGTTTAATAGTAAAAAGGAAATTGTGAGAAATTTTGGATCGTAGGATATAGTTGCTAGAACCAAAGTCGGTAAGATCGTTGGTGAAACAAAGTCTTCGAATGAGAGCATCGTTACGGAAAAGAATCACGACGAGATGAAAGTAACGACAAAAATTGGCGGTTTGAATCAAAATATCTGATTTAGGAATTTCAAAATAAGTCATAGTAAAGCATGTGAAGGGAGTTTTGAGTCCAGCAGTGGACTTCCAAAAGCTAGTAGGCATATGGATAGAACTAATCTAAACTTACGAAGTCATTTACAAGTTATGAAGAGATCCACCTTAATTTTGAGGAGCGTTAATATTTATGTTTGATGTTCCAACTGTTTTATTTTGGGATTTGTCATTACCTATTAACGCCATTAAGAGTAAATGACCCTTCACATATTTTAATGGAAAGTCATAAAATAAAGAATGTATTTATCTAATGGTATTATCTCGTTAAAGCAAGAATTTCTCAAGAAAATCTCACAAATGCTAAAAGAACATTAAAACTTTAACGTCTGATACGAATAGCAAACACTTTTGTTAAGTTTAAAAATTATCTTCAACCTTTACCTTCTTCATGTAACATGTTGACGTAGAAAAATGATTTCCGCTGGAAGATAATTAAAGTTCTAAGGGTATTCAAATAACAGGTGTTGATCGGAAGTCACGTGTAAACCTGGGGTCGAAATTGTCGTGCAACCCTCTTTGACTTATAAGGTTTTACACTATGGCCGAATGTTAATTTAAAGAAGCCTTATAACACCCATTAATACACTAAAAGCACGTTTATCAGGATCCTGTTTTATTACATCCCAAATTAATTTAGTCTTGATATTAAAAAGGTTTTTAATATCAAAACAATATGCAACTAAATTATGTGAAGGAGTCAATGTAACTAATACATATGTTAATAATACACATAAAATAACAAGGAACTATGATATAACTAAGCAATTTGCACGTCAGATAATACGCCCACAAGATCGGAATGGCAAAATCGCATGCTTATAAATACTAAAACATGGTAGATGGAACACAAAACATATTAATTTTGTTCGCTTCATCGTCGTGTATGTAATGGATTCGAGTTTCGGTGGAACATGAACGGTATGTCTTCATAAAAAGAAGACGTAACGTTATAATGGATAATCAATATCAATGTTCCTGTATATCTGTTTATAGTTTATCATGTCGTTATCATTTTACCTTCTACCGTGCCTTCACTTTGTGTGTTACATAAATAGTTTACCTTAGAACGAATGACGAAAAGTAACCAGATTGCAAATGTGAATGATTGTAATTATGTTCATCTTTATGTGAATCATAGACAATAGCACAATCATGACATCGTCTAAGCTAATTATTAGATGCTCTAAATTACGATTGCAAAAAACACGATGGTTTATTACGATTCTTTTCTTTTTTCCAAAATTCAATCCAATACACGCAAAAATCATTTAACAATTGACTCAAGAAGGATGATCGTAATTACATTTGCTACCACTGTTTTCTTTGTGCACTTTCCATGTAAATTAAAACTTGGTAATTGTCCATTCAGCGTTACCTGGCCGTTGGGGAGCGTGGTCAGAGTGGACCGTCTGCGGGGCCGACTGTCGTCAGACCAGACGCAGGTCTTGCAGCGGCGACACTCCTTGCTCCGGCGCCCACGCGCAGCACGCGGACTGCGTTGGGGATTACTGCGGAGTTCATGGAGGTAAGGCTTTTTGCATTGAGAATAGCTACTGTTCGCGTAATGGAATTTTCTAACGGTAGCCATTGACGATACGTCCATTTGGAATGCTTCTAAATGGAAGATTTCCATATGGAAGTACCTCCAGAAGGAAATCTTTGAAATTTTTCAAGCCATTGACGATACGTCTGTTTGGAATGCTTCTAAATGGAAGATTTCCATATGGAAGTACTTCCATTTAGAATCTTTAATTTAGAAGCATTCCAAATGGACGTATCGTCAATGGTTACTTTAAGACTTTGTCGTCAATTGAAAACATATTTCTTTGTATTGTTATTATTATTTGGTTTTTACCAAATGTTTCTTATTCAGTTATCAAATTTTTCATATCAGAAAGTATTTTAAGAAAAAAGTTGAATGCAACTGAAGAGGTGAATTAAAATAATTCTGAAATATTCAATGAAGATATTACATTTTACTATAACCTACAATACAGAAATATCTTCTCACGTCTTGTTAGGCGCAACCTACAAATAATATTTCCCTGTATTATGTTTATCTTATTAGAAAATGTCATATCTGACATCAAACCTGACGGCTTATTATAAATTCTGAGACCACATCTTCATAAACTAAACAACTTTATCGCACCAACACTTCCTGCTACTCTTAGTTTATTATCTGTCACCCCACTAACAAGCAGTCCCAAATTATGTAATGATATAAACTTTAAATAAAATTCAACCTCACGGTTATGATTCTCTGTCATGGATCTCGGAACTAAGTTATGAAACTTCCACCAGGGACATGTTAATTAGCCGATTCCGTGAAAAGAACACGGTTTCGTTCAACCAGATGCCGTACGCCTAAATATATACTTCCTTTTCCGCGCCCGCTCATAACTATGAAATGTAACACGGACAGGCCTCTTTATAACAGGCTATCGGCGTAACCCTAACCTACCAACTTACGCTGAACCATCGTACCTTGAATGCGTGAGGGTACTTTACGATCCGAAAGCAAAGATAAGAAATATAAGGGTTCTCTGTTTGGTGGTCACGTTAAAAAGATTCGAGAGATACTAAAATCGGGCACCGTGACCATCTGGGTCGTATCATACCGCCTAAATATAGATGAGAACCTAAAATTTTATGGCACTTACGTAACTCGCTTAAGTTCTATGATGTTTACTTTCCTCGTCGCTAAATGAGTCGCTGTCTTATTGTTGTAATTTGTTTAGACGAATGAACCCTAGCTTTATTTGGCGCGTTTCCACCACAATGTGCTGAATTAATATCGTGCACTCCATGTGAGGATCTTGCAATTCAGTCTAGTCTATTGTACCTATTTATAAGGCAAGTTGTTAGAAGACTTGTCCGTTGTTTACTTTACTTTTTGATATAATTCTTAAATAATTGTGTGAAGCGGGAAAAAAATTAAAGCACTATTATTATTATTAAATTGATTCTTTGAATTCATTAACTTAACAATGGGTTGAGAAAGCGCAACACAATGAGTGGCCCACAAGAAAATGATAACTCAGTACTTTGTCTATAGCGACAATCAATCATTTTCGTGGCCCCCGTTGACTCCTTTTCAATTTCCTATTCTGTTTATCGAACATTTTGATAAATAGCGCACGGCCTCGAGTATGTTTAGTTAAACTCGACTTTCTTCGTTCCCGCTAACGCTTTCTCTTTTCACGCTAAATAAATTTGCAATCTGTGACACATTTACCTACAAATTGTTTTTGTTTATCTTCACCAGCAGATTGATCGTAGTTTATAGAATATCATCTTTCAGCTTTCAACAATGCGGTCATATCATGTATCTACTATCAAATTCGATTGGATTTCCAATATTGATTTAAAGGAGGAAAATTTACTATCATTTTGGCATCATCGAATATCGTTTCATTTATTTTCGGGGAATGATATTATTTGTTTCTTCCATAAACTTTAAATTTTATGATCGATAAATAAAAACGCATCTCATCCTATTGAATGGTCACAAATACTATTTGCATGTGTATACAATTTCTTTGATAAAATTATGTATTTTCGTTTTTCTTACGAAGTGTGAATGTTTCATACATAAATAAAAATATTACGGATTTCGCTGCATAAGGCATTCGAATCACAGAAGAGAGACTCCAATCACTCAAATGTATGTCAGTAATGAAGTCCAATAAAACCGAGTCAGCTAATGAAAAACATCTGATCAATACGCACCATTGATCCGTTCCATTTAGGTTACCCATGCGTATTCCAACTAATTCACTCCATACTCCAGAAGCATCAGTAAATTACCCACATGAAAGGTGAACACTGAATGCGAAGAACGTCGGAAAGGGCCATTCATTTGCAAGGCCCGCTCGACTTCATTAGCCTAATTGCCACACACAAAGGGGAAATGGTGAAATTTTATAGCCGCTTTTCATCTTTTGTTGCCTAAACATCCTAATAGTGCAATGAGATGGGGAATTTTGATACCATTTGAAGATGATTGCGATTTCGAGTTGTATCTTTACATTTTTAAGAACTACCATCAGTTCTTTGTTTACCATTTAAACGTTTTGATGCTCTTCTGAGACGAGTTAAATAACTCGAGATTGTTCAGTTAAATAATTTTTAGCTCTCAAAATTTGATAAGAACAGTTAAAGTTTGAATATTTGAACTTCACATGATAGCAAACTTTCAGCTTATACAAAATTCAGCGAAAGAAACTTCACTTTTAGAATTCATACTTTCAATTCGTATTTAATTGTAATGTGATAGATATCTAGTGATTTTTGGAATAAAGCGTACATTCAATGACAATAATGTTTAAAATACATCTTTATTTTTTATAGAAGATTTTTTATATCGGTATGCAAAAACCCATCGCAATCCTATTCGCACCATTAATTTCCAGCTAAAACTCCTCACAGCAAAACGTAAACACAGCATTTTATAGTCGACGCACTTCTCATTACTGGAGGTGGGTCCCGTACATGATTTGTTGTGATACTGCAGAGAGAGCGCAGCGGGTGATCGCAAACTGCATTCACACATACATACGGCTCACGCGGTAATAACCATTAGGAGTAAGAGAATTACGACCAGAATCCCGTGTGAAATTCAATCGGGGAATTTAATTCCGAAAGGCCTCCTACCACGTTATGGGCAAGCGACAAGGGTCTGTAAACGATTGGATTCAGTATCTCCAATCTCGCTGGTTGGATATACGGCTGGCACTGACAAATGTTTACACAGTGTACAAATTTCAACATTAACCCTCCGCGGGACAGCGGGGTGCATCAGACCCTAACCGATTCATTCTTCACTTAGCTTTTTATTGTAAGTTAAAGTTTGCATTAAATGTAATGCCTTTGAAATTTACTATCGATTTTTTGTTGTTACGTAGTCTCATAGAAACACATCGTGTCTGCACTTTTATTATCTTCAATTTATTATCGGTTGCGAATTACTCTTTTTTTTGTAAATAACGTCGTCTGAGTCAACTTAAAATATATTATCAGTTGCAATTACAACAGATACGTCACGTTTTAAATGTGATTTTTACTTAAAGTTCATGATTTAAATTATAAAGATAGTCAATGCAACTTTATCTGCATAAGTAAAGACATAGTTTTGAGTGTATTAATCCCTCGTATTTGTCACCGCTATATTTGTAGCCAAACATTTGACGGGTTAATCCGATAAGCACGTATCACACGCAAATTAATTCCGGTGACGTTAAGATTTTACGAGGTTCTCGTTAGCGGCCGCCGAAGCCGAGTAGCGGATGTTTTGTGATTTATGAACTTTCAAACATTTGCCGCCAATAAAAGCCATGGGACTCGAAACTTGTTTATATTAGAGATTTATCGATATGGCATAACTTACGGTGTTGCTACAACGCCGTAAACGCTTATTCAGTGACAAGTAATGGCTTGACCGCGGGTACTGTTTGATTGCGTTTTACTCTATTGAAAGTGTTGTATCCAAAGTCTTCCGTGTATGGTAATAGATGTTACATTAACATACGAAATACGTATGTTGTAATATTAAATTCCATTGACACTTACACACAATTTCTTAAGGTAGAATCACTTGCTTAATATTTACTTGCGTACGTTTTCAAGTCGAATTTTATGTTGAATGAATATATTGTGTAGATCTTTTATAAGCTTTTTATAGACGTAGTACTAGTATCCGTCAGCAATACTAGGAATTCTAGAGAATCTCTTTAAATCGTTTTTTTTTCTTCTTGGTTCTCAAGCATCGGTGATGCCTTTGGTCATACCATCAAGTAGATTGTCTACTCTTTTTATGTATTCATGTTGTAACATAGATTATTCTATGGAAAATAAATAAAAAATAAAATTTTACAAACATTAATTTCTAAAAATGTCTGTATAATTTCCAAAAGAGATTTAATGCTTCATAATAAGTTCCAACTTTTACGTCACTACACTATTTCTATTTAATTTTTAAAAGTCTTTTAGAAACTGTTTATTTCTTATCAAATCTCTTCCCACTTACTGACACCGTAGAGCGGAATAGCTAATGAAGACCGTGTCGCATGTAATCACAATTAAGTGCACTTGAACTATCGTCCATTGTTTTATTTAATTCCCAAGTAAACTTTAAACGGATTTCAACATTGTTTACACCGATAGCGTTTACATTATCAAACTCAAGCTAAGTTGCATCAACTATTTTACATAGCAAAGCTTCGGGTAGCTGCACTCTCAACGGCTTCGCATCAATATGTACAGCGTACTACAGCGTTCTTCCTCCCGATCGGTTTCGTTCACATCAAAAGCCTTAGCTCCAGTTCAGTACGAAGTTAATCTGGAGCTAAATCCAGGTCAAACGTGTCCTGCCTCTGAACTGACGTTCTGCTGTATTGGCATTGACTGTAATGCAGTTTTGTAGAGTTTTTTAAGTCGTTAAGCACTAGCTGCTTTTGTTACGGTTTTGTAATTTGATTCAGTTATCCGTTTAACTTTAGTACCTACCTGTCTGACAGAAGTGGATTGGATTTTTTATCTCCCTATCTATTGTATTCCTTATATATTTCTGTTTATTTTCTTACGTAATATTATATTTGTATACATGATCATTATCATCGCAATGATTAAATTGTCCCACTGTTCAGATTTGTCTTTCTCATCAGATCTCAATAATTACACATTTTTGAGATAATTGTGAATAACTACGAAGTGTGCAATTTTCTCTAAAAAGTCACGAAGTTTATCCATCAAAGCAAAAATTTTTTCTTCTAATACACACATACCTTTAAAAATTACATATGTGCGTTTTTCCAACCTAGGTTTTACATGCCAAAAACCAACTTTCAATCGGCTGAGCAATAACTGCTGCTCTTTTTGTGTTGAGTTCAATAAAAACTATAAGGTTTAAAATGAGAGTTCAAAACTGAACAATTTTTCTATTATTAACTCGAGTATCACACTTCCAAGATCTATTTCGGTGCGGACAGCTACCTAATCTCGTGTCTATGTAGGTCAAACGTGTGCTGCGTGACAACTGCAGTGTGCAGTAAATACGTCATGAGCACTGCAGATACCAACTGCATTGAAGTAGAACAGTGCGAGGACATCACCACTTACTGTCGCCTGCGGCTTCGTAAATACTTTTAACTTCAACCCTATTTCATCCTCTTACGTTTGATTTTCTAGAGAAGTTAAACAGGTGTTTTTTTTATTTCTAACATGGCAGGTACTATTTGCATTAAGTCAAGAGTGAGCACACTGCCAGAACTCTTTTATAAAGGGTTCGATCATTGATAAGTAGTAAGCTATAAATTAAAATGTTGAATATAAAAA
Organism: Hesperia comma; assembly: GCA_905404135.1. Lineage (NCBI taxonomy): Eukaryota > Metazoa > Arthropoda > Insecta > Lepidoptera > Hesperiidae > Hesperia > Hesperia comma. The sequence goes on along the minus strand of FR990019.1, from coordinate 19,244,742 downwards.
GAATTTGAAAAATTAAGAAGCTAATAAAATAAAATAAATTGTAAAGCCTTCTTCGACATTCATGGATTTTCCGATTCATAGATTTTACAGACATAGCGGGGTCCTGCATCATAAATAAAGTATTTTCATTATCTAGTTTCTTGCTTCATCAGTTCGGGCTCTGTGATTGTGAATCATCCTATCAAAACAGTCTATTAAATGAATCAGTCTATTAAGGTAAAAGAAGAAAATTATTTGTCAATCAGTAACAGACGTTACGTGAGCAGTTTCAGCGTCGTTTTTAGAGCTTGCGTAACTTGAGACTTAGTTACAGAAGGTTTTATTTACGAGTAAAGTTAGAAGTTAGTAATTTATGATCAGAGTTACAACGGGACCAAGCTCCCCATCTATCAAAGCTAAACACGTTTTCACCTATTTGGTCGGAGCGCGAAAATAATTCTTTTTGTCTTTTTTTAAGTAAAACATTTTAACTTGTAACTTCTTGGTCATATGTAGCACGGCACAAAGATTCCCTATGTCGTGAGGTACATGACCGTACACGAGACAAACACAATAATCCATACACAAATAGTATTATCTGTCATGATTTGCATCAATAACTTGATTTGGTATAGATACTCATCCTAAGGGAGTCTGAATACATGAGAATTCTCCATAAATGTTTCCAAAGGTGTTTCCACAAAAGTCTGTCAATCGAAATAATTGGCCAGCAGTGTGGATGGCATAAACACCTCATATTGTGAGAGGAGATCTGTGCCCAGCAGTGGGACAATTACATGTGGCGATGATGATGATGATGGTGGTGAAAAAATTTCGTACACTATAATAATATTACTAAACTACATCATTGAACGCTTTAGGTATACATTAATTGCAGATAAATTAAAAATATTCCATCGCATCGACTTCCTGTAAATGTAAAGAAACATTTAACATACTTAATGAATTTTATTCAGTTGCGAGTCGGCAATCCACTTAATTATCACATCATACAAAATTCTCCTTCGTGTACAGCTTTTAACTTAATTTAAAAGCTTCGTTCTTTACTGCTCACTAGTACCGTACCTCACTATACTAAAATCGTTTCAACACGTTTTTTTGTTATTTGTATTTTGTAAGTTTTGTAACCGCCTCTTTAATAATAATAATATGGTTATGCTGTAAGTGATTATGAATGTAGTAAATAGTAGTTTATGTACATATGTTTCATATGATAAAAAGGAACTCACTTATTTTATTCAATGGTTTACCTTCTTACACATTTTCTAAGCCTCAATCCCTTAAAAATATTAATTTACATTCAACATCCCGTTCCTGATTATACTCAGAGGAGCTATTAGCAGAAAGTACTTTTGTATTTGTACTTTTTTTCTTTCTTCATTCACTCTTTTCTCAGCCATTAGTATTTTTGCGTTGAGGTTTTTTAAGTTAACAAGCATCAAACGCGCAGACATTTCACCTGATGATACATGATCGAAGTATTGTCGACTTAAAAGTAATAAAAAGGAGAGAAAGAAAGTACTGATTCTCAAGTTCTCAGCCGAAATACGGCAAGTAGTTCGACGGCTTAATGAAATAAAAGAGCAGCAGCAGCTGTCCAAGCAAGCTTCTGTCCTACAAAGCAAGGTAGCTCCGGGTCAATATTCTAGGCCGGCATATTACTGCTAACATACTTAAGTTCAACATAAATTCACCTAAAGGGTTGGCATTCAGTACCAAGTGCAACACACCCCGCACAATATTTTTAATTACGCCGCCCGTGATCGTTATCGAGTTATCGAGCGGACGATGGCTTCATTGTACACGCTGATTGGTTTCAGAGATAACCTTGCGTTTTTTGGTATTATCGCTTGACGGGAAAATAAAAATGTACTGTTGCTTGTTGCTCGGCCGATGGGGCACGAGTAAGTAACGTAAGTCGCAACGCTTTGTTTTACATAGACGAATATAGCATTTGGTAGTACACATAGATCATTTAAGTATTTACAATAAATAATAACTAAATAAATAATAACGCTAACACACTCATACCCCTGCAGTAGGTTACTAGGTACCTGTGTCGCGGGTGGCATGGACTACACATATAACACGTTACAATTACACCCATAACCGGAGTACAAATATTTATCTGCCAAATAAATATCTGCCCCGGCCGGGAATCGAACCCGGGACCCCTCGCGTCGCAGGCAGGGTCGCTACCAACTAGGCTACAGGGTCGTCATGGTTACAAACTTCAAAAAATACCCTATGTTGTTTATTATTATTTTAGATACATATTATGCTAGAATCAAGGACGTTATAATACTCCTTGGCTAGAATGCTTGAAAGATTTCCGCTACTTTGATGTAGGTATCAAAACTTCGCCGTTTTGATACATGCCAGGCTATGACGAATATAAACGTTTCCTGAGCACTCGCTTCTTGAACACTCTTTCATAAACAAAAATGATGGCATCTTTTCATACGGTACAGTTGAGTACACAACTATAAATAACCGCGAAATAGGTCAGCTAAGATAAATCTACTACAAAGTCGGTCTGTAAAAGTCTTTTAGTGGTGAGTAAAGGAATCGCATCAGTAAAAGGAAGTACTCCCCTGATGCATTAACTACAATGAATACGACGGCCCCACTATTCAATCCACGAAGAACTTGATGGACTTGTCACCCAGAAGGATAATATATTGAACAACAATGAAGAAATGGAAGATGTTAATGATCATAATATAGATTTTACTAGTGTGGTAGATGGTGTGTGTAGAGTAGGTAAATAGTATGCAAGTAAGGAAAGAAATTAAGATTATCGCAAATGGTAATGACATTACCAGTCAATATTCGTAAGTAAAATAAAAGATAACTAAAAGAAAAAATAAGAGAGCTTCTTCCAAAAAAATTAAACAACATAAATATTTATTATCATTACTTCAAGAGTGAATAGATTACTTCTAAGTTAGTGAGACTTGTAATGAATTACCACTTACCATCAGGTGGGATTGTAATCAAGCGTTGACGTACAGAAAATGAAAAAAAGAACTGTCTTATTTCCGAATCATCTAATCGCAAACACTCCATCAGTGAGACAAACCTTTAACGGCACCGTTCGGTCGTCGAACATTTTAACTTAATGTCTTTAAGTAAAAAACGAGGCCCTTAATTCGTTATCCTTTTCACGGCACCAAATTACACAAAAAATAACTCGTTAAAATGCGGCGCGGGACCAATCGTAAAGTTTGGGACGATGACATAAATAATATTAAGGTTCGTCGCGAGAAGTCCAAAGCTCGTTTCTTCGGTTGTAAAAGCTTACGTTAAAGTTTCGTCTTAGACGTTTACACGGCGATAGTGCACCCTAAATTTTGGGAGTGACTGACCGTTGTGTTGAACCATATCGTTATTTTAGTCATTCTCCGTTTTATAGTTACTCGTAAAACGTATCAGGCACAGGTGCATACTTCAGGGAACATCGATATCCAGAATGGTGAGCATCAAGGGATAGAACCCAAATCCTAGCTTGCGGTCATTAATTTGGAAATGAAAACAAAAATTCTTCTTTCGTGGAATATAAAACTTAATATCGAATTGATTAACTTCTACTGCCAGGTGACCTAAAATCTAATGTTATACCAATTTATAATGAACAAACCTAGTGAAGCGTCAATAAATCATTATGACATTATTTTTCATCGACTAAGTAGTATTTTAACTATTATTATTATTACTGGTAACTTGAAAAAACATCAAAGACGCCTAAGTTGACTCCATTTAGTCATATATATTTAGGAGCCCTAATATTCTGATAGATTTTATCGACCTCGTTCCCAACGTTCGTTCTCTGGAAGACGAAAACAATTTTCCCTTGAAATTGAGGACACAATATTTTCTCATAATAAAACTTGGAAGGGTCTGGAACTTTGTCCGTAATTTATGCTTTTCTAAGTTCAGAAAATATTCGTGTATGGTCGGGTCCATGACAAGAACTCAATCTTTCTCAAACAAATCAAACTGTACTTGGAAACTGTATGAGAGGAAATAAGTAGTTCAGAACTCACTCGTATCTCGGGAACTTCAAAACAAAAAGTTACAACATTGGCATCTGGTTGTCGAAAGAATAAAGAGACATTACAAATGAATTATAAGGAAACATACGACTTATAGAAATTATTATTAAGGACATGCTTGTAGTTCGCGAGTAGTTCCTTATCATTTGTTTATTACTTAGTTCTATATTTACATAGGTAGGAATTAAAACTCTAATATTTAATTAATTAGTTTTAAACGCACGAATTTGGACATAAGTAGATAGTTGATACCCATCGATAACATCATTGTTTTGGGAATAATTTTTGACATTATTTGAATACTATAGATTATTTTTAATCATACCAAAAACCCCTTCAACATTATCCCCATGATTACTTACATTAGATATTGTTCAACAGTGGCAGCACACAGCGATATCCCGCTGTACATCGGGATCGCCGTCGCAGTCGTGGTGTTCCTTGCTGGCGCAGCGGTTGTCTATAAACTGCTGCAGAGAAAGACCAGAGACCATTCCCTGTATACCATGACTAGGACTGGTAAGGTTTAGTTATGTGAACCTTAAAACTTTCTTAGAATCACTCTTTTACAACTTATCCTATAATTTATTTGAATTTTTGGCTGACTTTGATAAATGTTTGAGTTGGTAAAATTACAATCAGATAGGCACTAGTTTTCGGTAATGTGGAACTTGTGTGCCTATATTGCTAGTACGTTAATAATAATAATTGGAATTAATATGGGTGTCAATGTGTTGTAATGTCTAAATTAAAATAATTTTCTAATGCTATCTACTCTACAAAACGTATTTAAAAATAACTTACGATTATAAAAAAACTCCAATTTGCTGTACTGTAATTTTCTCTTTAGGATTATTATTACTTGCACTGGTTCAATCACCTATTGTTTTAACAGATTTCCAACCAGAAATGTATCCGACAGTAGAAAAGCAGTCTTTGTCGCTGGCGCCGGATCTGATGCAGCATCGACCTCCACGATACGAGCAACCTCAGCCTGATACCAGAACCGAGCATCATTACGACGTACCTCACCTTACTAATAGGTATCATTAATTATTTATCATATTTTATCTTTAGTATCCATACACCTCAAAATATCAGTAGTTTAATGTAATGCTTTTTTCACCGCTCAGATATTTTTCAGCGCGCTTATTTCTGTTACAATACATTTTCCTTTGTCATATTTCATGGGAAACGGCTCTTCAACGACCTTTTCCCTCATCACCTATTAAGTAATATTTTATTCACTTGAAGAAATAATAATGCGTTTCAACAATGAGCTTTTATAATTGAAACATTTTTAATTACCACGTACTGAAATCTTTTACCTACTAATTTTGCATCTAAAATGGTCTTATTTAACAACTTCCTAAAATTTCTAAATTCATTGCTAACCTAATGAATCACTCGTACGTTTTCGTTTCCAAATAAATGCATCATTAGTAACTGACGTTGAAATATTGGGTGTATATTTGTCTTAACAGTGACAAATACTAAATCTGTACTAAAACAGAGCAAATCAAATATCGAACATATCTTTCTTCGCAGACTAATGGCGCGTAGCGCAGACAACGCGTTCTCCATCATTAAAACTGTACCTCTCAGTTCTAGGATGAACTAATTATGCCCTTCTTGCAGTTACGCGTCCCCAGTCGACCATCAAGTCACGCCTTGCGCTTCGAGCAAAGGACAGAGTGATGAGTATGACAGCAAGCCCTACAGCGAATCTGAGCACTCCGTCTCAAGTTGTTTCACTAGCTGTAAGTATCCCAGAAGCAGTCGTAAAAGTTAAACTCGCTACTCAAGTCTAACAACGCTCCACTCAAAGTTTTATGAATTTCGGCGTAAAGTTTTCCAAATAAATACCTCTCGCGTCTTACAATAGTGAAGTCTTTGATGTAAACCCAAATTGAAATTTTGAGTTTACCTTTCAACTTTTGTTATAAGTATTGCTTGAATGTCCATAACAGTTGTTGTTGGATATACAAAGGAATTTAAGGAACTTTTAATATTGACGTTACTTTATTTAGAGTTTGAGTATGTTGAAGACTTTCATCAAAATAAATGAAATAAATATTAGCTTTCTCAGCCTCCTTTTGACATTGTAAAAATGCATGCAAATAAAAAATAGCGAAGCGAAGCTAGGCGGGTTAAAACTATTGTTAACAAAAGATTAAATGATTACGTTTCAGATTCAAACATTTGTAACATAACCACGTTACTCTTAGAATTTTTAGTAGGTGCATTATTTTCAGCTGGTTCAATGTATGACGCAGCAAACGAGTCAGTGACGCTTCAGCTAGCCGAGCTGGTCTCGAACTCCCCGACGTCCCAATCTCTGTCAGTATCGAGTGCTGGGTCCAGACTGGCGTTGCCGGCGGCCGGTGTGGCGTTGTCCGTTCCCGAGGGAGCCCTGAGCAGGGGTCGCAGGGAACAGCTGTATGTCGCAGTTGTCAAGGACGACCGATACAGGCCAAGGCTGGGAAAAGGTATAGTTTATTTTGCTTGGATGCCATCAGCTGAGTTATTTATTAGATCTCAATTAGAATCTTGAATAACCAAGTAGTCCTTTGTTATAATAATAATAATCAGGTGATTATTATCAGGATGATTGTTTTAGATTTTGAAGAAACAGACTAAACACTTTTAAAGCAATTTCATTATTAAAATTATTTTAATTTTTGTCTTCATTTAGAAAGAGAAGTTTAACGTTTCTTCGAGTTAATGTAATTTCCCTGGAATTATTTGACATTTTCCACTTGGACTAGCAATCCTTTGTTATCCGTCTTGAGTTCTACTTTCTAAACAATAAATCCCAACTTTTCTGGAACTCGATTTATTGCTTCAAAAACGATTTCGTCTGTTTGAAATCCTCTTGATGATAATTATTCAGTGTTCCATTAAACTTAGCGTCTTGACAAACAACTAAGTTATCCTGACATTCTGTTTCCGACAAGATTTCTCACTCGGAGACAGCATTATCCTAGTTATAATTCCTTTAATCTCAGTCCTAAACTTTGTGTATGTCTCAAAGTGTTAATTGGATAACTGCAAACGCGAATAATGGAATATTAATGTTTTCTGCATTACTACGGGTATTAAATGCCAAAGTTATTGCGGCATGTAGAACTACACGAATAGCTTGTAGATTGCTTCAACATTAACACGAACGCTTATTAAATTATTATAACGAACCAACATTTCATAAAGCGAGGACTACCAAGTAGAATTTAAGATACCTATGTAATTACGGTATGAAATCGAGAACCGTAATTTATGCAAAGCAATATCGAGCGGCCCTTAGGCGGATGAGGCCTCGACATAGAACGTTTTATACGACCATTTTATTTAAAGATTCTTCTTTTTTGCCTGCAGGCATCACGCAACTGAGTCCGGTAGTTAAGTGTGGTCCGCCGCGTCTCCAATTAAACAAGTCAGTTATACTGCAAATACCACATTGCGCTAGTTTGAAGCATGGTTTCTGGAATCTAGCCCTTTACGCCGTTGATAATAACGCCAAAACCGACAGTCAACCACAGTGGAAGAAAGTCGTCGGACTCGGCCAAGAGACGATTAACACCCCGGTGTTCACGCAACTAGACAACGACAAAATATTCCTAGTAACAGACATGCTTTCAACGTTTGTTCTAGTCGGTGAAAGTTTTAATGGCAAAGCCGTAAAAGCGCTCCAATTGGCTGTATACGCTCCAGCCGCACTAAACGAGGCTTCGTCTGAGTACAATATTAGGCTTTATATCTTCGAGGATACTCCTTGCGCTCCGTACTACTGCCAAGAACAGGAGAAGAAACTTGGTGGCGTATTACTCGACCGCCCCAAAACTTTGCTGTTTCAAGACGGCGGGTCTAATTTATGTTTGAATTTGGACAATGTAAGCCCAGGTTGGAAGGTGAAACCGGGCATCGCTTACCAAGAGATTCCGTTCCATCACGTCTGGACATCTCATTACAACGCGCTGCATTGCAGCTTTGGGGTGGAGAGGACACACGATTGCGACAATATCGATTTTACTATATCCGTGTGTCAGCGGACGAATCCATCTTACAAGCAAACATTCCGAATATCGCTCGAGGATACGCGAAGTCGGTCGCCTAGAGGACGATCGCCACGCGCTGAATCTCAACGCAGTTTCAACATTACGGAGAACCTTCTAGAAACTAGGATGTGTCGGAGCGAGGAAGGCAGCGATGGCAGCGCAAAGCGGAACGTAACAGTAAACGAAACGGGAGTAAACGAATGTGCGGAAGGGCCATTTAAATTAAGTGCACGAATAAAACGTCAGCTATGTGCTATTCTGGACCCGCCGAATGCTCGCGGTAACGACTGGCGCGCGCTCGCTGCGAGGCTCGGCGTAGATCGTTATACAACTTGGTTCGCCACAAAGAGCTCGCCTACCGAAGCTATCTTGGAACTGTGGGAGTGCCGGGAACGCGGCCCTGCGGCGACCGCCTCCCTGGCCACTGCATTACGTCAAATGGATAGGCACGACGCAGCCGACTTATTACAAGGCAGACCCTCCTGGTTATGAATTCGTAACGCGTAAATTTTCAGAGACTGTCGACCTATATTCGACCTCTATCGTAGACTAAATGTTATTTAGAGAATAGTTTTCGGCCATCGGCCTATTGTAAAATCATGGTAGTCTATTTTGTATAGAATCGTCTCTGCTGTAGATAAGCGATGGATAAGTAAATTATATTGTAGTAGCAATAATAGTGCCTCATGTCTTTTAAAGAAGCCGCCAACTGCGTTGGTGTATGGTTGGTAACTTTGTTATTGTTGTAAGCGTTTGAGTGTTCAGTGTATGTATATGGCTAGGTTTGTTTACTTCGCTTTTATAACTTTCAGTGTATTTTGTTTCAATGTTTAGAACTACGTGCCAAATGTGAGATGCCACAGCATTACTTTGGCAATAACTAAAGTACGTGTGTACTCCGAGCTTAATGTTGTCAAATTCCTAATAGCTTAGCAGGTTTGTTTCTTGAACACAAATGAAAGACTTCAGCTCATTGCATTTATTACTATAAACTACACTACACTGCCCGCTTTGTTCGAATTAAAAAGTGATTTAGTTTTAATTTGTTCTATTTAAATAGAATTGTGAAAATCTCTATACTGCAAAACATCACAAGCAATTTAATTATAGAAATAAAAATGTAGTATTATAATCTAAGTAAATTAATGCCTGTTTACGACAAAAACAAGTCTAAAGCGAGTAGATGGTACAAGCTATAATGCGCATGCGCATGCGTGGGTGACATTTGTAGTCTAGCGCGTACCTACTAATGATTAGTGCGATCAATAAATTATAATGGATCATCCTCATTGGTGTAACCACTTACAGATAACGTAATTTTATGTGACTGATTGTCGTGTTTACTTATTTCACGTGCCCTGTAATAAATAAGCGTAACAATGACAAGTCCTATAAGTGCTGATTTTTTATGGTATCTATACCTACGTAACTGTAAAAACGATACCTACTCTTTTTTTATATGGCTAAAATGAACATTTTGGAATGTATAATTTCTTACAATATTATTATACCTACGCTACGCAATAGTTCCTACTAGACACAGCAAACCCAGAACCAAATTTAGTGCTTTGTGCTTTTGAACGTTTTTTATAAGTTTTTACTTTTATAACTATAAATATCGATACAATGGAATAAAACGAACGAAAATTATGTATAAGATGCAGTAAATTATAATAATTATTATGAATAGGGAAAATCAAAAATGTATACCTAAATAAGTGTTTGTAGTAGATGAAATATTAGTAATTTTAGGCCTAAGTCGTTACACAACTAAGTCACTTTTTAATTCTGATAAAGCATAATTAATTAAAGATAATATCACTCTTTGTATATAAAGTAATAGATTGTAAATAATCTTACAAGATACACTTAGAGAAAATGTAATAGCTAAGCATGATTTGAACGGGACTCATCACCGCCGTAGACTATCTATATATATTTTTGTTAACGTGATGATTATTAAAATAAATGGATCTGTGATAATTGAAATAATATGAAATAAATTATGTTTAACTGTGCGTTTTACTTTATTTTTTTATCATCCTATAGCAATTTGAATATTTTTTCGTAGCTACTGGTTGCATGCAAATATTTTTGAATCTTGATTGGGAACAATACTCTATTGGGAAAAAATTATAAAATATAAGTCGTTGGTGCATAAGTATTTTCTTAATTTTATTAATTTTTTATTTTTATTTTTTACAATAGGTTCATAGAAGATTTAAATGAGATAAACTCCGAACTCTAACTCTATCCCAACTCTAACTCTATCTCTAACCTAACCATTATTAAGGGCCTTTGCAAACGTAACAGGATCCAAAACAATTGTTAATTTTTATTACAACAACAATTACTAAAATTCGAGTATACGTAAGTACCTAAGTGTCCTAGGTATTGAAATAAAAATAAACTTAAATATGAACATGAAGTCTACTACCGCTACACTTATGAAGCTCTAGTACTTACTTTTTGTGACAAAGTCAGAGCAAATTAGTCACAAACCATATATAAGACTCGACAAAGACTGACAAACAATACATCGCCGCATATACTAAATAAAGGTCCTTCGGTACTTAACGCGGCCATATTGACTCTGACAACCGTGAAAATTGGGCAACTGCCCTTCAACTACTAAGCAGTCGTAATAATTATCCACTTGTGTTATATAATGTTCGTAAAACAAAGCTTAGTAGCTGACGCAAGTATTAGACAGTAGCACTTTGAAGTATTATTGGGTACAATAACTTTTTGGCAGATTTAATTCTTAGTTTACTGAGTTAGCTACAAAAGAAAATTTAACAGTAGCCAATCTTGGAGGTAGTAAAATCCTAATTGATATTTATATCTTCATTATTATACTGATTAGATGCAGATTCGCTTCGTCCACATTGGAAGTTGGAAAATTTCACATACCTTTAAGAACTCTTAGGTTTAGGAATAGGTATGTGTGCAGATTTCCTCACGACGTTTTATTTTATCAAAGTAAGAGATAATAAGAAATACCTACTTATTTTTGAAAATAAAGGATTCGACCCGCTTTTCGGTAGGTAGGTATCTAGTACCTGATATTCTAATAATTTCAGGCTAACAATCCGATTACCTACCCATATTCTATATTTTTTATTCAACATAAACCAGTAAATTACTCTGTAATATTTAATTAGACCAAAGAGCAGGTACCTCCTTCAAACGTCAAAATTCATTACACTCCTGAAACAAATATATCCGGCGCGTATTACAAAATAACCTCTGAGCACGCAACAAAGGCTTTTCAAACAAAACGCCCAAATTCCTTCGACACACATTTATACAAAGTTGAACCGGAGCTAGTGACTCGACACCCGTGTAAATTGGTGAACTAACTCATAACAAAAGGACCGTGTCATACGAGCGCGGAGCATTGTGTGGCGTGTTCAAATAACTTCTAAAACGCTAAAACGTTCACCACTGACGGAATAGTTTCATAATGTTCTATTTAATGATAGTAGATAATATTGCAAATTAAATGCCTAACCGTAAGCAGATAATTATTACCTACTTTTAAGGGTTTATAAGTAAGCGAAATTAATACCTGAAACTCAGATCATCAATCCCTTACAGCAAAGATAAGTTGAAGTTTTTGAACACAGGTTGTTTTCGAAACTTGGAGGTGCGTGTAGTTCTTTTTCTTCTTAAATCTTCAGGTCCCCCCGGAGTCGGAGTCGGAGTTAATTAACTACAATGAGTAGATATTACTTACGATAGGATTCAATTAAGTACCTATTTACAGATTCCTGATATCTACAGTTAGGGAAGGTGGAAGAAGAAATTCGTATTTACGCTAAGATGGACAGAATACCTTACCTCTTCTATTATAGAATTCATCATCCATCTTCCCAACCAACAAAACCATTGCTGAACAATGCCTCTACAAAATTACGCTTATTTGACCGTTCCTGAGCTTTCTAAATCCGGCGGATGCCTACCGTCTGCAGGTCATCAGTCCGCCGTTCTCAAAAGAATTTTAATACTTTAACTGTTAAATTCATTAATATTAGTCGAACCCACATTTACAGTCAAACCTACGTTTAGGTATACAATTTAATACAAAAGCAAAACCTAATATTGGCTTTTCAAAACCTAATATCAGCCACCGAAATCTAATATCGGTTTTCCCATATTCAAACATCCCTTAAAATGCAACACGAGTAGCGATGCATGCGGGACGATAAAACATTCGACCGACGTACCACGTAAGGGCTAATTTGTACAGGGTTACAGGGGCTATACCGCAGGTGTTTGATGTCGGCCGTAGTTCGCACCTCGTAGCGTGAATAATGGTACGGTTACGGCGCTAGTGTGAGCGGAATGAGGGTAAAAGCGTGTGAATTCGCCGCTAGAGGCGCTACTGGAGAGTGAGGTTTGTCTGTCACTTCTCACTTGCCTGAATGTCACTTGTCACTGCTTTATGTATGGGTGGGCTTTGACAGCAGGACCTCACTCGCCAGTGGCGCAAACTGGTGAGCAAAAAAACGGCGTCGGCGACCCTCATTCTCCGACGCACGCATGATGACTGCGGATTACTAGAACCGCTTGAAGATTTCTATTCATGTAAATGGTGGTAAAATGAACATACTATTTACTTGTAGTACTACGAACTCATACGTATGTGGTACGAGGAACTGTTATTCCACAAACAGTGATACATTGTCACATAATGTCACACGCTACCCCAAATTAGTAACTAAGTACACTTGCGCTACAGTTATTTTATAATACGTAGGACTTAAATTCATATACACACACTCACACAAAACTCTAGGTACGCTGGTGGTATTCGATGAGGTACATTCTAAATTTGAATACCTGGCGTGTTATGGGATAATCGTGTGTAAAAATTTCAATTTACAGGTCAAAAATTGTAAGTTGATGACAAGTTGTAATTAACAGTTTTTGACATTCTTTACGGTGATCGGTAACGGACACAAAACCAGACTCAAAGTACTAGCACTAGCGATGATAGCCTAGTTCAGTGATAGTCAAGTGAACTCTAGTGGTTAAGGATTAACCTTTTACTCACCTTTTATACAATGAAAAAAATACAAATCAAAGGTACATAATGGATAGGGTAATTTGGTTTATAAAAACTAATACTACCTACTGTAAAAGTTTATTGCTACCGCTCACAAAAACGCTGTACCTCAACCGACATTTTGGGCATACATTTAAATACATTATAATGCCATTTAAAATAGTAGGGTCTTAAATGGGCAGGTGAGGTTGTTCAATAAAAAACAAAAATAGCCCTCGGCTACTGAAGGGAGAGGTAAAATATTTTTTTGATAATCTATTAGTCGTATCATAACAGTGTAAGCGAGAAACGATAAACGTTCTTTTTAAGCTATTGTAAACTGGAGGCTTAAAAAGAGCATATAATGGAGAACTTCACCGAACCGCTTATATTTATTTAGCTAGCAAAAATAATCTCCAAAAATGTATATTAATTGGCTTGGAGCCACTTCGTAAAATAAATAGCACTAGCAGCAGTGATAGGGTTACCTTACCTTTAGTGGATCACCATCCAAATCTAGGCCGTACAATCTTTTTCGTCTCATTGGGTAACATAATTTGTATCTGGTTTTGTATTCTGTTGGGTGTTTTAAATCCCATGAAATACAAAAAATGTAATACTTTTACATGGATTTATATTCTCTGACGGACGGCACATCTGACTGGCGGTCTCACAATAATACCAGTTTGATAATTTTATCTTGAAACTAATATCGGAAATCAAGCCGGTATACATTAGAAATCAATAAAAAAAATCTGATCCAAAGAGTGTCAAACTGTAAGGGAATGACGCCCTGGGGCCTTACCACAAGCTTTATAGAAACAAGCTTATTTCAAGAAAGTTTTGTTTCAATGTTATAATAATAATACGCTTATTCCTACCATGACCACTATCAAGCAGTCTTACTTTATACCTGCTGAATGAACGAATGATCTCTCAAACCTGCTAATTTTTGTTATTAATTATCCGATCTACGGCTTGGAAAAAGGTCTTTATGCCAAAGACAAACGCTATATAATAAGATTAATATTATATTCGTATTACTTTATAAAGAATATGCTGTTTATAATGATGAACGTATTGTATATTGTTAAGTTTGCTTTAAAAATTAATAAAACACGTAAAATAATTTAAAATTACGGCATTACGATATGGAATTCTATTTAGTTTTCTAAACCTTTGATGTTTTAAATATCTAGATTGAGCATCGCCCTACAATGTATACAAAAAAAAACAAGGCAACATTATCAAGCATATGTGCGTGCAGGCGATGTTTTACACCTTCGTCTATTGTCTATGTGTGTGTAATGATATAAGTAGATATTATAAAAATTGTGGCTAACAGTTAGCCACAATTTTTTAACACGTTTGCGCGGATTCGCTGTTCCATCTATAGTATTATATATCAAAGTTCTAAACAAAGCTTATTTGTCAAGTACCTACCTGCATGGCTATATTATAAGTGCGAGTGAAATTCAAAACTCAATAGGGCTAGCTTGGGTACTTATAATGTTTATGTGGCATGTGTGTTTACAAGTGGCTTTAAACAAAGTGGTTGGTTTTATAATATCGAACCTGCGTTACTAAAGAAACTGAAATGACCCCCGAAGAAATTCATGAAATAGATTGTGTTGTTTCAAATACTCATTTAGCGAAAATATGTAAATGGTTTACCACAACCATTTTCTGACGCTGCTTTCGTGTATTGCGAACATGACATGTGCATAATCGGCTTCCAAAAACTCCAAAATTTCTAATTCATTGGTCATCTACCAATGAAAACATAAATTGAATGAAATCACTTAAAACGTACTTTATTTGAGAAGTTTAGGTAAATAAATAAGGTTTACTTACTATAAACGTGACAATAATGATATTTTACACGGTAAATTCACAAAAAAAATCTAAATAATGATAGATCCGTCGCGAAAAGTTAACTTTTTTAAGACTGCCGAAGTTGACGATAAAACAATAATGCTAACTGTCAAAAGACGCGTCATGGTACGAATTGAATGAAGTTTTACGAGGTTACGTCATCAAAACTGCCGAATAAGTAATATTGTTTCAAGCTTAAAATAAGCTTGTTTTAAACACGTTATGGTACGAAAAGGCAATGTAATATTAAAATAATACTGCTTTAAGAGGTTGTGGTAAGCCCCCTGTATAAAAGAATAAATAAGTATTCCATATATAAAATTATTGATTTGCTTTTATAGTCCCTTAAATATTTGCCGATGGTCAAACATTATCCTTACTGCAATCGGCCACAGATTAAATAATGCATGTAACTAAGCCCTTAAAAGAATTTTATAAGCTTTAAGACGTGTTAGTAATGTTATGTTGTAAACAAGTTTGATTAATATTCATTAAGAAACAGGTGTGAAATGTAAATTGGAATTATTGACACTTTGGATTCTGATGTAGAACGAATTTCCGAAGAGATTATTTTTATTAACTAAGAAATAGCAATCGATGCAGTTAATCTGGTTACGACTATAACAGACTGAATACAAATTGCCGTAATCGGGAACATAATCCATTTGATTTTAGTTAAAGACGAATGGTGGTCTGTACCACTGATTGATGTGCAGATAATAGGTGTTGAGCAAAGTTGAACCTCTACTGGAATCACATCCAACACGTCAATTGCTATGGAAAATAGTCTGGCACTGAATGTTTTAGGTGTAATGCGTACACACGACTATTATTGTTATTATTATTAATTTCTTGAGTTAATCCTGGTAAACAATAAAGAGTATTTGTGTTGAATTGTATTGTCACAACGAAGTAAGTAAAATAAAAAAAAACTTGGTACTTCACTAAAATGCTAATTTATGAATGCAATGAAATATGGGTATGACTGTGGTTCAAAGATAACCGGCAGAAGTCCATAAAATTATTAAAGGAAAAATTTGAATGTGTCAAAATATGAGCTGAACAACATTAGTTTACCTGAGTTTACCACTGAAGATTTTCTGTTTATATTTTTCCACCATAACGTTTGTTACTTTTCACAAGAGACAAAAAGGCAAGGATAATAGTTTCTCTAAAACAAGACAAGCCTTATCAATACACAAAAGAAGCCGCTAAGGAATTAACCCGAGCATCGTAATAGTGCTTCCTAAATGTCGAGGTGTCATTAGCATTACCCTATAGCGGGCCAGAAATTAATTTAGCGGAGCGCAAAAAGCCAAAGCCTTAAGACCCTTCTGACCTTCGCTTGATGAATTGCGTTCAGCCCTTCACATCGACATAGGCCAGTATTGATTACTGTCAGTGAATATCACTGAATTATCAGTTTTAACGAGGATGCGCATAATATTGGATATTTTAGACTACTATTTTAGAGGAAGCTTAACGTATCATGTTTTGGTCCAACCTAGTACTGAATGGAGTTTTGTGCGACCCCGATCTCCCAACGAACTAAGTTTTTATGGAATATAGTATACCAAACGAGCGTACAGCACCACCCTTCCGCTGCCACACATGAAAACTATAATCGACCTAGAACACGATTCAATTAGGGCTTGGGAAGGTTAGTTCAGTTAGTATTCATTATAGTGTTAGAACATTAGTTAATTTATTAATAAGTATGAGGACTTGCACATTGTTAGTTCTATTAGTTATTGTTAGTAAAAGTCTCGTTCTAATTCGGTCACAGATGCCTTGCTACCCTAGAGGCGGGAATGGTTGCCTGACTAAAGCAACTAAACTTTTATCCAACACATTACAAAAACATGTACCAACCCTGATTGATCAGAACACAATGCTTCATAAAATGTCAAAATACACGAACTGTCGAATTAATTTGGCGCACCGCAAAAAGCCAAGAGCCTTAAGCCCTTCTGACCTTCAGTTGATGAATTGCCTTCCTCACAGCCCTTTGTCGATAAGGGGTCCTGATTGATTCGATGGCTTTACGGGACTTCATTTTAAGGAACTTGCTACACCAATGAAATGTAACGAATAAATAAGTAATGGCTTTAACTTTGACTCGGAACATTCATTCTTAATCTGACAATCCAAAGGTCATCTAAAATGGTTATCAACGGTATCAGATGGTAGTACAAATGAAGACTTTTTAATGTACTTTAAGAGCTTTGATGTATTGATAGGAAACTCTGCAAGCAGTGAAATGAAACGATAACGGAGATATCAATTTGTTTCATTAGAATCATTAGGACATAGATAAACAGAAATAAATAGGTACCTAAATATTAAATGTAAGTGAAATCTTTGTGAAGAAATGTGCTAGTCTTTATACGTAAATATTAAAAAAAAAATTCAAAATTGTTTTTGAGATAAAGCAAGTATTAGAAGTTTATTGATTAGATATACCTAATGAAATTTGTTACCTAAAATTTAAATTTTACCCTTGCTAGGTTTTATATAATGCTGAAAAATATCATCATGTTTTAACGTAAAACTCGAACAAACGCGCCGAATGACATGAATGAATAATTTTAACCAAGATTCCATGTAAATAACTCCGTGATAAATAACAAAAGGGACTTGATATTCAAGAAATGTCAGGCGTACAATGCCAAGTAAGGGCAGCGGAAACCCCTCAAAATTAATTCAGTCTGGGTAAATTCAACAAGTCGATGCAAAAGACAAACTCGGTCCAATAGCGTTCAAAGGTCCACTCAGGTCAAATGGGAAGGGGAACGATATTATCAAATGTCGCTTTTGGCTCGGTGGCCAGTCGTGACTTACCTTACATGTAGAATGGCAGGTCCAAGTTGTAGGAAACAGGAATGATGGAAAGAAACAGTTTTTGGACTTAGTTAAGTCTGGCTAGACTTTTCATCAAGGCTGGCTGTAAGAAAGATAAAGAAATTTAAGATGTATTTACTTCTTTATGTTTGTTTTCCCTATTTTAGATGCACATCCTTCTTTACTGAATTAAATTAATTTGTATACAAATCTAACTAAGCAATCATTAGTTGTCACAAAAGTGTGCATATGATTTATGATTTATGTATATAAACTGCTCCAAGTTTTAAGACATTA
This sequence comes from Hesperia comma, assembly GCA_905404135.1. NCBI lineage: Eukaryota > Metazoa > Arthropoda > Insecta > Lepidoptera > Hesperiidae > Hesperia > Hesperia comma. The sequence goes on along the minus strand of FR990019.1, from coordinate 19,226,569 downwards.
TACTATCAAGAATGATCCTGACGAAGTCCTTATCTTATCAAAAGACAAAAAAATGCAATGACAATCTGACTTCAGCCCACTCATTTAATAGCCTAGTATCTACTGAGTACGGGTCTCTTCATAACTGAGAAGGCTTTCTCAGTTAGGTATAAAGGAATACTTTCCGGTACACTCCACTACGTTGTCCTATTGAGGATTAGTGTATGAGTTAATAGCCAAGTTATGTGTTGAAATCATTCAACTACCGACCATTCCCGCTGTTGATAAACTCGGTCGATCATTAAAGATCTATCTGATAATATCGATGCAAAATTTAACATCACCACATAATGTTATTCTTTTAATAAAATAATGATAATCTGCTACGTCTCCCAACTTGTTCCAAAGCCCAAAATAGCTTGGACAAAGGAGTGGGCGAAGCAAGAATGATGCGAATGGGTTTACAATTGTTAATTTAAATACTGTTTGTTTCGGGGTAATGAGGGCAGCGATATGGATCTTCATTGAAAATGTAACAGTTTCTCCTTTAAATGATGAAGATTAGGGGATAAATGATATTATCAAGTTATTCGAAGTGATTCAGGTGATATGATTGATAAATCTTAACAAAAATTACGTTTGCAGTCATAAGTCAACCCTTATAAGAAAAATGCGTCTTTCAACTCGCATCTTATAATTGGAGATCTTATATTTTGAACCTGCAAGTATCAGGATATAAAAAAACGATAGGATATCATCTACAAGATGATGTAATTACTGTCGTTTAAGTTACACAATACCTATTCAAAATTTTAGTTCAATCGAATACCGAAAAGTGAGTTTAACCCGCGAGACGTCGCACTCAGACAAACACCGGACAGATAAAACTAAACAAATGCTTGTACGGACATGTAATTCGACTGTGTTATAACAAAACTAAAAAGATTCAAAAGATTGCTGTCTCCTCAAACCCAGCCATTCAACGTGGGAGGCCACAGTGACCTGATCACAGCTATCTAAGCGCATCTGTAATTATCTGCATGCGTGTCTGTGTGGTCATTCCACCCAAATTCGAGTCAAAACAACGCATATTTACGATCAGAGCCCAATCGATTTCGTCTATCGATGTTGGAGATAACTCGATTGTACGAATCGAACATAACGATGGTGTGATAAGGCCCACCAACAGAGCGGTTATTGGACCGATGTTTGGGGTAAAGATCACGGCAAGTTATTAATACTCGAAAGAATGTCTTAATTATCAGGATGTTTAGATTGTATCGATGTTAAACTATCGATGTCACTTTGGCATTATTAAAACCACCTGTTCACACAAGGTAAGGAACGATTAAAGTTGATGCACAAAATACTGATGGCACAGAAGGTAAACTTATGTATGTACTTTATGGTGGAACTTCGTCTTTGACTGTAGTTAAAAGTTAAACGTGGGGGCAATAAATCAAAAATAAATTAAAAATTCAATTAAATATTTTACGTGTTGAAACAGTATTTCGAATGAGTTACTAACTGTCTCTGTAACAATTAATAAAAATACTCACAGTTAATAATTAAATTTAAGAGACAATAATTAGCAAATAGTGTGGACAAATTACGACTTAAACATCAATAACGCCCACGAACCAAAAATAAACATTTGCCTGTCACATAATATTTGCCCTGCCGGGAATCAAACCAGAGCCTCTCGCTTTGCAGGTAGAGTTGTTAACTAGACTACAAAAAATTTGAATAAACAAACATCACAAATTCATCAACACACAGGAAGTAATTTATTAAGAACGTAGACTTAATTACTCTTAGGCCCCTTAGTCACAAGATAATTCGGTCATCGTCATTTGATACCAATTTCCAATGGGCAGCGTCCAATTACATCGGTTAACTAAGGGCGGAAGATCGGCGTAGATAGTCGACAGGGCTTGATGAGTCGTAGTCTAAATTACTTGAAGCGATGACGTGAGAAACTCCTTTTGAGGGGAGCTAAAGTGAGGTTGTATTCGTCAGCACGCGAAATTGTTATACAGAAACTAGTACGGTGCGACAAGTACAAGACATAAGACAAAATGGTAAACAAAAACATAAAGTTTTTTATTGCAAAAGGGAAAAATGCCTTTAACTTTTGCTTTCAAAAATGAGTTTGAACACTTATGTCATTCGTTGAAATGTTTATGTTTTGATTAGAACATACAACAACGAACTATACATAGAAGCGTGGAAGTGCAATCGTTAGCGTGATTCATAAAGTGGAACAGCGCCATCTAGTCGCCGTCACACTACTCTGGCCAAGGGTCGCACAAGGGTACAATTTTCGCGCCAAGGCAAAGAGCCGAACAAGAATCCTTTAACAAATAGGCACACAAAAATAGGCACCGTCAGGATCGCCGCTATTTGTATTTATAACTTTATAAGCGTCTGCCCGCAATACCGTTTTGAACACCTTTCCACCCTCGTCGCTTTAAAAAGATACAAGTAGCGGGCCGCAGTTTGTCAACCGCGGGCCGCGGGTCTATACCATAACTAGCTTTTGCCTTTGCTTTTCTTTTTTTGTGGAAAGCAAAGTGGATAAATAAAGAGTTGTTTATCAACATGACCATACATTATAAATAAGTGACAGTTCCACAATTAAATTAAAAGTTACTAAGAGGAACCAGCACCTCACAGAACTTGAACAGCGCCTCACAACGGGTAGGTCTTAAGATGAACATGGACAAGACGAAAATCATGTCGAATGTCCATGTCAATTGTCACACCTGTACCGGTTGTTGTTGATGGCGCTGCTCTCGAAGTTGTTGACGAGTACATTTACCTGGGACAAGTGATCCAAATGGGTAAGTCCAACTTCGAGAAAGAAGTCACTCGTAGAATCCAACTTGGATGAGCTGCGTTCGGGAAACTGCGTCATATCTTGTCGTTCAAAATACCTCAGTGCCTGAAGTCGAAGGTTTTCGAGCAGTGTGTGTTGCCAGTGATGACATACGGCTCCAAGACGTGGTGCTTCACTATTGGTCTGATGCACAAGCTCAGAGTCGCTCAGCGGGCTATGGAGAGGGCTATGCTCGGTATTTCTCTGCGTGATCGAATCAGAAATGATGAGATCCGTAGACGAACAAGGTTAACCGACATAGCCCAAAGAATTAGCCGGCTAAAGTGGCAATGGGCCGGCCATATAGTTCGGAGGACCGACAACCGTTGGGGAAGAAAGGTCCTCGAATGGAGACCGCGTCTTGGAAGAAGGAACATAGGGCGCCCCCCGACCAGGTGGACTGACGACCTGAAAAAGACGGCGGGCATCCGCTGGATTCAACGGGCTCAGGACCGGGTAGAGTGGCGTCAATTAGGGGAGGCCTGCGTCCAACAGTGGACATCGAAAGGCTGATGGATGGATGGATGGAAGAGGAACCAGAGGTAATGCTGACCGCAGATAAAGTGTGCATACACTTACATACCTACTGGACAGAGCTATAAGCTACCTTCAATAGAAGTGTGTGGTGAAGATTGATGCGGGATCTACCTATATTATAAATAGGTATTGATCTTCACATAATTATTTTGTAAATCTGTGTAAACACTTGCAATCAGTTCTGAATTACTCTGTACTAAGTTACAAAAATTTCCCGTTAGTGCCACAAAGCCCTCGGCATCAGTCTCCAATCGCCCATTATTACTGAGTTGTTTACTGACTCCATCTATTAACAACACCCGGAACTAAAAAACTAACAAAAATCTATCGTCCCATGGGAATGAGGTGTTTTAATGCGGTAAAAAGTAGCCTACGTCACTCTTCACCCTCCTAACTATCTCCATACACATAAACTATACCATATAATAGCCTGGATGTGACGTGAAAGCGGAACAAACAAACAAACAAACACACTTTCACATGTATAATATTAGTATGGATATTAGTATGGATAGTATGGATTGTTACATACAAATCGTTGTAAACAGACGACCTTTTACCATCAGCTGAGATTGTGTTTATGCAAACTTAAAATAAATGTAAACAGTTTAACAAAACAGTTTTATCCATACGATTACAGTCGTAAACAGTTTTCTACTTATTTTAATTAATAAATTATTTTCTTTGTGGGTCATCTGAAAAAGTCAAAATGATTACCTTGTTCTTTCTATTGTTTTAGAATCGTTTTAAACTTCCTTGATTTGTAGGAATACCTACTTGTATTTTAAATTTGAGCCAAGTAAAGTTTAAGGATGATAAATTATTAATATCTCAGGCATTTGTATGAGTATCTTTACAAAAGACGGTAAATTACAAAAGGAACAAAAGTCCTTAATCGGGCCATCGGTAAAATGAACGAATCGGCACTCCGCTATCGACAGGTGTCCAATATTGGACAGGACCTTTTAACGACTGGATTAGGGCTAATGCACACTGCTTTACAATGGAGATAAAATATTGAACCCGTCGCATTAAAACGTTATGGAATACTCATATTTTAGTTGCTAGAAAATTGCTTGATAATTTAATGGAAGTTAAATCGTTACATAATTGTTAATCGAAGTTAATAAGTGTAGTTTAAAGGAAGTTGATTTAAAAAGCGAATTGTTTTAAACTAAAGATCTGTTTACGTTACTTATTTATATTTAGGTTCTTATAAAAACTTAAACAAACAACTTACAAAATATGTAAAAAGAGTTTTCCTTCAGGGCCGGCGCCGCGTTGCACTAGTGAATCCCCTGGTGTTGCTCGTGTCCATAGGCGACGATGACCACTTCCCGTCAAGTGGTTCATCTGCTTTTAAGTGTGTCCTTCTTGCGACAAAAAGAGAAAGATGTAATGAACGATGAATGGTTAGATAGACACAAGTTAAACAAAAACCAAACCAAAGATTAAAGTGGTGAATAATTGTTTATTATTAACCAAACGCTTCTCATCTCTTCTCTTCTGTTTTTTTATACAAAATAATAAACATTTTTTTGTATTTTTGTGTGTGTTACAAACACTCACATAAGCAAAAAACCCACTTAAACTAAAAAACAACTGGAGTAATTTAAAAAATCTTTCACCAATAATTATATTATGTAATCTTGTCTAATCTCTATCTTTTGTGAGTATTCTATAATTATGCATCCGGAAGCAAACTCAGGACTGTTAACTGGTCCATAAAAAAATAAAATCAACTCTTCACGCAATTTTCTCTCCCAATTTAACTATGAATACGCCCTAATAGAACCACCGAACTTAATTCAATTTTTTTTATTATGACTCGGATCGGCTTTCGACTGAACTGATTTATGTCGTCAATTTTTGATTTGTGACGTCTGTTGTTTTTTTTTTTTTTAGAAAACACGTTTTATTTTATTCAATTATAAATAACAATTTTATGGTACATACATAAAAATAAAAACATAACAAAAATAACATAACAAAACTAAAACTAAAATAAGTTAAATAAACTAGGACCCTGTGGTGCAGTCCCCAATACGCTGGCAGCGTTTCCTCTGTTGTTTGTCTGTTGTTGGAATATTTGGTCGTAGTTTGAAATTGGTGGAATCTAGACAAGTGGAGAGTGTCAAGCCAAGTTCTAGCTAACATATTACTTTGAACAGAACTGGATAACATCTCCCGTTGTACTATTCATGTTATTCTATTATAATTTTTATTTTATTTATTTATTTATTTCATCACAAAAAATTGTCTAACAAAAATATCTATCTAACACTCTTAAAAACTATAAAATAAGTTTATCTCAGAGTGAAGAGTATTTTAGCACTGAAGAGTATTTCTTAAACTACCTAAAAAATACTATTTCCCTAGCGCGGTCATTTAGTACATAATATCTCAATGAGCGCGGTCGAGAGATCGTACGTACAATCAATAGGGAATATGCATGTCATTCAAATTTAAGTAAATATTTTTTGTACAGTCGTTATCGCTAAAATAATGATATCTGTCACATTATTTTCTATTTAATCTTTTTAAAATCACTAAAATAAATTTATAAAACGTGCAAATTTTACGAGGCAAATTTAAAATGTCGAAACGCAACGCTATTGGTTAGACATCGGCGTGACGTCATCCTTCGCGATGTACATGTCAAAAACATACTAGAACTAGCTGTTTTCATTTATATTTCAGTTAATTTGATTGCTTTCAGAGTTTATCGTATACTTCTTGCGTGATTTTTGTTTGTTAGTGGTGTGTTGAATGACTAACAATGTCTGAAAGTGGATTTCAAAAGGCGCAGTCCGATAATCTTCCGCAAATTGATGCTTTCATGATAAGTTCGTACTTCGCCTCAAATAGGTAATGATTTTACATCAGCTGAAATCAGGGGAGTCAAAGCTGCAAGGTGAGGAAGTGATAGATATTTAATTTAGGTACATGGTTCTCGTACAGTTTTTCTATGTAATTCATAAGTCTTTAACATAACCTGTAAAGATTTAGCCATTAACCTTCTACATACAAATTATACTATATCCTTCATATCACATTTTAGGAATAAATGGTTGTTAATAAATAAATCCGTGTTTGGGAATACTTTATAATCAAATCTGCTTTTATCCCAGATCTGAACGAGAATCTTACTATCTTACTAATCAACTTTTCAGGGTTTGTACTTTTGTAAGCCAAATTAAACCAAAACTCTTAATATTTGGTAGAAATAATTATTTTCTTCTTACGTTAAAATGATCTTCGCAACAGTATGCAGTGTTTTTTGTAGATATAATATCTCTTTTCACAATTATACACTACTTCTTTCTTATATAAGCGTCCCGTGGAACATGAAAAAATACTTTGTCCGGTGCGTTCCATCTCGTATTCTTGCACATAGGTACAATACAGTACTTAAAATAAGGTCTTCGGTTTCCATCCATACTTCCGTTTATGAAATTAAACTAGAAAACGTAAATTTAATACTATAAAATACTCTTTCTCAACCTCGCTCATAACCACTTGTTAGTAAACAACTCCAACCTGACGAACGATGACGTCACCATAGAACCTGCCAAAAGGGCGGCGTTTGAATCACCCTTATGTCATTGCAATTTTCATTAATTAATTTAAAATAAATTTGGACTTTCCCATGACTCGTATATTTTTTTACGGTGTTATATTAACATAAATGAGCTATAAAAACAATAAAAAAAAATCATGCATATTCCCTATTGCCGGTAGCGGCGGTGGCCATTTCGGTCTGCGCATGCTCCTGAGCGCTGAGCGCTGATGGAGTGACCGGACTGAACAGATCACACGAGAGTCACGAGACGCGTCGCTTGCGCATGTTTATCGTTCACTTGTTCACTTGTTTCTATATACAGGCTGCTGTAGTTTGCTATTTACGTGCTTTATAATGTTATTAGGTATGTAAATAATCGAAAATGATAAAGCAGGTACAGTAGAACCAAAATAATAATGCGCGTAGCATTCTTCGCAATTGTTCGGGATCGGTCGTATTTCCGAAGCGTTGTCAGATGATATCTATATAGAGTGGAAAGTACATTTACTTCATGCATAATTTAATATATAAATCGGGTCCAGTAGTAGAGTGGGCGGTCATTCGTACTATTTACATTCCAGATAGGTATTCTTGGCTAAATAAGCAATGTGGGCTTCTTTCATATGTCAGGACGTGAGCTCAGGATATCAAATAAAACACAGGAATGAGCCAATCACACGTAAACAACTGCTTTATTCAATGATCTCTTCGGCTCAGTATAAATACTCGGTTTAGGGTTTATTTTGATATCACGACATGTTTGATATACTTCACGGCATTACGATATTGATGTTATCGATCGATCCACTCGCACTCGCGACTCACACGTTATTTACTATTAGATATTCACGGCATTTCAACATAGAAGGAGCTTTTACAAGATATTACACCGCTAGCCATACTTTATTATTTTCCAATTCTATTGACAGCTATCAGATTCCCTATTAATCATTGCGTACAGATTAATCGCATCAAACCAGTATCATAGGTTTACTACCTCCTCCGTCACGGCCATCGCTGACTCATCGCCCGTCCTCGGGTGATGCTCCGCCCCGTTAATATTACCATCTCAATTACTCGACCCGCAATATTCAATTAGTTTAACCCGAAACAAAACTCAAAATCTTTAACATCAAAAATGACTACTGCTGCTACTGCTGCGAGTGGATTTCAAAAACATTGTTTGCATTTTTTAACCCTGACTACCGTAAGCTACCACTCGCTTCGCTAGTGTCGCTATGGAGAAGAAGCGAGTGAGAAGAAACTCCATAACATAACAACACTTGTTTAGAATAAAATTACCAATTCATTATTTGCGCGATTTGTTTTAACTTTTACTCGGTACGTCGTCACCGTATAACTATAATCGGTACGTCGCGTCACTGCCATAAAACCGTATTCGTTTCCGCATCTTCCCGCGATCCATTCTTAAGCACGCTCTACCAGCGGCAACACGTATGAGGCATTGAAGATTACCTGAAACAACCAAACACATACGCGAGTATCTCTCCACGCTCGGTCCTTCCTGACCTACTAAATAATCAACGTGCACCGTTACGGCTGTCCTACATCCACACACGACCTCATGTGTTTCAACTTCTGCGTCAGTATGGGTATAACACGAAGGCATTCGTGTTCAGTTATGCCACAGAGGCGTTTGAACAGCTAAGCCCCGAAAACTTCTTTAAAAAGGTAACACATGGATCCTCAATAGATATGCCACACGGATCTCTCAAAGATTTGACACTCAGGCCTATCAACAGAATTGCCACAGAGGCCTGTCAATAGATTTGCCACATAGTCCCATCAATAGAATTACCATACAGGCATATCAATTTAGGATTTTCTACACAGACTTTCTAATTATTCACATCAATAAACAACTTCATTAAAGGTCCTCAATTACCCAATGAATAAAACAAAACAGAAATCACCTGATATCCAGAAGCGTAGTGTAACAACACATAAAGTATTGCAATTCCAAATACAACTCTCTTTGAATGGATTTGTGTTAAGTATTATTGCAGATTCCTTTTTCCTCACATAGAATGCTCATAAACAAAAATTATTGTATTCCACAATATTCAAAACTTGCTTTAACCAATTTATCTTAAACTCTCACTCCCTTGGTATCTCAAGTTAGCAGAGATCTTCTTTGTGGTACTTATTTTGAACTGTATGACATGTCATGTTTGTGTGACACAGAATTCTTAGGTTGTCATATCTTTTCTCAAAACACACTTTCAAAATTATGGTTTATTACGTGTCATTTCCTCTTTTAAATTTCAATAGCTTTTTATCAAAATATTTCTCATTCAATGTTTCGTAAACATAAGCTTCATTTCCATGGACCAGTGATGACAATTGCTGACATGACAGATGGCAATCTTAGCCTTATCCACAAAAAAAATTCAGGATTCTTTATCCCACTATCTGAAATCGGGTCCAGTAGTAGAGTGGGCGGTCATTCGTACTATTTACATTCCAGATAGGTATTCTTGGCTAAATAAGCAATGTGGGCTTCTTTCATATGTCAGGACGTGAGCTCAGGATATCAAATAAAACACAGGAATGAGCCAATCACACGTAAACAACTGCTTTATTCAATGATCTCTTCGGCTCAGTATAAATACTCGGTTTAGGGTTTATTTTGATATCACGACATGTTTGATATACTTCACGGCATTACGATATTGATGTTATCGATCGATCCACTCGCACTCGCGACTCACACGTTATTTACTATTAGATATTCACGGCATTTCAACATAGAAGGAGCTTTTACAAGATATTACACCGCTAGCCATACTTTATTATTTTCCAATTCTATTGACAGCTATCAGATTCCCTACAGACAGACTACCTACAGACAGCTATCAGATTCATTGCGTACAGATTAATCGCATCAAACCAGTATCATAGGTTTACTACCTCCTCCGTCATATATTTTTTTTGTGGTAAAAGAGATAAATTAATATTGATTTATCAGTAACGAGATTTCACGCATGACCCACATAGGAAAGCGACGACGACGATTTAACGATGGAAAAAAGAAGGTTTAAATGAAAAGAAGATTTAGGTAAATAATCATTTCATCTGAATAACTATCGATTCTTGACTCATATTTCCTATACTCATCTTCGCATTTAAGGGCATGATCACGAACTTTTTTCCATTCTTCCGAACCTATATTGTTGATTTTTTCTAAAATAGCTTCTTTAACTGACGTAACGTTCATTGCAATATTTCTTTTGGCAACGTGTTGTTTTATTTGCGCCCAAATGTTTTCGATGGGGTTGAAATCTGGATGATATGGTGGCAATCGTATAATTTTATGCCCATGCTCCTCCATTATACGGTCAATGGCAAATTCTGTGTATTGTTCTTTGTGTCTTTTTATAATTTCGTACAATTCAGGTTTGAGTTTATTTGGGTCATGAGGAACATTGTGTTGTTGTAACCACGCAATCATTTGTGGTTTGGGTGTATTTGAGTTTGGTGGTTTTACAGACAGCTTATTATGATATGGGGCGTTATCAATTACCAACACACTATTAGGAGGCAAGTTGGGAATCAACTGATTGCGTAGCCAAGTTTGATAACGTTCGGCGTTTATTTCTTTATGATAGTCACCTTCTGAGTCGACACATTTATGTAACATTAAAGCCCCTGAGACGAAGCCTTTTTCATTGCCTGCATGTACAATAATAATTCGCTCTCCTTTAGAAATGGGTTGTTTAATACCTTTTTTGCTGCTGTCTTGCCAAGTTTTACCTTTAGTATGCGATGTATGCACGTATGACTCGTCCATAAATACTATGTTTCTACCAGCATTTCTCAGCTGTTGTATTTCTCGGAGATATTTGATCCTTTTTAAACGTATATATCTGGCTTTTCCATAAGTAACCGTCGGTTGGTATCAGTTTTCAGAAACCTAAACCCCATGTCTTTCAAGATGAGCCTCTACACAGCCTTTGAAATTAATAGCTTCGATTAACTTTTTTCTCAAATTATTTACAGTTGGGAGTTCTTTGAGCGTCAACTGAAAATTGTATATCATATTTCGAATTACACAATAGTCGAAATCATCAAGTCCCATCCGAAACCTACTTTTAGGTTTTCCTTTTTTCGGTGTGGAAAATTTCATTGATTGATTTTGCCTTTTTTCGTTCAATATATTAGTCAAAGTTCGGCGTGAAATTCCTGTAGATTTTGTCACACGCTCCTGAACTTTTTAAAATAACCGTCATGGTCGTTTTTGAATACATTAGCTTCATTTAAGAAATAAAGGTACACATTAAATACCATTTGCCGTGCTTGTGAGTTAAGCGGCTTCCCACGTTTAAATTTATCCATTCTGGAAGGATTCGATCTGAAAGAAGATGAAATGGGCGGAGTTGTAACATTCTATCAAATTTATGTAAGCTTTTTATGTGTTTTATTTTTTATGTGTATTCTATTTGAATTTTATTAAAATGACGAGTTAAAAATATATTATATGTACCCTGTATGTATGTATGTTTAAACTTACCTCTGAAAACAAAACCAAGGAGGGTGTGTAATATCAGCTCTATATATTCTCTATATATTATGACAACTGACTGACGTTCAACTCACCGGCGGCGCCCGTCGGCCGCCGCCGACCGTTCGAACTTGTTATCGATTGATATTGACTCCTATTTCTATCGCACAAGATGCTAAATGCAAGAGCATTGGTTAGGGCTCTTACGATTCAATAATTCGGTTGTTTCCGGAAACGCGACCACTGGCGAAGATTTGTACGCGCATTCTATCTTTGGTTCTACTGTACGTTAAGTAAGGTACGTAGGGGTATGAAAGCGATAAAGTAGGTACTGCCGCTTAAGGTGCAGTAAGAATACGATGAGCCATTTGGCGGCTCACTCAAGGAACAAGGTGTTCCTTTTACTCCGTTCACAAAAATACCATTACACCTCTGTGTTCATTATAGATTGATGGCGATAATTTAAAATGTCTTAAGTAAATTTTGCGTACAAGCTGAATTGAACTCTGAGCACACGTTATAAATTCGTTTTTAGCGGGGAGTAGCAGTTCTGTATAGGGAATATTACGCAAAGCTTAGCGTAGATGGCGCTATCAGCACATACAGTAAACAAATCATAAGCCGCGTTCCGCAACTTGACCAAAACGTTCAAATTTCTATGAAAAAGTGTCGTTTTGGGCGTCTTCGTCCAGTTACTGAACGCGGCGGCTAGTGCTGCACTCTAGCGCCAAACTTTGGCTGTAAGGTCTCCTATTTGTCAAAAATTTTGTTTACTGTTTATGCTAGTGCTACACTGTCGCCATAATATCTCCTATTTAATAAGGCAAGTAATATCTCCTATTCTCGGCGGCTCAAGTTTTACTTTTCGACAAGTTGATATCGCGTATCCATTATTACGGTACCCCTCCACGGCCACTGCTGTCATGTACGTCATGTCATGAAGCTGATATGGACTCGAAATATGTGATTACCTGTTGCTTAGATAAGTAGCCCCTCTGAATATTAAAGTTTAAGCGGGGTCTTTTCGTTGGGAGTTGATTGATTGTTATTAGACGGTGCACGTGAAAGGTTCAAGTCGTGGGTTGCCTGTCTGTTTGTTCAAGCTACAGAAGTACCTATTGCTAGGTAACCTTCGCTTCCAAAACCGTATTTGCTAAGCTTATTATTTACTAGCTTACGCGATTTCGCGGGAATTCGAGAATAAATCCTATTAATGATGATATCCTATGAATATTAATTTCATGTGCAATCCGATGACGTGACAACGGATAAACCAATTTGTAAATTTATACAAGTTCAGGGGTGTCTGATTTTTTTTAAGTTGACAACCACCCGAAACATCACATCAAACCAGGACCGCTCTATCAAGATCAAGAGCATAGGTACCAGCTTAAAAAAAAAGAAATTAAAAAATATCAAAAATATAACAATACTAGCTTCCGCCCGCAGGCTTCGCCCGCGTGAAATTCGTTTAAACTTCAACCTCCTATTTCACCCCCTTCGGGGTAGAATTTCCAAAAATCCTCTCTTAGTGCTCCCCTACACTCCCCAAGGAACATACATGCCAAATTTCAACTTCTTCCGTTCAGTAGTTTCGGCTGTGCATTGACTGTCAGTCAATCACTCAGTAACGCAAGAGTTTTATATGTAAAAATATAGATAGATATGTTTTTTTTTAATATTGCGAATTTATTTGCATTTAAGCTGGTAAAGAGGTTTGTAAAATGTCAAGAAGCGTCGATAAAAATGGGAATAAATATTTTTTGATGAAAGTATTGTATTGTACAGACCACTTGTAACACTTTATCCGCGATTTTAATGGGCAACACCAGCAAATCACTCAGGCGGGAAGTAGGCCAACAAGGTAGCGCGGGACTCGGAAATCGCAACACTATTGATGACACAATTTGTTTGAAAGACTCGCTCCGTTTGATGTCATATATTTCTGATTGTTTACTTTAATGCGTACTATTGCGTAAGAATAAATAAAAAAATAATAAATAAATAAACGCTAACATACTCATACCCCCGCAGTAGGTTACTAGGTACCTGTATCTACACATATAACACATTACAATAACACCCATGACCCGAGTACAAATATTTATCTGCCACATAAATATCTGCCCCGGCCGGGAATCGAACCCGGGACCCCTCGCGTCGCAGGCAGGGTCGCTACCAACTAGGCTACAGGGTCGTCAGAAGCGCTCATGGCCCGGGCGGCGGCTAGCGTCGATCCTTAGTGATCGCCAAAGTTAAGCAACGGCGAGGGGTCGGTAGTTAGATGGATCACCGCTAGTGGTAAAATTTCTTGAGCGCTTCCGTGCTGCAGAGGGTTGCAGCACGGAAAAGGCTGTAAAGCAGTCATTTTGTTCTGTCGGAAGGCTTTCGGGCGGCTTGAAAATTTCCGAAACTGCTACTAGGTAACAGTTAAAGATCTGTATTCCACTTACAACAACTATCACTAACAGTCCCTGCCCTAGTTCTCATAGCTACAAACAAACCAGCTAACGTTCCGAGATCTTTCGAAGAGTTTGTTGTCTTAATTCCATAAAAAAGTTTAGCAGTCCGCATCAGAAAGGTCCTTAACTTCTCACGTCATACACGCCAGTGTTAATTTTAATGAAATTGTTTTCCAACTCACATCATCAAGGTTCAGTGCTTTCAGTTCTCTATCAGTATGTTCATAAACCGACCGTATAATTATATCTAACGTGTAATTAAAACACGATTTATGTAAATCGAAGACATTATTACCTCTATAAATAAACCAGCTGAAATTATAACGTTGGACATAAAGAGACTTATCGATAAATATTGAATTTTATCGATTTTAAACGACTTGTTTGCACGCTCGCGATAAAAGAGTACTATAAGTAATACAGAGCAATATAGAGTTATCATAGTGAAAAACTGTTTTTATTTTTGCTTAACACATAAGCTTTAATCATTTTATGGAAGACACATGAGTAAAGCTGATTTCTCTGTTTACATGAGATCACAGAAGAAAGTTTGTATGTAAATATCGCCAAAATCAAGCACATAAGCCGTCTGATATTTATAAAAGCGGTCCAAGGACATCTCAGGAAGAATTTCGGTCCATAATTTGCATGTAGGTTCCAACTATCATCATTTACTTTTAGTAATATTGCAGATTGATATACCTAAAATGCATTGGAAAAATTCATAAAAATATATTCAGAGTAATCATTGATACGTATAAGTATTTTTAGTTCTACCACTATTTCGCAAAGGGCTTTTAAAATACAGATTTTTATTAGAGGAGTTATAAGAACACTAACACACAAAACACTTTTATCGCCGATCCCTGACGGTGTGACAACTGGCAATGTATTAAATTTTATTGTTTAAAACTCCGTCCGTAATTGAGACGTATCGAATCCGATCGGATGTTCGAACGCCCATAAACCATATTTTATAGGAATCCATAATGATAATACGGATTTTTATTGTTTCTCATGAACGTTTCGGTTCATTAAAATATTGTGGAAAGGTTTTATTTCTTTGCTTCTTCTATGTTTGATGCGGGGTTTTCTGTCCATATATTTTATTCTTATGAATAAATAAACGATTGTACACTCCAACGAGGATACATTTGCTGAATAATATCTCTCATAATAAAAGAGTTGCTGCATGGTGTAGTTTAGAGATTTAGGGGTGAGTAGGCACACTGAGGTCATAATTGTAAGGCTGCTTTTCCACCGATACTAAGCTATGTAGCGGTGCGAGTAAGATGTGCTATGAAGATGCGCCGCCGCAAAGTAGCTGCGCGAGGAAGATGCGCAGCTCGAGCTATGCGGGCCTACTGTAGGTACGCTGCTTTGCACATACATAGCTACACCATTCGCGACCTTCCATAGCACGCATCTATAGCACGCATCCATAGCACACATCCATTGCACGCATCCTTCCATATAAAAAACATATCTTAGTTGAATCCGTTTCCACCAGTGCTAAGCTATGTGCATCAATAAATATGATTGGTGGATATCAAACGCATCCACAGAAACGTAGCATAGCACATCTCTGGTGGAAAAGCACCCTACGGTATGACCAAAATTACGTACAGTAAGGTCATTTTGACTAGGCTGATATGAACTTCGTTTTCCGAGATGTTTGCGCAGGTACAGTAACTGACCATTCAAAACACGGCGGCCATGACAGTGTTTTGCGATGCGCTACTTCGTATTGGCTATGGACGTATTTACATCCATGGTATTGGCTAACTAACCTACCGCCCGCACTCCCCGCCTCCTACCACCATTTTGGCCTTAAAATCGACATCTGCGCAGCCACTCGTAGCCAACTTCATATCAGCCGAGTATAAATGACCATACTGTAGGACTCTCACTTGTCGCGCAGACTACTCACTTAGGACACCTGTCGCGTGTGGCATCGCGTCGCATTACGTCGCGCCGCGTCGCATCGTTTTCGTCGCTCACGTAGGACATTCCGTAACATGTTAAATTGAACTGTGAGCTCATGTAATTTGTTCTTAGCGGGGATTGACAATATTGTACAGTCAATGCCATAATCATGTACGTCCATTGTCTAAAACGAAAGGAACTCACACGCGTCGTCGGGTCGAAGATCTAATTAACATTTTGAAAGCGAATCAATTTCCACGAGTAACCACAGTCATACTTTGACATAAACACGGTTTCACGGTTATTCTCGAGAAATGGTTGTGTGTGTGTGTGTGTGTGTGTGGCGCTTATTCGTCTAATATTTACAAGTAGGTATTGACTAAAAAGTTAAATAACTAACATTTTACAAAAAAATAACCGGCTTCAAAGTCGAGATAACTCAAAAACCAATCGCCAGATGTCGCCCAATTTATAAGGGACCACACGAAAATCACTACCTTTCGAACAAAAAAGAATCATCAAAATCGGAACACCCAGTCAAAAGTTATGAGGTAATGAGGATAAATTAAATTCACATTATTGAGGATAACTCGAAAACTGACCGTTAAATGTCGCCCAAATTTAAGAAATTAAAATGAGAACCTCCTTTTTTTGAAGTCGGTTAAAAATGTCTAACTAGGTAGTACATTTGTGCGATCTTGGCGCGGCACTTCCGGTAATCGTAATTCGTTATCGTTTACATTTTGCCCATTCTTGTTCGTGTACGTGAAGTTGATAAAATTTCGCCGCACTTGATTCAAGCACATCCGCCCCAAGATTCGGTCATTACCATCAAAACTCACTTTACCTGGGGATCGACATCAAAAATTATTGCATGTAATTTTCGTGTAATAACAGCGTCCTTGCACGAGACTCTCTGACTCTCTGAGCAGGTATCGAGAACACGTGGTTAGTACAGCTTGAACGATATTTATTCAGTCGATTATGCGTGCCAAGGTGGGTTTTAATTCACAGAATAACACGCTTCATGTTCGATTAAATTAGGGAACGTTTACACTGGCTTACGAAATTATATACTACGCTGCTAAATAAAATGAAAGTAAATTAAACGTTATTTTGAATTTTTATCTTATTTATATGTGGCATGTTATGAATACCCTACGTCTGTTAAGTTAAATAAATCGTAGTTAAAAAATACTTAAATAGCAAACCTAAATATCTAAAACTTGAAAATAATTTCTAATTAAAAAGAATTTTCCAATTAAAATAAAAATGGCTTAATTGTCAAACATGTAGTTTCCAAATTTTTTTAGGAAACAATTAGTGGCTGAAAATTATTAAGATATGTAGATGATCCTGTAAATATAAAAATCTATGTTATAGTGATGAAAAACAATTTATACAACGCTGTATTTTGCTCGGAGCTTTTCCTCCACCGCTCTGTATACACGGTCCTTATGAATCACAGGCCACATTTGATCGAGTTATGCATTATTAATGAATGCCGACAAATAATTATGGGGTACACCGATTTATCGCTCCGGGCGACTAGGCTCATGGTAAAGTGTGGGGAATGCGTGGGGTCTGTGATTGAGATGTACATTTTAAAACGGAACTTTCTATTTACAATATTTTGTGGTGACCCCAATCATCTGACGCCCTAGGGCGTCTTAAGAAGTGACAGAAGCTAGTGACATTGCTAGTACAGTGGCACAAACTTATCTGACCCGGTAAGAGAGGCGCTGCTGTCGTAGTCTTTGTCCGACAACAGTACAAGATTTGCATTAGTTCCAATTTTGGCCACCGGGTCAGATTATGTTTGTGGCACTGTACCCGGCTAGGTAGCTGTCATCCTCTTGCTTGTATGTCACCAAATGACTTGTCGTAATCCGACCTATTCCGATCCAATACCAAAAAACTAATACCATTGGTATTAGTTTATTATCCCAGTGAATTTCTATTCCGAACGAATACCAGTCATAAACGAATCCCAAAATTATTAAAATGGTATGAAGGTACAGTCAGTAATAAAAATGCTGTGAAATGTGATATTAAGTAATGTATCACTACATAGTATAAAACAAAGTCGCTATTTTTGTCCGTCTGTTTGTTTGTTTGTCTGTTTGTCTGTTTGTCTGTATGCTTAAATCTTTAAAATTACGCAACGGATTTTGATGCGGTTTTTTGTAATAGGTAGAGTGATTCAAGAGGAAGGTTTTTATGTATAATACATGCATATATTCCCACGAGAACGGGATCCACGCGGGTGAAACCGCGGGCGGTCCGCTAGTATCCTACTAATATCCTATCCTACTATCCTACTAATATTATAAACTAGCGGCCCGCCCGCGGTTTCACCCGCGTGGATCCCGTTCTCGTGGGAAAATACGCATGTATTATACATAAAAACCTTCCTCTTGAATCACTCTACCTATTACAAAAAACCGCATCAAAATCCGTTGCGTAATTTTAAAGATTTAAGCATACAGACAAACAGACAAACAAACAGACGGACAAAAATAGCGACTTTGTTTTATACTATGTAGTGATGCGAAAGTTTGTAAGGATGTATGTGTGTGTGTGTGTTTGTTGCTCTTTCACGCAAAAACTACTGAATGGATTTTCATGAAACTTTGCAGTAATATAGCGTAGACATCGAAATAACATAATTTGTTAAAATTTATAGAGATTTTTGAAGGGACTGGTTCCCCGAAGCGAAGCGAGGGCGGGTGTACTAGTAATGTATATTTCAATCAAAATCAGTCTTATTAAACATGTTCAAGTGTAGTAACAAATAATTGCACAAATACCTTAAGAATAAATAAAGTTTTTCCAACAAATCACTAGGCATCGTTTTCAACTTTAAAATAGGAAATAAAAACTATCACAAAAAAATTAAAATTACAATTAAATACTAAAATTATAATTATATAGTAAAAGATTCAATCAACAACTATGACAAAAAGAAATTACTTTTATACTTTGTAAACAAATATCAAATATTGGCACGACAGTCATTACAATTTAATGTGTTTTAAAAAAATCAACATTAAATAGCTAAATAATAATTATTTGTGCAAGGACAACGATTCGTATAAAAACAGACCTTATTTGATTGTCTTAACGTTCATTAAGCAAAATATCAAAACGCTTAAGGCGCTTCGTTTGCTCAACCTTTGACTGTGATTAGTTGGTTTGGATTTTTAAACAATAGGAACGAGCTCACCTTTTTTGCTGGTAAAAAAAATTGGCATGTCAATCTCCATAAGTAAAAATGTGCTTTTTTGCAGGTAAAAAAATTGGCAATCACTTTCATAAGAAAATGTTTGTATAAAATTTAGGATTGAATTACGATCATTATAATAACTTATGAAATAGCAAAAGAAACGTTTTCTGTGACTGTACTAAAAGTTATGTTTTGGTATTCGTTCGGAATAGATTAGGTACTTCTTTTGAATGGTATTCGTTCGGAATAAAAATTCACTGGGATAATAAACTAATACCAAATGGTATTAGTTTTTTGGTATTAGATCGGAATAGGCCCGTAATCCAACGGAGGTAGGAAAGTCAGTACTTTTAACTGATTTAAAAAAGTTAAAAGATTTCCAAAACTGTATTTTTATATGTGTTCTGCCTTTTACTATCGGTGATAGCCAAGTGGTTAAGAATTTGCCTCCTAGTCTTCGGGTCTGGGTTCGAATCCCAGTTACAGTTTATTACTGTAACACACGATTAACTACTAATATAATAGCAGCTCAAAGATATTAAGTAACGTCCAACAAGCCATATCTTCTTATCGAATTCAATTAAATTGAAGACAAACTCCTAAACACAAAGGAGTAAGTTCCAACCATTCCACCATTATTTCACGCTAGTCGAAATTTTGAACAAAACGAGCGAATCTCGTGCGTTTATTCGTTCATTTCGAGGGCCTCAGGGTGATTCTAAACGTGCGAGATTAGCGAAAGCCGTTAATGACCCATTACACTGGGAAAGGTTCGGGGTTCGAGGCCGGGCTTAGTGAGGTTACGGCCATTGTTTCACCTTACAATGAAGGGATATCAATATTCTACCTTTCTGTTTAATTTAAGTACGGACATCAGGGAAGTGAATAGCTTCGCTGAATACTTTACTTCAGATTGTCTTAAATTGTTTTCCTATGATTATGGAATTAGTGTATTATTATTTTAAATTAAATGAGTGTAATTATTTAATAAGGACGTTTAAGTACTCCAAAGCGTTTTAGTTACCTTTTTAGTTACCCAAAAGTGTTAATGTGATACCACCCTTTGGCAAAATGAAGTACGTTAAAGAGTTGGTCTACTATTCAATAATGATGAAGGCTAAGCAATACATACACGTACCAATGTTATAAATAACACGTACTGAAATGTCCCCTCTCCAAAGGCCGAAAAGGCTTTTGTGATAAAATTAATTGCATTCTCCCCTGCACCCTGCAATGGTACGCATTATCTGCGCCGTGGCTGCCGAAACGGTAATCAGATAAAAAGATTACAAATAAACCTTATGCGATTAAAAAGTTATCAAGCATGTAGAGGAGGTGTATTGGTTCCGTAAAATAACATAAGGTACCCTATTTGATTCCTTGTAAGCTGTAAAAGTGGCACTCTTCATTTATATATTTTTGGAATTAAGGTTGCAAATGGGCATGAAGCCTTTCCACTGCCGCCCATGACAACTGTGACCGACCTAGATTATGACTCAAACTCAAAAGTCTAAAATAGGGACTGGGATGGTTAGTCCGGTTATTAGATGGTGTAAAAACACTATTTGCTTAATTTCTTATTGAGTGTTAGGACTTGGGCAGGGACTGCTAGTGATCCTGTTAGTTATTGTTAGTAATAGTCCAGCTAGTAATTGTTAGTAAGAGTCTCGTTCTACTTCGTTTACAGATGCGTTGCTACTCTTAAGGTCGAAAATACATTCAAACATTTTGTAATCATTCTTTAAATTAAGAGTAAACGGCATTCTGACAATGTATTGACAACAACAAATCTTCCTTTGCTGTCGTCGTTCCATTTTCAAATAGGTACCGGCCAGGTCGCTGGCCAGTAACATTTTAATAGAAAACCTGAAAAGAAAGAACTCTCTCTTCTCTCCTCTCCTCTCCTCTCCACTCCAGTAAAGCACTCTTCTCCTCAAAAGCACCGCTCCTCTCAATAGCACCTCTCCACTCCACATCTGGCATCACCAGTACGCCAAAACTGCCCACGCTTCAGCACATCTCATATCACCAACTCCTGCTGACCTTTCTTCTCACAGTTGTTATAGCACAGGCATAAAATTCATTTAAAATATTTCACGTTTTATCCTTATAGCGCTACTGAACCCCAAGTAAATCTATAATAAAGTACATTTATATTATTGCAACATTCAATAATGATATAGATGTTTTAATCCTCTTTAAATCACGCACCCTTTCTTTATACCAATACCTATTAAAATTCCTTTATTATTCAGAAGGGACATTCCCACATAGTAGCAATCTAACTTTTGAAGAGTTAGAATCATTGAAATCTGCTCAAAAGTTTTCTAAGGGGTCCGATTGTATATTAATAACCAGACATGTAGCATGTGGTAAGTGGAAACTCATAAAATATTATTTTAGCTTACATCGTCACCTGTATCACCATTGAATAAGGTCGAACATCGCACGTCTCTTCGCCGTGTCCTGGTCGGAAGTGGAGTAACAGATGCTGTAATCGACCCCAAATATTTGAAGGGTACTCCAGAATTGATTACGGTATTGTACGAAGATCTCGGCCCGTAAGCGGATTCCTTTTTAATGGATTTTTCCCTTTGAGCACGTTTTTCAAAGAGTCTGGTCAGTGGCCGGCGATAAGATTAATTTATTGTCCATACTGATCAACTCGTCAGAGCGGTCAAGATACCGACGTCAGTATAATAGTGAGTGGGTTTGCTAACTCCGCGATTTTAGACGGGTATCTTGAAATGTAATTTTTAGCCTTATGACACTGTAGTAGGGTAATTTTGTTTTGACAGAACCTAGTTTACAGATCTCGGCTTCGAAGTGAGGAATATTGAGTTTGATTACCGACCGAGGTAGATATTTAGTTACCTAATAAATGTTTGTTCATGTTTTTTCTTATGTAGTTATGGGTGATGATGTCTCATTAAATGTTGAGTGAATAACCATTTATTTATAACAATTCCTTGACAATTATAATAAACCTATTGAAGGAGTAAACCATAATATATTCGTCGACTAGTACTGAATAGAATACATAATTATGATAACTTGTTACGTACTACTAATTGCACATTTCGTGTTGTGTTTTAAATTAATTACCAAAATAAGCCCTCTGTCACATCAAAGCGCTCAAAAATATATTGAAAATAACCAGAAGTGTATTTGATTTATATTCAGCTGTCAGTTGTTTAAAAATGTCCAAACATGTTTTATATTTAGTTTGAGACGGGGAGAGGAATGTGCAGAGACATTTGTCATAGCAAATGTAAATGTAGTCCATATCATTCATCAGTCTTTAGTCAGTGGAACTTGGATCAGGTCTGCGACAAAACTTTTCTCATCTTTGAACTTTTGTATTATGTCAAAGATGACAGCATGACAGCATTAATCGCTCAGTTTTTAAATATTCGACTCCCGTATGGTAAACTTGGGTTCGATCCTGTACGCATCTTTAATAAATAACGCCACATACTCATAGTCTCACATTAGGATTCCCTATGTCAAGGCGCCCTGGACAACACACGCAAGAAGATAAGGACACACTCGTTCATCAAACAAAAATTTAAACTCATCATATAAATTTCCACCCGAAAATCGAAGATAGGACACTTTGAACAACAATGGAGTTGGCATGGTCTTCGTTGATAACTTGCTACGGTGAAGGAAACATCTTGTGGAAACCTTCATATATAGAGTTCTCCATAAAATAATGTTATCAATGTAAAGCGTATTAGTGATGTCTACCGATCCTGACTTGCCAGCGTAATGAACTATGACCCGTACTTCTCTAATTGTTAAAGAGAATCATGAGCTTCGCAGGTCAGTTGTGGGCGTGGGTTGTGAAAAAATAAGGCCTAAACTGATAAACAAAATTACTTGAAAATATTTAAAATGTTTGACAATTATTAAGACGCCGAAATGTAATAGAAAAATCAGCTACCACTCAACGGTGTCAGGAGTAAAATATGAGCAAGCTTTCATATACAGCTGTCTGTGAAAAATAGAATACTAATGAAACAAATTTGAAAACAGAAAACTCCATTAGCTTTAGGGGGTTAATCTCACAGAAACAGGCGGTCAACCCGTTCGAAGTAAAGAGAACTAACTTACCTTCAATTGGAAACACACGGGGTAGCAATGGACCACACATAATTAACTATGGTGGGAAGAGTGTATTTTAAGGATGCACAACTGTTTTGCTTTTTACTAACTATAATTAACTAGAACGTTCTAAAACCGATTTCAATATCGGTACTGAAATGAGTCAAATACACAAGATTACCGAGGCATAACTCAAAAACTAGTCATCAGATGTCGTAGTGTCTTTTTCACGTCAATTTCCAGCTTTTAAATATAAAAAGAATCATCCAAATCAGTTAAATCAGTACAGAGTTATATATAACGAACATAGGACATAAAATACAGTCTAATTGAAAAGCTTCTCCTTTTTTGAAGTCCGTTTAAACGAATATTATAGACACTTAATAATACCTCGAATACCTTCCTGGAAGTAACTTAAATATTATATGGGTAAGCTACGTAGGTATTTACAATGCAGTGGTGCCTAAATTATTGTCATTTATAACTACACATACGTAGCCTTTAACAAAGACAATCCCTAGTGCTACAAATAATAGCTCACTGATTGTAGCGAGCGTTCAATTAGATCAGTATAGAGAGTGACGTGACAGCCCACCCTATTGGAATCACTAAAACACTTTCGAAGGCAATCAATCCGAGATTAGAATAATGTTTGACAAAGCACAACTGAACCCAATTAACGGAATCGCATGTTGTTACTACGCACGTGGGAATAGGGACTTGTGTGAACGTCAGTGAGTAACGAATGAAAGAAATCAAAGAAACTTTCAACAATAGTTTTCCTGATTTATAATAATTAAATATAGAGTATAATCTCTATTTAGTTACAAATGATGACCAATGTTTTGAAGTAAACGATGTTTGTTTTAATGTCATATCGTAAAGTGTTTCTCCCGTAATTATTCTGCAGTGCAGATAACTTTTTTAGTTATTTTGCAGTTGTAGGTAAGTGTATTTATTTTTCCTCTATACTGCAACCCTACTATTGTAGTGTTTTGTCGCCTTATTAGAATTTTTGTACTGTATAATTGAACAGTTGAAAGTTTTATATCGTGAACTCATAAAAGCAGATAATAAATCTATAGGTATTCACAATTGTGTATATATGCAGTACAAATAAAGTTCTCTATGTCTATTATACATACACAGAGCTTACTCTTGGTACTCTATGATACGTTAATTTAAGTAGCACGAATAGATTACATTACATTTTTACTTACTTGGTACATACGAAAAATAGAAAGTAAAAGCAATAGGAAAATTTAAAATTCTTTGATTTCTTTTGCCATTCTAATCCTGTTTAACTTGAACACATTCAATATTTTTAACCGACTTCAAAAAAGAAGGAGGTTCTCAATTCGACCGTATATATGCTTTTTTTTATGTACGTTCAGCGATTATTTCGTCGTTTATGGGCCGATTTTGATAATTCTTTTTTTGTTGTAAAGTAGATATGCGCAGTGGGGTCCCCTGATAAGGAAACCAGGATCTGATGATGGCATCTCAGAGAAATCGAAGGGAACTTTCGAAAATTGTATGGACGACTAGTGTGTTTGTTCATGTTATCATAAGTACATTAAAGCGCTACCATTTCATGAAGATCTGGAGTCGATCTGATGAAGCCGAAAGACAGTCGAGGGAACTCCTCAACGATTTACTGCAGTTATCTAGTGTTTGGGCTTGATTAATTTGTAGTGACGGGAACTTTACACTTACATGTTGAATTGAGCGCCATCTGGCGAGTAGTTTTTGAGTTATCTCTACTTATCAAGATTGAAGTCGGTTATTTTTTTTGTAAAAAGCAATTATTTGATTATCGCGATAATAGTTTGACAGCCGACAGTCAGACAGCACCACGTACAATATATTCACACCCGAAAGGTGTTCCCTTTAATCTCGCCAGATCCCATTAATTCGTTTAAGTGACGTTCAGTAAATCCGCTCTGACGTTCTTAATGTGGACTTAATTAAGTTTTATTAATGAACTTCGCTCTCTCGTGGCGATGAAATTCTAATAATGAGTGGAACTCACTTGTTGGTAATTAATTCGCATTACCATTCTGCTATTTTAGCTGCCTTTGTGACATATTGGATTTGTGACCGTATTTGATTGTTTTATGGAGAGTAGTAGAGCCACCTTAACCAAATAGGAAAGTTATCATCTCCCTTGCTACTATCACAAAATGTTATTTAATGTGTATAGGTTGCAGATTAATTTACATTACAATAACGTGACATGAATATTTGTTATTGTGTGTGAGACCTGTGGTGAGACATTAGAAGCTCTCATTGATATAATCATTTGAATGACGTCATTAAATCATATTTAAATATTTTATATAAATACGTAAGCTTTGCATAAAATTAAGTAAATAATTACTTTAAGAGCAAAAGATTTTCACACGGAGAAATAAAATCCAACAGATATTTTTTATACTGATAAGTTACTAGCTATACACACGACTATACGTATAGACCTTTCCTTCCTTAGATTCCTTTGCAGTAACGCGACAAGCTCAGAAAATATAGTAACGAGAGATTGTTCACTGGTTCCTTGCCTCTGTATTTCTATCTTTTCACACGACAATAACTTTCAAAAGATTATGATACCTCTGTCAGCATCTATATCATCCAACTCGAATCGAATACTGACGTGTGGTCTTATTGAGAGGCGCTACGCGGTGAGTTTGACTTAATTGGTTTAGTTCATGTCGAATTTAAAACCACTTGTTTTGTCTTTCCTGGATTCGTTTTAAACGTTTTATTAGTTAAGAATTGGTTGTTTATAAACTTTTAAAGCATGCAACTTTACATCAAAGTTGTGAAAAGGCGGTAGCACAAAAACAACAACAAGCATTATGTGCATGAGTGTAATATAAATAATTATGATAAGTTTTGTCTTCGTTGTGTTAGTTCATCATAGAACCTACAAGATAAATATGTAAAATTACTTTTACTTTCTTTTAAACGTCCTTTTATTACCTTGACCTGTATGTATCTATGTATGTAACGGCAATAATTTTCAAAACTTAATGAAGTCTGATAAACTTGAAAATTTGCACAGAGCTCATGGGCCTATGACGATGCAATGTTATGAAAATGCCAATGTTATGCCAAATAACACTCTCATGCAAGGGAACTTCTCAACGGTTAATGGCACAGTCACTTTATTTTTCTTTGCATTTATTCTTCATTTAGTTTTACACAAAGGTGATTTTAGTTTTCTAATTAATTAATATTAATTCTTGCTTATCCATCGCCGCACTGGAACCTTTGCTGTTACCGATCTCTTTGGGCAACAGAGACCTCATATAACATGAGTCATTTATTTATTCCTCTGCCATTTCCATAACCGCTGTAAGCTCACCCCTCGCACCACACCGAAGCACGAAGACACGCACTATCATCTCGAGATAAACAAAGCGCAGCGCCGTGTGTGTCGTGTATTTATTGCACTGCCTGTACTGCCACGCGGGTTATACCGTGCGATAGTATGCGTATCGAGCGCTCGGTAGCCCTGTGACTCACTATGCGGATGTTTTTGTAGATACTGGTATGGGTGCTGTTAGTACCGTTGCATTTGACTTCGTTAGCAAGTACAATCAAATACCCGAATACAGTCATTTATTTATTCCACTGCTATTTCCATAACCGCTATAAGCTCACCCCAGGGGCGTGCGGTCCTTGTAGGCATAAATGCAGTGCATTACTTGCCATTTACGATATTTTAATATAACGTTTGTACGTTTTAGATGACTTTAATTAACAGTAAATAAATGAATATACAAAATATAATAACTTAAAAACTCCTAATATTTTATAAATAACACCTATTTGTAAACACAAACGCCTGCCGTTTGATGATAGCAACAACTAATTTATTATGTACTAGCTTTTGCCAGCGGCTTCGCCCGCGTGAATTTCGTTTAAACTTCACCCCTTTATTTCACCCACTTAAGTGTCATAAACGTAAGAGTAGATAAAATATAGGTATACTTAATCAGAAAGCTTCGAACTGCTAAGCTATCGGGAGTTACACGTGTTATTGTGAGTCAACCATGAAAGATAGACATATGCTGTCGTGGAATATTTTTTATATAATTTTAAGGAGAACATTTCCGTCATACATGATTTCTGTGTAGCTTTAACCATTAAGGTTGCACACGCGACGGAAGCTTAAAAAATGGAGTAACTTCTCCCGTTTCCCCAACATTTCCCTTCACTGCTCTGCTCCTATTGATTGTAGCGTGATGAAAAGTATACTATAACCAGCGCGGGAGTATGAAAAATAATTGTACCAAGTTTCGTTAAAATTCGTCGAGTAGTTTTTGTTTCTATAACGGTTATACATCCGACAGACAGACAGACAGACAGACAGACAGACAGACAGACAGACAGACAGACAGACAGACAGACAAAAATTTTACTGATTGCATTTTTGGCATCAGTATCGATCCCTAATCACCCCCTGATAGTTATTTTGGAAATATATTTAATGTACAGAATTGACCTCTCTACAGATTTATTATAAGTATAGATTATCTATGAACTAATGCCTGCCACCGCGGTCGGCAGGAGATTTGTTTGCATGTGTGTAGTAATTTTGGTGTCCGTACACAGTTCGCAAACGCACACATTCATATAATATCTATAGCAAGGCATGCTGCAGGCTTTCGAACCGAACACGTCCTCGGAAGTAATCGGACATTTTCGTGCTTATAATCCGAGGAAATCAGGTATGCACATTACGCATTTTTGTTTAGTAGGGTTATATTTCGCGCCAGCCATGTTTATTACTTTTCATGTGACGAGCTTACGTATTACATAATTGTTTGCGAATTGCGAGCTATTAATATAGTTTTCATATAAGATTTTTTCATTTTAACATTTGAAAGTGCGTACATTTAATAGTTTATTACTGAGTTACTATAATAATTGTAGTGATTTGCTTTTACTAGTGCTAGTCTGTTGAATTTTTTAAAATGTTGGATTGTGAAGTTTGTGTGGATAATGTGTGTTTACTAAAACTTAAAAATAACAAGTTCTCACTATTGTCATTCAGTGAAAAGAATCAAATTGTGTCTAAAGGTAGGTGTGTACCCGAGTTACAAAATTTAAACCAGCAAAAAGGGAATGTAACTCGAAAGTTTCATGTCAAAAGTTATGAAACGTATAACTGGCTGTGTGGTTGTGTACACACGACTAATAGTACATTACGATACGGTGCGTAAAGTTGCCCATTTTTGAACGGCGTGAAGTTAGCGCACGAGCGAAGCGAGTGCGATATACGCCGTTCAAAAATGCAACTTTACGAACGAGTATCGTATATTATTTTATAGCACGAGTGACATAAACCCGCTTTATTGTAGTTATAATAAATAAAAGTTATAATTTGATGCTTTAATTTCATAAAGATTTTTGAGTTGCGATGATGATAATGTAATTTTATTGTGCGAAAGAGAATTACAAAGTGTTCGAAACATGAAGAGACAGATAAAAAAATAACGACAAAGCCTCCTGAAAGGAATTATTACGAAGTTGTTAATGTTTATATTCAAGTTTTGTACAACATAAAACTGTATTTAGGAGAATCTCTAACCTATGTAAATTCTTGCATAACCCGTATTAAGCACTAGTTTAGTATACTGAATCAACAATTTGAGAAGATAAGATAACTAATTATGAAATATTTTTTCGCTGATTTCACCAAACAGTGTCCTTTATCCTTTATGTGTACTTACCCATATTATGTTAAGTAAGTAGGTTATTTGTTTACTCAATAATATTTCCCATTAAAATATGATAAAGTAACAGTTTTCACCAACAATTTCACACATAGGTTCCTACCTACAATACACAAAACATACTTCAACTGAATTATTTTAAAAAGCAGTAAAGATAAATATGACTAAAGCACAGTATAGATAATTATAAGTGCAGGCTTACATGGTGGTGCTGCGTCACTCAATGTCATAAAGTACCCTCATGTTATATATTTTTTAATTTCTACCTTCGCGTTTGCGTCACTCAATGTCATAAAGTACCCTCATGTTATATATTTTTTAATTTCTACCTTCGCAATTTTCAATAATTTATTTTTGAACGGCGTGAAGTTGGCGTCTTTTGCCATGAAAAAATGACCTACTTACGCCACTGAATACTGTGACTTAAATGCGGGTTTAAGTCACGCTGTGCTATAAATTATATTGTTTTCCTTGCATATTGTTTAGTAATTCTAGTACAGTGTGGACTGATTCAGGATATTCAGATTTAAATAAATAATTGCATTAATTTACATCGGGATTTTTAGTAATCTCAAGTAACCAGAACCTTGAATATGTGAAAATTGAAGCTGACTAGGTGAGTAATTATAATATTTTAGCTTATTATTTTATTTATCAGAATTTCTTCCGCTGCGACGATCGATCGCTGTTTTGTCTGCGTTGCCGTAGAAGATGTACATGAATAGTATTACATAAACTTCTTCTATTGGAACGGTTTCCGACTTAGAGATCCTTAGCGTGGCTGTGCCTATGCCTAAAATCTATAAAAGAAAATGTTTTTGTGACCGAGTACTTCGCCGCATACCCTGTGTCATAATCCTGTGCACGCCACTGGCTCACCCCTCGTACCACAGCGTAGCACGAAGACACGCACTATCATCTCGAGATAAACAAAGCGCAGCGCCGTGTGTGTCGTGTATTTATTGCACTGCCTGTACTGCCACGCGGGTTATACCGTGCGATAGTATGCGTATCGAGCGCTCGGTAGCCCTGTGACTCACTATGCGGATGTTTTTGTAGATACTGGTATGGGTGCTGTTAGTACCGTTGCATTTGACTTCGTTAGCAAGTACAATCAAATACCCGAATACAGTCATTTATTTATTCCACTGCTATTTCCATAACCGCTATAAGCTCACCCCTCGTACCACAGCGTTGCACGAAGACACGCACTATCATCTCGAGATAAACAAAGCGCAGCGCCGTGTGTGTCGTGTATTTATTGCACTGCCTGTACTGCCACGCGGGTTATACCGTGCGATAGTATGCGTATCGAGCGCTCGGTAGCCCTGTGACTCACTATGCGGATGTTTTTGTAGATACTGGTATGGGTGCTGTTAGTACCGTTGCATTTGACTTCGTTAGCAAGTACAATCAAATACCCGAATACAGTCATTTATTTATTCCACTGCTATTTCCATAACCGCTATAAGCTCACCCCTCGTACCACAGCGTAGCACGAAGACACGCACTATCATCTCGAGATAAACAAAGCGCAGCGCCGTGTGTGTCGTGTATTTATTGCACGCCACGCTGCCACGCGGGCTATAGCAATAGTATGCATATTGGGTGCTCGGTAGCCCTGTGAGCCTGTGACTCACTATGCGGATGTTTCGTAGATACTGGTATGGGTGCTGTTAGTTCCGTTGCATTCGACTTCGTTAGTAAGTACTGACCAGTACAGTGTTAAAATTCTTATATTTATTAGGCTGTGGATGTTTTTGTATTTATTAGCTTCAATCAATGATGGCCCACTACTGAGCAAGGGACTCACCTTATCAATGAGAAGGTCTTCATCACACTATTTCAATGCTGAATGTTGGAGTGTTGGATGGCTCAGGATCCCTAATTTATGCTACCGGAAGGCATCTGACATGTTTTAACGACTACTATCTCACGATATTAACCGGGACATAATATAATATATAAAAATGTCACTGAAAATTACCCGACAAGACCTGGGTTTGATTCCCATCGAAGCGGAAATTTGAATGATTAGTAAAAATTTTCGTTCTCGGTCTGGGTGTGTGTTCTAGTTTTGTGTGTTGTCCATGGCACCCACGGTAAGGTGAGTCCTAGTATTGGGCTGTGACTGCGTGGCGTCATTTATTTATTATAATTAATTTATTTTTATCAGGTAGTTGCATCGACGAGGGCTTACCCAGAAAATCGAATAAAGGTAAGAATTTACCACTTAACCATGGCTTTTTCGCTTGATTTCCAACCAGTTTAGGAACCCACGGTGCGTTTAGTAAAGTTGCGAGGTATTTAACTGGGAACCTGCTCAAACTACATCGCACCAACCGATTATGGAAACTATTATAATGTTCCTAAATGGACAGAAAACCTATTTAGAGTCTAATGAGGCGTGCTTGTGTTTGAAATACGTGTAACGCTTCTAATGGTCGGAAAAATATGCATAATGGTTATTTATTTTCTTTGTTCCGTTATAAAGTTTAGGGATTATTTAAGCACCTGGGAAAACGGTTTTAACAGTTTTCAAGAAATAGATTTGCAAGCATTATGAAAAATTAAAATGCTGAACGTATCTACGACTTTATTGATCACCAGGTAACCCAGGATATCTTCTTAGCTTCGAGATCCTGAATCCTTAAATTTAAAATGATTTTAAAGACATGATCGCAATCAAAATTCAAAAATGTCTACAAACTCTGTTAAGTGAAGTTTTTATTGAATTTGAAGTAACTACCTACTTACCTATTTAAAAAGCCATCTTCATGTTTGCGTTATTATTTTTTAATTCTGAATGACAATTAACCAGTACTTATTAAGATGGTTGGATAGCAATCATTCTCGCATAGTTTTCAATATTCCTTTCACATTGCCGGGCTTTAAGTTTTAACCTACTTGCTTAGCGTCCTACTTCTGGCATGTAATAACTGTAGCTTTTTCGTTTCCAAACAAAATTAAATCCGTTTAATAGCTCAACTGCAATATAACTGCAACTAACAATACATTCGGTACGGCTAGCAAACAGATGGATCACGTCAAGCAGTGAATAGAACGTGATATCACAGCATTGTTGGAGCACTGACTGACGCACATTGTTGCTGCGGCGTCACCCGAGCGCAGCCATAGTTAGGAAAATTTGCAGTAATATTATGAAAATATGTGAGAATGAGTCAGGAGGATCAATGATTACAAATTATAGTTATATTTGGAGACATGGAAATGATATACCTATATGGAGTCATGATGATCAATGATTACATGATGATGATCATGAGTCAGGAGGATCAATGATTACAGATTATAGTTATATTTGGAGACATGGAAATGCGTCCGCCAAGACTAAGGGCGGGTTGTTTCACCATTATTTTACGCACGCGTTAACGTTAAAAATGGCGCTAACTATCGTCAAACCGAAAAACGAGTTGTTTCACAAAATGGAGGCCTATGAAACAACACTTAAATTTTGACGTTAAACACGTGAAACGTTAAACATCTTTCGTAATCGTTACTTTTCACGTTCGTATGTTACGTTAACCAACGGTTTGAAACAACCCACCCTAAGTTTCTAAGGTTGGAAAATTTACTTGGTAATGGACCAGAAAATGAAGCTAAGCTTCTAACAAATTGAAATTTTCCACTATAATAATATGACTGAATGTCATCTGTTTTCCCACATTTTTATATTGCTAAGTAAAAAGGCTATACAGTCAAAGAACTACAAAAATTCCTCTAAAAATAAAATTAATAGGGAATGAAAAACATTTCCAACTTCATTTTTCAATTTGCTGCGAAGTCGTGCAAACAGAACCCGTGACGTTTGGCGCTGCGATCGCATGCGTCTTTAAGGTTCCGCGGTTATGTTCGAACTTTGAAATTCTACCTTGAAATGATGAAACAAATTAAATATTTTTACAATCCCTTCAGTATTTACAGGCAAATATAAATATGTCGGGAATAGTTAATCCATGTTATTCGTTTGGTGCTATTTAATCTATGGTAGGCGCGGATCCAGAGCGAATCGATACTCTATGGCGCGGTTGATCGGTCATTAGAAAAAGAATAATGAAAGGAAAGGAGGGTCGGGTTCGTGATCGTAAAGATTCCTTATTAATTGTAATGCCGTGAATCTCAAAGAGTTAAATATCGCGTGACCGCGGGTGCGAGTGGTTAAAATCAATATCGTAACATCGCGAAGTAAATCCAATCAATACTAAAGCAAACCAAACCGAGTATTCATATTGAGCCAAAGAGAGATCATTGAATAAAGCAGTTGGTTACATGATGGCTCAATCCTGTGTTTCATTTGATATCCTGAGTGGACGTCCTGACGAGAGAGATACGTTATTTTACTAAACCAACACTTCCCACGATGCCCACACGATAAGATCATTTAGAAATCAGTCAGGATGCCGATATCCGAAGCGGGATCGGTGTTGGTTTAAACAGAGAGGAGAACGATGATAAAGGACATAGCTATTGGCGTATTTTGTCTCTACAGCAAAATAGATACCTAAACTATCCAAACAAAAAAAAAATTTTGAAAGGCATTGAATGGCATGTTGCAGCGGGAACTAAGAGGTGTTACACAATGGAAATGCAGATACGTATTCTCATTGAATCATCCATAATTATAATTGATTTCAACAGCATAAAACTAACGTCATATTTAGTCTTTCAGCTATGTAAAAAAAAACTGTGAGAATAATCAACGAAGCTACAACCCAGCAAATTTTGAAAAGGAGCAGTGTCAGAGCCGTTTGTAGCGAGGGTGGCTATTCCGCTACACAGTAACGTACTGCGGAGCTACTGCCGTTGCAAGCGCCGTGCGCCGCGCTGAGTGCAGTCAACCTGCATGGACGTGCTCTACAGAACCAATAACACATAACGCGGTCAGTCGGTAACAGTTTTGTTTCTAGATTCTGGTGCCGATTGCTTTTAAAGTTCTGAATATTGCTAAATAACTGTCGTGTGATCTTTATAACACCTACATTGTGAGGAGACCTGAACATCTTAGATTTCTTTTCTTAAAATGTTTCCAAGGATGTCTGAAATCTATCAATCCACTAAGGTACAGACCATAGTCCATCGGTCTGTGTCCCTCACACGGTGACAGGAGACTAGAAATTGGCAGGGACGGTTATGAGCAGTGAAATAAAAGAACGGAACATTTAAAATATCAATTCATTGTAAGATTGTTCAAAAAAATAAAGAATATCTCAATGATCTTATTGTAGGTAGATACTCCCTGGTGTTTCTTGAATGTATACAGTGATATTATGGGTCTGAAGGCTGATGGATAAGCCTTTACCTCTCCACGGTCGGGCGTAGGCCTTCCCTAACTGGCGTTACTCTGACCGATCCTGAGCCCTCTGAATCCAGCGAATGCTTCAGGTCGTCAGTCCGCCTGGTCGGGGACTCCTTTTTATTCTATTTACACTATGACTTAACTTAAGATATTGTTTTCCGGTTTCTTCAGTAATAATAGAAATAAAATTGTGTATTTTAGATCCATAATTTTATTATGAAAGTGACGTGACAGATAACTTTGACTATATAGACAATGACATTTGAATGTAGTTTATTTAAAAGAACGATAGGTATTCACAATTTGAATGACAGTATGTTACAAAAAGGTTTAGATGTACGTCAGACGACTTTATGTGGTGAAGTGGCTGCAATATCGGATTGTCGTTAGTAGGTTCTAGGTTCGATTCTTGGAACGTGAGAATTTGAATGATTTTAAATTTGTTCCCGTCGTTGTGCGTATGTGTGTTTATTGACTTTGGCATCGGCTCTATGCAAGAAGCCAAAATAATAAGATTCATATTTTAGAGGTTCGGTAATATTACATTAACATTGGATGCAATGATACACATCAGATAGGATATCGTCATTCGAATAAGATACTGTTCAATTAAATGATTGGAACAATGTTGAAGGATTAAATTGTTGTAAAGCCAAATTTAACGGAGGATACCTAAAATTTCATTAATACTTCTACCTGTAATGTTCCATTATATGTGACAGTTGTTGATTCATGACTTGAATCAGCCGTTACTGTAGAGAATTTCCGTTGCAGAAATTTGAAAGCAATAGGCATTTGTTAGTAGTCCGGCATCTCTTTATTAATATGGAATGTTTTTATAAGAACTGTTTAGTTGAAAAGTTAGAGTTAACCTGATCTGTTATTTCTTGAGTAAATTAAAAAATATGGCGAACGCTAATGAATTTAATTTAAATGTGTTCACGAAGATTAGTCTTGTCGGGTGCGTAACTTTGTCTTGACCGTCAGTATGATCATTGGTTTGTTTGTATTTGTTGTGAAGCATGTCTGTCTAGTAACCACCCTCTTGCTTGAGTCTGCTGTCGAACAACTTGAAGGGTTCCTGTAGGAACATAAAATGTCAATCATTTTCTTTTCTGTCTTTTGTCTTTCTTTGTCCAGAAGTGAAGCTGATGAAAAATACAAAGATTCTGGCTACATCGCAATCGGGTTCGAACGGACACCGTCGCAGGCAGCGGAGAAAGAGTATGGCGAGAGCTGAGCGGTGGTGCGGATGTCTGCGTTGTCCCAAGGCGACCGGGCAACCAAGCGGGTTTGGAGCACAATGAGCACTTAAAGATGGTTTGGTTGAACTTGCTTATAATTCTGGTAACGAGTATTCAGTACGAGACAGATGTTATGTTCAGTAAAGAATAATCACTCTAATGTTGTTGCACATTTGCCAACTTATGACAAAATAGGTCATCAAATTTTTAATGACTATTAATATTACAGCGATTTAATTTACAAAGTTCTTGGCTTAAATTCTAATTTGAAATGTCACTACTGACAGGATAGATATAAATAAAGAAATATGCTGCAATTATTGAATTATATTTCCAAAATTTTGAGTGCGGGTCGTTAAACATTTTGACTTTGCATAGAAAATTCATAAGTTAGCACACGATTGCTTATTGAAGTTTTCAGGAGTCATGTACCAGTCGAAGAGGATATTGATAATAATAAAAATTAGATATGAAATGTAAGGAGGGAAATTGTATCACAGGCTCTTTCGGTTTTAGAGAAGGGTTTTAGATCTTTCTTTCCGCACGGATGGAGGGAGAAAGCTGCCCATCGGTTTGCTTCTTTCGTTCCACACGGATGGAATGGGGAAGCTGATCATGGGTTTCGATCTTTCTATCCGCAAAGGTGGAAAAAGAGAGCTTCCCAGTTGTGTTTGAAAGAAAGAAAGAACAAAGAAAATACATTTATTTCATCAAAATATGTGACAAAAGAAAAAAGGAAAAAAAGAGAAAAAAAAGAGAAAAAAAAGGAAAAAAGAGAGAGAAAAAAAAGAGAGACAGTGTTGAGAGATGGGCTTGGTTCTTTCGTTCCAGAGGACTGGAAAGAGAAAGCTTGCCATAGGTATGGTTCTTTCGTTCCACAAGGGTGGAAAGAGAAAGCTTACCTTGTTGTAGAGTTGTAAAGGCGAAGAGAGAGCCTTGGCGTTAAAGGGGTTAATTTGAAGGCGTTGAGAAATTTTCTTGTTTTACGACTTTGGTACATGGCTCAGGTTAAAATGATACTGGTATTTCGAATGAGAATGACTTTATAATAGGTCAGGAAGGGCCGAGCGTAAAGAGATACTCGCGTGTGTATTTGGTTGTTACAGGTAATCTTCAAAGCCTAATACGTGTTCCGCTGGTAGGGCGAGGACGGATCACGGGAAGATGCCGAAACGCATACGATTTTATCGCGATGACGT
Organism: Hesperia comma; assembly: GCA_905404135.1. Lineage (NCBI taxonomy): Eukaryota > Metazoa > Arthropoda > Insecta > Lepidoptera > Hesperiidae > Hesperia > Hesperia comma. The sequence goes on along the minus strand of FR990019.1, from coordinate 19,189,866 downwards.
ACCGAGTAAAAGTTAAAACAAATCGCGCAAATAATAAATTGGTAATTTTGTTCTAAATAAGTGTTGTTATGTTATGGAGTTTCTTCTCACTCGCTTCTTCTCCATAGCGACACTAGCGAAGCGAGTGGTAGTTTACGGTAGTCAGGGTTAAAAAATGCAACATAAAGTTTTTGAAATCCACTCGCAGCAGTAGCAGCAATAGTCATTTTTGATGTTAAAGATTTTGAGTTTTGTTTTGATTTGAAGTAATTGAAAATCGCGGATCGAGCAATTGTGATGGCGATGATATTGGAATGGAGCATCACCCAGGGACGGGTGACTGTCAGCGATGGCCGTGTCGGGAATAGTTAATCCATGTTATTCGTTTGGTGCTATTTAATCTATGGTAGGCGCGGATCCAGAGCGAATCGATACTCTATGGCGCGGTTGATCGGTCATTAGAAAAAGAATAATGAAAGGAAAGGAGGGTCGGGTTCGTGATCGTAAAGATTCCTTATTAATTGTAATGCCGTGAATCTCAAAGAGTTAAATATCGCGTGACCGCGGGTGCGAGTGGTTAAAATCAATATCGTAACATCGCGAAGTAAATCCAATCAATACTAAAGCAAACCAAACCGAGTATTCATATTGAGCCAAAGAGAGATCATTGAATAAAGCAGTTGGTTACATGATGGCTCAATCCTGTGTTTCATTTGATATCCTGAGTGGACGTCCTGACGAGAGAGATACGTTATTTTACTAAACCAACACTTCCCACGATGCCCACACGATAAGATCATTTAGAAATCAGTCAGGATGCCGATAAATATTTTTTTCGTACAGCCTACTCAAGCATGCCCCCCGCTTTGATCAGTCTATGACATCATAATATATTAAACTTAATTTTTTTTTTATAGCCTGAAGGGCTGACGCAAAAGCTGACGAGCCACCTGATGGTAAGTGGTCATCGTCGCCTATGGACACGAGCAACACCAGGGGAGTCACCAGTGGAACGCCGGCCCTGAAGGAGAGCTCTTTTTACACCTTTCTTGAAGAACCCCATGTCAAAGCGCTCCGGGAATACCTCAGAAGGAAGCTCATTCCACAGCTTGCAAGTTCGTGGTAGAAACGATCGTGAAAAACGGACCGTTCTCGTCCGCCACGAATCCAAGCGATGTGGATGATACTTCAATCTTTGGCGAGTGGTGCGATGATGGAAGGGTGAAGTTGGCACCAAATCGAACAATTCCTCGGAGCACTCACCGTTGTAAAGTCGGTAGAACACGCAGAGAGATCCCATGTCTCTCCTGAAACCTAGGTTTTCTAGCCTGTTAGTGACTCGTGGGTTGTTGACAACTCGAACTGCGCGCTTTTGTACGGCGTCAAATGGACTAAGCTGGTATTGTGGCGCCCCTGCCCAAAGGTGAGAACAGTACTCCATGTGAGGCCTGACCTGAGCTTTATAAAGCAACAGAAGGTCCCTCGCAGTGAAGTACTGCTTCGCCCGGTTCAGGACGCCAAGCTTTTTGGAGGCCAGTTTGGCCTTAGCTTCCAGATGACACCGATACTGTACGTCGCTCGAAATGTCAACACCCAGAATCCCAACACTTTCACTAACGGTGAGCGCGGTACCCTGGAATTGAGGCGCTTTGACGAATGGGGTTTTCTTAGCGGAAAACGCGCAAACTTGTGTCTTCGTGGGGTTGAACTCAACTAAATTGAGTCGTCCCCATTCCGAGACTTGCTCCAGAGAGTTCTCGACTTCAGACACAAGTTTGATTCTGCTATCCTTCACATGAGACTGAGAGGAGTTTGCAGGGCCTGTGTAATACGCATCTCCCGTGCTGTCATCTGCATAGCAATGAATGCCGTTTGCACGCTCCAGCATATCATTAATATGCAGAATGAACAGAGTGGGAGATAGTACAGACCCTTGGGGAACACCAGCGTTTATAGGTTTCATATCTGAGCAACAACCGTCGACTACGACCTTTATATGTCGCTCAGATAGAAAGCTGGCTACCCAACTGCATAACCTCTCAGGGAGACCGTAAGATGGAAGCTTCGCAAGAAGAGCCCTGTGCCAGACCCGGTCGAAGGCCTTAGCGATATCCAGGCTGACCGCCAATGCTTCCCCGTTGCTATCAAGGGCCTGAGCCCATCGGTGAGTAAGATATATATAGATAAAATATATTACATTTATTACTTATCTATTATCTTTTATGTATGTCTATACGAGCACATCGAATATTTACAAAAAGACCTTTCGGGTTTGATTGCAACAATAAATTAAATTTCCTTGTATGTATCGTTACTCGAAACCTCTTTCTGGAAAGAAAACGTCTTGCGATCTCAATTCTGCAGCTACCACGTACAACGAAACGTGCCGAGTCGTTCTACTTTTGTATTAAACTACCACTTCTTATTTGCGCTTGTTTAATACAACGTTTCCAACTCAATATTTATATTTTACGCGCTGATGTAAAACAATATGAAGTTAAATAATAAAATTTCAATATTGGAGCCTGCATAATAACGTAAGATATATTGGACGCCTACTTTTGAAGACGAATCAAATGACACCAAACTCGGTAGTTATTTAAAAAATCCTTTAGCCATCTTCTGCCTTTCATCATAAGGCCAGAAAGCCAAAATAACTTCTAATAATAGAAAGTACAGATAAAAAATTGCTTTAGCTACTTCACTCTTTTTCACCTATTCCAAGATGCACTCGACAACACTGTGCGGCTTAGATCACATCACTATCAACACAAACTTTCAGGCACCAAGCACTTCATTTTCATTCGATACAAATATCAAACCCTCAATACTACGTTGTTTACTATTCAGTTCTATAGCAGTTCGCAATTTCACAATCCTACGGATAGTCGTGCCTCTAAAGTTATCGAAACAGCGAGTTCGATTGCATCGCAGACTTTATTACTAGTCCGTTAGTCCAAAACTCTATTAGTTTTATCGTAATATCGCTATCGAGGCTTCACGGGTGGCTGGCTACATCATTCCTGCGTCACTGCTCCGGAATACTCGGGATATAACACGTCAAAAATATCCCACGTACTAAAATATGCCTTAAAGTCGAGCTAGAAGGTGGATTTTGAGTTGACGCGCCGATCCTACTATGACGACCGATAAAGTTATTGCCAACGAATACAGGACCGCATGTAGCTGGTATGTGAGATAAAGAGCTTTGACGTAATAGTTTTTAAATCTTTTTGTTACCCTGCGAAAATCCATATTGCTCTTAAATTGCGTTGAGATTTTTACTTATGAGAAACTCGCTTATGAAAGAAGCGAAGTTACGAGCGGCAACTTTTAAAGTACTACAGAACTTGGAGCGTATAAGACGAATGGTCAATATACATTTCATGTAAACCTTGAAGTATTAGGAATTCTTTGGACCCCCTACTGAGAATACACCTGAACAAGAGAACAACGCAAATGCCTTCAATCACTGAGGACAAGAATTGAAATTTTAAAGACTGATTGAAAAGTGCACCTTTTTAATTACATTTACCATACCTACTAACAATTCAAACATTCCGAATTGTCACGAACTGGGATTTTAATACGAAATCCGCAGCAGCTAAATTCATTAATTCAACGCAAGCCTACTGTTATGTCTCAATGCAGACTGCAACGCGGTAATTCCGGAAATATGGGTGGCACCGGACGTTTCCGATACAGATGGAGCTAAATGGAAATTGAATTTGATACACATTTACAGTTTAGTAAGCGTTTGCAGTTTCCAAAACACTTTGCTCGTTATATCACTGCTGTAGTAAGCCAACTTCGATAAGATATAATCCTGAAGTTTGTGAATTATCAAAGTGACGTTGAGGGTGCTGGTAATCAGACTAGGGAAGTTAAGTTGCGAAAAGTAACAACTTTCGAAATCTAAAACTTGAGACCATTGTCTTTCGATATACTACTGCAATGGGCAAGTATCTTCGAGATTAAACTTGTAGCACAGAACTCAGCTACCTTCAACAAGAACCACCTAGGATAGGTTCAAGTTCAAGGACCATCTGAGATGGACTCAGATGGTCCTTGAACCTATCTGATCTGACTGATCTGGATGGGGCAAAGTAGGTGTTTAAATATTGGAGTCCTACACATTGTAATCTTCTTCCGTATTTTTATACTAAGGAAACTTTTCGTGGAAACTGTATTAAAGCAAAGAAAAATAGTTGCAGAGCTGAAGATAAAGTTAAATTCTGCAGGTGCACCGTGACGTAACATCATAATATTTTTCGTAGAAAAATGAACAGTGCAAACAAAACTAAGTATAACAGCAAACTTGAAGGAAACTTCGGTCCGTATTTATACAAGAAACTTGTTTAAAATAATAGGAACAAAGTTTATTTTCATAAATCATAGTTTCGAGAACCATATACATGGAGTATGGAGAAAATATCAAAAGGCCAGGCATTTCCCCTAGAAACGTTGGGATGGGCATTCTTGCCCAATTAAATCCGTCGCTAACGATTTAAGTTATGTTTAGAGATTTTTCACCGTACATAGAATAGAGGACTATAATAATGTATTTGCAAAGTCTATTCAACTTTATTTAAGGATGCTAAAATCTTCAATGAGCTAAAAACTTGTTGAAAAGACATCTGAATTTAAAACACTCAAAAATTGACTCCTCACTTATATTTTTAATATCTTTAAAGGACGCCTTTCTTAGCTGCTAAGAAAATAACTTGATTTATAAAGATTAGACACGTAATTCTTAACGAACATTTTTATTAAATGATTCTAAGAAGAAGAAGATGATTCTAAGAAGATTAAGAGATTACATCCTACGTACAATAATATAGATACGCCGTCGTGATATTAACATAGGTAGATTAAATAAAAAAAATATATGAGATACAAATTTTTTTTTTTTTTTTTACTTAAAATAAGTTAATGCTTGACAACGATCCCACCTGATGGTAAGTGGCGATGAAGTCCAAGATGGTGTACGCACTAACTTATAGAAGCCTATTCACTCTCCTCTTGAAGACTCCCACATCATACACAGGCGGAAACACCGACGGAGGCAAGCTATTCCAGTCCTTGGCAGTACGAATAACGAATGACGACGCAAATCTTGTCGTTCGTATCTGCGGGACGTCTACGACGTAAGGGTGGATGCTCGCCGTACGTCGAGTTGTTCGATGGAGGAACGGGGATGGGGGAATTAAACCGAAGAGTTCCTGCGCACACTCTCCAAAATGTATCCTGTAGAAGCACGACAGGCTGGCAACCTTGCGCCTATGCTCGAGGCTTTGCAGGTTGGTTTCGGCCAAATGTTGGTCACCAATGAGCCTCATTGCACGCCTCTCCATCGAATCCAAGGCTGATAGTTGAGTTTTGGCGGCTCCAGCCCAGATGTGACAGCAGTACTCCACACAAGGTCGAACCTGAGCTTTATACAAGGATAACAGCTGTTCCGGTGTGAAGTATTGCCGCACCTTCGCAAGTACTCCAAGTTTTCTTGCAGCCGCTTTTGCCTTGGATTCGATGAACCGCCCGAAATTGAGTTTGGAGGAAATATCAATTCCCAACAACTGAAGGTGGTCAGTGTATTCCAAGGATACATTTTGGAAAGTAGGAGCCAAGGTGAACGGGCTCCTCTTGGCGGTGAACAGACACGTCTGTGTTTTAGTGGCGTTGAATCTCACAAGATTGGCATCGCCCCATTCGGACACTGCCCGAAGTGTGAGATTCATACGCTCCACCATGGCCACTCTTTCAGACTGTATTTCGTCCCTATTGGCCCGACTAGTCGGTAAGTACCTCTCCACTACTGTGCTGTCGTCTGCGTACCCATAGATACCGGGCATGAGCAGATCATTTATGTGCAGCAGAAAGAGAGTAGCGGAGAGTACAGACCCCTGAGGAACTCCGGCGTTTGTTGCCATCGATTCTGATGAACAGCCTTCGACGACAACGCGGAGAGACCGTTCACTCAGGAAGTCCTTTACCCAGTCGATGAGGCCAGGGGATATACCGTACGCTGAAAGCTTGCTTAAAAGGCCAGCATGCCAGACCCTATCAAAAGCCTTCGAGACATCGAGGGAGACGGCAAGTGCCTCCCCGTTTCTCTCGAGGGCCTCGCCCCATACGTGAGTGACATACGCTAGAAGGTCCCCAGTTGACCGATTTCGGCGAAATCCGTACTGCCGGTCGCTGAGGAGATCGTTTTGTTCTAGGTATGCCATGAGACGCGAATTCAATATACGTTCCATAATCTTGCAGATTATGGAGGTAATTGAAATTGGGCGGTAATTACAGGGGTCAGCACGGCTGCCTTTCTTAGGCACAGGCTGCACGTTGGCAAGCTTCCAGGATTTGGGTACTACTCCGGTCTTGAAAGAGAGGCGGAACAGACGTGTCAACACAGGAGACAACTCAGGTGCACAGGTTTTTAAAACGGTCGCTGGAATTCCATCAGGTCCACTGGCTTTTTTCACGTCTAGACACCGCAGAGTTTTGAGAACCTCTTTGTTAGTGATGCGGACCTCTGGCATTGAGATACCGCAGTGAGGTATTACTGGTGGTACGTTATTGCCAGTGTCTAGACGAGAATTTTCGGCAAACAGAGACGCGAACAAGTATTCCATCGCTTGACGTACCACATCGGTTATAGCATCCGCACAGCTCGACGGATCTTCAGAAGAAAAGCATACCTGCCGCCAAGGATAAGATGCAAAGAAGTGCCGCATCTCATCCCATTCTGCTGACCTGTAGTGCCATACTCGACGAGTACCACGAGGTTCGTGCTCAGGAGGAGAATATGACGCCACAGACTTCACCAGACAGTGATCAGAGGTACCCAAAGGGGACGAAACCTGCACGTCATATCTGTCTGGATCGGTTGTCAGCAGAAAGTCCAGGCAATTGGCTGTATGACCGTCAACATCAGGCACCCTAGTCGCTTCCTTCACCAGCTGGGAGAGACCAAACGATATGGCAAAATTCCATACTTCTTTCCCAGCATGGTCGGTCTTCTGGTATGGGAACAGCCAGTCCTGATGACATGCGTTAAAATCCCCCAGAAAGACCAACTGAGCTGTAGGGTACCGATGAAGCGCTTCATCAGCTGTCACACTGAGGTGTTCAAATAACCGAGTTGTCTCCTGGTCACCGCTGTGCGATCGGTAGACACAGCAATACAGGATCTTATCAATTCCTGTGTCTACTAAAACCCAAACTGTAGAGAAGGCGGGGTCTTCAAGCTGACGGAGACGCTGAGAGCAGATGTCGTTGCGGGTGTACACGCAGACTCCAGCACGAGGCCGGAAATTGTGCTCAATTGTGTAACCCGGATAGTCCAGGTACGCCACGCTGGAAGGACAGCTAATCTGCGTCTCCGTCAGGAAGAGCAAGTGAGGCTGCGCAGTCTCGAGGTGGTGGTGGACTGAAGAGAGATTAGAGTGCAAGCCACGTATATTAGTGAGGTGCACTCTGAGCGAGGGGAAGTGCAACCGCTGTGGAACCAATTTTCTCTTGCTCTTTCTTGTCATGATGCATAGATATTGAGTGAATAGTATGGGGAATGGCAGTTAAATGAGGCGATGCGTGGTTGACCATGTGATGGAGTTGGAGTTGCCGTGCCATTAGGGTCTTAGCTTGGAGACCGCGGGGACGCCCGAACCCCCCCGGAGATCGCCATCTGGTCCCCTCGTCCGGTCGCCAACCGGCATGATGGAGCCACCCCGGGATTTTTCGTAGTTGGCGGGGCAGCCTTTCGTGGGTGGCTGTCCCACTACTTGGGCCCCCTACTGACTACGGTCGGCCAGCGGTGCACCGTGCTTCGGATCCCGCTGCCCTCCAGAGCTAAGCTCCCGACACAACAAACAAGCCAACTCATCGCGACCGGTTTTACTCACGCAACGCAACTATTCAGACCCATTCCCCGATCGGCTTCATCAGACATCACGCCGGAACACGACGGATCGCTTGGCGGCATGGCTTTGTCTGATGGGTGGTAACCGAAGCCGGCAGCCGATGTTGTGGCCCACCACCGGAGATGAATAAAGGAAACAAATAAAGGAATTATTTTATAGATATTAATTTATAAAATAAATCGATAGCTAAATAAATATAAAACTATATAGGTAGATACAACGTTGACAAAAAGCTTTCGAAGTACAATACAAGCGATTAGCTATGCACGTTGTGAAATAGCGGTTTGTATGGCATGAACGGCCATATGGCTATGGACATCCTAGTATGGCGACTTCGAACAAGTTCCCACATTAGTGATCTGGTTTACACCTTAATGTACATATACCTAACTTTTGATGTAACTTTTCTTTGACTAAAAAGTTGTGTAAGTAACAGCAGGCTAAAGTGAGTATAGTTGCTTTTGATGGTTCTAAATTTATGGTACTCTGGAGAACACCAAAACGTTTGGCGAGTATACCAAAAGCACACTCAACTGTAGACCGAGCACTTGACAAACGTTTGTTGAATATTTGCTCGTTAGGACTACAAGTTTTTTGTGAGTATGGTTTCATTAAATTCGGGCCTAAAGCAAAAGCTTCATCAGCCACGAATACGTATGGATATAAACCTGTTGTATTTGGTAGATTCTTAGGGCTGGGTAAATTCAGTAATCCTTGTTCATAATGTTGCCAAAATTTAGAGTAAAAAAGGACACCACCGTCAGATATCCGGCCGATTTTTGATAACTGCTGTCTGTCATTCTAAAATAATTTTTAAAGTCATCTTTTTCGGTGAGTCTTAGTTCCTTTATTAATTGAAAATGACTTAATTGGCCTTTTTTTCGCATCCAGTCTTTAATCCACCGTTTCTTTTTCGATTGGTTTTTGTTTTCTAGCAAAGATATTATGATAAACAAGAATGCAGCTTTTTTCTTTCTGTCCATTTCACAAAACACTTCCGCGCAGTTCGAGGGTCTATACAGGATTGAACCAGTTGTTGTTAGTTTATATTGGCAATAATATTTTGCAGTATGCGGGACCTTATATTGATAATTATTATTGACAATTTTATTTTGCCAATAATATTGCGTGTGTGCGGCTAGCCTAACAGTTAGTGAACGGTCATTATCACAAAGCCAAGTTCTTAACAAATCACAAGCACCTCCCAGATTAGTACATCTGAATCTTAAAAGGGACACTTGCTCTCTTTGTGTATTCGACATTGCAATACCGAGTTCTGCCAGGAAATTTTCGACTTAGTGCCTACTTTGCCCTTCCTCACTTACACCACTTGCCCGGTCAAAGCTATTTCTCATCTATTAGATTTCTGGAGAATTTCAAATTTTTTGTTTTATTTTTTAAGAAGGAGCACCGATTGAGTAACAATGGTATAAATACTTGACTACTTTAACTTCTAAGACGTACTAATAACTTATCAATCAATATATCGAAGCAATGCTTTTATCACCAGTTGATACCACATTGGACATCATACACCTTACGATATTCTTGCTAAGAAAAGTAATAAATTCCAAAGCCATATTTCTCATTGATGACGACCATTTACCATAATGGCTCGTCTATTCGTTTGTCGGCTATTAACATATAAAAGATATTAATTTGTTTCTATTATAAAACTTTTGACCTATAAACTTTTACGGTAGTAAACTTAGCTTTTATTTAATATTATTATATAGCTTATTAACCTTTCTATTGTGAAGAACAACTTTCAAAATATTAGTGCTCTTCTAAGCCATATATAAAACTAACGGGTTTATATAACCGCAAGCAGCCCACAAACATCGAAACGTCAGCTGCGATGACACGCGTTCAAAATTGGAACGTCTCATTCGGCGTTCTACGGTTTCCGAAATCGATACCCACTCGATTATCGGTATCGAGTTGCGACAAGTTAACGAGGAAAGTAATATTCGACACTGCCGGTGCGTGTCGCATTAGAAAAAAAAATATGACAGCTTGTTCGAATATACAGGACGTAATCACCTCATAGCACACGATGTTACTTTTACATCTACCTACTTGAACATTTAAATTTTACTACAAGATTGATAACTTCTAACTCCATACTAATAAACATTTCATTATTTTCAAAGATTCAAATACATAAACTGTAAGTTTTATTATATTGTTCAAATAATTGCAATTTCAACGAAAAAGTTATGGTATCGATTTATTTGTATTATTTGGAATAAAATTTTACGACACCTAATAAACTATTGCGCCCTGTATAATACACGTCCTACAAAATAATTTAAACATGACTGCCTGTGTGGAGATGCAAGTATTATATATGAACATCGATGTTTTATTTCACTTGTAGGAATTTAATACCGTAAGTAATCTATACCAATGTTTTTATTTATTTTATCCATATATTTAATTACATATTTAATAGCATAGAGATATTTTTTAAACATTACTCTCTTGGTTCAATTTTGCTTTTATTTACTTACAAATAACTAATCACATAAATGATATTTGGCAATAAAGTCTGTTTACAAGTCTGCAATAAACATCTAAGAAAATAGATCATAATAATAAAATAACAATTATTATATTTAGGAAGGTAGTAATAAAAGTTCTGATTACTTTGGACGCGGATTTTTTGGATGTGTGTGTTAAGATGAGATTTAATAATACCTATAGCCCAGCGACTAATAAAGATAGAACCAGCCTATTCCAATAATTAAGCACCTAAAGTAGAAGAAATAACTGTACAAATATTTAGGTATGTGAAAGACTTGTGTAAAAGAAGGAAAATAATACGACTATTTTTACGTTTTACTGTAGTATTTTATTATTTTCTGCTCAATGACAATCCATGGAATACAATACCAAATCAAATTCCGTCAGCATCACATCTTTCTTTTTAAAATAACATCAGTTCATGCAAAAAGTATTGTCAATGGGTACAGATAAAGCTAAGGTTATGGCTTTGGCTTATATTGACACCTTCCGCTTCACCGTCTGGCTGACGGCTGCCTGGCTGTGGCTGGAGGGAATCGTCAATATGGCAGGCGATGGCTTTGGATTTGGCTTTGGCTAAGGCCAGACTTAAAAACAACAACTTAAAAAGGCGGTCGGTGACGCGTTGGCAGGCAGCTCCTTTAGGAAAAATTAGCTTGCGGTTCATCAGCTTACGTCACGTCCGTTACACTAGCTTTTATGAGCAATTTCGCTTGCTTTAAAGAGAAATCTGGTCACAAATAATGATGTTCCTGTTAATCCCTTTTCCTTTTAGGGCTTAGGGCAAATTATTTCGTCACTCCATGCAAATTCCGACCATGTCCTTTATATCTTATGGATATTCCATGGGAAGTGTTCATTTTCCGGAACAGCAAGTATTCTAAAATCTGTAGGCAAAATTTTTCTTAAATCCGATAAGCCGTTTCACCGTGATTGACCCACCAACATCTGAACATGTACACATCCTAATAGTAGATACAACATTTAGAAAATTGTATTTGTAGGATAACTGATTATTACCGGGTTACTATATAATGGTATGTTATTTATGGTGTCCACGCCACCCACGACACAGGGAATCCTATTCGAGGGAATTTGTTACACCGCATTTACCCATACCGTAAAACAAGCGAGCCCTTGCCCGAAAGTTCCACAAAAGAGATTCCAAACCGAAATCCGATTTAATCACAATCTATGTGTAGAAAGATTAAAACCATTAGGAAACCAGCCATGAAACCATGAGTTTTCATGGCTTACTGCAACAATGCGAGGCGACCGCACGCCACCCGGATATGTAGGTAACGTTTATTAGAAAAGTTCCTGTTGCCAACTCTGGCGCGAATTGTGAGCGAATGGCGATATTTCAGACATGGACGCTAGCATGTAAGATGTTCAAAGCTTCATTCGTCCTTGAATTCAATTCACCTCACATGCTCGTAATAGAATTTAAATTTTTCTTTATGGAATTTAGATAGCAAACGAGCATGCAGCACAAACCTTTCGCTGCCGCCCATAACAAAATCTCAGCCGTACTTATCTTGCTTTCATACACTTAGCTAACCTAGCCAGACTTTGCTATTCACCTTGGATGACACTAGTTTTTGTTAATTGACGAGGGGGAAATTAAACTTGGTACCACCTCAGCTTAGGTAATTGAAATATCTGAGCTATTTTTAAGGCCAGTTGGGTAAAGGCGAGTGCCTGTATACTCCAACCTAAAACATTTTCAGCTCTAGCGGCATTACATGCATTTCGCCCTTACTTTAGCCAAGTATTAAAAAAGAACATACTATTCCAGTAAAATGGTTCGGCCTTAATATTTACATTGTGTCAACATGGATACAATATGAACAATTTAGAATAAGTAAAGAGTCAACCGAATTTTTGTTGTAGTATTATGTCTGAACTTTGCGGCTATTCCGCTATTCTCTGTCAGATTGGGGCACACATAAGAATGCCAAGAATGGTCTAAGCCGAACATACCTGGGTGCGGGTGCTAGTTTGTGCATAATTCATGCTGTGTCAGTTACTTTGATCTCTCCGCTAATTTCGGACAAGTTATGCTCAAATTAATTCAAGGGATTCGGGGAATAATATGGCTGAATTGCTAAAAATGTAGGTACGTAAATAATAATATTTTTTGTGGTTATAACAAACAGGTTTATGAAGGGCTGTTGTTAAAACAGTATAAAACAATGTACTTTAATAACCTAAACACCAAAAATGTAACTTTTTAAGACGCTACACAGTATCGTAGTTTTATTAAATAAGCACATTCAATTATAAAACGTGTCGTCCAACGCCAACAACAATCTTCGTAAAGAATATCCCAGAATTATTCGGAAATAAATTAATTCCATGTAATCATTCCAAATTGAAACGTTGGTAATTTTAAAAGGAAAAACGCGTAAAAGTTTCTGAATAAAACAATCTGAGAAGAATAATCTTAATTATCTGGCGCGGCGCGAACTTTTAATTACGTCATCAACGTTCCAACAAAGTTAATATATTGAAAGCCCCGCGGCCACCGTTGTTATAACTTATAACTTAATAGTTTTTTTTCACTTTCAGTCCGTAGTTCCTCCCCGAGGTACTACTTTCTGCAGAAAAATAAATAGCGTTGAGTAATTTAATAGGGTTGTGTATTTTACCTGAGGCAGACTTCGTAACACACTTTTTTCTAACTTGCTAACTTTTGTTACCGTTTAATTGAGCTTCTACGTGATGAACCTACCTAACAGTATTCTTATCCTTAATGATACAGCTTACTTAAGTATCTTGAACATTATATCTACCTCATTTTACAAACTAACCAACTAATATTCTAATAAGACCTGTTAATTATTCTAGCCATCCCAGTCACCAGTTGAATCCTATTCTGCGTTGATGACAGCAGTCAAAGTCGTATCACCATAAAAAATTGTCGTATTTGACTTGTAGTAAATATATCACAGACGCGTTACCAACTTTCAAAGAATCAGTTAAACTTACATCGCTACTTTCATTCAAAAACAAAGGACCATTCCAAAACCGACACATACACAGCGCACGTATAACATTACGCATTTAGTTCCACTCGGGCGGGCAACCTCGCGGATATTTAATTCAGTGTACAACATCTGGGATGCAATGTACATTCGGCTATCACTTGGAATAGTAATGCGCTTTGTCCTATTTGGGAACAAGCCAAGATATTCCATGCACTGTAGGATCTTGGAATCGATTAAGTAAAGATAAATTTTTGATAAGGTTTTAATTAGGTACAGGCAATTATGACAATTAAATAAGTAACAGTAAAGTTCAGTTTTCTACAATTTGTTTTATAACGGAGATGGGAAACTTGTCATTCGACGTTAATCTTTCGAAGTTACAAGGGTACACTTAAATCCTAAGGAAGTTTAATTAATTAATTGGCCAACTACCTTACAATAGAGAGTCGAACCCAACTGTGGGACAGTAATAACTGAAATAAGTAAAGACCTTCAGAAGGTAAGTAATTTTTATGTTTCAGGTCAATGATATAGTATAACATACATATAATATACATATAGCAGAAGATATGCCACAAGTCACAAACGTAAGAAACATAAAGAGTCAAATTATCTTAACATCTCAAAAACACTATTATTATTATTGTTGGTTATTCAAAACCGTGATGTTGAATTTCATTTTCTAAAAAAAATACCGCAACAATTTAATTTTTTTCCTACAGTAAAATGATCAATATTCTAGAATTTATCAACGCTTAAATATTTGAAATTGCTCTCCTGTGAAATTATGGTTTTGAAAATATCACGTTTTTCTTGTAAAGAGGGGGCTTTCATAATTCTCTTTCTAACTTTGATAGTGACAGGTACGTGTTCGGAACGATTGCAAAAGTACAATTTGCGTTGCATGAACATGAAGTAGGTATCTATAGTTATAATATTTTTGGTTTAAGTATATAGTGTTTCGTTTTGAAGATATGCGTGATGATGGGCTGTTGGAAAAATATTTTAATTAATTTAAATAGTGCACGATACTGAGTGGTAATTAAATTGACGACAATAAATTAGCTGTAACATAGTATTTAAATAATCTAGTTATTTCCACTCTATTAATTATTATTTTAACTTCACAAAGTGTACGGTAAGGGCCAAGTCACCGGGCCAGATGGGATATAACCAATAAAATAATGTCACGCGCTCATTAAAATTAAAACACCAAACCTGCAGTGTCCAATATTATAATAATGCTGAAATCCTTTTTAGCACGAAATCGCAATTAAATTTAAATGTCATCCCTTTGTACCCTTAATTGATAAAATACGCAAATTATGGGAATAATTACAATTTCACTGCTATACCTATCATATGACGATGTTGTAATTGAATATATCAATTTTGGATTTGTTAACGGACTTCTAAAAAGGGTAGGTTCTCAGACTGATGGGTGAACTGGTTTAATAATTATTTTTCAATCCAAAGTAGTGCTTGTCATCTGGTCCGGTATAAATCAGAGCGACAGCTGACGAGTAGTTATTGAGTCATCTTTAACTATTAGTACGTAATTATAGAGTAATTAAAATTGGAATTAGTTATAATGTTTAGATTTCATAATTCTATTTCTAACACTGTTTATATTTGTGATAAGTTAGACAAAGTAAGTTAGACAGTTTTGAGCAAAAAATGTAAACTTTTTAAATTTTCGTATCACGTTAAAAATTTATTCTAAAAATTGCAATAAATTTAACTCCAACAAAACGCAAACACATACATTTAGTTTATAAGCTGATAATTTCTAATTAACGGAACGCACCAATTTAACAACGCAAAAGGTATTTCAAAGATATACCTCATTTAAGTATCCGTTCACCATTTAACTAGTGAGGTTCTGAAATCAATTAAAAATAAATTGATTGCTCTTGATGATCCACTTGAACTGTTCATTCCGTATTCTATCTACACAGCCTTAATTCTATAGAGATATAATTAAAAATGCTAAACGTACTCGGAAGCATACTTCGTATAATGTAATTCTGCTATAATTTGAGGTATTAGGTAAGGTAAATAATTAAGTAATACTTATGCATGCCGTCGAGTGCGCAAAAATTCAATGGTATGTGAAGTCCGCCAATCCGCACTTGGCCAGCGTGGTGGACTATAGCCTCAACCTTCTCATTCTAATAAGAGACCTGCGGTCATAAGTTGGCCATGATGGGTTGAAATGACGATGACGAATAATGATGTATAGGATTCGAACCCCTTTCAGGTTCACTGTTTTATTGATCAATATGTTTGTTGTTTGTTTTGACTAATTAATCTACTGAAATAGAATATTACACCAGTTGAAAATTGTAATTAATTATAAAGTTTTCATTGAATTGCTCTTACTTACCTACTTGAAATGTTGCAAATTATAATGATTATTTACTTCTGAATTACGGGCGGAGGAACATAAATTAACCTTTTGGATTTTGACGTCAACTTTTTGGCAGTGTTGGGCCAGGAATAATGACTCCTATTACACTCTAGTAAACCAATAAGGTCTAAGGGTACCTTTCCACTACAGCTAAAGCTATCCACCATGAAATTTCTTCAAACCCGGCCCCCGCAGAGTAGACTAATTGATGTCAAACCTACCTATCCTTAGCCACGTAGCTTAGCTTTGCATTGGTCGGAATGCACCCTAAAGGCCGGTCAAGTCTTCTAATATTAGATGACAGGATTGAAATTATTATTTTATCAAAAACCATTTCCTTGAAACTCCGTGCCCAAAGTTGCCTATTAAATTTAATACAACATTCTATTGTTAATGCTAAACACTCATAGGTTAAGCGCGACCAAAATTACAAATAAGTAGGTACCTAGACAAAAATTCAGATAATTTTATTTTTGGGTTTTGCTTCTTTAATAAAAACGAAATGTAACATTTTTCACATTAATCATCCGTGTACAGCAAACTGTTACGCATTTATTATACCTGTGTATATGTAGATAAGTCGTCAATTACCTAATTAGATCACTCAAACTGTACATTTCAAAGGAATTAATTAAATTCAATATTCTAATTACTTTCTCTGCTATCGTTGTGCAAAATG
Source organism: Hesperia comma (assembly GCA_905404135.1). Classification (NCBI taxonomy): domain Eukaryota; kingdom Metazoa; phylum Arthropoda; class Insecta; order Lepidoptera; family Hesperiidae; genus Hesperia; species Hesperia comma. The sequence goes on along the minus strand of FR990019.1, from coordinate 19,173,363 downwards.
TAACGTACCTTAATTAAGCCAGGGACATGTATCGAGAACAATGAGAGGTTTCTAAGATTTATTTACGTTGTCATACGATAGTTCATTTGGAGTCACGCTACACTGCGTTAATGAACTCAGTCAATACATCAGCTTTGTTGAGGATCGTGGGGAACATTGTAAAATACGAGTATTATACCCGGGTTTGAACTATAAGATTGTTTTGTATTATGACACAATAATATTGAATAATTAACTTCTTGATTTTTAGATATTCACGTGGTTTTTAAATACTACGTCGTGTTTATGTGAATTGACAAATCTTGGTCGACTATTATACTTTCATAAAATAAAAAAATCATCATAGTTTAATTTTCTTAAGTGTGCAATTAACAATTTACTTAACGAAAATAAAAAATAGCAATTTTAATAGCAACATTATTTTATTAAACTATAATAAATCACCTTAAAATTACTGATAAAAAATGATTAGCTCTATGATTAACCTAATGATTAGCTCTGAGCTACAAATATTTACTGTCTTATAAATAAACGTGGTGTACAGATATTCAGAGTTTAAATGTTTTAGGTTATTTAGGTATTTTGAGTTTAAATGACAGGGACCAAAAAATTTAAACCTGGATTAACTTTACGTCGCGTTTACTAATAAGGCCCTTAGTGCTTACCTTACGCCCATATAACTACAAGCCTCTACACGTGACTACAACCGTCATGTAACGAACGAAACATCGTGTCGTTGTCGGCACCAACAAAAGTTTCCATCGCGTAGTTGGGAACACCGAAAAAGCTTTTCACTAGAACGCGCTAAGCCGGGAAACAAAGCGTTGCACGGACACCGTACACGTATACGAATACCGTGTGAATGGCACGAATACTGTATACGTACCATTACAATGTAATCTGCTTTCAGGTGCTTACTTTATGGCAATGTAACGTATACGGAGTATGCTCTTTTTATACAACCGACACAAAAACTGTGATGGTATGTATATACGCCGTTCGCGTCCGAAATGGAATTCGTCCTAATTGCATGCCACATAATGCCAACTTGAACCCCTGTGATAACCTTTATAGATTTACGTCGAGAATTTAAAATGCCTTAAGTAAATTTTGCTTGCAAGCTAAATTGAACGGTGAACACACGTAATAAAGTTATTTTTAGCAGGGAGTGGATTCTATATCGGCGATTCAAGTAGGTATACTACGTAAGAGAATCTATCCTTAAAACCCTTTTATGAATTTTAAAGTGGGTACACGCTGTTTCTCTGCAATCTTTACAAGTTTAATCCAATGAACCAATTTAAATTAAATTTTGTTTGATCATAGTTTGAAACCCTAGGGCTAGGGTATAGAATAGTTCTTATCCGGAAAATAAGTTTCTTTGGGATCTTATTTAGCGGTATTATGTCGCCTTTCGACTGACGCATGCGAAGTCCCAAGCAAAGTCTGATCACTAACACCTAATAACGTTATCAATTGCGTGTTGCCCGTCTAAAAGAAATCAATATCCCATCTTAACAAGACGTAAGTTCCCTAAGGTGAAGGAAGGAGTGTGTGGTTCATCATCATCATCGCAACCCATGATTGTCACACTGCTTGGCACGGGCCTCTTCTCATAATGAGAAGGTTAAGGCCACAGTCCACCACGCTAGTCAAGAGCGGATTGGCGGACTTCACACACCTTTGGTTTTTATTGTGAACTCTCCGATATGCAGGTTTCCTTGCGATCTTTTCCTTCACTCTTGTAGCATGTGTCATTTAAATGCTTAAATTGCATATAACCCTGGCCATGTCCTGGGATTACTGGTAAACTTTACTTGTACTATTACTTGCCTGGTCGACATAAAATACATACAAGAGAAGTCATCAATAAATAAATTTAAATAAGTATAATTTACGTTGCACCATAAGCAGTTTTCCCCAATCCCGAACCCTTGCATTCAACAAGCAGCAAACACCATAAGTTGTTTCGCCAATTTCGCATAAGTATCGTTATGTTTTCCTTAAATTTGGGTTCAGTACGTGACCCGGAGGGGCTCGGCGACTTACGAGCGGTTTCCGAGAGACTGAACGGAAAACGTTGCCGATACACGGTTTAATATTTTAATGACATGATGTAACTAGATTTTTATATATGAAATGGATGTATTTAAATATGCAAGATTATTTGAGGGTATTGAACATGCTGTTCGCTCCAGGCTCAAATCTGTTGTTCTCCTTTCACCCGCTGTAAAAAATCTGCCAATTCGCACTTAACCATTAAGGTGGACATGGTGGTGGCCTAAAGCCATCGGTCTCGGTTGTTATCGTTAGACAGCAATCTTTAACTTTGTCGGGGTCTTTGGGTGACATTAAAACTTTCGATTGGGTTAGGCACTAACCTCTCCACCAATCCGCAATAGAGCAACGTGATCGAGTATACCCTCATAGTATAGCCTCATCAATGTCATGTCAAAACGTCCCAAGACCCAATAACAAACGTTTATATGGCACATGATGTACCACACCCAGAACTCGAACCCAAGACCGCTTGTCAGACAAGGTACGTATTAAAGCATAAATAAAGTCGCAATATCACGGAAGGTGCTTCGTGTTTTACATAAATACAAAATACAATACATGACCCAGTAAAGGTGCTTCCAAAGCACTATAACACGTGACAGGACTATTTCCAATAACTTCTTGCTCGCAAAACTAAGGCTTCGCATCGAACCCTTGCTCTAATGCTACGTAACTGTAACAGTCTTTAAGTAATGAGCTTATTGGGTTATCGTTACTTACGGTATCTTATACAAGTTATTAAGCACGCTATGTTGCTACTTACCATCAGGTGGGATCGCGGTCTTTTGGTAGATACATTATTCTTTTTCTCAGTCGATACGGTGTTGGCAGAACCATCCAACCTTGGCAGGCCATGACATGGCCATCATGTAGCTTCTTTTGGGGCTGACGTCAGTCGCCTCACATTTTCTCACTTTTTCTGTTGACCGTCATACTGGTGCATTCATGTACAAGGCCATCCGCCGAAGATTGATTTGGTCAGTCCAATGCATGGGTGACCAACCTCGAGATCTTACGGCTTCTATGTACCGTTCCCAAGGTAATTTATATGGGTTACAAAAAACTTGTGATGATGATGTGTTTTTTTACCTTGACACGAGATATTCTTGTGTTTGGATGAATTAGTTTTTTTTGTATTTTATACGCACAAAAATCCATAGACGAAAACTAGACTAGACCAAGCCTTTATCAATCCAACAATTGCTTGCAATTCACACAGGCCGTAAGATATGAATATATCGTTATTTTAATAGTACACCGTCATACTTTTCCCGAAATCTGGTGTGCCCCAAAGGGTCTTGTAAGTTACGAGCGAAGTTTGAAACGTGCGGATACAGATACACTGGTCCGGACAAGGGCGCCAACTTGGAGCTACTTCGTTACACGCCAGTTGGCCCTGATTTGTTGCGTGCGTGACATTTCAATTTGGTTTGTTAGGATGGTAGTAATCTTGTTTTTAAGTTAGGAAACTTTTTAATTAAAAACTGTATGGGTATGTTTAATAGATTAATTGTTTTATGGAAGTAAACATTGCCCTGGACATTGAGATTTGTTGTCGAAACACATATTGAAGACGTTTACCTTCACCTGTTATTATTTTATCATATTTTCCTAGTTTCCCATTTTCACTGTTTAGCTAAGTATTTGATACCATGCAGTTTAAGCTTAATCGATTTCAATGCGGTTCACAAATAAACAACATAAGCTAATAATATGAAAATAATTATGATGCAGGTAGTACTCAGAGAAATTTCTAGAAGCGAAGCGTACCTACGCATTTTACTAGTAACAAGTAAAATTTATGTCGCGCAATAAGTATTCAACATAAAGTTACTTACCAGTAATAAATAGGAGGCCTCTGCTGGTGCCACAACAATAAAATTATTTTACGTACAGTTGGAACTCAAGAATTCTGTAGACAAACATAAAATTTACTAAAGAAACACGAAAACCTAAATGTTTACAGCACTACATTAATCCTATCCGCATTGGTTTCTGGGAACAAAATAGCGTCTAGGAAGATATTACTATGCAATTCTGTGAATTATGGCGGCGGTGCAAGCAAGTTATGGCGGAATTAATGGCGTGTGAATAATAAATTAACATTTGAGTTTATCTAAATGTCCGGACTTCCTCGTTCGAAGTGAAACGGAGAGAAAGGTGACTGGAATATTCGATTGTGAAGTTCAAGCACGGGAAATATTGTGGTCGGATTAAGAATTTAACACGGACTGAGCAGAACTTTACGTTAGTGAAAATATATTTTTAGTATTTTGTAGAAATGCTCCTTCTCAAAAGGTTTTATAGAATGAATAGAAGGCGATATAAACTATCGTCTCGAATAATAATTTTATGTTAGAAAAACTTTGTAACTTTATTATCCTCGTTATAGTAGATAGATGTATTTTCGAAACATAGATGACAAAAAACAGATACTAATAAAAATAATATTTTATTCGTTATAGTTAGGTACCTGTAATTAATTGACAAAAATATAAGGATGTTTAAAGTTCATTGTAGTTCCTTAATGAATCAGTTTTAATACATATAATTTGTTATTTTTATTCTTAATGCCCTTCAAAGTTAAAATCTCCTTGACTCCGATAAAAAGAAATTGTAATCCACAAACTTCCAGGATCGGGTTTCAGACTAACATTGGCCACGATTAATTTGAACGTCAAAAGCGCCACCTTCCTGTGGGAACAAAGCGATGGAACAGAATGCCCATCAATCATTCGCTTTGTTCTTGGAAACTCGAAGAAATTGTAACTTCATCAACTGTAACCGCGGTATTGTCTAGCCAATTGTCATCGTCCTGAACTTCAATGGGAGTTTTTACGTCGATATTTCAGTATTATTCGTAGATCATTTCTTGCTGTTTTGTTATCTCAAAAACGTTATTAATGTTTGATCCTCTCATTACAAATTTAAGTTATTTTACTTTTAAACTAAGGGAAAACCCAGATCTAACACCCAGACTGATATTTGTACGTACTTTAATAGGTGTTGTGATCAGATGTCAACGTAATACAGGATATACTAATTCAGATTAGAATTTGGAGCTTCTTAAGTCTGTGCGTAACTATTTTCTATAGCCATTTACGTAATAATCGAAAGGTAAAACTATAAAAGGAAAACAAAAAGCGCTAAAACATTACATCTTCAAAGCCATGACCGGATTCTTGGTTCAAAACGGAATTATTCACAATTTATAGCTCACTTTGTTTCCGGGGCCATTGGCGGCCCTTTGAAATTTATAAGTTGTAAAACCCTTGTTGCGGTCGCAGTTACATCTGATTGTGTTTGCTATTGCTTTGTACAATGTTTGTGGTCAAATGAGGGAATTGTTTCTTCGTCTTCTTACTTTGCGTTTACACGAACTGTTAATTTCTTTTTTACTTTTATGTGGTTGAAATTTAGCACCTAGTATTTACATGAGTATCGTTTACTGCCCACTTGCAAGTTTGAATTGCAATTATATTAACATTACTGCTCTAGCACGTATTGAAGATTATTTTATAGAATATTATAACTCAAATAAAGTGACCATCTACAATTACAAGTTGCCTGCTCTGTGATCGAAATTCGGCCGCCATTCATTCTTCCAAACGGGTACTATGGGTATATTTTATATAAACAATGACGCTATGACTCATAAGGTATATAGAATCAGTTGCTGTAGATATACATTTGTTAAATTTATATACATACATCTCTCTATACACGACAAAGACCTAAATTCGTAGCAAGCTGCGCCAAAAAAGGATAGTTCACCGCAAAATACATATTAAGCAACATTCACAAACACGTCCCTAGAATATACTGGATTATTAGCTAAAAGCAAAGCAATGTCGCGCGGTTGGATCACTTGGCGGATAAAATACGCGCGCTAAGAAATTCATGCGCGATCTTGGTAAGGCGTCTGATAAACAGGGTGGTAATATACAGCGTTATTAACGTAATGCGTTATAGCGTTTTTGATGCGTTCTACGTGGCTGCCTCAAACGTCTGCCGTCTTTGTAATATTATATTGGCTGCCCATTGATGGCCCACTACTGAGCAGGGGTCTCTCCTCGTCATTGAGGAGGCTAGAGCAAACTGCACCATGTTTCTCCAGTGCGGATTGGTGAAGGGGTTAGTCAATACATTGTATTGGCTTCAACCCATAATGGTCCATATCTGAGCACGGGTCTCTCCTCGTCATTGAGGAGGCCTAGAGAATACCTACTCCACCACGCAATTCCAATATGGATTGGTGAACGGGTTAGTGGCCAACTCACATTATATTACATAAACTTAATCCAAAATTATCAAAATCTTGAAACATTTCTTCAGAACATTTCTTCAGAACAAAATCTAATGTTAAAAATAATCACTAAGCATCTTTAGCCTTTATGTGATGTTATGTAAATGCTTGGAAGCTGCAAGAAAACTTTGAAGTTAAATTTTTAATGAGCAACAAATTAGGTTCTTGAGCCAGAAAATATCACGGCACACATTCATAGTAATATAAAAATTTTGTCGCTTTATTCAGCAGAATTAGGTTACAAACTTAGTTTAAAACAACTCTTTCGGGCGCAGTGCCCGTGTTTTAAGAAGTTAAAAGCAAAGAAAACGCATTTTTAGCATACTTAACATGAATATTTTTAGAGTATTATGCAATTTTTTGTGCATTAAAAAATTATTGGATGGAAAAAATAATAAAAAGTTAACTTAACTACAGTAGTTTAAAGAAAAATTTCTCCTCTAGGCATCTACATTCAAAATTTGCAATTATTAAATTTTAGTACAACGACTATAAATGACCTACTTGGTACATTGCACGTGAAGCGAGGAGGGTTCAATAATAAATAATAATAATTGAATAAAGCATAATGTTATATAGCCTAAAGCCTTCCTCGATAAATGGACAACTCAACACAAAATAATTTTTCAATTCGCACCAGTTCTACCTGAGATTAGCTGGTTCAAATAAACAAACAAATTCTTCACATTTATTCCCAGGTCGTGAATATTTATGATGTTTTATTTCTCTTTCAATTCCACATATTATCTCACAGGGATATTACAGTGCTTGGGTATAAGTGTGTTTGTTTATGTGAACCTATTCAAACATCACTTTTAGCTGTAGAAATAATGTGTCAAATTATCTTCTCGGTTGGACATAATATATGTGATCCCATCACAGCTGTCTACATGGAACTTCTACTATATAAGTATATAAAAACTCTAATTTGGGGCTATGAGTGGGAAGTGATTGTATTTATTTATTTTGCTGAAAGAAGACATCATCGTGTCATGTAGATACAAAAACCTAACCCAGCTAAATGTGATGTTCAAACAAAATTTATCAACAGACGCATTTATCTCAAATAACCCTCGATTTAAAAAACATATTCTTAACATTTTCGCGTCTAATCAATCTCGCAGCAGTTTCTTATTAATTTCTCTGCAAAATCGCCTCCACAACACGAGCAAAAAGATTCGCCCATCAAGCAACGTTGCAGTTTTTGCCCGCCCCTACCATTAAACTCATAATTATGATAATAACGTGGGATATACATTTTCGACACTGCTAAATTATAGTATTACCGTGCGATTGTTTAATGGTATGTAAATGAACGGGGATTCGACCACCTTAGTAGTGATGTTAATTCAGAACTTTGAAATCACACAAAACCCGCTTTTTTACATTAACTATCGATTTTAACCACTGACGCTAAAAAGGGGTATTATAAGTTTAACGTTGACTGTGTGTGAGTGTGTTTGTCTGTCTGTCTATGGCGTTGTAGCTCATTTCCAAAATATGTTGCAAACGAAATTCTACTTTAATTTTACAATCTTTAATGTATTTTTAAATTTAAAACTTCTCTGAATTCAACACAAATAATCAGAATTATTAAATAATAAACTGAAAACTTAATACTGCTACACATATCTAATAGTTTACTAGACACATATCAAATAGTTTACTAGATTTCACTTCGGCTCGTTTTCGAGTTATGATCCCATATCAATCGAGATTCCATAGTAGGGGCCCCATAATCCCCCGTGAGCGGGCTGTGCAGGGAACTCATTAACGGCGATATAAAAAGGTTTTATTACATATTTTTGTTTGATGTCGAGCTGCGCTGAAGTGGTTAAGCGATGCGTTCAACTTAACAATGTTATTTACGTAAGGTTTTTTAAATTCTGTTCTCTTTTTCTGTCTTCGTCTCTTTACACAATTTGAATTTAGAATAAGCGTGCCTTTTGCCAGTATTAATATGATGGGATTTTTTGGGTGTATCTGTGCCTCTTGTTTCTTTAAGTCCAAGCTAAGTGAGCTTACTTATGGTGCATCTTTCTGAGCTATGAGCGAGGCTACATCTCCAGGTTCCTAAAGTTGAAGGTCAGAGGGTTATTTACTTAGACTTTTCTGGCGAGTAGTTAGAACTACCATTCTTCTTCGAGGATCACTTTCGTTGCAATGCCGATTAGCTTCCAAAAGCTAGTAGGTACGTAACTGACGTGAATGTACGGGAATTTCGTTTTTCTTTCTGCACTCCACCTATTCATTAAGCATAAGGCAAAGATTGTAATGCCTTTGATAAGGTCCTGACTAGCCCTTTTCCTTGAGTCAGTAATCAACAAACAACTCGTCTATTTTATAGAATCGAATATGTTCTTTGAGTACAACATTACACTAGCTGTGAAAATAAATTCGATGTAACAATCTTAAAAGCATAAGACGAAAGAAAATTTAAATTTCACAGAAAACATCAAGAGACCTTATACTACCAATACCTTGCAACTTTTTCTTGTGTGCAACTAGAGTTACCTCCTCTGAAGCTATGTAACAGTCCCTAAGTTTCAGTAACAGTTAACAACGTTACCATACATTACAAGTACTAAGCAGACCACGTGCACGAATTTGCATAAGTACATCTTGATGTCGCAGACACACCTGCATTTTAATGCTTTAAAACTAATAAATACTGTTACAAAGACAACTTATAGACTATAAGATGGCATGCTTTAACTTTCTTTCCTTGTATTTTACACTGTTTTTAGAGGCGAACTACTTAGTTCTCAAGCGTAACACCGCACTTGTGATCGAATTAAAACAAGACTCTTACTCACAATAACTAACTAGACTAACCACCCTTATATTGTGTCGATTAGGTAGGTACCTACTTATGTTTACCAAAATGGATTGCTTTTGAGGGAAACCAATCGACGTTAATCATGGTCAAATTCAAGAGTAAGATATTAAAATTTCTTGAGGCCATTGACATTAAGTCACGACAGGGCTTTATCAGACCACAATGAAGTAGCGCAACGTATATTACCAATCTTAATTTGCAGACATAATTATGGTCTGAAACACAAATGGCGTAGATTCATTTTGTTCTGAAAATATTAGAAATTTGTAAAGGGTCTTCGTAAATATTTTTCGTAAAAGGCCGCGTTACGGTTACGGAAACCCAAAGGCTGCTTAAATATGGACTTGTTCCCAAATACACAGCATATTCGGTGTGTTGATTATAGAAGGCAGAAATACGTACATTTCAGAAAGAACCTTCGTCCTCATCAAACGTTTATTAAATCCGAATTAAATGGTAAGGCTTTGTGCACACTAAATATAACAGATTTTGTTTTAATTTTGTTGTTAAATAAGTGCACGAATATGCAATGTACCGGATGTTAGCTTGCACTTGTAACGCATATATCATGTTATCATCAGGATCATTTGTCGGAAATTAAACTTTTATTTTTATTATATTTTATTTGTCACGGTCACTTAACAATAGTTTAACATTTTGTCCATCAGTAAACAGCTCTAGTGAAAACTTGTATGCTTATTTTTGCCAAATAATATTTTGGTTAGAGAATTTCTGAATCCACCCAATTTGCAGGTGCAGATCTCAAAAGATGGCTTCCTGTACTGGAAATTATATTGCTCCGCTTCCTATCTTGGAGTACAATCTCCTTCAGACCGGAAGACGTTAGTCTAGCTCCCGTTCAGCTGCAAAATAAAAAGTTTCCTTGAAAATTCTTTTTACCAGCAAAATGTAAGATCCGCGGACGAAGTAAGATCATTTATTATCCCGCGAATATGTCTTCCTTTTATTATTCAACGGGCTTTTATAAAATACTAACATTCGTCACAGATAACAATAAAATGTAAGAGTGGAAAGAAAAAATATTTTCGTTTGCAGGTTGACAGTAATTTTAAGTTCATCTTGCAATTGTATTATTTTTCAATCATTTTTTGATAATTTTGCGATTTATTGTGCAATCTTTTACATTACAATAGGTTTCATTGCTTTTCTTTAATTTGTTAAAATATAATTTAGTAACAGACGCCCTCGCTTCGCTTCGGAAAACTTGTTGCTCAGCTCCTACGTAGCGCGATGTTATGTAACCTAAAGCCTTCCTTGGTAAATCGACTATTAAACTCATTGTTTTAATCGAAAGTTTATCATTATTTTTATCAATAGAAAAAAAATTAATACTAAGTGCAATGCGAAAAAATATGTAATAAATTAATGAATATCTACTTCATTCTCGGCTAATTTGCACTAGAGCAACGTGATGATAAAGCAGCTTTGCAAAACGGTGATAGATTAAAAAATTTACGTGCATAATAAGTGCATCAATGAAACCAATATGAATAAATGATTTTGAATTTCAATTTGAATTCGAAGTGTTCTCTAGGCTTTCTTAGTTAGGAAGAGGACGTTCAATGAATCAATTTATTAATATTCCTTAAAAAAGCAACAAAACAAATTAAGCTTGTCAGAAAAATAATATAAAAATCTCCAATATAAACAGCGCTCTATTCAAATTAAACACAGCTCCGACCTCGCCGATCCAATGGCAGAACTCCTTCGTCTAGAACTGGAGCAATTTATTAACATTCCGAATTCATATTGAAAGAATGGATATTTCCATAGAATGTTAGTGATCCATAATCCAAAGGCTTACTGGGCTTAGATTTTCTCATGTGATGTGATAATTACCCTGGCCAATTGTTCGTTAATTTTGTTAAATTTTGAGTTTTTGTTGATAAATACTGAAGCTAATGACATTTTCGTTCATGTGTTTGCTGGTTTTGAAAATTTTTGAATTGTGTCCAGCATTCGAAATTGAAGCGCTGTTGATTTGATCCCAAGCGATCGACCGAGTTAAGCAAGAATTTTTAAACGTTTCTGTGCTTTGGAGGGCACGTAACATAGGCTCGCTTGCTAACGTTAGATCATAGTCGTTAAGACAAGTCTGATGCCTTCGATGGCGTAACAACTTCACTCACTTGAGTTGGCTACTAACAATGGAAGAAATACGCACTAGAGCAACATGGTGGAGTATATCTTGGCCTCCGCAGCTGTGAGATCCATTCCCATTAGTGCCATCCTTAATGGATCCTGAAAAATAATAATTTTATGAAACGTTGTAATAAAAGGTAATACAACAGGAGTTTTCCATTAGGTAATCCATTATATTATTATTGAAAAGTAAAAGAACTTGCACCTCAGGTGTCCGACCGCCGGCGAGCAGCGAGTAACTATGAGCTATTTACTCGCCCAAGAAAGAGACTTAAATATGACCACGGAACAGAACAAAATAGAATATGACATAACGCGTAAACAAAATAAATGCATAAGCGAGCGAGTACTCGCCGGCGGTGTGAGCAGTCAACGAGTAATCGCTGACATATGGCAGGTGTCCTACCGCGAGCGAGTCGGTGAGTGAAACCCGGCTATTTACTCGCTCAAGACACGTACAAAAGAAATGAAATTCCGTGTAAACAAAAGAGACGCATGTCAGCGAGTACTTGCTGACTGTTCACACAGAATGTCATATCTTTTGTACGTGTCTTCAGCAAGTAAATGGCCGGGATTCACTGGTGAGACACCTGCCTTATAGCCACGTTACGGACCCTGTCAGAGGAGTAAAGCAATATGATGTATTAAATGTTTGGTTCGGGCTCAAATATTTATGAAAAGATGAAAAAGTTGTCAATTACCTAAGATGGAATATTCAGTCGAATTAAAATAATATTGGGTTTACAATGCTTAAATGGTGCGTGAGTTAAATTATTGAAAATACAACCGTAACGATTACGAAATAAAGCCCATATTTCGACACTGTTCTGTGAGTTGAATTGTTGTTGAGTATACCTATATACCTGTTGTTGTGTTATAGTTGTATACCTATGATATAAGCCAGATATGTAGAACTGTAATCATTTGCCTGCGCGAGAGCTTCCTGAAAAAGGATTTTAAAGCGAAGGCATTTTCAGGCCTCCAGATTTCATCTTGCTTTGTAGTAATGATAACATTAGCTCATCCCTGATGTAAGCAGACCTACTCTCAGCTCAACTTAGTATAATGATAATTATATCAATATTAAAAACTTCCATCTCGCTGGGATTTATTTATTTATTACTTTATTTATTTATTATGGCTCTGAAACGACTGATCACAATTTTTTAGGAGATTAATAACTTATCAATATGTCAAAGAGACCATGTCATAGACAGGTACCTTTGCATGATGACAGGTATGATTAAATTCGAACCTTAGACCCTGCATATTTAGATACAGCACGATATGATGGTCAATTTACTATCCATCTTTCGCTCCCTCGCCCACTATGAGACGCGTTTTAAACAAGCGAAGTGCTTCGCTGAAAATATGATACTTTTAAGCTATAAAATGTTCTGTGAAGTTGAAAATAAATAGTTTTAAATTGGTGCGCAGGATTTAAATGCATCAAACAAATTGCAGATTCTTTTTCAGACATAATGGATGGATGGACTTGAATTTACACGGTGGATAAAAAAATCTATGTTTGTCTGCCCTGTCCAAATGATTTGTGTACATCTTTCAGGTTGTTGTTACAGATAATGTTTATATATTTAATGTAATTAAATATTCAAAGTTGTTGTAAAAACTAAGGGATGTTTTTGAAGGTTATATTATATGGACGATCAGAACAGGAATTTTTAACCAATGTCAAAATAGGAGGAGGTTCTGATTTTGATTGTATTTTTACTGTTGCTGCTTGTTCCGTGTACTGATTTTGATGATTTTTTTATATTCAAAAGCTGATGCTTATTGTGTGAGCCCATTTACATTTTAGCAAGATAAGACGAGTAGTTTTTGAGTTATCCCTAATAATGCGTATTTAAGTGTCGTCGACTACATTGATGATGTTCTCATTTTACTATTTGTCGATGTGAAAGTCGTTTTTTTCTTTATTAAATTTGTTTGAAGTAGGTAATACGTTAAACGTAAATGTGTTAAAATGTTTTGAAGTCGTAAAAAGTTGGGCTCAAGTAAGCAATACCTCTTTGACCCTTACTTGTACTGACCCAAGTAATTCGGGACTTGCTCTACTGGCACGGCTCTTGCTACATTAAAACTTAACTACGAGACACGTGTACCTACCTGAAACAAATAAAGAGCAACAACGACGGAACACAAATTGTCGGCCTTATTCCGAAGTATTAGAGTCCATTGTCGAGTGAACGTGGTGTAACAAGACGGCATTACGTAAAATTGTCGTTGGGTTTTGCGCATAACCTGAGTTTGATACACACGGTCGGTAGGGATTGTTGATATGTTTTGCATATTGTAATGGTTTAAGAAATGAAAAAATGTGTTTTGGTAATAACTTTGGCTAAAAAGTTAGAAACATAGGAGTTTTGGCCAGTGCACGAAACGCCGAAGTACCGAAACCATCTCGCTCGAAATGTAGAGTTTGACGCCCTAACTCTAAATTATTATAATTTTACCAGATATTGTTATGACGTATGAGTATGAGTCATTACATAGTTAAATTAATAAATATTATATTGTATCAACTCTTTTTGGAGGAAGTTAGGAATGGACATATCGTAGTAACTCGTTATCCCCATTTCCCACTCTGTCGACGAAAGGAGTTGTTTCAAAATGTATGGAGCCCCGGCCACCACTTTGTACACCATACTAAAATATGGAGAATCGCAATTCAAACAGTTTTTAACTATCCAATCACTTCAAATTGGTTTAGTTTTTTGGTACAACACAAAAATATACAATTGAAATTGCAACACAAAAACAAAAATCCGTCATGGCGGTAAGCTGTCATCACATGTCACGTTGGTTGATTTGATTGAAGTTTGACATATGTACGTACATTTCTGTCATATTAAAGTGACAGTAGACAGTTCGTGATCTGTGCAATGACAAATTGGTAAGACGCCATGTTGAAACTTGATAAAATTAAATGATAGATACAATTTTTGTACCAGAAAAGTATGCATTTAGGTAATTTATCTTTATTTTTCCCGAATTCCATGGATTTTTCTCGATTTTTCGAGGTACTGTACATATTGTGGGCCGGATTTGAAACATCTCCTTTAACGAGGTACTTTACTTAAACACAAATGATGCTTATTTTCCCTATCAAATGTAATTGTAACAGACATTACATAGAAAAGCTTCCTAATTTTTCAGATATTTATCTAAACCATTGTTTTCGCATCGTCGCAACGACTTTGATCCTTAACGTCACCTCGCGCGTCGTGACGCCGCGTCGCGTCGTTATGTCGCATCGTCGTATCGCACCGTTCTCAAAGCCCGTGTATCGCAGCGTAAGTCTCGCCTAATTTGAGTTTATGAGGCGAGCTTAAGGCGGGCGGGATAATGTATGAGTAAACTAACCTCGCCGGTACTGTAATACGTGTATCATGGGTATCACGTGTACGAGATCTTCCTCTTCTTCTTCACGTATAGAACTTCGTGTTTATGTAACTTTTTAATAATCTTATCACGCTTGCAGGCTGTTATTGAGCCGATTTTGGTACTACCGTTACATAAACATTGTACTAGCTTTTGCGCGGTTTAGCCCGCGTGGTACTTAGTTTAGAACTTTTAACTTTCAGTCTCTTTTATAAAACGACCCGGTAATAGAACCCGCGACCCCTCGCGTTGTAGGCAACATCACTCCTAACTACGCTGTGAGATCATAATTGTGTATTGGATTAAAGAGCTTAGTCCAAGCCCTGTATGTAGATTTACTTCCAGCCGCATGGCTAATAACGATGTTATTTTATCTCGCTCATTAATTAAAACCTGTCCGCTGAATATTTAACCTGCTATACAGAGTCGCCTCACAAGAGCTGTGATAGGTTTTCCAGGTTACCAGCGGGAATGTACCGGAATTTTGCGGCTTGCTGATTCGGATTCCGGAAATATTTTTTATTAACGCCCTTTTACAAATTTAAATAAAAATAACTATTGAGATCCGTTTTCCTGTTAGTAAAAGACTTAAACACCCTTTTATCAATTTAGCGAGAAGTTTCTGGGAGAACTTGCGGAGTCAACATGTGATATAAATAAAATAAAATAAATAAAAACACCCTCCATAATCTTCCAGAGGGTCAGACAGAGGTAATCGAAATAGGCCGGCAGTTGGCAGGATCAGTAAGGCTGTCGTTTTTGGACATATGCTGTACAAGTGGTAAGTTTCCTAGATTTGGGCACTATCCTTGTCTGGAAAGGAGGCGGATAAAACGCAGCCTAGTTGGTAGCTCTGCCTACGAAGTCAGGGGTCATAGGTTCGATTCCTGGCCGGGAAAGAAACGTATGTGACAGAAATTTATTCTCTGGTTGTATTTATGATGTATAATCGTTTCGTCCTTGCCACCCGCAACACAGTGAATTCTAGTGCGAGGGTCATGATTGTGTATCGTTATTTATTTATACAACGCGAAGTCAACCAGACAACAGGGCATTTTATGCGCCCTCCGAAACAACTCAACCATTCAACCTCCGACCATAGTTGCTGAACTTTGTCAATCACAAAGGATCTATGCAAGCCGGGCTATGAGTATCTACTCCACGCAAGCCGATATGATCGACACAAGCCGCCAGCGCTTCACGCAAGCCGTAACTTTTATGCGAGCCTAGTAGAACAGTCCGGGTAACGATAAACCTGTATGGTAACATACGACTGTGTCAGTTGAACTGGGCTGCAGGTCAAGTGTACTTCACCAGCACAATGGAACGCACTGCGTGCGCAACGTGATCTAGTTTTTGAAACGCTCGTAAATATGTTGCCCTGGTATGTATGTGTGTAAAGAATTTTTTTCAGCCTGATTATTACCAATTTCAATAAGTCTGATAAACTTAAAAATTGTGTACAGAGGTCCAGGTTTGAGGTCCTATCATCAGAATTGACTTCCGGACAAGGAAACTCCTTAACGGTTAACAACACAATGACTACATTGGGAATCGAACTCAGGACCTTGCCAACAGCACGCGACGGTCCGCTTATTACCAATAGAGACGTAGGTAGGCTTATTAAATATTGTGTGTGGCCAGGCAAAACTCAAAATTCGAGTCCATAAAATAATAAGAAGTACCTACTTACTTATCTTTCAGCTAACAAGACGCAAACATACACATAACCCAATTACATACAAATAAAAGGTTGTTACACCTTCATTACTCATCCAACTCGAAATATTAAACTAACCTCATTTTAGTCACCTTACGTAGAAATTAGAGCGGAATATACTCCGCTATTTTAATTTGCATAGTAATGAAGAGTTATGAGTGACGCTATAGTTCGTGGCGGTAATTAAAGCCTGACTCTTGCAATTAGTATGAGTGATGTCTTAGTTATTGTGTGATAATATTGTTTATGATTATGAATTGTTTATCTTTCATGTTTTCTGAAGCGGTCATAGCCGGGAACTAACGTCGACCTTAAGTAACCGATAGAGTTAAGCTACAGATAATAATTTTACGACATATTTTTTTATTTTGTTTAATACCTAGCTCATGTACACAAAAATGTTAACAAGGAGAAAAGTAGGTATAATAAAAATCTAAAAAAATTGTTATGGTTATTTCATGGCAAAATATTCAGTAGCACTTGTCTACACCCATCTCGTGATAAGTTATGATGCAGTCTTAAATTATAAACCGAATTTACTTAATAAACACTATTGCTATTAACCTGAACAAATCCACATTATAATCAAATCAAACGCCTTGATTATAATAATAAATATTTAGCTTGTTCCAAACTTTGATTTCCATTAGGCATAGTGGCCACACACCTGGAATCTGTTACCACAAATCCAAGCCGAGATTGTTGGTGCAGTACACGTCCTAGTTCCCAAAGCACTGCACCAATTATGTTTTCTGAACTGGATCCAAATTGCAGCAGAAAAACTGCATTCGAATTCATCGCACTAAGCAAACGCGAGCGAATCAATATTTGCTCCAGTAAGTGTGACCTGGTTATACACAAAACAAAGGCGGTGTAGCTCTTTGTGTTCGTTCATTTACTTTAAGTGACTGTAATGATACGAGTCTGAGATTTAGAACTGGAAATTAAAACACTTTGTTAGTAAAAGGTGGTAGAAATGATAAGAAAGGTAATGAAGAATTAAATCACTAATTTGTTTATACGACTATGGATATTAAAGAAAGCTTTGTTATTTTCTATCCGGGTCATCAGTCTCGCTAGGTATTCTTTTTACAACGTAATTTTCAGGGATCTTTACGCCAAAGGGTAACATAATTATAATACCTACTCTATTCATATGCCTTCGCTGTTTGTATGTCTGTGTATCTATTAGGTATCTCCCTATCAACTTTCGGTGTTATAGTACATAGTTCGTCGGTTATGCAAAAACAATTTGTATGGTTTTTCATAATAACTAAACTTGTACTACGACACGTGAATTTTCATCGTAAACAACACATAAAAAGTGTACACAATTTTTATCTAGATTTACTTTATGCAGTACGGTTCAACAAGTCCAAAAAAGCCACAAGCCTGGACAATAGTCGCGGGGTTCAGTGAAAAATTCATACATCTTTTATTTTAGCCGGTTGTGTCCATTTTTTGTATGACGCACGCGTTCAATTTTGCACGAAAAACTTTTATAGTACGTGGGAATATTCGACGCGAAATGAAAATTCAATTTCTCTGATTAAATGCGCGCCGTGTTATTTTTTGTTTCAGAATAAATAAGTGTTGTAAGCTCTTATTTTCGTTGGTAACTCCTAAGTTGTAAATATTTAAGTTGCTATTGGTATTTCTGTATCCTTTTATAAGGCAGCATAGCCTTTATACAATACGTGATTTTCCTATCACCACTTAATAGTAAAAATCTACACCTCGTCTACACATAAATGTTGTTTCACAGAAGGGAATAATACCTGAAATATTGGCTTTTATCAATGGAGATATTTCGGCAATAAGCTTGGTCCTAAATAAATAAATTAGGCACGTACCAAGAAAAGGTCACCTGCTAGTTGTGCACCCTACTAAAGAACTAAAAATTGGAGTTACTAAGCTCCGTTCTACCCATTATCAAATATAACGCTGCTGATATGGGCATAGGCATGGGCATTCCGTAAAATGAAAATCTACCGACGATTCAAAGCTTTCTTGAAATAATGAACAAACCCTAAAACATCCTTTAACTTCATTCATAACCCAATCTTGCCCATAATTATAACAGAGTGTAGTCGACAAAACCGTCCGACAACAACGTACACAGTCAACAACACGGCAAAGTCAACAGCCATAAAGTCAACACTGCCGCGCTCAGGTGAAATGAGATATGGAGCACCCTCGTTCCGCTTTTCAGTAAATTATGACGTCTAATTATATATCCATTGTTGAGTTTTGGTGGTGCATTTAATTTTGTTGGTGTTCGCTTCGTTTGTCGTTTGGTGCAAGTGGTGAGAATTACGTGTCGTTGTTGTACGGGTGTTGTTACTCGTTTTATTTTTAGTTACATATCCGTTCTTGGCGTAACTACAATATAGTCGTAAAAATCATTTTTATCCTTATCATGTATTCGATTATATTCAGTCTTTTAGTTAGGTATAAAGGATAAGATTTTTTTTTTTAATTTTTGGTAATGTGAGCTACAATTCATGATACGTCAAAATCTTAAATCAAAAAGAACATAGACATAGCGTAAACTTTAAAGCAAACTTTTAGTCCTTTAAGTCCAAACGACTCATTAAAAAAAATCATGTACAACCAACGATACACGTTCTTAGAAGCTAACTTCTTTGAACTTGTACCACACAGTAAATGTCATTTAATTTACACGAGAGCATTGAAGTGTGCTGATAATTTATCCCTGGCCTACCTGATAATACTGTCGGCTTTTTGCGACCGAAATTAATTTAAAATCTTCTCTGTAATTGTCAGGTAATTAAGGACACGCAATTTCGGTAATGAGAACGCTCCAACGATTGTTGTCTTAAAAACCTTTCGCTTGCTGGATCCAATTAAGAGACGTGATAATTATTTTTACGTGAAAATATTCGCTTGAAATGTGACGAAAATGTCATGGATTTTAAATTTCATGTGTACATGGGTACTTATTAATAATTAACTCAGAAGCGTGTTAGGTCTTCTCAGCCATTCTTGGGAACGCGGATTTAAGTTGGATTTAACAGTCCAGTGACAGGATGTCTAATTTATTAACATGGTTTGAGATACACGACAATTTTATCCGAAGGTTACATTCACATAAAAATTACAATTAAAATTTACATTACTATCTATTAAATTATTTAGACGCGACTTACCTACCTTAATTGTACGAGTATAAACTATGCAAAAGCATAAACATTTTCTAAGTGCAATTACAACTTTAGAACATTATAATCCAAAAGTCATTATCCAAGTCAACTTTTCAATCACGGAACAGTAAATTTCAATAACTTCTTTAATTAATAAGAAGACTCCCATTCAATAAACTGCTTCCTGGCTTCTCCCAGTGTAATAGCAGGAGAGCAAACATCCTGGACTTAAATTAGTTAAAACTACGGCACGAAGCGGCAGTCGATGGGAACAATCGTATTTCCTAGCACACCTGCGCTCCGGCGATAATGAAACTAATTTAGTAGATTTAGTCCTTTGTAAAGCTACGAAAGAAACGGAGCTGGCTCATTGTTATAATTTGAAAGGAGTTTTCATTGATTTGCAACACTTAATTCGAATCGATGAGAAATGGGTTAAAGTTAAAGTTAAAGATGTTATAGAAAGAATGAGGAAAGGTGGATAAATGGAGAAAGACGGGAAAGAAAAGGGAAACAGGGTGACTTTCCTTCCTTTTCTTTGTATAATCATACATAAAAAAATATATACGCGTCGACTTCAGAACCTCCTCCTTTCTCGAAGTCAGTTATTAAAAAACACTTCAATATGGAAAAAGAAAGTTTACGACCGGGTACTGTGAAAAATTCTGCGGAACGATGCCAGAAAGTTTTCATGCACGGAATTTTTCTTTGATAAACAAATTATCTGACTCATTTGGGGATCAAATACACGACACTATGTTATTTGAGTTCTTCACGCACTTATGAATGTTGGTTGCGAAGGTACGTTACAATTTACCGAACGACCTGAATGTTCCTAAGACATGTCTATTCTCATTTGAGCTGGACACCAATCTTCGATTGTTGTGCTGTTCGGAACTTGAACCATCTATGTACAAATTCGTAATTAAGATTTAAGGTAAAACTGCATACAAACAACCTTTCAACAAATTACTTGACACTGTCGTTATAAAAATGCCATTAAAATAAAACTACATAAAAAGTACAACGAAGTGCCAAGAAAAGTATAAAAAATAAACTTTACTTAGAGAATTAACAACGACGCTTTTCTTGACTCTATGTAAATATGAAGAAAACTGACTTACAAAGGAAGGATTAAATTTTCTCAGTGAATAAAAGCTGTTTAAGCTGTGAACGTGATATCATATATAACTCCGTTAGTAGCTCGGATTCGAGAAAGGAGAATAAATGTAAGGTTACATTTTAATTTAAATAGATTCTCACGGTTTTAGTTTTTAAAGTTGGATTACAAGCTCTTCATATGAGTCATGATCATGTAAGGACTGCGATGGTAGATAAAAACCAATTAGTTTTGGTTTTAGCTGTCGACAAAATAACACTTTTTATTGTCAACTCAGAAAATATAAAAAGGGACATGTCGTGAACTTCAGAAACTTCTCTTCATGACAAATAGGAATTGATTTTCACACCACTCCCAACGTCGTCAAAACTTTTCTTACTAAATTGTCATTAAGTACCTATAATAAAAATTGTTAATGTAACAGTTAATTTCTGAATTTAACAATTTGATTTAGGTTTTCATAAAACCTTCAGTAACAAAACTCAATACCGAGTCCCCAAACAGCACGGGACGCAAAATGGAATTCGGGCAAGCGTGACAAGCGAATAACAATTAGCCAACCGAAGTGCGGGCGCGCGTACGTTAACTAACCGCGGAGTTTTATTTGCTCGCGAGTGTACGCTCCGTCGGGTACTGCCGAGTCCAAAAGTACACGGTAGAATATGTTTGCAACGGTAGTTCAAACAGTATGCTGTTTTAATCTATTTTTCGCTGACTGGCTTCAACCCATTTATGCCCTACTGCTGAGCACGGATCGCTTCTCTTACTGGAGGAGGTATTGGTCATAGAGCACGCTGCTCCAGTGCAGATTGGTAGAAAGATTATTTAGCTAACCCAGATACTAGAATTTTTTATGTTAGCCTCCGATTCCTTAATGACTGACATCTAATGACAACGGCCAAGACATACGTGTTTATGTACTCTCCGAAGCGCAGAAGCGTTCAAGAAAGGCCACTAGCGATCAACCTTCCACCTACTGCTGAACTTGATCGATGATTTAGAATCGACGTAAGTCGCCGACCTGATTTCAATCATTTCACACGTAGGACACTAGTCGCGTGTGGCATCGCGTCACATTACGTCGCGCCGCGTCGAATTGTATTCGTCGCTCAAGTAGGACACCGCCTTAGGTACTTTGCAATCTATATAAATAAAAATGGATTGCTGTTCGTTAGAGTCCGAAAAACTCAACAACGACTAAACCGATTTGGCTAATTTTAGTCTTGAAATATTCGTGGAAGTTCAGGGAAGGTTGCAGCGATGAGAAAATATGGAAAAAATTGCGAGGACAATACTAAAATCGACAATTTCCCATACAAATCTTACCTGTCAAACATTTGATGTTCGCCCCGTCGGTTCGGTATTTTTAGAATAATTACATGTAGATCTAAATTAAATAAGGGGTTGGAATCGACAACATATATCCAAAATAGTCGAATTATCGTGTATTTAAGATTTAAAACATGCAAAATAACATACACATATTGACATACATGACACAAAATAATGACACTACAATGTCATTTGGTTGTTGTGTCGGGTGCGTTCAGAAATATACCTAGGTACTTTGTAAAGTTCGCTTAACTCTTTATCAAATGTCAAATCGCCCCGTGAGGTACGTGAGGTATTACATTATGACGTTACATAGATCTTTCCACGGGACGCAGCAATACATTGGAGGGAGCTGAAGATAACTCCATATGTGTCTGTTTTAGTTAAATGACCTTTAAAATAACCATTATTTTTGCTTATACACATTTTTTGAGTTGTTATTTAGCTCTGACCCATCCCAAACAAAAAAAACAAACATCCCAAACATCATTGATAACCACAAATATTACGAATGGTTGAGTGAGCGAGTAATCTTGGCAGCTAAGAATAAAGATGTGGATGAACTTCATAATTCTAAATGAAATCATTGGTACCCTTGCATTGGTATCATTGCATTCATTCAAATCAATCGATAGTGTAATTAATGAAGATGAAGCCACCAACTATTAAACTAATTTTTTAAATTCACTGGATGTGCCAGGCTTACCACCGCATAATTTACAACTAAAGGTTGGCTCGGTACTTAGTCATCATGCTTCGAAACCTAAACCAACAAAAAAACTAAAGCAAAATTATGCAATGGAACGCGTTTGGTGATAAGGAAACTGATGATCAATGTGATCCATGCAACGATTCTAAAAGGAAAATTCAAAGGTGAGGAAGTTCTCATTCCGAGGATAACGATGATCCCAACCGATGTGCCATTTGAGTTTAAACGGCTTCAATTTCCAATTTGATTTGCATTCGCTATGACGATTAACAAATCACATTAACAATCCTTGAATTTTTATGATCTGAATCTAGAAAATGCATGTTTTTCTCATGGCCAATTATATGTGGCCTGTTCACGGGTCGGAAAACCACATGCTTCATTTGTATTTGCACCTAATTACAAGACGAAAAATGTCGTGTAATAACAAGTCTAATAACAAGACGAAAAGTATCGGTGCTTTACTGAAGAGTGCAGTGAAAGCCATGCACGGAAATTAAATATGCATGTCGTTATAATACCCGATTTTATTTCAACTTATATTTTATTTACTTTCTCCTCTGTTATAATGAAGGAATTTGATGCCTCTACTAAAACAATTGTGAGGAGCAAGATCAGGTGGTGATATGAGATGAGGCGAGGCGAACTCAGATTTGGGGTTCTGGTGAGCAAAGATATAGAGCGGTGCTTTAGTGGACAACAGTGGAGAGATGTGAAGGATCGACGTCAAGGGTCAACATAACTTTGAAAGGAGCAATTCTTCAAGAACTACAACAAGTACAATATCAACGTCATGCATCGGTATACAAATTCAAGACTGCTTCAGAGCGCATGCCTAATGATGGCTACAATGTGACCAGAGCGGATAATCGACCAGCTGAAACACACGAATGCACTTTTATCTCTGCAACAATATAATTATGAAGTTGCAATTAATTTTAAAATAATAGGGTTTGATGTTGTCAATATATTCATGGAATAAAACCGATCAAAACACATAAAAAAGTATTTTATTTTGCCCTTTTTCCTATTTGTTATTAAGGAATGTGACATTATCAATTTGCATTAATTTTTTAAATGGTAAACCTGCTCTGCCATTGACTGCTTGGCGGAATGAAGTTCGCCGGGTCATCTAGTAATGTATAAATTCGATGTATGATGTTAAAATTATTTCAGTTCTTATCTTCAACGTAAGTTAACTAAGCGATGGTTGACCGCAAAACCACAGATTAATTTTCGTGATCGCTGTTGTTCATTTTCGTTTTAGATTATGACCATCATCATTCACACCATGGATCATGGATACAGTAGCTGGCGCCACTAACACTGGATTCCGGAGCTGGATCAGGACTGTATCAGTGTAAACATGTCACAATCAGGTCCAGCATCCAGTATCCGATACATTAGCGGCGATAATTCAATGATGCTAGCGTTGGCTACTGTATCAATGAAAATCAGTCCTTAATTCGGTCGATCAGATGGATCGACGCGAGCCGCCGGGCTAGAGCAATTCCTTTGTATCCGTGCTTACATTTATTGTATTTGCTGTATGCAGGTATCAGCAGTATTCGGTACTGGGTATCGATTCAGTCTCATCTGGAGCACCGCTTTAAGTGCCCTTATTTGCTTTTCACGGATCACTTACGTGCATTGCTCTCAACAAAAGGCGATGTTTGTTCGAAACTATTATGCAGAATGTATGAACGGGTAATTGAAAACGTGGAATATTGTACGGATTTTTACATTTTGTTTACATATTTGTTTGAGAATTTTTTCAGTTGAAAATGCATTTTCAGTAAGGTACTCGTGAAGGGTTTTTTGATTCCATTAATACATAATAGTTATGAGGTAAAGACCGTAAATGTGTTTTATGAATAATTATGTACCACCTGTCATTTATGTGGCTCAAATTTATATGGGACCAGAACTGAAGTACACACTACCTTTCGAATACAAAAAAAAAAAATCGGTTCATCCAGAGTAAAGATATGAGGTTAAACACATAAGAAAAAAAGACGTGTGGCAGTCGGAGACTGCCGCGGTAAAGCTATTGCATATCATTATATATAAATTAACAAAACAAAAAATAATACTGCATTTGTGATAATAATAATAAAATGAATGTATATAGAGTAATAACTCATTTTCTTTCACAATTTTTTCGTGACTTTCTTCATTAATAAATGCACTTTGTTTATTCATATTTAAAACACTTTGTACACAAATTATACGAGTACAGATATTCACTGTTTTACAGTGGGCCAAGAAAGTGGTGTACCAGTTTTCATTTAGTTGCCTAGTTATCAAAAGTTACATCAAAGTTCATAGGCAATATCACTGAAAGAGACGCATAATAATGACGTAAGCCTAATTGTTAAGAATACGTACATCATAACGACACATTATATGTAGGTGCAAGACATTTTAATCTTTATTAGAAACGGATAATGCATTAATTTGTGCAAAGATTTAAATATTCTGAACAAAAGCATAAGAACTATTTCAGTTGACAAAATAATTATTTTTAAAAAGAAAATTGACATTTGACATTTAAGTCCTACAACGATCTTTTGGCGCGTGAATGACGTGTGGGTGACAGAGACAGTGCCTTACAGTTTGCCTTGCCTGTATGGTACTGTCTCTATCACCCTCAAGTCATTAATATAGTGTCATTATTTTATGTCATGTTATTATTTTGTATGTTTTAAATCTAAATACGCGATAATTCGACTATTATGAATACATGTTGTCGATTCCAACGCCTTATTTAATCCAGATCTACATGTAATTATTCTTAAAACACCGAACCGACGGGGCGAAAATCAAATGTTTGACAGGTAAGATTTGTATGGGAAATTAAAATTTTCATTTTTAGTATTTTGCTCGCAATTTTTCATATTTTCTCATCGCTGCAACCTTCCCTGAACTTCCACGAATATTTCAAGACTAAAATTAGCCAAATCGGTTTAGCCGTTATAAAGTAAAAGTTAGTTAACTCAGTTAAAAGTTCTGGTATTTATCGATGTGTGGGTGCATAGACATAGTAACTATGTCTGTGTGTAGGGTGTAATAAATTTTCGTTACGAAATTTTTGCATTCGGTCCCCGCGCCCAAGGCCCGCGATAAAAGCTATGCAATAGCTTAAAAACAATCAGGCGAATTGAGAACCTCCTTTTCCTTTTGAAGAGGGTTAAGAACAAGCAGTTCCAGTGTTATCGTGAAGTAGGACCTTGTAAGTACCTGTATCCGTTATACCTATAAAGTACCCGACTGTTACAAAAATTCTTGAACGTTTCCGTGCTTCGGAGGGCACGTAAAGCAGTCGGTCCCGGTTGGTATTGATAGATAGCAGTCGTTAAGCCATTGCCGCAGCGTGGTCGAGTGAACCACCCTTTCGCTGCTACCCATAACTGTGACCCACACAGTACCGCAATCGGGACTAGGATGAAGGATAGTTAGTCCATGTCACAGAATTCTAAAATAACCAAACCAAACATAAATTTCTCTTTCATACCTTTCTCTTCCATATCACGTACAAAGTCTATCTCGTTTTATTTTTGTTGTTGCTACACGCACGCACACATAGACAAAATGAGGTTGAAGCACTCCCGCCATTTTGTTAAGCTACAAGAAGCTCAATTTTAGTATTAGGACCATAGACAACATAGGACCATAGACCGTAGACCACGAATGTTTTGTATGGGAATTGTCAATGTGTGCAGCATGTCTATGTAGTTGTAAATGGCACGCATTTTTCTCCCATATTGTTAAGTCTGCTTATTTCTTTTTTTTTTCATAAGTCTGTGGTCCATGTAACATATTACATCAACTATCATAGGAATACCTAAGTAAAAAACAAGAAAATATTCTCATCAGATTTATAATACAATAAATACAATACAATACAAATCCTCTTTATACCATAAAATTTCACAGAAATATAAAAACAATTCCCTGGGTATGGAGATACTTATCTTCCATTAAATATCAACTGATACACGATATTTCTATATGTATTTACATTTTAATGTATTTAATATATATCCTTATTGATGTTCAGATGAAAGCCTTTTGCTTCGTCGTTTTAGGATAAAAGGACGCTATGTAACTTCTAAGGTAGCAGTAGGGGTACCCTTACCTCCAGCTGCAGAGTAATTTCACTGGCGTAATCCCATACCTCGCCGTGAAACCATTATTACCCCAAGTTGTTATTTACGACGCAGTCGCTAGGAATAAGCGGGAATATCACAATGTTTCTGTGTGTAATCTTTTAATGGGCGAAGTTTGGGATATTTATCAACTAGGTGCACTTCCCAGTTCAAATTTAATTTAATAATTTTGATGGCCATCGCTTCGGAGACACGAGTGTTAAGTTTGGATGGAAGTTAATTAAATTTTGTTAAACTGCTTAATTTATTCTGAGGAACGATAACTGAGGTATCTAGTGGTAAATAATTAGCACACTTATCCCTTGTTTCTTGATCGGCAACGAGTCAGGAATGCTTCTTATTAGAAGCCAATACATAATATGATAATGTGTATGTGGCTGTCGATGCCAGATTATTATGCCTTGAACAAAAGGATTGACAATTGAACAAAATAATTAACTTGATACAATAAAAACAAACCGACTTCAACAGCAACAAGTAGACATAACGCAGAAACTACTCGTCAGATGTCGCTCAAACTTACATGACGCCAGGCGATAAGCTATAGCTTTTTTAATGAAAAAACAACATGTGTAATACAGATAACAACAACATTCGAATTGAGAGACTTCTCCTTTTTGAATTTGGTTAAAAAGGAAAACACGTAGCAGTGTTTCTTACTCTAGATATGCAGAATAAATTAATATGATATATCTTAGTAGAGCACTTAAAATCTCAACAAATCCAATACAATATTCCACGTATTCTTAACCAGGTTTCAGTATTCAGTAGACGTTCGTAGCATGTACAACAATAGTAATTAAATTCGAGCCAGGATTGATGTCTTAATTCGTGTAATGGTTTCCCCTTACAGTTTTTGGACCACAAGTGTAAGTGGATTGGACCCATCGTTCGCGGCATTGTTAACAGTTTATTAAGACGAGATGTTATAATGTTAATGGTGCGACTTTATAAGGTAACGATTATTTTGGTCTCAGTTCTTAAAAATATACTTATGTATATCTAAAGTTTCGGTAGTAAGTTTTAGTAGCGGTGATTTTGTAACCACTAGGCTGGTTAAGAATTCGGCCTCCTATTCGAAGGGTCCGGGTTCAAATCCCAGGGCAGACACCTCTGATTTTTCAGAGTTATGTGCGTTTTAAGCATTTAAATGTCACTTGCTATAAACAGTGAAGGAAAATATCGTGAGGAAACCTGCATGCCGGAGAATTCACGAAACTCAAAGGTGTGTGAAGTCAGTGGCCAACCCAGTATCGGAAGTTTTCAAGCCGCCCGAAGGCCTTTCGATATGGCTTAACGACTTTCTATCGATAGGTAATAACCGGGACCGACGGTTTCACGTGCCCTCCGAAGCACGGATGCGCTCAAGAAATTTCGCCACTAGCGGTCACCCATACCCGACCGCGATCTCGACCGCGCCCGCTTCTTTATAATTATAGCTGTGACTTAAAATCCGCTTTGACCCTATCTATAATCTTGATTTCTAAAGTGTTTTGCTTATTTTACGGTTAATAATAGTCGGTGTTTCCGAATTATTTAGTATATGTAAAGAACTATAACAAGTTTAAGTTTTTTGGTGACGAATAAACGTCGAAATTCACCTTGAATATGGACATATGTTCAAATATTTCGCTATCAATTATCCTTCCACAGCTATATATTCAAAATTGTATTCCACACGAAATGCTGAAATATTTTATACAAACTTTAAAATAGGATCGTATGCTTTTGTAATACGAGTCATATCAGTCCGTAGAACCAGATTTTCACTTATAAGGACTCCAGAGCCCGACTTAGCGGGTAATCTGAGAGCGCGTTTCAAATGAAAATTTCATACCCCACAATATTCTCAAGTTGCAAGCGTATGAGGCTCAAGATAATCCCATTTCCTTCTGAAGATATATGATACGATGACGTTTGGAAACCGTATGTGACTTAATTTTGATTTATCTATCTGTAAAGACATTTGATTGTAATGCGGTAACCGCGGTCAATCGCGTGCGCGCGAACGTTTTTAGATTGTGCGAATGTTTACATGAATTGTGTTGGACTACGCGAAGATTCGAGGTTCGCGCTTTGATGTGTTTCAACTGGTTTTCTTTTAAAAAAACTGTGTAAAATTGTTATTTACGGACCCTTGACCAAGTCCTAAGGGCTACCAGACCAATCGATCGATGGCCTCAACGATCGATCAATTGATCTGGTAATACTCTAATAGGGTATGACATTAAAACTAACTATAAAATTTGGTATTTTGTTACTAAACTTAAATGCACGGCATTTTGTGAGACTGCCGTTTGAATTGTGTGTTATACAATGTTCATTTATTTGTTCATTGATTAATTTATTCATTTATAACGGGCGGTGTGACTTAAATCTTCTTCGTTCATTTGTTAAACCAGTAAATAAAAGTCCTTAAATTACAAAACAGTACCACGTAGGTAAGTACCTACGTATACTCAGTCAACTAAGAAAAGCTATTTTTTATTTTTATAAAAACGTAGGTATAGGTACAAACGTAGAAACCACAATGTATATCTTAGTGTTAAAAAATACCTTTTGTTCCTTGACTCAGTACAGGAACTTGAGAGGTATAGAAATATTGGGTATCAATACATAATTCTAAGGAACTCCGTTATAACATTCGCGAGTAAGTGGTTTGAACAGTCGCGATTGACTGGGGAGTTAAACTGTCTTAGGCATTAGAGTTATTATAATGGGCGCACCTCGATAGGTACAATACAATTAATGGCTCGTAGTAACGCTAAGTTGATATTAGAGCCGGGTACTATGCCTCGGATTTCCCGAAGGGATTGGACTGATAGTCGAAGGCTTCTTAGGTATTGAGTTTCCTTTTGAAGGTATGTAAAGATTGCTTTCTCTGAATTTGCATTTACGTTTTTTAATATCTTTAGTGGAAAACTTTGGATTGTTCAGAGTTAATTTAGGAAGGTATTGATATCTCCAAACAGAAATTAACTAGATAAAAGAACTAAATGCTATTTGAGAGATCAAATTAAACAAACCAAATTGTAATTTGGTATAAATTACAATTTGGTACCAAATTTATACCATTTGAAAATTTGGTATATTTCACGTATACTTCCTGTATAGAATACTTCCTATTTAAAGTCGTAGAAGAGTACAAGACAAGAAAAAACAAAAAAGGTACAGAATGGTACTATGTTCTGTCTCGCATTGCGTATGACGGCATAGAATTTTGTATTTTCCCACATACAAACGCACCTTCTCGTGCTATCTTATGTTTGGCAGAGTTATTAGAATTTTTTTCTTACTTCTTTCCATTTAATGTAAGACTAATCAGTGTCACTGGCAGTCGCAAGCGAGCTCTCGTCGCGGACGGCTTTTTATCAGAATCTCGGAAGGTACGAAACTGGTCGGGTAAATCTGAAACCCTTTGCTTTCTTAATTCCACGAAACAAAGAATGCCAGGAAAGATTCATAGATAAATAAAAAATACCGCCATCCATTTGATCAATATACGAGTAGGTACATGTATACATTTGTCAGATTTGTATCTACCTTCTTTCGATCAGATTTCTTTTATCTGCAGTAAATAATAATTGCATAAAAATCCGCGCACTTCCGCGTAGCATTCTGCTACAAATTGCAACGGAGCGAAGAACTGGATTGCTCTCAACTCAACTCTTATTTGTATCGCTATCTTGTCGCTCTGTCGCTATATTAAATTTTCGATAACGCGTCCTCAAAGCGCAGTGGGATTGCGTCCCGACCGTCGCCGACTGTACCGATTATCTGCTGGTAACTACGTTTGTCGATGTCTCTTGTGTAAGTACGAGTATTGTATGAAGAATAGTTGAGAAGTACATAGGTATTGTGTTCCTTGAAATTGAAATTGCTTGTTTGAATTTGTAGAACACCAGCTGAGGTCTACGACACGACGATTTTTCATAGAATTTTTTACCACAAACGGTCAAAACATCGCTAAATATTCTTTAGATATTAATTAGGTAGTTTCAGTTCTCTTTTTGTCCGACCCGCGTTGATTGCTTGAGAAGAGTAAAAAGAGTTAATTAATAAATTTTCCAGACATTTCACCGTTTCAACAAATTATATCCATTAAAACATAATAATAATTTGACGAACCGTATAGCGCAATCAAATGATGACTTTGCTTGACCGCCCATTGAAGGGATTTTTTAAATGTCGATTTCTAGTTTTATTTTATAAGTCCTTTACGTGTCGATGATGTTCACGATCCAGATTTAATCATAGTACGGGACTATGATCTTAAAGCGTTTTATTCCAAGACATATTCATAAAAAATCACTTACTTATTTAATAAAATAAACGCACAGTTTACTTAATATCTTATAGGTGCTCAGACCAGTTACATAACCACGCTCCTTCTATCAGGAAACATATTTATCTTTACTCCTTATTACCCCATAAACATAATATTCTCTTTTAACTTTGATATTGCCACTTCACTGCGCATAAAGAAAAGGAAACTGGAAATAATATCAATGAAGGGATCCGCGGAGCAGCGGTTGATAAACGTATTACTTAGTGGTACATATTTCAAGCGGCCATGTGTTCCGTAGCTATTTGGTAATTGAACCGGGTGATAAGAAACAGTTAGGATCGTCTAGGATATAAATAAAATGATGATTAAGTTCCACGGCATTGTTGTGGAATAAAAAAACTACTGCATCAATTTTCCTCTTCATCATGTTCATTTGAATAATAAATCAAATTTTACACGTGAATCATTACGGTTATTAGCTGTCCAATCAACTCCTTTGTCACGTCACAGAAAAGCTTATTTAAGCCAAAATAAGATCACAAGTTATTTGATCCCTTGCACTGGAAGAAGGTAAAGACAGGACCCACGTATTTACCGCAATAAAAAGGATCCACCTTCATTTATGCGAAGGAACGAACTGCCTCTACTCACTTATTAAAACGGAAATCGTACAGTTCTTTATGTGCCGTGAGAAAAGAATAAAATCCTCGGGGTGCATAAAATAACAATGAATCCTTCTTCTATTTACTTTTCGTTTGGATTGAATCAGGTGAGTCTTCAATATTATATTGTATGTTTGTAGCGATCAGAGACATGGCTTGTGTTAATACTAAACGATAGTCAAATCAAATAACGCAGCATAAGTGAGTATTTGGGTGAGGTTGATAGGAACAAAATGAGGGTTTCACAAGCCGTCGAAAACTACGACAAGCTTCTAAGTTTAGGAATCGTTCCCACATTATAATCATGAAATAGCAGTCAGGAAACTGATCGCATGGCTATGTAACATTTATGTTTATGATCGATGCGTTTATTAAGGTAACTGATCGTCGTTACTTAGAGACATTAGCTACGTTGATGCATCGCTGTCTCAAAAGAAACTGTTGGAAGAGCCGCGTTAGTTTTTTTTCTCCGTAAACAGTTTTGGTCACAGCAAAACACATATAAAAAACTTTTTTGGGACCATCTGAGACCAAGGGTTTTTGTAAGTCAGATATAAAATCCTTTTACTAGGCTTAAGAACCATCGGGTTTAAACTGGGTAATACAGAACCCAGCCACTTACAGCATCATGCAACGGGAAAAAAGAGTTTTAATGGGACTTGAAAAGACATAGAGTCTCTTATACCCTCAAAAGAATCACAACGAAAGAAAATTGTGGGTACATTAAGTTACACTTACTTCGTCACCAAACTGTCGTCACCTACTGTTGAATTCATATAAACACGCTAAAATCAACACTTAATTGAATAAATTCACTATTTAGAAAGTACAGTCACAAAAACCACTTGTATAACACTGCCATTTAGAAACTTCTTCAGCTCATTGATGTAACCAAACTCAAACAAGATTACCTACATTTCAAGTCCGACGTCCTCTTCTCTATAGGTATCGCCTATATTAAGAAGTTACGTGGACTTCAAATTAATTACGGAGCTTTACCTCAGAGATTATGTCTTTAAGGTAAGCTTACGACACGTCAAAATCAATCACGTCACACCTTTGACATTTTATAGACATCCTTAGTATTAAAATCTCGGCATTTGAAACCGGAGAGCATTTCGTAACGAATATCGGGTTCATAATTTTAATTGCGTTATAAATATTTTGCTATCGACACCTGTAGTGAAACCCGAGTGGTCGACATTTTGTTCAAATTTACGTTTATTCCGTTAGGAATGATCCTTTGCCACGAAACAATACTAAAAGTGCATTGGACGGTCTCCGTTTCGTAACTGCATCGTAATAGAGAATGGTCGTTGCATGCCTGCACTTTGCGGTTCTTGCAGCCTTATTCTTGTTGTCTTTTGACCTACTTGGTCTATTTTATTAATCATAGACGTATGTAAATTTTGAAAAGCATTTTTTTTAACAATACTTTGAAACCAGTATTTGCCAGCGAATTTGCCCATCTTTAAGTCGGAGAGTCACAAAGTACACTGATAGGTCCAGAGAAGATATAACAATCAGAGAAATTTAATTCAAATCGGTAGGTACAGCGGATTAAGCGCGAAAACGTAGCAGAGTTACTATTGCATTTTAATAATATTAATTTTCTTATAATTGATGACAAACGAAAAGTTTAAAATATTTGTTAAGTTATAAACAAAATTTCAATTTATTTTCCATTATTTTTACGAACCAAGTTGTTAAAGTAAAGATGTATCTTAAACCCACAATCTATAATTTATTTCTGCAAATATACCGACCGAGCAACAATACTGGAACTGCTTATTGAAATGTCAGAAACCACACAATCTGATTCCGGCTCAACGGCGACATTATCGCGAGCTGCGCCATTCCGCGACATTGTCGTAACACAAAATGGCCGCTGCATTCCTTACAATTCACTTGTTTACAGCGCTAAGCTCCGAGCTTACATTCTTAATAAAAATTGCTTTTAACAATTTTACATCCCGAACAACTAATGCAAGAATGTTGCACAGTTGCATTTGATTTAAACTTGAATGTTTTTGGTTAATTTTTTTTATATCATAATACGTACCTACTACGTAAATACCTCAGCATCATAAATCGAGAGTAAATGGTATAATGTCTCAATATCTTCCTTGTAAATTGTTTATCAATATGTAAGCACCTAGTAATTATTATTTTAATGGACTGAGAGACCGAAGCAGTCCTTTGTACTCCAAATGTAATTTCCTAAACTCACAAATACATTCAGTAAGGAATGTGGCTCAGTGAATACAATCCAGAACGTTGCCTTCCCTGCGCAATCAATCCAAGACGATCGAACGATCGCTTCGCCTGTAAAGCTTTTCGATTCAATACTATCGCTAACAGCCAACAAAAATAGCCACAGTTCCCTACAATGTTCTTGTTTACTCTAAAGAAGCGGTTTATGGTCCCAATAAAGAATTATTGGACGCTTCCTGGAGAAGAACAGTTACGGAGTTCGCAACAAAATTGCTAACGACTTGAAGACATCGGAGCGATCGATTTAAAAGAGATTTGGTCGCGTCGTAAAAACAATGTCGTGCGTTTGAAATGTCCTCACCAACTGGAATCCCTTTTGAAATTATTACTATTGTTATGTTTTTAATCTTATGTGATATCGAAGATATGCATTTTGTAAAATGTTCTGTCGACTTTGCCATTTAATATTAAGCCATGTCTAGGATAATATCATCGTAATAATAATAATAATATCTACTCTTAAAGCGTTATAAATCCTTGTTTCTTCCTTTTATCTTACTGAAGAACTAAAAGACAATTTTAAAAATGATGCTGGTGTAGTTACATGTGTAGAGTAAATAAACTATGAATTTGAAAAATTGCAGTTACTTCAAAAGAATAGAAACGTTAATAAGTTAGACTTAAAAATGTATAGTGTCTTACTGCCTAGTATGCGTGAGAATTTGATCACAGCCGCTTAACAAAACTATAGTTGTAACCAAACTAAGCGTGTCAGCTAAACTTGTTTGAAATATGATGTAACAATAGTAAAAGAATCATTAATCATCGTTACTCGGACACAATAATTATGTTTCCGGTAAATTGGTAAAAAATGGACATCATTAAGTGAAATGGATAATAAACTACAATGATGATGTACGAGCTTTTAGTTGGATTAATAAATATTTTATTTCTAAACGCAACAATGAATAAATAGTCGAATCGGTCATCTTAGTTTCGTTTCTATTTTGTGAAAGTATTGAATAATTACTGAGAGAATAATAACAATATAGTGTTATAATAGTTAATATAGTGAGAGTTAATCATTGCCACTGCAGCGTATCAAACCTCAAGTGTATACCTAGACAAAAGTGCTTCTATTTATGATAATGATTGCTAGAGAAAATAACCAAAGGTTGGAAGTACCCTACGATTGCTAGTTGCTACCTATCTATATAGCTGACAATCATAACAAAAATAGCAAACCAATAAAACAATAATTACTTAATAACATTTTTTTAAATACAACATCAATAAAGTACACTGAATAGCGCTCTCAAATTGTACGATTTGTTATTAGCTGTCTGACAATAGTCGCGTCGGACGGAATGCCAATAACTGAACCATTGTGCACCGCCCCTATTGTAGGGCTGTAGGGGAACTATCAGAAATCAATGTTGTGTCTGCTAGGAAATGGCTGTAATTCAACTTGTAACGCTTTTCAACACAGTTAATTTAAAAGGAGAGCGGTTGAAATATCCTGAAATGTGTAAATTGCATGGAGAAGAGGAATTACACATTTGAAAGGTGACTATCTCAGTCCTCAAGGTTAGCAACACGTCTGTGACCAAAGTAGATTAAGTCTTAAACTCCGATGTTATATTTGTTATAGAATTCAAGATTAAATTAATCAAGTATAAACTCAATTCGAAAAGAAAAACATTAAGATAAACATCGTTGGGAACGGGTATACAAATCAAAGGCTGGGAACAACATATCATGGAAAAACGTTATAATCAAAACTAGACTAGGACTATAAAGTCTAATTGCTAGACAAACAAATAAAAGTTAAGTTATATCCCGTCTACTTTGCTTAGTAAGAGTAATATCGAACGCAATGAAAAGGCAATAACATTCATAGAAAACAGTTTTACGATCGAGATCCGGACTTATATAGTTTTTCAAACGTCTTATCATTTACTTCATAAAATCGCAATAAAATCAGTCGGTACCAAAGAGGAAACTGGAATGGCTAAAGTTTAACTTGAAGTTATGATGTTTAGTAGTAAAATCACCGATATTTCCTGCCAATAGGAAATACAGTAATTATGGAAATACCGATGTCTTGATGAATACATTTCAATATGGAATAGCCATATTCTACTTGGTAGTACCGCTGACTGCGATTCGCGAATAGGTCCTTTTAAGAATAGCATTTTAAGAATGGGTCGTTTTAAAAATAGGTATTTTATCGAATAGGGCTTTTTTTCAAGTAGGGCTTTTTGCGAATAGGTCCAAATACGACTAAGCCGAAGAAAGGGGTCTCGGGATCGATTCCCGGAGCAAACATTTTGTGACAAATAAATGTTTGTCCATAGGTCCCCAGTTTTAGCCGTGAGTTATTTGTGCTGTCCAAGACATTCGAGACATGGGGAATTTTGTGCAAGGATATGTTTATCAAAGACCTAAACCAGATTTAGTAACAACAAAAATAACTTGACAAAATTGTACAGAGAAGTCGTGCAATACAATTGAAGAGAACCACCGGGATAGCTAAGCCCATCTCGGAATACGAAGTAAATTGAAACCTCTCAACATGTAAACATCAAACGGTCCAGCCCTTTGTAGATTTGCCAAACCATCCTTTTTCAATACATAATATCCGGATATTATGACGTAAATCGTGCCGGCTGTGATTTGTTGACATCGTAGGATATTGCAATGTGATTTCGTAAAGGACGTTCAACTGGTGATCTTCCGATGTGTAAGCCTAGAAGTAAGCAGAATTATTAAGCGGTAGAGTTCTCCTGGGGTTACCACGCCCGCCGCGGTACTTGGTACCATTTCTATCTTGTAATGTTTGTTAGAGCAGCACTAGCAGCCTATTAATGGTCCACTACACGGCACGTCTTTCTCCTCATAACTGATGAAACCTAAATCCACCAAGATCCTTTATCGCTTCTCGGCCTTTTGGCTAAGATTAAAGTGTAAGTGAAGATTTGATTGATAGAGCCGTAAATGACCAGGCCAATTACCCGAAATCTTTATGCCGCCCGAAGCCTTAGGCCGTTCTCACACACAAGCGCCTAGAATCTTGTCCAGGTATGCTTTGCATCGTTTGTCAGTCGACGCCCTATATTACCAAGTTCCGCACACAAGGCAATGCGTCTACGATGCGATCCCGTCAGTGAACAGTGTCAATGTCGGCGAACTTTGGATTGCGTCGGAGTTGCGTAGCTAATAAATAGAATTGGGTATGAAGGTCCTTAGCGTTGCTGTGCTTAGATAACGACTTACTGGAATAGACTTCACGTACCATCGTAAAGAACTTTAGAACCAGAAGGGAATAAGGAAAAATACTGCCACTATCATCGGTCACCCATACTTATACCGAACGCATCCGCTGTTGCTTAATTCTACACACAAACTACAAATAGGTATGCTATGGAACATTTATCAGTTTTAACATGTACCGATATTTATACATTACATATACCTATTACTTGTATATTTAATGACGAAGAAGGGAGTAAACAATACAGACATTATAATGAAGCAAAGTCGAAACGTATCTCTTTTTCATTTGACTGAACCGATTCACGAGAACACAATAAAATGATGGTATTTAATTTCCGCAATTTTTGTTTGTGCTCAGTTGAAATTCGTGGATCTGTAACGCCTGTCAAAATGTGATAAGTCTTTTCGCTGCCGTTGACATATTGATAAGCTGATTGTATTGTATTGGCAGTGGAAATGAAGAGATAACTTAAACAGAGGAGCTTTACGAATCCTCTGCCATTGATACGACAGTATTGAGGAGGCCTTTATTGCTCATCCCAATTCCATAACGCCAGAAGTGGTGTCGTAGCCGCCAAATGACTTACCGCTTTTCTTCTTAACCGTCAACTCATCGGTGATGTTTTTTGTAAGGAGTTTTATAATACTGACCCCATTCACAGACAGCAGAAAATGTAAGTAAGTGGTAAAAAAATTAATAAAAGTAGATCTAAAGTAGTAAATAAGTATGTAAAGTGTAAGGGCCACGTAAAGACTTATCGTGTGTCTTCTTTCTTGGCCATCAACGTATTCGTAATTGCTTAGAACTTAAAATTTTTGACGTGACAACGTTACGTTTTATAAATCGATATTGTATAGTAAACCCAACTTAAGACTGAAACGAAAGAGGCGCTGTCGGACGCATTTGACATTCATTTGACCAATCATTGCACACTAGTAACTGACAGATGAATGACCACAACGTACTTATGAATGACTTTTCGTTAGTTCAAATTTTTGCCATTTCAGAGATAAGTTGGGCGCACTGTACGATGCACGCCCAAAAAACATGACGTTTATGTGCCGTTATCTGACGTCATGCGGCGTTACCGTGTGCAAGCGAAAACGCGGAACGAGAACGAGCGACAAAGAAGCACAATCGGCCTTTGTCAATGTAACTCTGACGTTTTGCTTTTGCTTTTTATCGAAATTATTTATAACCAGCCAGGTTTGTTTTGACTTGTTTGTGGCACATTGACATGACATAATATGCACAGACTAGCTAAAGATTAATGTTTCGTTATACGTGGTTATACGGTATGCAACGACTAGTCTTTTTGGTAAAATATTTAATAAAGGTTTTTAACTGCAATATAACAGTAAATAAGTAAATTATAACTAAGTATTCAAAGATAGTTTAAGATGACTATTAGTGATTATGCTACCATTCCATCAGTATTTTCTTAAGACGTTGTCACGTTCAACTATCGTCAGTAAACCGACTTTACAGACAACCAATTTTTAATGATAGCATGAGAACAATTGACGTTACAACGATACTCCGCTTAAAATTAAATGTCTGAGGTTATCATAAACTGCTTTGACAGTGTTTTAGAACTCTAAAGATTAAGTTTTGAAAAGCTAACGAAGTTACCATCCGCGAACGACATGACATGCTTGTTAACTACTTTTATAACGATAAAATAAAAACGACGTAAACTCCCTACCCCTGCTGCCCGCACCTTATATACCAATCAACGTTCACTGAGTCGGTTGATTGAATGAAATACGTTAAACAAATATACGCCGGCTACTGCAATACACTCATCATCATTTTACTGAATATCAGTATCCATCGCTGCTTTTCTTTTACATGATTAAGTTGAATACAAGTTAAACCGTCGATGGACGTTGCAATTTGTAACAGCTTCATGTAGTTGGATTTCAGTAGTACAAGTGCAATGTTTCCATACCACGATGTAGCGAGCTATTAAAGTTGCAATGGATGGGCGTCCAGTTTGCAATAGTAATTTAAAGTTGACTAAACTAAAAATGGAAGACCGAGAGCCATCGACGCGCCGTTGATCGAATCGTTGTCGAGTTCGCATCATGTCCTATCCCAAACGATTCAGCGATAATCAATATCCACAGCAATAATCAAATCAATTTTAATTACAATACCCATACATTATTTTTTTTTAAGACTAGTAGCATAATTATATCCGGTTACTTTTTTCATGAAAAATAAGTTAAGTAGTAGGTAATATGGAAGTTATATCTAGTTAAAAAGTACAAATTGTATCTAATATCTAGGCATCACTAAAACAGGCATGCAGTCGACCATTCCACTCATCAGAACTCTATTTCCAAACCATTACACTATTCATTTATACTTAATATACGTACTACATACGAAAATACCTGCTATGAAAATATATGCAGACCAAGTAAATTTTTTTAGAATATTTATTCTTAAGCTATCCCGCTTTTCGTCTCTCGTCGAGTATAGAAGACTTGCCTAACTCAACTACGCAGCTGCGACTACGCGGAAATAAATTTGTAACGAATAATGAAAAGCCTGTAAATGCGTCTAAAAATCGAACTCTCTTTAAATTGAAACAAACTATATTGCAATTTTTTGTGTACTGTGAAAAATTTTATATTTTTCGGGTTAACTCTTACTTTGTCGTACAAATCCACTCCCTCACTGTTTTTGTCAAAAATTCAAACTTTAAGCTCCGTCAACTGCGAAATTGACTAGAGTTTAACCCATAACTACTTCAGTAGACAACAACGCGAACTGTAAACTGTTTCTATGTAACCTCATGAAACTTTTTGGTTCAAAATTAAATGAAATTTTTAACTTCCCACAAAAATATTCAAAACAGTAAGAAATTTTTGGTTTTAGTCCAAGGCACTATGAAATTATTCAGTCTTTACCCTATTGGTTATTGTGTGTGTGTGATTATTTCATGGCAAACTTTCAAAGCAAATTGAATGCCTGGTTATCCTTCATAACGAAATGAGTTGTACACATCTCTTAACCTTAAGATAATACACTCATAATTTTGCAACCAAGTACAAAACTTGACTTAAACGACTCCATCGCAGCCTACAGTGGAATAATTTGTGATTGAATCATTTACAGGAGTGGCAATATTGTCTTATTAATGGAACGGATATACTTACCTTAACTTCTATTGACAGAAAAAGGATATTGACAAACTTACAATTGAGGGCATTACAACTAAAACAATGATTGTGTACTTCCCTACAGATAATCTGAGCCCGGTACAGTGCAGAGAAATTTAGTCAAGTTCAGATAAATTCACGAGAATTGTACCTATAATAAATATTCATTATGTCAGTATAAGGAGTGAGGATATCATGAATAGAGCGGAAATTATAGTGTACAATCCAAACATATCATGTCGGGAGATAGTTACATAATCAAATCTAAGTTTCAGAGAATCCCATAGCGTAGCGACACAAAACACCTGTAGTAATAATCGCTTTGCCTGTTAAATAATTTCATTCATGAATGCACGCGATATCTTAATAAAAGTTAGAATTGTTACCAAAGAGAGCCGTTTGTTCGCATCCTTAACGTTTGTCCCAAACTTTCCTTTCCACAATTTGAATGTTTAAGTCAGACTGTCACAAAAATATACTCTGCACAAAGTTTTGATAGATCTTTCTGAGAATTCGATTATAAAACTCAATGAATAAGGTATTTAAGTACTTGACTGATTCTGAATTCATCTGAACGAAATGTTTAACGGATTAACTTGATATTTTTAGATTTAAGATTTGATTTGCTTCGATGTTTCGGTATTTTTTGCCAAACAAGAGAAAGTTCCTCAGGACTTTGGGTCCTAGGAAACTTGAAAACGATTAAATAATAGAGATAACGATATGTTCGGTAGCCACAGTAACATTAATTTTACTTTGGACAAATATTTCAAACATTCATTCATCAATGTAAATAACCAAACCAATATTGTATCTAAATTTGCCTACGCCTGCGCGACAGTTCGTCTTTATGCCTGTTTAATATCTCCCAATGCGGATTTGAACGACTTCATTACTGCCACCCACGGCGATACAAACTGCCTCGATTGTTTGCGGGCGTGACAACATTGTCATGGTAATGAGACGTGATGACTTAACACAATAATGAAATGGGAATGACAACAATTACGGGACGGAGGTGTCAGCGCGGAGAAATTGTGAGGGATAAATTAATCGAAGAAAAGAGGTCAGCTAAAGAAATCTTGGTGACAAAGATGAAAATGCAGTTGCAAACTCCGGAGTAAAAATAATGAAAAGGGTTGCACATAATAACAGTAGGAATACGAACAGACTTTTTTATCTTGAGTGAAAGAGTCTCTGTTCATTCTACTCATGGTGGGCCTTACACTTTTACAAAGCTTTAAATTCGATTCCCCCTTTTTTAAGTTTATAGCCAACTAGTAAATCCGCCCTCGCTTCGCTTCGGGAAACCAGTCCCTTCAAAAATCTCTATAAATTTTAACAAATTATGTTATTCCGATGTCTAAGCTATATTACTGCAAAGTTTCATGAAAATCCGTTCAGTAGTTTTTGCGTGAAAGAGCAACAAACACACACAGTGTGTGTGTCTCACTCACTCACTCACTCACTCACAAACATCCTTACAAACTTTCGCATTTATAATATTAGTAGGATAAGCGAGCAGACAAGCAGCTGTCTGATGGTAAGTGATCACTCTCGCTCGGAGAGATCAATAACACAAAAGACACCAACAACACTTTGCGGTCCTAAAAAACTCCGTGCACTTTATTATTGGCGCTTATTAACAAATTAATCAACTATTGTAACACCATCTGCTAATTGGTCTAATCATTCTAATCCCAAAATTCGAATCTTTTCAACGTCAGTCATAGTTGTCATGGACGACAGCGGAAGGGTGTTGCCGCCTGCTCACTTGCTATCTTAATTACATAAACAATGCTAATTTTGCGTCTTTATTGACTCAATTAATTACAAAATAATCGCCGTAGGATCCATTAGACTTAACTCAACTCAAGCTCTATGTGTACATAGTAGATCTATTGACACATTTTCCCTTTAAGTATTAAAAATACAATTCGAGGTATCGTAATATTTGAAACGATTTTTAGATAATGATCTTAGAATAATAACGCCTAGAAACCTATTGCAAGCTCGAAAAACGCGCAACTAAAACTTAACCATATTCGGATAAGTTCGTTCCGCGCGCTGTCAGTGCTCAACGTCACGTTAAGTCGAACACAGCTCCCGAGAAATAATTAAAAATGACTGTCTGCACTATAAAGAAGTGTTTTAGTACATCAGACAAACAAAATAAAAGTGATAATATTTCATTTCACAGGTAAGTACTGCTTTTTATACATTTTCTGTACAAATATGACGAATTATAAATCATTTGAAATACATTACGTAATCACTAAACAGTGTTGCCAGTTGCAGGGAAAAAAGTGCCAACATGGTTTAAGTTGGTTCTTAATGTTAAAAATTAAATATAATATTTACCATATCTGTTTAACTTTTAAAGTTAGTTACTTTAACGTTAAAAGTTAAACTGTTAAACTTTTTAGACTAAATGTTGGTGTTATAAGTTCTATGAAAATAATTTACTTAGCATTTATTTTATTCGATCGTTTATTCGTTTTTTCTCTTTCATTTCATATTAAAGTCTACTAACTAGTTAGTTGTTTTGATAGCGTCTCATATTCTTTTTTTAGCTTACCAGTTGACCCTGTCATAGCCAATCGATGGATTGAAATAGTTAGACGTAACCGCAAAGAAAATTGGTATAAGCCTACTAAAAATACAAAGATCTGTTCAATGCATTTTCACAAAAAGGATATTTATACCACAAAAAAAGTGTTTTTTGTGGGTAAACGCACGATAATGGTATTACTGAAGCCGTATCTCTGTGCGTGAAAAGATCGTAGATAGTACATACCGCTCACGCACACAAGGATAATGAAGATGGCACGCGTTTGTGCCTATGTTTTGGTTCAGACGCGGCTTCTAGGCGTTATTATTCTAAGATAATGATATTGATATTATTTCGCAAAGGTGGTTCGCATTTCTCGTGGTAATATCGCGAGAACTGGTTCCATTCGTTAAAATGAGAAAGCATTATAACGACGACGATTTTAAATTACACCGACTTTTTTCTTTTTTCCCGCTTTCTTTTAATTTAATCTCCTTGTTAGAACAGCTGTTGCTTATAGCACTTGTTTGGACAAAGGAAATCGTCGTCAGTCACACTCACCAAGACCTTTTGGATTGTTATGTTATCATTTATTTTTGTAAATAAGTTAAAATAGCATTTTTTGCCTATTATTAAAAATCAAACTATGTATGTCAAGTATATAATTAGGACGGAGCACAAGGAAACGACATGGTTGCGGTGTTAAGACTCCTTTTATTTTCATATACCCACATTCATATTTATAATAATATGACAATCCTCTCATTGAAAAAAAAAATTAATAAAAAAAATTACATATTTCCACATAGGCATTTGAATTTAATTAATTAAATAGGTATTTTAATTTTGGTGACCATATTAAACTCTGTCTTTAAATGAAAAAGATGAGCCTTTTATATAATAATAATAATCATAATAAGTATATTAATTAAATTACAAATCTGAAATTATATTGCGTCAATAATGCGATAAATCAATTAAAAAAAAAATTACAATAATTTCGTAATGTAGGTACCTATTCCTAATGCTATCTATATTTTTAACCGACTTCAAAAAAGAAGGAGGTTCTCAATTCGACCGTATATATGCTTTTTTTTTTATGTACGTTCAGCGATTATTTCGTCGTTTATGGGCCGATTTTGATAATTCTTTTTTTGTTGTAAAGTAGATATGCGCAGTGGGGTCCCCTGATAAGGAAACTAGGATCTGATGATGGCATCTCAGAGAAATCGAGGGGAACTTTCGAAAATTGTATGGACAACTAGTGTGTTTGTTCATGTTATCATAAGTGCATTAAAGCGCTACCATTTCATGAAGATCTGGAGTCGATCTGATGAAGCCGAAAGACAGTCGAGGGAACTCCTCAACGATTTACTGCAGTTATCTAGTGTTTGGGCTTCATTAATTTGTAGTGACGAGAACTTTACACTTACATG
Source organism: Hesperia comma (assembly GCA_905404135.1). Lineage (NCBI taxonomy): Eukaryota > Metazoa > Arthropoda > Insecta > Lepidoptera > Hesperiidae > Hesperia > Hesperia comma. The sequence continues at coordinate 19,128,780 of FR990019.1, read as the reverse complement.
TTGAATTGAGCGCCATCTGGCGAGTAGTTTTTTAGTTATCTCTACTTATCAAGATTGAAGTCGGTTATTTTTTTTGTAAAAAGCAATTATATTTCCTACATCTTAAAAAGTCATAACACCTTGTAATAATTTTCTCACATGCACACATCTTATAATATTCTAAAAAAGTTTGTCAAAAAATACCTTTTAGGGGACAATAAAAACAAATCCAAACATTGCTACCAAACATTTGATGTCTATTAATAATTATTATGAGAAATGAAATAATTACATACATTGTTTACATATTTATGTCATTCTCAGATTATAGATTGGTTCTATAATCTGAGATGTCATTAATCTCTGAGTCAAATATTGATTCCCTTTTTTATTTTGTTTAAAAAAAAACAACTGAACACAATAAGTAATGTCAATAATGATATAATTGCATTAAATAATTATATTATTAATTAATTTGTCAATTTAAATGTTCGTAAAAACTATTAACATACTTTTATTAGTCACGTCAATACATCTGAAAGTGATAAAAAATAAAATATTTAGGTAGTAGTCAATTTGATAGTATATAAAAAATTTAAGTCAGTGTTTAAATTTCAAGCCTTAACAATAAATAAACATACCTTAATTAACTAACTTACATACTACCGCACCATACCCTTATGCTCAGCTGTTCGCCCCATATCCAGAGCTCGGAAAACCCCACCGATCAGGAGGAATCACTTGCCTGCCGTAACGGGTAAATTTATTAGTATCAGTCAAAGCTAGGGGAGATGGAGCACTGGAGCAGTGTGGCGCCGGTTCGCCGTTCACCACGTCGTCATACCTCAGAGACGAGTACTTATGACCTGATTCGTGGTTAAACCGTGTGGAATCCACTATCAGGTGTTTTCGGTTCCGCCGAATTATATTACCCGTTTTAAATATTTTTACTGAATACGATCTAGGGCCTACTAATGAGCAAATCTTTCCAGACAACCAGCTATTATCTACGCGGGCTTTAACTTTTTGGCCGACTTGTAATGGTGCGAGGTATTTGCTAGTCCTATCATAATAGGTTTTTTGCACACTACGCCGATGGTCCAACTTATCAAGTATATTTTTATGAATTTTAGGTTTTAGTATTTGTGGTGGGCATGGCACTATGCTACGAAGTTTCCTATTATAAAGCAATTCTGCTGGCGATGGGATGTCAGAGCTGATGGGTGTATTCATATATTCCAACAGAGCTATATTAAAATCTGTTTTATCGTAAAATGTTTTTTTCATTATGTTTTTTACTGTTTGAATAGCACGTTCTACCTGACCGTTTGATTGAGGATATCTGGGCGAAGACGTGATATGCTTGAAATGCCATAATTTTGAAAAGAGCTGAAATGCACTACTCGAAAACTCTGGGCCGTTATCGGACATCACTATTTCAGGAATCCCGTGTCTAGAAAAAATCTTTTTCAATTTTGATATTACTTGGTCGGATTTCAAACATTTTAATTTTTCTATCTCAACGTATTTGCTATAGTAATCTACTGCGATAACATATGATTTTTCACCAAAATGAAATACATCCACCCCCACTTTATACCACGGTTTGTCATAAATATCGTGTTGCATTAGGGGTTCCTTAACATTTTGCTTTCTATATGTCAAACAGGCTTGGCATTGCGATAAATAATCTTTTAATTGAGACTGCATATTTGGCCAAAACATAATTTCTCTAGCCCTCAACAAACACTTTTCTAACCCTAAATGTGCCGAATGAATATTTTTTAACATTTCACTTCGCATACATTTCGGTATAACTACTTTGTTACCTTTCCATATTATTCCGAACGAATTGGTCAACTCATCTCTGTAATTCCAATACGGCTTTACTAAATCAGATACTTCCGCCTTATGTACCGGCCATCCTTTTTTAATAACTTTATTCAGTTCACATAACTCGGGATCCTTTTGAGTATTAACTTGTATTGTTAAAAAATGTGAATCAGTAAGCGGGTTGACAGCCGCTACTGCACAAACCTGCGCTTGCGCGTCAAGATGATCGCGCGGCTGTGTGGGTGCCCGCGAGCCCGGTGCGACTGCACGCGATAGTGCGTCCGCTATGTATAGGTACTTGCCGGGCTTGTAAACAAGTTTGAATGCGTACGGTTGCAATCTTAATAACATTCTTTGTAGCCGGGCGGGTGCATTCGCCAACGGCTTTTTAATTATGCTTACTAATGGCTTATGATCTGTTTCAATGGTGACATCAGATCGGCCATATATATAAGTATAGAACTTTTCACAAGCAAAAACACACGCGTATAATTCTTTCTCAATTTGCGCATAAGATTGTTCAGTTTTAGTTAGTGATTTTGAAGCATAACACACCGGCAAGTTATCTTGCATCAGACATGCACCTAACCCGTTTTTACTAGCATCTACAGATATAACTACAGGCTTGTTCAGACAATAATATTGTAGTACCGGTGTGGATGTCAGACTAGCTTTAAGTCGATTAAAACAAGCGTATAATAGGACAATGTATGTATATACTTAAATGGCAAATAAATAAATAGTCGGTCTTCATTGCACCATAGACACGATGACGTGTTAAGTTACTTACTTACTCACGATTTTGAATTCTTATATCAATATATGGACCACTTTACATGGATCTTGGTCATGAAGTATCTGTTGAATAAATTGAACACGAAATAAAAATCGAATTTAGAAACAAGTATGTTTTTATACTTGTTTCTAAATTCGATTATCACATAAATGCGTCAAAAGATATAATAATATTCTTAGTATAACTAATGCATTACACATACAACATGCATAACCCAGACACTCAAACACACACGCAAACTGCAAACTAAACACAATTAACTTAATAATAAATCAATTTTAATCGACATCCCTAAATATGGCAATATACGATACACGAGTAACATAACTTTAGACGAAAGAGCTGGAGTAAAATTTATGCTAATAACGATGTAACGAACGGGATTCATTTTGAGGATTTATTACTCCCTCGAGGACGAATCATTAAAAGTTTCATTACTGACGCGCCTGCCTGGTGAAGGTAATCCATACTTTCATTATAAATCTTAATGTTACTGTGTCTTTTCATCAATTTGCTACATTTTCACGCGTAGTTCACTAAAACTATTGTAATGATACTTGTTAAGGAGATCTTTAAAATTCTGGAAAGGACAAAAGAGAATAGAACCTTACGAAAGTTGTTGGTTGAAACAGAGCCTAAAATTTTTAAACAGATGCTGTCTTACCCCATAGCCACGGGATTTAAACCCAAAAGTAGATGAAGCAAAAATGTGTGAATTTTTTTATATATATTTTGTACAAATTTTCCAGAATATGATCATGAAATCCTTATCTCTGTGCAATATTTTCTATGTTAATAGTCGACAAACAAGCAGATGAGCAACCTGATGATGAATATAGTGAATTATAAACTATCGCATATAAGACAAACGCTGATTCATTACGGAACCATGACAGAAAGGACATATCCAACGGAACAATGATCATCTCAATATTCTCAAAGAACAAGAAAGAAAGTAAAAAGCTAACTAATTTAGTAGATTGGACATGTTAATTGAAAGTTCGGCAGGAGCGTACCGTGAAACAATGTTCCTACAATTTAGGTCCAATTTCGGAATGGCCTAATTCCCATTCCCGACTGACGACGTGACACGAATCGTGGCCAATTTCCGCTTATTGTGTTACGTCCCGCACCAGTCTCAACTGGTTGTAACCGGTTAGGGACAAGAGAAATTGTATTTGGATGTATCTTAACATAAACGTTAAATCTATACTTAAAATGTACTGCAACTATAACCCAAAGTTTCATAATTTTTGATAATTATAGGCTATTGTTACTGTTGTCACTGAACTGAAATATTTTTTATTTCTCGTGTTTGGATCATTCTGTCTGTGCCAGTTCTTGAAAATTGTCTTGAATCGCTCAAATTTAAGTAGGTATAGTTTTTTGATCGGCTTAAAATCGATAATAAAAAAGTACCATCGAGCAGAACGAACTAATAGACTGATAAGATATTAAAATCCAAAATAATAATAATAATTCAGGATAAATGTTAGTACGAAAAGTATCAATATACTCCAATACCTATGTATATGTAACGGCAACGACAACGTTACAGTGATGACAAAAGGTAAAGGCGCCCTGCCCTATAGACGAGAGGCGCCATAAAGACGACCTATTTTTATTTTGTCAGAAACATTTCATAATATTTTTTCTTATCAATCCATTTTACAAGTAGTATATAATTATTCAATTGACTTTGTCCTGATAGTTTGTGAGTCAAATATTTTCGATCACAATCATAATCATAAACATGATCTGATAAAACGCTTGAAACCAGTCCAGATGCTGGAACTCTGTGCAGAATACCGTGAGGAAACTCGATGTCGGAGAGTTCACAAAATCTCAAAGGTGTGTGTGTGAATTCTACCAATCCGTACTTGGCCAGCGTGGTGGACTATGGCCTTAACCTTTTCATTCTGAGAAGGGACCCGTGGCATAGTGGGTCATGACGAGTTGAAACTGTTTGCTACAAAATTGGAATTTTTAAATTTCTGCACCTTGTAAAGAGACTAATGCCCAGAAATCAAATAATAAATCCTAAACGAATGTAGGTATCGTGTGTAAAAATCACCAGTAAAAGTTAACTCTTCTCTGGTTAACTGAGAAGTCTTCCACTGCTTCCGTTTCTTAAACACATATCTAGTTACAAACCGCTTCAGTACAGCAACAGCGAAGGACTTTTACAAAGTTTCGCAGTTCACAAACAAGTTATATTCCGGAAATCCTTTCGTATCGGGATTTCAAAACTTAATCCAGCCACGCAATGCCACCGACAAGCGATATTGGAAATTTGAGTTCGCTGCGAAAACACATCTCATACGTGGAGGAAATGAGAAATATGAAATAGCTTCAATTTTGAACACGGATTGATGGTACACTGCAAATGTTATCAGATATGAAGTTGACATTCCTTTTGCAATACCAAACATTACTTCTCATACCTTGAAACTTGAAGACTTGACGCTGACATAACTAATCATGTATCCAGAAAGATTTTTTTGAATTAGCTCAAAATTTCAATCATCTCAAAAATTAGAAGCCCAGCCCATCCCAGCTAGTTGTGTCCAAAATTTCATAATACATTATCATCTTCTTATTTGGTTCCGTACCCAAAGTACGACACGTGGAACCCTATTTAATATACCTCCGCTGTCTGTCCGCCTGTCACAAGACTCCAGCTGTTAACTGGAAATCCGTATAATACCTGCAATTTTCACAGGATACCTACGCGTTGCTGTGGTTGGCATCACAAAAGTATAAAAATAAATACAAAACGTATGAAATACAAAGAATACCATAAAAATGGGGATTTTCTGCATTCTATATTGGTTTTAACCAAATGGGTAATTTAATTTAATATCCCTCGATGATTCCTAGGCAAACTGACTTGTCCAAACCGCACTTGATCAGTTTTATTTTCTCCCAGCAATATAATATTATGTATTATCTCAAACACCAGCTCGATAATCTAAGACTGCAGCAGTCCAAAAATGCATGTGAAAACCTTTCAAAATTCCAACAAAATTCTCCAAATTCCCCTGAATTTTATGTAAAAGCTTGTTTATGTCGACATTCCAATATCGGGCATGCGAGTGTTTACAATGAAAATACGCGCACAGCGGAGGGCGACCTGAAATACGAGTAGGTCGCGCTGCAGGACCGAACCCCGCGGCGCCAAGCGGAACATTTACATAGATTTACTATGGAAAAAATTGGGTTTTACCTTGGAAATATTAAATTGAAACATAGTTTTAGTGTATCTGTGATAGGAACCAGGGCCGCGGTGAGCGGGCGAGCAAGGCGCGGCATCAAAAAACATCATAGAGTTTTATACCTAGTCGGATACCTGAAAACTACTTCCAAACGTACTTAGTATATTTTTATGTATCGTAAAGAAAAGTATATTCTATTCAGGCTGATTTTAATTTTGTTTAGTTACATTTTGGGGATTAACACATCGATGTAGTATAAACATTAAAATAAATTAATATTCAAGGATGTAGATCGACTTAACCTATGTTTAACTCTGTATATTTGGCTTTCCAATGTTCCTTTAGAATTTTTGTACAACATTCCGTGCATCTAGGACCACTGATCAAGCTGTGCATTTTCTGTCTGTCGCTTTCTGTGTCAACGTAAGTATCTACTATTTTCTCTCAAGAAATAGACATAAACCATCGTTTCAACACAGTAAACATACATTAATTCTGTAAACATATTCTATCAAACGATTAAGTTGTTCCGAAACTACACGATCTCTATCAAATGCACTTATAATTAAATACGTAGATACAAGTCAACTATTATCGCGTGTGGTCGAAATTCCACCCAGTATGTTAATGAAGTCATAAAATTCACCTTGTATTATGCATAATTCATTGGAGTTTATTAATAAGCAAATGCTTAAGACATTATGAAAGATGAGAATCATATTTTTATGTGTCATGTCATAATTATTATTTTTGTGTAATTACATAAAATTAGAAATATAAATTCCTTCCATTCCAAAAATTGACTCTTTTAACTCGTGGTATATATATATTATTATGTACACTCTAAAAGGAGATTGACCAGGAATATAGCACTCTTTTTTAGATAAACAAAACTCGACACAAAAAAGTGAATAACCTCCTTATGACGCAGTCGGGTAGGTACCTAAAAAAGACACGCATTCGAAATTTTTCTTAAATACCTACAATGAAAATAGATGGCCCCTAATTCCATCTAATCAGTTAATTTCATACGTTTAGCAATATCATTATAAGCTATTGACATTGGTAAGCCATCGAATCCGGATGTCAATCAATGCTGTTCATACGTCGCGTTCATTAGTTAATTTCCCAATCAGCTAACTGATGACTGATCCATAAATCAATTTGCCGCATAAATTTATGTTCACTGAATGGATTTATGAAATTGTCAGCTTGCGAAATGTTTGGGTCGACTCTAGTGTTTAGCAATCACTTCAGTTTATTGGTCATCGGTGCGAGTTAATTTGTTCAATGATGATTTCTCGATGGCGGTACGATCGATAAAAAGTTACAGAAGTTAGCAAGATTGGTGCGGGTTGTAGGGAATAGCGTGTATGTTTCAATTAAAAATACAATGTGAAAAACAATGTATTTTTAAGCTTTAAACCAGGATAGTTTTTATAGTTTTCTAGCGTAACTTGAAAAACTAGGCTCGTTATCACTTGGGCATGATTATGGATGTGATCGCTAAATTCATTCATTTTCCTACGTTTCACTGGATTTTGAAATATGGAATTGCAAGCCTACTTCCACCGGCTTCGGTACCAACCTATTACAAGTTTTCTTTTATGTCACCCCGCCGTGGTCCATTGGCCGCCCTCAAGCGTGCCCCCATGCGTGCCGCCCGCGTTCAGTGCACGCCTTGCATGTCCGCTTACGACGGCCATGCCATCACCGTCACCGTGCTCAAATTCCCGGATAGTTTTTCGTTATTTCCCTCCATTTTATTTCCATCTACCGCCCGCCGTGTCTATTTACTCAATTAATCTACAACCGTATTGGATTTAAACGAACTCGGCTCGCTCATGAATAGATAAACTGCACTGGCATTAAGTTAATTGCAAACAAACGTACAGATTAGTTTAATTTCGGGTATTAAAACCCTGGTTAGAGAACCAAATTATAATTCGTTATAAACCAAAATTTGTGAAAAGCTCTATAGAAAGATTTAGAAGTATTACTACTTTTACTATTAAAACCAATTTACGTGCGGTTTTCTTTATGATGACATGATACACTCGTATAAAGCCCGACTAAGAGCGAGTCGGACCCTCACGCGAAGGGTTCGTCGCGATATCACCGTGAAATATTAAAACTCCGAAAAAAATAATTTGAAAAATTTCTAACTTCATATTAAATTATTACAAGCATATTTTATTATTATTACATGTAATGCGAGACAGAAGTATCCTTCTGTCTCAATTTTTCTTTTTTCCTCATGTCATTTGTGTAAGTTGCTCTTTTGCTTGCGGGAGTGCGATAAATGCGAACTATACCTATAGTACAAGACGTACTCTTCTAAGTTTGCTATTATCCGATTAAATAAAAACGTCATGAACAAAAAGCAATAAAACAAAGTCTAATAAATGAACAATATTTCACCAGCGGAATGTCATGCGGTAAGACAGTAGTGGGACAGACATTGATCGAGCCCAGCCGGGTAATCCACTTAGCGTCTCGGACGGTAAGTATGAGTGACAGGTATTAGGTATACCCGCGGCTGCTAATCATGCGGAAGCGATTATATTAAATATGTATTGTGTAGGTACTATACCCATCGCTTCGCTTCCGTAAAATCGCTATTTGTAAGTTCAACTAATAACTGCTGTAAATAGGTCAGGAGTTCCCTCGACTGTCTTTCATCTTCATCAGATCGACTGGAGACCTTCATGAAATTATAGAGCCTTAATAAACCTATAAAAACCAATAAAAAACCCCCGCCACCGCCCATAAAATTATCCAAAATCCCCTCGGTTTCTCTGAGATACCATCATTAGATTTTGTTGTCCTTATCGCGGGACCACCCTTGGTTCGCTTTCCAACAAAAAAGAATTATCAAAATCGGCTCTTAAATGACGTAAAAAGAGCTAAACAAACATAAAAAGTAAATATACAACCGAATTGAGAACCTCCTTCTTTTTTGAAGTCGGTTAGAAAAAGCGTTATACCGGGTAGCCTTTAAAACTTTTTTGTGAAGATTGTCTTATAGAAAACCTTCGACCAAGTTTCAACTGCGTCGTGTGGCTGTCACATACAGGCGAACAGGCATCAACAAAATCCTAAAAGAAACTGAGAGCGGATTAAAATGCGCATCATATATTAATATCTCTTATATTATGAGATCTGTGCCTCTATTATGAGTTGTTGTAGTAAACGTAAAGGACGTAACTATTGCAGTTAACGTTTAGAATTTGTATGAGAATCCGTACAGCGCCTCTAGCGGTTACGATCGAATAGTCTAATACTGTAGTTACATTATGAGCTATTATGAGTTTTGGAAATGAAACTACAGCGGGTATCGTAAAGACGTGAGACGGTACAGTTTCCGTTACGTTATGTTGGCATCCATGAGTAATACCTCTCTCATTCTTTTATTAAGATGTCAACAAGGATAGAACGAGACCCTGGCCAGCGAGCCAACATTTGTGAAATTAAAAAAACAAGTCTATGGATGCTCTATAACCCGACTAAATTAGGAAATGTGAAAGAAGAGTGGAATTAATGGCGGTTTGGTACCTTTTCAATTTAATTACATTAGCGTTCTGCGTCAGTCGCATTCAGTGTCAAACTGTGGTGTCAAAGTGTTGCTAACTTTGATGTTTTAAATATCTAGATGGGACATCGAATCCGCGAAAACGTGTCAAAAAATTGTGGCTAACTGTTAGCCACAATTTTTATATTTTTAGCAACTAGAAGTGAACGCAAAATAAAAATCACATTTAACAATTAATTACACGCAAATTTAAATGACAGGATATTTAGTTTAACCATTCAAACGAGCAGTGGTTCCCCTTGCCAAGTGAACTCGACGTGAATTGCCCGCAGACTGAGCTCGCCAACGCTTATATAGACTTCATAGCTTCATACTGACAGGAAATACGTCACTCTTCTCCTAACAATATCATTACGCACACATTACGCACACATAGACAATAGACGAACGGGTAAAACATCGTCTGCACGCACACATGCTTGATAATGTTGCCTTGTTTTTTTTTTGTTTTCATTGTAGGGCGACGCTCAATCTAGACATTTAAAACATCAAAGGTTTCTAAATATTTTGTTGATCTCGCAAGTTCAAAATTTCATTATTTTCATCTCTGCGTTCCGTTGCGTGAATCATTTGCCAAGCAAAATAGTGCCTAGCCATGATTTTGTTTAAATATACAGCAATATTTAATGACATTTAATTTCGATAGTGACTTTTCACCTTAGAAAATAGCGTGAGTGCCGTAACTACTACGGGTAACGTAATTTACTATAGCATCTGTCAAATTTGTGACTCGTAATACCAAATTGTAAGTAAAACATGACCGCAAGTACTGTATTTAATAGAGTTATGCGCATTTACTATTAAAGCAGCGTTTTCACGATAGCATCAATAGTAACGTCAAGTTGCGTTTACTACAACAACTCATAATAGGGGTACCTATTATGAGTTGTTGTAGTAAACGCAAAGGAAACGCAAAGTAAACGCAAAGCGTTTTCACGATAGCATCAATAGTAACGTCAAGTTGCGTTTACTACAACAACTCATAATAGGGGTACCTATTATGAGTTGTTGTAGTAAACGCAAAGGACGTTACTATTGATGCTATCGTGAAAACGCTGCTTTAATAGTAAATGCGCATAACTCTATTAAATACAGTACTTGCGGTCATGTTTTACTTACAATTTGGTATTACGAGTCACAAATTTGACAGATGCTATAGTAAATTACGTTACCCGTAGTAGTTACGGCACTCACGCTATTTTCTAAGGTGAAAAGTCACTATCGAAATTAAATGTCATTAAATATTGCTGTATATTTAAACAAAATCATGGCTAGGCACTATTTTGCTTGGCAAATGATTCACGCAACCGAACGCAGAGATGAAAATAATGAAATTTTGAACTTGCGAGATCAACAAAATATTTAGCAACCTTTGATGTTTTAAATGTCTAGATTGAGCGTCGCCCTACAATGAAAACAAAAAAAAAACAAGGCAACATTATCAAGCATGTGTGCGTGCAGACGATGTTTTACCCGTTCGTCTATTGTCTATGTGTGCGTAATGTGTGCGTAATGATATTGTTAGGAGAAGAGTGACGTATTTCCTGTCAGTATGAAGCTATGAAGTCTATATAAGCGTTGGCGAGCTCAGTCTGCGGGCAATTCACGTCGAGTTCACTTGGCAAGGGGAACCACTGCTCGTTTGAATGGTTAAACTAAATATCCTGTCATTTAAATTTGCGTGTAATTAATTGTTAAATGTGATTTTTATTTTGCGTTCACTTCTAGTTGCTAAAAATATAAAAATTGTGGCTAACAGTTAGCCACAATTTTTTGACACGTTTTCGCGGATTCGATGTCCCATCTAGATATTTAAAACATCAAAGTTAGCAACACTTTGACACCACAGTTTGACACTGAATGCGACTGACGCAGAACGCTAATGTAATTAAATTGAAAAGGTACCAAACCGCCATTAATTCCACTCTTCTTTCACATTTCCTAATTTAGTCGGGTTATAGAGCATCCATAGACTTGTTTTTTTAATTTCACAAATGTTGGCTCGCTGGCCAGGGTCTCGTTCTATCCTTGTTGACATCATAATAAAAGAATGAGAGAGGTATTACTCATGGATGCCAACATAACGTAACGGAAACTGTACCGTCTCACGTCTTTACGATACCCGCTGTAGTTTCATTTCCAAAACTCATAATAGCTCATAATGTAACTACAGTATTAGACTATTCGATCGTAACCGCTAGAGGCGCTGTACGGATTCTCATACAAATTCTAAACGTTAACTGCAATAGTAACAGTTTTGACGTTTACTACAACAACTCATAATAGAGGCAAGGGGTACTGTTGTGTTTATAACTTGGTAGTTCCTTATAATATTTTTCTAAGGTATAGACTACAGATTTATGATACGAATATGGATAAGCGTGCTTGGCTATGGCTTATGGCTGGTTCTATCTTAAGTGTTCAACCAAGTTAAGCAACTTTGTATGTTGCGGCCGTTTTAGTAATGGGATGGCTGACCGCAAGCAAAATTCCTTGAACACTTTGTACTTCTAACAAAACATTAAGTCGGTTCCGGTAGTTACCGTTATTCCGCAGTCGTTAAATCATGTCGGATTATCACTAAATTCTTCATGATAAAACTGCACAAAGCACAAACAGTCCCTACCCAAATCATACATAAATGATAGCCAACGATGATAACTAACCAAATAAATTTCTTAATACCTAAATAATTTATTGTGTCAGGCATTACTTTGCGGTACTTCATTATTATCAACTGGTTAAAGGTTAATCTACTTTGGAACAATCCGCAAGCAAACTCCTATGGATTATTGTGTAAACTTTCATACAAGTAGCACCTCTAGGAAAATGCAATGAAACAAATAATACAGTGGCAATATCCTATCTTTAATAGGTCTAAGTGATATAATTGGTTTCCAGCTAAATGCAACTGAAATGCATATAAATTTGACGGCGATCACGGCAAATATTAGTATCTAATTTACGCATCCTACGCATCATAATGCATCTTAGGATTGAGGTGTTTTATAGCGGTATCACTCTCCATTCTCCGAACTGTCTCCACAGACAAAAATTATACCATTAAATCGCTCCGTTTTGAGGGGAAAGAGGGACAAACAAACAAATAAGCACTGCACATTTCATCAACATCAACTCAACCCATCATAGCCCACTATTGAGCACGGGTCTCTTCTCAGAATGAGAAAGTTAAGGCCATAGTAGCGGTGATAGCCTAGGGGTTAAGAATTCCGCCTCCTGTTCGGAGGGTCCGGATTCGAATCCCAGGGCACTTCTGACTTTTCGGAGTTATGTGCGTTTTAAGCAATTAAATGTCACTACAAATGGTGAAGGAAAACATCGTGAGGAAACCTGCATGCTGGAGAGTTCGCAAAACTCAAAGGTGTGTGAAGTCCGCCAATCCGCACTTGGCCAGCATATTAACGAGTATACATAGTATTAATATGGATCAACAACCCCACATACAAGTTGTACGGTTATTATGGTAAATCGTTGTGATAATTATCGAATGGGGTAAGTTATTAAATTCATTAGTGGTTCACAATAATGTGATGTTGTTTGCAAATTTAATTAGACGCTAATGAAAAGAATTAAAGCATATTTATTGTTTTATTATTACAGCTCGATTCGAAACTATCAGATCCCATTTTGTTTGAACTAACCGTATTTGCTTGGCTTTGGTAAAAATGTTGTTACTAACTCGATCAAACTCATATGCGAAAAAATATTTAACACGTCTTTTTTCTGAAACACCTTAAATAAAACGTACATCGTCATAAAAAAGTAGGTATATCCAAATGGGTTAAGTTGTTTTAGAAATTAGCGAAAACGACATGAAACGGCAAAAAGTCAAAAAAGTAACAATTTTCATTGTTATTGCACCTATTGCGTGCATAAAATAAATATCTTAACAGGATTTGTATATTATGTTCTATGTAAATAAGACAGACATTAATAAGTTACATGGTGTCATGGAGTCTATTAATTCCCATTAAGTTCAATTTAATTATTCTACGACTGTTAGTTGCCACTGAAAAGTTCACAGAAAAAATCAATACACCCCCTCACCGACTTGTTCAACAATTTTGTTTAAATGCATCATTTACCAATACGCATTAAACAGGGTAAAGACAGAAGGGAGTTGTAAAACAGCTTTCAATGAACCTATAGACGGACATGATAACGGCGTATGAATACTATCGATGTCCATGGATCGCTTGCTCCCGCGGTAAATAATTAGCAAATGGAAGTTAGCAAAGCCGCCACCGACGTGCCACGAGTCGCTATCATGAGACTTGTACATCAGAATGGGCATAAAACCATAGCGATCCTGCGGTAAAAGCGTCAAAGAAATGTTTTCACTAAAGTTGTTGACGCGGTGAAGTAAGAAATCTAAATTCAGTTAACTTCATGATTAAACAAACTATAGGGACGGTAATTGTGCACTGCCTCGTAAATCTATTTGGCCAGAAATGTTATCGACAAGCCAACAGAATAACAAGGAATCTGTATAATCTTGGTAGTGTAATCTAGGAATCTTAATCTTCAACACATCGTTTTGAGCGTTTTAGTTTGATATTAAATGCACTTTACCATTATTTCTAGCCTAGCCCTAGCTTTAAATTTGAAATTAGCGAAATTAATTATGACTATCAGCAAAAATGAAATTGATTTCATAATCATTAATTTGTGTGTTTTATGAATCACATATATTTGATATTTACAGTTGATGCATTTGTCAATATTTGCGTTTCAATTTAGAGTGATACGCGGCGTATTAATTAGCAAATGGATATGAACATATGAACGTATCTATTTACAATATGAAATGTCTGTCACTGTTTGGTGAATTAAAATTGATTCTAATGAACCACATCAGACTGGTCGGTGTTGGATTCACCTCAAACCGGCTGCGATTTTATTTGACGACCAAATACAATTAATTCAACTGATTTACGATTGAAATTATTGTTAGAGTTCATGTTTACTATTCAATTTGTTAATTTAGTTTTATTCGATTCATTTCAAACATGATATTCCGATGTTTTTGATATGAATTTCGGTGTAATTTTTAAATTAATATTCACTCTTACAAATTAGAATAATAAAATTGTTATACTTAATTTAGCTCTAAATGTTAATGGCATCAGATATATTATCATCGTAAGTTCAACAAGTGGTCACCACAGAGGCAATTTTCATAAATCTATCGCATACAAGAAACATTGAAAAAAATGATTTTGTTCCCAAACATAATTGTCCAAAAGTTCTACTACATTTCCAATTTTGCTTAAGCAAAAAACCGTATACAAAAGCTATTACTCTGCACTCATAACACTATACTCTCCCTCCATTTAAATAAAAATAGATACGGAGTAGTATTTCGATTATGATAATCGATGTCGTAGCCGCGGAATCGAGAAATCGAACGGAAATCTACCGAGATCGTCCAGTTATAGCTCAGGGGTGTATGAATAATTGATGTTCTGTACAATATCGGGACTTTTTCTGATCTATTTCTTCTAATACTTTTGTAGAGATGACAACGAGCATTTCATTTAAAAGCTGACTGATTGACAAACAAGTTGACAGAACATTGATGAAATTGATCACGATATCTCTTTCTCTCGGTAACTTCCTTGATAAGTACAAAAAGGGACTGTTTCATTTTTTGAGACTTTGTTGAATGAAAATGTTAGCTGTTTAGAATAAATGTAAGTTCTCCTATTCAAAACGTAGCTCAGATTGTTTTCGCATACCGCTAACGGTTAGAGAAAAAAATTGCATGCACGTTAAATAAAATAATATTTGAAATAAAATACCATATTCATAGTATATAAAAGCGATGATGAGGTTAAGAGTAGGGCCTCATACTCGGAGGCTTCGAATTAGAATCTCGCTGATTATAGGCATTTAAATGTCACTGGCTAAAGGAAAACATCGTGAGGAAACCTGCATGTCGGAGATTTCGCAAAAACTCAAAAGTACGTAAAGTCTGTCAATCCGCACTTGGCCAGCATGGTGAGTCTGGCCTTCTTAACCTTCCCATTATGAGAAAAGACGCGTGCCCAATAATGATTCATGATGGTTTGAGATGATGAGGTATCTAAATATAATAAATGGATAAGAATTCTTTACCAGTAACCTCTGATACTAATGTGACTTTGATTAAAAATAAACAAATAAAATGTATTGTGCATTGAAATCGCGTGTAAATCCAAGGAGATCGTCGCAACTATAACTCACTGGCGCATGAATTATTGATGGCTGTACAGCGGACTGTCTGGATATTAGATGATAAATAAACGCAAAATGTTCTATGAACGAGAAAGGGGAATATTCCTAAGACGGAAGGGGGAATTCCGTAAGAAAGGGAAGGGAAATCGCGGAGAATGCCTTGGGAAATCTCGTGTTTCAGTGGAGGATTCTCACTCCCTTCGCACTTTAAAGTCTGCTTATAATACGTCTGGGTTTGTTTGATTTTTGTATTTGTGTTGATTTCGATCGATAGCTTCGTCGTTCTTCTGTTGGTAACGTATTGGTTCTTTGAGTAGTGCAATAAGGAATCAATTCCAGATATTTTTCCAGCTACACGCAAGTGCTTACAGTAATACTCGTAACTGGTTTCAATTAAGTTTTCCAGACCTGGGTCTGAAATAAAGAATCAATTCCAGGTAGTTTTCGAGATACGAGTACACGTAGTTAGTGCTTAGAGTAATACTCGTGCTTTTAACTGAGAGTATATTTCTTAGTGTCCACAGCAATTAATGAACCAAGATTAAATATTTGTACTTAAAGTGACATGACAATCCTCCGTATAGTAAACCCAACTTAAGAATGAAACGAAAGAGGCGCTGTCGGACGCATTTGACATTCATTTGACCAATCATTGCACACTAGTAACTGACAGATGAATGACCACAACGTACTTATGAATGACTTTTCGTTAGTTCCAATTTTTGCCATTTCAGAGATAAGTTGGGCGCACTGTAAGCCGTTTATAAGCTGAAATAAACAGTAGCATGTGAATCACGCGGGCTGATGTGAGATAAGCCCGTGTGGGTGGTATCCCTGAGGTGACAAATCTTTAGACAATGACGTAATCTTGTCGGGCGAAGAGAATCTTCTCATTGGAATTCAATGTGAGATTATTTAGCCTAATAAGCTGTCCCTTAGTCATTTATGAGATACTAGTAAATCCGCCCTCGCTTCGCTTCGGGAAACCAGTACCTTCAAAAATCTCTATAAATTTTAAAAATTATGTAATTCCGATGTCTAAGCTATATTACTGCAAAGTTTCATGAAAATCCGTTCAGTAGTTTTTGCGTGAAAGAGCAACAAACCCACACACACACTCACTCACTCACTCACTCACATACATCCTTACAAACTTTCGCATTTATAATATTAGTAGGATTATTTTTCATTGTCTAATCAGTGGTTGTTACAATCTTCCGTGTTCATAACTATTGCCTATCATTAAAAATTGACGCCCGCGACTAAGTTTTTTTCATAATGGTCCTCTGCCCCACAATAAGGAATCTCTGTACAAAGTTGAATACTTCAACGTACCCTGTGCGTTGTTTTAGTCAATAATCGTAAGCAAAATTTATTTATTAAGTAAGATCATTATTTAAAACTTAGAAATAATTCCATCAATTATAGACGTACAGCAGAGACAGCCAAGTACTTGCCCCAACAGAGTGGCTGGGTTACGAATCCTACAGGAGCCTAATTTATAATAATATTTTTTTCAAAAATTGTGTTTAAGAATAAAATTCTAGACTTGATTGTGTTTAGGAAATCGATTAAGTGCTCCATATTGTTCTCAAAAGTGTGTAAAATTCGACAATTTGCATTCGGACAGCGGGATGGAGTGTGGCTCAGATGCCTCACTTTGTGAGACGAGACTTATGAAGGAAACCGTGATTCCGTATGGCTAGATAGTTATTTCTGAAAACAGATTTAAGATTTTCCTGATAACAGTAACTTAAAATCAGTATCTTACTTCTACCCTAACATATTAAAACTCGACGCAAATGTCTGTGAGAATGTAATTTTCTCCATCTCAAATAGGTAGACTACGTACTGTATGCGACTCGATGGCCATGACTAACAAACAATACTTTTTGAAAAAGCATCTCATATTTTAATTTCATTAGAATTAGTAGGCCGTTTAAATATTCAATTAACCAATTATAATTTTAATAAACAAAATAACAAATTACCTTGTTGGTTGCATTCCGAATAGAATACATAAATACACCAGAGGGTTTATGAGGCGTGGAAATCAACATCATTTGTATGAAATTCCCGAAAGCTTAACGCATCAGTAATTCAGGATAGTGTGAATATCGCCATAGAGGATGTTAATAACACAATTTAAATGGAATAACCAATGACTGTTTTAATTTTACAATAGCTGTTGCTTTACAATCATGAATTAGTACCTATCTTGCGTTGACCAAATAGAACAAAAGGGCCTTATCAACATGGCTAAAGTTTTGAAATAAACGAAGTAAATACTCAAGTTTTCTAGATGTTTGAGTGATTTAAAACGGAAATATATCTACTTCCACTGCTAATAACATTTCCATCCACTTTAATCTCAAAATCACATAGCAAATCGTCGCTTAGCAAACAACTCAGCTTAAGTAGATTTCAGCGGTTTTGGCGTTTAATTTAATTAAATTTAATATCGCCGCGGACAATAAACGTTTTAAGTGCTAACGGATACCTACATTATAATGTAAGAATTACAAAGCGTGCTTGATGGAGTCAGTACAATTGTCCTTTTAAATGTAGTATCTTCTGTAGAAGTATCTGCCATTGACTTTGGTCAGTCCTATCACAGGTATAGGCTTCTTCTTCATCTGTACCTCATCGTCTGAATCTGCCAGGTCATCGGAGCCTGTATTAAGGTTGTCTCCATCTGGTGGTGGCTCGTCAATGAGTACCAAGGCTTCCGTCTCACCTAACACCCTTTTCTCGCTTCGATCTTGGAACGTTTCAGTTTTTTCCGACCTTTCGATTCAGAGATATAGGAATTAATTAAAACAATATATGAATATAGGAATGCAAATATATGAATTGAGAAATTAGCCTATACATGCAAAATTAACTTGGAATATTGTGAAGATAGTAAAAATTTGCTAAAATAAACACTATAAACTATAACAAAGTTATTTATGATTATTTCATAATTTTCTGGGGTTTGTGAAATAAAATTTAATTAACCACAATTTATTAATTTATTTACTTCAAATATTCTTACCGTAAAAATACTCACTTGTATTCTTTATCAATTTCTCGTTCTTTATTTCGAATCTCATCTATAAAATGTTCCGCCGCTTTCGTGGCGAATATTTTTGCTAATTTTTCTATGTATTTCAAAGATCCTTTAGAAGTCAACGCATCAATAATCTGTTCTGGGTTAACTTTTATGAGGATAGGGCTATTTGTGTGCAGATCGCCCGCACCAACTGTTATTAATGAAACGAGAATTAATTGGATTTTTAATAACATGTTCGCTTAGCTATGTGTTATCTGGATGCAATAAATTTTTGAGTTGTACGACTGCTGCTTGATTGGATTCTACGCTGTCTCTAACATTATAAATCTGTGAGGCTGTGTTTGTATTGTCATAAAAATTTATCGTCGAGTTGTTCTTTGAAAATTTATTTTTCTTTTCATTTGTAACCAGTTTATTTAACTCACCTTTCTATGACACAGGGAATTTTTTGCTTTCACACAAAAAGACTTATTAACATGCGAAAAACTATTCTTCCTTTCAGTCAAATAGGATCTTTGCTCGATTTTATATTTATAGTTCATTTGAACAACTTGTGGTTCAGTCAGTGAACCAAATTATTATTTAGTAACTCCGTTAAGTAATCCCAGCTTGGCATTAAGTGGTTAGGCGTAATTGGAACATTTTATGATAGTCAAATAATTATTTAGATTTAGATGCATGAGTTTAAGTATGGAACTTTAACTGCAACTTTAAAAGCCATTCTTTACTATCGCTATATAATATATTATTATCTTAAATTATACAATAATATCAGTTGATAACTCAAACGTAGAAAGAACTAAAAGTAAAGAAAATAATTTTAAATCTACTTTCATGAACGTTGGTTCAAATACATAAAGGCCACGGATGAAACATAGTTTCTGATTTGATTTATAGTTTCAATTTCGTCGTGTATCTGTGGATCTACGCTACTTTGATGTACGACACTAGTTTTGTACCGAGTTTGAATAGCAAAGCAGGGACCTATGAGTTATATCGGATCGGACCACTGAGGTGTATGGCATCACAACTGTGGAAATTGTGTTTCAGGTCATGAATTTCTAATCTTCTAATCTTCTTTGGCCTTCACTATTCACTAACTACTTACATAACTATTTCCATTGCGATGGTGCGGGCATGTGCTGCGGATGTCGGAAGAACGGTTGGCTAAGCAGATCTTTTATTCTGAGCTCCAGTATGGCAAACGTAAATCTGGTGGCCAGTGCTTAAGATATAAGGATGTGGTTAAGAGACACCTTAAAAGATCCAGAATAGACCACACGCAATGGGAGGACATGGCGATTCAACGCACGGAGTGGAGGAGCCTCGTTCACGATAAAGTCCGCGTTTTCGAGCAAGACCGTGAATCCGATTTAGATCGCAAGCGGGACGAACTTAAGCTCCGTCCACCTGCTGCTATTCCATACAATTATGACAATGGTGTGCTCACATGTACCTATTGCGGTCGTACTTTCAAGGCCAAAATAGGATACATAAGTCACTGGAGAGCCCACCAGAGAGCTTACAATCTCAGCCCTATCACTCAGACTTAGACGGAGTCCCGGAGCATCGCTGTAGCCGAAATCGGCTCTGAGGTATCATATCAACTATTTCCATATTTTTTATTATTTAAAAGTCGGTTAAATTGATTAGTAGATACTTCGATGAGTTTTAGTATATTATGTTAGACTGCCATCTTGTACTGTATGTCTTTCATTTCAACATCTTACAATATATGGCGGTACATTTTGCCCAATCGAAGATATTTCTGTTCGAGACAAAGATTAATAATGTCTATTTTCGAAGCGAACAATTCATAAATCGAACAATGCGTTCCCTCCGGGCGATCTCTGAATTAATTATCGCACGGAATCGAGACTGGATCCTATCCTCTGTTTACACGAATGAGATGAGCTGAACCAATTTCGTATTCTATTGTCCGTGCCTAAGCGTATAGGCTACGCTTCTCGTGTTAACATACGAGTACGGTCTATAGATACGGGTTTCTAGGCTTTCTTCTCCTTCGAGTTCTTAGAGGCTTGTTCGTGTACTAGCTTGTTCTATTAAAATGAAACCTTTTTTTATTCAAATAAATTAATATATTAATTAATTGCAATAATTTTAAACGTAACGTTTAGTTCAATCTTAAGTTCTCGTTAATTCTAGAAAAACCGCTCTCATTTTACCGCAGGAAATCTGCCCCTTACTATTCACATCCGAAAATTATTAGACGTGATCTTTAAAACTAACATAACTTTTTTAATTATGAACTGATTGAAATTAAACAACGGCCTTATTTTAGGTGAATCTTGCCACAATACATTAGTGAAAATCTTACCCACATCAGTAAAGCCATCTCTAGTGTAGAAAGGCACAGCCAATCATTCAGCAATTCTATCATTTGGGTTCTTTTGCGAGAGTAATATTCTTTCACACAATACTTTACCTACGCTTTTAGACATCAATAAATTATCATGTTTCTATCATGTGTATAAATTTATTTGCATCATAGTTACATTATAGGAATACTCAAATAACCGTATTCCATATTTTTTTTATTTTTGAACAAAGTACCCACTTGAAACGAGCATCCGAGCATCTAAACGCTCCTCAGTGGTATGCGTTCATAGCTCAATGAAAGCGTTATAAAATTAAATTCGGGAATTTAATTTCGCAATTCGAATGCAAGAAAGATGTTTTTGGTGCGAATTTGGAGACAAGCCCCTCGAATATTAAATTAAAGGTACATTTCACGTTAAAGACGTAATATGCCGAATTATTGCCAAATTGTTTTGCGTATAAAATTTAAATGCGAGGCGGAATAACTGGAAAACGATTTGGAGATTGTTAATAAAAGCAAGTATGTTTGATTGTATCGGTAATTCCATGGATAATTTGCAGGGACAAAGTATTTTGAAAGTGATTCTGGTGTAGGTAGGTACTTAACACAAAAATCTTTTATCGAACGTAATTTTAGATGCTTATAATTTCGGAAGATGCGTAACGTACCTACCTAATAAAATTATTACCTAATCGGAAACTTTCACATCGGCCATCGGTTTTGCTGACATGCGATGTCAAATACCTACTTTAATTTAATGAAACGTCAAATAGTTTAATTTTAAATTAATAAATAAGGTAACTTTAGCTGAAGAATAGTCGGTCACGCACCTAGAGTCATGTCCAGCTGTGGTCCTCTGAGAATTATTATTTGTACGTCCTATTAAAGTATACCTAAATTAATAAATACCTATTAAAATAATTAAAAACGTAATTAAAAACATACCTAATTACCAATAATTAATTAACCATATTTTACTTTAATCAACGCAAATGGTAAACGTACCATTTCCTGAAACAAATTCATTACAGACAGCCGTATTCAAGAACAATGGTCCTTTCAATTCCCACAATTCATTTCAACGCTTCCGACTTTGTCCTACGTGACAGAGGATTCGCTCTCGATCCGCAAAACCATTGGAACAAAACCCTCGTTTAACAGTTGAAAAATGAAAAACAATTTCAATTTGGTGCGTCAACCGTTTGAATTCGGCGAGGCATGCGAGGCGTCGAGGCGTTCGGATCGCGAGGCAGACGTAACATGCCGGTATGCGGTTACGATCCACTAATGGATTGGATGAGGCTTCGAATTTTGCAGCGTTTAATAAATACACTTTAAATATTAATACCTATGATATTATCGTTGGATTACTCGCACCTTACCAACTCGGTTTTAACGGGGTTGATAAAACTGAAAAAAACATTTTTTGTTAACTAAGGCATGTGGGCTTCGTGGCGTTGTTGGGATCGCGAGGCAGGCGAAGATCACTCGATTAATCTTGACCAAATAAAAGATTTCGAACCTAAAGGTATCGTACGGGTCATCGTAATAATAGGCTTATGGGACCAGTTCTAAAACAAATGTGTTTGGCTGCAATAGATCAACAATGATCGCAGTGGCTTCTAGGCTATCATTCCCAATATCTACAAAATATAATTACATATAATGTATAGAAAATCACATCCAATACACGCACCGCATTACCTGCTTAAGTACCTACATATTTTTCCACGCCTTCCCACAAATAATAGGCAATAATGTAAAGTACATAGAATGCCACATCCAATCCTCGTAGCGTGATCGTAGCGTGTCGAACAGAACGCGCCGTCACATCGCCCGCTTGTCGCGCCGGAACCGTCGCTACAGCTACACCCGTAGCCTCCCTGACAAACCGCACTATTGCCAAATAAATAAACGCTTACACACTCATACCTTTACTACATACACTCCGCATTTGGATTCCTTGCCTCGCGGATTGTATAGATAACATAAGAAATCACTAATACTCAACCCGAATAAGCATTTGGCAAATTAATGGCCTACGCACGGCATGGCTTTTTCCTATAGCCGATAACCTAGAGAAAATACTCGTAGACATTGCCCCGTTTATAAAGCGAATCCAGGACCTCTCGCTTCGCAAACAGAGCCTCTACGAAGTCTGAAGACCTGAAACATATTCTACCACGCCTCTGCGCTTGCATTACTAGAGTCATATTTTGTACCCAACGTAACTGTCTTACATCGTAGACCTATTGTTTACCTACCTCACTACCGATAACAGTCAAGACTGACGAAGGAACTTACCGTCTACGGTGTAAACTCAGTAAGGAACACGACACATGTACCACATTCCGACAATCGGTCGCTTCATTAACTTTTATTAGCTGCTCGGACACGGCGCGGCAGGGATTGACGGAGTGCTGCGCGTGCGCATTGCCTTTATCCATATTTATATCTAATAAAAATATTTTTGATATTTAAAATGAAATTGAGGAACAACTAAGATAAACTAAGATTATGTTGTGGCTGTATTGTGTATCTGAGATGCCGTATTAGAAGTTCAATTAAGCATTTATTATTTAGGGAGGCATAAAAAAATTACATCAAACCAGAAATTCCATCAATTTTATTTATCAATGCGAAAATTATCATTAATAGCAACTTATAAATAGTTAATACTAGTAACAGTAACTTTTTAAAATGTCTATTTGATTGCACATTTTAGTATTTTACATTATGAAACAATAAAACTAACTTATTACAAACAAATTACCTACTTCAACATCGACAAGTGGAGATAACAGAAAAACAGCTTTTCAGGTTTGGCTTAATTTATATTTATATAGGACTATACGACAAACAACAGCTTTCGAATAAAAAATGAATTACAATATCCATTCAACTCGCAAAACATTTCATTTCAGACTATGTCCATAGTTATGGTGTTAGTAACAATTTGTTACTTAAACCTAAGTTAAAAGCTAACATGCTTTTAAAAAGTAAAAAAAACTAAACTAACTCACTTCCCTAAACTATATAAAGGGGAGTACACAAAAAATACAGTCTAATTAGTACCACATCCATTTTTTGCAATCGTTTAAACTAGCCAAGTTTATTACCCGATTTACACCTGTATCCGATACCGTCATCCGATATCGTGCCGGCCGCAACAACGCGCACGAGCCGTGCAGCACGCACTCGCCGCAGCGCGTTGCGGCTGCGTTACGGCGCATAACATTTTACGACGGCTCTGATAGCCGAATCACATTCTAGCCATCTTTGTTGGCCTTTATGACACTCTTATTTAATACTATTGCCTGTCGATTGCTCTTTCTTGGCTTTTATTCGCGGCTCTAGTGACTATCCCGTCTTTGTGCTATGATTGCAATCGTTGGTTTGTTTTAAAATTACCGAGTGTCGATGTCAGTGTAGATTTAAATAGTGTTTACACCATGAAACATACATGCTTAATAGATACAGTAAAGGTAGAAGATGTCACTTTATAGTTCTTGACGAAAACTTTGTTTGCGATTCTATGACAAAAAACCAAGCAAATTAGCAAGTAGCCACCAATATAATTAAGTATATAAATAACCATTTGTAAAAAACGTCTGTGGTACTTACATTTTATAAGAACTGTAGATCTAACTACCTCGTAAACCATGTTTTCCTCTGATTGCTAAACATAAATGACGCTACACAATTTAAATTTTTAAAGTGGTCTCACTTACAAATACAAGGCCTTTCGCGATCTATTATATTATTATTTGAGTCCATTTAAGTCGTACTTCTTAATATTTGTGTACCAATAATATTGGTAACTGTTACCGATATTTGAAATAACGGTACCAGGAAGCATTTGAGGCGCGTCGCCGCCTACGGCCCCACACTTTAGTGGCCATTAGCTTTCAGTGACGTCGCAACTTATAACTGCACTATGGCAGTCAACGGTAATCAAACCAATGAGACCCTTTTGTTAACAATATCCAGTTTGTACATAAACAACTGATTGATGTCTACAAGTTAGGAAAATGTAAGTTAAAATCTCCAGTCAAGGGAATTCTTATGATGAAGGGTTATTACAAATTGGATGATTATTTTAAAGATGAAACAGCTTACACTTAGTTTTAATTAAAGCCGTACACTTACACTTAGTTTTAATTAAAGTAGTAATGAGTGTTATCTATAACTGTGAGCTGGAAAAAAACAGCTTGAGAGTTTCTTGCCGTTTCTTCTTCAAATACCACTCACGGTGGAGATTTGTTGGAGCGATGACGATCAGCAATTAACCTGAAAAATACACATTAAATTTAGCCGTTATCGTAGCAAAATACAAAAGCTTCTACAATAATTTACTTGGGAGCTTTAGGAAGTACAGCTACAAAACTTTTCTTTAATTAAAGTCCGCATTTATTCCCCGGTATTTGTCGTGGCAGACTTCGAAATCAAATTCCCCGACTTTTTAAAATCGGTGGGTATTTTAAAAAACGGAAAAAGAATTTTGGCAGTTCCCCAATTCCTTACACCGCTTTTAATTCTCGGCGCTGCAAACGTTCTTTGAAGCCACAAAGGCTGCGAACTTGCATTTCATTAAGCTCGACTCGAGGTTCCTCGAGTTTTGGACTTCGTAAAACCGCGGACGTTTTGAAACTGACCAGGAAGGTAAATAATTTCTTGAGTTAGTTATAACGTACATTTTAGCTTTATCGACCAATAGTAGGACCAATAATATTTCTGACCTCGAGCTTCATTTCATACAAATATAATAAATTAATACAATAAGTTCCTAACTGACGACATTTTTTTATTTTTATGTAAGTAGCTATTTATTTTAAATAAGCCGTGCTTTGAAGAGCAACTAAAAATCGTCACAGCTTTCACGGCTTGAAAAACCACGAAGGCATTCTGCCTTTCATTCATATTATAGTTCTTTAAATTGCAATGCAATGGCAATTGCAATGGTCGTCTTACAATTGTGAGTGACCGAGGTAAAACATAACAGCGGTTACAGAACTATAGACACGAAGTTATGTTATTTCTGTGTGTTTCAAAATACGAAAATTGGTGCTTGCGGGATTCGAACCCACCCTGTTACCCGTGATAGACTCCAAAGCTCAAACCACTCGACCAACACTTCTTTAACATTTAACTTAATCCAAATAATTTTTGCCTCAGTCAGTTATGACCCTCATAAACATACTCCGCGTTACGTATCAAGAGCTTCGACCTTAATTTTGAGTCATTATTACAGCGTTAATTGCAGTCTAATACACTATTAAGATAAAATTATTGCCCTTAAACCACTTATAATAAGCAATTATTTTGAATGAATGCCATGGGAACACTTTGTGATACTGATATATCAACACGATTGCGCAGAGGTTTAACATTCCACATTTGAAATCGACCCTTTTGAAGCCTTAACCATTATATTTTAAAGATAAACAGGCATTCGGTTTGTTTGTTTTGCACATAAAATCCTTTTTATAAACATTGTAGTAAAACCCTCTGCCAACATCATTTCATTACCTGATGCCTCGTTTTAATCTCATTCGAATATTTACCTCCCATTATTCTTTGAGAGGATGAAGACTGAAGTTTTCAAAAATCCTGTTTCAGTACTTCACAGAGAGACAAAAATGTCTTGTCAGATACCTCTTTACTGTCGGAACCAATGTTGATGACTATTTTTATATCTATTCGAAAACTGTCGCTTTTCGTTCGGTCCCATTTTTGAACAACATCCGACAAGAAGTATTCGAGTTTTTCCTAATAATGCGTGTGTATAAAATATTGATAAATCTCTTTTTACTACTTGTTGATTTAGTTTTTGTTTCTTAAAGTTATTAAATGAAAGGTGTAAACAGACAGCATTGAAAAAGATAATTTAACTCTTTTCTAAACATCTTAAAAAAGTTACCCATCCCTAACTCAATCATGTGAACTTTAACTGTAATTTCATCTCAAGTTTTTGGTACTAAAAATCCATTGATGAATCGGTATGAATGGGTTCGATGACCCATAACCTTTAATTTTCTATTTGATTTACCCTTCATCCTTTCGCCGAAACATAATCAATATCTGTAATCACATATCCCTGACAAGTACGAATATAAATACGACTACGATATACATTGCTCCAATATAATCAATATCTATAAGCATATATCCCTGAAGATAGCATCAACGAGCATGATATACATTGCGCCGTAACTCAGGCACTGACCCGAAAGCCATAAGGACATATTCCTGAATGCAATCAATTTTCTTTCAGCGGCTCGAGTCTGTCAGACGGCTCGTTGGCGTCAGTCGCCGACCTAATCCCACCTGTGCCATCGAGTGGTAACTGGTATTACGGAACGCGTTCGTGTGACAAATTGTTTGTGTCGTGGCCTGTGACGTAATAAACTCAATATCGGTGACCATCGGATTAACACTCCAGTTGATTGAGGTCACCTATTTCGGTCTAGTTGGATTCGTTGACTCCAAATAGAAAGATTGTTTATAGAGGAGTCGATAACGAGGTGGATAGAGAGATTTTCAATAACGTATGAGTCGCAAGGAAATGAAAGGGGGGATCAAATCTACATCAGATTTGATCTATTTTCTAAAGATTAGCTACAAGCTACAACCCATTAATGGCGCACTAAGCACGGGTCTCTTCTCATTGTTGAGGAATCCCTTCTAAGGATGGTTAGGTAGGTATATAAAGTCAAGTTTTATATCAATACAAATAAGTATTTATTACATCTCAAAAACTACAAAAAGAGACAAATATGCGAATTTAAATACGAATAAAAGTAGCATAAGTAATCGAAATATCATGCGACATTTTATTACATTTTCGAACAATGAAGGTATATTTCTACTTCTAATATCACTGCTTTTGAATCAAATAGTGTTTGTGTCGGACCGATTTTCAGAATATTGTGGTCTAAGTTTGTGCACTTCTCGTGTTATTTTCTCTTTTTCCTGAAGTCCGAGATGTGTGACAGGGTTCTTTGTTCGCCGTAACACAATATGACGGGGAAGAGCGGAAACGACACATGATACACCAACTTTAGACGTATCTTCAATTTAATT
This sequence comes from Hesperia comma, assembly GCA_905404135.1. Lineage (NCBI taxonomy): Eukaryota > Metazoa > Arthropoda > Insecta > Lepidoptera > Hesperiidae > Hesperia > Hesperia comma. Next base: position 19,100,649 of record FR990019.1, on the reverse strand, counting down.
TTAGATTGTATATAACAGTATTACTGTGGAGTGTGGTTCTAATGCATGTGTTGTTGTATGTAATTAGATACTTATATCAACTTTATAACAATGATCGACCTTAGATAAACTGTTACTGAATGCCCATGCCAATTTGCCCATCAGACTATTGGTGAAGAATTCCAGTCATATTCATTTTCATGTTACATCATTGTTTCGGGTTGAATCCTGGCCTAGGCAGACATTGTATTTAGATTAGTATTTTGGCTTCGAGTCGCAGGCACCTATTTTTATCAAAGTGTCTTTTGTGTCTCTTATTTTGTGTCTATCTCAACCACAATACTTACAGAAAACCCTATTCTATATTTTATTCTATCTTGTCTCATTATACAAGACTACTTTCTTATCAATAACCAAAAGTCTTAAACCATCAAGATTACAACGCTTTTCACGCCTTCACAAATTCACTGTCTTCTGTTACTGTACGGTCTTTACATAATGTGAGCTTCGAAACTCCTCGTCCTCTGTCTTCTGTCTCTATCTTCTTACAAGTCTTAAGTTTGAACAGCCTCGATGATTCTGAGTACTTTAGCACCGCTCGAACAACTTTACTTAAGACCTTCTTATAAAGCTATTTAGCATAATTATTGTGTGCTCGCGATTTCAAGTTTTGCTACGTTTGCAAGTAATTCGAACACACTTAGTGAAAGACGCTTTAAACGATTCAAAGTGGGTTAATAGTATGAGTCTTTGCACGTATTTTATCACGTGTTTATTGACCTGAATATAGTTTTGTCTGGATGGGTAAAACTTTAAACTGATAGAATAGCTTAGATTTCGATGACAATATTGAAAAAAGTAATTGTTTCACAGCATTTTAATACCTTCTATTATTATTAACCCCCACTAACCGTAGCTTCAACCCCTTAATGGCCCACTACTGAGCATGAACTCTCCTCATTATTGAGGAGGCCTAGAGCATAATCCACCACGCTGCTCCTATGTGGATTGGAGGCCACTAACCGTTCAAAAATTAAAATAAAATAATCCTTACAATTTCTACCCAAGAATATTTGTGAAAAAAAAGAACATTTATATTAAGCAAATTTTCAATTTATTACTTTTACGGAACACCTAAAATGAAGGGGTAGATACTTAGCCTCGTCGCGTTCTAATTATTGCGTCCTAATCCCGATTTTTCGTTTTTATTTCTTTCAGGGCCCTTACCCTTTGAAGAGGCCCTCCGTTCTAATTGCTTTGCCTAAAAAATAAAACGAAATCTCCTGTTCTCCGTATTGCAATCCCTTTGCTAGCGGCGAGCGGAATGGCACAAGCGATTGCTGCCCGGTTAACTAGTTGCGAAACTCGTCTTAGACGTTATGTATAACTATTTAAAGTAGGACCAAAATAAAATGAATGTGCCATCTCAACATGTAAGATATTAACAAATATATGTAAGTATAAACTGAGCTGATCATCTAGTTATGTAAAAATCCGTGAAGTAAATATTTGCAGTTGAAATACTAATAGTTAGATTTATTACACTTTCCATAAATCAGGGTTGGATTAATCTTTGGTAATTTTTTCAATATTTTTAGTAAAGTTTTTTTTTAACTTTGGAATCGCAAAATAAAATAGGCGATAGGCGAATGCAGGTGTACCGTACCTATGCCTAAAATTGTCATCGATTTGACGATCTTTTCTTTCTTAGTAAGAAGCTAAACCAAAATATAATTTGTTTACACATTTTCTCTTTCTTAATTCGTTCAAGTACACGCTCTGATAAAGAAATAAAATATTATTAACACTATACGTTACATATCTCAGACATAGAAATACTTTTTACTATGATACGACTACTAACAACATAGATTCTGTATGCTGATATTACGACCCAGCTTCATAGAGTTCAGCTGTGACCACGATTTATTATTCTATTGGGTCTATTGGCGTACAGAATACAATCTTATGTACCCGTATCATGATAAAACTTGTATAATCCGTGATGAGTTAAGTAAATTTATCATAATTTCAGTTAAGTTTAATAATTTTTTATTTGTTGAGAACGAGGTGACAATATCACACCGCTGCAACTGAGGCCGCGCCCCAACATCTGAAGATAATGACGCTGGGAGTGCGCTGGTGCCTAACGGGTTTTATATTATTTCGGACGATCCCTTCTCTTGTTTAATTAATTGACGAGAACGCCTCGCCATTATAATATCGTATCTAATTAACTAGTTTTAAATTAATTTTTGCCTCACTTCTAATGGCATTGTTGAATCAGAGGTCTTGAGGAAAAACTTTCATGTACGTGAGTGCCGTGAAACGCTGTTGGAACGAAGTTATATTGTGCCATATATTTTAACTTTTTCACTTACCTGATGTCATTCTTATTATCTTCTAAGCTTAACACCACAATGCATTATTAATAATTGATATTAACCAATAACAATTATTATTATTAACAAAAAAAAGTTCTTATTGTTCAGGTTGTTATAATACCTACTGGACGAATAAACAAAATACATTTTCAGTATACTCCAAGAACACAAAAAACATCTCAAACAAGACTTCAGAAAAAGCTCTGAAAGCTTTCTAATTTTCACCGTGAAGGCGTTGGCCGCCCGCCCTAGAGAACTGTCTACAGTAAAGAAGTAATAAAAAAACAGGTGCGGAACAAGGGAGTGACCATTACAGTCCGTAGAAATAAATAAATGTAATGTCGTGGAACACTCGGTGGGAACGTATTTTTTATTATTATCACAATATTTACATATAAATTGATGTTTTATATTACCTGGCATACCTCGCCTACGGTTGATACACATTTTTTGTTACTTAATTATATAATTTAATTTACCTAACAATAATAAATTATGAGTTAATTGCGAGTGCACGAGTAGAATAGTATTGAAAAGTAATATGACAGAAGTATTTCAATTTAATTCATTCGTTATTCATTTAATTCATACTGGAACATAATCCTAAAGTTGCCGCATCTCATTCATACATCGTTTAATACAAAGTAGAACTTGAAAACTAATAATAAAACAGCGTTGTCAACCCTATGATATAATGGCAGTGGTAACTGTACAAACTTCACCGCTAGTGAATAAGCGATAGGCTACGAACCACGCTCTTTAAGTTTGATAATGAAAAACGTTATGATTGTCATGTCATGTGTCCTTAAAACATGTGAGTGTCGCCGAAGGAGTAAATAAATAATATTTTGACATGATACTGATGTAACTTTTTTAATGAATCACATCTCAATCCTAAGTCAAATGGAAATAAAGAGATAATGACCTCTTCAACTCGAGAGAATGAAATGAATACAAGGATGAGAAACAGAATAGAAAATGACTTTTTTTATTGAAGGAGAAAAATTTAAAGAGAGAAAGATTAAACAAGTTTCAGTTCAAATATAAGTTTCTCGTGACTGGTGAAACATCTAAGATTAGAAGCGTTTCAATGCATGCCAATTCCGACGCATCATGCACACCGCACTGGAGCCATCCCCTGCGGATATCCGCTCTGTATCTGCTCGAGATATTCCAATCTATGCTTTCGGATACCTAAAGTAACCGAACATGAACAAACATGTAGATTGTAGATATATACGTGTAAATATATTGGAAAGGATATAGGATAGTTATACTACGAATCTTCTATGCGAACGTTTCCATCAAACTCAGTATTTCGAATGTCCAATATGTTCGAATGTCCAACCAATATCCAATGTAGTTATCTTTTAAGGTTTTAACCGTCACATATATTAAACATTTTACACAGCAATGTTGCAACATGCTCTCGGTTTTTGCTTTTCTGCTTCTTTTTTATTTATTTCTATAAAATAAAGAAAAAATCTAATTATTCCGCGAGAAAACTATTACTTGCAATGTTTGTATTTAATAATGGTCCCTAATTTTATTTATAAACGCTTTTGCATCTCATTTGACTTCATTAATTCCATTTACACAATAAATTAGCAAAATCGAGGCCCTGTTCATTGTTCTATACGTTACTGCATTATACGAGTACAATGTTAGTTCTACATCTAATTTTTATTTATTTTTCATATCACAGTTTCCTTGTTTTAAACCGCGGCCGAGAAACAATAATACCGCAGACACAATTTTAATCAGACCTTCGAAGCGATATTTGATACTCGCCCATATTTATTGGCGCAGGGTCTTCTTTACCGGGAAACTTAATACAATCCTTTCAATTACAAAACATCCGGGAAAATTAATCAAAAATGTTTTACCAGTAAAACCAGACATACATAAAAGAACTCTTCCTGTGGACGCAGTGGCCACTTCAGGTTACGCATCGGTATTTTATTCCACATTCATAAAAGTCAGGAACATATTTCAACAAAAAACTCGCGGGAAAATCCCGTATATTTCGTTCACCTTGTTTGTACGGACCTTGTATGTAATGAGTAAAAATACCATTTCATCAGCATAAACGCATTTCATCGCCCGCTCACTGCGCGCTTCGTAAAAGCGCTGTAATATCAAAATAAAAAGTGTTTTCGTGTAAAATAAAAAATACAGAGGCCACTACGAGCAATTTCATTCTCTCTAGTGAAATAAAAAAGTGGGTCAGGTAGGAATCGGGCCCGTGTTAGCAGCTCGTGTAGCGTTAAGAGATTTTTTTACTAGATGTGGCATGTATGGCGTATGCTATGATGACTAAACGTTTACAATACTAAAGTTACAGGAGTAACGTACAAGATTTTCTACGATGCTGCAAAATATATAAATAAGGTATTATTGTTGATTACCGTACTTTAAAATATACTTAATGAAAGAGATTCAAAATTTTTCTCGGGATGCAAAAACTAGAAAATGAGAGAGCTCCATTGTTTGGGATGTAAGGGACATCCATGTATCCCAAATTAAAGATAACTCAGAACTTCTGCACACCTGCTGAATCTTTCAATTTGGCAAATGCTTAAGTTTCTTATTCTTAATTTACTCCTTCTTGTTCTTAATTTGACGAAAAATATGTCAGAACTAGCAAGAAGAACGTTTGGATTTCAAAGTATCATACAAATAGCAAGTTGTGATATACATATTAGTTTATCATTATATTAACGTCTGCCAATCATTTTGGCCCAAAAAGATCTATACTCAATATGGGTGCAATAATGTCGTATATAACTTTAATTATGTTGAATATCTTTCACTTCGGCAAAGTAACCTGTTAAAGTTACAATCATTTTGGAGAAATTACTGCCTGATTTTGTGTGATCCTTGATTTCCATTTTTAAACCGAACACAAAAGATGTCACAGGAATGCGCTTTCCATTTTCCTTACCTCTCCGTCGCACCACCGACCAAACTTTGCAATGGGAACGTAATTGGCCTAACTGATAGTTGGAGCTTTTTTAATTCTCTTTTTGAGTTCCGGCGCTAGCAGTTAAGTGAAGTGCTTAGCTTTTTGCGAACGCCAGCTATTTTCGGTTTGTTAGTCCGTATACCCCAATTTTCGGATATGAGTGCAAGTCCTTGAAACTTTGTACGAACTGGGTGCATCCTACTGAAATATAAATGGGCTTGCTGATAGAACAACTTTTAGGTGACCCCAAAAAGAGCGTTATTTGATGAGGAATAACAGCTAGCCTTGGAAGCATAGAGATACATAGATGGCGGATATATGCAGTCTATATCCTCATCTCAACTTGTACCAATAGAAGCAATTATTAAAGTGAACAAGCATAATAATCTGGTGACCATAAAAAGATTATCTACAGGTTAACTACAACACAACACACAATACACACTAGTAATGTAGGTACGAAACTGCAGCATATCTGAACACGATGAAGATTGAGGCATGCATACCTACTAAAGCCTAGCGACATCTATAAGGAGGAGAGAAAAGTCTAAGAATACAGTCTGTCTTGTTAGTTATTAAGCTGGGTAGGTACGTCATAATCAAGACAGTGTTGAATTTTGTGGATCGAATCTCATTCACACTAAACTTGATACTTAAGAATGTTCCTGTAAATATACGAGAGTACTCGTAGTATAGACAAGGGATGCTGCATTTCATAAAAATATTGAATGAAACTTAAACGAATTCTAATAAATCCAAGGTGCCACTATACAGCGGATTCATTGTGGCGAGGACCAGGATTTCAGCATGATATACAACCTTCATCGAACCGCGGGGCTTCAACTTATAAATAAGTTATGGCTTCGCCGAGATTTACAGCTGAATCTGACCTTTATATTAAATTCCGGTGAGATTTATGAACGGGCTATAGAATTAAAGGTGAAACCTTTGAAAATGTTAAAAGGTAAAGCTAATCTCGCGCCCGAGATGACTTAACTGAAAGCAGGACGTATAAGTCTTCTCCCCTTTGTGGCCGTGAGGTGGAGTTAATTAAATAATACTAGGTGCTTAGTCTGATCTGCCTGCTTGGTACCTTCAACTTCCGGTACTCGTTAAAGACTCACCTGCATCCCTTACTACCCTAATCAAGAAATGTTTTAAATGTCGATGATTTTTTAAGGTAGACACCTATTATCAATATTTATCAATTGCGCTTAATAAAACTTATTTGAAATTCATGGTACCTATTTATACGGGCGTGGTTTAAATCTTATAAGTAGCTTTTTATTTCGCCGATACTAAATATTTTAAATGTAAACTCACGATTTTCAATTAATTTTCAGATGTTTCGACCCAGTTGCATGGATCATGTGTCAGCAAGAATGCGGCCGTGGAGAAACCTGCCATCGTAAATAAACTATAGTGAGCACCCTTTTGTATTTAAAATTGTCAGACACAAAAACAAAAGATTTCCAAAACAAACCAACTGCATTACAAATTCGCTACACTTTTATACGTCAGCTCAACTTGTTATTGTTCGCCGAATAATTAGCAGTGATTGCAGCACTCAAAATTTAAATGTCTACAAACCCGGATAAACGCTGACCGGTTGCTAAAAGCAATTGGAAGTAAGTGTTCCGGTTCATTACTCCATCGCATTCAATAACGGGCACCCTCGTTGACGGTGTCACTCGGGGGACTGTCTGACAGGGGATGGTTGACCTGCGATTGTTACGGAGATGAGTTATTACGGAAAACGATGGTTTGTCTAAGATGGTAGCGTGGAGTCTGAAAATACAAATCGGTTAACATGATAGAAATGGTGCAATTTTACCACAACGGCAAACTTCAAAGTCAACGTATTTGATTACACTGCACCGCAGTAGGTATAAAGATTTCCGTAATGTACGAATTTTATAATAAATTATGTTTGCAACTACGATTTTTATAACTAGATATTCTTAAAATAGGTTCCTGTATTTCAGTGTGTTAAAAAATTAAAAACTCTCAGATGACGAGAAAATGAAAAATTCTGTCTCTTTTATCAAATAAATATCTGAATCTACCTGTTCTTGTCCAAGATCAAAGTAGGTAACGTTTGACCTTTAGACTTAATTCCAAAATTAGATTAACAAGTAATTGTAATTAACCGTATTGCCAACCTACATTTCAATAGAAACTCATTGAGAATCCAATTTAATTAAATTAAAAAATTGACTAACATTGATTCGCTCACACCCCCGCACTAGCATTTTCTGTGGCAGGAATATCACAAAAATTACAAATCTCTTCAACTCGACCCAACAAAAAAAGTCTTATTACTTAATCTTGACTACTTTACGTAGATATTAGGTATGCTACTTTGTCACAGAAAACGAGGGTTAAGACACCACAAAATAAGCAAGTCTCACAAGTATCAGTATTTCGAACCATTACACGGCCCTCCCCGTGATGACAGCTCAGCGTCAATCACAAGGCGGAGGGTGCAGCTTTCATACCGGGGATGCATTGCTAGTATGTCTCGATCCCTGTTTTGCTTGTGTAGCTATATTCGAGCGTCTTATAACGCGTAACAGAAGATCAAAAGAAAAACGAATACGAATAGATAGATGTCTACATTATGTAAAATGGAAGCGATACTAACCCAGTGTTAAGACGTAATTTTAAATAGTATTTGAGCTATGAAGACGTCAGCGAATTTTGTGATATTCTAAAAGGGGTTGACAGTTAAAAGTACTTTTAAAAGTAATAAAAATGTAATAAAGCATAATCTGTAAAACTATTGTTTTATCAATTTTGCGAGTACTTACCCATAACGTGTGTTACAAGTTCTACTTCCGGCATCCCGATATAACCCAACATTAATTATAATAATTATACAATTGTGTGTATAATAATTCTGTGTATTATAATTTATTCCTACGATTTATTAATAAATTCATTTATTGTTTGAGATTATATAAGTGTTATTAACTTCCGATTTAACTGTAAAGTGGGGTTGAAGGTAGGATATATGTAAATATGGCGAACTAAGGTTGTGCAGGGCATTATTTTTGTATCAGTTGTAAGGGGAAGTTCTGCCCGAATGTATACTTGTAAAATTAATTGGTAATTAAAATGTTATAAAGTGTAGAGAATAATGTATATGTGGATAAAGTATAAAATATAGAGAATAAACTGTGTGAACAGAAATACTGCTGAAGTTTATTTTTGGGAAATAACCTAACGATAGGGAAGTTCATCGTCCTTGCTGCAGCCAGTGTGATAGCCTGCATCACACGTGTTTATTGGTAATCTATAAGAATCATTAAGTGACTGAGACGTCTTGAACGTAAAAAATTAAATAATACTTGGCAAAGCACGTAGGGGAAACGTATGTAGTTCAATCGTTAGTGCCTAAGAAACAAGGTTCCTTAAATCGATTCTCGGGCGGAGTAGACTTTTATATGACACATAATTTTAACCTTTTATGGGATGAATAAAAACCATTTCTTAATGTTCTACCACATAGTATTGGTAAGAAACCCCTTCGCAAAGTCCTACGCAAAGCTTCTAAGTTTACAATTTCAGGCAGGTTGTATAAAAGAGATTTCCAAAATTGCACTGTGAGATGCACTTTCGGAATCCGACTTCTATTATTCATATCTCTGAGTAAACCACGTTGGTATACGTCAGTATCTAACGATAGCAAGGCAAAAGGCACTCGACAACAAGCCAGACGTGAAAGACATTATCCAAAACAGGACATCATCAGGTAAGTGCCCTTTACAATTGCAGATTCACAAGCGGCGAGATTGCAAGGTTTTATTTCTTTTGCCTTTTTCAAACTAGCTCTAGCTGACATGTTCAGGCGATCTAGGGTTGCCAATTTATAGTTTATAGACTGTTGCTGCGTTTAATCCCTTTTTTATATATTTTTTGTTATTTACTTGAATATGTTTGCATATTTTTCTATTTTCATAATATGGCATCTGCAGCACAAAGTATTAACAACACATACCACAATGTACGGCTTGCTGCATATATTAATTGCACTTATTCGTTTTGGAGAACGTATGCCTTTTAATCCACCCTGGATTTTTAGTCTGATTTCAGTTATAAAAATCTAGGGTTCTAAATTAAAATATTGTTATGTTAATACATAACGGATTACACTAAAACAGATACCTACTTTAACTGCCGATAGAATAGCAAAAGAGGAATATAAAAAACAATACCCTTAACTTGCGGATATCTATATACCGCTAAGTGTCTACAACGTCTGCGTGTTTTTCCTCTACATATATCTGTTACTGAAAAACAATAATCATCGTCAACCCTAGCGCAGCTCCTTTGTGTAAGAAACAAAAAACTTTTTGTGCCTCCTGTTCCCTCTCAAAGCCACCCTCACATGATTTGAGTTTAATACCACAGCGGAGTGCTTGCATTCTTTTGCAAGGGAAATGGCAAGCGTAAGTCATGGGGTCCTCATGGAATCTTTATGGGGAAGTTACTGTGAGCGACACTGACAATGACGGGCTGAAACCTTGCTAGGGTGGTTTATACCTATTCTTGCATGGCAATAATTAAGTGCTTGAATATTCATGTTGTTTGGACCGGAATGAGTTACGTGATCTGCATTTTTGCGGAGTAGTTTAGGGTAATTTAGTGGCGTTTAGTGGATTGAGCGTGAAATTAGAAGACGCTGGATGCATTTTCTTCTGCCACTTTAAGATTCGAGATTCAAAATCGTTTCTTCTACGGGTTATTATTACAAAACACAAAAAAACGGATGAACGTGATTTTGGTTGCTTTACCACCATTCCGGGACAATTAATAATATGGAGAAGAAACGGTGGAAGAAACTCCTCAGCCTATTGTTGAAGTTAAGACATAAATGTAAGTGTACTTATCAGGCTACTATAATCTATGCGGAACTGGATGTTTACATACATAACAGTGTTAACCTCATGGTATTGAAATTGTAAGTCAATGTGGAGATACTGAATAGTTATATTTGAAAGATAGGTACAACTGTTCTATATTTCTTCATTATAAGAAAATGCTTGACTAGTTCAAATATTATGTCCAGTACCTAATGTACGCACAAAATCTGATGGATGGTTAGATATAAAGATGAATATTTGACTATAATGCCACCTGATATTAAGTGGAGACGACTTCTTAGTCTAAAATTATTCAAATTTATACTAAGGTCATACTAAGGTCTACATCAGTTCGGCCAAAATAAATAAGTTGTGTTGCCTTAGATACGTAGAAAGGTACCTACCCATTTAACCGGAAAAGTTACCATGTGGAAACGAAATTAAATTAACAATTAATTCACCTAATGGGGCACAATAAAATGCATACGTAAAACAAAACGACTAAACGGACGATTTAGAATAATTAACAAAACAATAACTTGCTTTCCAGTGCCTATTAATAGATAAAACTCAACATACCTAGGGGTGTACTGAAAAATTTTGGGGTCCAGTAAAATCAAAAACATATTACCGTAAGGGTGGCTCATTGCCCTAATAGCCCGTGACGTAATAAATTGCGAGTTATAGGGATGCGTTGTGTCGTCACCACCCAGATTTAAAAACAAGGGTGAATAGCCATGCACAAAGACCCTCCTTTCCACATTGAGGACTTAATGGAAAAGTTACTAGGAAAAGGCAAAGTTGCTGAAGCTTATAGCTTATTGGAATATTTTACTTAAATGTTTTGACAATTGACAGCAATTTCGAAATTTCAATTCGTTTGTTATCTTATCAAATTCATAAAGAAAATAATGTAAAACTACATGTCTAGATTAAGTATGCTATCTTGCCAACTAGTGCCTGCAAGTTCTTTTTAATAGAAGAAGAAGAAGAAGAAGAAACGTTTATTCCAAATAAATGCTTACAAATACATTATTGGCAGGTAAGGTAAGATTAAAACTAATATTACTAATTAAAAAAAAAACATGTAAAAGCAAGCACTACTTGGAAAGGGTCGCACTCAGTGTTTACTGTGGTAGCGAGCCACAGCTACTGGTTTTCAGTACGAGCCCGTTCACTACAATACTTATGTAGTGTGACCTTGTTCTCGTTAGTTTAGTCGTACTAATTCAAAAAGTAACTGTAACTTCTAACTATAATTTTGATTTCCTTTATCGTTACAACCCATAACCCAATACCCATTGCTGGAATCGGTTCTCCTTTCACTATGTAATGGATACAGGCTATAGTCTACCATGCTATCCATGTATGTATATAGTATATACTATAATTATAATGATAGAATATTGGAAACAGCTGAGTAATTTTATTGTTCTAAAGAAACAAGTGCGAGTCGGACTCGCGCACGAAGGGTTCCGTACCATTATGTATAAAACGCCAAAAAAATCTGGCCGGTTGTATGAAAGCCTCACTTAAATATTTACTTTAGTTTTTGTAGCCACATATTAGCCACAAGCAACGCCATCTCTTGGACCAACAGGTAACTAAAAGCATTGAAGGCGTCGTAGCTACATATTAGCCACAAGCAACGCCATCTCTTGGAGCGAAAGGTATCGCTGAAGCGTCGAAGCCATATTTCGACTTAAATATTTATTTTATTCAGTGTTTTAGTATTTGTTGTTGTAGCGGCAACAGAAATACATCATCTGTGAAAATTTCAACTGTGTAACTATTACGGTTCATGAGATACAGCCTGGTGACAGACGGACGGACGGACGGACAGCGAAGTCTCAGCAATAGGGTCCCGTTTTACCCTTTGGGTACGGAACCCTAAAAATAGTAGGGGGTAATACTAGTTATGTACCAGGAACGCATAATGTTTTAGGTAGTTAACATGGGGATAAATAATAATAGTATATCCGAGCTTGCTTCGCTGCTCTAATAGCCCGTGACGTCGTAAATTGCCAATAACGCGATGGGGAAACGATGACGTCACTAACTGGGGAAAATCGTAGATGCTAAGATGCCAGTTTTTCTTTCATACATGTTCGTGTGATAAATAAAAATGTAAGATTTTCATAAACGCTAATACGCCGGATTGCTGTTCTAAATGTCCTAGGTTTGATTCTCAGCGAGCCGGATGTTTAAATCATTTCCGTTCTCGGAACGAAAATTAAAATCATCACTGGATATGTGTGTTCTTTTCTTTTGTGTTGTCCATGGTACCCACGGCACAGGGAAACCTAGTGTGAGACTAGTGTATAGTGTAATAGAGCTACGTTGAAGCGTAGCTGATTTCAGGTGATAATTAAAAACAAATTATGCTGCGAATTAATCAGAAACACCACCGCGGTAAAGTTACTTCAATCGATTAGATTAAAATAATAAACTTGATCACATTTTAGTTGACTGTAACACCCTTAACAATTTAAACTCACTGTAACACCCTTAACAATTCAAACTGGCGTAATAACAAACGGTAATTATAATTGGCACAAGAACAATAGCTTTTCTGAAAGCGTTTTCTCTCAGGTTGGGCAATCACAATGAGAAAGGCTTGTATAGTTATATAAAAGGTATTTTGTAGCGCTTCTCAATATAATAATGGACTTACAAAGTCCAATACATCTTCTGTGAATTTTTTTATGATTCGATCAAGTCACCGTTTTATAATTTTCCGCGAGAGAAAGGCTTAGAGAAAGATAATGTATACGTTTTTATTTTTTTTACAGACAAAAACACCGATCTGGACAAGCTATTCCAGTCCTTGGCAGTTCACATAATAAACGGCAAACATGATTGGTATTTTGTGATCATGACTTTCCGACACAGGGAATCCTAATGTAGAACTTTGAATGTGTAGCATTGTTCTGTTAAATTTTAAAAGTACACTTGACAAAAAATGGCAGAAAATGTGTCAGAAAATCCGAGAAATATTTTCATTATGCTCGTCACTTCGCAATAACAATAAACGTACAACTTTGAAACTTTGCCTCTGACGCGGTTAATGAGTTTGTTAGCATTAATTAAGACATTCCTTTGATACTGATTACTCTTACGTATACAAGGTAACTCTGCTGAATCAGACCCTGCATATTGCAGACCATCTCAAACTCTAATACTTGAAACACAAGGACGAAAATCCTTTGGACATTTGTCTGGCCTATAAGTTTTACGTCGTCAGCACAATTTATATAAGGTATATAACTAATAGCGAGAATTTCAACCATTTCCTTTGATACCTTGGTTCTGTTGTGGAGTTGGTCGCTGATGAATATTTAGACGTCGTGTTTCTATCATCGATTCTCGAAACTTCTACCGATAATTGAATACGTTCCTTGAATTTTTTGATGCTTTTACATTTTGACGTGACAACGTCTTATAAATTGGTTTGCCGGGTGGCACTTCAAGAAACTGCGTTAGTAGCTCCGCTCACGTTACTTATAGTAGCTACAGCGTACACACGTTGGCGTGTTTCAGAAAATGGTACAGCGCCATCTCTGGAGAAGTAGAGTAATCTAGTTTGTTACCTCACTTAGTTGTGACTAATGGTTAATGGTCTAACGGTTAGCAGCGCTAGATGGCGGATGGTGTTACAATGTTTTAAATATAATTCTTTGTATATGTTTACCCCAAGAAGATACGGGAACGCAGGGTCAACTTCACAAATAACCACAACTGCTTCCAAACCCAAAATAGCAGTTTATTATAAAACCAAAGAAGTCGACACATTGCCCTTTACAAATTTTTCTCTTATATAAACTCCACGTTACACTCGTTAGCGCGTTTCACAAATTGGTACAATGCCATCTTGTTTACAAGTGAGGAACTATTTAACAAAAATAAAACATTAAACTTAACCACCGCCCGCCAAGGTACTCAGTACCATTCCTACCGTCATAATAATTGTTTTTAAGAGCAATTGTGTTCCGGATAGGAAGGTTTGTGGAGCCGGTTTCACTTTTCTAGAGGCGACCATCTCAGACCTCAGGGGTAGCAACGCATCTGTGACCGAATTGGAACAAGACTCATACTAACAATAACTAACTGGACTATTACTAACATTAACTAACAGGACTAATTATCACTAACATACCCTGTCCTCGCACTTATTAACAAACTAACCAACTAATATTCTAATACCATCTACTAACTGGACTAACCATCCTAGTCCCTTTGAGTCTAGTTCTAGGTCGGTCACAGTTGTTATGGGCGGCAGGGGAAGGGTGGTACTGCATGCTCGTTTGCTATCTTAATTCCATAAAAAAAAAAAAAAAAAAAAAAGTGAGGAACTATTTAACAAAAATAAAACGTTAAACTTAAATTGCTTCCGCCTTCACATGACGGTTAGACAGTATAAATAAATGTTTTAAATTGTTACTATTATTTCATCCTTCTTCCTACTATACGAATGAATATTCACATTAAAATTATTTTACCACTCAAAGTCGTTGTCACGTAAAACTTTCGCCCGTATACCGACTTTACAGGCAACCAATTTTTATGATTTTTTGACCTCTTTGGGTCTAAGAAAGATTTTTTTGATTATATAAGTTAATACTTGGCTATAGTCCCGGCGGAAAGTACCCAATGATACTGTTTATTGGTAGAGAGCATTAAAATTTGTTGAAGATCTTAACTATATCGGGATGACCTGAAATATTGTCTGCCAGCCCGCGTCGGTCAACCAAGGTGTCATAAAAGACAACGGCAGCCGACCCCTTGCTTGATGTAGGACGACTGCCCAGTTAGGCTATCTAATCTATAGGTAGCTACTGCTAAAGAATTTATCCAGTGCTTTGTTTTTCTTTCCTCTTTCGGTTTTCTTGGCCGGTAACGCATCAGTAATGTCTTTATAGTCACTGATGTCTACGAACGACGATGACCATTTTTTATCCCGGCGGTTTCGGCTATTAACATAAAAATATATATGACGAACTTGAGGACCAAAAAACGAAGAACACGACGAAAAATGAAATTAACCAAGATCCATTAATGCTTTGGTTTCCTAGGAAAGCGGTGCCGTCATGTAGCGGCCGTAATATTACGGACGCAAGTAGACGGCCGTCTTGACGGTGATGACATGTGGAAAGTTCCACGGCCGTTTTAAGACACCGTCAGTCATTTTAATAATTAATAATTCATCAGAATTTAATATTTCTCCACTTTCACGCCACGAATTCTGTTTCAGTTGACTTTTTTCTTTACTTTTTATTTTTTTGACGTTGTTCCAAAAAAAAACACAAATACATATTAAATAACTAGAGAACCGCCCGCGCTTCGCTTCGGGACCCGTAGGTAACAGCCGCGTAGGTCTCGCTCCCGTAGGAATTTAGGCTAAAAAGTAGCCTACTACTCGCTCTCTTCACTCCACCCTGTCTGAGGTGTGTGGAGCCCTCGGTACAGTTAGTTCCCCTTTGGGGGTGTCTCTCGCGGCCCGTTAAAACGGGCCGGTCCTTGGGTTGGGCCCTAAGGCCCTTGGTTGTCCATCTGTGGTTAACCAATAGGTCAAGTCCGGTGAGTGGTGGCCTTTTTACAGGCCACAGAGTCTTAAACGGGATGGGGTTCATCTTTGCGCCGCCCAGGCGATCGAGGCCCTACCGGGTGAATCCCGCTGGTGGGAAGCCCAGCAGGAGCCGATCAGCGCCGGGCGATGACTTACGAAGCCCCAGTATCAGTCAGTGCTAGCCCCGTCCCGCGCAACCAGCAAGTCGCGCGGGAAGGCCCAGCGGTCCGGTGGACGGGTGTGGAGCGGCGCCAGGTCCTGCAGATGCGGGAACCGCGACGCGTCGACACGCCCGAACATGTTGCGTGCCAATCTCTCGATGAAGTCGTCCAGGCTCTCGACTCGAAGGTCCCTCTGGATGACGGCGTTCCTGACGTAGGTACCTCGGCGCACCAGTCAGCCGGCGGAGTGCAATCGCCTGAACCGCGCGCATCCTCTTGCGCTGCGGTTCGCTGGCGAGCGCGTACCACGCTGGTGCCGCGTACGTGAGGCGGGATCTGATGTAGGTCTTGTAGACCCCGAGCTTCAGTCCGAGAGGGAGGCTCGAGGAGAGCACTGGTTTCTGCCATCGCGCTTCTGAAATTCGCGACGGCTTTCGTAACCTGTGGCTTCATCGAAAGTCTTCCGTCGATTTTGCCCCCAGGTATTTGGCCTGTGGGGCCCATTGGATATCTTGTCCGTGAAGCTCCAGAGTAGGGTCCCGCCTGTTGAGGTATCCTCCTATGTTCACGGCCTGCGTCTTCCCGACATTCACCGATAGTCTCCACGCGGCGAGCCATTCGGGGAGGGCATCAAGCGCACGCTGCATCTTGACGATGGCGTGGGTTCTATTCAGCGACGTGGTGATGTACGCCGCCGGGATGTCGTCGGTGTAGCAGGCGTAGCAGACCGGGGACAGGCAACTCCCTTGCGTGACGCCGGCTGCGATCGGACGCTCGTTGGATTCGGCGTCTTCAATCACTACTCTGAAGCTTCTATTTTCGAGGAAACTGGAGATCACCTTAACGGCACTCCGGGGCGCCGACGGCGCCGACGCCGAGAAAGCCGTCGTACCAAACACGGTCGAACGCCTTTTCCATGTCGAGGAATACTGCACACACGCGTTCTCTCTTATTCAGAGCCGCGGTAACGGTGTGCAACACCCTCGACAGTGTAGCCGTGCTGTTCAGCGGCATCAAAAAGTAGCCTTCCACTTCTGTTGGCAGCTAGGCTATTCCACCCCGGATGCTTGCAGTTCCAGTCGCCCGCGCCCACCACCGGTGTCGGCGAGTCCAGCAACTTGCGGACATCAGCCAACAGGATAGTGCCAGCGGGCGGGCGGTACACTGAATACAGCCGGAGCGGGGAGTTCTCGAGGCAGAGCTAAAGTAGCCTATTACATTTGCCTATGACTTAAGTAAATTACATGTAGTATTTGATAGCGTAATTCAGAACATGCAAATGAATTTTATTAACGCCATCTATTGACATCTCCGAAAATAAATATCTAGCAACTAACAAAACATCGATCTTCCCATGGGAATGGGATGTTTTTCCGCGGTAAAAAGTAGCCTACGTCACTCTCCACCCTCCTAACTATCCCCACACACATAAACCTTACCATATAATAGCTTTGTTGCGACGTGAAAGCGTCACAAACAAACAAACAAACAAACAAACAAACAAACAAACAAACAAACACACTTTCACATTTATAATATTAGTAAGGATAGCTTCACCGCTATCAATTAAACGTTGACCAAACCATCGGTGTCGACAAGACGGCCGTCATGCAAATGGCGGTACCGCTTTTTGACGTTACGGTGTCAGTTACCGCTCTCCAGGAAACCGCGCCATTTCGTTTACATAGACAACGTTCTAGTGACGTCATTCACCGCTGTATTACGGCCGCTACATGACGGCACCGCTTTCCTAGGAAACCAAAGCTTAATAACTTAGACGCGCCGTAACTTAAATCTCACGATATAGGCTACGAAAACTACAAAACCGAAGTAAAAAGTTGTGAAATCGACGTTTTCTCAAAGCGACGGTAGTTCGGTACCGCCTTTGTCCGACTCGAGCGAACGGACGCTCACTTCGATTTCGACTTTCAAATTGTTCCTCGAAACTTGTTCTTCTGAGACTTGAACAAATTCTACTTTGGAACGCTCTAGTTTAGCTGTTCTTAGCTTTGTTTTTACTAGTATTTTGAGTAGTATCCATTGTCCACATGCCTTGCAATTTGAATCCATATATTGTCAAATTTCGCTGGAGTTATAATACATACTAGTAAATCCGCCCTCGCTTCGCTTCGGGAAACCAGTCCCATCAAAAATCTCTATAAATTTTAACAAATTATGTTATTCCGATGTCTAAGCTATATTACTGCAAAGTTACATGAAAATCCGTTCAGTAGTTTTTGCGTGAAAGAGCAACAAACACACACACATACATCCTTACAAACTTTCACATTTATAATATTAGTAGGAAGTAGGATAGTAGGATTATGTACCAACCGCCTACCAACAAGAAAACAATCCCATTGATATTCGGTACATTTTACATGACCAGCATTTGTAGAAACTTCCAGAGAAGTTTGCTAAGTACTGTTGTCCTCAGTCTGAGTCGGGAAGAGGCGCCCGTCCTTTGAATTACTCGTAAGTTGCTAAAGTGCTTACTTCGTGCGGTGTACAAGTACCAGTAGTTCCTTTCAGAGAAAGATCCCGTCAAAGCGCTTTAACTACTGAATAGGGAAATTGGTATAATTAGGATTTTTATTTATTTATTTCTATTTCTAAAAAACATAAGAGAGCTACACATTCATAGTCCCTGCTCAGATTTCCTGTGTGAAGGGTTTCATGGACAGCACACAACACCACTAGATTAAACATAGATTTACATGTGGTTCTGTAGTATAACACGGTTTGGAAACAACTTCACATCTCGGATAATACCTATATTAACTTACTTTTCATATGAGCCTTTTTCATTAGACTCAAAAACTCCACATAGATTGCCCATGCCACACTTACCCATCAGAGCAAAAAGGAAATGTTACCGAAGAAAGTCTAGCAATTCTGCCTAAAATACACCGACATAAGAGGCAATCTCACGTTACGCGTGACAAATTCCGACGTAGAGCCAGCGATGTCCGTATCGCAGTCATGATTAATGGATGTAGAATTAAACATAGTTTAGCATTAATTATTAACTTTAAACAAGCCATGCTTCGTGTACCCAGCGTTGGGCGACAGGTAAGTTGTGAAGTTGGCAAGTTTCATTAACGATAAACTTGATTCGTCGACGGCAACTGTTAGGGTCGGGCCACATTGATCGACAGCCTTTCGCATTTTGCCGATTGAAAAGGAACACACTATTACGCATTATGCCGTACGGAAGCGAACGCCTCCGTACAGCTCACAGCCGTCAGCCGTCAGCGTCAGCCGTCGATCGCCGTCGATCGCCGTCGACAGCGCGTTCGGCTCGTCGATGCGAAAGGACGCGTACGGCTTTCCATACTTTACGCTCTTTTTGTATGGACAAACCGTCGATCGCCGTCGATCAATGTGGCCCGACCCTTAGCTGAACTCCGACTGAATCGCTCCGCTAACTCCAAATGAACGGCGACAGCAAATTGGTAATAGTTCAGTTATAGTTCGCTGTTTGTGGTGTTTGACGCCGTTTGACGGGAAACTAGTTGTGAGTTGTAACTGCAGGTCATCGTCGGTATAGGTACAGCTTTGGTATAACAAGTGAACCAAATCGCTTAGCTTCGGGAAACTTAAATATTTTCCCATTTTCGCAATATGTTTCATCGTAGCCCCGTTCCCATTAGTCGAAGATAGCTGCGTGATGTAATATAGCTCTTCAATAAACAGACTAGCCATTTCTTCTTTTAAACTATATAATGTTGTTAGTGTCGCTAATTAAACCGCCTGTGGTACTCATCTCTGGGTGATATTGTGGCCATGTAACATTTTGGTGTAGGTGCATTAAGAGGCTTAAATAGTCAGTGTTTAAAAAATCCACTTTATAAAAACATCAACGTAGAAAATCACTTAATTCGCCCGACTAATTTACTACGTAAGTAGGTTTTACTGTAATCCTGGTTTTGGCGATGATATAACTCACCCTCAAAAAACCCGAAAGACCAGATTCTGGTGAAACGACAACACCCTTCACCAGCCTTACATTTGTCATTTGCAAGATGTGGACACAAAAATCCACTTGAATACAGATCCTATATCTATCCAACAAACATGAGCCTGCGCTGTCTCGGAACCAATTTTCTAGTTCAGTAGAAGGTCTATTTGTCAATCGCAACGGTAAATACAAAGACGAGTGGCGGAGACGGCATCCGGCAAAGGGTGCTATTCTAAATACGGGTGCTTCCACGACTCAGGACATTCCGCCGCCGGCGGTCACCACTTACGGTCGGAGATATGCACGAGCGTATTGTCTTTAACCAAAAAAGGTGGAGATTCATAATATGACTGCATTTTTATGTGTTTTATCTCATAGCATATTTCATTGGGTGAACCGATTTTGATTATTCTTCTTTAATCGAAACTAGTGCTAGTGCTATTCACGTCAATCCCATAATTATTATAAAGAGCGTTACAATATGAAGAATAGTGTTGGAATTATCTGTACTTATATTCTGTCTACATTTTTTTTTAAATGTTAGCCAAGATTAAGAACTGAAGCAGCGTGGTGGAGTATCCTCTAGTCGCGTTCTCATCAATTATAGACCCGAGCTCACTAGTGGCCCTCAGTAACGGGTCGTTAAAGGGTTGACAAAGCCACTAGTGATCATAAAAAGGTTGTTATAAAAATACATATAAAATATGTACTTACTTAATCTCTATACCGATTTTTTCGCCACGGATAATGGAATTGTCACTCCCCTTTATTAAATGTAGGTACTCTGATTTCAATTTAATTTATAAGCAAAATATACATAAGACATTTTAAATTCTCACCATAAATCTACAATGCTGACACTAAAACGAATCAAGAAAAATGGCGAACGGAATATAATTGCTTGCTCTAACAATCGATTTTTTTTCGAAAGCTAGGCAGGCTTGTAATCCGTATGTTTACCGCGGCAAGCCTTCCAGACATCCAAGGCACTTTCGGGCAGGAATGTCATTCTGGCACTTTTCTTTGACCGATATTTTTACGAGTGGCTACGAGCACTCGTCCGAGTTATTTTATAATGAGATTTATTGAAAAAACCGCCGAAAGGGTCTGGCTGGAGTAACCGGAAATCTACTATCGTAACGTAAAAATACGTATTACAGGGTGTACCATCGGTTGTACGACAAACTGAAATGGGAGATAGCTTGAGAATAGACCTGCCTAGTCTTTAAAAAAATATTTGAGTAAAAGGAAATTGGTTTGAATACCTTAGCACCCTTTTCGGCTTTAGTTTTTCTTTTCTTCAGTTCTAGGTCGGTCGTAGTTATCATGGGCGGAAGGATGGTGCTCTTATGCAACCTTGAATCCATAAAAAATATATTGAAGCCATATGAGAGATTAAAGGGGGATCCGTGAAGCTCAAGGTTCGTGTAGCCCTGGCCTACATGATTAATCAAGTAACAACTTTTGCAACAAGGGAGGGTAAATTAATTCTCGGTAAGCCACTAATCCTCGTTGAGGTGAACTCATAAGCTCGTAAGCTGTTGTAAGACGTACCTACTTCTCATAGTAGCCGGCCAGCTAACTGGCGATAGGCCGGTTCCTTATACATACGAAGCATATCTATCACATTGATTAGATTTACCTTAAGTATTTGTCGTATGCAATGTTAAAACTATATTGATAAAGTTGCAATTTTTTGCATGCAAAATAATACACTACCAAAAATTGCTTAATGTCATGACTAATCAACTGTCGCACTGTTTTTAACTATGGCCAAATGTATTGACGATTCTCAACAAGTCATTTTTTTATTTTGAGGTAATAACTTAGGAACATTAATAAAGTTAAAATTAAAATAAAACAGTGTTTTAAATTGTACAGCGTCGTTCTCTACAACTTGAAAACTACATGTTAGTCAAAATTCTTATACTTAACTTTTGCTCTTATTCCCAAAAGCACTATTTTCCTTCCTAAAATGTAGGTACAACCCTAATGCTACGTATTGCACAAGAATTTCTAATACAAGGATGTATAGTCACATGCATTTTTACGTAGTCAAGGGCCATTGGTAAGGTTTGCAGCGAGAAATATTTATTTTCTAAAATATTTTCTAAAACCTTCGCCGATTCAGCGGTGTTGATTAAACTCGTCCAGCATTCCTGTCAGTATTCACGCGAGTTCATATTTAAGCAGCGCCGGGCTGTTGTGAGAAATAAAAGGGAAACGTGCGCAAACGTCGGGGGTTTTATGACGAACGGGGTTTTTGGTTGCCGACACCTGAATTAATGAAATGGGACCTAGATTCTGCGAATATGTACTGCGCTCGCACCGGATTATCGCTATCTTTATTCAGGAATAAAGAAATTCAGGATTTTTTTTAGATAAATAAAACTAGAAAAAATATTCAGGAAAAATAAATTCAGGAAAGTTTTACATAGAAAATGTAGAAAAATATATGAAATCTTTTCAAATAATATTTATAAAAAAGTATTTTGTTTCAAAAGCGGAATAGGGCAAACGTAGGGATGTTCATTTTAATATAGTGCTGAAAGATTTAACAAACTATGCTGTAATTAAACGTTAATTAATCAACTTCACAACAATTCACGAGCAAAAATTATATATGAATAGTGGACGCCCTTGCCTCGTTTCGGGAGACTTCTTCGATACATTTTACAAATTGTTATGTTTGCAACATTTTTCATTGATGGCCCGCTTATATAATATGTTGTAGCGAGACGTTATAAAGTCTTGCTAAATAAATGAATCATCCAAAAATGATATTTTTTATTCCTTCTCGTAGTTTCTGTGTCTAACGACTTTAAACAAACACTAGACCAGCAGTGGGGACAGTAAAAATATATTATAATAGGTAACAGATTAAAAATATGAAGTAACGTCTGATAGGTACAACTAACTAAAACTTATCAGGAAACACCCATTAAAAAAACCTAATTGAGAGCCACTTCCTTTTTTGAAATGTTTAAAAATCACTGTAGTGCTCTAATACAGTCGGAAGCACAAAACGTTACATTAACCAGTGCAACAGTGCAGCGCTCTCCGTGCGTGCCTTGGACTTTATTTGCGACGAACAGACCCTACGTGCTTGCGACTTTATATGTACGCTTCTACCAGGGACTGACCTCACCTATTCGTTTAACTCCGGTCAGTTATTTTTTGAGAAAAGTGTAAATGTAAATGAATAAAATTTACAAATAAAAAAATGTAATGGATGTGGCAGTGTCCTAACCACGCCCACGAATTTTAAGTGAACACATACGTAACACCTTAATATTTTATTTCAACAGTATTTTCAAAATGACGGCGCTAATCACTCCGCCGCGCGTATTGTGTCCTCGCAAACCTAACAATTACTTTAATCCAATTCAAAAGTAACAAAACTGAACTGCGTTACCAATTTTGTTATTTATTTTTTAATTACCTATTGAAAAACGCAAATATAAAGAGCTATTCACGTCAAAAAAATATACTAATTCCAACAAATAGGCGGATTCCCTCGCAAAACAGTAGCGTACATACGTGACATGTGCAGTATGTGCACCTGCAATGCATTCGGAACTCGCTCAAAGCGTGCGAGCGAGACAGCGACACGTGTTCACGCACATCCGCATTTCACACAATGGCTGGAAAAGTGCTATACATTTCCCTTTATTTTAAAATGTTCGCTTTAGATAGCTACTTCACTTGGCTAAGCACGAATGTTTGACGAAAATATTTTCGAAGTTTAAAAATACCTTTGCATTGCAGTAGTTCGTATACGAGGTGAAGTTTAAAGTGAGTTTAATTTTTACTTGAAATGAAAGTATTTTTCATGTTTCAATTATTGGGTTTATATTTATTTTACGCAATATTGTCGCTGCACTAATATATTATTTTATCCGAAAACTATCCTATGTGTCCCTTCCTTATAAACTGTGAGTTGAGAACTTAAATTAATTCGCCTCGTCTCAAGCCATTCAGTATTCCTTATATGTATAAATTGCACACTTATCATCATTATAACGACATCAAAACCTCGGCTCACTCTCGGGTCGAGGCGGGGCGATTTCAAATCATATCTGTGGGCACACCAAATTCCCCAAACACACAAATATTCATCACTATCACTACTAATATTATAAAATATGCTTTTGTGAGAATAAATGTTTGTTACTCTTTCACGAAAAAACTACTTGATGAATTTGGATGAAACTTGGCAGTGTAATAGCTCATGTTCCAAATTAACACATAGGCTACTTTTTATCCCGAAATTCATACGGGAGCGGGACCTACGCGGCTGGTATATAGGGGTCCCAAAGCGAAGCGAGGGTGGTCTTCTTATTCATCAATATGGATTGCCAAATTCATTCTGTACCTCCAGATAGAAAAAAAAATTATAGAAAATATTATTTTTTTCGTTTCGTTTTCGATAACGAAGCGTGCTTGTGACGCGACAGTAGGAGTTACGCGTGGAGGCTCCGGGTAGCGGCACGTATCGCAGCGCGGGTCGGAAGTCGGGCCGCTTTGTGGACCGACCATTGTCGCGACAAGTGCTTTTACCTTACAACCTACGACTCGTTCATACTAAGACATTGATGACTTTTTTAATTAAGTACAATAAATCATGATTATTTTGTATCTATCTCGTTTGCTATATTCACCTACGCCATATGGAAAATTCTTTTGGTTGGGTAAACTATGTGATACGTCTTTTTGTATGGAATGAAGGTAGCAAACGAGCAGGCTAGCACCACCTTCCGCTGCCGCCCATGACAACTGTGACCGACTTAGAATAAGACGAAAACCTCTTCCGAAACGTATTTGCCGAAACTTGTCATCTTAACATACATATATAACCATGATAAAAAAAAGTTTCCCACGCGTCCACTGTGTATATGGTATGTTCGTGATAGTAAAAATTATTGAACTGTTTTTCATGATGTTTCACCAATAGACTGAAAGATTCTTAAGGAAGGTTTAAGTACATAATTTAATGGTTGTAAATTATAAATGGTAAAAATATGTAAATTGGTTAAAATATAAAGATAAGCGTTGAGAATGTCGGAAAACATCGGGCCGCCTGGGAGCTTTCAACGAAAACACTTTCTATTCCTTTGAGATATTATACCAAAAATGACTGTATGGGTCGGATATTTTTCTTTTATTATTTTTTCGTGATGGCACTCTATGTCTATCTTTTGATGACAGCTTACGCCATTATAACTTCTAAATAAAGTTTATACAATATGGTAACTGGAAACTGTAACTGGAATGAATATCTTAGACGCTATTGAAAAAGAAAAACTGTCTGTCTCACTGTTGCCATATACTACCAACTCAAGCGAAACTGAGGCGGGTCGCTAGTATAAATATAATTCTGTACTTCATGAGCTCAGATCAATAAACTATAGACGGCGTGCTGTGAACAAAAGCGTGAAGCCGGAAAAAGTCAGCCTAAAACACACACCGAAACCAATATAATGCCATGTTGACAGTTTGAACTAGAACAAATTTAAACTTAATTTATTGGAACACAAACCTTCATTCATTTTTTATTATTTAGAACACAAAAGTCGTTTTGGTGCGAGTGCCGCCGTGTTACAAGGCTAGGCTGACTTTTTGCTGGCTTCACGCTTTTGTTCACGGCGCGCCGTCTATAGTTTATTGGTCTGAGTTCATGAGTATGTAAAAAAGTAAATCCAAATCTGTACGTACATAAAAGGAAACGTCTAGGAGTTGTCAGGGCGCAAAATGGCCTGTCATTTGAAGGAGCCCGCCGTATTGTGGAACATGTCAGTCATACCACATTGTGCGTTTTGTGTATCGTATAATAGCCTTTATACATATCTGTGTAAGGGTAAATGTTGCTTGTAAAAATTGTGAATAATGTCCGGTGTAAAAATGGGAGCAATATGTTTGTTGCATGGTAACATAGTGGTTTGTTGTGATATAGATTTAATATGTATGTTTGATAAAATATATGTTATTTATTTAAAAAAATAGGTAAGTATTCTGTCATCAGGAATCTGCGCTCTGGCCGGCTACGTAACTTTGGTGGTACTGATCTTAATAGATAGCGGTTACCACCCCTGCTTTTATATATGGGCTATGGTCATTAAAATACACACATAGTCGACATTATCTTACTAGATCGTATCAAAAGTTTATATGTACAGCTACATTGACATTTTAACAATAACCTGTTCCATAATCGTTAAAATAAAATGAATTTAAATATAATAATGTAGTTTGATATTATGCTGGGCAAGTACGGGTTAGTAAAACTTTAACAGTGTGCAGCTCTACTTGCAAGAGGTACTATCCTTCACACAAGATATGTTTACCCTTCTGACTGTAAGTTTAATTTACCCCTTATAGGTACATTCTGTTTTGATTGTAAGTAAATAAGCACCACCGACGAGCTCTTTCCAAAACCCGGTCATCCCGTTTAGAAGGACAGTTTGAACCCCACTACACATTATTTCTCGAATTATTAAAATTAAAATACAAAGATACATTACACAAAATAATGACCGCCTCAGTATAATAATCAAGAAAATCTCTAATGTTACCAACAATGTAAACTGGACTCTATTTTCTTAGAAGTAACGTTTCTTATCCGTTTATGAGAAGCAGGCTGTGCTAGAACGATTAGCGGGTATATCTGTATTTGCAAGCTTACCCCAAAGAGGATGAGCAGATATAGAGGGATATACGGAGGGATGCTGCACACCCCTTATGTTTCATTAACGACGGTTGGTTATAGGTCCAAGAATGTTTAGACACGGCTGCGGAAATATATAAATGTATGTGAAGAGTATCATTGATTTTTGTACAATTTGTAAAATTGTTGCTTCTAGTACATTGCGTCACTTTCGGCAGATTCGACATAATTATAATAATGTAATAACTGTTTAGTGTAATAGCAATTGCGATAACGTCAGATATTACATTTTTAAGCGACCATCTAACAGCGCCAGTCCAATCCCTCATACTTATTAACAAACTGACCAACTAACTATCTTTCTAACATCGTTTGCTAACTGGACTAACCATCCTAGTCACAATTTAAGCCTTGTTTTAGATCGGTCACAGATGTTATAGGCGGCAGTGGAAGAGTGAAAATAAGTTTTAAGGGTAAGGGTGCTGCTATAAGCATCCTTACATACACACATAATTATATACCTACAATTATATACTAAAGTGATCCTTAGAAACAAAAACCAATAACTTAAGATAAATTTTAATAGACGTCCAATTTTTCTCTCCTATAGTCGGTTCCGATAGTCTGATCAGACAAATTCAGACAATCGAATCGGACGACTATCAAATCCGACGTGTATTGTGTACGTACAAAATGTATGGCACGAGTGCCTTCCGATTGTCTGATCAGACTATCGGAACCGACTATCGGAGAGAAAAATCGGACGTCTATTGTAGCCTTAAACAGCCCTTATCTGTGCCCCCTCTACAAGTTGGTAACCCGTGCTCGACGGCCCAGGAGCGTCGACACAATGACCCCGCGTAAATCTCCTCGGGCCGGCCCGGACACCGGAATTCATAAATTATGATTCACTTGCTCACTGAAAACCTTTTTTATGGTAACGCTTATTCGGTGAAAAGCGGCCATTTTTATTTTACTCGTTGGACGCTAACGCCGCGTTTTTTATTCGAGTTTTCAAACCTGTGCTAGGATTAAGGTGGAACGTGTTTTGGTTCGGAGAATAATAATTGTTTGCTCATTTCGAATTTGTCGGATTTAATCAGAACTCAATCAAACTTTATAAGTTAAAATGAATAAATAACGCTAGACACTCATAGCCCCTAAGATTTCCTGTGTCGTGGGTGCTATGGACTACACACAACATAAGGGTACAACCAGACCGAGAGGGAAATTAAACTCATTCAAATTTCGCCTCGCTGGGAATCGAACCCAGGAAGTTTAGAACGGCGATCTGACGTGTATACCAGCACGCGGCGGCGGTATAACGCCACACGGGTCGTCTTTACTTGTGTCATACTTTTTTTAGATGTTTACAAAAAAAAATGTGTTTTCACAAGGACAAGGGTCTTTGTGCCTTGACTTTATGAGTACATAACGTTTCTTATTTATATTTAGAACGTACCTATAAACGACGGTCCAGACAAAATAAACATAAATTCATAAACCGATTACTCAGAATTGTAACAGGATAAAAAATAAAGTCGCAAAAGAAATACGAGTGTATCAGCACCAGTTGATACAGCAGCTCCTATTAAAAATAAAAATGACCGTTTCATCAGAATCTACGGGATGAATTTTTAATCCACCTCCAGGATTCAGTGCATTTTATAAATGACAAAAGCACATTGACGCAGTACTTTCGTGCCAACGTTTTCGTCATAAATTCGCCATTTTATTGTACTTACTACAAGGGTTACAACCGAAAGTACATCAACACATGTTGTAAAATACGTTCGTCAACAGCATGAGGGTACCGTCGAACATAAAATTTATATCTCCCGTACTACACGCACATACTTAATACTTGTATATTTTGAGACGCAAAATGCAATAAAATTTACGAACTGTAAGGATATTCGCACTGCCTTTTTACGGGGCATAAGTTTACGACTATAAATTCTCTTTGATTACTAGCTCTTTTAAGTGATAAACGATTGTCGGTAACGAAAGAATAATAACATCGTGAGGAAACCTGCATACCGAAGTGTTTACAAAAAGCTAAAGGTGTGTGAAGTCTGACATACCGCACTTCATCAGTATGGTGAACCTTCTCATAGTAATAAAGGACTCGTCCACAGTAGTGGGCCATAAAGTCGAGGTGATGATAATGTGACGTCTTGCTTAGTCACATCGGTTTCATAGGCTGTAGATCGGCAAGCTCTACCCTCTACAAAAATTTCAAATGGATTAGGCTACTTGAAGTTGGTAAAAATTTGGATCAAAGATTCTATTATATACATACATTCAGACGAATCTAATATAAGCGTATTAAAAATGCACACAAATGCAATAAAATAGAAAAAAAAACAACAGAAATATAAAAATACGCGCTATTCCTTTACATTACACCACAAAATTCCTTCCTTTTCAAGGAACAGCGGCGAGTGACGAATCAAGTGGGCGGTGACGATGATCTGCGTACGACGCGACTTGACGCGTGACGCGTGACGCGTGCGTGTCGACGACAAGCACTTCTAAACGAACGTAAACTACATCGGCACGGCACAGGGCACTACTACGGATCGAATCGGATCACGAGATACAACTACGCACCCTCACTGAATTAAATAAACTACATAATATTTAAAAGTGACATTAAATTATATCAGAAAAACGCCTCATTTACATTTGACGCATGAAATTATACCTACACTTCAAGTTTGTCTGTTTTTCGTATAAGTGTACCATGGGGCGCAGATCTACCCTCGTATTTGAGGATGCCAATAGCATATTCCACTAAATCACCTCATTCACGTAAATTTTTAGGTAAAAATCACGAAAACCTTTCTTAATTTCAGCGACCTAACCGTGACATGTGGAACAGTTTAACGTCTCCGAAGTTCTTTAGAATTTCTCGCCTATAGACGTCTAGCAACCAACAACACTTGCAGGTGTTTAGCTCTGTCAACCAAAAGAGTAACGCTCAAACCATTAACAGTTCGTTATTCGTTGTTTATTTTTACATGATGAGTGCTCTAAGTAGAAATGTAAACAGGTACGTTTGTCGTTTTTTAAATCACCGTCAACATAGAATAAAAATATAATAGTCTAAAGATATTACGTGAACATAAGCTGCTATAATCTATATTTCCTTAGTCACATTTCACAGAAATAAATCCAAAAAAGTAGTTATCGCTTCGATTATCAAGTGAAGTTTTTAAGTGTTGAACACTTTACAGGGAAAATAATTAATTGACGTCCGGTGCTTTAATGGCCGTGCTTTTAAAGGGCATAAAAATTCAGTATTATCCTGCTAACTGGAATGGTGTAATTAATTTTGTCATATTCAGTCGTTTCACTGTGGTCGATCGAACCACAGGATTTAAATTCTTTTATCGCACACTTTTGAGGCTAGGTTAAAATGATTTTATAAAAATTACATTATCATGATTGTTTTGTTGTCTATTGCTGTTTGATTGGGTTTTTTATATAATGCCTTCTATACAAGTCATTAAAATAAACATTATAACTACAACAGCACATCATGTTGCGTCATATCTAGGTTCAACTCGAAATGTTGCTATGGCTTATCTTCAACTCTTTAATCAGTTAACAGTCCAGTTTTTAGTCCTTAGTTGTGCTACATACGTCAACTAATATCGGCTGTTCCAAATCAAAACCTAGTAAGGGACAATTTTTGAAAAAAACGGGTTTTTACTAGATGCTAATTAAAAGGTCATTACGCACGAATTCGCAGTGTCATTTTTTTTTTAATATGCGTAATAATGAAAATACATACCTAGCATGTCCACCTTCGGTTACAAAAACTTGCTGCAAAACAATTTAAAAACCTAGTATGGCACAATGACAATATTAAAACCTAGCAAGGGTATGTCCCTTGCTAGGCTTTGATCTTGTCCTTGTCCCTTACTAGGTTTTGAAAATTGTCGACACGCGATAAATTTCGCGCCACGTTTTAGTAAGTCGCAGACTGCGGGCGAGTGCGGATCATTCGTGTTCTTTTGTTGCAAATATTTATTGTTTACAATGGCTCAAAGACAGTTTTATCGTTCGTCATTGATGTTTAAAGCCCTGAAGGCTAAAGAGGATTGGTAAGTCCTACGATTTTAGTCTATTTTTATTATAATTTACAATAATTTAAGTCAAATCTTTTCTATCCTCAAAACTTAAAATATTTCGACTGTATTTTATTAACCTAATGGGAAAACCGTGCAAAATCTATACTATAAAGATTTGATTATTTGTTTACTTTAACCTCAAACACAACTAGACCGATTTCAAAACTTATTTTACTGTTGGATGGCTAGCTACATTAACCTGACATAAGCTATGTGTGTACCACGGGCAAAGCCGGGCAGATTGCTATTTCAATAGAATTTCATGAATAAAGTGTGTTATTTCGTGTGAAATGTAGGTAATTTTTACTATTTAACAAATAACTTTCGTTAGACTACGGGAAATCTAAATTATTTGGTAATGTCTGTTTTATCGAATTGTACACAATAACTCACATTTTAAATTGTATTGTATAAAAATTGCAGCTGACTGCCTATGTTGCTGTATTCTAAGTGTGTTTATAAAGCATTTGTACATCAATGTAATACACAATTACTCAGGAAAAGCGTCCACTTCTTATATTAACCTCTTTCTATGGTGTGGGCTGTTTGCTTTATGGATATTATTTTTTTTTCTTTTCAGCCAAAATTCTAACGCAGTCACCACACCTGAACATGACAACACTGTCTCTAGCAACCCTGACCAACAACCCGTAGCTTCATCCGATGGTCAAATACCAGGTCCCTCAAGAAAATCTGAAATCGATAACGATAATGTTTCTGACATCTCAGATTTGTTCGACAGCGACGATTCCGTGGCAGACCCCGACTTTTCTGTAAGTGATTTATTTAGCAGTAAATATGCCACTACCATCGAATCCGATGACGATTTTACAGAACTCGTAAATTTTATAGAAACACGACAACCTACTATACGCTCAATACTTCCAAAATCAGATGAATCTATATTCATCGCTACCTATCCTGATTCTATTATCTTCAAGGACCAACAACAAGCAATCAGTTTCAATGCGCCTCAATCTCAAGTATTCAAAGAATTGACTAATAAGATCCATTTTATAGCGAAATATCCGGGACCTATAATAATTAATGATGAAAATTCTGAAGAAATTAACTCTCATATCTCAACTCGAACTGAAAAAAATAAAATACAGAGAAATAAACTAAAGCACCCATTTATTGAAGAGATGTGTGGAAATGGCTGTAAACGAAAATGCAAATTATTTACGACAGAAGAGCGAAAGAATATATGGGATAGCTTTTGGAACTTATCTTATGTACAACGGCGGCATTTTTTGAATAAATGCATACGAATTGAAAATGTAAAACGACGCAAAGTTACAGAACCTAATTCTAATTCTAAATTCTTAAAATCAGAAAGTCGATATTATTATTTAACAAAAGGAGAATCACATGAAGCTGTGAATGTCTGCCGAAATTTTTTTTTAAAGACCCTTGGATTTAAAACAGATGCAGTTATCACAGAATTGAGTAAAGCCATAAAGCGTAAAGATTTTTACGAAGATGTGAAAGAAAACAGAGGAGGAAAGAAGAGGCGATTAGACAGGAATGCTATTATAGATCACATTTTAAGCTTCAATCCAGCTGTAAGTCATTATAGACGACGTAATGCTCCATTAGCACGATACTTACCACGAACTTTAACTCTTAACTTTATGTTTAATGATTTCAAAAAGAAAAACCCAAACGAAAATAAATGTTCAAGAGAAATATACCGGCAAACATTGAAAGATATGAATATTTCATTTAAATTTCCAAAGGGAGATAAATGCGTGGTCTGTGGAGAGTTGGAAGAAGAAATGAAACAATATAGTTCAACAGAAATTCCAGAAAATGTGACAGCGAAATATGATGCTCACAAGGCTAAGGCTAATAAAGCCATTTGCCAATATCAGTTAGATGCTGGAAAGGAAAATACTAACACAATTCGTTATTATTCAATGGATTTGCAAAAAGTCATGCTGTTGCCTGATATGCCCAAGGTGAAAGATTCTTTTTTTTTGAGTAGACTGGTTGCATTTAATTTGACATTCGCACCCGTACAGAAAATGACCAATGTAAAAAGTACTTGTGTTCTTTGGCACGAAGCTTGGGCCGGAAGGGATGCCAATAATATTGTGGATGCATTTATAACTTTTTTGGAAAACCAAAGAGACCTACAACACTTAATTATATGGTGTGATAATTGCACAAGTCAAAATAAAAATTGGATCCTGTATACTGCCCTTGTAACTATAGTGAATTGTGGATTGTACAACATAGAAAGCATAACTTTAAAATATTTGACAAAGGGACATACTCACATGGCTGCAGATGGCGTACATGGAAATATCGAAGCACGTATTAAACGACAAGATGCGGTGTATGACTTCGAAGATTACAAGCAGGTTATATTTAAGTGCAGAAAAAATATAGAAGTTCTGGAAGTTAAGAAATCGTATCAATGGTGTAAAAAAAAACGGTCTCCAAGACGAAAGGATGAGAATGACCTTTTGAAAAAATTCTTACTGAATCAAGTCGTAGAGGTTAAATTTATTAATGGTTGCAGAAATATATTTTACAAAGAAGATTTTGAAGATTCATTTGTAGAACTAGATTTTTTAATAAAAAAGTACAATGTTAAGTTATTGCCTGAAATGGCGGATTCTCCAAGAGGCGTCAAAACTAACAAAAAAGAAGGAATAGTTTCAAAATTAGTCCCACTTATGCCTCTAAACAGGCGTCAATTTTGGCTGAACTTAGCAACCAATGACAAGATTGAAGATCTTGTCACTCATGGGCAAATCGAGTTTGACTAATTATTTAAGGATGCATGACTGAGGGTAGAAGATTTCTTATTATTTTGAAATAATTGTATGTTTTGTTTTGTTTGACCAGAAATATAAAAAACAAAACGCGCATGACTGATTATACTTTTTAAGTGCGTTTTGGATGCGTTATTTCCTTGAAATGAGTCATAATAACATGATTGTTATTTTTAGTTTGTAATAATTTTATGTTTTCCCAAATTTTTATAGTTGTTTTTGTTAACTGAAAGCTGATCTTTAATGATTATACTTTATCATTAACACTTTTGTGTTTTACTTAGTTCATAATTTGACTTAGGTTCCTATGAGATCGAGAAACTCTGACGCGGGCTGACTTAACTAGTGAATTTTACTCAGAAATCAAAACTTAGATTATTTGCTAGGTTATGAACTTGACAATTTGTTAACATGTAGCTTATCAAAACCAGATATAAACCTAGTAAAGGTCTTTACTAGATTTTAAAATGGTTTTCCTGTCATCATTTATACACCTAAAACAAGTTTATTCTTAGTAAGGGCTTTCTAACGTGCACTATTATAAATACATAAATAATAATAT
Source organism: Hesperia comma (assembly GCA_905404135.1). Lineage (NCBI taxonomy): Eukaryota > Metazoa > Arthropoda > Insecta > Lepidoptera > Hesperiidae > Hesperia > Hesperia comma. Next base: position 19,066,620 of record FR990019.1, on the reverse strand, counting down.
ATTAACATTAAAGCCAAGGATATTCCGCAGCTTTTAAGCCAATTTCCATGAACGTAACTTTTATAACTCAGCTGTGGCATACGCTTAAAGTGGGGAAGTCGTTTTTTTGCTCTCCTGTAAAATTTGTTCCAAGTCCCTTACTAGGTTTTGATTTGGAACAGCCGATATATTCTGGAAGAACGCTAGGTGTGACGAAAATCGTTCTGAAACCAAGTCAAATCTGCAATCATTTGCGTCTTACGTTAGCGTTTCGTTGAAGGGCCAATAGCATGGACACCTAACTGACAACATAACCGTAACTTGTCGACTCCATGGTGCAATGGTTAACACTCCGGACAGCTGTTCCAAGGGTTCTGGGATAGATTCCCAGGAAGGCGGAAATTTGAATGATGAGTTAAAATTTCTTAAGAAATTTGTGTGTGTCCTTGTCTTGTGTGTTGTCCATTGCACCCACGATGCAGGAAATCCTAGTGTGTGGCTATAAGGCGAGCTACACCCCAGTAATGGCCCACTACTAAGCACAGGTCTCTCTTCATTATTGAGGAGGCTTAGAGTATATTCCACCACGCTGCTCCAGTGCGGATTGGTGGAGGGGTTAGCGGCCATCCCAGTTTTCAAGCCGCCCGAAGGCCTTCCGACATGGCTTGCTATCTATCGATGACAACTGGGACCGATGGCTTTACATGCCCTCCGAAGCACGAAAGTACTCAAGAAAATTTTGCCACTAGCAGTCACTGTGGCTATGAGTATGTTTGCGTTTATTTTTAACAAAAGGGACTGTTAGAAATTTCTGCTAAGTTAGCTCCCAGTTTCTCGCCGATGTTACAACCAGCTCCTTTGAAAGTCAGTTTTCGGCGAACGATAAGCGCTTACTTCCAGGCACTAATGACCATTCGGCAGAAACACCCCTTTTGTGTTGCCGGTAAAGATATATCTCCGGTTTTTATCGCAAGAGGGCGTTTAAAAACATTTCACCTAATTGCATTAGGGATTCCGAAATTATAATGAATCATTTTTAAATAAATTATAAATGATAATGACGTTTCTGATTTGTTAAATTGGTGTTAATCTACTTAACATCCATTCGTGAACACGTTGTATGATGATGTGAAACAATTTATATGATTAGTATGATATTTTTATCCCTGATTTTGATTCTGATTTAGAGGTCTAACACGGAAAGGTTGGGCTGTGCGTACCATAAATGATTACTTGCTTGGATAAATAAAAATGTCGTGGAGTAGGTAACCGGCGAGTTTACCGGAATATTGTGTAAGATAGGTAAAGTCTACCAATTAACACTTTCACACGGAGATTTGCTCATATGTACGGTCGGCCAAATAATTGGTTTACCACCCTAAGGTTGAATGCTGTTTGCAGATTCATAGGTGATAAAGGTTAGTTTCGCTTGCAGATCGATCTGACAACTTTTATTGCCATCTTTATCCGATTTTTTTTTTTTTTTATTTTTTTTTTTTTTTATTTTATTTATTTATTTCAATCAGGTAACAAAGACCCATAAAATATATACCTTAAAGACTAACATACATACATCAAATATAAAACTTAAAACTAAAACTTAAAAACTAATTCACTTAGACGTGAAGTGAGACGCGCTTTCGGTGACTCCCGGTGGTCGTCGACGTCCACGGAACTTCCTGAAGACGACCCCCTTCGGCCACAGCTCCTCCTTCAGGAACATCTGCAGGTGCTCAGTTGGAACACGCACAACAAACGAGCTGAAGTTAACTGCGTTGCGCGAGTCCAACTTTTCAACCAGCAACCGGTACTTCGTCTTCTTCTGCAGATACTCCACTACATCAGATACTTTTGTGTTGTAGTGGAGACGGGAGACATACACGAAGGACGCTGGAACGGCAGGACGCAGAAGATGATTGTCTGCTGTCGGTGCCGTGCCACATTGGTTACGACAAAGAGGCTTTTTCTTCTTCTTTTTCTCCACCTTAATAAAGCCATCTTTGTCTATCCGGCCAATGTGCACTGCACTGCGAGGGGGTACGTTGTGGTTGGCTCCACTATCCCTCTCTATCCTCTTCTTATCCCGGCTTATGGGTTGCTGGCGGGAAACAGCTTCGGCATAGTCACGCTGAGGCGTAGACGTGACGACACAAGGCGACACCTTCGCGGGGGGAGGTGCGGGACGGGTAGCACACACGTCACTGCTGACACATGCAATCGGAGCAGTAGCAGCGGCCGGCGAGTCGAGTTTCGCAGATTCGAAACTCGATGACGAAGCAATGCATGCCCCACGACGTGTGTTAATGTTAATGGCCTCCAGTGACCTACATTCTGCCAAAGCGTTACGTAATGTCGCCACTTCAGTCCGCAGCTCACTGATGGTATTTTGGGAGGCTTCCTGTTTCAATTCCACTTGCGCCAGGCTTGTCTTCAGATTTGTGATGTCCTTAAGAAGCCTGGTGACATCGACGTGGTCGAACGTGACTGGCGGTAACCTGTTCAGGTTCTTAGCCACGAAAGACGGCACGTCGTCGGGATCGGTCGTCTTCAGGAGATTAATAATGTCCTGTACACTTTTTTCTCCCTTCTCGTCATTCCTTCGGGATGGCATCCGGTCGCTCTTGCCTAGCGACTGAAACAGAAGCTTCTTAGCTTCCACAATCTCTTCACATGTGAAGTTGGACTTGGAGATCTGGATGATGCTGATCTCGTCCATGGTGTCAATGGCGTGTTGAAGGAACGCCAAAACTTCATTGGCTATGAGCTGTTCGGAACTCATAGCCATTTTACCGTGCAGCGGCGTACGCCGCGCGAAATCGCGAATAAAATAATATTCGTTAGTGCAGTGGATGCGTCTATCACTAAACACACTCTCACGCGCACAATACGTGACATTTGTTTTGTTCTTAGTTTAAACTTGATAGAACCATTGACGTCGAAAACTTGGTAAGTAGGTATATTTTGTGAACCTTTAAGATTTTCACACAAAAATAATAAACTGCACCATGCTGCAGAGCACCATGCAGAGGTCATTATATTAGAAGGTCACCTGATCAAACCAGGGCAAATTACCGATATGGATGCAACTACAGTTTATCCAAACTTTAGGCCTGGGAGCCAGCGTGGTGTGGCCTCAATCAATCGTCCCCCCTACGTATGATGCGGGAGTCTTCAGAAGCAGAGTAAACGGGATTTTACTATCAATTGGGATTGTAATGAAGGTCTACTTTATACCGTGTAATTAAAGCTGCTTATTTTTAGGTACTAGGTAATAAAAGTACATTCATTATTTATAGTAAAGTAAAAATATATTTTATGCTGTTATCTGTATACTCGTGTGGCAAAATGTTTTTGCTCCGGTGATTTGCTCTTCCCTTGTTACTAAAATATTTGTATGTTTCGGACTCGGACTCTGTATCATAATGTAATAATAAATGTATTGCACGTAAATGAAAATCAGATTAACTGAAGAAGACAAGAAATACATTACACATCTAGCTTTTATCCGGTCGACTTCATTGATTATAATTAAATTTTTATTTTTCAGACGAAAACATGTCGAAATGGCCTGAGCTTCGAGAAAAGGATGGTACGGCCGTGCCGCATTTTCGCTCGACTTGGCGGGTCCACTGCCATGCCCGCAGATTTGGAAAAAACCTACTTCGAATAAACTTCATTCATTCATCGATAAATTCATTAATTAAAACTTTCAGTATTAGTGATAGTATATAAAAGTAAAATAATTAAAAAAGAGCTACAATTTTCTTGACATAAAATCGCCAGCGTTCCCCAATCTTGATGTTTTCCACTGCTCCCTCTCACAATTAAATAAGGATCTGAGCGGACCCGTGGTTTTTATTATTTTTTTATTCCGCCAGCGAGAAGCGGCAATAGACATAAATTATGGTTTTTAATTTCGCTGCCAGTGTAACGATGCCCTACTTAATGACAGCATGGCGTTTTTATTGAGCGGTTTCGGCCCGATTTTCTGATACAACACTTTATTTGGTGCTGTAAAAGGGGAAAATGCGTAGCCATTGTTTGATGTTTTTTGTTTAGAAACAATTTGCGGGAATTGTGCAGTCGCGTGAAGAGGATGCGCGAAAACAATGTTTTGTTTATGTTTTAGGTCGTAAAATATAATTAGTTTGTAAAAGGTACCATTCCTACAAGTGAACATTACATGCGGAGGATATGAAAGGTTTGTACCTATGAAACCCACGAGACCGTCGATGAAACCACTAGACTATCTCTTTTATTATTTTGCACTCGGATATGAGACCTTTGGATTCAACTCAACTCCGGCTCAGTACTAAACACGGGTCTCTCATCATAACTGGTGAAGCCTACAGTATACACTACCACGTCACTCCAATTGCTGAAGAAATTAGTGTCGAGAGTTTTGTGCCGCCCAAAGGCTTTCGACATGGCTTAACTTTTGATGTTTAATGATAACAATCAAGACCGTCGGAAACGGAAGGGAAATGCTCATAAAAATGCCACTAGCGGTCATCCATCCACAACTGCGCCCGCTATTGCTTAACTCCGTATCACTCAGGATCAGCGCAGGCGCCGAGCTGCGAGCGCTCCATAGGTACATCAAATATTCAGACATCTAAAAAATCTTTTATATTAACGACCAACAAGAAGATTGATCCTACCAAATCTACTTTATCTATTCATTCAGAATGTATAAGACTATTCAATAGGTAATAAAAAAAGTTTTTATTTAGGTAGTCGTAATTCCAAAGTTGGCAAGTAGAGGATAAGATCATACGAAAATGCTGTAGTCTGCGCTAACTAACCACTTACCGACGATTAACCCCCTCCTGTATATCATTCAGCCATAAACTGAACCAACAAGGTGTTATAAAGGACGGCATTATTTCAAAAACGTTAAAAGCTCTCATTCCAAACAAAGAGAACGCGAATGAATAAGGATGAAAACACACGAACGCACACAAGTGTACTTCGTGAACGGAATAATACATAGGACGGCGTTTTCACAAACATCCGGTCAAAGCATCCAACGAAAAAGTTCGACAAAACCGTATACAAATTCTCGCGTTGTGAATGTACACGTGCATTTCTATATTGCCCTAAAACCTTTTTAACGAATGTAGAACATTTGCTTCGAAAGGTTTTTATATACCACATGAAAAACCGACCACTTGTAATATTATTATTTTTTGTGTACTTATTCGTTTCTAACGTCCAATTTGTCTAAAAGTTTTGGACGGAAAATATTGAAAATAGTTTTAATTTATCTGTCTTTGAAATATCAGGCAATCGGTTTATGGAAAACCATCTTGGTGTTATTGGAATCTGTTAATCGTTAACACTGAAGAAGCAATTTATTATTTTGTTATGTAAGTTTTATTTCTTAACAACTAACCAACTTACAAGACCTATAACGGACTGCATATTCTTATGGTCAGTAACCACTAAATACCTTTTGGTTGATTTTAATTAATTGACACTCATCATCATCATTTTAACCCATCATGGCTCACTGTTGAGCACGGGTCTCTTCTCAGAATGAGAAGGTTAAAGCCATAGTCCACCACGCTGTGACATTTAAATGCCTCAAACGCACATAACTCCGAAAAGTCAGAGGTGTGTGCCCTGGGATTCGAACCCGGACCCTCTGAACTGGACCAAATCATGTCTGTAAATAAATATTTACCGCGTCCTTTCTCTCACAGCATCCGGCCGATCCCTACGCTATCCCATGGGAGGCAAGGAGTCCTGCGCACCATTGACCATGGTGAATTATCGATAAAATAAAACATGTCAATCTGAGTCATTTAAACGGTCGTAACAAAATTTTATGGCCGCATAAAATGGGCATCTAATCTTTATCGCGAGGTAATATAATTAAGTGGAACTAATTAGCATACACATCTTTATTTTAAATAGTCGACAAACAAGCAGATGTGTAATAGAGACAATATATAATAGACATCAGTACACCGTAAATGTCACCAACAAGTTGCCCACCGTATAGAATGCGAACAGCCGCCTTAATTAATAAAAATAAGCAATAACAATTAATAAAAATTACCTCTAATTTATAATCCTCTATTATATTGTGAAAGCCCTGGCGTATCTACCTCGCTAAACAATAAACAATAGGGGCCATAAACATGCCAGGCGAACAATAGGACAATAGCGCGCGTGGCCGTCTCGAAAGTACGCACGACGCTTCGACTAGTCGAATAGTCATAAGGGCGAAAGTCGATTGCAAGGAATATACTAGACCGTTATTCGAAGAATTGCGGGAATATTCTAGATTGGCGTGAATAGTAGGCGAGTGGTATAAAAGGGACCCTTGGTCGAGTGGGTGGCATTCTAGTTTCGGAAGCGAAACCAGGAAGATACCAGCGATACCAACGAGCGATACCAGTGAGAAGTGAAGTGATTTCTACGGGCGATACAGAGTTCAACGAGTGTGTTTACGAGTATCTACGTGCGTAGTGTTTTGGTGTGTACTGTGTACATAGTGTAATTGTGTACCTATCTACGAGTACAATAAAGTCTTTGTGGTACATTTTGGCATTTTCTCGAACCCAGTACTCCTGACTCGTAACAATATTGTACATCAAAGAATGCATGTATAATGATTATAATAATAATACTCGTAACCGCGTTATTGGCTTTCTGATACTGCGATCTTAGCGCACGAACTTCAGAAGACGTTTTTAAACGAAACTATTTAGAAAATGATGAAGAAATTAAAAATCACATCAAAAAAGAGGGCTCATTGGTAGGTACATTTTTTTCTGGTCGCCCGTCGTAATTTATTATGTACAAACTGCAACTCATTCGGGCTCTGTTCATTACAGCCGTATCTCAGTTGCATCTCTATCTACTAGATTCACCCCATTAACCCCATCAGTAATTCATCAAAACATCATCAATCTTAGCGCAGCGGTGATTAAGACTTCTTTACCAGACGAGTTTTTGAAGCAACTAACTAAGGAACTTGTTTGATTGTGAGTTATAAAGAGAAAAAATAACACTTCCATTTAAGAATTTAGATTGTCATTGAGTCATTTTGACTGAAGCAAAGAGGCTTTGATGTTTTGAACTTGCAACAATGACGACACAGACAGACAGACATGACAGATCTGAAAAAATAGAGATCTAAAAATTAGTCCTTTTCACTTTGTTGACTTGTAGGTAGACCGTATTTACAATATTAATGTTCTCACAAAATAGTCTGTTGAGTTTCTTAAGTATGCGGCATATAAAATAGTGGCTCAGGACTCATCAAATTATCTTCAAAGCTGTCATAGTAGTAGTATTATTATAGGTTTACAAATACGAAATATACTCTAACGGCTCTAACCGGTACTTCACTACTATTATACCTAACTTTTACTTATAGAAGTGTGCAAATATCAAATTCAAGTGTCTAATATTATAATAGTAGAAGAAATCTTACTTGTAGCTGCATCATTCTCAACTTTTTAAAAGAACTAAAGTGTTTCCTCGAAGATACGTTTATCGCTGAACTTGGACAGTAAGACAAGTTTTGAGTCCTTAAATTAAGACGATAAATCTGTATTAGTTCAAGACTTTTAAGCGCATTTCTCAAGCGCTCCTTTTGAACTTGATAGAAGTTAAAATCTGGAAAAGGTGTTTTTAAAGCGGGTCGTTAGATAAAATTTACCGCTTTCTAAGTCTAATTCAGAGTCCTGTAAATCATCTCTCTCCAATAAATCTTTTATGATCTAATATTACATTACTTACATCTTTTTATTATTATTTTTTATCATTTTTTATTATTTTGACTGTTCACTATCCTCTTATATTTCTATCTACTATGTATTTGACAATTCTTAAAAAAATGTGTCTTGATATTATTGTGTTAATTAGTTTAGGTGGTATGTACCGTTCTAATTAACAATAAAATAAATAAATAAATAAGTAAATCTTCTTGCCTCATTGATTGGTATTCTTTGTTTAACAGGGTATAAAAATCAGGTTTGCTTTGATACGAGAAAATTACCCATAGGTAGGTATATAACTATATAAAAGGGGTTTCAGGGAATTCTAGAATTAATTATCTAGTGCTTGTGACATGAAGGATAAATAAAATCCACAAAATCACATCTAGCTGTTTTAAATAGATAGTTTTAAACCTTAAGCATAAATACACTTTAGATTTTCAAAGCGTATGCCAAGCTGTTCACAAATTTAATTTTAAAATAACTTTACACTCCACAGATTTTTAATATCGCCTTGCATTTTAAAATTCCCAACAGCGATAGAGTTTTATCTTAAAGAGGAATATCATATTTGGGGGAATATTCCCGCCAGCGAACGATCCGATCTATCAATCAATTTGTTCGCTCGCTGACTCCTTAATCGTGAAGGATTTCTGTTTAAAAACCTCAGGGAATTCAATCAAGTGGGGCGATCAGTTTTCGTGAGTAACTCTTTAAGAATTTGTAAGTCGGATCTTATACATGTAACAGAATGAATAAAAAATGCTATGTGTTTGCTTTATTACTCAAGTTAAGATTTAATATTCTCATGACTTGTGTCACAAAATATGTTCAGTCACGAATAAAACATCTTTAGACATAATCACAAATAATATTGACGACCTATTCCGATCTAATACCAAAAAACTAATACCAAGTGGTATTTCCTATTTTTTGGTATTATCAAGTGGTATTAGTTCATTGGGATAATAAACTAATACCAAGTGGTATTAGTTTATTATCAATGAATTTTTATTCCGAACGAATACCATTCATAATTAACTCAAAAGAAATACCTAATCTATTCCGAACGAATACCAAAACATAACTCTTAGTACAGTTACAGAAAACGTTTCTTTTGCTATTTAATAAGTCATTATAATGATCTTACATATCTTTATTAGAGTTAGGAATAAGTTAAGAAAAGTAGATTTTTTATATTTAATGTTGATTTTTTTTAAATACATTATATTGTAATGACTGTCATGCCAAAAATTGATATTTGTTAAAGTATAAAAGTAATTTCTTTTTGATAATAGTTACTGTTGTTGATTGAAATTTTTACTATATAATTATACTCGTAAGTAGATATTTAATTGTAATTTTAATTTTTTTGTGATAGTTTTTATTTCCTATTTTAAAGTTGAAAATGATGCCTAGTGATTTGTAGGAAAAACTTTATTTTTATTCTCTAGGTATTTGTGCAATTATTTGTTACTACACTTGAACATGTTTAATAAGACTGATTTTGATTGAAATCTACATAACTTAATATCACATTTCACAGCATTTTTATTACTGACTGTACCTTCATACCATTTTAATAATTTTGGGATTCGTTTATGACTGGTATTCGTTCGGAATAGAAATTCACTGGGATAATAAACTAATACCAATGGTATTAGTTTTTTGGTATTGGATCGGAATAGGTCATATTGACTCGCTCATAACTTAACTCGTATCGTATGACATGAAGTAAAAAATAGGATGGTTAACTAAAAGACCTTTTTGACAATAAAAGACTAGTAGTTTTAAATTGAATGCAACCAATCCAAGCAGCACTTAGTTCAGTCCACGTTATAAAGTACTTACATGAACCTAGGTATCTTTTCTTTAAGTGTATTCCAACTTGAGATAATACAATGGCTCCCGGTCATCATAACTAACTATTATCGTAGGGTTATGCAAATAGCCTCCAGTTAGGTTTAATTATCATAAACTTGATTTATACGAAGCAAGTAGCCGACAGAAATTAACGGCGGCAGCCCTAACTAAGCTATAAGATTCCTCTAATTTTGATAGGACACCTCATGACATTCAAATATAAAATCATTTGCCCCTATCAATCTTAAACTCATCATAACCGATAGGTTCCTTAAAGAGAAAAAAAGAAAAAAGAAAGCCACATAACAGTAATACTTATAAAACGACAATAATTAAGAATTTTACAGAATTCAAACAGGAAAGAAATCAAGAGATACTTACTGAAGTAAATACCTAAATATCCTGATGGTAGTCGAAAGTGGCCGTCAAACTTGAATAGCCGAGTCTCGACCGCTAAATATCTGAAACTCAACAAATGCCTACCAAAGGAGCCAACTTCGGTTATTACATCGGAAGAATTTTAACGAGATGCTAACTTGTTTATAAATTGAATTTCCCAAGTAACGGCCCGGTGCCGACATAGATTAAGTTTTGAAAAGTTCGATGATTCTTCAGGAAATTGATGTTATTATTATGTTAGGCCGTAATTGGCTCGCTGTGGGCCTTATTGGCATTTTTTTGGAAATTCACAATACATGGTTGCGAATTTTTTCTCCTTCAATTTATTTGGAAATTTCTTTATTAAATTGGTTTTTGCTTGGTCTTTTTGTTTTAAAAATAAAAGAATGCCGAAGGAATATAACTTAATTTTGATTTTTACACGTAGCAAATGTCAGGTACCAAGTAAAAGAAACCGCGAAATGTATTTTTATTATCGTCATTCATGTAGAATATCTAGATAATATGCCATTTATAATAGTTATATCTAACAAATCTTCATTTGATTATTGAACTAGGTTAATTTTTTCTTGGCTTTACATTCTCGAAAGGAACCTTTTTGATTACGAAAATATTTATAGCAGGGGATTGGAATAGTCCAGATCAGTATTCAGAATACATAATATAATATGTGAAACTACTGGAACGCAATGCAATTAAAGCATTTATTAATTAGCAGACAATTACTTACAACAGTAAGTTTATTCGATAGTAAAGTAAATCGTTATTCGTTAAGCAAATAATTAGGAACTGCGCTCCGATCACCACTTTCGAATAAATATTTATGTGACAATAAATATAAGTGTTGCATTAATTGGCGAAATTTATTCCCATTTAATTACATCACTTTCAAAGCTTCCAACACCAGCATCATTAAACGTTAATTCATAATACCAATTACAATTTATTTTGGTTTATATTCGGCCTGACGCCAGCACTCGTAAATTTTTCGTTAACATTAAAAGAATATTAGATTACGTTATAACTGATAATATATATCATATTGATCATAATCGGTCGTATATAGGGTGGTCTGGGTAAGCAACGATATTTTCAGGATGCAACATTAAAATTAAAACCTAACTAATCTATAATAATTATATAATGCCAAAACTTACAAAATTTTAAAAAATTCAATTCCGGTCTGCTTCCTTTCGTATTATTTCTGAAATAAAATCCCCGGTTCGAACTGCTTATTTTGATTTCTTAACAATGCCGAAACCAAAAAAGTAATTGTGATCTAAGCATACCACTAAAGCAGGAGAAACAGGTAGCCCAAATTTGAACATTCCCATTTATTAATAAAATAAATTAATAGATACCTACATATAACAGTCATCTTGCTTTATCGCCGTGAAAAAATGTCAAGAAAATTAAATATAACCTGGTATGAATATAAAATCACCCACTAAAATTATATTTTTATGACTGACGTTAATGTAAATTCCTTTGAAAATGATGTATCGAAATCCTACGAACCCACAAAACCTTGCCATCCTACTCACAGTGCACAAATGAAAATAGTCCGGACATCACATTCAATACCGAACTGCGTAAATACATTTATCGAGAGCTGTGTTAATGTTTTATTGATATTTTATTCTCATAACTGACTACTTGTAGATCGAGTTGGCACAGAAATGTCGATTCATAAAACAGTGTTTTATTGATTTGGCACGAACATAAATATCTTATGAAATATTCAATATGTCATTTTATGAATTGTAAAAACTGAGGGCGGATTTTAGAACGAGCTATCAACGATCTTTTAGGACATATTTATTGCGTTTTTATTCAGTCTTTTGAGTGAAATACGCCATGGTAATCGGTACTACGAGTATAATCCAAGTAGGGGTCTAAAGTATTTTTTTTTATTTTTCTATTTTATTACGTACTTAAAAAGTTTTATGATTTAAATGCGGTGAAATAAAAAAAACTTCATGATTAACGAGAAATAAAAATAAATCGTGTTTCAATACGTTAACAAATTCTTATTGGGCACATGTGTGCCTGCAAAGGCTTTAGACTTAAGAGTGTTGAATTTTAATAGCGGTTAAAAAATTATTTTTAACTACATAAATCATAAATTTCCAATGGCGGAAAATATCACCTGTCACTTCAAGAACATAGGGCACAGCCAAAGGCAAAATAATGAAAGATACGTACTATACGTAAATTGAGAGAGATATTACGTTAATTCAAAGCATATAGTTACTTAGTAATAGTGAAACGAAGTTACCATCATCGAGTACAACACAAATTAGCACTACAAAACAGACAGTACTACATTTCGCCTAATTATCGCCAGCGAGTCGAGCGCTCATTAGGTCAAGTTTCGCGCACGCACCTAATAGCCACCCTCCGGCCCGGGTACGCTCGCGTTCCTCTCTATTAATTTTAACTGATGCAATTACGGTTGTCCTAATTTTGCGTGTTTATTAATTTACAACGCTGTGTTACGGACAGATTACTTGGGTGTCGACTTTGTTGTGATCATTTACATGGTTTAGTAGTTTCGGTCATGCTGTTTGTTTCTTTTAGAATCGATCGGGAATATTTCGTGAATTTTACAGAACATGGCAATGAATTTTTTTGCAGAAAAAAAAACAAAATTATTGCGCACTGATTTTGTGAACATTACCATATTACGGGTATCGCGCTGTCGAACTGAGACCGAAATCATAACGCAGTAGGTACCTAGTACTAGTCCTACATGGGGTCTATTACCGGTTCATGATTATAGAAAAAGACACTCGATACAATATTCCAGCGTCTTCCAGCAAAAACACCCAGAAAAATAAGGACAATGAACCGTATTGAAGGTCGGTAATATTAGACGTCCCCCTCCCCCACCACTCGAGTTCTAATTTATTTTTATTGCTCGCTAAGATCGTGTGTTTATTGCCTTTACTGCCACCGCAGCGCAGAGCCTTTCTTCGCGAGATTTATCCGGCCCGCCCCGACCTCACTCGTGGTCACCATAAATATGCCTTTAGTGCTAACTAAAACGAACTAATGAAATGCATTCCATTGATTTGCTTAAACTCATTGTTTTAAGTGTTGTTGGTACAAGTGTGGCATTCTAAGGACATAAATTAAAGCCAAACTGGATTGTTCGTTGTTTAACATAGAAATAGAAGATTAGAATATTCTATTTAATTAACACAGGTTCTAAAAATCATTGGTATCGGCACATTCTCACAAGCTCGCTGTAATTTAAACCATTTGTAAGAATGATATTATGCCAGAAACTGGGTGGTAGCCGTATAATAAAGGCTATCTATTAAAGAATCTTTATCAAGACGACCTGTTAGCAATAACTGTGCCTACAGAATAAGGACTCGGTTCAAATCCCGTGCGGCGTAAACTCATCATTTCATAGCTTAGCTAAAAACTTGCACCCCTAATGTAACAGATTCTTAGGTATAAGCATCCACCCACCACCCAGTAACTTAACCATCATTGTAAATAGTTTGCCAGCATGCATTAAACTCTTATTCATTCTGCATGGAACTTGAGTCATGATTACGTTCTAACACCAAATAAAATGGCTTGAACCTCTTTAGTTTTTTATTTCTCTAAACGTGTCGTATAGTGCGTTAATCAGATAGGGTGTGTGTCGTTGCAGTGTCGAGTGTCGAGTGTCGGCGCTGAGGGCTCTCTACGCGAGCACTCTCGAACATCTGTCGTGGGCTAAGTTTAAAAGGCGTAGCACAAGCCCTGAACGTTGCATGTGAGTTTACCCGATAAGATCCTCAGTCTTTTAAATCTTGTCTAGGAATAGGAACTAAAAGGCGGAATGTATCTTAATAAATAATGATGTAGTTACGTCTCTTTGTTTTTAAGGAACTTAAAATAGGTTCTGTTCATTCACGGAGTTTCATTCATCCGCAGAGAGATCAGCGTAGAAATCCGCGTAGAGAAGAGCGTCAGAGGAGATCTAAATCCAGCAGTTGGACAGTTTTGGGTTAGAATGATGATGACACTGTTGTTGTTGACACTCCTCGCCATTTTGACAACCTCCATCCTCAAAGCAAGCGAGGTCAAGTTTCTGATCCCACAAAAGCCAGAATATTTTTCATATTTACATAAAAATACCTGAATGTAATCTATATAAAGCCGCTAAAGGCATCCTCGACCGCTAAGTCTCAGACCGATCGCGCTATTGAACTTAAGTTGGTATTAAAGATTAACATGTTCAAACAACCCTTACAAAGGATCCCGATACCTATAACCGCCCCTCGTAGGGTTTAAGCCCCTTTATTTGTAGAGGCTTTACCTACTCAGCAAAGTATTACAATATGAGCATATTTCTAAGTTTTTAGATTGATATGTAGGCGTTTTATGTGAATAACAGTCAAGTGGGTCGGTATACTATTTTTCTTTTCTACATCCATCCATCCATGGGGCGACGATTAGATGAGCTGATTTTGGCATTTTTTCAACCCCCCTCCTGTCATGACGAGATGTCAAGAAATTTGAGAGACAAGATTGAGTCGATTTCTTCCTCTCTGCCCTTTAATTACATGTGAGATAAAGTGTGGTAGTCAGCAAAATGGATATAATACCATACAGTACCCTGCCGTCATGTTGGTACTAGTGTGATACATAATTACATAACCCTTCCAACTGAATTAGGAGGGACCTTGCGCATTTATATAGTCCCTTATTCAGCAGATTTCAACCACAATCCTTTGATATACTAGTTTATTTATATGTGCATATTTTTCGAAAGAATAATTGATTTTAAATTCTGCGTGTAAGCAATTTCCTTTCATTTCGGACAACTTCTGTCTATACAGGGTGAGTCTGGCGATGTAGGACGTGGCGAAGAGTGTTTTTCGTACTTAATAAATAGACTTATCTTACAGCCAGTTACACTCCAAACTTGTGTAATTCAGAATATTCAAACTCAAACTCAAACTCAAAATCGTTTATTTCACGTAGGTATTTACAAATACGCTTGTGAATGTCATTATTTGATTCTACCGCCATTTTTGCCAAGGTGCCTTATATTCGTTTGTATTATATGTAAAAAATTACAAGATGCGTAATGAGGATGTTTTCAAACCAATCGGCTCACACAAATCGTTCAGTACCCGTATTCAGTACCTTTACCTACGTTGAAACAAACGCTTTGGAATCAATAGTTTCTGCTGTTATATTTAGTATACCATTGTATCGTTTTGTAATAGCATAACTGTTAAATAGTTGGAGGGCGGAAGTTACAACACGCGACTGACCATGTTCGGAGACTAAAATAAACCATGCATCGACTCTAACCTGTGGTCAGCGTGTTATAAAGCAGAGATACAAAACTTTAGAATGAACACAGAAAGTAAATTAATACATACATATAGATATGCAAAGTTAGGTGAAGCCATGCTTTTAAATAAAGCAATGAATTTTAGAGAGAATAGGTACAGCAATTTTGTTGTCGTAGACGCTATGCTTTCAAATTATACATTGTCTTTCCGGAATAATTAACAAACGTTATTACAGGGCAAAAATAAGACATGAAATTTTATTTGACGTTAATCATAGATATCTAGTCTAAAGTTGACACTCAAGAATGAAATTGGCCAAGTGCGAGTAGCGAGTAGATAAAAACCATTAGAATTAAGAGAAATAATGTGATCTAAATTTAAAAACACATGAAAAGTAAGTATATAAAGAAAGTAACAATGTAGATGATTATTTTAGAGATAAAACCGGTTTAGTAATAGCCCTTAGTAGTGGTATATTCCATCTGCAAGTGTAAGTTGAAAAAAAATCTTTGGACATTTACTTAAGGAAATAACCAAAAACTATAAGCAACAGCACAATCTAACTTCCAAAAATTGTCGCTAAAAATGAATTTCGAATTAATTCCATTTCAATGAAATTACTATTGTGTAGAAGATAGACAGGCGGGGATACTGACCTCTATACTAAAAAGTATATCAGTTCCCAAAGGCCACTTCTATACATACATATCCCGCGGCAGATCGTGTGAATTAACCTCGTTTGTGCGTCGACGTCGGCGCCGTATACGGCCTGTTTAAAGCGCTGGCCTTATTAAACGGACAATGGACGACTAATGTATGTTCTCAAACGCTGTAAATGGCGTGGTTTACTCTAATACCGCGGGGCTTTGACACTTGATTAGTCATGAAACAAAGAAGGTGTTGTGAGGGAGACACTATAGCGTATGTTTGTACGACATGGTGTACACTTTTGTAGGATGTGTGATATCTTTATTAGAAATTATTTAGCTGCTACACTTCTGCATTGGAATGTGAGGGACAACAAGCACAATAGGTATACCAGGCTATCCAAGTAAGACAGTCTTCATACTTCTTTACGGCTTAATAGAAAATTCTCGGATACTGCTACCGAATTAATCCACAAACTTGTAACCTGTTACGAACCAACAAGCGCTCATGGTCGCCTATAAAATCAGTACTTACCTAAAACTAAAGATATCATCGAAATGATGTCGGCCAAGAAACAAAAGAGAAACGAAACAAGTAATCATGTATCTCCTAAAAGTGTAAATTATATTCAAACCCAAACTACCTTCGGCAGTCAAACGTTGAAACTATAGACTATTGACCAAATTATGACAGCCATACCTATACTTACTTGCCGCTGCCTTTACCCGACTTTGTGTTATCCAAAACACGATCCAAGACACCGCGACGCCGAAGAAACCCCCAAACAAAACATCCATCTCAACTAGCGAGAAATCACCACCCCCAACTATTCATCTTACTTAATTCACTTAGAACCCTATTCTATTCTAACTCGAAATCCAAATGCGTTCTCGAATTATTCTCGAATCACGACATCTCGTGCGAAATGAGACGAGCGTAATCGAATTACGACCCTCGGGTAAATAGTTTTGAATTGTGGCGAGCCTGCGGAGCCGGTGAATGGAAAACTTGGTTGGTGTCAGAATACGCGCTCATTTGGCGCATCACACACGGAGATAAGCGACCAATCAACACATGCGTTGATTGCAAAATTGAAAATGATAACTATAGTACCAATACTCGATTCATCATTAGCAAAATAATTATCTACTATCTATTGTTGCAGTGTTGGATTGAACGTTAAGAAAAATGTTATTAGGTACATATATGAATAGTACTAGTAGATCCTTATTAATACCTTTAGCTGATAAAAGATGTAGAAGTAAATAAACACTAATAATACCTAATATTTTTCATGAGAAACAAATAGAAAAAGAACAAATATACATCAGACTCACGTTACAAAATTGCCGGCACATTTATATTTATGCTAAAAATATGTACATGTTTCTGATTTTTATTTATATACACAATGTATGTACCTATATAAATACCTAATGTATGTACCTAATGAATGGAAGAGTACATTTCGTCTCCAATCGTATCTCGTTGACGATGCAACATGAACCCGTGGGTCGGGATTCAGTTTTAAATGAGTTTTTCATGGGCCTGTCTTCCCGCTGTGGGCTGGAACGATGTCGCGGACACAGCGATGTATACTCAAGATGCTTTCATCATTTTCTTTGGATTTGTTGAACAAATACTTTCTTCTTAGGCGTTCTCGTTTCAAAACGGAGAGGATCTCAAAGCAATAATGTACCTTTATAATTTTATGTTACTCATCCGTGATTGTACTCAAAGTGTTAACACATTTTATAAATATGGCCATAATATGGGCCCGGCATACACCTATTCAACTGCGCTACTTCAATAAATGATGGAGAATTAGCTGGTGAATTAAAATGTTACAAATTCATACCCTGCTGCTAATGCTACTGACCGTTATCGACGATTTTACGCACACTCTGAAGCACCAATGGCTAGTATTTTTTTCTGGTTTTTCCTTTGTCTTTTGTTCGGGAAGCATAACATCAGTTTGGAATTATTTTAAAAAATGGAACCAGAGAACCGCTTTCCATTTGGCTGATTTACTTTTCCTCCTGATTTACTCCTTTGTCGGCTACTATCGTAAAAGTTGTCCCTATCGGTCACCCATCAAACTACTGACCGCTCCCATAAATGCTAAACTGAGTCAACCTTTAACAACCGACACAAGCATTCTATGAGTCATCACATACATAAACATTTTCAATATCGTACAATTACCAACGTCCGACCCATCAGTTCTAAATAGAGAAAGCGTCAATGATATGTTGTCAATCATTACATCCGCAGTGAGATCGATAAAAATAATCTGATGGCATACCTAATAGGGATTAGCGTGGCCGTCCATGTTGCCGACCATGTACACATTTGTGTATTTTGTGAACTGGCACCATGAAAAACATTGTTTATAATTCATAGGTCCTAGTTTAATTTTAGATTCTGAATAATCTTTGACCGATCGTTTGAAGTAAAGTACGGAACTTCTGAGTCAAGACTCACCTAAAATAGTAACTTTAAAAATTACCTTTATAGTCCCAATACTCAATTGAAAATATTGCTCGTCTTTCTGTTTGCTTTTTTTGTTTTTAATGCTATGAGGTAAGCCTAAAAATTTTCACGTATGTACCTGATATGGCTGTGATCAATGGAAATAATTGTGCATATTTATGTCCATTGCGTACAATACACATTTATGGTAATCTATACTCATTATTTACAAATACAAAATCTACACTTTTATATTTGTAAATAATGAACGAAAAGGTAGTAAGTAAAGTAGGTACCTACATACTTTACGTTACGTTTCATTGCCATGCTAATTTTATTTTGATAAATGTTGAAAAAAAAAGTTAGTAGGTAAAACATAGTTCTTAAAGGCTTGTAGTATTACATATTTAGGGATTCACATATTACCAAAGAGTCGTATTGTCTGCAACATAATATTTCGTCTGAT
Source organism: Hesperia comma (assembly GCA_905404135.1). Taxonomy (NCBI): domain Eukaryota; kingdom Metazoa; phylum Arthropoda; class Insecta; order Lepidoptera; family Hesperiidae; genus Hesperia; species Hesperia comma. The sequence continues at coordinate 19,047,754 of FR990019.1, read as the reverse complement.
ACCCGACCACCCTTATACGGCGAGTCGACTTTCACAAACGTAATTTGGTCCATAATGGATCCGGTAAGAGGATCAGACCGTCAATACGGACGTTTGATTGGACGGTGGATTATAATTTCTTCAGCAATTTGTAAAGCTCGCTTGTTATAAAAAACATGATGAGAAATTTTAATGGTATTGAAGAAGATTGGTCAAATGTCTTTAGTTATACGACAGGCATCGAGTACCTAATAGTGAAGAGTCCTAGGTTTTATTTCTAGCGCGATGTAAACTTGAATGATGATGTAACCTATTTTTCTTGAAAGTAGGTGGTAAAATAAAAAGACGGATTTTTGGTTACAATTTAATGAGAAAAAGATAAAAAAAGATAAAAAAGATAACACTATTTCCTTATGAAAAACACCTAGACCGATTACGTGGTAGGTGTTACAAGTAGTTACAAAGGTGAACCGTTATTTTAAGATTTTAATGAAAAAAAGATAAAAGTTAATGGGTTCGCACACTGAACTAGGTTCCGGCTTTATTTAAAAAAAATGCTACTGCCCTGGCTAGCGTCCGGTACGAACGCAGGAAATATATCGCGGACCAGTCGGGGAGGTAGCCAGCAGGATGGGTAACACGTGCAGGTAAGTGCTGTTCTCTTGATGACGTTGCGGCAGACGCGTTCCAGAGCTCTTCGCCGATTGTCTCGCAGACCGAGTCCAGCTTCTCAAGGTAGTGTACAAAAACCCTGGAACATTGTTGTACCAGATATCTTACAGTCGGTCCACTTCTATAAGTCTGGCTGCATCACCCGGTCGCACCTATTTTATGCACCACTACGCTAAGCTCAGGGAAAGAAGCATAACAGCGATCGAGGTGAGGCAGTCCAGGCAAAATCAACAATTAACATGATTACGAAGTGATAGGATGAAATGAAAATTTTTACAATGAGATGATGATAAAACGTTTACAAGAAAATGCATGAAATAATATTGATTGATAAACACGTAACAATGCATGAGTGTTTTCAAAACTAGATTCACATAATTTACAATGCGATACAGAGCATAAGCCTTTTAGCGTTAAAATAATAATCTTACGACACTTACCCAATGTTGGGGTTACACGCACACACTTTATTTACTGACGATAGTAGCTTTAATTAATTTAATAACACTTCAGGTGGTTTGATCGTAACAGTAGAATAGGATTGTTATCGTTCTGCATTAAAATAGAAACAGGAAAGATAGTAATTTTCTTAGTCGAATAATCTAGTCCCGCGATCTTAACCTCGTATGCCACGAAAAAAAAGAATGTCCGTCGATACGCAACTCCTGCTAACATAACGTCGGTAGTAACAAAAAAATATTGAATTAAAAGCGTAAGCTCCTGTGTATTCGTAATAGCAACTTGTACGGATTTGACTAACAAGTGTAATAATAAATTTTACTTCTTTTTGATTATTTTAATTAAGTTTTGTTGAATTTTATTTACTTAAATTTATTTAGTATTTTGTTTTATATTTGTAGTTAGTGAAATTTTACTTAATATTATAACTTATTTTAATTTATTAGGATTCAGTAGCGCCTGTTACAAAGGTAACACCGTTACATACCCCCCTTTTTAGGTTAAGATTTTTTCTAGATAAAATCGGCTTTAATTACTCTCTTATTATCTTGTCCTTATTTTTTTGTATACAGTTTTATTCAACATATTTTCTAAGTTTTAAGTCCTTTATATGCCACGTTCCTAATTGATTACCTTCACAGTCTTCCAGTTCATAAACTAACGGTGACTTTTTAGCTATAATGCGACACTTAATAAATTTGGGAGCGAGTTTTTTTGTAAAACGCTCGTCTTTGTCGCTGAGGTAATATGTTTTCTTCCAAACTATATCGCCCACATTAAATTCTATATCTTTACGGCGTAGGTTATAGTACGTGCAATTTCTCGAATGAGCTTTTAGTAGTGAAGCTTGAACTTTATCAAAGTATTTATGCAGAACTCCAAGATTTTCCGCGTATTCATCGCGAGGTGAAAATATTATATTATCAGTTAAGTCAACATCGACATAATGTGAGCCACAAGTTACTAATTCGCGACCGAATACAAGAAAGGATGGTGTAAATCCTGTCACCTCATTAACAGAACTATTAAGTGCGAATTGAATTTTTGGCAAATTTAAATCCCACACTCGGTGATCATTTTCAATATAGGACGACACAGCCACTATTATAGTCCTGTTGTAACGTTCCACTGTATTAACTTGTGGAGTATATTTAGGAGTGAAACGAATATTGGGAACATTATAGTGAGTAAGTAGGTTCTTAAATATGTTGCTAGTAAATTGTTTGCCATTGTCCATTAAAATGGTGCTAGGTATACCATGTACAAGGAAAACATTATTTTCTAGAATGTTCGCAATTATTTCAGAAGTTGCGCGCTTAATTGGGAAAAGAAGACAATATTTCGAGAAACAACAGGTCACGACGAAAATGAAAGTATTTTGTTTACGCGTCACTGGTAACGGCCCTATAAGATCGATGCTAATCATCTGAAATGGCCTGCTGCATTCTTTGGGTCTGCCCATTGTACCTAAGGTACGATGATTTGGTTGTTTATGTGAGTTACAAACATCGCAGTTAGTAATAAATTTAGTAACATCCGAGTGCATCGCAGGCCAGAAATATTTTAGACGTAGACGTTTATGTGTTTTGTAAATACCCAGGTGGCCACAAGTCGGTTCATTATGATTTTTCGATATGACCTCTTGCCTTTGCTCTTGAGGTATAACCTCTTTCCACTCGAATTCCCTCGTTAAAGGATTGAGGCTTTTTACGAATCTATATAATTTATTATTTTCAATTCTATAATTTATAAATGATGTTGGTGACTTAAGACAACCGTCAAAAATATTTAAGTACCATGGATCTTTAGTTTGCGGTATGTAAGGATCCTTAGAGTTTGTGTCAATTGTAGAAATATGTACTGAACGGGATAGACTATCAGGAACAATATTATCAACACCTCGTCTGTGCTTGATATCAAAGTTATAAGCGGATAACCGTACACCCCAACGAGCTAAGCGTCCTGTCGGGTTAGTTAAATTTAAAAACCATTTCAACGAGGCGTGATCTGTATAGACAACAAATTTTAGACCATTTTCAAGGTAGCAGCGCCAATGTTCTATTGCTGTTAGTACAGCCAACGCTTCTCGCTCCGTCGCGCTGTAGTTGCGCTCCTGATTACTGAGAGACTTACTCATGTATGCTATAACCTTTTCTTCACCATTGAGGGTTTGAGTGAGTACAGCACCGATGCCAAAATCACTTGCATCCGCATGAACCTCAAATGGTTTCGAAAAATCTGGGCAGGACAATACCGGAGCCGTAACGAGACAATTTTTGAGTTTTTGGAATGAATCTTCAGCTTCCGTGGACCAACAGAATGGAGGAGCGTTTTTCTTTTGAGAGGTTAGTTTGTTTAAGGGCGCAGCGAGTGAACTAAAATTTGGGATGAACCTGCGATACCAAGAAGCGGTGCCTAGGAACCTTCTTACTTCTTTACGGTTACATGGAGTCTTATAATTTATAATTGCATCAATTTTTGCGGGGTCGGCCTGCAGGCCTTTAGAGTTAACCACGTACCCCAAATAATTAAGTTCCTCCCTAAAAAACTTACTTTTCTTGAAATTAATGGTGAGATTTGCAAATTTTAGCTTATCAAGAACACGTTGTAATAATAAAATATGCTTTTCAAATGTAGGTGAAACTATAATAATATCATCAACGAACACAAACACCATATGCTCAAATTCTGGACCGTAAAAAAGAATATCTACTAAGCGCTGTTGGGTAGCTGGCGCATTAGTTAGTCCGAACGGCATTGATTTAAATTGGAATGTGCCTCGAGATGGAACATAAAATGCTGTCTTACATCGGTCATCCTCGTTGATTAAAATTTGCCAAAAACTTTTGGATAAATCTAAACTTGTTAAATATTTTGCATCCCGAAGGTTATCTAAAATATCCGAAATGTAAGGTAAACTGTAAGCATCCTTTTTTGTTATAGCATTGAGTTTTCGGCTATCCAAACAAAATCGTAGCTCCCCGCTCTTTTTTGGTGTTAATAGGACTGGTGAGGACCACGGGCTTTCACACGGTTCCACCACGTCCTCCTTAAGCATCTCATCAAGTTGTTCAATTAGGATACGTTGCTTTTCAGGAGACATTCTATAGTATCTTTGACGAATGGGAGCAGCATTCCCAGTGTCAATAGTGTGAGTAATTAGAGTGGTTCTACCTAGACCTCGTTCTTCGTAAGAGATTCCTTTAAATTGCTCTATAATATCATTAGCCACCTGCCTCTGATGATCATCTAAATGATCGTATGACCGAACATGTTCAGGGTTATCCGCTATCAAGCTAACGGTCTCATTAGTTTTGTCCACTAGCTCAACGGCGTCGAGGTGTTTAGGAAAAATATCGAACGTCCTCCAAAAATTCATGCCAAGTATTAGTGAGTTACGAATTTCAGGAACAATGTAGAATTTAAGAGTGTGAGTTTGATTTCTAAAAGATATCTTTAGGTTCATAATACCAGTTGCTTTTAGTTTCTGGCCTCCAGCAGCAATAAAATGTGTATTATCATTATATTTATCAAGAGTAAGGTTCTCGTTTATTAATCGTTCATGAGCATTATTACCAATAACTGATACGGATGAGCCGGTATCAAGTAAACCTTGCATCTCATGGTTATTGTTAAGCAGAACAGATATATAAGGTCTAGAAAGATTGCTGTTTTGGATTGAGGAAATCGTATAGCAGGAAAAAAATTTGGAAACAATTTCTAACCAATCGTTCCATTCAGACGTTTTCAGATAACTTTTATTTGCTATACGATGTCCCCGATCCACTGAAATTAGTTTTTTGGAATGTTATGGCAATCTGGACATTCGGGATAGCGAACATCTTTTTTTCCGCATTTGAAACATATAAGAAAACGAGGTTTATCGCATTGCCGTAGAGAATGCGTCTCCGATCTACATCTCGGACAGAACACACGTCGTAATTTTTCTTTCTCTTCTATACTAGATACTGCCGCTATAGGAAAATTTTTGTTTGTATTATTATTATTATTATTTGAATAGTATTTATTGGAATAATTCGAATTAAATTTATAATTATTTGCAGTTTTAGTGTAGTTGTAAGGTTTTTTGTACATTAGATTAGAAGTTGAAGCGTTATTTCTGTAAGCAAACTCTGGTGCAACAGTATCGGAAGTTACTTTAGGTGGTTCATGAAACTGCATAAGACGAGACTGAATATCTTCGTAATTACGACACAAGTTCTTGAGTTGATCTATATTATTTATTTTACTAGCTGAAGCCAAAGTACTAGCATAGCACGGACGAATATTGTGTAATAAAATTTCTAATTTGTCCTCTTCATTCATAGCTTTACCTAGTCTTGAAAACATCCCGTGCATTATAGATAAATAAATGGTAATATTTTCGCTTTCACCCTGGGTACGAGCGCGAATTTCTGCAAGAAGGCGGTAATCGTAGTCCTTTGCACTAAAATCATTCTTCAGTAGTTGAACTAATTCACCCCAAGAACTAACATCATCTTTGATACAACGATACCAGTGCAAGGCATCGTCAGTGAAAATTTCATAAGCAAAATTCAAAATTTTATTACAGTCTATTGCTCTAGAAATTAGAAATTCTTCGACTCTCTGTATAAATGCGTGAACACATGTTTTACCCGAGTATTTGAGTTGACTAATATCAGTCATTAGATTTCGCTCGCAGGTGACAGATATCGCAGATGATTCGACAGGTGTAGTTGATATTTGTGTTTTCACAGTTTGAGGTTTAAGAGAATTCAATTCCTTATAAAGCTCTTTGTATAGGGATCGCAGAGACTTGTGTAGATCTGTTGTTTTTGAACACGGATGAATTCTATCAATACGGTAATAGATGTGATGTAATAAATTCTCAGTTCTCAGATACAGATTTTTCTCGAATTTATCTTTTAAAAGTTTAACATTACTTTGCGCTTTAAGCAAGGACTCTTTAACGCCTTCAAGATCTTCCGAAGATTTTAAATGAGATTCTAAAATATCTTCTGGCGGAAAATTATTGCAAATTTTGACAATTTGTTTACGAAGTTCCTGTACGGTATCGCCCGGTACAAGACCACGAACAGCAACTTCGTATTCTAATTCTGGTTTTTGTAGCGAGAGATATTGTATGGAATATGACATTTTGACAGATGTGCGCAACACGTTAGGTATGTGTCGTAAAAATATTAACAACAAAATTGCAACTAATAATGCAACTAATAAGCAAAACAATGCAAAATCAATTTCAATAACCAATATGTAGGTAAAATAAAATTGTGCAGATCTTAAGTCATATAACAACTGTTAAAATATAATTAACGTAGTATTATATAAATATTATATTGATATATTTTTTTAACTACAATTTTACTATACCAGAATATTGATTAATAATTTAGAGGAAATACCACAACCAAGTTCTTAACAAAACTAGAACATATAATTTTACACTACAACTTAACTAGTAGGTACACTATAGATAAACCTTGTATTTAACTAGAAGGCCGTGGAACTAACCAACACCACGAAAAATTATCAAAACCGGAATCTAATTCAGTGCGTTGCTTTTATTATTGGGCGCCATTTGTAACCTATTTTTCTTGAAAGTAGGTGGTAAAATAAAAAGACGGATTTTTGGTTACAATTTAATGAGAAAAAGATAAAAAAAGATAAAAAAGATAACACTATTTCCTTATGAAAAACACCTAGACCGATTACGTGGTAGGTGTTACAAGTAGTTACAAAGGTGAACCGTTATTTTAAGATTTTAATGAAAAAAAGATAAAAGTTAATGGGTTCGCACACTGAACTAGGTTCCGGCTTTATTTAAAAAAAATGCTACTGCCCTGGCTAGCGTCCGGTACGAACGCAGGAAATATATCGCGGACCAGTCGGGGAGGTAGCCAGCAGGATGGGTAACACGTGCAGGTAAGTGCTGTTCTCTTGATGACGTTGCGGCAGACGCGTTCCAGAGCTCTTCGCCGATTGTCTCGCAGACCGAGTCCAGCTTCTCAAGGTAGTGTACAAAAACCCTGGAACATTGTTGTACCAGATATCTTACAGTCGGTCCACTTCTATAAGTCTGGCTGCATCACCCGGTCGCACCTATTTTATGCACCACTACGCTAAGCTCAGGGAAAGAAGCATAACAGCGATCGAGGTGAGGCAGTCCAGGCAAAATCAACAATTAACATGATTACGAAGTGATAGGATGAAATGAAAATTTTTACAATGAGATGATGATAAAACGTTTACAAGAAAATGCATGAAATAATATTGATTGATAAACACGTAACAATGCATGAGTGTTTTCAAAACTAGATTCACATAATTTACAATGCGATACAGAGCATAAGCCTTTTAGCGTTAAAATAATAATCTTACGACACTTACCCAATGTTGGGGTTACACGCACACACTTTATTTACTGACGATAGTAGCTTTAATTAATTTAAGAACACTTCAGGTGGTTTGATCGTAACAGTAGAATAGGATTGTTATCGTTCTGCATTAAAATAGAAACAGGAAAGATAGTAATTTTCTTAGTCGAATAATCTAGTCCCGCGATCTTAACCTCGTATGCCACGAAAAAAAAGAATGTCCGTCGATACGCAACTCCTGCTAACATAACGTCGGTAGTAACAAAAAAATATTGAATTAAAAGCGTAAGCTCCTGTGTATTCGTAATAGCAACTTGTACGGATTTGACTAACAAGTGTAATAATAAATTTTACTTCTTTTTGATTATTTTAATTAAGTTTTGTTGAATTTTATTTACTTAAATTTATTTAGTATTTTGTTTTATATTTGTAGTTAGTGAAATTTTACTTAATATTATAACTTATTTTAATTTATTAGGATTCAGTAGCGCCTGTTACAAAGGTAACACCGTTACAATGAGTTTAAATATCTGTTCTCGGTCTGTGTATGTTATTGTCTTTCTTTGTTGGGGTATGCTGCGTGGGGATAAGATGGCGATCAAAAAAATATCTACTTAGTATTTTTACGTAAAGTTAATCATTCACTCATCTTATAACAATACCACATGATGATAAGTGGCGATGAATTCAAAAATATTGGACGTACTAAGTTGTAAAAAACGTATTCAATCTCTTCACTAATAGGAAATAGGAACGACGACGCGAACCTTATCGTATCGTCGGGAGGTTCACGACATAAACGCTGACGGATCCTCGGTAGTAAATTCACTTTGAGTAATTTATATGAAAACTAATTGTATGTGGGATATACCTTCTTATCTATCCGTTACCACGCACAACTTCGACTCACTTAACACTTCACACAAATAAAGGTTCATAACGGCAGCTACTAGGTAATTTCATGCGCACCAAGTCCCCGTCAGACTAAACGCACAAGATCATCGAGGGAGAAGTTTGAAACTTTCATAAAAATTACTCTTTTAACGGTATTTGCTCAGTGAAGTGCGGTGTTCATAAGGACGGCAGGCTTGCTCAGCTCTTAGCTAGCTCGCCTCATTTGAACTCCAGTGGATGTTGTTTATAGATGTGCTTTCTTTCGCAGACATTTCTCATTCCACAGACGGTTTGCACTAGAGATACGGGTAATAACGAGCGACCGCAAGTACTTGAACATCCAAAAAGACGCATTTTAGAGAGATTCTCAGCTTTCTTGTAAATTTTATACGGGGATATTAATATCTACATGCTATAAATTATATTGATGGTATGTTATTGGACAAAGGTCATAATGTACACGGAATATGATAACTTGACATTTATTTATTTTGGAAATTATCAGTTTGACACCAAGTTGTATTTTCTGAGGGCTATGACCAGCAGTGGACTTCAGTTGAATTTGATAGACAGGTACAAATAGGTAAATATAAAGAAAATTTTTTCATTCTCTCAAATGTTCAATTTTCATCGTGATATAGGTAATATCTGTTTTAAGAGACATAAAAAATTTGTGAACAATCTGATTTTGATAATACACCGTTTGATTTAATAATATGAAAAGTGGCTATGAAATCTTAACACTCAGAGCGTCATTTGAATTCATAAATTGTCATCAATTTCTAAGTTATACGCTAAGTTACTAGCTATGCCTACCAAATATATTCTTCTTTTCTAAACTAAATGTTAAGTTACTTTTAAGTTAAGTAGTTTCATATTTCCAAAATGATTTTCTTCGTCCCAAAACAACTTTAACACTAGAAAGACGGGAGCAGTCATTTGACCGGAATTTCAATTTTAAAGTTCGCTTATTCCAAAACTTTTTGACTAAGTTTACTGATAATTTGTGACTTTTATTATTATGAATAAAATCTTAAAAATACATGACCAAAACACTCTCAGTGTTTTTGTTTACTGTTTAAAATGCTGATACACCTACAAAGACGGCGACAGTCATTTGACTGCTGTAACCTAAGTAGTGTTTATAATTGTAATATGAGGGTATTGTTATAAACATCTAAATGGTTTTGTTTTATTAGTCAGTCGCTAGAGTGACAAACTTCATATTGTACGTGTTATTTAGAATATTGTGAATAAATTAGTGTAAAAATGTTTCGATGACTCAAAAATAACGAAATACTTCATTTACTGCAAAGCCTACTTCACGATGAGTAGAAATGTGAATCTGAAAGTGTAGAAATTGACAGTGATGATGACATTTTGTGTCCTGCTGTTCGTTCGAACTCTGATAGTGCAGACTGACCCAGAAGATCAGGTACCCCTTTCGAATTTACGTTATAGTAGCAATAACAATAAACGTGTTCGTGGCAAGAGTAGGGGTCACCTTTTGCTTGCCAGTACTGCTCACGAGCAGGACTGTCATTACACGGCCACAAACAAGACCTCATGGGCACTTCAGACGGTATCAACTCCAACCGATCATCGGGCTTGACAGAATATTATTACTGAGCAAGCAGGACCTACATCATTTACAAGAAGGAATTTCAAAGGAAATGTAGCAGATGCTTGGAGATGAATGGATGGCTGTACAAGTATTTCTTTACATTTTAGATCTAGCAGAAATCAATTCTTACATTTTATATAAGAAATTGACAGGAATAAATATAAAATGGAGAAAATTTATTTTAGATTTTGCGAGTGCACTTAGTGGAAATAATGAAATGGAAATAGGACTTTTTGGTTCTGAGCCTTTGTGTGTAGAACCTATGCCTTCAACTTCTCAATCTTCGTTGTCGATCATCCAGGAGAATCGAAAAAGGCGAAAGTGTTATATTAGCAAAAATGTCAAAATAAAACTAATAAAGTACGCTACTCTTGGAAAAAGCCACTTTGTGGTTCTTGTAATAAAATTAAAACTTTTAAATGTAAAAACTGCGATTAAATATTATATTATGAGTATTATATGCCAATAAGTAAAGTTCATTGTAGCATTTTTTTTATATTGATTAATAATTTTCTGAATATGAGTACTTGCAGTCATTTGACCGGCCGCCGTCTTTGTAGGTAGTTACATTTTGCCGTCTTTCTAGTGTTAAAGATTCTTCAAACGCGCAAAAATGACAAAACGTCGTGCATAGAAGCTTCATGAATTTACGATGTCATAAAGTGCACCGGGTCCTCCGGCATAAAATCAAGAATACATTGACTTAGATTTATAGAACTGTTGAGTTTCACAAGGTCTTGCGCGAAACGATATCGAAAACGGAAGTGTTTCGCGTAGGTACACGACACTTTAAAAAACACGAAATTGTTTAGATGATTAAAAATGCTATAACAATCTCAAATACGTAATTTAATTTATTAAAATTTTATTATTTTACAAATACAATAATGAAAAGTCATACGAAACCGTGTTTTCATTTTGGAAGTTTATATTTATTATTAAAATGTTTTATACGACTTCAAATTTTCCAATACTACATCATCACTTACCATTAGGTGAGATTGTAGTCAAGCATAAACTTAAAATTGATAGAAAGTATATAATAACACGCCAAAGAAGAAAAAAAAAGAAATTAATAAAATAGAAATTTAGATATCGCCACAACTTATCTTCATCATCGTCGCTCATCATAACCCCACAAACTTAATATACGTATTCAAATCTGAAAACGGAATAGATTTAGTGCACATTACTTAGTTTATAGTCAGTGAACGACTTTTACGAGTATCTTACGACAATACGGACGCTAGATTAATGTCGGAGCATGTTACCAACTTATCTTGTGACACAACACGCGTTCCATATCTGTTTTGTTTTATACATGGCTCAAGATGAATTATTGAGGAAATTCAAGTTGAATGTCGTGACTTGAAGAACAGCTGTATTCCAACTATCATGATTAAATTGCTGTTAATAATTTAAGTATACATGCATAATTCACATATTGATGAAATCCAGGCTTCTCTTAAATACTCATACCTTGTAACAAGATCCTGGTCACTGATGGCACAGACAATACAATAAGACAACGCTGTTAACTGCTACAGACGGCCTATAAAATTCTAATTAAAATTTTATTTGTAAAATTATATAACCCTCATATTTTGTAAATAGCCTCTGATACAATTTATTTATCTACGAGGCTTTTTAGTTATTTTGTAACGGAAAAGTCCAAAATTTTAATTTCAAATAGTTTTGCTGAAATAAATAATTCAAAAGTAACAATTTACTTATTTATATTATACATTTACAAAATCAAGATACCTCAATTTACATGTCCACTCGTCGTGAAGGAGCATGAATAGACATGAAATTAATCTACGAATCCACGCCAAACTTCTTACTAACATACTCGTAGCGTTTTCTGGGTTACATATTTGTGTAACAGTAGCTACCACACATAATATAGATGCGTATTAAACCATACATTCTTCGCAGTATTCAGATACCAAAAGTGACTTTTAAAAATAATTCTACACGCAAGATACATTTGCTTTGCAAAAAAGAAACCCTCGACAGTTTCACCTGCCTACGACCAAAAGGTTTGATTTATTCTAATTTATAACACACATCAGTTATTTTAGGATCAACATACATTAACAAGTTAAATTAATGATGCGTTAAGTGATTAAAAAGTTGAAAAATATCTAAAGGATATCATCACCGGTCCCTCTTTGGAGGGACAGACTTCAAAGAAAGATGATTGATGATGCACCCGACATTCGCTTTGGGTGTTGGGTAACTCTATACTATTGATTGAGTTTACAAAGAAGCGTCGACAAAGAAAATACATGATGACCAGTGGTTCAGTTTTGTATCAACAACAAGTTATCAAAATTTTCCAATTGCTATATGGGTAATTTGTATTTTTATATCTGCCTTATCAATTATGAATAGATATTTTTATGCTATTGTAAGCAACTAATTAAGTTAAGTAACGAATGTATTAATTTAATAGTTACTCCTTACTACTTGTTGTAGATTAAAATATTCGAAAATAACATAAAAATATACAAAATATATTTCCTGCCAAAATTGGAGATCTACTAAAGTACTAGCAGCATGACACTCGCGACAAAGTACTTACTTGTGACACGACACTTTACTAAGTAGCACAAAGCTCACGACACTTTAGGTACTCTAACGGCACTGTTCTTCCTTTTCCCTTCTTATTCCCTTTTCTTGCTAATGCGTCGAAATTTTGTAACACATGAATATATGTGGCAGTAATAAAAACACATTTCAATATGTATAATCATTGAAAGCATTTCAAATTTCTTCCTCATTCATTACGATTTATTTTTTATTGAAATTTCTTAGTTATTTGAACCTCTACGTGGTATATTCACCTTATGGCATTCAAAGACGCAAAGGAATCGCAGGAGACTCGAATTTTAAAGCGTCGAATTTGAACTACTGTTATTTCTATCCCTGTATTACGATTTTAAATGATTTTATTGATTAATAATTAGTAAAATGAAACAAAATTTGTTGACCTTCGTTTATTTTTTAGGAAAACATAAAATACAATTCGTGTCTTACTGATTTTCCTCAATTTCATCGACTTCCGCGCGTTGTCTTGTAGAGTCATATAACGGATTTCTGAAAGCTGTTCCACCACTCCTTCCAATAGGAGCTTCGGAGTCCCTACGCGTCAGGCATACCACGCTATCAGTCCTAGTTTGAAATCTAGAAAATACACCGGTTGCATCTCGATGCAAAGTCGGAAATCGTATATCCGCCACTTCAGGAAGTTTATAATAGTAGACATATAATACACCCAAAACGCCAACAACTAAGAAGAACATGGATACAAAAATCTTTCCACCCAAACCAGACTTATCCAAGGGGCTTCCACTGATACCGACAAATTTGGCTCCTTGAACCCAATGTTGTTTAATCTGACGATCAATATCATTCACAACTCTTGCACTTATTCCTGAATATTCCGCCTTTTCTATTACAACCACTTGTACCTTATTTTTTGGCAATCGTCCCATATGGTAAATCAGACCGTCTGTTCCATAACTTTCTATGATTTCCTCAACGAGCTCCTTAAATATCATTATGTCAAAACTTTGGTCGATAGCAAAATTGATGACACCACCACAAATTTTACAGCAATGGCCCTCCGGTTGGATTGGATTCACACATGTTGGCACTGAGCAAAATTTAGTCTCACAATTAATTTTCAAAGCATTCTTCTGACATGGGCAACCAGACCTAGACTGACATGATTCTTGTCTAAATATCAGTCCAAAACTTAAGAAATTGTTAAGGACAAATTTTCCTCCATCGGATAACAAAGTGAAACAATCATCCATGGTTCTGCAAGTAAAATTGCCAATTTTCATTCCTCTTATAGTCTGCATTCGGTCTGGAAGTGTTAAAGAAAATGAAGCATTGGATGGAAACTCAACTAAGTCATCGAAACATGGCACTCGTTCTGCATCTGGTGTAGCATCGTTGAAACGTGGCGAACTCCAAACATCTGCTTGCGTCCATGTAGCCACTGCTCTCTCCAAGTAATAAACATTCCCTCCTTTGGTGCAATTAACATCGGTGTCATCACCTCCGAATACAATTATTCCTTCTCCTAAAATGATTTCACCTTCCGTGGGTAAAATAAATCCGTCTACAGAAGTGTCAGATTCCAATCTTATAGATGTCAACAATGTATCTGGAAATACAACTGTTTCCTTTGCGCAAGGGAGCTTTCCATCTTTGAAATTTATGGGTAGATTGAAACTTGTGGTCGGTAAAAAGTTGACAATAGACGCAAATGAAGAAGATACTGTAATACACAATATTAATGGAATACTCTGATAACACATTTTTGTAATCAAAATGCGGCGTGAAGAGTGAATGTTGTGTAACGAATGGAACATAGACGAGAGCGCAGTGTAATTGGATCCAAACTGATGTCTGGTCGTTTGTTATCAGTATAACGTTTCATGCTGATGCCTCACTATCAATCTGAGCGTATATTGTGGGTGGATCCTCATTACTTGTACAGAGTCATCGCCATATTTTTGTACTAGGAACTGGCCGGGCTTTGCTTCGGAAAATATATGCTTTAGTACCAACACTCAAAAAATGTTGAGAAGGATTGTTTAAATTGGTTCATTTTTTTATTTGCAAATCGATTGAAATAAGATAAACGCTTAATGTTACCTCAAAAATTAAGGCTTCTAGTTGGACTTTAGGTAAAATTTAGTTGTTGTACTGTAATCATTTATTGAATTTAAGATAGTGACATCAGTTAACCCGACAAACAAACAATCTTAAAAACCTATGTTGTCAGTAAATATCCCTATAAAATAATATTTTTCCTCAAATATATTTCAGGTATAGACGTCGATCAGCTATAAATAGGTACTACTAATTTTTTTGTAATTTTACACTTAATCGAAATTTCTTAACAAAAAACTCTTCTAATGCATTATTGTATTCATGAAATTTGGTTCATCTATATATATAAAAGCGAAAGGTCACTGACTGACTGACTCACTCATCACAAAATCTCAGAAACCGCTGAACGTATTGAGATGAAATTTGGCAGGGTAGTAGTTTATAGTTAGAAGGGATCCGCTAAGAACGGATTTTTTTATATTCCACCCCTAAGGGGGTCTAATAGGGGTTCAAAGTTTGTATGAAAGTCCGTCAATTGTAAACCAGGTGTTATGAAAATTGGTGTTTAGAATTATGAAAAAAAAAATGAAAAACCTGTATCAGTTTTTTAAAAAATCATCCCTAAATGGGTAAAATAGGGGTTGAAAAGTTATAAAAAAAGTTTGTCTCTTTGTACACGCTTATCTCCGGATCGGCTGAACGGATTTTAATGGAACTTTTACAGAGAGATTCGGAAGGTTTTGAAGCAACATATAGGCTACTTTTTATCCAGAAATTCCCGCGGGATCAGGATTTACGCGGGAAAAACTCTTATGCGCCAAATCGCGGGCTTATATTTTTATGGGACTTTCACTGGGAGATAGAGGAGATTGTTAACCAACATACTTATAGGCTACTTTTTATCCCGCAATTCCCGCGGGATCAGGATACACGCGGGAAAAACACCTTCGCGCCAAGTCGCGGGCTTAGATTTTTTTATTTATGGGACTATTACTGGGATATAAAGGAGGTTATGGAGCAACATATATTTTTATCCCAGAATTCCCGCGGGATCGACGTTCACGCGGGAAAAGCTCCTATTCGCGAATGAACTCGCGAGCTCAAATGGGGCTTTTACTGGGAGGTAGTGGAAGTTGTGGAATATTATATATAAGCCACTATTTATCCTAGAATTCTCGCGGGATCGGGATTCACGCAGGAAAAACTTTGTGACATACTGAGTTCCACGCGGGCGGAGCCGCGGGCGGAAAGCTAGTAAAGTCTATAAAGAAACGATATTATGTACCTTTCTTTAATTGATAGCACATATTTTGAAGGATTATTTTGTCAAACGTAAACTTAATGGACCGAAAAGCTAGGCACAGTCATTATTAACATTAATGACCGCTATAGTAGAAACATTTTTTATTTCTAACGAGCGGGTTCGCATTGAGACACCATAAGTATATACGAGGATCTAATAAATAAAGGAACCAAAAAATGTATACCTAGTAACTAAGTAGTTACAGCAGATATGTACTTAGATCACGAACACATCCTCACGAATTACTCTGGTGCTATTCCGGAAAACATCCCACGATATCCCTAAAATGTGGGTATAAACAAAAGATTATCCCTAATCCGCGAAGCCTCGTCTCCGTTGGGTTCGGATTACGCCATCTTGAGGCCGCAATAAAAGTCATCCAAACCACGCACGGAGCTATTACTTGATACCTTATGATTTATCACGATATAACCGCGAGGTGGTTAAGCACAAACCATTAATGACTGGAGGGGCGGAAATTTAATAAGAGACTGCACCCGTGCCAAGGAGCGTAGTTATGCAAATTTTATTGCTGGAAAAGCCTCAAACTGAAAACACACGGGATGATGTTTACTTGGAAACCTGCACTATTATATCATTGTCATACTACCAAAATCTGAGTAGGTATATAACTTTGGCCAACGAGTATTATGTAACAAACATTCACATTCAGCAGTCAATTACAGCCACATTAATTTTATGAGTATCAAATATTTAATCCCTTGGGATATGTCTAGTGAAAAAGAAGTCTTCGATGAAGCTAAAACTTGTATCTCAAACTAAAAGATATCTCAAGTAGAAGTTAAGGCGAATCAATCGGCCGTATGTCCTCGTCGCACTCGATCGTTACAAGCTGAAACGCACAATATGGTAGATGGGTAGATAACGCTGCTAAGTGTTCGGGTTTTACGGTTTGCGTAAAATTGCTATCGTCCCCAACGTTTGGGTGAATTGCAAAGGGCTCGAAGCCTTATTGCCTTCTGCTGGCCTGGTACGTGACAATTTTTAACTCGCTGAGAATTTTTAGAATACTTATTCACTCCCAAAGTTTTATTTGGTCCATTCCTTCAATTTGAATTTTCTTTTTCTTTCATTTCGTGTTCGCAATATTATGAAATTGACGTATTCAGAGATTTACATAATTCTTACTGTTGTCAATCATAACTTACCTAATGAAGAATTGAGAGCTATCGAGTTGTCGAATAGGTTGCGTGTGTTATGGAAAAGCTTCTGGTCCAAAGTCAGGCACCCATTTTTAAGTCCAAGCCTTTACACAGTTATATCGACAAAGTAGGTATCCCGAATTCGATGTCCGGTCGAGTGTCGACATCATTAATGTGACAGCGAAATGTTTGTTTTAGACTTGTGGCTTTTTTAACCGGCTTCAAAAAAATAATGCTTGCAACATCGGACGGGTAGTTTTTGAGTAATCTCTATTTATCTATTTACTCTATTTATCGATTACCGTCCATACCCCGTCAAGACGAACATACGACAAATCATGGTCACGTGACTTTTTTTAATCGTTCATTTCTGCTATCCTTAAAAATGTACATACAACTCAAGTCAAAAAAAACTACAACCATGATCAAAATGTCTTAAACGTGTTCAAACAAGGAATAATCTAAAGATTTTTAACTTATGTAGTAAGAAGTTCCATTTTCTATCGTATTCGTCACAAAGGAATCGATATAGTGTTCCCAAAGGATTGAAATATCGAAGTTTCTCAGAAAGTTTTTTCTCAGACAGTTCTGCACGAGTTAGATTGAATTACACAATAGACGTGCGAGTATCATATAATCTGCTGTATATTATTAAACCTCGTCGGATTTTATCAGAGTTGTATTGGGAGAAATACATATAAACCTGTGGTAAAGTAATAAAAGACTGTAAATCTGTAATTGGCAATTAAAATATTGTTGGTTATATTGGTTTACGTAAGAGACAGACAGCTCTTATGCCATCGGCAGGTCAGCTTATTATAATTATTTGTTATTGGCAATTGGTGATTACAAATATTTTGCTCATTACTTTTGGTATTTTTTATGGATTTAAATTATCAGACGAGAAAGTACCACCCTACCGATGCCTCCCATTACAACTATCACCGTCACAGAAAGACTAAAATATTGTTAAAATATTAAAATATTGTTGATTATATTTCAGTAAGTGGAGGGTATTAGAACATTAGTTCAGTCAGTAAGGTTTAGGGAGTGACTGTTGGTCATAGTAACCCTTGTAAATTGTTGTTAGTAAATATGATAAAAATTAAATGGCAAGTCCTTTTTAAGGCAAAACTTGAAAACGGCTGAGCTAATTTGGATATTTTATAAGTTGTGGTCGATCGTGTGAAATAAAAAAAAGTCTACAGTGAACGTGAGGGTCTAAGGGATGTCAAAAACTATTAAAGATATCGAAACGCCACCATAGTAAAAAAATATTTTACATGATGAGCATTTACTAAAATCAGACACAAAACTAAGATCCGAAATAACCAAGGTACAATCATAAGGGACCACTATGTTTCCGGAAGCGAAGCGAGGGCAAGTCCACTACGTAATGGTTATTATGTTTCACATTAATTATTGGAAATGCCCTTTAATTGTACGTAATGTTAATTAATTAAATGTATCTATCAATCTACTCAGTCAAATGATTTGATTAAATTAGGACGAATAGTGCGTTGCCCCGTTGACCCAACCTGACCGAATGTGGCTTAAAATTCATCCTAACCTCTAACTCTACTTGACTCGATTTTGTGCGGGCTCTAGTCAAATGAAAACTTCAAGGTCGTGCTATCACCTGTCTATTCTTTCAACAGCATATATGTAGATACCTATGCATGGTCAAAAGCATATGCGAGTACTCGTAGGTATGTACCTATGCATGGTACCAGTATACTCTAGTACACAACATACCTATCTGCCCTTCGGTTGACTTGAATATTTTTTGTTACATTACGATCGATATATTTATTATACCCTGTTCCTACAGTTCTAGGCTTCCACTCCTTCCAGCTAAGTTAATTTTTAATTAAGTTATGCAAATAATTACTTACATTAAAATGCATACGTTGTAATCAAAATATTAGATTTAACACTCTTAGTAAAAGCAATATTTTTGTCATTTGAAGTTGAAATAATAATATTCTATGAAATGTTTCATATCTCCTCACAACTGAGGAGGCCTAGAACATGCACCACCACGCCGCATCAGTACGTATTGTGGAGGGGATAGTGGGATAGTAAGATAGTTTTAATGCAGTCTTAAGTCCTTCGACATAGCGTAAAGATATTTTTAATTTAAACCCTTGAACCTCGCTTCAGGATTCCAAGGTTCTTTCCACGTGGCTATCAGTGCTATCAAAAAAGTAATATTCAACCAAATGACACTTTCAACTTCAAGCAAGGTAAATGAAATCACAGCAAAAGGCTAGGGTTCCTAATAAGAAATAGAATATACCAACTTCGCAGAAATGCAGATCTCAGACATGAAATCTCAGTCTCACTCGCCCTGCGATTTTATTTTTATGATCATTATAGCAATGATTCTGGGTCCCTCGCGAGCAGCGCTCGTCAACTATGGGATTACAAAACTTTTTTATTTAAATAAAACCTAACCTAATGTGAAAACCTAATGTGAAAATGACTTTGTATTACATTTAATTCCGTTGCGTATTGTTCATCAAAAATAATACTCACAATATATACTTAAATACAAATGTATAGCAAGATGTAATTCATGTACCTACAGCAGCAATTTGTAATTAATTTATACATTGACGGAAACAAGGACTACCTAACTTCCTTAAGAATATGGTTTCTCTTTTTTTCTTTTGATCCCTTTCAAAATTACATATTCATAATATGTATTTTGTACGTCAATAAATTAAAATTAAAATTCTGAGAAATGAAAATGTGTGCAATCATGAGTAAAATTTAAAAACAATAAATAAATCAATAGCAAGTTGAGAACCCATGACCGACGAAGCCTTAATGAAAATGTAAGGTATAAATTTTATTAGTTCGCTAAAAGCTCTCATTATAGGAGGTGCGAAATATCTGGTCGATAGTAAAACTAATCCGTATCATTGCACATGTAATAGGCAATTGGCCGATAATTAGCCTCAGAACACATTATGAAAAGAAATGGCATGGACGTTTTTTGCCGCAGACTTGTCCAAAGAGAAATTTAAAGTCTTTAAGGAGTAAAAGAGATCCGAAATATTTTTTTTAAAGCTGATTGAAAAAAACATCACAATGCGAATTTAAAGTGTTAAAATATCTTCTAATATTTACCTTTAAATAAATAATGAACGTGTTATTTATTGAGGTATTAAAACATTATCTAATTCCCTTATACATAATATTTGCCACCTACTACCTAATACGTGAGAATTCAGTGGCAACTGGCAAGCTTTTAATCTTAAAAAAATATTTTTTAACAACAACTTCCTAAAGATCTTGTTTAAACACACATACATACCTACTCAGGTTGGCTTTAAGAAACCTATGTATGTATGTCTATCACTTGTTACAATATGGAGAATTATTATCAGCTAACTCTCTCCCTAACTTGAGATATACCTACTCGTAGCTTTCAAATAGATGTGATCGCACAAGCAATTATATTACCTAATTCTAATAATTCATTTTATTACAACGAATAATGTTAGTAAATGACGCACGTTACACGCAACATTTCTACGAGATATGCAACACATTTATTGCAGGTTGAAATAAAGTTATAACAACTTTTACTGCTTCCTTTCATTTCAACGCATTATCTTTATTACTTGTAAGCGTTCAGATAGCAAATTAGCACTGTAATAGTATATTGCCGCTAATTTATAGCCAATTTGTTCGCCACCTCGTTAACTATTTCTGTGATTTAAGTACCCACAATGAAGCTTCTACAGTTGTCATGACAAAACCTATTGGTAGACTACTTCAAACCAGTACTTTCACAATATCAGTCGGGAGTCAGGAGCGAGGCAAAAAAGTTTAATGATGAATTTAAGTTTCTGTTCTCGGTATGAGTTTGTTGTCTTTGTTTGTTGTCCATGAAACTCACGATACACATAATCCTAGTGAGGTACTAAAAGTGTAGCGCTATGTTTTTACTCCAGAGCCACCTGTAAGTTCAATACTAAGACGTGCATTAACAGCTATTCAACTAAATACTCTTTACACTGGTAAGTAATACGCAATCTTTGCTTCGAAAAAAATAGATTTTCTAAACAGTAAAAAAAATCCACACATCGAAAGTGACACATTTAACCCTCAAAAGTTAACAGGTGCGTTAGCTGCAATCACGAGAATATCAACTAGAAATCACAACATAATTTCTTCATGGCTTCTCCATTACGATTACCAAACGCAGTTGCAAAAATCAATGGACCTTCGCTAACGTCGCTGACGCTATACTAAGCCACAGCGAAGATCAAATATAACAGATGGCAACGCACGTTGGTTTCCGTCCATTGTTCCTTCCGTTATAAAATAATCATCCCAGCGCGGGGAAATGTCTTGTAATCGATCCTTTATAGTGCTGCTCTCGCGAATTGGCGTCAATAATTACGTTTTCATAATGTTCCTCATCATCATTGTAGCGTATAGGACTACGAAGCTTGGGTCTTATCTCACAATGTGGCAACAGGCCACAATCCACCACCTGGTATTTACAAACTATCATTCTACAAACTATTGAATCCAATGTCTTAATATTGGTTTTTCGTAAACATATATTTCAAGTACCGATTTCGAACAATGTCAATCTCACTATATGTATATTGTATAGGTTACCGAAATATTGTAATTTCTCTTATTCCAATCTGGTAGGTACATATTTTCAGAACAGATGTTTTTAAAGAAATTTTTCAATATATTTTTTTATAGCCTGAAGGACTGACAAAAAAGGGGACGAGCCATCTGATGGTCAGTGGTCATCATCGCCTATAGACACGAGCAACACCAGGGGAGTCACGAGTGCAACGCCGGCCCGGAAGGAGAGCTCTTTTTACAGCTTTCTTGAAGAACCCCATGTCATAGCGCTCCGGGAATACCTCAGAAGGAGAATATTCAACAAACAATCCACGACAACGTAACAATCGCATTCTGTGAACGAAGCAATGAACGAAACTAAGAATGAGCGAGCAAACAAACACAAGGGAATCAATTTATAATGTGGAAGGTCGCGGGTCATTGTTCAGGCTCTATTGACTGAAGATCATTCACCTTAATCCCGCCGGGATTATGGGGGATCCCAGTCAGTGCTTACTCCTACTTGTCGAAATAAGTTCTTACGCTGCTTTCATAGAAGCATAGAAGTGCTACATAGTTTTGCACATTGTTTTTATTTTCTTTATTGTTTCTTTCACAATAACGCGTCAGGGATTGTTTTGGTGATCACAATGACCACTGACCATCAGGTAACTCGTAACTCGTTACTCAAAACTAGATTGTCGTCTTGAAATCAAACTCACTTCGATTGACTTTCTGACATGTCATCATCACTCCATAGGGGCCATCAAATTGACGCAGAAATTCTAATTCTGAAGAATTCTAATTCTGGAACAAACAGCAACTTTTGTACAAGTATGGAAATATGAATCTACAAAAAAGGTTAAAATTATAAAATCAATTGAAGGGTTCTCATAATGAAACAGTTCTTTAGTTGAAACTCTTTGTTGTTTAGTACCTATATAGTATCCTAAAATTTTAATTTTCCGGCAAAAAATTTTTTTTTTTTGCGAACAACGCGAGGTCGGGTCAAAGAACGAGCGTAGTGACAATGGTGCCAATTTATCAGGAAAAAAGGTCGCGGGTATTGTTCGGCCGCTATTGATTTGAGGCCTTTACCTTAATCCCGTTCCCGCGGGGATAGGGTCACCATGAATCTTGATTTGAGTGGATATGTTGGGACTTTTGGCCCTCTGTATGGAAATAACTTGGCTCTATCGTACACAGAAATATTAAAAAAATTAATTTAAAAAAATCAAATAATATTCGATGAGCTTATATTTACTCGTTAAAAATATACCTAACTAATCATTGTCTTTATATGATCTTATTAAAAATATCCGATTTTTTTATAATATCCAGTTACTCGTAATTGCCCGGACTTTAAAAACTTTCTAATGGTCACCCTACGCGTGGGGCAGGAACTGAAAAGTCACAATTACGGCGTTTTCTGAATAGAATACCAAAGTGTTTAGAACCAATGGGTTTTAAAGGTTTTTCATCGATTTTTAAACGCAAAAGATATTGTTAATTTACAACAATATTCTATCTGTTCATTAAGCTACAATACCACCCACTAAAGGCCCACTACTGAGCACGGGTCTCTCCTCATTACTGAGGAGGCCTAGAGCATACTCCACCACGCTGCTCCAATGCGGATTGGTGGAGGGGTTAGTGGCCAACCCAGTGTCGAAAGTTTTCAAGCCGCCCGAAGGCCTCTGACATGGCTTAACGACTGCTATCAATCGATAACAACCGGGACCGACGGCTTTACGTGCCCTCCGAAACACGGAAGCGCTCAAGATATTTTGCCACTAGCGGTCACCCATCCGACTATCGACCGCGCCCGCTGTTGCTTAACTTTGTCGATCGCTTAGGATCGACGCAAGCCGCCCGCCGGGCTGTGAGCGCTTCTGTTCATTATGATGGTACAAAGGGTAAGGTATTCGCAGTACCTACCTATAGATGTGATAAATTACTAAAAACCTCTTTTGTCTTGCCATTGAAGATATTATTTGGACGAGAATGCATTTTTGCTAGTAACTTACGCAACGCCTCGCCAGGAATCGAACCCAAGAACCTCCGCACTAGAGTCCAGCAACCAATACCGGTCTTCAAACTACAGTATCATATTCTACGGTATTTTTGATATCCGCTGATTTAGCCTAAAGTACAATACAATACAATACAATACAATACAATACAATACAATACAATACAATACAATACAATACAATACAATACAATACAATACAATACAATACAATACAATACAATACAATACAATACAATACAATACAAATACAAATACTCTTTGTTGTTCACCAGTTTTAACAAAAATAAGCTCGATAAAATATCAAGAAAACAATCGGCGGTCTTATTGCTAAGCAGCAATTTCTTCCAGACAACCTAATGAGGGAAAAATTACAAAAGGACACAGATTTATGGTAGGGTGTACGAAAGTTAACAAATAATTATAAACAATTTTGTGACTATATTGTAGACAACCAAACTGTTATAATAATCATTTCAAGAGAGCGATCATAATGACAAGTAGTGATTTTTAACTTGGTTCTTGAAGGATTCTAAGGAAGGAGCACGTCTAATAGTAAAGTAATAAATAGTAAGTAGTAAAGTACGTCTAATATTCAGAATAAAAACCATTTAGACGCATGTTATACTGTGACGTGACAACTCGCGTGAAATGGAACTCCTAAAAGAATGAACATAATCATAAATACGAAACTCAGAACAACTGAGAAGCGAAACGAGGCGAGGGAACGACGCGAAAATAGAATATATATTATCAACACTTGTCATAACATCGAAAATATTACGGAGATGCTACTAGGCACATTAATTCCAAATATTAATTCCAAACCATTTTCAATCTTGTTACTATACAATAACGCTCAATTTAAATCACACAACATCCATAATAGTCTCCTTAATTGTAGCCATAATGTTTAGTTCGTTTATTTTGTGATTTTGGACGGGGTTATGTTTCAGTAATTTAGCGCTTGTATTTAAATTGCTAAAGTTGTATTTAGTTTGTAACGTTTTGTTTGAGGTGGATGCTGTTTTGACCGCCTGCAGAGGGCGCTGAGGTGATCATAACAAATCATCGTCCTCTTAAAGCGGCGCGTACACCGCACGGATTGAATATTATTTATGAATATAAAATCTCGTTTACGTTTACTTATAGGTAAAGATTAAATATGCCAGTTATTTGAGCCAAAGTAAGGATAGTGTAGTTATACTTATAAAACGTTTGGGGTTTATATGTCGATCATTCTTGCTCTTATTGAAAATTTGCTGTTGCCTGCGGCTTGGCCCGGGTAGAACTATTTTTGACTCATTTTCAAACAAAATTTCATCTGACTTCTCCCTGCCAAATTTAGTCCTTATACGTTTATATGTTAAGTATAGATTATAATCTAATACTTCTAATACTAATAATACTTATAAAGCTGAAGAGTTTGTTTGTGACAATAGATAGATCTTTATCAGTAGGTAGGTACATTCTGGTCCTCAATCCAGACTTTTTACAATCTAATCCAGAATTTTAAACTTCCTAAATACTTCTGCTTCTTTTTGCTACGAACACGTACCTAATGTCGTGAGTAGGGCATGATATCCGGATATCCGGATATCCGTTTTATCCGGATATCCGCCAAAAAATACTATCCGGATAGTAAATCTTCTATTATCCGGATAAAACGGATAAAACGGATAGTAATTTTAAATCATATTGAAACCATTTAGGGACATTTTGTATGCTTATGTTACGAAAATATAATACTTTAAGTCTTTCTTTGGTTATTTGGCGGTGGCTTCTGCAACTTATACCAAATTTTTCATAGCATTATGATCCAAAAAATTGTTTTACCGAAATTCCACGCCACCTTTTTAATTAAGCCTTCGCCCGGGAAGCAATGGCGACCCCTCTGGTGTTGCACCCTTCCAAAAACGATAGTTCTTCAGAACCGCCCAATGTTGAGGTTCGAGGAAACTACTACCAGCAACTAAAGGCGGCCAAAGAATTATATGGTTCCATTTTAAAAGTAGAAAGTCAACATGAACGAGCTCCTCTTGGTAGTAAACTGATAAACTGTGTTTTTATGACTTTGAATATCACACGATTCAGAAGATTCAGTATCTTCCCATTGAAACACTACCCGAAATTGTCTTCATCCATACTGGCCGGAGCACTCTACAGCATCTCTCTTATATGCTATCCTCTGCGTATTTCGATGTTCGGTAAGAGCATGAACATCGATGTGCAGTAGAAATAGCGGCCACAGTCTTGAAGAAACGACAACCTGGAGGAACGTTTGCTAAAGAAGTCTTTAGCCGTTACGATAGGGCCCAAGGAATTAACAAATCGGGAGCTTCCATAAAGGTTATATAAGCCTATGCCTATTGTCCCTAAGAAGGTAGTTTGTTTTTGGCATGCAATAAGACACAAACTAAATATAACCTCCATAATCTTACAGAGTAGCGAGGTAATTGAAATTGGCCAATAATTACTAAGATATAACTACGAGTACCTTATTTGAAGACATGCGGCACGCTAGCAAGCTTCCAAGATTTTGATAATAATCCAGTTTTGAAATAACGCGGAATAGACGTGTCAAGTATACAGGCTTTTAGTACATTCATTGGAATACCATCAAGACCACTGGCTTTTTTCACGTCTAAACACTGTAAGGATTTGAGAATCTTTAACAGTCCCTGTCCAAGCCCTCACACTTATAAACAAACTAACGGACTACCATCATTTCTAACTGGGCTTACTATCCTAGTCCCTAAATTTAGTCTTTTTTCGGTCAAAATTGTCATGGTTGACACCGTGAGAGTGGTGCTGTTCGCTCGTTTGCTACCCTTGATTCCATTATTCTCTTTCTTAATAAACCGAATCTCTCAGAGATATCCTAATGAGGTATTAGTTGAGGTAAATACGGTATTTCTAGCATCCACACATGGACCTGTGGCAATAGACACGCGGTTGATTAGTCACAGAATTTCGCACCAAGATTTTTGGATGTTACGGTGAAATTAAAGGCTTTCTGCTTCGCACTTATATTTCTTGCTTGCTTCGCACTTTGCAAACTCATGTATCAACCCGGAAAAAAATATGACACGAAGTCTCGCAGTTATGTTTAAAAACAGTTTCATTTTTTTGTTCCAAAAAGATTAACCGATGTTTAAGTAGGTACTTTGCGGATTTGAGAGATTATAGAACTAAACGTTATAGTACCTATATTGGAAGTTATTTGACCGCAATTCAATTGGTCAAGCCATCAAAAAATTATGAGAGGTTCACCTACATATAGACCATCGTGGGGATAGCCAGAACAGTTTCCTAGGATCCCAAAACGTGGATATCTGATGAAAACTCGATTTTTGGAAGTTGAAGTGAGACAAGTAACTTCCAATTTTCGATAATTTAGAATTTTATTAAGAGGAAGTCAAAAATATGTAAAGTTTTATGATTCGTTACACTATAGTTAACAAATAAAGTAAAATTTATACATACTACGGTTATTTTTTTTAGAAAAACATTGATTATCCGTATTATCCGTTTTATCCGGATAATATCCGGATAGTAAAATCAACTATCCGTTTTATCCGGATAGTAAATTCGGGCGGATAATTGCATGCCCTAGTCGTGAGTATAAAAATATTTCATTTGCACAGCAAACACATCATTCGTTCAAACGTGACGTCACATGCGAGTAGGTACATTTGTTCAGCACACACGGGCTGCGAACTGATTCACTGCAGTGATCAAACAGCAAGTGCATTGAAACTCACATGCCACGCACATATGTATGTACACCTTTGTACCGACGTACTTGGATAATGTTAAGCTTTTCGGAAACGAATTTGGCAATAGGGAGACGACATGCCTGGGGGGTGGCCGAGGCCCCGAGTAAATGCTCTCGAGGCGTTGTATATATGCCGGCGATCGACAATTCTTCGATAGCGTGATTCAGGCTTCGATGACGTCATCACCGGGTGACATGTGTGCGGTGTCGCTACACGAATATCTTAGTTCTCAACCAGAATCAGAACAAGACTTAAATCAGGTCTAGGTTTAGATTTTGGTTTAGTCCAAGTGGACTTGGCTAAATAGCATAGTAGGTATGTTAATTAGGAAGTCAGTTTATTATAAAGTGACATTGCGGCAGGTATTGTTGATAATAATGTTACAATTAGTAGTAACTTCTAATAACCCATTTCTAAGTAATCTCATTTTAATTTGGTCACAGATGTGTTCTATTTCCTACTCTTGAGAAGTAAAATGGTCATCTCTACATAAATGAATAGTACATATTTTGTATTAATCTCTATTCACCCCACCACTTTTATGTGTGCTATAGGTATAGTATAGTGCCTGAAATAAATGTATAACAGGTATAAACAATTGTTAAGTTAAATAGTTTGAATTGAAATCTGTATTAACCGGAATTCAACCCTGCATTTAGAGCAATCAAGAGTATTTGCGTTTTCAATATACGTACATTTTTTAATCCTACAATAAAAACGTACACAAGCGAATAATAGAATCATTCTCAGCGATGTGTCATTCATTCCGCTACACTCATTCGTTTCATTCGTTCGTATACAGCCGAGCAATTGCATAGTAAGCCTTATTCAAACAATTCCAGCGTGTGTCTGATGAATTGTACTCGCATGCGATGGGAACTGCGCACTGAGCAAAATGAATACGTTATATTATAAATACAAACTGCTTTCATTAATTAATCTTTACAAACTTGAAAATAACGTACACTTGATGTTTCAATGGCTGAATTTTTTGTTCTGATTCACGCTATCTGCCAATACGCGCTAGAGCGGCGTGGTGGTATGGTGCATGTCTCGTTAACTTTGTGGAGGGATACCTACGTGCCCTGGCGTAGGACATAAATTGGTAAAGCCTCGCCCTTTCTTTGGATAAAGGTTATTAATAATGTTGATATTTTTATTATTAAAGCTTAAAATTTACAGTGATAAAGCAAAAATCAACGCACTAGAACAAAAATGTCGTCTCATGAATTAGGGTAGGTACCTACATAAATGCGATTAACATAGCAATATCTATTAAAACCATTAAAATTAAATAGGTACAAAACGAGATAACATCTTTGAAGAGTGCTCGTAATCATTAAAATATGAAAGAGGAAAAATTAAAATCGGAGAGTCAGAATCTTTTAAGTACCAAGAAAGCGTCCATTATCTCGTATTAATCTCGTCAAAACATCCGCGCTGAGCGGAAAATAATTTAATTTCCACGTTTTCACTCGCGAAACTCGATGGCACTCGAAAGAGTAAACCGTTCGAGTTCTGTACGAAAAAGCAATTAGAATAATGAACTTGAAGAGCGTTTTAAGGACGAGGGCTGATGTCAGATTTAAGTCGGTCTGTTGGCGAGAACACAGTTATAAATCTGGTAGGTTACCTTACGCTGGTTTCGTGATAAAGGCGCCGTTTTGTGCGCTCACGTCCGGGCGCTAAGATTTTCGCCCGCAATCTCTTTAATATGTTGAAGTACCTTTTCTTCATTGTTATCGGGGGGCTGGCGGGCGTTTTTTCGACAGGTGTTTTGTCCAGAAGAGCTACAAGCGGCAGGAAGCACAAAGCGATCGCCCCCGCGGGCGCCTTATCACTCAATTCGTCCTGAATTGAAAGGAAAAGGGAAATCTTATAATAAAGGAGCACGGCCGATTGAGTGGAAATACTATGTAGACAAAATCGATAACAAGTACATTTTCCGCTTTTTTATTACAAAGCTAATAAAAGCAAGCCATTTATGATAATTAATTTTCTGTCGTAAATCAAAATTGTTCATTCTTATGAATGCCCAATATGTTAAAAAAGTGCTTTACATACGATTAAAATGTAGCTTATAATGAGGTGTCAATGTAATTATTTATACAGCTACAAGTTAAACCATTTTCCCACGATTACTCTCTAAACTACCATAAAGAAGCTCAGTTTAATACTAAACCAATAGTTATAATCCAGCTACTGCATAATCTACGTACAAACTTGTTCATGCCCAGTCCTGTATGTTTCCCAAATATATTACTGCAAACGATGCTTTTACGTGGTTTTTACTACCAAACTTTTGTAGTAAAACAAATTTGCTCGTAAATTGCCTCACAGATAACTGCTCTTTAAAAGTAGACGTGTGAATGTATTTTATGACCGTTATAGTAGAAACGTTTTAACGATTAATACATTTAATTAGACATGTTAATTAGACATCTTATACTAAGAAGTATGATAAAAAGTAAAAAGTTAAAGAGACGTAATAATGAAAAATATTGATATTATTATATTATGCAGCTTTTCACCCACTGCGCTAAGCAAAAGAAGTGGGCCTCGATTCTGATAATTTATAACGCTTCAATAGTGTCTCGATTGAATAGTCTGCCACATTTTGTACACAAAATTGAATGGTTTGACACATTTTTGGCTCATTTCGTGTATAGAATTGAATAGGTTGACACATTTTGGTACGTTCTGTGTACAAAATTTAATAGTTTTCGAAGCTATTTCGGCACATTCTGTATCATACAAAATGTGGCAGACTATTTAATCGAGATACAATTGAAGCATTATAACTTAGCAGAATTGGGGCCCTGTGTGCTAACACACACACAAACGATTCCCTATATCGCGGGCGAGATGAATTTGAACCCTGGACCCCTCTTTTTGCAGTCAAGGCCTGCAAGGCCACTACTATTCGCAGTCAAGGCTACAGGATGTTACCTATATTTTATTTGTTGGTACATTTTTTAATTTATAAAATTAGGGTAGAAATCGAGCATGAAGCACCACCCCTCCGCTGCCCTACGTAACAACTATGAACGACACAGCACAAACTCAAATTGGGACTAGAACATTCACTCTCATTAGCAGAAAATGTTAATAAGAACGTTAGATGGTAAGTTCGTTAGTAGTTATGAAATGAGGCAGAGACTGTTAGTGATAGTTAGACCTGTTAGTTGTTGTAAGTATTTGTGCGCTCATAGCTTTATTGCCATAGTTAGCTCTATAGTGTGTTTGCTTTCAAACGCGTGAACCAATTTTAATGATTCTTATCTTTGTTAACAGTCATTCTCAATTAAATTTTCAGTCCATTAGATAGTCGGGTATTTCATTTTAAAGTTACATCTTGTTACAATTATTTTTTTCAACACCGCTTTGCGTAACATTAGGTTTGTCTACAATCTCAAAATCAGGGAATAACCGTACAACCCCAGAAAGCTATAAATACCCACAATTGTTCCCTCTGGGAGGTATTAGCATAAACGGCCGCTTAGTAAGCCGAGGGGATGGTTGTCGTACACCCTGGAGGTTAGTGGGTAAAGAAAAGTATTACTTGAGTCAAGCTGGTTGATTGCTTAACTTTGCTTTTAACTGTACCTTATATGAGGGCTAGAATACTAACCCAATCTATGCTGAGAGAGACAAGGCGGCTAATGCATTCAAACCTCTACACTGTGGCGATTAAGGCACTTCTCACACAACGCTATTCATGAGCTACGCTACTGCAACGCAACCCAAAATTTTTGTATGTATCTGACACTTTTGACGCGTCTACGATGCGTCTCCTGTCAGTACATAGTGTCAAATACATACAAATTTTGGGTTGCGTTGCAGTCGCGTAGCTCATAAATAGCGTTGTGTGAGAAGTGCCTAAATCGACAACACAATAGCACAAATCCTTAACTTGAGAACAAACATTATATCTATCGTTTAAATATCTGCCAGTAATCGTAGTACGCACTTACCAAGAAGCCACGTACGAGTAGAAAGGTTTCAATTGAACGCAACGAGTACGTAACAAAACGAGGTCTGTGAAGTTCATTTTCCCCCCCCCTTCCCCGCCGCTGTCCGACCCATTTCGCACGAAGGCAATATTTTCATATCGTTCGCTGAAAACACACCTGCCAGCTAAAGCTCGGGAAACAAATATTTTCTTTAGCAAATGGTAAATTACCTCTCCCGTTACGTTTGATACGATACTTTAGTTCACGTTATTTAGGGTTTCTTTTCATGAAATTCTGATAAAATCTGGAGAAATGAAAGTGACCCTTCATTACTGAAAAAGAATTGGGCAAAATCTCCACGCTACTTTATTGTGACCTCAAATATTAAAGACATTACCAACTTCTGTATTAATCGCTAACTAACTCAAGGGACAAAATATTTTGCCGTCAGTAGACATTCGACATGGCCTAACGACTGCTATCCTACCATAACAATCGGGACTTTTGCCCGTCCAAGCAAGAAAGCCCTAAGAATTTTTGCCACTAGTCATCTTTTAATTTTAAAAGTGTGGGCATTTTCATCCCACGTGTATAGTGTTTAGTATATTTTATATCTCAAACATACACAAACATATCCCACACAACACACACACACACACACCGTCACAAAAAAGGGCCTTGGCTTAGGCTGTTAGGTGTTAGCTCTACGAGTATCTTTATATAAATAAATAAATAATAAAAGCGCCCAACAGTCCTGGAGTATCAAAGCATTACGTCTGTAACAGAATACCAAAAACCACTTAACACCAGCTTGACCCAGCAACTACTTGGATATCAATACACGAGCAGTGTAAAAATTCGTAGTGCAGTTTATCCGCAGTGAAAATATCCTGGCAAAGTGGAGAGGGACAGAATTGGAGGGAAGCCAACGATACGCTGACCTGTAAATACTGCGGGAGTAACTTGAATATGTAACTTAATTAAAGTTATTTCGGATTGAAAAACTAAAGAAACAATTGAAAACTACCAGAGCAACAAATAAGAGCTAAAGAAATGTCCATCCATCTTCCAAACTGAATTCTATCCAAGAATGTTTACAGATAAGGATATGCCTATATACGAAAAGAGCTTATTTTTCCATGGTTCTTTAATACTGTATGTAATGTTTAATTTAATACTGTCATGTAATAATAATATTGTTTTGCTTGATCAGGACATGGTTTTACAACAGAAGATTATGGAGATAGGTACATTTTCTTCCTCTCTTTTTATTTTTCAGCTGGCAACGCTGCAGTGACACCTTTGGTGTGGCTAATTTCCACTTATCATTAGGAGACTTGCCTGCTTGCTTGACTGCTATTGACATAAGTCTGTGTAGCAACTTTATCATTATCGATCATCAATGTTATCGATACATATGTACATATCACACAATAATGATTTAGAATTTATTCCTTTTCTAACTGATAAACAAACTAAGCAACTAAAAAAATGCGCAGGTCACAAAAAATCCAGTTTTCATAAATGAACACCTCTCTCTAATATTAAATAAAAAAGACAATGTAAAGAATCCGGCCCTTAAATTAGAAAATCTCTTGGCACATAGTAAAAGCTTTCAGGAACACTTGGCCAATATCCAGCTATACCGTGACCTGAAAATAAATAACGCGGGATTAAAACTGTAGGTCAATTAAACTGGGACGCTCTTCCTTGAGTTAAGGATTAAAACATAAAAGAATGCGACTGTGAACGATGTCGCAGACTTCAAAATCTAAATCACCTGGTTTCCTTGATGTAATTAACCAACTGAGAGGCAAGGGGTCCCAAGATAAGTATACTATAGTAAGTAGATAGTATAAGTCATACGTGATAGTCATAAAGTATATTCCAGGGTTCTCGGTATTAGCACCAATTTAGGGTGGGGGGTGAGAGTATCAGTCTTTATTATATAGATACTACAGGTAAAAAGCCGATACGATATCCGGTAGAACGCGCTTCTTTATATTAGACTTCACTATATTGCCTGCGACGATGTTTCCGTTCGATTGTAATGTATAGTAAACCCAACTTAAGATTGAAACGAAAGAGGCGCTGTCGGACGCATTTCACATTCATTTGACCAATCATTGCACACTAGTAACTGACAGATGAATGACCACAACGTACTTATGAATGACTTTTCTTTAGTTCCAATTTTTGCCATTTCAGA
The DNA here is from genome assembly GCA_905404135.1 of Hesperia comma. NCBI lineage: Eukaryota > Metazoa > Arthropoda > Insecta > Lepidoptera > Hesperiidae > Hesperia > Hesperia comma. The sequence continues at coordinate 19,014,079 of FR990019.1, read as the reverse complement.
GATAAGTTGGGCGAAATGTAGAGATGCCTCAAGTCAATGTAGGAAGGCTTTAAGACACATCAGGTATAAGGTTGGTTAAGAATAGGGACAATGGTCGAATAGATAAAAGTATTTTAATGTTAAGCTTTATGTGGTCTTAGAATCGGAAACAAGCACTAGATATTACCGAGCGGCGGATGGAATCGGCCGTAACAGGGGTGTTAAACATTTTGGTTCAGTTAAATTATTTATTTTATTTTTTTCGGAAAGCATACAGTGATCTTAAATAATAGTAATACAATTGCTTCATAGATTGAGAACGGATAACACCGTTTAGCTGCTTTCTACTTTTTTAAAATATCAAGTTTAACATGAAATTGGCACGCTACGTCGTTCGAATGATAGCTTGTAAATAAGTAATTTCATAACTCATCGCGGATTGTGTTTATTTTAATAACATACGGGCACTCGTGATATGTATTTTTACGCCAATATTTAGATCTAGTTGCAATGTTTCATAGCTAAGCCGAAATGATTATTGCAGTTGCCCCACTGCAAGCGAGAAAGCGGCAATGAAGACTAAGAAAATAAACTTACTATATATTTTCAACATACTCGAAGACAACCAATTCCCAGAACTAGTGCACTAGGTTTCTTTATATAGAGCGAGAGCACTAAAAAGGATTACGAATTCTCTAAACGAGAAAAATAGAGGATAAAATTTTGTTTTACGATAAAAAGAATAATTTTTCGCTAGCTACAACAAGCTCAAATAAAATATGTTTTCTACTATTCGTGTGATAAAACGGAGGCATTTACCAAGTCCATTGTTCCCTCAACCGAAAAAAATGCCATGCATGCACTTTGAATGCACTGATATAAAGGTCCATGTAATAAATATATGTAGCTTATTTACAAATAACAGTCTTGAATTTTAAAATGCACAAATCAAATTATTTAAATAAATATGTATGAATGAATTATCATACCATCACTCAACGCATTTCATGGACATATTTAAAAAAAAAGATATTCACCATCCGTTATGGGTATTTCAAAGAAAAATCCATACTAAAACTGTCGATCCTAATTTATGCAAGGAATTAAACGAGAAAAAATACATTTTGCTACACGAAAATAATATTCATTAAGAATTTATCAATCTCATTGAAATATTATAAAATTACCATTAAATCCTGCCGAGGCAATTTGGTTTAAGGGTTGAAATATAATTATATCGACCATGATACACGCACGTTATTATTAAATAACAGCCATCATTTGCTACAAGTGATGTTCGTATAACTCATCCCTGATGTAGGTTACGTTGTTTGATGGTGTTGGGGTGAAAATGGGGCCGTAGGATAGATGACAAGTTATTATTCACGTAAAAAATAATTTATCAAAGCCGTGTAAATAGCTGAAAATAATATTGCAAATCCAATGTAATTTTTCACCTCGAAAAGCTTCTTTTACTGTATTGCAGTGTGAAATTTTACTTGAATCTCTCATAAAACTCTCGCGATAGTGCTTTAATAGCATTACATAAATTTTCAACAACAATTTATCTCTCCCGCATTGAAATCTTGACTTAAATTTATTAAAAACTGTTGTACATTCCCGACTCGCGTCGAGAACTACTCGTAGCTTTGGACGTGGACGAAGTGTCCGCATTACTCTAATGCTCAGCGCTTTAGATCTAAAATAGCGTGACACCGATCGCGACTAACGCGATCACTTTGTACCGCGAGCTGACATATTGACAGGCGATTATGACCACTATAGAGTCGTTACAGCGCATACGTTGCGGAACGCCTTGACAATTTGTTACATTTATCGAGTCCATTTATTCTGGACTATGTTTAATTAAACTGGACTATGTATTGTCTCTGCTGAAATATATGGTACTGGTATTTTATTGTGTCCGCTGAACTGGCTAGCTATTTGTTTACTTTACACTGCTACAAAGCAGCGAAATTCGTCACAATACTTTAAAAACACGATGGAAATCTTTAAAACATTTTTTTCTGTACTTATTTAAATAGCCGAGGAATAAATAAAGAAATTCATGATGGTATGTAGCGTTATCTAAGTTTTAACCAAAAAAAAAACCGAGACGCGACGGCTGACGGCCTAATGGGGCAATGGTAAACAATCAGGATCGCTGTTCCATGGGCCATGAGTTTTTTCCGTTCTCGGTTTGGGTGTGCATGGTGGTTTCTAGTGTTTTCCATGGTACCTACCCACGATACAGGGAATCCTAGAAAGGCATGTAAAAATGTAATAAATAAATATAATTAATGTGTAGCGTTATTTTTTTTATTTATCCCCTTACGGGTAAAATAACACAATCAACACAATAACAATCTATTTACCTATCTAACGTCTTTCACCTTCGCAGGACCAGTAGCTCTCGGGATGTCGAGTCAACAGTGAGTATCTTTTCGCTTTTATACAATTACTGAACGAGTACAACTAGGTGAAAATCGCCCCAAGAGCTACGAGAGTAAATTAAGGTCCCATACTTGAGTTGCCGAGCATTCGGAATTACCACTCCCCGCCAAAACCAAACTTATTACCTGTGCTCACAGTTCAATTTAGCTTGTAAGCAAAAATTACTAAGGGCATTTAAGATACCGCCACCAATCGTCAATGTACCTTAATCGCATGGGCGGAGCGCTGGCATTTGCTTGACATGCAATTATAACGAATTCCAGATCGAATTCGAAGTCAGTATAAACGCACCGCGTGCACCGACACCGAGCCGTGGGTACTGTAGTCCAGTATCTGTGCCACGATCAGCGACACAATCAGGGCCACCCATTACCCTCGCGGCTCGCGTGATGACGTCAGATGAAGCGCCTGATAGCGCAGGTGCAATAGGGTTGTCACAACGTTACGATGATTTAAAAGCCAACATTTGTTGACTGTTAGCGATAAATAGTCCTGTTAGTTATTGTTAGTAAGAATCTCGTTAATGGCTAAAATGGTCACCTCCTAAAACCAGTTACCAAATCCACTTCAGGCTTTCAATCCGTAAAAACTGAAATTAGTTGTTAATTTCAAAATAAATTTAAAAGATTAGGATTTGTTACGATGCTCTCAAAAATTTCAACTGAAATACATAACAATATTACACGATAATTGCAGCAGATGTGTTGTACCTAGACTGCCGAAACGTCGGATCCTGGCTTTGATTTGCAGCCAAAACGGACATTTATGTCATAGACAAATGTTTGCTCTCATGGCGTGAGTGTTAGCGATTCTTTGCGTTGTATGTACGACGTACATGCTACCCGTGACACAGCGAATCGTACTACGGGTGTGCAAGTGTTTCTTTATTTATCCCGACGAGAATAAACTGGGTGATATAAAGCTTGCAGCAGAAATCTTACAGTTAGTCTGTAACTGAAATGTGGTTCACAGGCTTCAGTCACATTTCCGGAGAAACAAAATTATGCTAATTCTTCACTTCCTTTTTGGCTGGTAACGCATCAATGAATCCTTTATTGGAGCTGATTCTCAAATGGTGACAAAGACCACTTACGATGAGTTCCACATGAAATCACAATTGAAATACGTGATTGAAATATTAGCAATCGATCACGTATTGACAACCCTAACTGTCAGCCATATTTCCTTTAATTGGATTGTGTATCACGCAAGCATTACGTTCTTTATATATTTTAAAACGCATTCAAATATAACTCTTATGTCAAGTTCGTAGCGCCTATTGTTCTGAACAGATATAGCAGTGATTGTTGAAATGTTAATGCTTTTGTTTTGAAGGATTACGCCGTTTTAAGGTTTGTGTTCGTTAGCTAAGCGCTTTACCGGACGCGCTGTTGACGGTAGCGGTGTCATCCTGACAGTGTAGGTAGCAATGGTCTCTGTGGAAATAACGTAAACTGAATTTAGAGGAAGAGAGAAACAATACTTTTAAATAAATAACGCTCGCTACACACGTACAGCACTACACTAGGATTCCTGTGTCCTGGGTGCTGTGGCCAACACGCACACCCATACTGAGAACCAAACTCAGGTCCGTACAGGAGTTCCACTAAAGACAACATACCTAAATAACGCCCTGTGGTGCATCATAGTTGAAGGCATTGTTTCACTACTATCATTGTGTGATCACTTTCATGATCATTGCCACCTTCATCCGACAAGTAGGTAAATAGTTTTTGCTTAGGCCAACATGCAACTACCATTGATTAACTTAGTACCTCTATAACGGGAACACATATTGCTTCTAAATTCCAAATTGGGTACGCTACTCCAAATACCGCTTTCAAAACTAAAAGAGCATATAAACATATTAACCTAATGTCATAGGATATTTTTCAGCAAACGCTCATACCTTCGTCCCTCTTGAGTTATGACCCGCGAGGAGGGGGCCGGCGAGAGTAATGACACCGTGACGTGACGTATCACACCCAGCCACGGGACACGTGTGACCAGACTGGGGAAATACGAGTGTCGACACTATAGACGCATTGAGGCTTTTAGAGTCTTCTAATGTGCTATATTTTCAGCATTAGTGCATAGGAATCCTCAGTATTGTACATTAGTAGCTGCAACTACCTGCTGGGGATAAAATAACAAATAATTTATCTTTATTTGTAACAAACTTTATATTTATACATGTGTTAAGGTCTCTGTGTATTATTATTCTATGATATTTAATGATTTTGAATTCCAATTAAAACTAGAATTCTCAAAGGTACCTAAGGTTTAAAAATTCGATAAGTTTGCATTGAAAAAAATGAACTTTCCATTCCTCTCGTTTATCGCCAACAGTACGTAGAACAACAACACTTCGTTCAGCGGTGACTTATTAAATTAAATTCGTCACAAATCAAATAAGTAGGAGACGGCGTACAATGAACTCATTAATTAAATTAACCAACCTAATTATTCTTTTCACTTCAACTGGAATAATGAAAGATTTCCAATCTTTGTTCAAACTCGTTTCAATTTTATACCCGTTTAATTGTGTTAGTCGTAAATTTATGTCCATTTTTAACTATAGGTACCTAAATGAGCTTTCTTTTTATTCTGACTTGTATGCCTAATTATTACAATTAGCATTCACTACGTCGGTTTTATTTTATAAAATTTGAACGACATGCCCTATTTGCGTTTGGTGCTGTGGCTATATTTTACTGGATCTTTTTTTATAATTACTTTAGTAAAATACAAAGGGAAGGTAAATTTTCCAGCGATTAAAATAATACCTTTTCGGTTCAAGTACAATTAAAAACTCGTGTCTCTAGGGAGCTATCTCGTCGGTCGTAAATCATTTACGTGGGTGATAAAAACGGATGACAATAACATACTTTTAAAGAAACGCGAGTATACCAGTAATATAGTTTTATTATGTTTAAGGCGGATGTCGGTCCGCGGGCGAGCAGCGAGTAGCTGTGGGCAATTTTCTCGCCCAAGATATGGACTTAATAGGACATTGCGTGTAAGGCAGGTGTCCCACCGCGGACAAAAAAGATGCATATGCGAGCGAGTACTCAGCGGTGTGAACAGTCAACGAGTACTCGCTGACATTATCCATCTCTTTTGTTTACACGCAATGTTACTCATACCTATCCTTAGAATGTGACTTAAGCGAGAAAATAGCCGAGTTTTACTCATCGATTCGTCGGCAGTGGGACACCTACCTAAGTAACAAGTGTCCTAGTTGAAGAGCTCATAGCCCACCATAGTATGAGTCTATGTGATCGACTAGTCCTACTTCAGACCCGAAAATAGCCTACAAAAAAAATCCAGTTCAATAAAACCTCGAAAAAACATAAATTTTCATTAGGTCTATATTTAATTTGAAAGTCCTTGGTCGATCCGCAACAACGGTGACCAAACCCATTCAATATTTACAATTTTTGTTCACGCCTACAATGGATAGTTCCCGCGGGACCGCGCTCACATTATGGCATGATGTAGTACAGTCAGTGCAATATTAATTCTCTGAACAAATAAAGTGATTTAATGGTTGTGTCCGACCAATGTACCGGGGCAGCTTAATTATTTATTACAGACTAATTAATGAAACGAATGTGCGATATTTCGATTTCATATCGGCTATGATTTAATTGAGAACAATCACCTCTATACGGGATGAACAATTTATGTTGTACGAGTATGTGTGTATGAAAGGTAGTATTCGTAATATTAACCTGTAGTACTGTTGTTACGAGTGTTTGCACTCGTATTCGCGAATATTTTTTGCTATTTGAATTGTATGAATGTATTCGCCAAACATCGACGCCAAATATTTCAGTGTCTGTAGTTGCGCCAAAAATTCTTAGGTGACCATCGTGTCGTGTCCAAAGTGATTCGCTCCCGATGACGACATAACAGCGGCCAACCAATGAAAGACCTCTGGCTACCACTGAAATTATGCCCTCCCGATATGACGATGCAATTTAACTTCGCCGTGGTATTCGAAATACTCACTAATTACTACACTATATTTCATATTATAACAAATTTTGTAAAGACAAAATTTTATTTTAAAATTAAACAATCCTAAAAAATACTCCGGTCTTTCAAGTGGAAAAAGTATTTTTATTGTAACATTATGAATTTTACTTATTAATGCTTGACAAGTTTTCTGGGCCCCAATTCTGCTAATTTATAAATGCTTCAATTGTGTCTCGATTGAATAGTTTGATACATTTTGTATATGGAATGTGTCAAACTATTCAATCGAAACGCACTTGAGGCATTAACAAATTAGCAGAATCAAGGCCCTATATGAATACACAAACTAAATGCAAACGTTCCCCGAAGCGAACCAAGGGCAGATTCTAGTAAAGTATAATATAATTAGAAAAATTAATTTCCAATATGGGTCAGACTGCGTCTATCAATTCCGCACTACAATGCCAGGGGCATCGCCGTTGAAGAGTTCCTCATTCATGAGGAACAACTTTTAATTGGGTTGTGGGGCGGGCGTTGGGTTCCTCGTTTGCTATTTATTTATGTTGTTACAAAACAAATCATTACCAAGTTTTGTTAGTAGTTTCTTACCGCTCGGCATTACTGATGCTAACAACCAGGGGGTTTGTTCTTGGGTTTTGGTGTTGGTAATGAATATTATATGTGAAGTGAATTTCAAATTATTAATCAATTATTCTATCTATCAGCCTCCTATTTAGGTCTTATCTGATTGGTGCCACTGCTCGGATCTGGTTCTTCTGACCATACCAAGAGTTCGCCGCTATTCCATTGTGCTATCGCACGTTGATTTGTAGGCCATTATTCCACTTGATCAAGGGTTTGCTGACCTGTGCTCCTTTGCTGCGGTGTGACCACTGTTCGAGTGCTTTTCTTCCCCATATATTAAAAATCCGGCAGTCCAGTATGTCGTCAGGCTCGACGATGTGGCTATCTACTTGGTAGTAGGACTTCGCCTAAACAGTGACATTTTTTAGTAAAGCCTGCTGGCTACCACTGTGCTGCTCCAGGTTTCTTCAATACCCAGGAACCACGTATTTTGCAGCGGACTCTAACGACTCAACCGAAGCAAAGTCGCCAACGAAACAACTGGTGGAAAACAATAAATAATAATTAATTAGAGCCCTGCGGCGTTCCGCGAGCTCACTCGCGATGTAGCTAACGGCTACACCAACTTTGTCGATTACGCAACTTCTGCTAATAGATGAACTTCGCTTAAATAGATGTTTTGGTCATCAATTTGCGTTTGAGCAGCGATTAAGTGTTAAAGAGAAAGTTTTGCGGTTTTGTTACGCGAATTTATTACATAACTTTCCAGAAAAATGGATGGAAACAAGCTTGTGTAGTCTGTACAGGAAAATACGAGCAGTAATAATAAATTGCGCTGGATTCTCAGCTTAACCTTCGTTATATAATACTTGTTTTAATGTCGAGCGTGGAAATTAAGTGGTTAAGGCTTGACATTTTTGGTCATCCGGGTAAGTTGGGTTACCCGAGAGAACTTGAGCACCCAAAAATCCGTAGCGACTTTTATCACGACACCTCTAAAAACAATGACTAACAGGTCTAAATATGACTTATAGCCATTGTCCCACTCCTCATACAATTATTAACAAATTGACCAAATAATGTTCTCAACATCGCTAATTAAACGCACCTTCGTAGGCCCTATTTCAGGCTTATTCTGTGTCGGTCACAGTTGCCATGGACGGCAGCGGTAGGGTGAAGCTACATGTTTGTTTCCTACTTTAATTACATTAAACAGCTGCTGTAGTTGATTATAGCTGACAGAAATAGCGTTTGATCCCAATATTATTTTTCTGTTAGGACTTCGATATGGATTTCAAGACGCACGTATACGAAATTAGTTATAAATTCAGCTAAAATATTTTTGGTTTATCGCTGATAAGGTAGCTCAAGTCTTTCAAATTGTGTTCGAATTTAAATGTCGTAAATTTCAGCAAATTCGATGCTTGACAACCGCGAAAAATTTTTCCTTCGATAATTATTATGTCATCTTTCATAAAAAAAAAATATTTATTATTAAGGATCTGTCTTATAAAGAAGTAATTTTACTCTCTCCAATATTAAATGTATTCATGTTTTGCTATACGTTATTCAATATAAAGAAATCGCATAATTCTCTGTAGGTTCTGGTAGTTCAATATTATTGTGTAAAATTGATACCTAAACAATCAAACAATTAAACTTCGTTGTTAACGTATTTGAGATAATCTGAAAAACTTAAAACTATAGTATTGTCAGCTGCAAATGCCTCGGCGTATTAAACATATAAATTATGTCAATATAAAGCAAACTATAATAAAAAACAATATTTCCAAAACAATTCTCAGTAGACTGCGTTAAGGAGACACGCCAGTTTTATTAAAGCATTTAATATAAAAGCGACGAGTATACTGTAAAGAAATATAAGAACAGCGTCGCTTGACAAGAGATATTGCACGACACATAAGGGCACTTGGCCTGTAGGAAAGACGGTCTATATCCGAGTTTTATAACTTTGAACTTGTGGACATATGGTAATTGGAGTTTTATTGCAGATATAACTTAATAATGTTACTGAAAATATCTTTGACGTGTTGAATGCTGAAGGATTAGGGCAAACATTCTATTAAGGCGGGTGTTCCACTGTCGGCGACTTGGCGAGTAAAGCTCGGCTATTTTCTCGCTTGAGATATAATTTGACCTATCGAAGAATACAAGTAAGTATTGTGTTTAATCGAGAAAAAACGTTTTATTCCCTTTTCCTAAGTTCACATTACACATTGATTTCCCAGACTAGAATTTAGTATATCAGAGAAAGAGCAATATTTTTCATTTATGTCAATCTCAATATGACGTCAAAGAACATGTCCCGGGCTGTAAGCTGTAAGGTAGAACAAAGCGACGTAGATACCTATTATAAGAAGCGAAGCAACGGCAGCGCGCCGACGAAGCGACGTTGACATACGTTGACATAATTTGTCGCTGGAGTAAATTTTACTAAAGCTACCTGAGACATGATATCGCTGAAGAAAATATTAATTACGCTGTCATCGGAAACAATCCTTCATTGCCATCCGCTATAGGGACCTAAGTTGGTACCTAGGTAGCTCATCAGGCACGGATTAATTTAGATATTGCATTTACTTAAGATTTTTAACGATTAGTGGGTAGATAGAGAGCTATATGAGTTCGGCTTACTTCGTTACTTAGATGTTGCGCAGTTAAAGTTCTCGCAGCATACACAATGTTTTTCAGTAGCAGATGATAACATCTCATTGTGCCTCGTGTGGATTTCAAGCCATGTGATTGGTGAATCGCGTACAGCACCGTTCCGCTCTGCCTCAGTGGAACCGCACCCTAAAGCTTGCATAGCATAATTATATAAATCTAGCCGTTTTATCTGTTTTGGTGGTTAGTATTCACCATCGCTCAAGGGCATAAGCTACACCAAAGGCATAAAACTTCGCTAAACCTAAACAAAACATTCTACTACTTACTACCGAATATGTCAATAAACGCTAGGTCGAACATTCACAAAATAACATCAAACATATTTTAGCGTTATTTACGATTTTCCTATACCTACCTACGCGTCATAAAAGAAACGCGATGAAAACAGGTAATGAAAGAAAATCAGTGTAACGAGAAATATTACGGCGCATAAAGAACAATGTACGTCTCAGTGAGAGACGGGCGACATCCCATCGTGTCCCGAGATATTGTATTTTACTGACACCCTTGTGTTTATCAATGCCTATACAATAATAAGCTTATTACACCTTCCTAAATTTAGTCATCTAAATCAGGTGGGCTACTACGAAATCCGAACTACGAACAACGTACGAAGTTCGATTTCGAAACTTCACACGTTAGTCGTTTCGGAACATTTCCTATGAAAATTGTATTGTATGAAACTGACGTGTGACGTTTCGAAATCGAACTTCGTACGTTGTTCGTAGCTAGGATTTCGTAGTAGCCCTCCTGATTTAGATGACTAAATTTAGGAAAGTGTAATAAGCCATAACACATAAGAAAAATCTTCCTTTGTTTAATTTTGAAGACTCGTGTAATGTTCGAGTACCTACCTAATATATCGTTAGTATAAAATGCTAATTTAATATAATATACCTAATTATGTTTACTGTTAAATGTGTTAATTTAATTAAATTTCTTATTATGAGTGAGCGTGACATTAGTTGTGAGTGTCCAGGTAATTCTAGTATGGGGTTATGAGTAAGTAGGTATATAGCATTACAAAAATACGCGAAAGAAAATACCTACCTACAGATTTTATGTGAATCAAAATCTCTTCAAACACCTATATTTTTCTAAGATAAAACCTTACTCAAGATAACATTAGGTACTGTTAATGTTTGCGAAACGAAATGTTATTCTGCCGCAATATCTATAATGGCTCTCAGTCACTGTTCAATGCCTCTCAATATTGAATATCATTACAATGATAACAATTGACACACAAAGCTCCCGCCTTGAGCGATACATGCAAATGAGAATTCCTTCTATAACTAGCTTCAAATACGAACATTCAATATTGCCATAAAATACAGCGCCGTGTGAGAAATTATATTAACCGTATCAGATATATTTGAATTAAACTAAATAATAATGTACTTATAAGTTCAGTTATAGAAAATACCTATTACCTTTATAAATTGGTATTCGTCCCTTCATGAAGCCGTAAGGTCATCGACTTACAATAATATTTAAATGAACTTAAATTTAAAAAAATAGTTCTTTAGTAGGTATACTATTTAAAAGTGGTTTGAACGAAGAATCCTACTTGTAATAGATATTAAAACTTAATTATTACTTGCTGTTGAAGGCAAACATGGTAAAGAAACTTGCACCTCTGAAAGTTTTTCGTAATATTTAAAAAGGCATGTGAAATCCGACAATGCGCAATTAGCTAGCGTGGTGAACTATGGCCATCACACCTCAGATTGCGTGGAAGATTCCATACGGATTGCAATGAAAATGATGACATGATGACTTATTACCAGAGGTTTTAACGCAAAGATTTAGAAAGGACCAATAGATAATCGTAGTAGAATGGGTTACAAAAAATAAATATTATTTTCTTTCTTTTTTGAATAAATAAAACTATCACTAAGGTGTAGACGTTACAAAGACCCATACAAATACTCTAGCAAGCATCAACCACTATAATAGCAACAGTTGAAGCCGCCTTTTCCGAAGCACTTTGAACGGCGACGTCGCGAAGAGCGATCTTTTGCGTTAGGACGTGAGACGGACACATGAATACAGAGTTCTCACTTAACCAAGGCGAATGCCCATCGCCTTTGTTTCGGCAACTTAAGGCAACTTTGTTCCTGTTCAAATGGCTCATAAATATAAAACTGGAGAGGAATACTGTGGGAAATAAAGTTTAATTCTAAGTATAAAGGTTTCAAAACAGAACGCTCCGAGTTTCGAATTGTTCGGAACCAATATCTAAACTTTATTATCTCAACAATTCCTAGGATTTGCTCAAAGTAAAATTTAATTAATTTATCAAACTTGTTAAACGTGGTTCGTAAGCGTTTTTTCACAGAAGATTAAGGAGATAAACACGATTATTAAATTCATGCTTAGGTACATTGTATCTTGAATGGTAAAATTTCCAACCAAAATATTAGGTACCTACGTTTATTAAGTAGTTATCAGAGGACAGGTGCCACCATAGCGCGTCAGCTTTTTACGAAATAGCCAATCCACACACGGCAGAAACCAACGAATAATGTACCTACATAATAAAAATTTGATGTTAAAATACATATCAGTTCATGACTTGATCAGCTCTTGACTTGGCCATACCGTGCTGACAAAGAAAATTAGTCACAGGATACATCTTCAAACCGAAATCTTTGAACGCCAAGTGACTTTAATATTCACAAACAAACCAGTAACGAAGTGAAAATCCAACGCGACCCGGACAAAGAGGAAGTCGGGGCGAGAGTGTCCCATGAAAATCTAATCTAAATAAACTCATAAATAGACAAAAGCGCTCGACGAATTTGGATGTATCCTGCCGCCCGGTATTACGAAAGTACCCGGTTTTCTCGGTATTACTAAACCGGGTGCGGCCCGCCCTGCATATAAACCGTCTTAAACAACTCCTCAGAATCCTTTTACACGCAGCCCCACATTCGGAGACATCATCAAATATACATTTTGGGATATTAAGTCTGCGAGGACAACGCACGGCGCGCCTACTCCACAAGTCGTTCGTGTCACTGGAACTGAGATGTCGGAAATACGTGTCGAAATCTCGAGAAGGCATATACGAGTATTAATTCATTTCATATATTACTGTGAAGGCCTATTTTGCTATTGAAGAGAAACCTCAAGACACTCGAACTCTTGCTTGAACGCTTGAGTGTCCTAAGTGTATTTTGCACGACTGTCCCCCTAATCAACAAGCGCATTATGGAAAAGCTTTGATATTCAGTACGTCTTTTACAGATGTCCTGCGTAGACTTCTAAGAGATTCTCATAATTATGTTTGCGAAATTTTATTTTGCAACAGCATATGATGAACTTAAGCGAATATGTCTGTGAAATCGTAAACATGTTCGTGAGCGGCTATATGTCAATTGTGAACTGTGACCCATATCTACGCGAACTTGTACCTCCGTCTCATGTAACTGAGTTTCAAAAAAGTTTAAACTAAGTGAACAAAAGTATGTAAAGTGATGTAAAGGTCTGAAATAGTCTTTTTAATTATTATAATGGTGCGATACAGGCTTAGGAACGACTACAATAAGACTTATAACATTTTTATATTTAAAAAATGTGTAGGAGAGCACTCATTTAGAACTAAGTTTTAACATACTTGACCTGACGGTTGGCACCTTATTGGCTACAATTAATAACACTATTAGACCAAAAAGCGCACATCTATGACTAGGCTAAGTAAATAGCGTAGGTACATTTATATTTTCGTCACGCAAAAATCTTACACTTTTCGTTTTCTAGCATCCATCCATACCATGCGACCAGCAACTTAATTCCAAAACAGTACTTATATACTCAAAAGTGATTCATGAACATTTTCCTGATTTTATAGAATGAGATTAAATGCTATAAAATCCAATATTTCGATAAACTCCAAGCCTTAATTGTATGTAAATTGGCCGATTCGCCACGCAAACGTTTCCTTTGTGGAGTGAACTAACCTACAAAGCTTTTCACAGCTCGAAATAGCTAAACCTAGTGGCGAGAGTAGCTCGGATTCCCCAGCGGCACGTGCCTAGTTCGTAAGAAATGGCTGTAGTTCGCTCCGAGGACAGCTGTGACCTATAAAGTCCACGCTTAGCCATTTGCAGACGAACATCCGATACACGAAATAGAACCTCATATTCTTTAACCTAGTTAAGTTAGTGCAGTCTTGGATTTATGTAATACCTACAGATTTTACTTCGGTACTAATACTCGCACTGTATACTCGTATGAATATATCGCATAGTTTATACTAGTATCATGGTAATTGCCGAGTGTATTAGTACCGATATACCGCTTGAAATACCGATTTACCGCCTGAAGTACCTACCAGCTTCAAGTGGTATATCGGTCAGACTAGGCACGGATGTATTATGTATTGTTCAATCACTTTGAGAATACAATGTACGTAGACGTAGATATTATATTAATATTACTAGCTTCCGCCCGCAGGCTTCGCCCGCGTGGAATTCGTTTACGTTACGTTTACGGTTACTTCATCCCCTATTTCATCCTTCTACTGTTTCATTCAGTTACCCATTGATAAATTTCGTTTAATTTCAAGCTAAAATACTGCGTTCTCTGCTCTTTCTACATCCATGATCAACGTTTATCCCTGGCGCTGCGGGTCGGCATTAATGATGCAAATGAGCGGAGACGGACGCCGTAATCGAATCTACACTCCGGTGTCTTGTTCGGGAGATGGATCTGAGGGCTTTTTGTAATTATTGGGACTTCACGTTCACTAGCGACTAGCGAGCCGCCCTCGCATCGCTACGGTTAACTTTTAATTAGAAATGTCGTAGCTGAAATATTGCTATGTAGGTTGTACTTGTTTCTTTCAGGTTATACCTATAGATGTGTATTAACATCATTTTCATCAGTTCAGGAAAATATTGTACTTCTATGAGTTACAACGATATTCATCTTAAAAAATTATATGATATTCATCTAAAATAAATAAAAAAAACACAGGGAATTATAGTTTGGAGCTATGGCTATGTAGCGTTTTTTATTAGTACGTATTAGTGATTGTAAAATGCTGTCACAGCATTTACTTGCTATCGACAAACCTATTGTTAAATAATTATATTATTAAGTATCCAAATAATGATATTGACAGACATAGATCTACGCAAACAAAGTTACGGGTGTTGGCAGGACTCGTCAAAACACGACCATTTACAATAATGTATTCAAATCGCAGAAACGTCAAACGAGCTAAGTTACGAGCTTTCTTCGCAACGTTTATAAAACGATTTATCAGAAACAAATAAAAAAGCGGATATTGAAGAATGGCAAGTCAAACATAACTGGGTCAATGCGGGTTTGTGTTTCGGAGAAACTTCGCTAAGCGCACCTTTTTCTTCCGTTATACTTTCTGATTGTCAAACGTTTGTGTTACTAGTCTAGGGAGGCCCTTAAAGTATATTTATGTACGATCCCTTGAACATTAGGTACAACTGTTCACATGTGTACCGGTTCCTGTAACTTTTCTAGTCCCTGCTTAATGATGAACTTCTGTCTATGAACTTACATTTGTTAGTTACAGTTATGTCGACCCTTGCACAAAACTTAATTTCTTCCTCTTGGCATTAATGTTGCCGCTGGTTTACTATTGTGAATACCTAGGAAGATACTTAAGACTTCTTTATATCGAGGTCTACGACGTTTCACACTTATCTTTACGTATGCTACAGTAAAAATAAACGGTACTTTGTAAATACAACAGGTGTCGACTATTTTAGTAGACTACGATTCATATAACATAGTAATAACATATTTTAGCTTTATGTAGTACAACAGAGACATCAATTACACGTGACAATAAAACAACAAAAAAGATTTTAGCTCGATGGTAATGAATGCGCGCGTGCGGAGGCACTTTAAACATCGTTTAAGCAGCTACAATGAATTCAATTAGCTACGCAAACAAGGGTCTTATTGTGAAATCCCTTATGTGTTCTAAATGTTGTTTACTCACCTCCCACTGCCGCAATGCCGGCCCTGGGCCCTGCTGATTAAAACGTGTCTGCGCGGCGCCGCGGCGTGTACGCATGCCTTTTTGTATACGATTGCCCAGAAAAAAACATACTTTACATACTAATTAATACTTTTATGTTGCGACTTTATTAGTATGTAAAATGCTCATTCATTCTAATGTTGCAAAGTATGTAATGACATTCCAGTGAAAATAAAAATCTACTTGAAATCAGCCTGCAGTATTACATTATCCAGGTCGAATATGACATTCTGCATTTTTACATTATCAAGTGTTTGTATTTTGTTTGTTAACAATAATTTTACAATATACAAAAATGCTACCTATAGCAGTTGATTTAAAAACTTTACCAACAACAAGATCAATGATAACGAGGAATTGAAACATCTGTTGAAAGATTTCCCATTAAGGACAGCTTTAAATTCAATGATATCTTCTAAATGGATGCTATTACTTCCAGAACGTCCACGAAGGAAGCACGAGCGAAAGTTAGCGAAATCTTAGACACGAAAACCCCATAAATTACTCAACAGAACTGCTCGTAATAAATCTGGGGAGTTTTGAAAATTCCCGGAGTATTCGTATATAACATCGCGTGTTTGTGTTTGACCGAGTTTCACCGCTGCTCGCGAAGATTTAGCGTATATTATGGAATATTCCGGCCCGGGAGTTTTATTGGTATTTGTTGTATTTGCACGTGAAAGAGGCTTAGCTACGCTTCGGGCCGTTGTCGGAAATTATCCATAACACCTCGGTTAACAAATCAACTAATCATGTTGGGTTTAAAATTGTTTCATAACTTTTCGTATATTTTTATTGCAGAGAGAAGTAACCTGCAAATTAAAATAATGTTTAAAGTGGTAGGTACTATTCATGCTCATTTCAAACTCTCTTTCTCTTTTGAACTATATTGGCACACGTGTTTGAAATACTTTCTGATTATTATTTTCCAGTAAATTATTATAAAAAACTATTGATAACAACCGTTATGATTGCCCGTAGAGCTTTAAAAGTGACACAGAAATAGTTTATATTCATGAGTTATATTATACAGTAGGTACCAAACTAATAGACTAGCCGCACCCTCGTAACATTTGTCATTAATCAGAATCCTGACAATAATTTAGTGTGTACGGGCCGTATTTTCCCACTGATGAGTATTAGTAGCAAGTCTTTGGGCAACATTACGGTCACAGGTTGAGCTATATAACTCACGGACGTCAACGCGTGCCGAGCTATCATTTACCGCTGTCGACACCACGTACCACGTGACGTCGTGACGACGTGACGACATGACGACGTGACGACGCGACGACGTGACGACGACGCGACGACGTGCCGGCATGACACAGCCCGCACCTGCGACGTTGTGCTCGCAATACGGCATTGTGGGGAATGTGCCACTTGACCCTGATCAACGTACAATCAGTAGCGACAGGTTAATTTTGCTTTGCGAAATCACTGCACTTAACCCTTCATAAAGAACGTAACACGTATTCGAGAAATGACTGTGGTCTGCGTTTAACGTTATCCAATAGACCGTATTGACCGTTTCTCTCCTGAACAAAAGGATTTTCTGACATGCTGCTCCTTGTTTCTATCTGAATAAGTACATGTGAACACAATCCAGAGTATGCAAGAATGAGCTTTTCAAAAGTTACTTATTTATTAGACCGATCATGTGATTTAGTACCTAGTCTACTATTAAAGAAATACCTATTGCATTACAAAATAATACCACCTCGCTTCGTTTCTTAAAACAAATTCGTTACAAATTACAAATCGTTGTTTACCACATAAATTTTATTCATAAATAAATACCTAACTAGATACTCACATACCTACAACCTACAAAATACGGTTTATTCATCTGCCAACTAGTTTAATTAAAAGCAACCAATGTCATAACAGAACTTTTATGGAAACCCTTATCTCTTATCCGAGAAGATCAATTTAACGGGAGCCTCACATAACGGTGTCCTTCATGTAAGGTAATGACCAATAAAGCTATAAATATACCATGTTTCGACTTTATCTCTTTAGCTTTATCATAAATAACATAGATATACAGGTGACAAACAAAAGGTTTTTAGTTTTAACCCCTGAAACGATAAAATAGTCTTCTTGCGTTAATTATCATTGTCAATAACTTATACAGTTTTACCTACAATTTGTGATTTAGATAAAACTAAAATTATAAGCACCTAAATCTATACTATTAATATAACGCTGATGAGTTTGTTTGTTTGTTTGTTTCAACGGGTTAATCTCTTAAACTACTAGCTCACATTGAAAAATCCTTTTTGTGCAGGACAGTCCATTTATCGAGAAAGGGTTTAGGCCACATAACATGAATGAATGAATTTGTTGCAACAATGGTTTAACATTTAATATTTTCACATAAACAACTAAACTACTGTAGCGAAGCGAGATCCTTATGAATAAAACAATCGTTCGCGCTTCTAGTCCGATCTTAACTTTTTAAAACTTTAATTAAGACAATTGTATAGTTGCTCTGGGTTGAATACAAAACGCATTGCCTGCAGAAGCCATAGCGTCTAAAACTAACTCCGCGCCTTACCATCTTGTTCGCCCAAGAAAACCTAGTTTGTCTGTTCCAAAATTTTCCAACAGCAAAATATATTTCTCACCGGAATTCAAATTTCTTCTCCAGCATTCTTAACCGCGCTGCTTCAACGTACACTTTTCTCAACAATATCTTTATTATATCCGTGGAATATCTCGTTCCAGTGAAGTGAGTTGGAGAAGCGAGCTCTCTGAGTAATGCGGGAATGTGCACTGCTTGACCCTGTTTCCTGGGTGCATAATATTCATAAAGGAATGTTTTGTTTAGTTAAAAACTACCACGATAATATTATATGTTGTCTTTACTAGGAAAATCCTCATTCATATAAATGAAATATGTGTCAGGCAATACAAGGATAAACTTTTTATTTAAATAGGTATTACTTTCTATTTTTTATTTATTATTTTTCACAGAATGGAAGGTTTTCGAGCTAGTTGAATTTGTAGGTCCTCCTCTTATCTTCTCTACGGACTTGAAATTTAACATTAGTTCTCTTATCAATTCATTTTATGACAGGCATAACTAGATACTACGCTACCGATTGCCTCCAGACATGGAAACTCTCTTGTGAATTGAGGATAATCTATTTGTAGTGATTGTAAAGTACTTATCATACATCCCGCACAGTAATTTATTTCGCTAGTACACCCGGCCGCCCGCAGCGCGACCACACCTCACTGCTACCAAATCATTGACAACATCTCAGAAGTAGTCAAGTCTCCAAGTTTTCCGTTCGACATGTTGACAACTTAATAACGAATTCCACTTCACGTGTGTATTAATTTTGCCCCAACTTTCTTTCTCCAGATATCTCTCCGTGTGTATTTTGGAAGAGTTTTGCGAAGTTACTTGTTAGACGTCTCAAGAAGTATTTGCCAAGGGATGATTAAAGCTGATTTGATGAAACACAATTTTCGATTTTTTGTTTAATCCAATCTTCCGTGGAATAAGTTTCCATAAAAGGTGTAAGAAGAGTTTTCCCTCAGGGCCGGCGTTGCACTAGTAACTCCCCTAGTGTTTGTAGGCTACTATGACCACTTTCCATCAGGTTGCTCGATTGCTCGTCTAACTTGACGTCAGAAAAAATCGACATTGACCATGTCATGTTCCTTTGTGAAATTACGTGTAATAAATGTTTTAACGAAGACTGAAATCATAAAAAATGATTGTCTCAGTCAGCTGTAAAGTCCATTTATGTGAACAAGGAAACAAATTCCTTCGATACAAAACTACGTGACCGCATAACCGTGAAACTCTGTCTACGTGTTTGGCACTTGTTTCCGTCAAGCTAGACCATTGCAGCTGAAACCATGTTGTATTTTCTGGTGATTCACAGGACAGTCAGCCTAATGGTTCTGAGAATAAGGTGCATGTAAGCGCACGTAAGTTCCAAAATGTGGCTTCGTCGGAAAATCAGGACGGATTTGGGAGTGGTATTGTCCTGCAATTGTTCCGTGCACCGCTGCGCGTTCCGTTCCGTCCAACACAATCTGTACGGATTTGGAAAAGACAGCGTGTTCTGTGAGACGATACTGGTAAAGTTTATCGTGAAACAGATTTTCGTCGGCGGGAATTGTTAAGAAATTTGAATTTTCGATTCGTTCCTTTTTGGTGCCATAAAGGCACGCTACAACTATTTACGAAACTGTTATGTATTTTTTTAGCATAACATGCAGATTTTTTTAAAATAAAAAGGGCAGAGTGGGAGAACACGTTTATTTTCTTTTATTTCTTAAAAAAATTACATGTAAATCTTCAAGACAGAGTTCCATTTGAGAAGTAATACGATGGACGTGACAAGCGTTATTTTAAATTTTTAGACTTCAATTTAGATTTTTTATAATTACAAATTGTTTGACCTCTACATTCAAAATTCGTTTATTCACCAATATTCGATATAAATATTCGATAAATTTGGACAAAATACAACAACACTCATTATAAGTAACAAACAATCTCCGAGTTATTGTAAACGAAACGTTACCGACATTTCGATAGTACCCGCGCCGGTTGCACGAAGTATTCCTGAATCCTGCTATCTATTAATACGAGCACGTTGAATGACAGTTAACTGCGTTTGAATTTCCGAAGTCCCAGATAAATGGAGGCAGAGCAAGTGTAGGCCGTCAGTTTGGCAGCGCCGGCGGGGGCTTCGGAAAAATAGCGTGAGGAGCGCCCGGCGGCCGGCCCGCGCCCCCGCGCCCACGGCTCAGACGGAGCCCTACACTGCTGTGGCGGACAGCGAGCCAATGTCATGTAGCAAGGTACACAACTGCTTATGCATCAGTGAGCGTATGTTGTAGCAGTGAAAGTAAGAGGCAATTGGTTTGAACATTGCACTTGGGCTTATGACGATCCAAGAGGGTTCTGATAGGAATCCTACCACGAACCTCTGGTTTTCAAAAATCATTTTGTTGGTAATCTGTGGCGCTCTGCTAATCACTTGTTTTGGTGAAGTCACATTGTAACAGGAGACCACAGCCCATTGTGGCGATGAATGAATGAAGATGAAACTAGCTAACGCACTTTCTATAAACTCTAAAAACAAAAACTCTTATATAACTTTTGCTGCACCCACGGCGCATACGGTCGCGAGATCCAACTCGCCTATTCCCCGCGTTCTCTGTCAGCTTAACGCTCTTCTGGATGCATACCCTGAATGCGATTTGTTTGCGGATAAATGGCCGAAAATTTTGTCGGTATGTTTGCAGTTCTGCGAGCGAGAAGTATAGCTGTGATGTCTCTATAATTATTGTTACTGGTTTTTACCGTTTTAATTATAGTAAAAATAAATAAATAACTCCCATAGCATCAGTAGCATAGCCGGGAACACAATCGGGCAAGTTGTTGGTCATCCCAATCAGCAGTGTGTCTGTCCAGTCCGAACGGCCTGACAAGCGCGTTTCTCACCGCGTCAGTGCAGCTTCATAACATATTTCACACCACCTGCCTGCGAACGGCGTCTACAGTCCAGCCGAGAGCTGCCAGCTTATCTTTATAGCCCTTACAGCGCATTTATCTCGGTACGTTAGCAGAACGCCACGGAAAACCCTGTTTAATGTTTCCATGCCTTCAAATGCTGATTTTCTGTATGGAGTTAGATCTAACGACGTTTCAGTGTTTATGTTGTGGTCTTGTGGAATTGACAGTGTCGTAAAAGTTGTGAGGAATGCTTAACTATCACGGTGTAATTAAACTGTAAATCAAATAGCAAGCAAACTAAATATTATAATTATGTGCATCATAAAACAATTCTAATTAACGTTTTAATTAAATTCTAGGAATGATATTACGAAAAATTGTTAGCTAGGTACCTACTTCGTGTAACATTTGGTCTAAATTTTACGTCTTACGAACTTTCGTTGAATTGAATGCAACATTCAGTTTCACTACCTATACTTAGTTTGAGTTGAAATTTCAACTAGCTTCTAAACACGCGTTACGGTGTTTCCCGAGAATTTACGAGGCTGCAAAGCTTTTAATCTTGCAGCGCTTTTATGAACGTGCTGGGCTTCTGAAATCTCAGTCTACCTCGCCGCTCCTAAAAATACAGCTTACCTGGTTAGAAGTTTATTAACTGACGCTGCAAATGTATCTACAAAAACCACATGTTGTTTTTAAAAGAAACAATCTTTACTATGATAACTCTGCCAAATGTAACTTTAAAATAAATTCATTGTGTACAGAAAATTTAGGTAAACGTAAACCAACAAAACGCCAATGTTGGTGTGCCGAATCATTTAAGACGAATTTACGTTCCATTACCCTAGTTCCAAACCAACGTCCAATACAAATTATTATAATTTCTCCAACAAAGAACAAATGGTTGACATTCGCTGTGATTGGCTTCAATCAATTCTCAGGCGGAAATATTTGCCAGGGGGAGAGCGGGGCAAAAAATTAATGATGGAAAATCGGGGAAGATAAGGGAAAGTGATCAGTCTGCAGCCGCTGGGGAGATACGGGTATATTGATACCGCGTTGGGAAATAAGGACAAGGAAACGGTAGTAAACAGCACGAGATACATTCATGTACCCTTTTAGGGAAAATTAGTTCACGTATTTTGGTGAATTTTCGAGGCTTAATGTAAATACGTATATCACATAGGTTGCTCCGTTTCACAAATAATATGTACGAGCTCTTATTTTGTCATGGTCCAATTGACTCACTTAGATGTTTTTGACGTGATAACGTCGTATAAATTGGTTTGCCGGGTGGCACTTCAAGAAACTGTGTCACGCTCCGCTCACGTTATGCGCTTACAATGAGAGCGAGTGAGAGTCCCTAAGAGCGAGAGAGACAGACATAAAAAGTGAAAGGCACGCGTCCCTTCCTCCTTAACATTACTTATGGTAGCTACGGCGTACACACGTTGGCGTGTTTCAGAAAATGGTACAGCGCCATCTCTGGAGAAGTAGAGAAATCTTTTTTGTTACCTCACTTAGTTGTGACTAATGGTTAATGGTCTAACGGTTAGCAGCGCTAGATGGCGGATGGTGTTACAATGTTTTAAATATAATTCTTTGTATAAATAAATGTTTTAAATTGTTACTATTATTTCATCCTTCTTCCTACTATACGAATGAATATTCACATTAAAATTATTTTACCACTCAAAGTCGTTGTCACGTAAAACTTTCGCCCGTATACCGACTTTACAGGCAACCAATTTTTTTATAAAAAGGATATTTCATTAGACAGATTTCCTGCCTTGGTTTTTTATATCGCTGTCTATTCCAATTGGCGGTGTTTTTTTAACCGCCGACGATAAATATTGGTGTCACAAGTTTTATATGACTATTTATGTGTATTTCTACGTGCTATCTACGATATTGTTCCCCCTGTCCAATATGAATGGACTGAATTAGATGGGGTTTTAAAAAAGTCGTGACCGAGTGGATTCCTAGCTATAATTATTTATCTTTTCAGTCTTTTGAAGATCATCGTGTCATTGAAGTATTTTCTTAGTCTATAATTTCTTTTGTTTTCCGTTAGGATTATGCTTTATTTAATAACAACTAAGATCGGTTATCAAAATAACGCACGAATATTTAACGCATCTCATCTTTGGGATAAAGCCTCATTTATTCATTATTTTATCGAGGCCTTCCATTGTTTACTCGTCGTTCAGAAGTTCTGTCACTGTCCGGGCTGGAATTGGGTAATTTATTTAGGTATAAATATACCTCTGCAAAATTCATTTGATTTTTCTCCTTATTCCCAATATATAATTTTAATACTTGCAGAAAAATAATCATTTAAAAACTAAATATATGTTGCTGTAAGAACCCGAATCACGGTGAATCAAGATTCACTGATTTATCTTAAGATTCACCAACATGAGTTGGTAAATTGGTAGTTGAAGTGACGACTGTGGGGGAAGTTTTGAGTAGGTTTTATAAAAAAAAAACTATTTTAAATTAACCTACCTTGTAAAATGGCTTACTCTCATGGTACTCCGAAAATAGTTCTCAGTTTCCTCCGCGAAAAAAAATGATTTAAGAATCGACTCGCACTTGACTCCAAGGCAATTCAAATTCATTCTCAAAATACTCCGTCCCTTAATTTGTGAAAAATAAATAACCCATACATCCATTCTCAAACTACTCCGAATATTTACGAACGGTACAGTCAGAAGCAAGTGTCTTTGGCAAGTTTTAGCAAGTGGAAAATCTAAATAAAATCCAGTCATTTTGATTCATTATGTCTTATATTAGTATATAACATGTACGAATCATGTTAAAAACTTATAGGCCCCATACACGGTACGATATATCTGTACGATCCGTCGCATCAGACTGATCGAAACGACGGATCGATGGTGTATGTCAAGATCGTTAACGATTTACTTGATCGAAGACGATGTCGGAGATCGCAACAAAATTCATCCGATCATGAATATCGTAAACGATGAATCGAACGTGTATGGCTGTGTTTCGATCAACGATTCGATCTTGTCTCAGTCTAGGGTTGCCAACCATACTTTATTATAAAGTACCTATCCTACGTTATTTTTAGTAATTATACTTTATACTTTTGCATACAAATAAAGCATGTGAAAATACTTTATTTTCAATCTTTCTTTGATCAGCCTAGCACCTTCTGCTGCCGCCCATTGTCATGTGACTGTGACTGACTTAGAACAAACTCAAATCATTGACTCAAATAGGCACAGGCTCATTATGAATAGGTTAAATATTTAACGGTCCTTATTATAAATTAAAACAGATGATGGTAACGATTTATAATTACTGAACGAAATGTTAGATGTCATATCAGATGTGAATGTGACAGTGCCAGATGACATAATTGCACTATCGACGAAATTCTATGAAAATTATCCGTTGTTTTGTTTATAATTGAAGAATCCACGATAAATATAATAGTAACTACCTATATAACATTATAGCAATGCGGTGATAGCCTAGTAATTAAGAATTCCGCCTTCTATTCGGAGGTTCCGGGTTCGAATCCCAGGGCACGCACCTCTGACTTTTCGGAGTTATGTGCGGTTTAAGCATTTAAATGTCAATTGCTACAAACGGTGAAGGAAACCATCGTGTGAGGAAACCTGCATGCCGGAGAGTTCGCAATACTCAAAGGTGTGTGAAGACCGTCAATCCGCACTTGGCCACTTTCGGTTTGATTAATTTGTAGTTACGAAATTTTTACACCTAGATGGGTTGAATTGAGCGCCATCTGTCGAGTAGTTTTCGATTTATCTCTGGTTTTCGATGTTGAAGTCGGCTATTTTTTTGTAAAAAGGATTAATATGAATTATTAAGACAATAAAAACAAAAAATTTGATAAATACTTTTTTTGACGTGACAACGTCTTATAAATTGGTTTGCCGGGTGACACTTCAAGAAACTGCGTTACGCTCCGCTCACGTTATGCGCTCACAATGAGAGCGAGTGAGAGGCACGCGTCCCTTCCACTCGGGCATGGTTAGCCCGCCTAAGAGCGAGAGAGACAGACATAAAAAGCACAATCGGCCTTTGCGTTCGGCAGCTTGATTACTTTGGAGGTAGATATTTTGGTAATGTATCCAATTATTACTTTGTTATTGACTTCTGGGACTATTTATAAATTTTAAATGTTACCTTTTTATAAATGTTTCCTGTATTCCTTCTTTATTTTGACGTGACAACGTCTTATAAATTGGTTTGCCGGGAGACACTTCAAGAAACTGCGTTACGCTCCGCTCACGTTATGCGCTCACAATGAGAGCGAGTGAGAGGCACGCGTCCCTTCCACTCGGGCATGGTTAGCCCGCCTAAGAGCGAGAGAGACAGACATAAAAAGCACAATCGGCCTTTGCGTTCGGCAGCTTGATTACTTTGGAGGTAGATATTTTGGTAATGTATCCAATTATTACTTTGTTATTGACTTCTGGGACTATTTATAAATTTTAAATGTTACCTTTTTATAAATGTTTCCTGTATTCCTTCTTTATTTTTTTATTGATAAATTTCTGTAACTTTAAATACGATTTCATGACGTTTGTTTACTTTGATGATATTATTTGTCAATCATTCCATCAGTATTTTCTTAAGACGTTGTCACGTTCAACTATCGTCAGTAAACCGACTTTACAGACAACCAGTTTTTTTCTTCCAAATACTTTATTTTTTCCCATTCAATCAATTGTACACGTTTTTTCTTGTCAAAAAAGTTGGCAACCCTATCTCAGTCTGACGATTTTCAATTTTATGCGGCCCGTATTTAATTATTTGAACACGTCCTTATCTTTCAGCTTCAAAAAAGTAAACGATCGATCGTTACGACCAATCGTTTCGTGTATGGGCGACATTTTTGTTGCGATCGATCGTTACGATCTTCATCAGATCGATCGTTCAGACGAATCGTATCGTGTGTGGGCCACTTAAGAGCTGCGGTACACGATAGACGTGGCGAGTACAGTCAGCGACGCGTACACAATTCCGTTAGCAGTAGGCTGAAAAACACTCTTGGAACGGAAGATGGGCGCAAGATTAATTGTGACGTCAGAGCGCCGGAAACCGGGTGGGGACGCGAGCGGACTTCCGGCCACCGCTGCCAGGGAGACATAATGTACTCTGTGGATTTATAAAGAGATTTTATAATCTGTATCGTCGGCCCTTCGGCATGCGGGCGGGGATCAATAAGCCTTTGGTAGATTAGGAAAGTTAATTATGGATGACTTGATCGGTACGCTCTGCTTCCCACGTGAAAAATTACAGCAATGGAAGTTGTTAATTTAATTTTATATGATTATGTTTTGTGTTGGTGGTTTTCTCTTTCTCGTAAAACAACGTGTTTGTTTGTTTTCTGGGTTGGTAATGACTCTGAATAATGGATTCCAAGTTCGGATTCAAGCCAAAGCTGCTAACGCCAGCGTCGCACTGAGTGAGCTTGTAGAGATTTTATATTTGGAATTTGCAAACATTTATCGAATGAAACGAAATACCCACACAAGTTATAGAAAAGATATACACTCTTAGAATACTTATAGTACCTATAGAAGGACAGTAGTCATACAAGTCAAGTACGGTCTAAAATGAAGCACTAACCGAGTGTTGCGCCAAATCGTGTGAAGCCGGCCATACTATGAAATATTGAAAGCTAATCTGTGAAAAGTGATGTTATTACATTTCTTTTGCTTTTCGTGACAAAATTTAACATTTCGTCATAATTATTTTGTTCGCGAGACACGTTTGGCGCGCATTGACATTGAATACTACGGTGACGGAGCGAAACGGCGGGAACGGTGTTTGGAGCTTGGTTCCAAATGAAGGTACTACAAAATGGCCGCGCTGACTCGGTTTCTATACTTTAATTATTCTAAGTAGGTATACACTACAATTCCTTGTGACGTGTGCACAAAGACAAGAGCCCTCACACCTAGACCAAGTTCGAAAACTTAAACTCATCATCCAAATTTTGCCCAGGTCCTTAGGCCTCTACAAACAGCATTCCAGCATTTGTAGATAATTCATTATTCCGTACAAAATTTCAAACTAATCTCGTATACCCCCGCCATATATCCCCTACGATTTAAAAGCGATCCCTTTCTTAAATTCATCAGCAAGTTCCCAAACAACTTGAGAGTTTCGAGCGAGGTCTGATAGATGACTTTCCAAACGGTACATAATTATCTTCTATTTGCCGATGTACCAACAAAACTCATAAAAGCGGCTACGTGCTCTCTACTTTAAAATTACAAACAGTCGGCTAAGTTTTAGAACTCATCCCTGAGCGCGAGGGAGTCGGGATCCTATGTTGTCCTAGTAACGGCTGGAAGGGACTTACGTGGAGTTTTGTAAGACATACAATTTTTCAAATAAGTACTATAAAGCTAAAGAATTTCTTAGATTGTTTGTTTGAAAGTGTTAATCGTAGGAACTAATGGTTCGAATTGAAAGAAAACTTTATGTTTAGGCAGGCAATTTATAGAGAAAGGCTTTGTAACTATAGGTACCTAATATAAAAGCGGAGCATTACCACGATGTTGCTGATGCAAAAAATTACCAAATACCAAACTAAATTATCAAATTTTACGTTACAAGTTAATCTTGACAACAAAAATCCCACCTGACCTGACGAAATGTAAGATGGTGAACGCAATCAATGTTTTTAAAACACCCACATTGACCCACGCGCGCTTTCATTATGTAAATTTCTTCTGTACGCCTCAACGAAGAAATTAAAAACGGGTAAAATTATGTCATATTCAGGACACAACTGAATCTGTGTTCGGCTTCGTACTTCACACTCATGTGGATGAAGTTTGTGAGGAGGGAGACAAAAGACGGGCGTGTTCATACACGCCGGTTACATATTAACATAAACAGCCGCTTCTACATTTCTACAGTTCTAATCCGGTCCAGCAGGGCACCAACGGGCTCTGAACAAGACTTCGTTTTCATCGAAGATTTTCCTTCCAGATTTAAAACATTTACTTTTCCATGGATTTTTAAGATCCCTGTTACAAACCTAGGAATTAATCTCGCATTGGTACGGAAACCTATGCTTTAGTCTTTTTAGGGCACGGTTCTGCTGTAGTTGGTCGGGTCTTACTTAGATTTTAGTTTTTATAAAATTAATATTTAAATTACACTACTCTAAATAACAAAATTTATGTAGCAACCTGTTAATACTAGTTATACCTACGTAGATTAAACCAGAGGAGTCGTTTTCAGACGGCTTAAAAACGCAATATCTTTATGAAAGGACGGATTTCTTCAGTTACTCGGCGCTGACGGCGGCTTATCCGCTAAGCCCTCGACACCAGACTGCCTGTATTTACTGCCAACTGGACCGACTTCATGTATTCCTGTTTCTGAGGTGAATGATATTAAATCAAATGTAGGTCGGAGGCTTTTTGGTAGTTTTCTCTTGAGTACGGAAATGAAATATAATATTCGAAATATTCGTTGCTTGTTTAAATTTTAATTTCAATAATTTTATCCATGTCTACAACGACAGTGATGTGTTGCTTAATTTATTTCTTTTCAATAACGTTGCCAACTTTTTCTTCCCTAAAGTTCCAATCATTCCGCTCAAAATTTGTTTCGGGTTTTTTACTTCTTAATTTTTTCTCACTTCCATGAAATAAGTCATTCACTTTTTTATTCTATAAATTTTAATCCACCTTTCGTTCTATAAACGCTGCATACATAACCATAACTCACATAACTACGAGTTCGTAACATACATGTTATAAATTGTAAATCCCTCCATTTTTATTAGCCCCGGAACACATAAAAGCCGCGTTCTCCGCAACAAACCTCAAGGATATAGCAGCTCGTACAAATTCGAATACTTTTCGTATAACAATTCCATCGGCGGCGACCACCGCAGCGAGAGCTCAAATTATTCTTTAATGTTACAATAAACATGAGCGAAGGTATTTTAAAGGCGAACTTTCCCGAACTAGTATAAAAGTGCGCGGTAAATTGAAAAACATTCCATAAAAAGGAGATACCGGGAACCGCCGCGATTTCCATTTATATGGGCTAAGTTTGCTTGAACGCCGCACAAATAACTTAAACCTATAAGACAACTTGCTAATGCAGACATTACCTAAGTTGGGGACACTGCAATTGAAGGCGAATTGAATATAAATAAAAAGTGTTAGATCAACTGCGTAGAAGGATTCGACTTTCTTAATATTAAAGAGATATTTGGAGAACTTTTTCACTACCCTGCAAATAGCACCGGAACAGATTTAATTAAGTAGTTTTAGGATTAAAAACTAATGAGTTCGATTTCTTCAGCTAACCTTAGACTTCATAGTCAGTTCGTTAAAGTATTGTAGCTGTCTTAGTATTCGATCGTAGAAACACTAAGCTTGGGTTAGCCATTGCATCACCGCCACCACTGCCACCATCATTGCACGACCATCATTGCAGTTTTATAGCTGGTAGGTACAACCTCCTAACTTAATACTAAAATTAAGGAAAAATACCAACTAAAACCAAAGAATACATATACATACAAGTTATACAAGTTCCATAGGATTCGAAGAATCGAATAATCCAGGATAAATTCAGGTGTCAGTCAATTCTTTGTTTCATTTGTTTATAAGTGGGACCTACATTATTTAATGGCGACAACAAAACCTATCACGTAACGTATCTACCTCCGACGACAACGAGGAAGTTTAAATTGAACTTAACACTCCATCATCCAAATTAGTCCGAAGTAGATAAGGTAGGCTGTTAATTGAGTACTTAGTTGTGGGGTGACCGTAGCTGGGATTCAGTTTCGCTCTCTCCAGGATAGCTATGTATTGCTAATGTGTTTGAGTAGGTACGCACAAAACTAACAGAATGTATAATTGCAAAACAATCAAGTAAATTAAAATATAACTAATAAAATT
The DNA here is from genome assembly GCA_905404135.1 of Hesperia comma. Classification (NCBI taxonomy): domain Eukaryota; kingdom Metazoa; phylum Arthropoda; class Insecta; order Lepidoptera; family Hesperiidae; genus Hesperia; species Hesperia comma. The sequence goes on along the minus strand of FR990019.1, from coordinate 18,983,931 downwards.
ATAATGTTTTCGTAGCAATATCCAGTCTTTCTTTCCTTATTTCTTATACCACATTTCTCTTAGTAGGAGATTTTCTTCTTTTCTTCATTTTATTCTGTCTTTACCAGGAAATCTTGATTCAATTAAATAAATAAAAAAAGTATTTTTCAAGTTGTAAATGTAACTTATATATCAAATGAAAGGGCTTGTAGAGGCTTACTGACTTTATTCTCTTTCCTCCCTAATTAGCCCCTTCTTGATTCCTTCCAAAACAAAAAAGATGGATAATAGCATCAGCCTCTTTACTGTTCAACAACAAAGCACTTTACCTGACTACTTCCTTACCTAAAATTACTTTACCTCCTTACCTTACCTGAATTTACCTTACCTCCTTACCTTACCACTAACAGATCCGTACAGCTTATTGATTTTTCCTCGAAACGACATCGGAGAAGCCCGTTATCCGCAGAATTACATAAAGCAAGTGGCCAGTTGAGAAATTGCATCGCCGTCTACCGCTCCAAATACAATTTCGCTCCGACTCGCTCGGATAACTCATTGTAGTTACCTTTTGTGAAAGTTATTGGAATGATCTTCCATTATTGCTATACTTATAATAGTCCAGTGGCCCAGCCTGTTACAGTTGTAGACTAGCCATTGTATCGGCTAACAACTAATTGCTCCGAATAACATCTGACGCAGTATTGGACAGAACTAATATTTGTCGAAAAGTTGCAGTGCATTGCATTGTTCAAAAATGTTATCTTAAAATATTATCTAAGTACTAGCTGAAAGGCTCTTTAGCAATAATTTTGAGCCGCAATTCTTTCTAGTATTTTGAAATACTGTGCAAGACACATAGAATCTTCCATAAAATATATTGAAACTCGAACTTGAAATTGAATTTTTTTGTCTCAGTTAAACTTGAGTTCAGCAATGAAATAATCATTGAATCCACTAAGGAATCTTCTAAAATTGTGGAAATTTGTAACGTTCAAAATACGCCATATCCAACCGCCCCTTTTAACCTTTTCAATCCAGAAGTTACTTCATATTGTTGCTGTCGAAAAAGTTTGTTTTCATTTTAATTGTGCTACGTCACCAACCTTTAAACACCATTTTAGCATTCACCTTCAAATCTGGCAACAGGTCTTATCTATCCTATTCCTCAGCTATCTGTGCATTGCTATACTATTCCCGATCGAGTGTCACGTGTGCGAACAGTTCACGTAGGACACGCGAGATGGCGTGACACACGCTACTGGATAGGGATAGCTAGATACCTCGTGTCCCATCGCGCGATAGTGACTAAAGTACGCGCCTCCAACAAATGCGTATTTCGCGAACTTTTGTGCTCGAAGCGAAGGGCAATGTCACTACGATAATAGAGGAGGTACTTAGCTGTCACGGTTATACAATGTCAGGTTTTCATTACCGGGAATCACTTACTAAACTTAGTAAGGTTGGTTAACAAATGGTTCATGAGAACCATTTGAAACCAGGACTTGACTTATGTCATAAGTCATAAGTCAAGTCCTGGGTTCGATTTCCAGCGAGGTGGGAAATTAAAATGTTGAATTTAAACTCTTCTTGATCTGGGTGTGTGTTCTGCCGTTTTGTTTGCAATTTATTGAGGCTTATTTTCTTAAAATTAATGATTAGAGTGATACACAACAATACTAACTACCTAAAGCTCGGTCTCAACCGCGACATCTTACTTATTAACGGAACGTCCAACTCAAATTTCACGAAGGCATCTTCAATCACCCGGCCAACATCTACGGCACTGGATTCCTGCCGACTGCAATTCCCGAGTAGCCGGCTAGCTTCGCCCCTAGCCGCTCGCCGTAAATAACTGCTAGCCGAGCGTCGAATAACCGTCATCTCAATCTGTATTGCTGTTTGAGTTATTTCAGCAATATCGAAGTTCTTCAATACTGATCGGATCTGAATCTCAACGGTATTTAGAATGAGAAGCCAGAAATCATCTGCATTATTATTATCGAAGAAGCTACAAGTTTGGCTTTCAAGAGATGTCTAAACTGACCATAAATGTTTCGTGTCAAAGCGGGACATGCGGGATACCCACAGAAATATTATCAGGGACATCAGAATAGAACCCAAAAAAATTTTTTTTTTAAACTTTTGTCTGTTTGTCTGTAGTTTTGTACGAGTTAATCTCAAAAACGGCTTCATCGATTTAGGTGCGTTCACAAGTAATTGTGGTAAAGTTTTTTTTTTATTATGGAATTAAGATAGCAAACGAGCATGCAGCACCGCCTTCCGCTGCCGCCCATAACAACTGTGACCGACCCAGAACTAGACTCAATGAGTCTCGTTCTAATTCGATCACAGATGCGTTGCTATCCCTGAGGATTGAGATGGTCGCCTCTAAAAAGTGTAACCGGCTCGCCGGCTCCACACCTTCCTATCCGGAACACAATTGTTCTTAAAACAATTATTACACAGTAGGAATGGTACTAAGTACCGTAGCGTGCGGTGGTACTTCCCCGGGTGAGCTCTAGGCCCTACCACCTGAATGAAAGTGTTTGTTTTGTTTCAATCAGTCCAAAAATAAACAAAAATATGTCCGTTTAAAGAATCACGACTGACAAGTGACAGGTTTCCCAAAGGAAAACGAGGAACTAGAGAACAGAAAATTTAGTCTTACGATTGATGTACGAATCGCTCACATAGCGAATATTTCACTTAACGCCGTACACAAATTGATGAAAACGGCATAATATTTGAAGTTGACTAAAATGTGTCGACAAGCCATGACCTTAAAAATGAATTATAAGTATATTTTCCCCAGTACAAGTTAGACACTGGAAAATACCTCGAGGACACAGCAAATGATTAATTGTTCTCAAACTATTATTTACGGAGTACAGTAAGTCGGGGCAAAATGCGATTTATGCGCAAACTATGCCCGCGGGCGCCGCTTGATGACTTCCACTTCCGCTTCAGTAGTTCAAAAACTTCTAAGTAACAAGTTATGGGGCATAATGTATTGTCTTGCATCATACCATCAAACCATCAAACAACTAGATAATTCTCTCTTGTTCAGAGATCAGGTGGTTTAACCGCACTCGAGTAGTTCTTATTGGAAATTTGGAACAAGATTTCCCAGACTACTACAGACAACGTGATTGCAGAGCGTTAACCAATGCGTTAGTTAGGACTTAGGAGGTCCAACAGACTAAAATGCCACTTCCATAAACTTTTGTTTCTTAAAAATGACAATCTCTCAGTGCTTTTGTTCACTACATATTTTGTCTTGATTTTCTTGCCCATTTTGGTCTTTTCAATTTTTTTTGTCACCTTTGAATCACAGAACCATGTTTATTATATAAAAAAATCAGTGAAGTACCAGATGGACTTTCACTCGCACCACCCAGCGATATTAGTACTTACTAGAAGACTCCCTCGCTTCGCTTCGGGAATTTTGTTGCTCCGCTCCTATTGCTGATGATGAGCAGCATGATGTTATGTAGCCTAATAGCCTCCCGTGATAAATGGATTATTCAACACAAAAATAATGTTCAATTCGAACCAATAGTTTCTGAAATTAGAGCATCAAAGTGCAAACAAACAAACTTTAGCTTTATATTTTTCTTATGAAATTAAAATAGCAAACGAGCATGCAGCACCACCTTCCGCTGCCGCCCATAACAACTGTGACCGACCCAGAACTAGACTCAATGAGTCTCGTTCTAATTCGGTCACAGATGCGTTGCTACCCCTGAGGACTGAGATGGTTGCCTCTAAAAAAGTGTAACCGGCTCCACACCTTCCTATCCGGAACACAATTTATTGTTCTTAAAACAATTATTACACGGTAGGAATGGTACTAAGTACCGTGGCCCTACCACCTGTAAAACCTGTGTTTTGGTTTTAGTATAAAATAAAAGAGTATTTATACAGTATACAGAGTACCCTACTACTAGATATTAATTTTGCAACAGCAAAAAGCGCTCGGCGCTTATGAAATATGAAACTGCATCTATCTTATCTACACACCCGGTAATACGGTGGTAGAATTACAAAAAGTGTAACTTTCGAAAAGTGTATGAATAAACTGTATCGCTTTTGAATTTGACCTTATATAATCCACAAAATGTCTCAACAGCGTGATTCATAATTTCAGTGCAGTGCCATCTAGCATGCTTTGAATGAACTGTGTTTAAATGATAGTACCAATGACAGCTAGTCTTCCTGCTTTGATAAATGAACGATTGTAATTATAGATGGCGCAGTTATGTAATAATAACAGGCGATCTGAGTTTTTTTCTTAAGGTTCAAAAATATATATTATTATTGTACAGGGCCACAAACTTTCTGAAGAACTTTTATTTATACTTTGATTTTAACTAATGCAAATGTTATACTGTTGTCAGACAAAGACAAAGACAGTAACGCCCTCCTTACCGGGTCAGATAAGTTATAAGAGATATTACTGCCAAATTTTGGCGACAGAGTACAGCACTAGCATAAACAGTACACAAAATTTTTAACCAGTAGGAGACCTTACGGCCAAATTTTGACGCCAGAGTGCAGCACTAGCACATACACTGCCGAGTTCCGTCTGGACGAAAACGCCCAAAATGTCACTTTTTCATAGAAATTTGAACGTTTTGATCAAGTTACGGAACGCGGCTTATGATTTGTTTACTGTATGTGCCGATGGCGCCATCTACGCCGAGCTTTGCGTTAAATATTCCCTATTGAGTTAAGTTAAGCTGTGTTGCTAGTTTTTTGCAAATCATTAATAGTGATGTGCCTCGTTTAGATGTGTATCGTTTTTCAGAAATAATTACAAAAATGTTTCTTTAAATTCTTAGAATGTGGCGACAACCGTAATGTATTGTTATTGTTGTTAAATGTATGTTATTACGTATTCTGCAACAACAAATAAATAATTGTCGTATTTACTTAGTGTAATAAGTATGTAATTAAAATTAATAATTATATTTTTTTATCTGCGATGCTCCATAGTTACTATGATTGTTAATGAGACTATTATCATTTGCAGTCATAGCGACTATAGAAACACGTCATATTCTGTGAAAATTTCAAGTGTCTATCTATTTCCGTTCAAGAGATAGAGATAGAGAGAGCCCTTTGCATGTCAGACGGACAGACAGACAAACAGACGGACGGACAGACGGACAGACGGACAGATGGACAGACGGACAGACGGTCAGACGGTTAGACGGACAGACAGACAGACGGAGAGATGGACAGACAGACATCGGAGGCATATTAACAAGGTTCAGTTGTTACATTTTAGATACGGAACCCTAAAAACTTAAATTTTAAAGTTGACATTAAAAATATGCCCGAGTCTTAGCACATGTCTCCGACTTAATGGATGTATTATACTGAAGCCTTACTTCTGTCTCCAATCTGTTATTTACAGAAGTTCGTAAATCCTTGAACGCAATTAAGCGTCATCTCGACTCTGGCGTCGCGTCGCGTCGCGGCGGCACAGCGGGCGGCGTCGGCTGCGCTGCCAACGATCAGACATCGTTTGATTGTTATCAAACATTAATGGGTACTCTATCATATGCATTGGACACACACAAGTAGCAGAATCTATAAAATAGGCTCATGCGTCAATAGGTGCATTGAACCTGGAAACAAGGGTTTTAATCTACAAACCACATTTATTTTTAAGAAACTACAACGTGAACAGTAGAGCCAGGTAGAGTATGTAACGTATATATAGTCAAATTTCTAGTGAGTATGAATCACGTAGGTAATTAATTTCATATTTTATTACCTTAGTTTGATGTAAAGGACATGCGTGTGGATTGGAACGTTCTTCAGAAACGACGTCACATTTCTGGTTCGAGAATCAAACCTGGACGTATCGGTCAATTTTACAGGCGTGCTGACTTAATTAACATGTCTCGTGTTTACCACACTTGTACCTCTCCGAGACAGGTAAGTGGGCGGTGCTCACTATTGAGCTATTATTTACTGGAGCAAGTGGAAGCAAAATGCGATTTATGCACACACAGCGCTCCTGGCGTCGCCTGATGACTTGTGGCTGCTCCCGCTCCAGTAGTCTGCTCCGACGTTATGTATTGTCTTGCGTCACGGAATCTTGAGTCTTGGGTGTAGTCTTGCGTACAACCTACTGCGAAACTGTAATATAAATGCAAGTTCCTATTTGATTTCGCGTTGTTACAGTTTCGATCCTCTTAAAAAGTCTCTAGACTAAGCGGTGGTAGCTTAGTGATTAAGAATTCGGCGTCCTACTCGGGTCAGGATTTGAATTCCAAGGCTCGCACTTCTGACTTTTCGGCGTTATGTGCATTTTAAGCATTGAAACGTCTATAACGGTGAAGGTAAACATCGTGAAGAAATCTGCCAGAAAGATCAAAAAACTCAAAGGTGTGTGAAGTCTGTCAATTCGCACTTGGCCAGCTTGTTGGACTATGACCTGAACCTTCTCAGTCTGAAAAGAGATCCGTGCTCAGCAGTGTGCACACAGTAGGTGGGACAGTTATGGGTGTTAGGGAACCGCTCACGAATATTCAAGCAGGCGATAGTCCTGGTGATACCTTTGATGATTAGTGAGAAAAAAAATCGATTTGGATGAAAAAAAATGAATTTTTTTTAACGTTTTTTTCGCCTTTTTCATGTTTTATCATCTTAGTAAAGCTAAACGAAACGATAATTTCATAAAAAAACATCACTTTTTTTTAAAAAGAAAAACCAGCAATGTATACTTGTATATCGCGCGCAGTCGCTCGCAGTTCAATGACCCGCGCGCGCCCTCCTGCCTCTCGCGCAGCGCCATCGCACCTCGCTATACCTAACTTAGCCTACTCCTAAACGCCATAATAACCTAATTTTACTACCTACTGTAAATAAATAAATAACGCTTTACAATCATAGCCCCAAACTAGGATTCCTTGTGTCGTGGGTGTCATGGACAACATACAAGACAAGGACACACACCCAGACCAAGAACTGAAATTCAAACTCATCATTCAAATCTCCGCCTTGCTGGAAATCGAACCCAGGACCCTCTAAACAGCGATCCGGCGTGTTAACTAACCACTGCGCCGTCCGGGTCGTCAAATAAATTTTTAACATGTACATCATCATCTTAACCCATCATGGCCCACTATTGAGCACGGGTCTCTTCTCAAAATGCGAAGTTTAAAACCATAGTCCACCACGCTGGCCAAGTGCGGATTAGCAAACTTCACACACCTTTGAGTTTTGCGAACTCTCCGGCATGCAGGTTTCCTCACGATGTTTTCCTTCACCGTTTGTAGCAAGTGACATAAATGCTTAAAAGGCACATAACTCCGAATAGATCGCGCGCAGTCGCTCGCGGTTCAATGACCCGCGCGCGCCCTCCCGCCTCCCGCGCGGGGCCTCGCGCCTCGCTATACCTAACTTATAGCCTACTCCTAAACGCCGTTACTACCTACTGTAAATAAATAAATAACGCTTTACACTCATAGCCCCAAACTAGGATTCCCTGTGTCGTGGGTGCCATGGACAACACACAAGACAAGGACACACATCCAGACCAAGAACGGAAATTCAAACTCATCATTCAAATTTCCGCCTCGCTGGAAATCGAACCCAGGACCCTCGGAACAGCGATCCGGCGTGTTAACCATTGCGCCGTCCGGGTCGTCAAATAAATTTTTAACATGTTCATCATCATCTTAACCCATCATGGCACACTATTGAGCACGGGTCTCTTCTCAAAATGAGAAGGTTAAAACCATAGTCCACCACGCTGGCCAAGTGCGGGTTAGCAAACTTCACACACCTTTGAGTTTTGCGAACTCTCCGGCATGCAGGTTTCCTCACGATGTTTTCCTTCACTGTTTGTAGCGAGTGACATAAATGCTTAAAACGCACATAACTCCGAAAAGTCTGAGGTGCGTCCACTGTAGTTTGAACCCGGACCCTCCGAATAGGAAGCCGAATTCTTAACCACTAGGCTATCACCGCTACAACAACATGTACAACAACAAGCTTTTTCATCCATGTATGTGTAGGTCCGTATGTTTATTATTTTAGGTATTAAGTTATGTACATTTTTAAAGCAATTTAGTAATAACGTAATAGGTAAGTTATCACCGCCACCGCCGGGCTGCGCCTACTGCCAAAGACCGAAGCCGACAAGCGACAAAGAAGCCGACAAACAAGCCGACACGCGCCGGTCGCCGACCGCCAAACGAAGCCGACAGCTTATGAACGTTTAGGGTCCGTTCACACCGACTTGCTCGGAGAGCAGAGCAGATTTATATCACGATGAAAATAGAGTTTTGAATAATTGTATTAAGGTTTATTTTTGCACGAGCACTATTTTGTCATCAGGATGCTCGAGGAATGATCGAAAGCGTTTAGTGTGAAATAAAAAGAGGAGCAGATCGGCTCCGATTACGTGCTTTTTCTCGCTCGCTCGACTTTAAGATCTTTTCCCTACGGGCTATGTACCTACCATGTACCATGGTCTTGTCTCCTTGGCGGCTCCGCTCCGATCCGGTCTGAGTGAAAAGAAAATGCGAGCTGTTGCTCTTTGAGCCGGTCGCTGTGAGCGAAACCTTACTTGTGCCGGCTAGGTACAAATTTTGCAGGCGAGAGGTGACGTAAGAATTAGAGGCGGCAATCACAATAAATGTTCGGTAATTTTTGATACTCTAGTCCAGCGTTTCCCATTTGACAGGTCGCGACCCGGTCCCGGGTCATCAAAATAAAATATCGGATCGCAACATTCCCGCGTTGGATTATTTAGTAAAAAATAAGCTGTAGCTTCATACTTCGCACTTAAGTTTTGTGACTGAATAGGCGATACTAAACTGTTGCATTTTTAAAACTTTGTTACTATTAAGGTGTTTTTATACCAAATGGAATTAGCTTGGATTCAAAATTAAGTGTTAAATTCAATAAGAAGTACAGATAAATAAAACTTATAAAATAAAAGTTAAGAATATCGTATCGATTTATCGGTCTATGGAATAGGAATAGTACCTATACCTTTGACGGTATTTTTTAGGGATGCAAGGTTGTTGTAATATCGATAAAAATATCGATAATTATATCGAGGCAATGAAATTATCGATAGTTGATAATATCGATATTTTGGTCAATAATATCGAATTTATTTAATTTTAAATAAAAAATATGAAGTTCATAGAGGTTTTTTTTGTTTAATAGATTTTTTGGCTAAGCCCATACAGCCAGAGAAAATAGAGAAATAAAACAAGTAGAGGATGTTTTTTATTTGTTTATGTAAGAAAAGGCTAATGTTCGAAGCCCAAACAGCCTTATCTAAGGTCGTGAATTATCGATTTTTTTCTTCGGATATGATATCGATATTATCGTATCGTTACAGCGCAAATATCGATAAATATCGATATTATCCATATCGATTTTCCGATATATCGTTGCAATCCTAGCATTTCTTTGAAGGAGTGATATTTTGGATATTACGTAAACGTTAATAACCACAGTCAGTTCCGTGTTGAACTGTTGACGTGACGTGTGTGAACGTGAGCAAAAATAAGTTTTGATTACGTTTTTGTTAAGTTAACATGAAAGTGAAGTTTGTTTTGTTTTGTTTGTAGTTTTGTTTAAAATAATGCCTAACGCGTTCGTTTATAGTGCTCGTGAATACGGCAACATGTTAATGTGCCTTGGAGAAGCTCGTGGAAATGCTTCACGTTTGACTATTTATGGATAGGCAGACTAGGACCACACGCATGGCCACCGCGCTCACCCAATCTGACCCCTTTTGACTTTTTTTATGGGGCTATGTAAAAGAAAGGGTTTTCAATCGGGAGTGTGAAAGCGCCAACGACATGCGCCAAAGAATACTCAGTGTCTTTGACAAACTCAGGACGAGATGTGTCGAAGACCCCACGCTGATGCCCCGTCTGCATGAGGAAACAAAACGCCGAGCTCAAGTCTACCTCGAAATGAACGGAGCACATTTTGAGTCGCATCTCATAAGACCGCGAAGGATTTAGATCGGTAAGCTATTTTATACCTTTTTTAAATAACTTATTACTGAATTTATTGGTTTAAAAAGGTACATAACGTAATACCTAGAAATAATAAACATACCGACCTACACATTGGATGAAAAAGCTGGTTGTTGTACATGTTAAAAATTCATTTATTCATTTTTCATAGTAGGTAGTAAAATAATAGGTTATTACGGCGTTTAGGAGTAGGCTATAAGTTAGGTATAGCGAAGCGCGATGGCGCGGCGCGGGAAGCAGGAGGGCGCGCGCGGGTCATTGAACCGCGAGCGACTGCGCGCGATCTATTGTATACATTGCTAGTTTTTCTTTTTAAAAAAAAGTGATGTTTTTTTATGAAATTATCGTTTCGTTTAGCTTTACTAAGATGATAAAACATGAAAAAGGCGAAAAAAACGTTAAAAAAAATTCATTTTTTTTTCATCCAAATCGATTTTTTTTCTCACTAATCATCAAAGGTATCACCAGGACTATCGCCTGCTTGAATATTCGTGAGCGGTTCCCTAACACCCTGTAGGTTGCGACATTGAGATATTATGTACTGTTAACATAGTACCTCAATGGATTGCGATGATGAGAAGTATTATCTAGGTTACGCACATCTGACACAATTCTGTAGCATCAGCATTATTGCAAATATTTCAAAACTCTATTTTATATTCCGTTCACGATTTGCTCGAACAGGTGGCCTGAGATCAAATTCCGTACTCCTATAGTTTTCAAAAATTATATTCGTAGACTGTGAGGAAACTGAACGCCCGAGGGTCCTCCATAACTTTCTCAAAGAGGTGTGAAGTCTGCCAATTTGCATTCAGTCAGCGCGTGTACTACAATCAGTCCTTTAACTATCCAATGCATAGATTTCATGTCTACAGCAGTGGATCACGCATGGGTTGAGGTTGAGACGGTGATTATAAAACAGTGACGGTGAAACAGGATTCATACATTTATTTCCTTACATGTATGAACCCTGTCTGAATTTAATTGGGAGGTATAAAACATTAAGCTATTTTGTTAGGTAGGTACCAATTTACATCACCAGCAAGATAAAGCTGGTTTAAAGACTAATGAAGTCATAATTATGCCTTCTCTTAAGTTTATTTTAAAGATAATATGGCGACATACCCTACAAAAGCATTTAAAACTAAGTATGCACAAAGCTCCCAAATTGGCTGGCGACATTACTAACGAGGATATAATGCTCGGATCGGACCGCAAACTTTCGCTTCACACGCTAAGTTGCGACGTTTGGCGGCCCAGCGCTCAAAAATTATCCGGCTAACTGAAATTTAGTATGCTTGGCACGGTAAACGGTTTATGAATTTGTTTATAATAGATGGTCTAAGCTAGCGGTTGTCGCAATTTTCTGGCCAAGGGCTGCGCAAAGACCTTTTATGACTATAAAGGGACAATCACGACTGCTGATAACTGCCTATATCCTGTTCATTATAAGTTATTTGATTTTTTGCGGCCCACGTAGATAGATACCACACAAAAATCAGCCGCGGACCGCAGTTTAGATCCACGGGTTGTATCAGATAATTGCTAAAGAAGTAAATTAAATTTTGATAAAACCTGAAAACAAGGTAGCTATAAATTCGACATTTAGATTTTATAATTGGGCGCAGTCAATAAAAACATTATCTTTTTATTATGGACCACTCCGATCTTTTTATAGAGGTAAGTAGTACATACTTACCTAATTATTTATCTGAGCTACAACAGCTGAAAATCGGAATTTTGCGCGCTAATGGAATTATCGGGCCAATAATGAATTAAGGCAAATAATTTTATGATAATTGAGTTACTGACTAAACAGAGTACCTACACAACAATAATTTTACTCCAAAAGCCTCTGATAAATGAAACTTACAGCTATATATAGAAAAGCGCCATCTAGTTAACTTGTATTGAAGTACTTATAACTGTACCACAGAGTAGCTGTTGAGTCTGTCACTGTACCATTCCATCATGATTAGTACTCAAACATTTAACAAAGATGGCGCTTTTTGTAATTTGATAAAGTATAAATAAAATATGGGGGAAAATATAAGCGTATCAAATCCGAGGAAATTAAATTATCAACAAGCGGAACAAATAATCACATCCCGCATCAAAAGAGGAGATAAGCCGACAATTTGTAAATTAGGACCTAATTGTTAGTGGCATATTCAATCAAGTTAATTTTAGCTTCGTAACTATTACTAGGTACTTAAAAAATTTTAGCCATTCCTAAATATTTCTGTCCAGCGCTCAGAATCGCTCACAGGACAGACTTGCTTACAGACTAAGTTACGAAACATGCAACAAAAGCAGTCTAGTTTATAGATAAAAGTAGGTATATACGAACGTAGTCTTTTTTAGTGGCGAGAGTGAAGTATGATTTTTAATTATAAGTATGAGTATGAATATAAGTAATTATAAGTATGATTAATGATAAGTATGATGATAAAAATAAATTATAAGTATGATTTTTGCAAGCAAATGTACCCTCTTGCTTATGATGCCTATAATGATACAGATATATGAGCGACCTTGACCACTCTACTTATCACCAGGCGGTTCGTCACCTCGACTCAGTTCAACACCTTAGTACCTAATACCTAGTGAATATAATTAAAGAATACGGAGGAGGCGGTTGGCAGGCGGCGCGGCGTGATGATTCAACTGGCAAACGATTGCTGACCGACTACACGGTTACTCACCTGCGACGCTGTGAGGCTGTGACGTCAGCAGTCAGTATTCATAATATTTGTGCAATTGCTCCTAGCTTATTAACATTGGACTTGTATGTATTTTCTGTAAAACAAAACAATAAGAAAATACCTAAGTAATTTTATTGCTTTGGAATTTGCCTTCGTTCATTGGATTCGTGACGACGATGTTCCAATTTTTTTGTTATAAACAAAACAATAAGAAAATACCTAGCAGAGTAATTTTGTTGTTGTGAATGCTTTCGTTCATTGGATTCGTGGCGATGTTCCAATTACGTGAATTGTAAACATCTCAGAAACTCGTAGGTCGCTCTTAGGTACTAGGACTACTAGGGAAGGAACTCATTTATAGTGCTAAGATGTTTCTTAAACCTTTAAATTTTCAAAAGCACCACAAGCTGGGTTCATCAAAAATAAATTAATTCATATTCCTTTTGAAATAAAAAGCCTACTTACCTATTACCTATAGCTAAAGCAGATTCGTAGTTGCATTGACATCCCATTATAGGTCTTGAGCTGATGAGCGACGGTAATTACTCGGATCCAAAATTTTGATAAGATCTTGAAAAGATGACGTATCCTAACCTTCGCTACTTTATTAGGTAAGCAGGTAGGTACCTATAATTATACTAGGTGCAGAAAGTAATAAATAAAGCAGAATAACACCATTCCATGTAATCTTAACTGCATATTCATTAAGATATTTTCTGAGAGAACTAGAAACCGGCAGGCCGTAAGATCGCGTAGATCCGAGTGGGGCGGTCCATCAAATTGCATCATTACCAATCCAGGAGCCACTTTACCCACTTGTCTCAGAGTGTGTCCGGTTACAGTCACTGCTCCCACAATTGATATTCACCTCTACAAGCGTAATACATTGTCGGCTTGTCGGTCTGTCTTTGTTTAGGACTAGACTTTGACAGGGACTTTGCCTACAGGAATTTAGTTTCACTGTTGCGTAAAAGATATTGGAACTGCGATTAATTATAAAATTTTGAAATAAGTACAAAATAAAGTAACTGACATTACAGCTTCATCAAAAACTGTTCAGCAGTTTTTTGTAACACGAACAAATAAATCAACAGACAGGAAATAAAACTGATAAGTAAACTAACATGACATATTTACGACCCGAATGGCGCAATGGTTAACATGCCGATCGCTGTTCCGAGGGTCCTGGGTTCGATTCCCAGCGAGGCGGAAATTTGAATGATGAATTTAAAATTTCCGTTCTCGGTCTGGGTGTGTGTCCTTGTCTTGTGTGTTGTCCAAGGCACCCACGACACAGGGAATCCTAGTGTGGGGCTTTGAGTGTGAAGCGTTATTTATTATTTATTTATTTATTTATAATCACTTCAAAAGTTTTTGTTTTGGACACACTGACAAACCATTTTCGGTTGTGTACCGGTACCCACCCACTACAGATTTAACAAAATTGATAGGATTAGAGCTAATTAATCAGCAAATCAACGGATTTAAAAGTCCTTCCATAATTCATTTGTCCTTTTGTACAGTGATGAACGTCGATTTAATCGAAGCTAAAGTTTAGTGGCCGAACTAATTTAATACCAATCAAATGACCTTGATAATATTTATAGTAGGTACCTATTTACTTGGAACTTATTCATTTATTATTAAACCCTTTTCTGGGATTTCCTCCACCTTAGTCATGCGGCTCATGCGTCGCCGTCGCGTCATTGTTTTCGATTTCATAATAGTCCGTCGAATTATAATGTTGCACAAAGTAAATATTGACCGTGTCACTGTTCATTACATTACAAAACATTTTATTTTCGTTAACACATTCATTTATACACAAATATTTCATCTATCAACAGAATCAATGTACCTACTACGGTTTACTTTGTGTTAGAGGAACAAGTGAGTAGATACCTATCGTGATTTCAGCCATTTAAATTTTTTGTTTAATTGAGTCGTATTTTTGCATCATTTTTATCACTTAAGTGAAGTCCAAATCACAGTATGTAGATCAAGCTCTATTTTTTCAGCCAAAACAACGCGCGAAAATCTTCAGCTCACTCAAGAATGGAACCCCGAAACAAATAAGAAACGTACAACATCCTGACAATAAACATAAAGATGACATACAAGTAATAAAAAGATCCGAGCCCGCGGTTACTAGCCAATGCATTATTCAATTAGGCTGATAACACTTAAGGAGATTACCGCTAATAAAATTGTAATGTCTTGTTTCCGAGCCGAGCGCGTGGGCTCGACACCAGCACAACAGCCGGTACCGTTGGACTCGATCAGCGTAGGTATTTACAGTTTTTGGGAACATTTTTACAGGTGGATGCAGTGCGAAATTCATTACCATTTCTTAGTCCTCAAGTACCGAACGCATCGGTGAAATTAGAATAAGAGTCTTACTAAGAATTACATACCAGCTAGACTATCACTAAAATCAACGTACAGGATTAATTACAACGCTGGTCCATGTTTCTAATGTTCATGAGCTAAGTTGGCCACTTTGCGTCTGGTGGCTCGTCTTTCTTCGATAAATTGTGAGCTTTTTCATTTAAGTAAACTAATTTGCTTTTAAATAAAAATAAATTGGGAAATTATTAACATGTCTCAGTTGCAGTATTGGAATGTACTCGTAGTGATCAAGATGCTAATTCGTAGGCGACAAGGACAAATTTTATCCTTTTTTTTGTGCATAATGAAAAATTAAGATGGAAAAATTTAAGCCCATCGATCATTAGTCTGTCTCTCGACATTTTCTCCCCTGCACGTACTTACTTTCTCACTTGAGTCACATATAGTTTTGTCCCGTGAGTAACCAGGTGGGGCAGGACACAACTTTACCGCACAACTTTTACAATCTTCACACAAAGGCTTCAATAGATTGATTCTTTCACGTTTATCACCAACACAAACATGCAATCTTGTTCAACATCATTCTAATTAAACTAATAATCTAATTGAGTTTTTGACAGAGTGTTCATTACATTTTGTCACATAATCGTATTAAATCAACATAATTAAAACAATGTGCGTCCTCATCACATTCTGGATTTAAGTATTTTGCCAAACATTTGACCCGTGGTTTAATTTTAATGACCCTAAAACACGTTCATTTGGTGGCTAGGAGATCGCAGGTGTGGCTTAGTGTCAACGTACCTAAAACAGTAGATTATCTTGACTGTGTACGTACCCTGTACATACGCACTTTAGAACACGCACATAACCAACATCTGCTGAAAGCTCAGACCAATAAACTATAGACGGCGTGCCGTGAACAAAAGCGTGAAGCCGGCAAAAAGTACGCCTCGCCTTGTAATACACACGGCGGCACTCACACCAAAACGACTTTTGTGTTCTAAATAATAAAAAATGAATGAAGCTTTGTGTTCCAAAAAATAAAGTTTAAATTTGTTCTAGTTCAAACTGTCAACATAGGGCACTCTATTGGTTCCGACGTGTGTTTTAGGCACACTTTTGCCGGCTTCACGCTTTTGTTCACGGCACGCCGTCTATAGTTTATTGGTCTGAGCCTAAAAGATAGGTATATTATAACTGCATGTCGGGGTATTCATACTCGTAGACTACGTGCACACAAGCGGTACCTTTGTTTGAAATTTATCTCATAAGTAGGTACTCTGTTCGCGTTCGTTATAGAATTCGTATTATTGGCAACCCACACAATAGCCAGCTTTCCGCCCCTTGTGATTACGGTTCATTGTAGATTGACAGCGAGAGTTTAAAATGCCATTAGTAAATTTTGCCTATAAGCTAAACTGAACTCTGAGCACATGCAATAAATTTGTTTTTAGCGGGGAGTCACAATTCCATATTCTCCGCGACTCAAGTATTACATGTTGAAATGTATAGTGGTAGTGTCGGCATACCGTATACTGATTGCCGTCACGATTATTCTGTGGTGGTATTAGGTGCAGTCGGGGCTGTCGGGGCGAGGGAAACGCACCCCATTGCACTATCGCGCTGGATTTCCCTTTAATTACTTTTGGACGAAACCGACTGAACTACACGCTATAAATCAATTAACAGTAATGAAGTTTGAGGTTTCAAGATTAGTATTAATGATCTTAGTTCGATTTAAAAAATATATATTCTACCGTGCGTAGGGTTGCAACGATATATCGGAAAATCGATAATATCGATAATATCGAAGGGGAAACATCGATATTTTTATCGATATTTGCGCTATAACGATACGATAATATCGATATCATATCCGAAGAAAAATATCGATAATTCACGACCTTAGATAAGGCTGTTTGGGCTTCGAACATTAGCCTTTTCTTACAATATAAACAAATAAAAAACATCCTCTACTTGTTTTATTTCTCTATTTTCTCTGGCTGTATGGGCTTAGCCCCTTTGCCTGTCCGTAAGAACTAATGAAACAAAAAAATCTCTATGAACTTCATACTTTTTATTTAAATTTAAATAAATTCGATATTATCGATATTATCGACCAAAATATCGATATTATCAACTATCGATAATTTCATTGCCTCGATATAATTATCGATATTTTTACCGATATTACAACAACCTTGCATCCCTAACCGTGCGCAATGAGGGTAACCGCGTGTGGATTCGCCGCTAGAGGCCGCTAGTGTAGAGGGTGGTCTGCCTGTCACTTCTCTCTTGTCTATTCACTGAATAGTATTCAGACAAGTGTCACTTGTCAATGTTTATGTATGGGCGGGCTTTGACAGCATGACCGCCGTCTGCAGTGGCGCCAACTGGTGAGCACAAAAACGGTTACCCTCATTGTTGACATCCCGGACCACCCGTTTTAAGGGTCCTTGGTTCGATCCCAGCGAGTTTGAATGATGCCTTTCTGTTTTCGGTCTGTACTGTATGTGACTGTGACTTGATTTGTGTGTTGTCCAATGCAACTAACGACACAGAAGATCCTGTTGTGGAGTTATGAATAAATAGCTAAATAGCGTTACTTAAGTATTTACTTACTATAAGACAATATGTTTGTACTATTCTTTACTGGTGTACAATAAAGAGTTTTGTTGTTGTTGTTGTTGTTGTTACTTTAAGTAATTCTACTTCTTAAGATTAAATTAAACTGAAGCTCTAATGTTTCTTAAACGGACTAAATATTGAATAATTACAGGTTGTGTCCTAGTGACCATTGCACCACATTGATATCTGTAACTAACCCAATTACAATAATTAGTACACCTATTGAACCTGTAATAACTGTAATTATCAATTAGGTATATATATACATAGGTACTTGCAGTTTTGTAAGTACATAATATTGTTGATCGAAGTTTTGTAGTAAACGTTGTTTTATCCCTACATCACATCATGCTCATTAGAGATTTTTTTTAGTTGAAATGTTTTGTAAATTGATATATTATGTAGTTATTGAAAATTAGAGTTGCATATTAAATCAAAATTCAGATTTTCTTTTTTCCAATTCGCAAAAATGTTTCTTTTAAATTCGGGCAACCACTGTTTTACTTCAGTTTACTGTATTAGGTACATCCGGCTTTAATATTACTTTCTATGGCTTTTAATTAAATAATAACAAACAAGAAAATGAGTTCCAAAAAATATCTAAGGAGTTCCTAGATAACCTAAATCACAGAGGATATCGTCAATTGCCGGTAACGTAGGGAGGAGATAATCAACTCGCGAAATGGATGACACATTTATCGCGTAATTCGTACAATGAGCCGAAACCTTCAACCCGTCGCGCGCCGCCGTTCCTCGCGTGTCCCGTGGCCCGTGACGTGACACTATGTTTACCGCTGTTTTATTTCACCGCAACATGAAAAGCTTCAGGTAACTGTATTAATCGTAACTTTTCATTCTTAGCTGATTCAAGAAAGTTTAAACAACTTTAATTAACTCGATTGTGGACAGTGATTTTATTATCAGACTTAAGATTAATATTAGGAACAATTCAGAATCATTATCATCATCTTATTTTGTCTCTAAAACATCGAGTAGTTGTTATTTCTATTTCTGATATTTTTTCACAATATTTAATATTCTGGCTATGTTTAGTGGCGTAACTTACAAATCTTCAAATGTTTTTAAATTAAGATACTTATCGCTACTTTACGAGGACTCTATTAATTATTGGGGAGACCATACGCATGCGCCGGAATTACCGGCCGCCCCTAGCAAAACGCAATTACACGTTTGTCTTTCAATTTGGACGGACGAAACTAATTTCGTGTTAGATCCCACAGGATCTGTTGAACGGTTAAGTGTCGGAGTTTAATAAACTGTTTAATTAAGAAGAAGTCAGATAGCGAGGGAGCAGTGTCGTGCGCGCGCGCGTCCCGACACCATGTTTGCTGTCGGCGTGGGGCTCGTTATACTAGCGAGTGTCGCTTCCGAAGCCAGGCCTTTCAACGTCACGCACCTCATAGTCCCGGAGGTTGTCCCACCCGGCCAAGAGGATGTCGAGATCGAGTGCCGATACGACGCCAATTTCACCCTTCTCAGCTGGTTCAGAGGACCCACTGAATTCTTCCGGTACAAACCTGGAGCTGCACCTAGCACCCGCTCTTTCCCGATCCTTGGCGTGGGGAGAATCGATCTCATCGCGTGCGGCCCAACTGCCTGCCGACTAAAACTTGGAGGATTGACCGATGAAGCCACCGGCCTCTACAGGTGCGACATCGAACGTGACATCCCGCCGTACAAGTTTGAAACTCGATCGGCATACATGGAAGTGCACGGACACGAACACAGACGACCCCTGCTCCAAGGTTTAGCGGAGGAGTTCGGTGATGGAGACGAAATGCAGGCCTATTGTCGTGGTGCGCCTGATGCTGAGCTGCGCTGGTATATCAATGGGAGGGAAATCGAGGAAATGAGAGGTTCCCCGTCGATGAAAAAGACTAGTTCTAGATTGATCTTTGTCGGAATACCGCCCACGGTCACACTGCAGTGCGCCGAATTCAAATATGGAAAGCTTTCAGGTTCCAACCAGGAGAAGGCGAGATGGAAGGATCTTACCGGCAGTCATAAGGATGAAACTGCACAGGAGCAGCGAAGTGCATCCACTGTGTCAAATTTGCATTTAGGTCTTTTTAGTGCCGTGTTATATATGTATAATATAGTTATTTATTAAACGTTGGAAAAGGTGTTATTTTGTTGTTATCATAAATTCAGTTACCCTTGTAGGAAAGATAGTAATTTTATATTATTTAACGATATGTATAAAAGAATTATGTATATTGTTAAGACGGATATTTTTAGAATTTTTACAGTTGGTAGTACAATAATGGTTGGAAATCGTGACACTGGTGATTGCGGTTGCATTTAGTAGACTTACTTTACTGCAGCTATTTTTATTTTATTAATGAAAGTGAATTCAGTAACATTCAATAAATTATTTTCATATCAGTAATTTACCCGCAGTGTCGTCATCATAATAGTATCTTATTCAATAAAGCCGTCACATTTATTTCAAAAATCGATTGTATCTAAAAACTTTGTAATTAACTGTGGCATTTTTTTGTGCGTAATATAACTTTATTTTACGGGCAGTTCTTGACGAATTTAGAATTTTATATTTTTCACAATAGGTAAGTAATTAAGTAAAAGTAATTGAGAGATAGCCGAGTTGTTTGAATATAGATTTTGAATCATGTGCGCTTCTTTAATTTTCATATAATCATGTGGATCATACAAAAAAAGATCACTTGCTCTTGAAGGAAGATACCGTGAGGAAGCCGGTTGGTTCTTCATAATGTTTTCAAATATTTGAAATATCCCCAGTCCGCACTTGACTATGGCCTGCTCCCATCCCATTGTGAGAGGAGAGGAGAGGAGTCTCAGTAATGGGAACTTAGTGGGTTGCGATCATGGTACAAATATGCCTTCGTTTAATTTTTGTGAATGAGCAATATAGACCTCAAATGGTGCATGATTTTTTTACTGATCATTTACGAACACACTCTCTCGGGCTTGATCATTCCAAATGCGTGACACTTTGCCCGCCAAAAAGAAGCATGCGAAAACCCCGTGTTAACAGCGTGATTTTCCTGATCACTGGATTTACAAATACTTTTACAGTTTATTTTGAGTTAGGTTTGTTTTTAATTAGCTATCCAGTTTAGTAAAAAAATATGCGAGTACTGTCGGGATCATACTGAGCAGTACAGAATCCATTGAGCATGAGGGAGGAGGCGGGTTTAAGTCACTAATAATAACGAACCCTTAATATACATACTAATAAGCCATAGCTACAACTTATTAATGGCCCACTAATGAGCTCTCTTCTCATTATGAGGGTCTCTTCTCATTATTGAGGAGGCCTAAAGCATACATCCATCACGCTGCTCCAGTGCGGAGCGGATTGGTGGGGATTAGTGGCCAACCCAGTGTCAGAAGTTTTCAGGATGCTCGTAGACCTCTGATTTGGCTTAACGACTGCTATCTGTCGATAAAAACTGGCACCGACGGCTTGACGTGCCCTCCGAAGCACAAAAGTGCTCAAGAAATTTATCCACTAGCGGTCACCCATCAAACTACCGACCGCGCCCGCTGTTACCTTGTCGATCGATGACGATGGATCGACGCAAGACGTCGGGTTTTGAGCACTTTTTATAAAAAATAACTGATTTAAAAATCTTTTAGCAAGAGCCCGCGGCTCCCAGGCCTTAGTTATATTATAAAAGCTAAATATTTTTCTATGTATAGCCAGAATACAAACATGAACTGACTTTGACTATGAAACTTGGGTAGGAATTATTAAAGTGAGTAAAATTGTGCCCCAAATTCGTTTAAGTATAAAGCTCAGATTTCATATATTTTATTCGTTATAATCTTAAAAACGCCTTCGTAAAATAAAAAAGACAATAACATACAGTTGAATTGAGAACCTACTCCTTTTTTTGAAGTTGGTTAACAAAGACATCGCGCATATTCATGACCCACGACACGACTCACTTTATCTGTGACATAAATATGTGCCCAGTCTGGAAATCAAACCAAACAACCCTTAACGTCACAGGCAGGCTTGCAAACCATTTGCAAACACTTAGGCTACGGAGCTGTCATACAAAATTGAGATATAAGGCCGTGTCGGCCGGTTGTTTCTAAACAACACCGGTAGTGAGTCATCTTCGACTTGTATCATGACATTCGTGAGTGTCCAGAGGACCTGATGGATACCTATTCTTTGCATTATTTCATACTTAATATTTTTATTGCTCAATTTCAACACACACTGAGAGGGTGTAGCAATGTAGGGTTATGAATGTTATGATTTTATTATTATAACAAAAAAAATTCGTAGACTCCGTACCTACATAAAGAACTGAATCAAGGCTGACTTATGCTGACTTTGAACTTTGAACACTTATCGTAAGTTGTTATCTTCCCAGATAAAAAGAAGCTTCCACAGTCTCCTCTATCTTTCAGTGGAAGTCCCATAAAAATCCTTTCAGCCGTTCTGGATTACCTAAGCCCGGACAAACAGGTAGGCGGACAAATAAACGTTTGGTATTACACGTTTAAAAAAGTATTAAACGTTTTGGTATCGTGTAAAAAAGTATTGTAATATTTGTAATGCACTTGAAAAAACAGTTATTTTGAAATCGTAGTCAAACCACTTAAATTTTATTTAGGTATAATATGTATAAAAAATAAGAATCTGAAATTGCAAGAAAAATTGATTAATAATTGTTAAATACTTATTATATGCTAAGGTTACTAGGCAATTAATCAATATTCACATAGAAACTCATTGCACATTACAACTATATAATATTGAGAAATATTCCCAATATTTTGCAATATTCACGCTTATCCGAATAATATATTGCGAAATATTATTTTGTCAGTGTAATATCGGTAACTGCCTCATTCTATAAGTACGGGCGGAAGAAAATTGCACCATATTAACAATAAAGGGTGAACATCTTAATTCTTTCCCTATCTTTCGGGAAACGATAAACAACAACAACGATAAACAAAATCATTTAACGAGTAATTGCCATGTTAAACGTTTAAGATTTTTTATTTAACTTTAATTGTTACCCTTAATACATTCCTTACAGTAAATATTGTAAATTTGAATAAATCGATGTAAATAAATTTGGGGTTTTTCAATACCTGTAAATAGTAACACTGAATTCAAGATGGCGATGCAAAAGGCGCGAAGATAATACAACAAATTCCGAGCAAGGGATGTGCAATTGAACGATACTAACCAAATATCGATTATTCGAATAGAGAATTTAATGGTTTCATTTTAAACTTTGTAAATTTTCTAAATTAAAATAAATTATATGATATAAATAGTGTCATATACAATATTAAACTTAAATATTGAAAAAATTATGGTATTTATTATGCGGCACTAAGTTATTTGCGTGCTTTTTTATGTAAAAATACTATTCCAGAATGACAACATTAAGAATAAGTCTATTAAGCATAATATTATAAAAATGCCACTGACAGAATTATGATGAGTAATTATGAAGGAAAATTGAATTACATAATATTTATGTGGTAGTTCGTAAATTTTGCTACTGGCTGATGTAGGTAAAGTTGTTTTTATTTAATTCTAATAAAGGTAATATTGTAACATAATTTATTTATTCACTTATTCAGTCCACCTATTGCACTTAATCAGAACAAAATAGTCTTGTATAGTGACGTATGGTGGTATGATGAAATAATGAGAGCGTTGCGTAAAACTGAATAATACACATTCGAAAATTAAACACTCAGAATATTTTCATATCCGTAATTTTTAAAGATTAAAAAAATCTTAAGTTCGGAATATCGATATAGAAAAGAATCGAGTTTGAATCCCCAATCAACATTCTTTTCGCATGACGCTTCGTTCAACATAAAAGTGACAGGCTGCCAGCTTGACAAGCCAGAGCGCATTGCGCAAATAAGCGAAGTCGTGTGTGCATGATACACGGTTAAACATGTTAAAAAGTTTTCCTGAAATTTTAGTTTTATGTTATATTCGGTGCCCAAATTGTTCTATAAGAACTGATATATTGAACTGTTCTCCGTCTTGATTAAGTGAGAAACGTAGTAAAATAAATAGTGAATATAGTGTCTTTAGTTATATCGTAAGTTAGCATTAGTATCAGCATCGTTAAATCATCATTCATCATGCCTAAAGGAAAGAAAAAAGGAAAATTCGGTGAGTAAACTAAGTTTTGAGCGCTACGTAGCATATGCATTGAGGTTGGGAAAGGCCATTACACCTGAAATCTGTCAAATGAGATCACGCCGCGACCTTGTGGTCGCAGTCTCGGCGAGCAGTTATGACGGTCCACGTATAATGCTGGAATATACTCGCGATAATATCACCTTGAGCCACCATATGTTTGTTGGATTTCTTGCAACGACCTTTTACTTAGCTACGATTTCCTTGTTTCGCAACAGCGCAGATTCGCTCTTGACGCAACAACACTTTCCCAACATACCTACCCAGTAAATTAGATTCTTTTGTACTTCTAAATCCTATGTAGGTAGTAATGCATTTCCGCCCATAATACAAGCGTTAGAATAGTGATTTGATGTTTATTTTTGTACCATATTAAAAATCATTTATTTAAAAATAAACAACATTGACCTTCAAAATAAATAAATTATGTAATAATCTGTTGCCAACTTGCTATACTGGGAATTTCCTCCGTACTTTAGTATAATATACATACTAGTAATTTACAATAATGATATGGTGCAAGTTCCTTTTCATCATCATTCAAGTTCAAGTGACATATGCAGTGAAAAGACTATTGTATTTGTTAAGAAAGCGAAACCATCCTTTGTCACAAGCCCTTTAATTCCAAGCTGCGTTGTTCGACACTGAACAGTTACTTTCATGGGCCCATACCTTCGGTGGTTTCATTTTTAACTTCTACCTTTGGTTTTAACCTTTTAAATAAAAGCAAAAAACAGGTGTTACATAGGCCTGGTAAATAAATCTTTTTTACATTCATATGTTTACTTTAATCTAATCAAACAAAAATTGAATGGAGTGTTTACAGACAATATTAAGAATGTTTTATTGCTTAATTTCTTTTACCCCTATTTCAGAAGAGATACATCTGAAATATTATGTCATACTTACACAATCTTACTAATATTATAAATGCGAAAGTTTGTAAGGATGTATGTGAGTGAGTGAGTGAATGAGTGAGTGTGTGTGTGTGTTTGTTGCTCTTTCACGCAAAAACTACTGAACGGATTTTCATGAAACTTTGCAGTAATATAGCTTAGACATTGGAATAACATAATTTGTTAAAATTTATAGAGATTTTTGAAGGGACTGGTTCCCTGAAGCGAAGCGAGGGCGGATTTACTAGTATTGCATATTGTAGGAATGAGTGATCAATTAAATGTATGTTTGTGTAGAAATCAATGCATTACCTATTCCAAATTCCAAACACATGCTATTACATTATTAGGAACTTCTTAAAGTAATGGCATAGCAATGGTCATAATGACCTTTTTCGTTTGAGGGGCTGGGTTACTTAAGACCAAAACAGTATTAATATCTGTTACAATAAGATATGTGAGCAGCTATAAACATGTTCTCCATACAAAAGTGTATTGTGTTAATTTCCCATATTGATGGTCATTAAGCTGGCCTAGACCTCAGACTTGTCTTTATCTGTTAGCTGATAAATTTTACACTTGGATTTTCTTGACATTCCATGACAAAGATCTAATGCATTTATCATATCCAATTTTATCAATACTGCTATATAGATAAATATGTATGTTGCATTGATGACATAATTAATTACATTGTGTTATGCAATCTTTCATGTAATGGAACTGATCAATCTGTATATTGAAGATTTTGTGGACAATGTTCTAAATTATAAATGGTATTTATTAACAGAATAATTCCTGATGCAGTAATTTATAGCTTTTTTAATTTATTCATCCACTTGTTCCTGCTTATTTTGAAAATTATTTACACAAATTGAAGGCAATTTTCAATAATGTTTTTTACATGCTTGGTAACATATAGTGTTGTATTTCAATTGGTGCATTCATTTAAAAATATGTCAATTTTCAAACACATCATCACATTCACCTTTTCTCTAATGTGAGTGCTAAGCATTTGTATCTAAATTCTAAATGGCAATAGAGTAAAAAAATTACTCATAAATGTATCAGTGATACTATATGAATTTGAATTTAAAACAATAAAACTGTACTTAGAATATTGTAGGTACTGTATTTGTTTAATAAATGTGGTAAAATAATAGAAAATAACATTGTACTATTAACTATTATTATCTCCATAGCTTATAAAAACAGCTATAATTTCTTGTAATTATTTTCTTATACCTGCATATTCATACTATGCCATTCTAAAAGTTGGTGTATATTTATTGGACATTTATAAGAAACTTTTAGTTTGTCCGTTTACCCGTTTAGGCTGATTTCTTGAAGGTCTGTGGTTCCCTATTCCCTATATCTGGAATGCTACTTATAACAAAAATATTCAACCATTCCAGAGCACAGAAGAACAGAGCAGCCGTATTCGTCAGACGAGGATGCCGGCATCGACATGACGATTGACAACTGCTCGGAGACATCAGGGCAGTCTGACCTCAAGAGCAACAATGAGGAAGCCGGTAAGCTATTATTTTTCCTATGTACTGTATACGAATGTTGGACAAAAGAGGAAAGGACAGAACTTGAAAACGTTATATCCAAGAACATATTATCTTCTTAGATATAACCTTCCTTTTCAAATCAAATATACATAGATAATCAGCAAGTTTTGCTAATAATGCAGCAGCAAGTTTTGCTGCTTGAGGATACAATAACTTCCCACCGTATGAAAATACTGATCTAGGCAGAATGTTTCTAAACCGTTACCCATAGAAGTTTCTATACAAAACTAATTTAACAATCACCGTACACTCTGTATAAGGTAATAATATTATGTAAGTGTAGGTTTGTAACAAATGTATGAAAAAATTATAATTTTAAATTGTGATCCATTTCCCGAACATTAGAACCGAGCCATTAGTATAATGTACCCATTTATTTATTACAATTTAATTGCATTCCTTGGCAGGTATAGTACGAATTTAACGATTACCTGACAGACATTGTTGTTGCACGTGCCAATGCTGATTACAAGTTAAAATGTCTAGCGGGCGATAAGCCGAAATAAAAAACAGCTTTGCGGATGCCAGTTATCGATGTGTAAACATCTTTAACCTTCATTTACAATGTGTACGAATTGCATAATGTTCGCGAATATGTATCGGCTGTTCTAGCTATCTTATCTATAATAATTAATGATATGCTTTGAGCAAAATTTATCCACTTTGGTCGAAATTTACGGAGAGCGTTTTATACGCTGGTTATTTTGTTTATGTCTACTGTTTCTAAGAAGCCAGCCGAATGACAGCTCATAATCAGGGGTCCAAGTTTACTGATTAATTTAAAGCTTACATTGCACAGTTATAGAAAATACAGACCTATGAATTGGCGGTCAAGCGACCGAAATGTCCAATCCATTTACGGGGTGGCAAATTTTATCAAATTTTCGAGGCAGATAATTTATAGACAATTGTACAACAATTGTTGGTACTTTATCTGAGGTCCAGGGAGCAGCTACTTCCCTCCGTTATGAATTTCTACTATTAAACCCATCTTAATCTTACAATTACAATCTACATAATATAGTATAACTTAGTCCACCATGCAGACTTCACTATCTTGTAAGACTTCACATAATGCCTACAACACTGAAGATCATGAGGGATTCTTCAAAATAGGTTCATGGACATACGTGATATTTATTCGATATTTTCATTTTACATACCTAATGTTGAACACTGGAATCGAACTTCATTTTCGGACCACTAAACAATTACTGCAAATGTTGATTGTCTTGTGTAATAAAAAGCGGAAATGAACCGAATGACCAACGACATAGAATCCAAAATTACAGTGTTTACGTAGATTACATAATGACTAGTTACTCTCTCTCAGATAAACTGCACGTTTTTTTATTACGATCAGAGTTGGTCGAAATCAAATAAAACTACACACACACAAACACACACACAGCTTTACAAACTAAGAAAGTTCTCACGTAATGCTTATTGTCGGTATCAAACTCTGTCATAGATTGCGAGTGACGGCAACTCGGACAAACGAACCGTAAATACTCCATTATGTAGCCATTAATATAAGTGTCTATCATTAAAGCGTAGTTTTTGGCGAGTGCAACGATAAAAGGTTGTATCACTTGGCACACGCGACCAATCCAATCTGACCTATTTCCTTGAACTTGTAACAGCTTAACATAAAATTTTAAAGTGGTGGATATGATTACGGTAGATCGATAGCTAGTATGGCTGGTGAGCTCGCGACCTTCCCGCGTAACTATTGCATTACAAGTTACAACACACGTTACATGATCGTGTTGTGAGTTGTGACAGTACTTGTGTTGCTGTGGTTTATTTTATGTTATTCTAGGTGTCGGCGGCGCGGATGTAGTTTTGAGTAAACTATCAAGCAAGTCCCTATTACCCCCCCTGGGTGTAGTGTAGAACTTGACAAAATTCATCTTCATTGGTCCAATAGTTTTCGAGATTTCGTGTATACCGTATAGTAATCAAAAATCAATGAGTGATTGAGTATCCCTTAGTAGATTTTGGATTTTGTCTATATTACGACCTAACGACGAACGGCATTCTCTATCAGTGCCTCTATTATGAGTTGTTGTAGTAAACGTAAAGGACGTTACTATTGCAGTTGACGTTAAGAATTTGTATGAGAATTGTAGTTCAGTATCGTAACCGCTAGAGGCGCTGTACGGATTCTCATACAAATTCTAAACGTTAACTGCAATAGTAACGTCCTTTACGTTTACTACAACAACTCATAATAGAGGCACAGGAAGCCATTACCGTTAGTGCTCGTAAGAATCGTGAGACTCAATAAATCAAAATAAAGTCATATCAATGTTTAATGTTTATTCTATTTGTTATAATCAAATCAGCTGGTCCTATAAAGGTTGTTCTCATTATAAGTCATTGACTTGCCAATCATTTGTAATATTTACAAAAGGTCTTTTAATGAATATTATAGCGCACACACAACTCAGGTCATTCAGCATTTATTTTACTGATTCATTAATTAAATAATTTGATTCATTAATTAAACAGGGACAACTTTTGAATCATACTTTTATGAAACATTACATGACTTAGTTAAGTTTCAATGCCACAACCCACAACCATTAACAAAATGATAACAATAGATACGATACATAACTATGTGTACGTACCTACTTAGAATACAATCATAATAATATATGCATTATGTATTTACTTTGACCACCCATTTGTCTGTGAAGGGAATTTAGTTTGATAGGCGTTGTCTTAAACCGCAAGTAGGTAGCCAGATATTATTATCTTGGTCAACTAAAACATTCAGTAGTAGTTTGATATTATGAAATGTAATATACTTTTCTCAACGATATATTCACTCATGCCCTGTAAGCAGTTGTATGTAATTAATAACACGATTTACCTTAACATTATAGTGTACATACAAGTACCTAATGCTGTTTTAATACAAATCAAGACTAACTTGTTGCAAAACATCATTTAGTTTTTCTAACTCAGGCTTAGCCATCAATATTGGATACTAGTGATACTACAGTGATTATCTACTCACTATTTCCTCGTAGGTATGTACTTATTATAATTGTATTATCCGTATTCGAGCACAGGTATGCGTATTGAAATAACAATTTTTTTGTGATGTCGTTTTCCTTATCTAATATTCCATCTTTTCGTGATCATCATTCAATCTTTATGTGAGTCGCAGTTGAAAAATAATATTGTGCCTATATTATTTTGCATGAACATTATACTTTATTCGTAATACGTGTTAACAAATTAAATGCGGAGTATCCCAATTTAAGATCTTGTGTCCTTTTAATAAACGACATTAATATGAGTACTTATTATTCTTAATTAATTACATACGGATTTCTAACGACTACCTATTTTTGCATGAACATTATACTTTATTCGTAATACGTGTTAACAAATTAAATGCGGAGTATCCCAATTTAAGATCTTGTGTCCTTTTAATAAACGACATTAATATGAGTACTTATTATTCTTAATTAATTACATACGGATTTCTAACGACTACCTATTTAAAAAACGAAAGTTAAAGCACTCGGTACATTATAAGGACTCAGCAATGGAACGACAAAAACGAAAGCGTGCAACTATGATCTTTGTCTTGGGTGTAACGAGGACGGAAATCATAAAACTCGCCAACCACAGCTGCTGTCCAACTCCGAACCAAAACTAAGAATCGAACTTCAACCGTAATGACCCAGACATAAATATCATAATTGAATGCTTTCGTTTAAGTTAGTCCATTACCGGGTCACTATAATGTTCGCATTCCTTTATAAAACCATTTTATATACCGGTAAAAACCGGTACTTTAAATCTAGCGCTGAAAAAACCCGTGTGTGCTGATACCGGGAGGAGAGACGGCTGGCTCCGACACCTAGCGTGTTACAGTGACGTCATCCACCGACCCAAATGTGGAACAGACATTAATGTCTCCGGAACCGGTGTCACATTTACAAACATACAAACACGGGCTAAACACATTGAACGTGAAGGTAAGAAAAATTTATTTATTTAAAAAGTAACATATTTTCTTGAATACTTTTGACGTCTATTAATTCAATTTACTTGAGTTTCGTCGATTAATAAATTGTTATTGTAATGCAAAATTAATTCAGCATTAAATGTTAAGAAATCAAATCATATTTGTAATTTTTATCACATATTTATATTAAGTTTGGTCAATCATTGTTTAAAATAAAATTCAGCTGTTGTATTTTTCAGGATTCGTTAACGAAAGCGAAAATATCTGTTGTTTTGATGCGGAGTTCGAAGACGCCCTCAACACGCATTTGACGTACGGCCACGTTTATCCAGACCTCGAGGATGAGTGGGACACGGACAACGATTCGGATAGCCATCTTGAGGATCCCCACGTCGAAGTGTCTCATCAGGGACGTCCCAGCACCTTCGTTGATACTAACCTACAAGTGATTTTGGCTTCGGAACTACATCCGCAAGATCGTGAGTGGTGTTGTTTCACGCTGTGGAACGTTTTTTTAACATGTATGGACGTCATTCGAGAAGAAAAATCGGCGAAGTAATTCAGTGATATAATTGAAGTTTGAAAATGGATTTTGTTACAGTGTCCTATATGAATTTGATCGTCAATTCAAATAAGTTAAAAACATGTTTAATTAAATTGAAAACCAAAATAAAATTGTTATTATAGCTAACGTTACTACGCAAAATAAATAGGAAACTTAATTTTTAAGATTCTAGGAATGTTTTAAACAATTATTCATGAAATAATTAACATTCATGAATTAATAACTAGCGAAAATTGACTTGATTTCGTTTTTCTTTTTAATTTAAATTTAAACCCAATTATAACCCAGCCATGTGTAAGGTAAAAAACGCGTATTTTCCTGCCAGGACATCATAAGGTCATCTTATGATCTTATGATATCTTATGCAGATGTAGCCATAGCATAAGATAGAAGCATAACCTAAAGCCCTTCTCACACTACGCTATTTATTAGCTACGCGACTGCAACATAATCCAAAATTCGCTGTATCTGACACTGTTCACTGACAGGAGACGCATCGTAGACGCGTCGCTTCTTTACTTTGATAACATCCTAGTCGCTTACAAATAGCGTTGCGTGAGAAAGGCGTCAAGTCAATGCGTATCGTATAGTGCGTCCAACTTATCTCTGAAATGGCAAAAATTGGCACTATTGCCGCCATGATTGCCGCCATGTTAAAACGTCATTCATAAGTACGTTGTGGTCATTCATCTGTCAGATACTAGTGTGCAATGATTGGTCAAATGCGTCCGACAGCGCCTCTCTTCATTTCAATCTTAAGTAGGATTTACTGTAATTAAGAACTGTTTGTTACAGAGAACGAAGCGCAAGAGAAGCTAGAAGAGAAAGTTCTAGAGCTAGTGGAAGCGCTGAACGCGCGGGCGGCGGCGGCGCGCGCGTCGGCGTTCGACGGGCTGCGCGCGGCGTTGCAGCGACGCGCGTTCACCGTGCTCGCGGGCCATCGCGTGACACTCGCCGATCATGTGACGCGTGCGTTGCGACGCGGGCGGGAGGCGGAGCGGCGCGCGGCTGCGGCGCTCGTGCCGATATTGTCGTTGCAGGTACGTTATAGGTATATTCTTGGTACAGGTACCTCCTGACCGACTATGCTCTCCTGGTACTCCGTCTCGTACACAACACGTTTCCATCGTTAATTCGTCGAGCGCAGTATGGCAAACCGACAGGTACCTCCTGAGCGGCTATGCTCTCCTGGTACTCCGTCTCGTACACAACACGTTTTCGTCGTCAATTCGTCGAGCGCAGTATGGCAAACCGACAGGTACCTCCTGAGCAACTATGCTCTCCTGGTACTCCGTCTCGTACACAACACGTTTCCGTCGTCAATTCGTCGAGCGCAGTATGGCAAACCGACAGGTACCTCCTGAACAACTATTCTCTCCCGGTACTCCGTCTCGAACACAACACATTTCGGTCTTCGCTTAGTATGGCAAACCGACAGGTACCTCCTGAGCAACTATGCTCTCCTGATACTCCGTCTCGTACAAGTTTCCGTCGTGAATTCGTCGAGCGCAGTATTGCCTGTATGGCAAACCTACAGGTACCTCCTGAGCGGCTATGCTCTCCTTGTACTCCGTCTCG
This sequence comes from Hesperia comma, assembly GCA_905404135.1. NCBI lineage: Eukaryota > Metazoa > Arthropoda > Insecta > Lepidoptera > Hesperiidae > Hesperia > Hesperia comma. Next base: position 18,951,436 of record FR990019.1, on the reverse strand, counting down.
TGCACAACACGTTTCCGTCATCAATTCGATTCGACGAGCGCAATATGGGAAACCAGCGGGTACCTCCTGTGCACTATGCTCTCCTGGTACTCCGTCTCGAACACAACACATTTTCGTCTTCGCGTAGTATGGCAAACCGACAGGTTAACTCCTGAGCTACACACAAGGAAAACCGTCACTGTGAAAGAAGTGTCCGTAGAAAAGCGTTTAGTAAGGGTGGGTTGATTGTAGCTGGAGGGTTTTTTTATTTTAAATACGGAAGTCTCACAAACTACTCAATTCCTCAAATCAACACAAATGTTACAATAACAAGTACGTGGTTACTTTCAGATCGGAGAGGAGGGTACGGAGGAGTTCATGAACGAGGTCCGGCCCGCGCTCGTGGCCGGCTGCACCGACAAGACCTCCTCGCTCGACACGCGCACTGAGGTCAGTACACAACTACCCCACTACACCAAGCACTACACTACTGTAGTGTACAGTAGTGTATTCGACGACCCTGTAGCCTAGTTGGACCCTGCCTACGACGCGAGGGGTCCCGGGTCGATTCCCGGCCGGGGCAGATATTCATGTGGCAGATATATATTTGTACTCGGGTCATGGGTGTAATTGTAATGTGTTATATGTGTAGTCCATGCTACCCGCGCCACAGGTACCTAGTAACCTACTGCGGGGGTATGAGTGTGTTACCGTATAGCGTATACTATGTACTACACTTACATCAAAGTCAAAAATATGTACCTAGTTATTCTTTCACTCCATATCAATGCAGTAAGAAGGTCTCATTGATAAAAAGCAATCTGTGTTAGACAATGTTCCATTAGGTATACTAGTTTATGTAGTAAAACCATCGATGTAGAATAATACTAGATGCACAATCAGTACTCGAAAAGTGTGTCCACTGACTGAAATCGGAATTTGGGTGGACTGTTAAATATTCGCATTCGAATGCCCCGAGCGCGAACACTCTTACATGCTTATTGCTCTTAAAATTTAAATTAAAACTTTAAGGCGTCAGGGTAAGGTTTAAATTACACTAACGTATTTTTATGCTCCCGGTACGATGAAAATAAAACTACAAAAAAGCGACTTTATTGTCCTCTACTTAGAGCTACTAACAAGGTTGCGTTAGCCTGATTCAGTTCGTTGTTGTATCGCCATCTATTGGTTGCTTAAGGAACTATTAGCATAAGGAGACACAAACCACGTCAAAATTCGTATGGGATTGTGAATCTGATAATAATAGATCGATGAGTAAAACGTTATACCGTGTTGTGTGTTGCAGTGCTGCTCGTCGCTGGCGGCGCTGTGCTACCTGCTGGAGGACGACGTGAGCGAGATGCTCGCCGTGCTGCACATGTTCGAGACCATCTTCAGCGGCAGCTACCTCAAGGTAACGCTGGCCTTACGTAAAAGAGAAAAAGCGAATTTGGTATAAAAAATTCTACGCAAGCGATTTTATGAGCCCAGGCGCAACAGAAGTCGGATTTATAAAGTCGGATTTTGAAATCGATTTCGAACCCTGAAATCGGATATTATATCCGTTTGCGATAAAAACGAAAAACGCCCATGACTATTTTATGGACGTCATTGGTCATTGAGCGTTTTTGTTGAGTTACCCATGTTTAGACGTCAGAAAGGACGTCTTTACAAAAATTAGATAATTATCTCTAATTTGCAGACAGATGCAATTTGATTTCAATCGTTCTATTACTGTAAAGACAGGTACATACAAGCTACACAGGGTCTCAACAGCGCGATTCAGATTCAAGTATAACGACATCTGTTGAACAGTTTGGTAACTAAATGAACATAACATTACGACTGAGCTGTGGCACGGTAATAATTATCTATTACCGCATCAATGTAAAATAATACCGTGGGTATCACTACATAGTATAAAACAAAGTCGCTATTTTTGTCCGTCTGTTTGTTTGTCTGTTTGTCTGTATGCTTAAATCTTTAAAATTACGCAACGGATTTTGATGCGGTTTTTTGTAATAGGTAGAGTGATTCAAGAGGAAGGTTTTTATGTATAATACATGCATATATTTCCACGAGAACGGGATCCACGCGGGTGAAACCGCGGGCGGTCCGCTAGTGGTTTATATACCAGATAATGATTATGAATATTTTTGTATTGTATTGTATAGGTACAGTACCAAAGTGTTACAAGTTCCGTTTCCGGCGCTTGGGCGCCCTGAATTTTTGTATGGATTGCATTTTCCCGCGCTCGTTGAATTTTCATAGGAATAATCTCAGGAATAATTGTAAATTTTTTAAATAATAGGAATAATCACAATCACTACAACCGTAAAACCATTAAAAATATTTTAAGTACATCAAATAGTATTTCTTCTCACAAATTATGTTATGGCGGGACAGCCATCTTGAATATTGGAGTACAAGGTGTCGTTTTAATTTTTAGGGTTCCGTACCCAAAGGGTAAAACGGGACCCTATTACTGAGACTTCGCTGTCCGTCCGTCCGTCCGCCCGTCCGTCCGTCTGTCACCAGGCTGTATCTCATGAACCGTAATAGTTACACAGTTGAAATTTTCACAGATGATGTATTTCTGTTGCCGCTACAACAACAAATACTAAAAAACAGAACAAAATAAATATTTAAGTGGTTTTAAGCTTTTAAGTAGTTTTAGAATCTAGTAGATAGTTTAGTTACCTTTCGGTCCAAGAGATGGCGTTGTGCGAGGCTTTCATACAACAGACCAGATTTTTTCGGCGTTTTTATACATAATGGTACGGAACCCTTCGTGCGCGAGTCCGACTCGCACTTGGCCGATTTTTTTAATATAACAACCAAAATCGATCGCGTGCCAACTTCACGCACATAAAGATAACGCGCGAATATTTATCGGAAGTTAAGGGCCCATCTATAGTTTTTAAATCTCAGACAGAAACTCAGGTAATAGACCCATTAGTCAGCCATTTAGTGCATTTCCCGAATTGGATCGCGTGTACTTTTTTTTAGTAACCAATGTGTATATAACACATTAGAATTATTAAATCGGTCATTTATTATTATTTTAATTAACACATTCTCAACTTTGTTTTAAGAGAAAGTAAGAAAAATATTTAAAAGAAAAAGTAATTTTTCTCCAGTGCTCAGTCTGCAAAAATCAGAACTCGGCTATCTTGTACCCAGAGCTCGGCCTCTTACACGACAATTTGTCTCAAAGACAGTATAAAAGTAACTATTAATAATTAAAAATCATCATCAACATCCATACATCAGCCTTTGTACGTCTACTGCTGGACATAGACTTCCTCTAAACTGCACCATTCTGATAGTTGACCCTTCAGACCTACGACTACTACGGGGCGAAGGATGTTTCTTTGTCTGAGACATTCATTCGACATAAAGGCAGTAAAGGCCGACTACTGGCGCATGTACCTAAGCAAACCGCGAATAAATCTGTAAAAAATCACGGTTTTAAAATCAGTCGCGGTATGAAACCGCATATGCGGCCGCTTGCTTAGGTTCCCTTGAGTCACAAAATTAGCGGTTAGCTGTCAAACCGCAAAACCGCCCGAAACGCATACACTATCAGTCGCGGGAGTGAACCGCAAGTGCGGCCGCTTGTATGGCCTTCCTTGGGTCACAAAATTACGCGGTTAGAAACCGCGGCGGTTTAGAAGTAATGCGGCCTCGGCCTAAGTGCCAATTGCATTTTAATTTTTTATTTGAAGTGTTTCGGTTTTTGAGTTTTTCTTTCTTATGAAAACTTAGTTTTGATTATTTACTGTTTTAAAAATAATTTCATCAATTAATTATTAAAACTTTTTTAGTAAACTTGAAAACCATAACTAATTGGACCTAATTTTTTTTTTCCTATCGAGAAAAATTCTCATTTTACTGGTTTTGCTCTTATGAGATTGTTTATTATATAGTGAACATATGTATATCTAAATATCGGAGATATAGACAGTAAGCTTTAAAAATAATCTTAGATCTAAAACTACCATATTTCGGATGAGCCCCTTGAGACCCGCGAGCATGAATGCTCATCCGCGCGGGGCCCCAAGACCCGTAGAATGAATTCATGCTCATATGCGTTCCATGGACTGTTTTTGCCTTAGAGTAGTGTATTAGACTTTATTATCTGTGTTCAAAGTATTTTTACTCTGTAGCCAATTTGCCAATCTCCTATTCTAAAATGTTTCCTCTGTGGGTATAGTACAAAAATTGATGTTGTGTTGTGTTGTGTGTTGCAGGGCGACGGCAGCGTGAAGGTGTCGGCGGGCGTGGTGGCGGAGGGCGGCTGGCACGCGGCCGCGCTGGACGGCTGGGCGCTGCTGCTGCCCGCGCTGCCGCCGCCGCTCGCGCCGCCGCCCGCGCGGCTCGCCGAGCTGCTCGACGCCGCGAGCTTGGAGGTGTGTATGTGTATGTGTACCGTACAGTGAGGCCGCGCTGGACGGCTGGGCGCTGCTGCTGCCCGCGCTGCCGCCGCCGCTCGCGCCGCCGCCCGCGCGGCTCGCCGAGCTGCTCGACGCCGCGAGCTTGGAGGTGTGTATGTGTATGTGTACCGTACAGTGAGGCCGCGCTGGACGGCTGGGCGCTGCTGCTGCCCGCGCTGCCGCCGCCGCTCGCGCCGCCGCCCGCGCGGCTCGCCGAGCTGCTCGACGCCGCGAGCTTGGAGGTGTGTATGTGTACCGTACAGTGAGGCCGCGCTGGACGGCTGGGCGCTGCTGCTGCCCGCGCTGCCGCCGCCGCTCGCGCCGCCGCCCGCGCGGCTCGCCGAGCTGCTCGACGCCGCGAGCTTGGAGGTGTGTATGTGTATGTGTACCGTACAGTGAGGCCGCGCTGGACGGCTGGGCGCTGCTGCTGCCCGCGCTGCCGCCGCCGCTCGCGCCGCCGCCCGCGCGGCTCGCCGAGCTGCTCGACGCCGCGAGCTTGGAGGTGTGTATGTGTATGTGTACCGTACAGTGAGGCCGCGCTGGACGGCTGGGCGCTGCTGCTGCCCGCGCTGCCGCCGCCGCTCGCGCCGCCGCCCGCGCGGCTCGCCGAGCTGCTCGACGCCGCGAGCTTGGAGGTGTGTATGTGTATGTGTACCGTACAGTGAGGCCGCGCTGGACGGCTGGGCGCTGCTGCTGCCCGCGCTGCCGCCGCCGCTCGCGCCGCCGCCCGCGCGGCTCGCCGAGCTGCTCGACGCCGCGAGCTTGGAGGTGTGTATGTGTATGTGTACCGTACAGTGAGGCCGCGCTGGACGGCTGGGCGCTGCTGCTGCCCGCGCTGCCGCCGCCGCTCGCGCCGCCGCCCGCGCGGCTCGCCGAGCTGCTCGACGCCGCGAGCTTGGAGGTGTGTATGTGTACTGTACAGTGAGGCCGCGCTGGACGGCTGCGCGCTGCTGCTGCCCGCGCTGCCGCCGCCGCTCGCGCCGCCGCCCGCGCGGCTCGCCGAGCTGCTCGACGCCGCGAGCTTGGAGGTGTGTATGTGTGCTGTACAGTGAGGCCGCGCTGGACGGCTGGGCGCTGCTGCTGCCCGCGCTGCCGCCGCCGCTCGCGCCGCCGCCCGCGCGGCTCGCCGAGCTGCTCGACGCCGCGAGCTTGGAGGTGTGTACTGTGTATGTGTACTGTACACTGAGGCCGCGCTGGACGGCTGGGCGCTGCTGCTGCCCGCGCTGCCGCCGCCGCTCGCGCCGCCGCCCGCGCGGCTCGCCGAGCTGCTCGACGCCGCGAGCTTGGAGGTGTGTATGTGTACCATGGAGCAAATATAGAGAGGAGACGTTGTATGTACATTTTTCTATGAAAGATCGCGTGACGATTTGCGGGGCGAGGGGGATAAAGAAATGGGCGGGATAATCGACTTTACTACGTAGTTCAACTATCTCACACTAGATGGATTTTAAATACGGCCGTGTTTTTGTTGTTGTAAGTAGTTGTCGATAGATGGCGCTGTTTACAAAATGATTATAAAAAGTAGAAAAATAATATTTTGGTGGTAAAAATTCTTTAGGAATTAATGTAGGACGAATTTCAGTACGTATGATTATCAAGATATAATAATTGTTAGCTCTACGCACCTATGCATTTTTATTTCCCCTGATACAAAGTGTCGCCATCTAACGTCAAGTAGAAATTTATTTGGTGAGCGCCGTCAGTAGACTGACTTAAGGCCACGCCCACTGTGATGACGTCAGGACCTAGTTGAGTTACAGTGCACAGTTGCTTAGGGCGTCTCCTCTCTATATTTGCTCCATGATGTGTACTGTACAGTGAGGCCGCGCTGGACGGCTGGGCGCTGCTGCTGCCCGCGCTGCCGCCGCCGCTCGCGCCGCCGCCCGCGCGGCTCGCCGAGCTGCTCGACGCCGCGAGCTTGGAGGTGTGTATGTGTATGTGTACCGTACAGTGAGGCCGCGCTGGACGGCTGGGCGCTGCTGCTGCCCGCGCTGCCGCCGCCGCTCGCGCCGCCGCCCGCGCGGCTCGCCGAGCTGCTCGACGCCGCGAGCTTGGAGGTGTGTATGTGTATGTGTACCGTACAGTGAGGCCGCGCTGGACGGCTGGGCGCTGCTGCTGCCCGCGCTGCCGCCGCCGCTCGCGCCGCCGCCCGCGCGGCTCGCCGAGCTGCTCGACGCCGCGAGCTTGGAGGTGTGTATGTGTATGTGTACCGTACAGTGAGGCCGCGCTGGACGGCTGGGCGCTGCTGCTGCCCGCGCTGCCGCCGCCGCTCGCGCCGCCGCCCGCGCGGCTCGCCGAGCTGCTCGACGCCGCGAGCTTGGAGGTGTGTATGTGTATGTGTACCGTACAGTGAGGCCGCGCTGGACGGCTGGGCGCTGCTGCTGCCCGCGCTGCCGCCGCCGCTCGCGCCGCCGCCCGCGCGGCTCGCCGAGCTGCTCGACGCCGCGAGCTTGGAGGTGTGTATGTGTATGTGTACCGTACAGTGAGGCCGCGCTGGACGGCTGGGCGCTGCTGCTGCCCGCGCTGCCGCCGCCGCTCGCGCCGCCGCCCGCGCGGCTCGCCGAGCTGCTCGACGCCGCGAGCTTGGAGGTGTGTATGTGTATGTGTACCGTACAGTGAGGCCGCGCTGGACGGCTGGGCGCTGCTGCTGCCCGCGCTGCCGCCGCCGCTCGCGCCGCCGCCCGCGCGGCTCGCCGAGCTGCTCGACGCCGCGAGCTTGGAGGTGTGTATGTGTATGTGTACCGTACAGTGAGGCCGCGCTGGACGGCTGGGCGCTGCTGCTGCCCGCGCTGCCGCCGCCGCTCGCGCCGCCGCCCGCGCGGCTCGCCGAGCTGCTCGACGCCGCGAGCTTGGAGGTGTGTATGTGTATGTGTACCGTACAGTGAGGCCGCGCTGGACGGCTGGGCGCTGCTGCTGCCCGCGCTGCCGCCGCCGCTCGCGCCGCCGCCCGCGCGGCTCGCCGAGCTGCTCGACGCCGCGAGCTTGGAGGTGTGTATGTGTATGTGTACCGTACAGTGAGGCCGCGCTGGACGGCTGGGCGCTGCTGCTGCCCGCGCTGCCGCCGCCGCTCGCGCCGCCGCCCGCGCGGCTCGCCGAGCTGCTCGACGCCGCGAGCTTGGAGGTGTGTATGTGTATGTGTACCGTACAGTGAGGCCGCGCTGGACGGCTGGGCGCTGCTGCTGCCCGCGCTGCCGCCGCCGCTCGCGCCGCCGCCCGCGCGGCTCGCCGAGCTGCTCGACGCCGCGAGCTTGGAGGTGTGTATGTGTACCGTACAGTGAGGCCGCGCTGGACGGCTGGGCGCTGCTGCTGCCCGCGCTGCCGCCGCCGCTCGCGCCGCCGCCCGCGCGGCTCGCCGAGCTGCTCGACGCCGCGAGCTTGGAGGTGTGTATGTGTATGTGTACCGTACAGTGAGGCCGCGCTGGACGGCTGGGCGCTGCTGCTGCCCGCGCTGCCGCCGCCGCTCGCGCCGCCGCCCGCGCGGCTCGCCGAGCTGCTCGACGCCGCGAGCTTGGAGGTGTGTATGTGTATGTGTACCGTACAGTGAGGCCGCGCTGGACGGCTGGGCGCTGCTGCTGCCCGCGCTGCCGCCGCCGCTCGCGCCGCCGCCCGCGCGGCTCGCCGAGCTGCTCGACGCCGCGAGCTTGGAGGTGTGTATGTGTATGTGTACCGTACAGTGAGGCCGCGCTGGACGGCTGGGCGCTGCTGCTGCCCGCGCTGCCGCCGCCGCTCGCGCCGCCGCCCGCGCGGCTCGCCGAGCTGCTCGACGCCGCGAGCTTGGAGGTGGGTGCTGTACAGTGAGCCCGGCTCCAACGTTGGGGCCAACGTTGGGGCCAATGCCACTCGGCCAACGTGTGGAGCTAGAAAATAGCGTTGGCGCCCACGTTGGGGCGAGCGTTGGTACGCTATTTTCTAGTTTCACACGTTGGACGACAGTCTAAAAATATTATGCAATCATTCTTCAACGTACATTCTTCTGCAAAAAGGCGACAATAATAATTATTGTTAATATGTATTTGTTAATTGATTGATTGATTTTCGGCCGAAGCAGATAATAATTATGTGTTAGATGGTCCCGGATCGGGGATGTTACTGGTGTTGTTTGTTGTCCATACCACTTGCATCTCAATACGAGGCTACAAGTGTGAATTTGTGGCGGCATAAATAACTAGGTTACACCATGTTTCAATAATAAATAATAAATCCTACGCTGCACAAATCGACACGTGTAACTGGGTGTAAAATTAATCGTTTTACAAATCAAATAAACGAGTATGAAAACAGATTTGGTGTGAATCATTCGGTGTTCTCTTCATACTTCTCAACAATCATCTGCAACCAGAACACATCAGAACACGCACTACAACCTTCACACCTTTGATGTTTTAAATGTCTAGATGGAACATCGAATCCGCGAAATCGTGTCAAAAAATTGTGACTAACTGTTAGCCACTATTTTTATATCATTAGGCACACATAGACAATAGACGAACACATGCTTGATAATACAATACAATACAAATATTCTTTATTGTGCACTAGAAGGACATTACAAAATATATAAAATGAAAAGAAGTTTCACAAAAGGCGGCCTTATCGCTAAGCAGCGATCTCTTCCAGACAACCTTTGGGTAGGAGAATAATGTTGCCTTGTTTTTTTTTGTTTTCATTGTAGGGCGACGCTCAATCTAGATATTTAAAGCATTGCTTGACACCTACAAATTGTTGTCGGCAGGTGCGCATGGCGGCGGGCGTGGCGCTGGCCGTGGCGCACGAGCGCGTGGCGGACGTGGCGGACGACACGCCGGACTGGGCGGAGCTGCGCGCGCGCCTCGCCAGCCTGGCCACCGACCCGCACAAGTACCGCGCGAAACGCGACCGCAAGCTGCAACGGGCTACCTTCCGAGACGTGCTCAAGTATTTTGAGGTTGGTGGGGCGTTGGGAAGGGTTTTTTTATAGATATCTTTTGCAATAAACATATTATACTTCTTTCAAATTATTATGGTTTAATTTATAGAAAATTAAACAAAGTAAACAACTCTTTCTCAGTATGCTATAAAATACATTTTTGATGCTTTTCTAAAACTTCAATTCGAGGCTCGAAGGACCAACAATTTCTCAATACAACACAAGGCCTAACAGTGATGCGTTGACATTGACAGGAGGGCGAAGTCCCAGAGCTGCGTGTGCGCGTGGGTATAGAGACAATCGAGTGCGACACGTGGGCGGCGCGGTGCGCGTACGGCGCGCTGGCGGCGGCGCTGGGCGCGGGGCTGCGCCCCCTGGCGGCCGCCAGCGGAGCCCTGCGCGCCGCGCTCGGCCTGCCCGCCGCCAGCCCGCTCGCGCCGCCCGCCGCCAAGCTCAACAAGCTGCAGCGGGTTAGTGAGCACTGTTATAGCAAGGTCATTTTAACTCTGCTGATATGAAGTTGCTGATATGAAGGACTTCAGCTCTTGATTGTAAACCTCATACATTTTCTATTCCTTCTTTCTTAGCCCGACACACATCGATTATCTCTTTGGTGTTACTGATATCTATAGACAACTACGACTACTTGTCACAAGGCTGGTCGGCAGAGACAACCTTTTTTTATTACGAGACTATTGCGGATACCTCCACGATTGGTTCTGTATGAGTAATAAATCAGTAGGTGCATTGCAAAACCCGTCAAAACCAAAATTTTACACCAATACCCACTAAAACGAAATCATATTATTTTTTCATCATTATAGCTGTTTTGAATTATGTATATTCAGTGTTTTATGTATTAGACGATAGAAATATATAATAATTTTCCGTTGGCAGCACCTGCAGAACAGCGCGGCGTGCAAGGCGCGCACGGTGGCGCGCAACAAGAACCGCGACAAGCGCTCCGCCGCGCTCGCCATCTAGCGGCGCTGTCTAGCACTACACCACCACCACCACACCACCACCATGGTACTACCACCATACCACCACCACTAGAGGCTGCGGCGACCATTCAACCACCTGTTAACGGCGCCTTCATTTCTAACGGTCTTCCTACAAATGGTGTAATGTCTGATAAGTCAACTGCCAGTCAACGTAGGTACAGAATGATTCGTGAGTGTTTGAATACATTTTACGTATATCACACGGCTTACCTCACGTTACTATTTTGTCGGATTCGCCCGACTAGTTTCGAACCAATTCCGAGGTTCGTCATCAGGAGCCACCGGCGACGAGAGCTCGCTTGTGACTCAGTCACAAGCGAGGTGGCTCCTGATGACGAACCTCGGAATTGGTTCGAAACTAGTCGGGCGAATCCGACAAAATAGTAACGTGAGGTAAGCCGTGTGATATACGTAAAACGTAGGTACATTTGAATTATCCCTATGCATTTTGACTGTAACGCGTACTCACGATGTTTATTATTCAAACCGATATTTCGACCCAATTGCATGGATGATGGATGGTCACGACGAGACTGACCGTGAATATCGTGGGTACCCGTTACAGTTAAAATGTTGTCTGCGATGATAAAAGTTTAAAATCTTATATTATCCCTATGGTCGTTACCACCCCAGCGCTAATAAACTACGGAGACCATATTCTGTCTCCACAGACGTTGTGTTCGATCGATTCTCGAGTTCAATTTCCGCCTAACCTAACGCTTATTTACGTTACGTCATGTGCCTTAACTTCATCTACGATAGTGTCGAGCTGTATGTAGGTGTGTTCGTCGCATGCAACATATGATGCGCTGGTAACGCGGCCATAGATCGTTTCGTCACGTCGCCGCTCCCTCGACGTCGGTGTTTTATTTTAATGATTTGAAAGGCGAATCTCGATCGATTTCAATGTAACTTTAGTTTCGGCCCGTAGCTAACAGTTGGCCAGTACTAAAGAGATATTCGCCCTCGTCGGCCGCACCCCTACATATCTACGTAATCGAGACGAAGCCTCTATTATTTTCTACATTACATGTTTCTAGTATGTTCTTGTTCTCAACAGAAAGGTTCGTACACTCGTCACGAATGTAACTTTCGTATTTTGATACGTTAAATGAATTGTATTGTACACGAATGACATTTGATTCGCCATTTATTTACTTTGTATGAGTATTTAGCAATATTCGCTCGCTTCATTGATTTATATTATTATTATTATTGTCGTATTCACGAAGTTGTGACTTGCTCCTAAACTTGATCAGCATGTATTTATTGCCTCGTTTCGTGTGTTCTAAACGTTCTACTGCCACTAGGTGTTCTGAATAAGACAGATGTATATTTATTATCATATCAAATTTGACTGGTTATTTTATTATACTGTAGACCAATTTTAATTGTATTAAATACATAATTTTATCAAGTTTGGAGTGAGGGATCATTATATTTTAACGGTTGATGTAATTATTTAATAAGTTTTGTACTTCACACAGCTCTGTACATGTCCACCTCAACATTTTAGTGCAATTCTTATTTTAAAAGTTCTCTGTAAATATTATTTTGAATAGTGATGGCTGTTTGTACATTAACTAGGCTAGTTCACGGGATGTTGAAATAATATTTATTAAGAAAAACGTGTTGGTTTCATTTTTCAATACCCAAGCAATTACAAGTTGTATACAGGGATAGGAACATGAAAACACAGATGAAACACATCGCCAAGTTTATTTCCAGACAAGATAATGATACCTTCTTGATTCGCGATCGCTATTTACGATCGGAATTCACAACAACGAATACATAATAATATATGTAACTTACACTAACAGTCACTACAGACTACACTCCTGTCCTACGCTATGACTAGACGAGAAATTAATATTATACATACAAAATAAGTGCTCACGGTGTTTGCACTGTAAAATTAGCAGTAACTAAGTGATTAAATTAAAGAAATCACATAATTCAGTTATAAATCAGTTAAGAGTAACATAGGAAAACGTACTTAAAGTTACAAAACCGTGTAATATAATGTAATGTCGAATGGTGTTAAGTGTAAAGCGACAGAAGTGCAGTCAATTCGTTGCACGGTCACGGTGACGCAGCGAGTGCTACAAGCGTCGTATAAAAGGTAAGCTCGAACACGCCGCCCACTGTGCTTGACCACCCTCAAAGCGATTCCAATCTTTATTATGAAAATCATATATAGTAATTCACGATGATTTTATAAAATCGAACGGAAACGATGTTGACTGCAGCTCAAGGGCCAATTCGCCAAAATATCTCGTTATAAGTTTGAAGAAAATCAACCCTTTTCTAAAATGATATTATAAGGCTTGGCTGGCATACAATTATAGTTCACTTGCAGTATACTAGATGGCACTGTACAAAACGTCGAGGTGTTTTTTATATTCAGTAATGATAGGAAAGTTAGAATAACTAGTATTAGTAAAACTTAAAGTAAACAAAGCTTGGACGTGTAATATTTGGCGAGGCTAAAAATATTTAACCAACTTTTAGGGAGTGACCTAAAAATATTAAAGGGTCAACAAAATCGATTCGAGTCATCAAAAATGAAATCAAAATCGGTCGTCAGGCACAGTCGGTCGACTACAATATCAAGACACTGCGCTGTCCTAGTGCTTGAATGGCCAACCGACCAATCCTATCCAAATCGTTTTTCTTATTTCAAACTATTGCAATTTTGATTACGCGCCCCACAACACATATTTTTTATTATTATTATTGACTTTCAGACTTTAGGTCAATAATAATAATAAAAAATACATATTGCAAGGCGCGTAATCAAAACTGTTATAGTTTGAAATAAAAAAAACGACTCAGACAAAATTGGTCGGTTGGCCATTCAAGCACTAGGACAGCGACTGATTACATCCATAAACATCTATACGTAACATCTAGTAATGTGAATATGTAGACATTTAATAAGCGAACAGTACCCGCGGCCGCCAGCGCGAGTAGCGTTCACGTACACAACATTTATTAAAAATAAAATGACGCATGGCGGTGGCGGGACAACAAGGTACAGTTCACAGTATAATAAAATACTGTTCTTAAATTTTAATTAGTCCAATCAGAAAGCAGCGACCCTGATAAAGACAACTTTTGATCAGGAATTAAAAAATTTATTTATATTTTTTTAAATAAATTGGTTATATACCTACATAGCAACGTCGGCTGACCTCTCGTCTCGTCGCCCGCTACAGCCACGCGTCACCTCAACACATGTTTACATTAATCCTAGTGCAATTCCAATAGAATTAATAATGCAAAAATATTAATAGACCTCTTAACAAACTCGACTAACTATATCGAATGCGATATAATTTTTCTACTCAATAATAAAGGCATTTCGACGGTTGACGTACTTAATTACAATGTTATAAATAATAGACTATTTCTCTTTCGTTTATTAGTAGGCACTGTCGCATTCACTCTGGGAGTTCTCTCTCAACTGGTTTATTATTTATATTGGGCTACGAAATTAGGGATACCGTGAATATTACATAAAAGGCCAAATCCTTTATTTTTAAACGACTATCGCTATGATAACATTACTGTATTGTGTACTATTTAGAATGAATTCAATTGACAGCATTTTACAAAATTATAAGGCAAAAATATACCTAGTTTTCATCATTCTTATACATATTTTACAGTAGATATTTTAGAACTTTAAAAAGAAAAACTCAGGAAAACGGGCTTTGACATCTAAGTAAATAAATAAATTTTATAATTGAAATTTTCAACCAAATCATTACAAAAATATAACAATATTTTTAGAAAAATAAACCTTATTTTCAAATACAGTGTTTTATAATGAACAAGAAAATAACATTCATAAAATGAAATGTCTTAGCTTAAATCATTTTCCTACTGTACATTGTAGCGTATCCTCAAAACGGAATAAAAAGTTATATCAATATAGATACAAGAAAATAAGAGATCCTTAAAATGACCAAAGACAACCACGGCATCAGTCCCAGAGACTGCGATGCTATTGTCACTCCGTAAATAAATACATAATATATAAACAACAATGTATACGTAAGTTACACATGGACAGTATCGTAGGTAACACGCAACTCTTCACAACACCGAGTTAAACCCTGCGCACATGACACCAACACAACTATTGATTTAGGCTAATATACTGATTTAGGCAAGTCAAGAAAAATTTCGAAATGAAAGGAGAACATCAGATTTGGGCCTGGAGCGAACAGCTTGTTCAATACCCTTAAAAATCTAGTACATAACATAACATAATTTCAAGATACTATATTGTGTACGCGGTCCATAAGACGACTATATTTCATTATTCCCATCATTTTCCGCAAAAACGGAATATGCACAATGCGGTAACAATATCCTCGATCTAAAAAGCGATGTCTCATGCATGTTCATATTCCAAGCCCAAGGTCCCTAAGAAAGTTGCTGGTCTCCTTTATATCGTGATCCGCACGGTTGAATTTTCTACATTTACTTAAAACCACAAATCACGCGAGATTGAGGCATTATGTCTATGGCCAAATTGGATTCGACACAAACTGCCAGTAAGCATCACAAAATATAGTTTACATTTTTCTGATTTTCTATACAATCAGAGCTGGAGTTGTAGTTTAGATTGATGTAATGTGAGTAGAGTTTAATGCGGGCCCAGACGTGCAGTTTTGACTATTCATGCAGCTCTTTGTCTACTTTTAAATGAAAACAAATGTGTACAATTAAAACTGCATACATATTTATAGCAAAACACTGTGCAATGTGTTTTAAAGCCGCAAGCGTTTTTGACCGTTAAGGGTGATTGCATAGCTTTGCATGCTTACAATAATTCTCTTGTACCATTTTAAGGAAAACTCACAAATAGTAAACAAAAGATTATTTTTACCATTAAAAGCGACTGTGTCTACATATTAATTTAGCGTTTAAATAGTCTTAAGCTGTTAACTACAAAGCTGCACGTCCGAAGGCCGCGCCCCCGTCGCGCGACACGACCGGCTGTATCTCCGTCCCGCTCGCTCCCCCCTCCCCCCTCCCCGAACAATGTAACATGAGGTAAAGTGTTATGTTATAAGGCAACAACGAAGGCAGTATGTCTCAGCGTATTATTATCATACAAAAATATATACCGGGGCGCTCACTGAGCGACTTGTACGTTGTAGGTTAAGGCATCGTGACGTCATCGTCCAGTATACCTAATAGTTCCAACTAAGTGAATACATTAAAATAGCATTTCTTTCACAAAATAATCGATTTCACTAAAACCTATTGACTTTTATATCTAGGAGACGTGTGTCAATGTGTGTGTTAATCACACGGACACACGTCTATGTCACACACTTACATTTACCGACGCATAGAACAAGGGTACAATATAACTTACACGAACCCACTTTCATAATTAACGAATGCTTACTTTCTCACTTAAACTAAGAATCTATAAAGCTGCACTATTACTCGAACGATAGCGTCCCTAAATAACATAGTTACATTTATACCTATTTAGACAACAGGGAGATATCGAACAAATTCAGAAAGCAACTTTACTTTTAATACAATTGTTTCAAGTTTGTAAAAGGACAAATTAAAAGGCTAATCTTTACATTATTATCTTTACGTTATAACTTAGCGGTGGTCATTAAAATCCCTAGTAGGTACGCAACAAGCAAAATAAATCTTTAGTCTCATACCCTTGTTCTATATTTTCATCGCATACTAAATAGTATATGGTATGTGTGGATGAGTAAAACTTACTTATAACGACGTATTGTAATGTCCTGTAGGTTCAATTTGCGACCATTCGGCCGCATTCTACACACAGTTTTATCAAATTACTTTAATAATACAGTATTAAAACCCTTTTAAAATCAGGCCAATACTTTACAAAAAACTTTTTACACAATAAATGCGATAACGAATGCGAAATAAACATTAACTAAACGTTAACAAGCAAATGTGAAGGCACTAAAACAAAAGAAAATTAGAAAAAGCGACGTCATAAAGGAACATGGAGCGCAAACCAACAAAACGATTTTATACAAATATCCTTTCAGCGAGACTTAATTTAACGTATCAATATATTTTAATAACCAATACTCTAATAAATTAAAGAACATAATATATGTAGTGCATATTCTACATAACTATTACATTATTTACAAACTAATTATTCCTTTGGTAGTCAATAGTGAGCGAGGGTTGCGGGCACGTGACATGTCACGGTAGACGTCACGTCATGTCACACGTCACACGTGACGCGTGACATTTGAACCCACCTCCCCTAACTCAGGCGCCTTAGGCCAACTGGTAACTACAAGTATCTACCGAATTATATCTAAAACTACCCTATAGCAATTTATGAGTGTACCCAAATCATGTAGCAAATATAAATAGGAGACTTTAAATCGGTTCACACACACATACATACCTCTCATACTGCACACATTATGTAACAGCATACAGTGTGTTTACTTACGAACCTCATAGACTACTATTCACACATGTAAAGCACAATATATACAAAGATTGCACGATTGGGGCCTGTCAGTGAATTATGGCGGTATGTATAGTAGAAATATTCATTACTATTGTAAACTATAACTATACAAAAACGGAATTAACGATTCAGCTCTTACAGGATGCCGGGTGTAATAAAAATATATATCTTTTATTTAGTGCTTGGGACAATCACTTGGTATTATTTCACTTTTATTGCGAAACAAATCATAATTTTCTTAGTTATCATTTTAATCAAGTTATAATTCTAAGCTAGCATACATACATGTCCTATAACATATAAGGAAGTGTATAATGCCACACAGTAGGGTAGGCTGATTGACGCGAAAACTAAAAGAGCTCTATTTTAGTAAAACCCTTCAAAAACAATACATTGGGCTCATCTATTAATACATATCCTTGCGTGAGGTCAAGGTATATTTAAAGGAAATGGCCACTCATTCGGTCTTTGAAATTTAAATACGTTGTGCACAGGCAGAATATTCTACCCCCCTCCCTGTGATAAACAATATCACTTCCCAATATCGTAATCGTATGCGTTGAATTTTAAACAAACAAACATACTAATCATCTTTATATTTTCGCACTCAAAACATGTATCGACAATATCACCCTTATTTACGTACAATATAAGCAAACAACTGAACATTTAAACCGTTTACTATACATAATAGATAATTAGATAAGTAGGTATACTAGGACTGAATGAATCTTTGAGTGTCTGTTGCGGAATCTGTTTAATACGCATTAAAGTGCTCAGGCGGATTTTCAACGGGGCTGCAAAGTACTTCTATTATCTTCTAGCTATATAAATATAGTACAACCTTTATTTTACATATATCCTGTAAATAGGGCTTAAACTTAAATATAAGCAATATGAAAATCTGTTTGTTTATACCAACTCTATACATTTAAGCTGTGTCTAAAGATTTAACCTTCACGGCCCCGTCGAGAAATCCCTGTAGAAGTGAAAATGTTACCACTAAAATGAACATTTTACGACCGACTACAAACGTTTGTTGCGGATATGTTAGTGATATGTGATTCATAATCTTATGTATACGTATAAAATCGTATCAGAATTGAGCTTTATGTACAGTCAACACACTCATCCTAACATACAACTAAGTAGACACAATGTGACAAACACAATGAGTTGCAAGGTTAACGTAATATTTGCCGAGTCCGCCGCAAGGGGGCCCCGTCGACACTCGGCGAGCGAATGACTAGATTTATGAGTGAATAAACACTACATGTGTTCAAGCAATCGTAATGCTTGCGCTACTTTATAATAGGTGGCGACATTTGCGTTCCCGATGTAAAATTATTGGACTTCAATATGAAGACGCTTGAAGTTTGTTTATAATGAGCTCGAAGCAGATCGCGTGTGTTTATTTCACCTGAAACAAAACGGTAGGTTTAATTGTAGTAGAACATTGATACTTGAATTACTAAACGAGAAGTGGTAGCCATACATACTCGTACAAATATAAAGAATGTTCAACAAAGGTAAATAAAAAGCAATAGATTATAATCAAACTAAAGTACCGCCCAGGTTCGTCAATTGACTCTCGACAATCACTTGATTAAAATTCTAGTGTACGTTCAAGCTGTTTACGCGTATGTATGTATGTACGTAATGAAAACGTTCAGCCTAATCCACACCAACTACAAGAAGCTTAAGTAACTTGAAAATTGGCGCAGATTTCAAAGGGCAATGACGATACAATGGTAGTTTTACACAAGCATGATTTTAAAACCTCAGACCAATAAACTACCTATAGACGGCGTGCCGTGAACAAAAGCGTGAAGCCGGCAAAAAGTCAGCCTCGCCTTGTAATACACACGGCGGTACTCACACCAAAACGACTTTTGTGTTCTAAATAATAAAAAATGAATGAAGCTTTGTGTTCCAAAAAATAAAGTTTAAATTTGTTCTAGTTCAAACTGTCAACATAGGGCATTCTATTGGTTCCGATGTGTGTTTTAGGCACACTTTTGCCGGTGTCACGCTTTTGTTCACGGCACGCCGTCTATAGTTTATTGATCTGAGTTTAAAACTATCAATCAACTAGCGCTACTAACCAGTGCGGCAGGGTTACTCATCAAGCCGAGGCTTCTTATGCTCGAGCGGCTCGTCCTCATCCTCGTCATCATCAGCCCACTCCCACTGCTGCTCGCCTTCAGCCTCGCCCGCGCCCTCCCCCGCGCCCTCCTCCGCGCCCTCCGCGCCCTCTGCGCCCTCGCCGCCCTCCGCGCCCTCCGCCTCCTCCGTCAGGTCCTCGTCTTCGTCCTGCAATATCGTTGTGATTATACCACTGACACTCTTGCTTTGATCCGTGAAGCAAATATAGAGAGGAGACGTTGTATGTAGATTTCCCTAAGAAAGAACGCGTGACACTTTGCGGGGCGAGGGGGTGTTAGTCGATAGCACAACTACTCGCTTCGTTCTATATCGATTTTACTATGTAGTTTCACTATCTCATACAAGATGTCAATAAATGTAGGATATAAGAGGGACGTACTCGAAATATAAGAAAAGTGTCGCCATGTACTCGTAATGTCGAGTAGACAGCACTTCATCCTTTTCTTTGAAAATGTGAACGTCCATAACGCTGTGCACAGGACGGGCGCCGACGGTAGACTGACTTTAGGCCACGCCCACTGTGATGACGTCAGGACCTAGTTGAGTCACAGTGCACAGTTGCTTAGGCCGTCTCCTCTTTATATTTGCTTCATGCTTTGATCGTTGTATGTGTGTGTGTGTTTGTGTGTGTGTGTGTGTCGGGGTGTGTTACCAGCGCGCGCTGCATGACGGCGATGGGCGGGCGGCGGCGCGCGGCGGCCACGCGGCGCTCCAGCAGGAATGCCACGTACTCGTCGTACAGCAGCCGCAGCAGGTGGAACGACCCGAACGACGCCGCCGACCTGCACACATACAAACCGTACATAGTCAAATTATCGATGAAATATTTTTAACCAAAACTCTTTATCGTAGCAATGACTTTTTGTACAATGTTGTATAAAATTTAAATCTTGTCGTTCGTTTCGACGGGGTGTTCACGACGTAAGGGTACTCGCCGTACGTCGTGTCGTCCGATGGAGAAATAGTGATGTAGAAATTTCTTAGCAGACGCGCAACGTGCCAGGCAACAGTACAGACGCACCTGAGCGTGAGCTCGCGGATGACGAGCGAGGAGTAGAAGGACCAGTCGAGCAGCAGGCGGCGCGCGCGCGCCGTGTAGTCCGCGCGGCGCTCGTGCGGCGCCAGCGCGGCAATACATACATACATACATACAGACAGTATAGACGCACCTGAGCGTGAGCTCGCGGATGACGAGCGAGGAGTAGAAGGACCAGTCGAGCAGCAGGCGGCGCGCGCGCGCCGTGTAGTCCGCGCGGCGCTCGTGCGGCGCCAGCGCGGCAATACATACATACATACATACAGACAGTATAGACGCACCTGAGCGTGAGCTCGCGGATGACGAGCGAGGAGTAGAAGGACCAGTCGAGCAGCAGGCGGCGCGCGCGCGCCGTGTAGTCCGCGCGGCGCTCGTGCGGCGCCAGCGCGGCAATACATACATACATACATACAGACAGTATAGACGCACCTGAGCGTGAGCTCGCGGATGACGAGCGAGGAGTAGAAGGACCAGTCGAGCAGCAGGCGGCGCGCGCGCGCCGTGTAGTCCGCGCGGCGCTCGTGCGGCGCCAGCGCGGCAATACATACATACATACATACAGACAGTATAGACGCACCTGAGCGTGAGCTCGCGGATGACGAGCGAGGAGTAGAAGGACCAGTCGAGCAGCAGGCGGCGCGCGCGCGCCGTGTAGTCCGCGCGGCGCTCGTGCGGCGCCAGCGCGGCGCGCACACAGCCGTCCAGCCACGCCGCCCACTGTTCCAGCGTCGCGCCGCGCCCGAGCGTCGCCTGGGGGTGAGTTGTGTTACACGTGGAGGTAAGGTAGAGGAGAGGGGACACGGCTAATAGAGCTTAATAACGGCATATATAAAATTGCAAAAGCTAAAATTTTATATTCAAATCAAATCTATGTTTGATTTTAAAAATAGCTTAAGTAAATAAAACGTAAAAATTCTATCACAATATGTATGTGTGTGTAAGACTGTGAGTGTGTGTATACTGTGTACGTGGGGGGGAGGGGTCGTACCTTGAAGTCCTGCTCGAGGCGCGCGGCGTGCGGCGCGGTGCCGCAGGCGCAGGCCCAGGCGGCCTGCTCGCGCACCACGCGGAAGTCCACGCGGTTCAGGTCCGCCACCATCTGCGCATGCGCAACACCGGTTATACGCTTACGTACTGAGGATTGAACAGCACCTGATTTTACATCACCTAAACCTAAGGGTACGTCCACGTCTGGCGAATGTGCCGCGAATGTGCAGTTCGCGAGCCGTTTGCGAGCTGCCCGCGAGCTGTGCGCGTACATCTTTGTTCGTGTACCGCTCTTGCGCCACCCGCGCGCATTTTGCGCGCAATCTAAACGCCGTACGCGGTCAGCGCTCGAGGGGCGCGCTAGCTAATGATGCAACGGAACTGTAACCGCGAGAATTGAGTGCGCGCAGATCGCACGCCGCGCGCACGCCCTATATGAGCCTTCAATGAGTTGCGCTAGAGTCGCAGCAAACCATTGCCGTGACAGCACGCGCACAGCTCGCGGGCAGCACGCAAACGGCTTGCGCGCTGCACATCCGCGGCGCATTCACCAGATGTGGACGCACCCTAAGAATATCACAATCACTAATAAGTAACAATATATTCTAACACGATTTGATTACGATTGATTATTCTCTGTTACGGAGTTGCACAACCACCGGCGGCTGTAGTGCTGTGGCGTCTTTTTAGAAGCGCGTTCCAGCCGACAGCAAACAGCTGCAATAACAGTGAGCGGTTATGCAGCCGAAGCGGCTGTCGGCCGGAACGCGCTTCTAAAAAGAAGCGTCACAGCGACACAGCCGCTTTGCTTGGTCGTAGGTTGGTGGTAGGTTGCTGTGGCCAGTTTGCGGGGATCCTTAGTGTCCCCGCAGACTGAGTGCAGCCACCGGCGCCACAGAAGCGCGGTCCGGCCGACAGCCGCTTCGGCTGAATTCTGCTCACTGTTATTGGAGCTGTTGGCCGGACCGCGCTTCTAAAAAGAAGCGCCACAGCGCCACAGCCGCCGGTGGCTGCGGTCAGTCTGCGGGGACACTTAATATCGCCAATGACGAACATGTTATACCGACCTGCTGTATCTGGTGGTGGTTGGCGAGCACGGCGCGCGCGGCCTGCGCCAGGTGGTTGAGCGAGGTGTAGCGGCGCAGCGCGGCCGCCAGCGCCGCCGCGGCCGCCGCCTGCGCGCGCGCCGCCAGCGCGGGCGCGCCCGCCGACGCCGCCGCCAGCGCCGCCTCCAGGCTCTTCGCGAAGTTGCGGATCGCCTGCGACCAAACACATGTAGAGACACTTTGAATCTCGATTGAACAATAGTTCTTTCATGTTTCGTGTCTGTGAACGGGGTCTATGAATGTGTGCGTTGCGTGAGCGTGCAGTGTATGAACCTTTACATCTGGATTAAGGTGTATGATTTGTGGTAACACGTCGCCTTGGTTGGTCCATTATATTTTGTGTAGACAATGTGACAGCTTTGTTCTTTCGCAACTGATAACATAGCCAATGATACCCGACTTATTTGAACGTTGGAGTACCGAATCAAACTGGTCTCAACAGGGCGATCAGTTTCCCATTCCGCCAGTCACAATATTAAAACCGCTAACGTTGAAAGCCTACACTCTGAGCCTATAAATGTAACTGGTAGAGCCGCAACGACGAAGGCACGTATTTGACACGTTCCACTTATCACCCAACCCGCCGGCCGCCCGCACCTGCGTGAGCTGCGACGGTATGGGCCGCAGTACATCCGGCAGCAGCAGGTCGACGGCGCGCTGGTGCAGCTGCAGGTCGGCGGCGCGCAGCCAGCGGGCCACGCCGCGCCGCGCCGCCAGCCGGCACAGCGCGCGCCGGCACAGCGCGCCGCCCGCGCCGCCGCTACCGCCGCGCCAGAACGACCGCCGCGCGCGCTCCACCGCACCAATGTCCAACGCTGCCACCGCTTCCAGGAACTCTACGCCGTGGTCGCTGTGGAACACACCATCGTTAGGTAGGTAATGAAATGAAATGATTTATTTCGAACTTGGTTTTTACAAAAACTTTTCGAATGTCATTCTACGCCATCGCTTCCACAAATCCCTACGATGAGTGGCCTTGGTAGAAGAAGCGGCAAGAAACTCCCAAGGAGTTTACTTTTTTCCCCACTCACAGTTACAGAGAACACTTATCACTACTTAAGGCTATATTTCAAACTCATGTCCAGGCTTTTTCATCTTGAAAATATTCATCCAGTTTATAATAACCCTTCGTCATAAGAATGTCCTTAACATGAGCTAGGTAGGTAGGTAGTAGTCGGCAAGTAGGTTTGAATGGCGCGAAGTAGCGCGTGCCGCACCGTTTGCTCATCCAGTGGTGCATGAGCAAACGGTGCAGGTTAGCCCACACTGCGCGGTCCGTGCGCCTGATAGCTACTCCGTACTTATACGATATAACAATATCCCATAAATACGGAGGCATACATACTAGGCGCACGGACCGCGCAACACGGGCTCCCCAAATCGTCGACATAGTGATAGTACAAATCATACACTTAAGTACGGATGCAAAACTACAAACATTAGAAGCTCGAGCAATGCAATTTTAGACACAGTTCACAAACACGACATAGGTATATACAACCACTTTGAAGTTCAAAATGGTTCAGTTTTACCAGAATAGTTTAAACCACAATTGAACAATGTTTCATGTCCGTGAACGGTGTCTGCGTGTGCGTTGCTCAAGCGCACATATTCTGTAGCAGTGTATGATTTGTGGTGATACACACCGGTGATGGTCCCTTAGCGCCTGCAGCGCGGCGTCGGGCACGTCCGGCGGCAGGTCGTCGACGATGAGCGGCGGCGGCTCCGGCGCCGCCACCGCGCCCAGGTACTGCCGGTGCGCCGCGCCCGCGCCCGCCAGCGCCGCGCCCTCGCCCTCCGCCCCCGCTCCAGGCGACTCCGACTCGCACTGACACATCGAGTACACCACTCCGTTAGATACCACGCCGGATATAAACAGCCGCGAATACGCCCGGTTACGTATTCGTTTAGAATGTTTAGATAAATCAATATCAATCAATACTTCTGTTTATCTCTAGATAAATAAATGCTTCTTGAGCGTTTTAGTCGCTAAATGGAATGTACCATCCATAGTAATTCGCGAATGATGACATCATCAAACCACATTATCAAAGGCGGCAAAATAATGGGGTTTAAATCAGCTTTATGTCATTTTAGTATTAAACATTAAATTTAAAACAAATATTAACTTGACAAAAAACCCAAGTCGAATAAAGAACCGATTTTTTGGAGTCGGTTAAAAAATCATGCACATTCCCTAATGTGCATGATTGTTTAACCGACTCGTTAAACATAATAACATAAACGACGTTATTAACATAATAACAGTTTATTATTTAACCTTTACTACTAAGTGTAACCTAAACAACACCACAACAAAGTACCAGGCGCACATAACCGCTCACCTGCGGCTCGACATCGTTCTTGAGCAGCAGCGGCGCTTGTCCATGCGGCGCGGGCGACGCGGGCGGCGGCGGCGCGCTCGGCTTGGCGCGGATGCCGTAGTAGTGGTACTTGGAGTTGCCGCGCGTGCCCAGCAATTTATATTAACCCATAACTTAATCTAACCACACCACAACAAAGTACCAGGCCAACATAACCGATAACAGCTCACCTGCGGCTCGACATCGTTCTTGAGCAGTAGCGGCGCACCATGCGGCGCGGGCGACGCGGGCGGCGGCGGCGCGGACGGCTTGGCGCGGATGCCGTAGTAGTGGTACTTGGAGTTGCCGCGCGTGCCCAGCCGGCGCGTGCGCAGCCCCACGAACACCGAGCGGATGAGCTTGCCGAACGACGCCGCGTTCACCGGCTCCAGCCGCGCGCCCGCGCAGTGCCGCAGGTAGTGCGCGTATAGCGTCGACCGGGGGAGCGATACGCCTGTGCATAGATATATTTGGGAATATTCATAAAAAAATATATATATATTGACACTACCTACCGAGGCTTGCGCCGTTGTAAAGTAAACTTTTTTATGGTAACTGTCGATCCTCGGTGTGAACATCGATCATCCACTGAAAAGATGAAGTTGATCGAGACTTGGCATATCTAATTTTTGTTTATATCTAGACACACGGGAGCGTGTCAAGCCAAGTTCTAGTATATTTTTGCTACAAGGCTTGTAGCAAAGGTTGACTCTAGAAAGAGAGTAGGTATGCCATTCGATAAGTATAATATAGGTTGATACATCAACGACACCTTTACAACGTAACAGAAATTTGCAATCATTAAATGTAATGATATTCTTTCCTTCTATCAAGAGCATACCATCTTACCAGAAAACTATTCTCCTAAAATATCCAAGAACCCCACGTGCACTTAAAGCAACAACATTCCGCCTAGCCTCGCTAACCGCCCGGTTGCTAGCCCGTATATCATCGCTCACCCTCAGCGGTCTCGTAGTGGTCGAGCAGCCACTGCACGGTGGCGGGCGGCATGCGTGCGGGCGCGGGCGAGGCCAGGTCCGCGGGGTACGCGAACTCGCCCCCCCACCCCGCCGCGCCCTCACCCGCGCCCTCCGCCTCGCCCGCGCCCTCCTCCACGCCCTCCACGCCCTCCACGCCCTCCACACCCTCCACACCCTCCACCCCCACGCCCGACACGCTGTACACCGGATACGTGCGGAGGGTTTCCCTGCGAAACAATTTGCTACGTTTTTGGAAGGTGTCTATCGTTTGCAGATATTTAAGTAAGGACGGGAACTATAAATTATAAGATCAATCGTCAAAGCTGTAGCTCCTCAATATAAATCCTTAAGTAGGTTTAATAGTCTGGTGATAAATGATTCACTGTTATTTAGGTAATTAATTTCTTTAATGAAGCACCCAGCCGCCCATAAGCGATATCAGCAGCTATTAGACGTATATTCTGACCACAGTCGAAAGAATCATGGCAGATTTTGTACAAAAAAAATAATAATTCTCGAGAATTTGAAATTACTTGTAATTGTTTAATTAGACTTCAAGTATTATCCTGAACCATTCAAAATATTTTTAAAACCCGGGGATCCTAAAATCATTTTCTTATTTACATAGTTTACCATTTCTGGACGAACATTTTGAAGTAGATTCTGTCTTGTTAAATCAGCGTTTAATCTGTGATTTCGATTGATTTGTAATCTGTTGGAACAATTACTTACTCTGTGTCGTAGACATTGTCATTGTCACATGTCACATTGTCATTGGACTGCGAGCGTTTTGATTGGTTTTGATTATGATTGTCATGTCATTATTATCATTTTTTATGTCACTTTGACAGTTAGCGTACAAATGGCGTATTTTTATAATGGCAAGAAAGTGAAGAAAATTATATCGTTTTTGATTATATAACCCCGAGGTTTAAAAATATTTTATATATATATACAAGTGTTGCTAAAAATAAGAAATAAATTTTACAATTCATTCCAGGCTCTCGAGTTTTTAATTTTTTTTTGTACAATTCAATGTATGAAACTTGCCATGATTCTTTGCGGATTGCTCGCGCAAGTCAATGCCGATTTCTACTTCAATCAGAAAACAGCAAAACCACCTGGTGGATGGAATTGTTGCAATAATAAAATCAATCTCATTTAACAATTTACTTGGTACTTTAAGCTAAGCTAAGCTAAGCTACAACCCACTAATGGCCCACGGGTCTTTCCTCATTACCGAGGAGGCCTAGAGCATACTCCACCACGCTGCTCCAATGCGGGTTGGTGGAGACTTGGTACTTTATCTTGAAATAAATATATTTCTATTAAATGATGAAAGTATACGCGCCAGACTAGCTAATAAACTCTTATTATTATCGATGTGAAAAACAAACATCGCTCGAGTTCACAACCAAGTGAGCCCCATTTTGTTCGGTTAGAAACCTTTCAACATCACCTTTGCTCTGAGCAACGCTACGGGACCGGCGTCGCGCAGGTAACCTCCCCCACGACACCGGCCCGGCCCTCATCATCACGATGCGACGCTTTCCGCCCTTTCTCCGGGGACTTTCCACAGGGATATTGAACCACGAAGATTCTGTATGTGACCCAGATAGATCACGCATTAAACATCGCGACCTCTGATAAGAAGGATCTGGCGCTGTGACCTCCTCCGTTGCTCAGCAAGGTACATCACAAGCAGGTCGGCTTGGCCTCAAAGATGGAGCCCTTTACAACCGAAACTCTCAAACCTATTTGTGTGCCCACCTTTGTGTCACCCCACAGTAGGTACTAATATAATATCAATTGTGAATACTTACATGTGTGGCTGGTGGCCCTGAGTGTATATGTCTTGAGGCTCCACATACTGCACGTGGTAGTTGACGCCGTTGGTGCCCTCGCCTGCGAACAGACAACAATAGATATTAATTATAGTGAAAAACATTAAAAAATCTACGACATTATGTATATGACATTCACATGGAAAAATGTTAAAAGCTGCAGCCAGGGTTAAGAGTAATAAGAGTTAGAACGGTTCAATATTAAAGAAAATACAAGTTAGTATATTAATGTCTGAAGACAGCTACTTAAATGTTATCCATAAAATTTTGGCCGCTATTATCCCAATAATACCAAGCATCTTCCACCGGCATTGTTCCACCATTGCGTTCTTTAGTTGGTTCTTCACCTAGATGCTAAGCAACTAAACCCATTAACTAAACTAACTAAACTAATAATCAAAAAGAACACTAACATTCAGGCAGGCCCGGCACGCCGCTGGCGCCCATGGATCCCACCACCGACCACAGAGTGTTCAGATTAAATGAATCCGACCCCATCGCTGAACGATTTATATACAGTTTCTTCAGACAATTTGGATTTATTTGGAACGAATTCGAATTTGAAACACGAAACGAGCCCTCCTTGAGGTCAAATTGCCTTACATGCGTAGTTCGTATCTGCATTAGAGACATGTCGGGTTGAAAGTAATTTACGTTGAAACAATTTATGTTTAGATGCATATTTAACCAATACAATATGCCCGTAAAATTTAACAAAACGATAAGTTTCAAGTTTCAACCGACAGATCGATTAAAAATCACAGACAGTACGTGAGTAAGGTAACTGGACCTGATTGGAGACTTTTAATTCAGGTAGCAGGACTCACAGGGGAAAAACGCGCGGTATCGAGGCACCTCCATCTCGATGGAGATCTCCCAGGCAACTCCGGAGGCTGCCGGCGCGCGCCCCCGCGGGCTGCGCCCCCCGCCCCAACGCGACGCCATGCCGCGGGAGGCGTCGCGACGGCCCTCAACACTATCTACGTCTCGGGGCGCCTCTACACGTCAGCGCTAAGATTTTTTTACGCCAACGATACGGCCGTCGAAATTCGATGGATACAATAGTAAACGGTAATAATAATTTATATCACTTCGAAAGTGACCTAGCCCAACTCAAATTTTTTAGAACATTTTACCTGATTTTACTGGCCACTGTTTACTATGCTAAAATACTTTAATTATCATTTCATTTATCATGTCTGTCGATCCACACTTGACCAGCGTAATGGTGGGTACTTTGGGCCTATTTAGCTTTTTTATGGAATTAAGGTAGCAAAGGAGAAGGCAGCACCACCCTTCCGCTATCGCCCACGACTACTTTGACTGGCCTAGATAGAACAAGATTAAATTTAGAGACTGTAGTGATGTTCCAGTTATGGTCTAAATTCACAAAGATGCTGGCGAAAAAAAAGGTTATTCATATCTGCCTATTTATCTTTAGCCAGGCAACGTCTGTTAGTAAATTCATATATAATGTGAGTAAAATAAATTATATAACCATTTTTTCTGGAATAAATTGGATATACAGCATCTTGCGGAGGCCAAGGTTTACGGCACGCATTCGCCATCTCGCTCCCGCACGGGGGGTCGCAAGCCACGTGCCACGCCCCAAACCCACCTGACATTGTATAGCTAGCTGTCAGATGTATACACAAACAAAACAGCAACTTTCCTTTGTGCGAATGTTTTGTCCGCGGCGGATATTGAATTTAACAGGTTGCCTCAAATAAGCGGAAAATTAATGAGTCCAAATTGCAATGGCTTCGTTGTTTATTTGCACAGTAACTGTAGGTAACATTGTTTTGTAGGGGAGCTGGGAAGGTAAAATTTTTTGCAGACTAAAAAGAATGTAATTACCTATTGTTAAGAATGTACCTATGCTTATAATAAAATTTTCAACGTTATTAAAAAAACTATTTCCATACCCAGCTTTCTCTTTGCTGTTTATGAAATTTGTGAATACAGAAATGTATTCAATATTTTTTTTACTTCACAAATTATTAGAACTAGACTCATACTAACAATTACTAAGGGTCAAATCACACCGAGACGAGACGCGACGCAACGCTGCGCGCAGTCTTTCAAAGAGCGGCTCAAAATAGAACTTTATTTTCTACACGAAAAGATACACATTTCATTGTGACAATTCAGATTACGTTGCTTCATGCAGCGCTGCGTCTAGTGACGCCTCGCGGCGCAGCGCGGTGCAGCGCGGTGCATCGCTACGCAGCCGTGCATCGTCGGTACGCGCGGCGTGCAAGATTGCCTACTTTTACGATGCACCTCGCAACATTGAGATGCGTCTCGCGGCGACGCGCGGCGCAGCTCGAAATCACTGGCCTCTTCCAGTATCGTTGCGTCGCGTCGCGTCTCGGTGTGAGCTGACCCTAAGGGTGGGTTGTTTCAAACCGTTGTTCAACGTAACATACGAGTACGTACGTCAAAAAGTAACGATTACGAAAGATGTTTAACGTTCGTTAAAATTAAACTGTTGTTAAGGCCTCCATTTTGTGAAACAACTCGTTTTTCGGTTTGACGACATTTAGCGCCGTTTTTAACGTTGACGCGTACCTACGTAAAATGATGGTGAAGCAACCCGCCTAACTGGACTATTGTTAAAATCAACTAACAGCCCTAACTATAACTAACAGGCTCTGCCTGTGCCATAACACTTATTAGGTAACCAACTGGACTAACCATCCTAGTCCCTAAATCGAGTAGGTATTGTTCTAGGTCGGTCACAGGTGATTAGGTGATTCTCATGCTCGTATGCTACCTTACTTCCATAAAAAAGGGTTTATGCTAAGACCAATAGGAGCAGAGCAACAAGTTTCCCGAAGAACCGAAGTCGTAAATAGTCAGAAGCTGCCACATACCTAGATCACTGAGACGGAAGAGAACTCCACAGTTAACATTAAAGATAAATAAGAAAATAGGAAAGGAACACAAAATCGAATAAAACTAGCCTTTACCTTCTCATTCTGAGAAGGGACCCGTTTCCAGCAATGGGGTAGTTATGGGTGGCGATGATGCGGAATTAAGTTCAAATCCTTACTAATATTATAAATGTGAAAATGTGTTTGTTTGTTTGTTTGTTTGTGACTCTTTCACGTCGCAACATAGCTATTATATGACATGGTTTATGTGTGTGGGGATAGTTAGGAGGGTGGAGAGTGACGTAGGCTACTTTTTACCGCGGAAAAACATCTCAATCCCATGGGAAGATCGATGTTTTGTTAGTTGCTAGATATTTAGTTCCGGAGTTGTTAACAGATGGCGTTAGTAAAATTCATTTGCAAGTTCTGAATCACGCTATTAAATACTACATATAATTTACTTTTTAGCTGAGATTCCTACGGGAGCGGGACCTACGCGGCTTTTACCTACGGGTCCCGAAGCGAAGCGCGGGCGGTTCTCTAGTAGATTATATAGCGCCACACACTCATAGCCCTACACTAGAATTCTCTATGGCGTGGGTGACATGGATAACACACAAACTAAGGACAAACGCCCAAACCGAGAACAGAAATTTAAACTCATCCTTCAAATTTCCGCCTTGCTGGGAATCGAACCCGAAGTGTGGCCCGGTAGGGCATTACGTGAAGCACAATGCCAAATTGAAAAAATAAAACTTCAAATGCTTTTTCACGTACCTACTCGACGAGACTCAATAAGAAGATAATAAAATATAATCTTTCAAAAGCACCTACACCCGTGAGCCTAGCGGGGATTTTCGATATAGACACCAAACATTTAATAATAACGTGAACAATAGTACGCACGGCGCGTGGCCCGCATCACATCAAAGGTAACCATGCAGGTGCAATATCGCATGTCACAATAGGGATGATCAATCCCCCTGCACTACCCATTGATAATGACCGCTCAGGTAGATAATCTGAAGGGGCACCGACAATTATCTCCTCTTATTATTATTATTTTGTGCCAAAACACCCTTTTACTGTGCAAATTTTATAATAGAAACTATTTCGAAGGTATAGAGTTCAATATTGAGTATGTAATTAATTTAATAAGGGGCTCTCATTTTAATACGGTATCGGATTGACAGGTGGAGATGATCAGATTGAAACGTAAGATGTCAGAGGGGCTGCATTTGTGTTGTTTTGCAACAGTGGACTGGCTGGACGGACTTGTTTACTGTTGTTATACAACATTATGTTTGTTTGTTGTTGTTATACAAAACATTTCCATGCTATCACATTAGGTGATCGTTTCCCAATATTCCCAAAAAAAAATCCAATAGATATAAGAAACGTATTAGACTTATTTCAAATATTAGTTACTACCTACAATACCTACATGTATCTAAATTGTAATGTTAGTTAAAAGTATTAGTAACTAGGTGTATATAATATTTTCTTCAATCCCGACAATATTCAATGCTGCATGTTGCATGCAACATTATGTAGATGTCCAAACCAATTCGGAGGTACACTTTAATCTAACATGAATCTTATTGTAATGTTTAATAATGAAACAGTGCAACTTTCGACATGCCTTTTGCTCTTGCCTCATTCGTACAGTACTACCATAATTATTCTTATTTTTTTACCATCATTTAGGCATTAAAAAAATTATTTTGAAACGCGAATTAAAAAAATAAGTATAAAAAACACCAGAACATTAATAATATAACTATATAATGTAAATTTTGCCCGAGTTTGTCATAATTTTCATGTCATTGCAATAAGCGTTGTTGTAACGTTTCTTTTATTATTATTTTTAATTCAAAAATAAGAACAAAATAGGATTACAAAAATGAATCCTTAACCCATTCTAGCCCATGACGCATACATATGCTTTAATGAGCATTTCCTTTGTCAGAATACTACTGAAACAGATTTAATAAGTTTTGTTTTTGATAAGTTATTATTGTTGTTGGTGGTTGTATATTCCATAGAATACTAATCTCTCTTAAGTTGTTAAAAGAAGTGATTACAACGATAGTTTTTGAAATAACAAAATGTCTTAAGTAAAAGTCATTTCTCTATATTGTATCTCAATAAAAAACCTATAAAATGATTCTATTAAAATATTCTTATACTTATGTCCTTTCACACTTGTTCCCAAAAATAGTCAATATTCCAATCGGTTTATAATTATGTATTAGATGAGTTAAATTGATTCAAAGTTTCACTTCTAATAAGACTTACCCAGCGTTAGAGAGCCAAGAAAATTAGTAACATATAAAAAACATAAAGCCATAAACATACAGAAACCAAAGACAAAACAAGCAAATAAAAAAATAATAAAAAACAACTTGCTTTCTTGATCACTGGCGCACTCAGACTTGATGTCCAGGGGGTCCTGGTCGGGGGCCCACTGAGCCGGCACTGTGCCCCACACAATAAGTACATAATAAATATAAATATACATACATAACCGCCGTACCAACAGCCTGATCCGAAATGGTAATTCATTGAACAAAAATTAGGTGACAGTCCTTCGTCATTTGTAACATTCATTATGTAGTTTTCTTGAAAATTAATGTCTCATAACAAGTCATTGTTTTCGAATGAGGCTGCTGGCACCAGCGTTATAACACACACAATAAAGTGACGTTATCGGTGCTTTTAATCAAATCATTTTCACTTCATAGGGACAGGACAGTAATACTGTATTTTCAATTACTGGTAAAATAAAAATATTCTGGTTATATTTTATATCCATAGGGCCATGTGAACTTTAATAATAATGATAATATCATTACTTGCTATTAAGTAACAAAACTTAACCATAAGCTTAAATGTCACTTTATTATGGATGGTGCTGAAACACAATGTGCAAATAAATGTAGGTGCTCACACAAAAATAAAGCAAAAAAATTGTGGAATTCATGCTTAAATCATAAATAATAATATAAAGGCGTGTTGATGATCGTACGGCCATGCGCCCACGATGCTTATAAAGACCAATTAAGTCCAATAGTCGAGTACATTGTAAACATCAATTTGCCTTCCAGCCCCCTTATTACGAGCTCTTAATTCCAGACAGCTTACGTTCACAACGTGTGGGTGACAGAGACAGCGCTTTATGACCTGTAAGGCGCTGTCTCTGTCACTCACACGTTGTGAACGTAAACTGTCTGGAATTAAGAGTTCATAATAGGGCCCCTGTACTAACAGTAACAGATATATTTTCGAATAAGTCACAATGGCCGTCCATCCATAAACTGACGTTCTACTTCCATAGCAAAGGATCTTAAGAGCACCTTATTTGTCAAATTCATTCAATTAAATTGCGGCATAGTAAGTATTAATTATTGACGAAAAGAGTTGTTTTGTCAAACCCTGTGATAACGTCTAATGATCCAAGACCTACATCAAACCATGTAGGTACATATTATATTTAAAGTCTGTGGCCTTCTGGATACTATCCGTGTTTATTATTTAGAAGCGCTTGAAACGGCGTATAGAGATCTCGAATATCTCAAAATCAGTTCTAATTTTTCCAGCAAATTTTATTGCGTATCAGCAGTGGTACAAGACTCTATTAGTATGGTTGCGGTGATGTAAACGTCTATATATCATTGAACAGGCGCTATACAAATTGAGACCTTAAAATGTAATAAATACGAGTCAAACTCACTGGACACTGTAATGTAGGCGTGCTGGGCTTCAGAGTTGGGGCTGGAGTGTCCTGAGCTGTCGCCGTTCACCTCCACCACGGACGCTGTGGACACCTGAGGATTCACCGCAAAGGGTTATTTTATTCTGGGCTTTTTTACTGAGAATCCCGTGCAAAGGTTAATTCTTGAAATATTAGCAAGAGAAAGACAATACTCAGAAGTTAAGAAAGACAATGATTCTTCTATCCTGGATTGTGATGCACCTTGTTGAGCAAGAATATGGGAAACGGTCTTATTGGATTTCGTTAGACTCTGTACCACCCAGTTTAATCCCAACAGTAATCACGTGTGTAAATAAAGCTAGGTTCACATTATTGTGTCGGGGTGTGGTGTGGCGCCGTCTGTTGTGTCGCAGAGTGTTCATACTAATGTGGTGTGTTGTGTTGCAATATGGCGCATTTTTAGATCATTCGTATTTCAAGAGTTGTGGAGTGAACACGTAGGTATATAAAATGGAATCGTCTGACTCTGACAGCGATTTCGATGAAGATATTCAGTTTCTTCTAATGATGAATGTTCTAAAGAAAAAGAAAAAGAGATATTGGGTTAATCCTTTAATAGAACCAGGGAGACTAGAGGTGCATTTCATTGTCTTGTTCAAGAATTAAAAAGTGATGATGAAAGATTCCAGCGATATTTCAGATTTACTAAAATACAGTTTGAGCAATAACACAATTACAATGCACACTTTGAATTGTCGTACTAATTCAATAAGTTCATCTAACATTTTAAATAATAAACAAAAATATTCATTCAATAAGGCGTCGTAATGACATAATTGATCACGTTCACACTAGTGTGGCGCGACAGATCCCCCACCACCTCTCTGTCGTAATCGAGCGTCGAGCGATTTGACAGCGACACAACGCAACACAACACAACACAACCTACTAATGTGAATCTAGTCATAGTAAATGTATGTAAGCGATTGCCTTCTGGCGCGCCACGACACACCACGACACAATAATGTGAACCTAGCGTTAGGCTTTTGTCAATCTGACTGCCCAATACCTTCCTAAAATCGGCCGTAAAAAGTTTCGGTCCACACTCAGTTGTAGTGCAGATGCCCTGGTTCCGTTGTATCTGGTTCTGTTATGTTATATCAGTTATAAACAGAGAACACCTACCATTTCGGAAACTACACTTTTTAAAACTGGAATTTACTATGAATTTTCATTCGGTTATGTCGGTACTGGAGTAAAGTCATTTTGGGGGAATAAACATGGAATAAACTCTATTTGTTATTTAAATACGAGACATATTAATAAATTCTAGGGATAAATGCTTCTGCGCACTAAAGATTATCATTTGGAGTAAACGTCTGACTATAAAATTAAAGATCTTGATTTGCAAGACGATAACTCTACCTATCTGCAATAACATAGGCATTCAAGAGTTGAGATTGACGAAGACAAGTATTCATATTGATAGGTTGGAAAAAGTATTACATTAACATTTTTGGAAGAAGGAAGAAAAGAACTCGAGTCTGGCGGACCCCAGAGCAGAAAAGCCAAAGAGGAAAACTCTTACCAGTAGCGGGGAAAATACGTAAAGAAAGGTCTAAAGAGCATAGGCAAGCTCACATTTCAAACTATTATTACTGTCTTAGGAGTGAAATAGAAAAACTTGTGGGGGATGTTAAGATTGTTAAGACCCGCAAGGGATTAGGTACCTATACGTCGGTACAAAATTTTAAACATCTAAGGTCTGTAATTTACGCTGTATAACGAGTGTACTAGTTTACACGGCGCGGCTAGTACGAGCCCAAGGGCTGAGTCTTCCAAGAGCCAAGAGCCGGGCCGTCTAAACGCAACAAGAATCTATCCTTCAGCTCCTGCCATCCAAAAGCACCAAAATTATCTATCCCCCGGCTAGAGCTACGTGGGCCCCTACCTGCTGTATGGCGTGCTGCAGCTGCAGCGAGCTGGGCAGGTCGGGGATGACGATCAGCTCGCGCACGGCGCTCGGCGACGCGCCCCCCGCGCCCCCCGCCCCCGCGCCCGCACCCCCGCCCGCGCCCTGCAACATCACCTGCATCCAGTCTCTTTATAATATCTACGTTGCTCAACATTTCATTAACATTTTATTTGTATATTTATTGAATTAGTCAATTATTAAATTGATGAGGATAAAAATTACTGAGGATTAGTTCCTTATAAGCTTTCTTGTTCCATCAATCCATCAGCTTTTCTGCGTTAACTGCTGGACATTGGCCTCCCCTAATTTGCGCCACCTTCACCGGTTCTGAGCCAGCCTTCTGAAGCCAGCGGATGCCCACTGTCTTCTTCAGGTCGTCAGTCAAACTGGTCAAGGGGCGTAATATATTCCTTTTTCGAGACGGGGCCTCCACTCGAGGACCTGTCTTCCTCAACGATTATCGATCCTTCGAAGTAGGGATATGACTGACCCACTGCCACTTTGGCCGTTGTTGGTTACCCTCGTTCGTCATCGTCCGCTCTCTTATTATAGTAAACTTAAATTACAACTGTATTAAATCGTGAAAGCGAACTAAATGAAAGCGGCTTTAATAAGATTATGGTTCTATCTAATACTGGGTAATTACTAATGTCGAAAGGTCATAATGTTATAAGGGCAACCTTAACATCAGATAATATTTACTACAGGAAGATCAACCAATACTACAATCATACATCAGAGATGTAGGTACTAGAAACTTCTGCAAAGGCAGAAGTTTCTAGTCACCTTGTCAAAAAAGGCCCTGCTGTTACTTAACCCTGTCAAAGGTACCATCTACAATAGATTGATTTTTTTTCTACATATTTTGTCAAGTAACATTATTAAACTCTCGTTAACTCTCGTTTGACACAGCGGATTCGGGTGTGGTTTAAGTTTAAGGCTCCGATAGACATGAATAGGATCCGCAAAATTAGAACAACATCGATACTTCAATACCAGTACTTATCGTATCAAAAGCATTGATTTCAAAAGTGCTTATCGAGACAAAAGTACCTGCCTATCGATACTCTAAGGTATCGATACTTTTTGGATCCCTAGACACGAACATTAGGTACTACATAGTATTAGACAGTAATTAACAAGCGTCTCACCTGCGCGGGCGCCGCGAGCTGCGCTGCCATGTCGGGCGAGGCGGGCGGCGAGCACTCCACCAGCACCTCGTCGCCGGCGCACTCAAAGTCTGCAACAAGTCAGCCGCGCCCTCACTACACTTACACTTACACAGCTTACACTACACAAATAGCTTAAGGGGCTACAACCGTAATACGTAAAACCGAATGAGCGGAGCTCAAAAACAGAGATGGAATGATTTCATTTCAGTATAGGCAAATAGTGAGATAGCAATTTTTTAATTTTAGCTTTAATATTATTTGACGTAAGTGCCAATTGCATTTTAATTTATTCTTTGAAAACTGTTACGGTTTTTGAGTTTTTCATTCTTATGAAAACTTAGCTTTGATTATTTACTATGTTTTAAAAATATTTTCATCAACTAATTATTAAAACTTTTGTAGTAAACTTGAAAACCACAACTATTTGGACCTAACTTTAAATTTTTTTTCTATCGAGGCTACTTCTCATTTTACTGGTTTTGCTCTTATGAGATTGTTTATTATATAGTGAAGATACACATATCTTAATATCGGAGATATATTTTAACATTTGAGTACTCTATGTCAGTACTATTTTTTGTTTCTATATGTACCCTAATTTGTCTTTAGTCCAATGTAATTGTACCTCAACTAATCCACTTATAACAATACAGAGTAATGTTTAACCTTCATAAAAGTAATGTACACAGGTTACATTTAGTATGAAAAATTATTAAAATAAAATCGGTGCAGAACAGAAGCTGCATTGCAGTAGAAACAATGAGTATCTATTAAACTGTTATATTTTAGATCATAATTGTGTGCACATCAACCCCAAATAAAGAAATTAAACAATATACACATATAATTTTCACCACATTTCACTACAATTAATTTATATAACATATTCACTTAAATGAAACTGGAAAAACTAGGGTACATAACATTCAAAAACTTATGTAACTGCCTCCATACCCTGAGGTACTTAATTATTTGAAAGGGTCAATCTCACCCCTCTGAATATCTACACCTGCATTTTGCTAAAATTTCTACGCTCTAATTGTAATAAATGTTATATAAACTTTATTTAGACATTATACATAGTAGCAAAAAGAAAAATTAAATGATCACAAACTTGTCATGAATAAAAAAAACTGTTAGCATTTAATTAGTATCAGTGATTTTGAAAACAATTACGAGTATGAATCAGTTAAATAATCAAAATTAATTATAATAATGTTCTATGTAATATCAAAATAAATTCATTCATAATAGCAATAAAAACTCAAATCAAATCAAACACTAAGAAAGTTCTTATCTGCATTATTACTCATTCACATTGTGTAATATTCTAAAGGACACATAATTAAATAGATTTATGAATATAATACAATAATAATACCAAGTAAAATGTTAAATTGTTGGATTGTTGAGCAAAACATTGCATAACACCATCCCAAGCGATGGAGATGTTATTGATCTGGTGGAGCTCGGAGCTAAGTATCCGGGGAGGGTAACCAGGCAACACCATCCCTCATCCCAGCCTCCCTTACACAACCACCCGTCTACACAAGGTACTCACTTTCAAGATAGAAAACATTTTCAAACCCCATCTCCGTCATTTTCCTTGATTTTTGTTAAAACGGAACATACAATGTCACTTTACCATAACAATAACACATAATGTACTGGATATTGATCCAACAACTGTTTCTATGGTACTGCCAACAGTTTAGTGAGTTGTCTGTCTAGGTGAGTCTGTGTTAGCTTTTTGATAATGTGTGGTGGCAGGGGGCAGGTGTGGTCACGCTTGGCTGCCACCACCTGCCATCCGTGTGCAACATGCATGGGTGAACAACTTCACCCCTTCATTGCTGATAGTAATATACAATCGCTTATTGCTCCTGTTTAATTATATGTGACACTAACCGTTTTTTAAGTATTTTTTCTAGACTAGGTTTAGTAGATTGAATAAATATTATTTTGAGTTTAACTAGGTGTATTGTGTCATGTTTTAATTACTAAAACTTTTGGTTTGAAATGTCGTATTTAGCAAATTATAAATTTATTTTGAGTGTATCTATTATCAATAAATATTTTAAATTGTATAAAGTATTTTGTATAGCAACTCTTGCAATGAAGCTTGCACATGCTGAATATTTTTATGCCCCGATAAGTAAATAACAGTTTTGTGGGGTCTCTGGTGCCAGGTACGACGTGTGCCGCCAATCCCGATACCGTGATAAAATTGATACGCAATCGTATTCCGAAAACATGCGCCGGGAACTGAGGGACAGCTCACATCGATTCCCGCGCTCGTTGGACTAAGTAACATTTGCCTAACGTCCACGGGATTTAATTGATTGTGTTAATATCAATTAAATATAATTTTTTCTTCTAAATTTTATAAATAACAAAACACTGCGACCCACCTGCCAGCCATACCAAACGTCAAAATTATCATCACTTGACTATTTGTGCCTAAATCGCGGCCTATTTCCTTGACATTTAATTAAAATAATAACGGGATTTAATAGCTGTCCTTATGTCCAATGAAATTAAAACTTTAAATAATCACAATTTTTTTATATAACACGACAGTAATTTGTTGTTGTCTGGTAACTACACCCGTTTCCTAGGCTACGAGATGGAATTTTGACGTTTGTGTGACTTATTCGTAATTTGTGGCAAATTTTAATCTGTGGTGATCAAATGGTTTGGTATGTATTGCAACAAAACGAATATTCAACTGATTCAAAATTCATAATATTTTATCAAATTAAATTAAAATAAAAAATATATTCATGACACAAACATCTAAATAATATTTAAGATTTTTGTGAGACACTACAATTTTTAAAATGAGAATTTGGAAATAAAAAAAACACCTAATTCAAACATTGTGTAGGTACAAATTAAAGAAATTTAACCACAACTTAGTACTTAGTACTGCACTAGCAATAGCACTGAGTTGTTTATAGGTAGCTCCCAAATCATTAAAAAGGTTATTTTGCTACCAAATACATAGGTAGAACTGTGGGTAGAACAAAATACAAAACTTGCCACTCATTTACTACCTATTTATTTTTGTCGACCACATAACAAGTTATAATCAAATTAACGTAACAAATGTACGAGTAAGTATATCCTGCCTGTCAAAACCTCGTTCGGCAAAGCGATGAATGAGTCACGGTTTCGAACCTTAGCCCTTACGAAGTACGTAAACAGTATGTAACTACCTAATGTAATGTTAGGTGGTAACGCGCACTAACTTAATAAAATCACTAAAATCATAATTTTATTGTTAAATAAAAAAATACTTAGCAAATTAACATCACTTTATTTCATAGAGACAGATTTTGGACTTCAAAATAGAGACAGTAACAAACAACAGCAGTGTAGTTTTATTCGTAATATAACTGCACTTGTTGATAATAATTGATAAAGACTAGCTAGCCTAGTATAACAAATAAGGCAGTTTATGGACTTATGGGTGCCTTACAACATCACATTTATTATACCGAGTCACCGAGTGTTCGGGATAAAAGCAGTAGGCTGGATAATTACTTGGTAGGACTGCGCGTAAGAATTATGTTATTAATTTTATAGGCCATTGATGGCCCACTACTGAGCTCGGGTCTCTCCTCATTATTGAGGAGGCCTAGAGCATACTCCACCACGCTGCTCGGGTGCGGATTGGTGGAGGGGTTAGTGGTCAACCCAGTATCGGAAGTTTTTCAAGCCGCCCGAAGGCCTTCCGACATGGCTTAACGACTGCTATCTATTGATAACAACCGGGACCGACGGAAGCGCTCAAGAAATTTTGCCACTAGCGGTCACCCATCCAATACCGACCGCGCCCGCTGTTGCTTCACTTTGTCGATCACTTAGGATCGACGCAAGCCGCCGGGCTATGAGCGCTTCACATTCACATCAATTTTATAGGTATTAATATATTTCCGTGAAGCCTGCTAGTTGTCACTCTCTTGATTCATTCAGTTGGGTAAGACTTGTTTTCCGATGCTTGGGTTCAGTAGGGTACTTTTTCTTTTTTAGCGGCAACGCATCCATGGTACCTTTGATGAAGCTGGTGTATATCCCTAATACTGATTAACAGATTACTCGTTTTCTACATTGTTGACGACTTATATTGTTACTTGTTACCTGTATTTTGATTTCTCTACACACGTTTAGCAGAAGAAGCTATGTAGGTACGTACGTGTAGTACGTATACTTACCATTTTCGTACCCACCGTGACCGTGACGCATTAACTTTACTCCATCCAAAATATTGTTTAACTATTAATCAATAAGGATAAAGTTTAGTTTGTGGACCGTTGAATTGGGTAACCATATTTTTTTACTGAGGTAGAATCTACAAATATTATGAGCTAAGGAACTAGTTTACTTGACTAACGAATACTTAGTTCATCTTTTACGATTCGTCAATTATGTCAGTCGATAGTCGATACCTAACTAAACTTAAATTAGGGGTATTTTATAAAACTACGGCAGATGCCTTAAAAAGAGACAAAACCAACCTTCATTCTTATCCGCAACAAATATGAACTCATTGTCAACGTATGGATCTTCTATTATGTCAACAGCCATAAGTTTTATATTTTTTACAGTTAGCATTTTCGTCAAATCAATATTGTGCAATTAAACTTAACACAGTACTCT
The DNA here is from genome assembly GCA_905404135.1 of Hesperia comma. NCBI lineage: Eukaryota > Metazoa > Arthropoda > Insecta > Lepidoptera > Hesperiidae > Hesperia > Hesperia comma. Next base: position 18,909,718 of record FR990019.1, on the reverse strand, counting down.
GTCTGCTATCACCTTGGTAATTAATTTTATTTATTTACGTTTCTAGGTTTCTCCTAATTTGCAGACGACAATCAACTACTTATTAATTTTTTTCAAAGCTGCGATCTTAGTGGCCAATCATCAAAAAAGATTAAAGAATACGAATACATTATAAACACATTGAGGGGGTTCAATTCTTTTCAATAATATTCTACTTGATATATATTTTTTAATTGTTTATTAAATCGTTGTTTACCTTTATTATGTATCTAAAGCAAAATAATAAAATTATACAAACCTTATTTTCTTTTCATTTTTTGAATTCCCGGTCAGTTCCCGCTGAACCGCTGAAATAATTATTTATTAAATACAAGACGTCGAAGACGTCAAATCTGGAATTTCTACTCAACTGGTTCTACAAAATTATGAAAACGCTCAAAATATACCATTTTTACAGAAAAAAGTATTTTTGTGCGTTGTAGTCGCCTAGTGGAACGTGCGTGTTCGGCTCTACCTGCGCCTTAACGCGTTAACATGAACGCATACACATTAGTGTTAATGTCGAAATTATTGCTTCATGCATTACAATGATAAGCTAAAGCACAAATTAGGCTCAAGACCACGTTCCGTAACTGGATCATAACACTTAAAATGTCTCAAAAAGCGTTCCTTAAGCATTATGGACATTGGGTCACAAGATACAACCGCGGTCGAAGTGGTTCGATATGTTCCGAGATTTCGTGTATGTGGTGAATGGTGTCTGTGTGCGTTGTCTGAGCGCACATTGTATGAAGCTTAACATCTGTATTATTGTCGTACAATGATCTTTTGGCGCGTGGGTGACAGAAACAGAGCATTACAGTTTGCGTTACCTGTAAGGCGCTGTCTCTGTCACCCATACGTCATCCACGCGCCAAAATATCCTTGTACGACTACCTATGTTTAATTTGTAATAGGGTGTTGGTTGTGACATAATGGATTGCGTCATAATAATATGAGGTCTTATGTGCCTAGCTGAACGCTTTTTGAGATCATGAGATGTTTTGAGCGTTATTATTGACTACTGGAACGCGCTCTATGCCTTCTAATGTCTAATCCGTGACATTAGCTATCACTGTCATCAATGTCACTTCACTAACTTATGTTACTTATGTATAATATAAAATTATAAAATTATAGGTTCAATTCGATGTAAAATACAATAAAATTCAATGGTCATACCCAAATTGCATAATTATAAGCTTAATATTGTGTTAATTGCCGAGTTTTAATCGGTTTTTATGTACCTAACAAAATTGAAAGGCATATTAAAATGAAAATCACTATAAAACAATTACAAGGAAGCGAATGCTGCTTAGAGGCATGTAAAACATTACTTTTAATCCAATAGGTCCTGTTTATTGTTCTCGTTCACATTTTACGAATAATTCCAGGTGGAACCAACGACATCCATTCTCGAAATCAAACAACAAATTGAGAAAAAACTGAACATTGACGTGACTTTGCAAAAGCTTTTGCATTTAGGCAAGACTTTGGCTGATGATCAGTTTGTGAGTTCATACCCCGCCATCAAAGACGGCACTAAGCTAAACCTAGCTGTGAAAAAGCCTGAGGGTTTGTATGATGTTTCTTTAAGAGAATATAAAAAGATGGGCCTCAGCGATGCTCAGGCTGCTCAAGCCGCCAATAATTTGATGACCATAGTGAAAGAAAAGTTTAATCAACTATCTTGGGACGACATCGACCAGCTTAGCAAGGACATCTTATTGATAAAAGAAGGCAAGCGCCCACTATGTTCAGACACCGAAGCCAATGAAGATGCCAATGGCTTGTGACAGTATATTCTGATCACGCTACTGAAATTACAATGCTGCATATAGTAATATTGTGGAGCAGAATGTGAAATTCAATAGTTTTCGTGTGTTGAGACTGTGGCAATGCTTGTACTGCCTTTTAGCTAAAGGGTGTAAATATAAATATTGTTCATTAGAGATGTTGTAAATGGAAGAAATTAATAGAATATTGATGGTTCCATTTTCTACTAAGGTTTTATACTATGTTAGAAGCCATATTTATTGTTGTTTGTATATTATGAATTCTCTCAGATGATGAAAATGCTGTCTCCAAACTCTACAATATTTTTTTTTGTATTCATACTCTTAGTTCATCCAGGATTGTTAGGATTTAAATTTCTGCATAGAATTACTTACAACTGCCCACATTTTGTTTGAGTTTTAAAAAGGTAATTTTAAAAAGGTAAGTAATTAAATAGAAAAAATGGAAAAAAAATAGGGGGACCTCAAGAACACTGCACTTTGAGGGGCATGGATTATCAGTTTCAGTGCTTTACTAAGTATTGTAAATTAACAACTTTTCAAACGTTATTACTTGATCTGTAAATTGAATGCAAAGAAAATATGTTAAGTGTTTCCACTCTACCTAATAGACCGTCACAATGTCATAAACATCCTGTGAGCCAATGTGACAACTTACAATATTATAAAGGTAAATATAATTTTTAATGACCTGTGCAGAAAAAATCTATCCACTGCATAGATTCTTGTTAAATTTCTTGTGTTCTTCTTGTTCAGATAATTATTTTATTGTAGCTTTCTCTCAAAGCGTTATTGAGCACGAGCTTACAAATCATCATTAACATATTGGCTTCAGCATCCATCATTTATTTAGCATACTGACACCGTAAACAAGGACAAATGTATATTGGATGGGTAAAGAAGATAGACACATTCTCAATTTATTTTTAATTTTATTAATAATATTCATGTATTTTTTCACAACTAATTTACAAAGTACATAATTATCATGGCAAGTCATACACTTATGTGCCTTTATTTTGACTCAAATAACATTAAATGCAATAATTCGTCTACACGAAGTTTGTGATTTGCAAAAAAATAACTCTTACGAGATTAATCATTTATTTATCTATTAACTAAACAGGTCTACATCACAACATGTTATTATGTTTATTTTAAATTTCGTTTTACCATTGCTATGCTTAGTCTGAGTAAAGTTTTACATTAAGGTAAACTTTATTTCTACAGTTAATGTTGTGTCAATTAATTAAGATAATTCATCAAATTGCAATTAATGCTTCATATTGTGCAATTACATCATAATATTTTGTCTGATGTTGTTTTATTTTAAACAATGGCGTATTTTGTTTGTTGATATTTATTTCATTAGATACATAATTATGTAATATGTAAGTTAAGCAAAGAATTATTTCCAATTACTCAATGAGAAAACTTGATGATCCCCACATAAACAACAGATTTTATTACAACATGTTTACATCACATAAACCAGTATAATTACAATGACTGCCGAATTGTTCCATTCGAGATTAATCGTAAATTATACCGAGAGATGTATATTTTTTAACTGTAGGTATTGATTAGGATTATTTACTTATAAATATTTATGTACAATCCGCAATGTATCCGCCTCACTTAACACAATTCGCACCAATTGTAAAGGGTACCAATTTAAAATATCATCTGTTCTTCGCCATTCCTGCAATGTCTTTGAATTAATTAATATAACCGACAATGAACCACGTGAATTTAGTCAGTAAAAAAGAGACATCAAGAGGTTCAAAGTGGCTTCACTGGTAATACATACATTACATACACCCTGGCCAACACTATTGTTTATGTTAAAATCTTAATAAGTTGTAATCAATAAAATATCTGTGACATAGATAAATATGTCTCGCATAAAAGGTTAAGATCACCAGCAATATATTTCTATAATCATAATGACTTAGGGTTGAAAAAAAAATACTAGTAACATAAAATACGGTCGTTTCCCCGTGGTCCTACTATTTTGTCCTACTATTAGGATAGTTTATAGATTACACATGCCTGTATTATCAGTAACGTCACTTCCTCCTTTTATATTGGCGTCAACTTTGACCAAATTTATCTTTAAAAACAGTTCTAATTAAATCAGTACGTATGTATAAGCTCGTAAGAACTAGAGGCTAAACAAAATGTTAGGGGTGTTGTGTTATAACAGGCACTTCTCTTAATCTTCCGTACATCACAACCTTTCAATGAGCCATTTCTGACAATTTTATAACTCTATCACAGATGAAAGACCACTAGGAGAAAAAAATATTTACAACAGACTATGCATTATAAACCACGCGAAAGACATTATTGATATATTCGCGAGTGTCATGGACTACACGGATACAAAATCATTAACACCCAATGCCTGAGAAAAAATATTTATTTGTCACATAAATGTCGGCCCGGCCCTCACCCCGCGTTTTGAAGGATTGGTTATATCGCCTATGCTACGGAAATGGGACGTTCGAATCTGCTCGAAGGACCAAAAATGTACGAAAAGGTAAAACATACAATCTGTGTATTCTTTCATCCTGTCTGAAAGTTTCAAGAGACTCATATAGCAAGAATGATTGTTTTACACTTTAGTGTGTCCCAGCAAGTCCATTTGGGCGAAATAGTTTAAGCTGGTCTTCCAAATGTGAATGAGTTACTGTATACATATCGAAAACCTTAATTATATATATACACAGCTACCAATATAATTGCTACAACATTGCTTACGTGACAGAAATGTATTACGATAATCTCATATCCATTGTACAAACTGATGGTACAAGTTATGAGCAACATTTCTGAACAAGTCTCAAAAAAGGTTAAAAATATTTATTATTGTAAATGGTGAAATCTATGGTGTAATGTAAATAAATAATAGGAATGGAATTCATTAGACATAATAAATAATGTTAATACATATCAGTATAAGAAATTTAATTAAAAGCATGTTTAAGAAATCATCATATTCGGATTATTGATTTATTGATGCCTTACTATCAATATGGGTGTGTATCAATAAAATCATCAATTTTTTTCGATAACACTTTGTTAGTTCTTATATTTTCTTGTATGATTTTTCAATGAAATCATGGAAGACTAAAACAAAACATCACACTATGTTTTAATATTTTTCAGTCAATTTAGATTGACAGAAAACAAAACAAGGTGTATTTGATTCGACGAGAGTTAGTTTCGGCGAGTATTACAGATAGATTTTATGACCTTCATTATCTGAAGACCGTTCTAGGTTCTAGCAGACTGTACCTTAATATATGATATTTTTTCATAGGTACAACTGCGAGTCGATCATTACATTAACAACACCAAAAGTATTTACATAATATGATCTTGATCATATGGACTTTCTTTCCTATTGTATGGGTCGCAACAAATGAACAAAACAAAAATAAACAGCCACGGATAACTTTATGCTACATTTGCACGTATGAGCGCCCTCCAGATCCGAGCCACAGTATGGGAAAGGAACGGAACATAGCGTCGTATCATCTAAATAACCAATACGACAGCGTCATCTCGTCTAAATTTTTTTCATTGGTTTGTGTATAGGTCAAGCTAGATGGCAGACAAAACAACTGTCCCATAATATAGTACTTCCGCAAGCACAATATCACCGTCTCTGTAAATTGAACTGTGAGTTCAATTTAGCTTGTAAGCAAAATTTGCTTCAGGCATTTTGAATTCTCGCCATCAATCTACAACGAACCTTAATGACAGGGGCGGAAAGTTGGCATTTGTGTGGCATGCAATTAAGACGATACCACATCGAACGCGAACGGAGTAAAGACACAATCTGTACCCCTATTATGAGTTGTTGTAGTAAACGCAAAGGACGTTACTATTGATGCTATCGTGAAAACGCTGCTTTAATAGTAAATGCGCATAACTCTATTAAATACAGTACTTGCGGTCATGTTTTACTTACAATTTGGTATTACGAGTCACAAATTTGACAGATGCTATAGTAAATTACGTTACCCGTAGTAGTTACGGCACTCACGCTATTTTCTAAGGTGAAAAGTCACTATCGAAATTAAATGTCATTAAATATTGCTGTATATTTAAACAAAATCATGGCTAGGCACTATTTTGCTTGGCAAATGATTCACGCAACCGAACGCAGAGATGAAAATAATGAAATTTTGAACTTGCGAGATCAACAAAATATTTAGCAACCTTTGATGTTTTAAATGTCTAGATTGAGCGTCGCCCTACAATGAAAACAAAAAAAAAAACAAGGCAACATTATCAAGCATGTGTGCGTGCAGACGATGTTTTACCCGTTCGTCTATTGTCTATGTGTGCGTAATGTGTGCGTAATGATATTGTTAGGAGAAGAGTGACGTATTTCCTGTCAGTATGAAGCTATGAAGTCTATATAAGCGTTGGCGAGCTCAGTCTGCGGGCAATTCACGTCGAGTTCACTTGGCAAGGGGAACCACTGCTCGTTTGAATGGTTAAACTAAATATCCTGTCATTTAAATTTGCGTGTAATTAATTGTTAAATGTGATTTTTATTTTGCGTTCACTTCTAGTTGCTAAAAATATAAAAATTGTGGCTAACAGTTAGCCACAATTTTTTGACACGTTTTCGCGGATTCGATGTCCCATCTAGATATTTAAAACATCAAAGTTAGCAACACTTTGACACCACAGTTTGACACTGAATGCGACTGACGCAGAACGCTAATGTAATTAAATTGAAAAGGTACCAAACCGCCATTAATTCCACTCTTCTTTCACATTTCCTAATTTAGTCGGGTTATAGAGCATCCATAGACTTGTTTTTTTAATTTCACAAATGTTGGCTCGCTGGCCAGGGTCTCGTTCTATCCTTGTTGACATCATAATAAAAGAATGAGAGAGGTATTACTCATGGATGCCAACATAACGTAACGGAAACTGTACCGTCTCACGTCTTTACGATACCCGCTGTAGTTTCATTTCCAAAACTCATAATAGCTCATAATGTAACTACAGTATTAGACTATTCGATCGTAACCGCTAAGAGGCGCTGTACGGATTCTCATACAAATTCTAAACGTTAACTGCAATAGTAACAGTTTTGACGTTTACTACAACAACTCATAATAGAGGCACAGAGCATAACGCCGGATTCACACATATCAGTGAAGTCACCGTTCCGTCACAGTTCCGGCAAATCTTTCATAATTTTTTTTTAATTAAATTAAATTAAAAAAATGATTTATTTCAAATAGGCCACAAGATGGCACTTTTGACAGGTCAAAATACATAATATTATTCTCGGCATTGTCAGTGCAGTGTCAGTGCTGACAATGATGAGAATGTATGAAAGATTTGCCGGAACTGTGACGGAACGGTGACGTCACCGATATGTGTGAATCCGGCATAACCAGTGCATTTCATAATTCTATATACCTACATAGTGGTTACGATATTATATCTTATTGCGCTCTGTTAATATCCCCATGTCATGGAGCATGAGTATTACTATTCTCGCGACATAAACAAAATAACATCCTTATCCCGACGTACACCGCAGTGCGTCTCTCTCACTCACAAACGGACAGAGCGGGACCGAAACAGTAGGAACTGTTGACACCTTCAGTCGACTAACACAGATATGTGTTGCTAAACACAGTTACGTTACGTATGTAAGTGGCTATGTGCGTCTCTCTCGGCCGCTTGGGGTCGGAGCGAGAGATCAGTCGTAGTACTCGTAGTCGCTGTCCTCTTCAGACGAGGACTCGGACTCGGAGCTGTCCGAGTGATTCTTGGTGATCTCTATGCAGTTTTCCACGTCGGTCAGTCTTTTCAGTGATCGCCCTGCAAAATAATTCAATATTGTTATAAAAGACAGATATTTTATTTTATAGGATGTTTGATCTTCCTCTTGCTTTGTTATTGTATCTCTCACTTTTAATATGTAAATAAGAAAACATATTGCAGGCATTTTTAAGCATATTGCTTTTAGTGACAAGATAGAGATTCAGTATAGTTAAATTTTAACAACTTACAGGTAATTACAAAATATAGGATGGTTGCACAGTCAAGCTCACCGCCAGCGCGGTTAACCGCGCTTCAAATGTACGTTATATCTGCGCAACTCATCGGCGCGGGTCTTTTTCACTATAAAACGGTACAAGAGACTTGTAAGCTCATGTTTCGCGCATCGGTTAACCGCGCTGGCGGGAAGCTTGAATATGCAACCACCCATAGCTTCGAAATGAAGCTACTTGGAGACGAGATTCACTTAAAGTATTAGATCCCCGCGGCTTCGCTCGCGTTAGAGACGGATAACAAAAAAAATAATATTTCAACCCCTTAAGGATTGGTTTCTACAATCTGCTATCAAAGACTAATCACCGACTTTGGCCACATAGCGCGAAGACAACAAGATAACGTACAGAAACTGGTTGTGGTGTGGTGGGTAAAGTAGACGGCCGGTCACCGATGCTCTAAGGAAGTTAGAGGACAGGGTAGCTTGGAAGCAGCTCGTCAGCTCCACCACCAATGCTTATCAGAGCAGGCACGACCTTCAGCAATCCTACTTCCTACTAGTCCTACTAATATTATAAATGCGAAAGTTTGTAAGGATGTATGTGAGTGAGTGTGTGTGTGGGTTTGTTACTCTTTCACGCAAAAACTACTGAACGGATTTTCATGAAACGTTGCAGTAATATAGCTTAGACATCGGAATAACATAAATTTGTTAAAATTTATAGAGATTTTTAAAGGGACCCCGGGGGGGTTTACTAGTGAAGAATACAACAAAGAAGAGGTAGGTAGTTACCGGTGAGTGTGGTGAGCAGCCTGGTCTCGTTGCCGGTCAGCGCGTGCGGCGGGCCCAGCCGCTGCGCCAGCGCGCGCGCTCGCTCCGCGCCCGCCACTGGAATACACACTCTATCAACTACCGTCCGCTAACATCATTAGGGTCAATTTCCCCTGCACGTTTACGACGCGTTGCGACATTGTTGCATTTTGAACTTTCCGCATGATAAAGTTCAATACCGTCACTATCATCTACCATACGCCTATATCGTTAGGGTCAATTTCCCCTGCACGTGTATGGTGCGTTGTGACTTTGTTGCATTATAAACTTTCTGCCTTGATGATAAAGGTGAACAATCTTGTAGCGACATTGCACACACGTCATACGGTGACGTCACAAAGCCTGAATCGCGCTATCGAAGATTTCTACATCGTGCGCATATATACAGGGATAATTGTAAAACATCAACAACCTCGCAGGACTAGTTAGCTAACATCATATACAACAACATTTGTTCTACGACTTTTAATAATTTGTTGAATTTTACTTTCATATAAAAATTAATATGAATTTAATGTTTCTTTTGAACGTTCTTAACTCTATGCGCATCGTAAAGATTAGATAGGTAAACAAACCCGTGCGAATCACGGAGAAAGGGGTGGGGGCGGCACGTGCCGGTCTCGCCTTTGCAATTTAAACTTGACCTATTTATCTAGCCGCTAGTCATCCGTCGGAGGCGCGCGCGCACGTCACGCGTCATTGATTGTTGTCCGTCCTTGAGTTCGCTGCCGCGCCACCGCCCCCCGTGTCGATCGATGTGTTGTGCATATTTTACCTACCCTCTCTCGTTACGATGGCGTATCGATATTCCAATATCGAGTACACGGAAATGGTGAGGATGCTCGCTAAGTGTGACGATAATGTCTCAGAAGTGTGCCGCCAATATGCGATACGGTTTCCAAATGCACAGCTACACCGAGCCGCCAAACGATGTTGGCCGCCACACAGCGATTACGAGATTACGGGCAGTTCAAGCACAGCATGAGGGATAGTTCTTTATGTAATTTTTAATTGTTTAATGTAGCCAGTCCTAAGCCTGGTAAAGTATGAAGGGATTGTGGTCATAGCGTACATACTGCGTACAAGCCACGCGAGGCTGTTATCTAGCGATGAAAGTGTTAGTATTATTAATTACTTGCAGCTAGCAGCGCATGCGAATGAAGAGTTAGAAATGTCACGACAGGACAATGAAAACTTAAAAAATCATTTTTATTTAATGTATTGAGTTATGTCAAAAGTCGTAGAACAAATGTTGTTGTATATGATGTTAGCTAACTAGTCCTGCGAGGTTGTTGATGTTTTACAATTATCCCTGTATAACGCCGCGACAGCATTCACTTGGGGCTTAGGCCGCCCCCCGGGTATATCATCTCGCCTAGCGGGAGATATCCCATTGGCAAAAACTAATTTCCGACCTTCTTATTCGTATGCTCTTGATAGAGCAGTCGTGGTCATGCTTGTTGCACGGAGGCGCGCAGCACTAAACTACGTGTTTTAAAATGTATGTGAAGTTTGTCAACTTGTTTAGCATGGTAAACTGTGCCTGTACCCCGCACATTATGAGAAGAGACCCGATCTCAGCAGTGGAACAATAATATGTCAGGTAGAACAAACAAAATATTACTAAGGCACTGAGGAGTTTGTTACACCTTTTTCCTCTTTTTTTTTTCTTTATTTAAGAGCTTTATCACAAAAATGTTTATGTCGCTCTGTAAGGCAACTTACAAAAGTATATCTTACAATAAAGTGACATTATATACTATTACAAAATTTACTGATCTGGGGTATTACAATTATATAAACTAATTAAAAATCTAATTTCATTTGATTGAGGGTCCGTCAAACAAGCATTAACGTCTAAACTAGGTATTTCTTAGAAATTTGCACTTATCTTTGCGGAATGCTGCGCTCCGGCCACACTCCAACAAGATGTGAATTAGGTCTTCTGGTACACCGCACTGCTCACAGTTTGGTGACGGAGCTTTTCCGATAAGATATGCAAACTTCTTTGTTGGGATGTGACCCGAGCGAAGCCTCAAAATTGTAACTGCTGTTTTTCTAGATAAGCGATGTTTGTCTATCCATGGAATGCTGGGAGGTTGTGATTGGATAGTTTTATACCAGATCCCTTTTTCTTTAGATCGTTCATCAAAGTATTCTTTCCATATATTAAAGCAAAATTTTTTGATAGTTAGTGTAGAAAGGGGGTAAAGAATATTCAACGCCTTCAGATGTAGCTTGCCTAGCCAAACAGTCCACTCGATCGTTATGTTCAATCCCACAGTGTGATGGGATCCACTGAAGTTTTAAAATTTTTGATTTAGCTGTCAATCCAAAAATACTGTCCAGAATAGAGTAGGCTATCGGTGTACCTCGGATACCCGAGGTGCAACGAGCCAAGTGCTGAAGCGCACTTCTGGAGTCAGTGAATATCACTATTTTGTCTGTCTGCAGAGAAGCCGCATACTCACTTATCGCTATAAGTTCTGCCTCCATAATACATATATTGTTATTTATTTTAAATTGTGTACCAGTGTCAGACTGTGGGTCATAAAAAGCTGAGCCGATTCCATGTAACTCTTTAGATCCATCAGTAAATATGCGGTAGTAATCTTTATATGTTTTGTTAATATAATCCAAACATGTGGATTTCAAACTATAATTGTTGTAATAGCGCTTAGCTTTAAAAAGATTTGGCACGGTTATGTAAATAATGTTACTTAAATCGATGAAGCTAACCCACGTATCCATATTAAACATTTCCAATTGCTTGCTACTGTGAATATTAGTGTCTTGAAAATTTTCGTGTATTGTTACAAGCAAAGGTTTCTTTTTAGGCCGCCAGTATTTACTATCCCTTACATACCAAAGATCGTGTATTAATTTAAGTTTTATACTATTTTCATGAGATTTAGCTTTTAGCCAATATTTTCCACCTAAATAAGTTCTTCTAACATGTAATGGAGGGAGACAAAGTTCGCTTTCCATTACATGTATAGGAGTGGTTTTGATAAAACCTCCTATCAGTCGTAAAGCCTGATTTTGAATTTTGTCTAATTTGTTAATGTACTTTTTGCAACTGTTATTATATAAAAAACTACCATAATCAAGTCTGCTTCTAATTGTTGCAATGTATAATTTTCTTAAATGTTTTGGGTGTATACCCCAGCTAGACCCAGCTAAAATCTTAAATATATTTAAAAACCTAAAACATTTGTGAATTAACTCTAAGACGTGTTTACCCCATTTTAAAGACCGATCCAACCACATCCCCAAATATTTGACAGCCTCCACCTTTTTCCTCTTAAAAACTCAGATATAGTACCATAAAAAACGGCGGTAAACTAAAAAATAATACGTTCATAACCATGTTGGCAAAGTACTTACTACCTACACGAATAAATGATGTGGAATTATAATGAATGAGAGTTGGTTACCGCGGGAGCCCTCCTGGCTGTCGTCCTCGGTCATGGAGGCGCGCTCGGTGCGGTACACGCCCGTCACCAGGTCCCACACGAACAGGCACTGCGCAAACATTAAATATATTAGCATGTTTTCTACAATTAATAACATCTTCTATGACATAAGCTACAAAATAATATATATCATAATAATACTTACGCCCCAAAATTCAAGGGATCACGAAGTGGGTAACAATAACAAGATATTATGGATGCAAATAGGAAATTGAACAATTGCCCCGTTTAGATACTCAGTGACTGATGACAAATAAATACTCCAATACAAGTCAATCGATTTGTTGTTTGTTGGTTTAGTCCTCAGTGTTCATGCGTGTTATTCATATATTCGTGTTATTAATAAGTATATTATATTTGTCAGATTTTTTACTAATCTCACTAATATCTCACTAGTATTTAAAGTCTATTATACATAGATGTTTCGAAGACAAATTAACATGCATAATTACTATTGTAAAAAATTATAGGATATTTTTGTTTTTTAAGAAAAACAAAGGTACAGCAGCGAGAAGGAAAACTCAATTTAAAGACGTTCTAATGATAAAAGCCTAAAAGGTAATAAACTGAATTATTATTTTAATACGTGGCAATAAGTGATTTATGTAACTGTGAGTAGCAAAAACCCCCTCGGGAGTTTCTTGCAATCCTACCTCAGCGGCGTACTGCCGTCGGTGCGGCAGACAGCCGCCGGCGCCGTCGCCGCAGGCCGCGCAGCCGCCGCCGCCCGCGTCGCCCGCCTCGCACGCGTCGCTCGCCCACAGCCACATCGCGCACAGCTGCACACAAATACAGCTTTATTGTATTATACACTAGGACTAGAGAACCGCCCTCGCTTAGGGACCGGTAGGTATCAGCTCCGTAGGTCCCGCTCCCATAGGAATCTTGGGATAAACAGTAGCCCGTGGCCGCGTTCCGTAACTGGCTCGTAACAATCTCGCCCTCAACCCTTGTATTTTGAGTTCTGTTAGTGACGTAAACGACGCGTAAAGTGGTTTTATTATTTTATTAAGTTTTATGTTAAATACTTTTATGTTGAAATCTAATAAAGCGGGAGAGACTGGCTGCTGAAGGAAGCGCGACATTTAAAAACTAACATTATTAAGACAGAATTGTCAATCTTGTCAATACACAGAGAAAATTACGACTATATTTTGCCGATATATTTTTAATCCTTCTACAACCATCTCGCCTTGAAAATCCATTGAAGATTCTTTTATTTCACTCGCGCGTCGCTAACAAATTGGTCCTTCGAGCCGGATCATATCCGAACCAGCGACCCGAGTGACAGCAGAAGATGTTCCATACTCCGCACAAAATGAAAACCCGTGGAGCCATCCGAAAGGAGCAGTCAGAACTATCTTCAGCGATGGATGAGGGATCTTCACAAACAGGATTTAGTTCTGTTGATACGCAAGTGAAGGTGGACAATAAGCCTGCCCGCAGTGTAGTGAAGTCGGAGGGCAGCGCACGCTCCAGGTGTAGTGGCTCTCGTGCATCCGTAGAGGCGCGTAAACAGCAACTAATACTGGAAGCCACCGTCGCTAAGGCTGCTATTGAGAAGGACCTAATAGAGAAGAAATTGGCTGCAGACTTAGCCACACTAGAGGAAGAGAATAGTGTGTGCTCTACTACCGACATCGACAAGCTAGCAGCAGCGTTGCACCAAGTGATTGTGACGTCTACCGCCAGCGTGAATCGCGAACAGTCTCAGATGTTTACACGAATGCAACAAATTAGAGACTTCCCGAGCTACAGTGGCAATCCTATTGAGTGGCTACATTTTAAAAGAGCTTACGACGAAACCGCAAATTTATGTAATCTCAGCGAAATGGAAAAAGTATTTAATTTGCGCCGCTGTTTACATGGAGAGGCAAAGGAAGCAGTGTCGTCGTTACTTATATGTGGTGCGAGTGCTGATAAAATAGTTGAAACGCTTGAACTGCGATTTGGAAGGCCGGACTACATTATAATGAACATAGTTGGCCAGCTCAAAAGAATGTCACAATTACCAGACGAATATTACAAGGATATCGCTGTGTTCGCTACTAAAATACAGAACTTTGTCACTGCCTCGCAATCTTTGCAAGAAACGGATTACTTACGCAGCCCGGAACTCACAGCGGCGATATTATCAAAGCTACCAAGTGCACTTTTAAATAGATGGATGGACTACCTGCACGATAAACAAGGAAACGATACTAAATCTAAATTTGAGCTGCTATCAGATTTTTTGATGTGCGAAGCAACTAAGGTCGCTAAGGCTGGAGTCAGTTACATGTTTCATCAACCGGAGAAAAGAACTTCGCGACCATTAGTTTACTCAGTACATACAGTGAGCGACACGGATTGCAAATTTTGCAAGAAGGCTTGTCATCCGTTACCGAAGTGCATTCAATTTAAACGTGCAATGCGACGTGACCGATGGCGTTTTGTTCGAATACACAGATTGTGCCATAAATGTTTGTCTTCTTGCCACGACCGACAAACGTGTCCTGCGGCTAAATGTGACGTCGAGGACTGCGGGCGTGACCACCATCGTCTACTGCATTGGAGTACCAAGCGGAGCGTTCAACACCGGGCGGAGCAGACCGACTGCCCCGACGGCGACGTCTGTGAAACCGTGACAACAACTATTGCGTCGTTAGGTTCCAAAGTCCTTTTAAAAATAGTTCCGGTAACAATTCACGGTCCGCGTAGCTCGGTTTCCACATACGCGTTGCTCGACGATGGCGCTACGGTTAGTTTAATATCGGCAGACGTCGCGGACCAAGCAGGTCTTTACGGAAAGCATATAGAAATGCGTGTACAGTAGAACCAAAGTTAGAATGCGCGTAGCATTCTTCGCCATTGTTCGGGATCGGTCGTATTTCCGAAGCGTTGTCAGATGATATCTATATAGAGTGGAAAGTACATTTACTTCATGCATAATTTAATATATATTTTTTTTGTGGTAAAAGAGATAAATTAATATTGATTTATCAGTAACGAGATTTCACGCATGACCCACATAGGAAAGCGACGACGACGATTTAACGATGGAAAAAAGAAGGTTTAAATGAAAAGAAGATTTAGGTATAAGTATTAGGAAAAAAAAGTTTTATTTAATCAGAATCGTATAACAGAACATAGGTTAATATTTAATCAGAATCAGGGAGATTCTCTATTCCTGACATCATAGAGTCATCGGAATTTTCATCAAGGTCTCCAATTTCACTTATATCACTGCTATCTCCTGTGTAAATAATCATTTCATCTGAATAACTATCGATTCTTGACTCATATTTCCTATACTCATCTTCGCATTTAAGGGCATGATCACGAACTTTTTTCCATTCTTCCGAACCTATATTGTTGATTTTTTCTAAAATAGCTTCTTTAACTGACGTAACGTTCATTGCAATATTTCTTTTTTTTTTTTTTTTTTTTATGGAATTAAGATAGCAAACGAGCATGCAGTACCACCCTTCCCCTGCCGCCCATAACAACTGTGACCGACCTAGAACTAGACTCAAAGGGACTAGGATGGTTAGTCCAGTTAGTAGATGGTGTTAGAATATTAGTTGGTTAGTTTGTTAATAAGTGTGAGGACAGGGACTGTTAGTGATAATTAGTCCTGTTAGTTAATGTTAGTAATAGTCCAATTAGTTATTGTTAGTATGAGTCTTGTTCCAATTCGGTCACAGATGCGTTACTACCCCTGAGGTCTGAGATGGTCGCCTCTAAAAAAGTGAAACCGGCAACGTATGTTTTATTTGCGCCCAAATGTTTTCGATGGGGTTGAAATCTGGATGATATGGTGGCAATCGTACAATTTTATGCCCATGCTCCTCCATTATACGGTCAATGGCAAATTCTGTGTATTGTTCTTTGTGTCTTTTTATAATTTCGTACAATTCAGGTTTGAGTTTATTTGGGTACATTGTGTTATTGTAACCACGCAATCATTTGTGGTTTGGGTGTATTTGAGTTTGGTGGTTTTACAGACAGCTTATTATGATATGGGGCGTTATCAATTACCAACACACTATTAGGAGGCAAGTTGGGAATCAACTGATTGCGTAGCCAAGTTTGATAACGTTCGGCGTTTATTTCTTTATGATAGTCACCTTCTGAGTCGACACATTTATGTAACATTAAAGCCCCTGAGACGAAGCCTTTTTCATTGCCTGCATGTACAATAATAATTCGCTCTCCTTTAGAAATGGGTTGTTTAATACCTTTTTTGCTGCTGTCTTGCCAAGTTTTACCTTTAGTATGCGATGTATGCACGTATGACTCGTCCATAAATACTATGTTTCTACCAGCATTTCTCAGCTGTTGTATTTCTCGGAGATATTTGATCCTTTTTAAACGTATATCTGGCTTTTCCATAAGTAACCGTCGGTTGGTATCAGTTTTCAGAAACCTAAACCCCATGTCTTTCAAGATGAGCCTTAAAGTCTCTACACAGCCTTTGAAATTAATAGCTTCGATTAACTTTTTTCTCAAATTATTTACAGTTGGGAGTTCTTTGAGCGTCAACTGAAAATTGTATATCATATTTCGAATTACACAATTGTCGAAATCATCAAATCCCATCCGAAACCTACTTTTAGGTTTTCCTTTTTTCGGTGTGGAAAATTTCATTGATTGATTTTGCCTTTTTTCGTTCAATATATTAGTCAAAGTTCGGCGTGAAATTCCTGTAGATTTTGTCACACGCTCCTGAACTTTTTTAAAATAACCGTCATGGTCGTTTTTTAATACATTAGCTTCATTTAAGAAATAAAGGTACACATTAAATACCATTTGCCGTGCTTGTGAGTTAAGCGGCTTCCCACGTTTAAATTTATCCATTCTGGAAGGATTCGATCTGAAAGAAGATGAAATGGGCGGAGTTGTAACATTCTATCAAATTTATGTAAGCTTTTTATGTGTATTCTATTTGAATTTTATTAAAATGACGAGTTAAAAATATATTATATGTACCCTGTATGTATGTATGTTTAAACTTACCTCTGAAAACAAAACCAAGGAGGGTGTGTAATATCAGCTCTATATATTCTCTATATATGTGACAACTGACTGACGTTCAACTCACCGGCGGTGCCCGTCGACCGCCGCCGACTGTTCGAACTTGTTATCGATTGATATTGACTCCTATTTCTATCGCACAAGATGCTAAATGCAAGAGCATTGGTTAGGGCTCTTACGATTCAATAATTCGGTTGTTTCCGGAAACGCGACCACTGGCGAAGATTTGTACGCGCATTATAACTTTGGTTCTACTGTACGTAGTGCGTGGGAGTCCAGTGAACTAACGTGTCAATCTGAACTTATAACCTGTAAGCTGACGAACGGTGACGGTGACGTATTAGAACTAAACGCGAAAAAGACAAACAAACTACAACTGCCGGTTCAAAGCATAACTAATGTTAATTTTAAACAACTCTTTCGGTATAAAACTGGTCTTACTTTTGACGTCGAAAACATTCAACCTAAAATATTAATCGGTCAAGACAATTACCATCTACTTTTGCCAATAGAATGCATACAGTTACATAGGAACGGCCCTTACGTTACGCGCACCCCGCTCGGTTGGAGTATGCATGGCGCGTTACGTTCCGCCCCGGACCCGCAGCGCCCACCGCGCGGCGCTCGCGACTCGCGTACGTCTCCGCTCGACTCGGTACTACTCTTATCAGATTCGATACAAAATAACGGTTCCACTACACGTGATAACGATCAATCCCTAGCCGAACTCGGTGAACTTATTCGTAACTCATACGCCCTCGATGCAATCGGTATAAGTAATCACCCTCGACCGAACAAGGACGAAGAACGTGAAGTAACAATCCTCGATGAAACCGCTAAATTACATAAGGGTCGATGCCATTATATTCCAACGTGCATGAACATAGCTGACGCTGCAACAAAAGTAAACAAATATAAATTGATCACGGACAGCGAATGGTCTAAAGGTCCTTCGTTCCTTTACTTGTCGCCCGATGCTTGGCCGCAATTACCTGAAAGAGAAATACAAAAGTTAAACAGCAATGAAAATATTAATACCGCAGAAGTTAACAACTTACCTGTAGTACCTGTGGTGCCCGATCCGGACCGATTCTCGTCGTGGAACCGCTTACGCCGTAGCACCGCCGCTATGTTATTACTCGTCGAAAGATGCAAGAAAACTGGAGTGGAGCAGATCAATTGCGAATTGCTTCAGAAGGCTGAAACGTTGCTACTGCGCTACTCACAAGCCGTTGCCTTCTCAAATGTAATACAGGCACTTGCGATGAGCAAAAATTTACCTATTACCAGTCGTCTTCGATCACTTACGCCTTTTTTAGACGAAGATGGCCTACTCCGGCTCAGCGGTCGAATCGACGCCGCACTGCACTTTCCGCGGCACACGAAGCAACCTGTCATCCTGGACGGTCGGAATCGGATCGCATGGATCGAATTGGACGGACTGGTGGTTATTTGTGACCCTAACTCACCGAGAAATATCTGGCCTCGAGGGCTAATAACTCAAATTCATCCAGGGAAAGACGGTCGTGTACGTGTAGTGGAAGTAAAAACAAAGTCGAGAATATTGACTAGGCCGGTAACACGCGTCGCACTACTTCCGACGGATGATGAGTGCTTTAAACCTTCAGACGGCACTAGGGCGGAGAATGTTAGTGACGTAAACGACGCGTAAAGTGGTTTTATTATTTTATTAAGTTTTATGTTAAATACTTTTATGTTGAAATCTAATAAAGCGGGAGAGACTGGCTGCTGAAGGAAGCGCGACATTTAAAAACTAACATTATTAAGACAGAATTGTCAATCTTGTCAATACACAGAGAAAATTACGACTATATTTTGCCGATATATTTTTAATCCTTCTACAACCATCTCGCCTTGAAAATCCATTGAAGATTCTTTTATTTCACTCGCGCGTCGCTAACAAGTTCCATCAAGGACATAATTGCACTAAATATGTATGTAGTAAATAACTATAGTACTTGTGCATCAACAAGTAACAAGTGCATCAAAATTACGACGCTTACCACGTAAATGTACATTAGAGACTAATTCAGATTAATTTCTAATCTGCAAGAGTTAAAGAAATAAAAAACCAGGATTATTCCTAAATGTACAACACTCACTCTTTGGCCGGCAATACATCAGTAACAGCATTCAGATTACTATTGAAGGACCTAAAAACTGACGGCTCACTCAACAACAACATGTCATACAAAACCAAACATAACGTAACACACTCACCCCAGACAGACAGCCACTAGACTGGCACACATCGATGACATGGCAGCCCCAGTCGAAGCAGTAGATGAACTTCTTCCCGTCGATGTGGCACAGCCGGCCGCAGACCTCGTTGCAGAGCAGCTCGGTGTCGAGCGAGCGCTGCGTGGCACCAAACACAACGTAACACACTCACCCCAGACAGACAGCCACTAGACTGGCACACATCGATGACATGGCAGCCCCAGTCGAAGCAGTAGATGAACTTCTTCCCGTCGATGTGGCACAGCCGGCCGCAGACCTCGTTGCAGAGCAGCTCGGTGTCGAGCGAGCGCTGCGTGGCGCGCGCGGTGAGCGCCGCGGGGCGCAGGCGCTGCCAGGCCGCCGCGCCCACCGCCTGCAGCGCGCTGTAGCCCGCGCCGTGGCCCGTCAGAGGCAGTGCTACGTGGTAGCCCGAGATGCAGTCATCTGGAGCGATAACAAACGTTACTGGGTGGATAGATATCAAAGTCGTCCAGTAATGGCAACTTTGATTTCTATTTTTTATTTAAATTAAGCTAAATGTTGCAGATATTTTGTTTCTAGATCGAATCAACAATCTAAATCCAAAATCATGATTGTATCATCCTACCCATTCTATTCCAGCTCTTTTAGAGCAGGGATGATAATATGCTACTTAGGCCATCGAGAAATACCCATATGGCTATATAGCATAATGCTATATTCACATAATTATAGCGTTAGGAAATTGCCATGTAATAGTCCAGTTACACAAGTGGTCCGAAGTTAAGATTAAGAGTTAAAAAAAAAATCAAATAACTCACCTTCAGAATCCGTAATAATAGATGTTATCTCATCGTCACTTTCAACAAAGTATCTCGTGAAAAATTTACTACACTTGGAATTCTCCGAATGCACCAAGTAAGGGTCCTGGGGGCTGACGTGGCAGTCGGACAGCGTCTTGGAGGTGTTGTCGTGCACCGACACTGTCTTCATAGATCCGTCGTCCAGCATCTCTGTCACTCTGTACTCGGACTCGCTGTTCCGGTCCGATTCGACGTCTGGCCCGATGCCGAGCGAAGACAGCGGATTCTTGAGATCCGAGCTAGGCGAGGGCGGCCTGCTGATCTGGTTGTGAGCTCTCAACACGACGCTCTCCACCGGCGGGGACTTCGGCCGCCGCGGCTGGCTCTTGCTCGTCGACCCGGTAAAGTACTTCCTGTTGCTCCTTAACACTCTAAACGGCACGATGTTCTCGTTGTTGTCCTCCGAAAATTCGTACTTCTTGTCGGCCAGCCGCCGCTTCCGAAACATGCTGAGCTTCTCGCACTTGGTCTCGGCCTCCTCGACGAACTCGTACGCCTTCTCCGCTATGATCCGGTGCGTCTCGTTGAATCGGGACATGCTCTCGGCGGGCCGCCGTCTGGGCGACCGTAACGGAGGGCTGATAAGTGTCCGGATGGAAGGCGAAGGCCCCTCCCACTCCTCCACCAGGTTGTGCGATATCGACGAGGCCTGAATACAAAGCTCCTGCCCCATCATGTCCGATAAATGAACCGGCCGCGACATCTGGTATGGCTCCCCGTCCATATCGGAAAAGTCTGCCAAAATATTCTGAACAGCATTATTTTGGTACTTCGGCGACTGAAACGCCGCCGACACGTCCGATGCGGGGGTGCTGGGATTCGTGTCCATCGAATTCGTTTCTTCCCTATCTAATAGGAACTTGCTGTCCTCCGTCTCGTTTCTGTCCTGGTCCGCTTTAACGAAATCTATTTCCAATATATGTATGAAGTCCGTGTAGATGATGATTTGATTTGAGTATGCTAATTGGACGACCGGTTCGTACATGCTAGAGTCTGATGTACAAAAAAATTTCGTGTGAATTGCGAAGTTGTGTTCTAAGCACCTTTTACCCCAACTTAAGTCATCTGAAAAAAGTATGGTCATAAATGAAAAGGACAATAAAAACTTACCCGAATTAATAATTAATTAGAATAACAGAGTAAAATGTACCTTCTTCTCTTGAGAGAGCTATACATTTCTTACATCCTAATCGAGGTACTCCTATTACACTGAGGTAGGATCGTTCTGAACATGAGTCTCTGCAAAAAAGTGTCTCGATAAATAAAAATATCAATTTTAAACCCCATACAATGTAGCGTATTATGTAAGTAATAAAATATGCAAAGGAACTGAGAGACTGATCAATCACTGCACATTTAAGACCACTAGGTTTGTTTAGTTTAGATTCAGAGCATGAAAAGACTGTTTGCTTAAAATAAATAATAATCATATAGAAATACAAGTCAGACCTATATTGAAATATCAATCTATTCTACAGTCAAAAAAATGAATACTTACGCAATACCATAAACAACGAGCACTCCAGGGTTGTGCTTCCACTGAGCCATGGATATTGTGACTTTGCTGTCCACGTCGTCCCCAAAGAGTGGAACGCTGTGGACGGGCCTCACTACACAGCCTGGCACCCAAGAGAGAAAATGGAGCCTGGAATATAAACAATTAACACTTAATGGAAATGCCAGGAAACAATCATATATGTACTCATATATGCACAGCACACTACTGCATTCACATTTTATACAGAATTTGTTTTAATGCATCTCACACTAAAGCCAGCTTTTTGCCCCTATTTACAGCAGATGGGATTGTAGTCTAACATTAACTTATGAGTAATAAAAAAGATCTTTTCCAGCTTATGGCGAGCTAGATGACCGTACCATGTTGAGTTTCTATTGTTAAACTGGTTAAAGAGCATGCTCCATATGTCACTTTGTTCCAGAAATTAAATTGTTGTTACTATTAAAGGCCTACAAGCAAACTGTAACCACTTAGCATAACATATCCTATGTGCATTGTTAACCCACTGTTCACATCAAAAGAGTAACAAATGTTTATATTTTAACTTACGTAAACTTGGAGCTTTCCCTGAAGTATGCTTGTGTAGTACAACTATATGTGAAGCTCAGCAAAAACTGACCACATTGGGAAAACCCCATGAAAACATGCTCCCTGAGGTAATTAATAGGCACGATGTCCATTAAACAGAACCGCAGCCGAGGAGGAATCCTTTCGAACATCTTCCGACTTCTATCATTAGACCTTCTTGATGTGCTTCCATAAATCTACAAATAAAATTATTCTCCGCACTTATTTGAATCTTGGTATGAATATTATATGTATTCAAAACAACCAAACATGTCTCTGTTGAAGACTTGTTGCTTTCTACAAGCGACGAACTTGCTTGTTTTAATAAACCTTGATACTGCTTAAACATGAAACCAGTTGTTTACTACCACACAAACTTAGAATGCTTTCGTTCAAATTTATCTCAATTGATTAAACTAATATAACTAGTCGCAAAAGAAACATTGTTAATTGTTACATAAAATGCATCCTTCCACAATGCACGAAAATTATTAAAATAAAAATACTTGCAGGACTCGATCACAATTTATAAGTCGAAATTTAGAATTCAAACTTACCTCTCTATTGAATAATTTGTATACGATATTACTATTAGTAGATAAGAAATTCGTAGGAGTATTATAATTTGTATTACTGCAGTCATTTTTACTTATAGATTCTAAATTTTCTGATTCCTCAGGTCCAGGAGAATCCATGTTCGTTTGTTTGACTGCAATTTTTGACAAACAAACTAATAAAATGTTACCAATAATCTATTCACATTTTTGACTGATCAAAGTGATCATAGTTTATTCACATAGTACCTAGGTATTGTATTTTTAATGCAAGTAACATTTGCAATATGAAACAATGCATGACATTCAAGTTACTATATTTTGATTTTTGATCTGTCAATCTGTGCGGTACCTACCATAGATTATCATCAATTTTCAACTGTAATAGGGGCACGTTCCGTGCAGTAAGCATAGAGATATTACACTAGATTGGGTGAGCCATACGGCTGCCCATACATTGCAATCGCCCCCGGTTAGAAAGAGAAACAACGATAACGGTAATTACCTATCTCTCTCCGATCCCGATGAGCCAGAAAGAGAAAGGTGAAAATTACTTAAGATTTCGTCTCTTTTTATCCGAGGTAGGCTCTGAAGCCTGGCTTCTGTGGGCTGAGTGCGAGTTTTAAGTAACAAAACGCGCTCGCTACGTAACTGCGAGTTACCTAAAATTTGTATGGAATCGGAGCAGAGCCACCTAGCGGGACGTAAATGGCTCAGCTTGATCCCATACAAATTTTAGCTAACTCACAGTTACGTAGCGAGCGCGTTTTGTCACTTAAAACTCGCACTCAGCCCACTGCCCTCTAGTGTAATATCTCTATGGCAGTAAGCGATCACAACATTCACAACGTACAAAGAAATTGATTTTTAAATAAAATGGAATGTTTTGTGTTTTTGGTTATGAGCGTTTCGTTACTGAGTGGAACGTACCCCAAAAGTGGGATGGTTTTATTTAAGTGGCAATACTGGCAATGTCAGATGCTATTTTTGATTGAAACAATCTATGACAAATTGACAAATGTCACCCAGACAGACGTCAACGATTCCTTGAATGGCTTGAATAATTGTGTTTCAACGGTTGTGACCCGGTAAAATTGTGAATAAAATATACGGTCTATACCAAATAAACCTTTTTAATTGTAGAGTGAAGTAATAGTCTAATCGCATTTACAAATATGGAGCCAATGACTTTAGGAAGCCCTACACATTCACCTTCAGGGAGTCCCAACGTAGGGTACTTACCACCTTTCCTTTTGGGTGAAATAAACCCACCAACAACCCCGCGGACTAACAGCTTGTCTCCTACAAAAGGACGTAGTCTCGCTTTCGGTAAGTTCTTTTGATACAGATCAACAACAACAACTTCTTTTGGTTTATTGGCTTATCCATTTAAACACAGTCGTTTAATTTATTATATGTATCACTTAAATTAACACCCTAAAAACTCTATGTCCGTCCCTAACTAGCTTTTACTTAGTTATGTGGTAGCTATATAACTCGCTTTTGATCAGACATTACTATTACCATGCAAGCAATTGATACAGTCTCTTTTACCAGGGTCACCAACAAGTCCTACTCAAACATCCACACCAGACCAGAAGATGTACCGACCAAACATGTCAATGCATCAACAGGTCATTTACAACCAGCAGCAGATGTTTGCCAACATGCCCGCTTCCCCCAACATATCATACTCTAGCAAACCAAACGGACCACCAATTGAAGACCTGTTCGACACAATCAAAAGCAATGAACCTTCAAACAAGTCAACGTTTCAAGACAGCTTTGCTGGCTATGGCAATAACAATTCCTTATTACAAAACTCGTACATGCATAACAATGGATCCATGGCCAACCAATCAATGATGCACCCGAGGCAAGATGGTTACCAAGAGCCAGATGAATACTGGATAACAGTGTTCGGTTTCCCTCCCAATGCTGCCAACACAGTCCTCGCAAGATTTAGCAGTTGTGGAGCTGTTTTAGGTATGATAGCAACTATATCATAATACAGAAGATATTTAATATTAATAGTCAGTTGGGTAATATCAGGTGACCAAGACTTGCTCTGTATTTTTGGTAAATCATGTTTATGCAACACCCCACATTTGTATATTTGTAAAATGTTTTAAATAGTTAGCCTAGTATAAGTTTTCTTAGTAACAAGAATAATTTAAATAAATAAGATAGATATTTATGTAAATAATTCAACTAATCTGTTACGTTATGTATTTATGGAAAATGTAATCAAGAACAGATTATTGTGTTAACAAAGTTACCATGTAAAGTAATAGCAAACAGAATTATTAATTATCCACAAATAAATTATTTTACAGATAAGCAATATCCCACACAGGGTAACTGGGCACACCTTAGATATGCTACTAGGGCTGAAAAAGAAAGAGCCCTAGCAATCAATGGTCGACAGGTGCTTCCCGGAATTATGGTTGGGGTGATGGAGTGCAGGGAACCACCACGAATCACTGTCAAGTCTGGAGTTGCCTCCCCGGAAAGGTATAGTTTTCCTACAATATATAATATTATGACTTATGTCTATATCCATTAATGGCCCATTATTGAGCGCGGGTCCCCTCATTATTGAGGAGGCCTATAGCATACTCCACCATGCTGCTCCAATGCGGATTGGCGGAGGGGCTAGTGGACAACCCAGTATCGGAAGTTTTCAAGTCACCCGAAAGCTTTCCGACATATGGCTTAACGACTGCTATCTATCGAAAACAACCGAGACCGATGGCTTTCCAAAGCACGAAAGCGCTCAAAAAATTTTACCACCAGCGCGCGGTCACACAACCGACTACGACCGCAGTTGCAGTTGTTAACTTTGACGATCACTTAGGATCGACGCAAGCCGCCGGGCTATGAGCGCTTCAGAAATTTGAATGATGAGTTTAAATTTCCGTTCTCAGTCAGGGTGTGTCCTTGTCTTGTGTGTTGTCCATGGCACCCACAAAACCGGGAATCCTAGTGTGGGGCTATAAGTGTGTATCGTTATTTATTATTATCTTATTATGTATTACGATTTGTTTGTTTCCAGACACGCGACCCCAGTGCGGTCGCTGTGCCCCACGCCGGTCCCATCGGCGCCGGTCCCGCAGCGCTCCAACGGGATCCTGTCCAAAGCGCTGGACTACGTGCTGGGTTGGTGACACACGTCCTTACTACGTCTATACAACTTGGTTACGATGGACCCGCATTAGTGAATGGTATTAATTTAAATGTGCCTGTCAAATGATTTTATTTTTTACTGATACAAAATCTCAGAAATGTAATGTAAAGCAATCTAGCTCTGATCAACATCATGTGACATTATTATTGTTATTGCGCTGCACATTTTTATAGAATATAATGAATGAGTAAATAGAAATTTGAAACTCGTGACATATTGTTGTGTTGCTGGTAGTGACACTGATTGTAAAAAAGGGATCTCAGGTTAGATTCCCAGTTAAGGCAGATATGAGTTATTTATATATTTTTTTTTCAAATCACCTGCAATACCAAAATGTGTGTTTTACAATTTAAAAATATTCAGTAATAGTACAATAACTTGTGAAACGAATTTGCAATCAATCATGAATTTGTCGCTCTTACATATTGCATGTCAAATTGAAAAAAAAAAAACAGTAATTTTCTAATATTTATGTTCCCCGCGCTGGCCCTCACGGCGTAGGGGGGCGTCCCCCAGGTGGCGGATGGGGGGACGGTACAGCCTAGCTAGCTACTGGCTAAGCCCGATGGGCTCGCTGACCAACGTAGGGTGTGGTCCTCCAGCATTTCGGGGGTTGCGCGATGTGCTAACAACTCATCCGTGGAAAAAAACAAATGTTACGAAGCCGACACAAAGAGAAAAATACCGATCTGATCCTAATTTACACGACAATAGGCATGGTTTAATGGACTTTCGATTGGCAACATGGAATGTGCGTAGTTTATATAGACCTGGAGCCATATATCAAGTTATCGACGAATTGAATAGATATAAAATAGGAATAGCGGCGCTACAAGAAGTAAGATGGCCAGGTGAGGGAGAATGTAAATTAGATAACGGTGATATATTGCTATACTGTGGGAGTAAAGATGGGAAGCATATAAATGGGACAGGATTTATAGTCAATAAAAAATTATTAGGAAATATATTACGATTTGACGCGATCTCAGACAGAATTTCTGTGCTGCGGGTTAAGGGTAATTTTAGTAATATAAGTATCGTTAATGTATATGCGCCCACAGAACAGGCAGAAGACAATAAAAAGGATGAATTTTATGAAGAATTAGAAACAGTTCGTGGACAAATCCCTGAATATGATATAAAAATAATAATAGGAGACCTTAATGCCAAGGTGGGGCAAGAAGAAATTTTCAGGCCTACTATTGGTAAGCACAGTTTGCACAGCACATCCAATGACAATGGCATTAGGTTAATAAGTTTTGCATCCTCAAATGCCATGGTGGTAAAGAGCACAATGTTCCCTCATAAGGATATTCACAAAGGCACGTGGAGATCTCCGGACGGCTATACAATCAATCAGATAGATCATGTGCTAGTTGATGCCAGGCATATGAAAACGATAGAGGATATAAGAACTTTTAGAGGAGCAGACTGCGATACTGATCACAACATGATAATTGTAAAGATCAAGGCAAAAATCAAAATAAGCACCGCAAGAATACAGCCACAAATAGAAAACATAGAGGTTGACAATTTAAAACTGCAAAAATATCGGAAAGAATATCAGTTACAACTTAGCAACAGATTTAAAGAATTAGAAACAGAAATAGAAGATATAGATAGTTCATGGGAGATATTAAACGAAACGTTTCAGAAAGTAGCGATTAAAGTATTAGGGAAAAAGAAAAGACAAAAGCGAAGAAAGTGGTGGACAGAAAAATGTAAAAACTTGCTAGAGGAAAAAAGAAGGCTTAAGGTACTAGCAGAACAAGACGAAAAGTGGAAGGAAAAATACGAACACCAAAGAATCGAAACAAGAAAAGCTATTAACACAGCGAAACGAGAACATATGGAAAACAAATTTAAAAATATTGAACAACTTATCAAAGATAGAGACTCCAGGAAGTTCTATGAAGAAGTCAGAGAGTTCAAAAAAGGATACCAGCCCTGTGCACAGATTCTCGAAGATAACAGTGGTAATATAATAGCAGAGCAAGAAGATATAAAGGAAACATGGAAGAAATATTTTGCGCAACTGCTCAATTGCCTACCTCCTGAGGACGCTTTGACAATAGAAACGGAAGAAAATATAGAAGAGGTGGAAGCACTAAGTTTTGATGAAGTGAAAAAGGCAGTAGTTAGGTTAAAGAACAATAAGTCTCCAGGAATCGATAACTTGCCTTCTGAACTAATAAAATACGGCGGAAATAAAGCGTACGAAAAACTACATGAGCTCATGGTCAAAATCTGGAATACGGAAAAGATGCCACACCAATGGAATACGGCGATTGTATGCCCTATTCACAAAAAAGGTTCAAGGCGGAAGTGTTCAAATTATCGGGGGATAGCCTTGTTACCAGCTCCATACAAAATTTTGTCATATATATTGTTGAGGAGATTAGAGCCTTACGCTGAGAAAGTGATAGGTGATTACCAATGCGGCTTTCGACGTAACCGTAGCACGATCGATCAAATTTTCCTATTGAGACAGATAATGGAAAAAAAGTGGGAGTATGCTCAGGAGATTCATGCTTTATTTGTAGACTTTGCGAAGGCATACGATAGCATACACCGAGACTCGCTCTACAAAATCCTACGTTACTTTGAAATACCCAAAAAGCTGGTGAATCTAATCCAGATGGTAACGAGAGAAAGTAGGGTAGTAGTACGAGTGGGGGCGGAGTATACTAGCATGTTTGACGTGGAGACTGGGGTGAAACAAGGTGATGCATTATCACCGATGTTATTTAATTTGGCACTGGAATACGTAGTTAGACAAGTTCTTACACTAGAAGGAGGGGTATGGCTTAATGGACTTCATCAAGTCATAGGTTATGCGGATGATCTAGCTTTACTAGGGGAAAGTGAGAAAGAGGTGGCAAACTCGGTATGCGTGCTGGAAAGCGAAGCAAAGAAAATTGGCCTTAAAATCAATCGCGAAAAGACAGAGTATCTGCACATGCGACGTTACAAGAACACTCGAAGACCAAGACAAAATTTAAAATCTGGTGACACAAGCTACGAGGGGGTGGAAACATTTAAGTATTTGGGATGCATCATAACTGATACGAACAGAAGGGAAAACGAGATTGAAGTAAGGGTACAAAACACCCTCCGGTGTGCTGCATCGCTACACAAGGTGTTGGTGTCCAAATTTCTTAGTAGAGCGACTAAGTTCCGAATTTATAAAACGGTCATTCGGCCGGTACTAATGTATGGCTGCGAAACATGGACACTAACCCTTAAAGAAGAAAACAAGCTTCTTGTAACAGAGCGAAAAGTGTTACGAAAAATTTTGGGGCCAGTCAGAAAAGATGGTGGTGGCTGGAGAGCGCGTAAAAACGAAGAAGTAGAAAACCTCTATAACTCGCCCAATATCATAGGGGAGACCAAAGCGCAACGAATTCGCTGGCTCGGCCATATAGAGAGAATAGGGGAGGATCGGTCTATAAAGAGAGCGTACCTGGGGACGCCGAGTGGGCGAAGGCCAGTTGGGCGTCCGAAGTACCGCTGGAAGGATGAAGCTGCGAAGGATCTGCAGCGGCTAAACATCCAGGATTGGCGGGAACTCGCGCAGGACAGAATAAAATGGCGTCTTGTTGTGTCGGAGGCCAAGACACTTTTTGGGTCGCAGCGCCACGTTAGTTAGTTAGTTAGTTAGTTAATATTTATGTTATATAAATAGGTACCAATCACACTGTTAATAAGAGGTAATACGCAATTTATCTAATAATTAAATGTCTTCAAGTCATAAGTGCGCAGGCTGTACCATCACAAGCTACATGGCCACTTTCAAGATGGGATCGAAGTGAGTTTGTAAGAGAACAAATGTGTCAGAGCAATAAACCATTAAAATTTAAAATTGTGTACATACCATAAACCTCATTATTTTAAGGAAAGCAGCATAAAACAATCATGAATAAACTATTTTCTTAAATTATCGTTTATTTCTAAAAATTACACCACATAAAATCTTAATCCAACAGTGAATATTTTTGAATACAGTTTATAGAATAATAAATAAATATAATATTTAATACATATTGATTATGTAAGTGCAGTTTTATTAATACATCGTTGATGGTATTTTATTATTTTATTGTTCTCTAGGAGTGGGATACCAGAATCTCCATGCGACCACATTGACCATTTCTGATCTATTGTGGCTTAAGCTTAAGTGTCCGAGTGGTGATAATTGGCGCTGATAACATTACGCGCAACACTGTTTCTTCGCTAGATAGAATGTAACCCACTTTTAACCGCTAGACTTAATATCAGTTGTCGTGCCCCCAGCGCTAAGCACAGTAAAACGAAAAATAAATACCTACAACAAATAGTGATGTTCAATAGTATATCGATATGAACTGTATGCCCCCTTCAGACGCGGCAGGGGACTTTGTTTTATAATATGTTATGATTAGCAGATATTTTGGAAACACAATGAAACAAAAAGTGTTTAACTGTCCCATCGGCAATGCAAATTTAATAAAATAAGTCATGAAATAAGTTAAAAAAATACCTAGTTGTACTAGGAGAAATTAATAAGTTTCAATATAAAAATCCTTACATCAATTTTAAGGCATGAAAATACCTAGAGAGTCATAATTTTGTATTGTTACTTATTTGACTGTAAGAAGTCAGACTTAAAAGATATATTACATCTAATTTATTAATACCTACAAACAGGATTCTTGTTAAATATAATTATGAGTTTCAGTTGACAGAAGAGCTGATCTGGACAGAAAATATTTCAAATAAAATTTACGGCTTATTACGCTAGTCATATGCGATCAAAAACGAAACGAACGCGCAGCGTGTCAGGTACGCTCAAGTCCATCCGTCTACATCACCAATTTGTTTGGGTTTCTTTTTGACATATATTATTTATAAAACAGTACATAATAATTATGTAGTAGTCAACCTTTTCTAGTCGAATAGGTTTTAATGAATATGCCCAACCCAAATACGTCGTATTTGCTCCTGCTTGTTAATAAAACAAGCTAACAAAATTTCTCTGTTTGATTGGATACTATAATGTTGTTACATAATTATATTTGCTTTGAATTCTCTCATTTTGTTTCTCGTTCAACTCACTTGTTATTAGCCAAGTTAAAATAAAATGTTTTCAGCTATAATTTATTGATGATGACTTTACAAAATATAAAAACGATAAAATAAATCTCCTAAGTTCCTTGTGATCTTAATGTTTTTTTTTAGTTATAGTTATCGAGAGACTGCACTATGGTACTTCTAATCAGGATATTTTCTAGTAAGTCCCAAATGTAGTCCAGCGATAAGTGAACCTACGGATATCTAAAATCAAATTCAAATAGCTGTATTAGAGAAAGATGGGGGTCAGTCATGAGTAAAAAATGGAATGACTCAAATTCAAACATAAGTGTTGCCAGCAAACTTTTTTATATCGTGAATTTTCTCTATAACAATTTGTTGTATAAGTTAATTCTCGACATATCTGTTACCTACTGAAGCACAATTTATCCAGATGCTTTCAGAATTTTTTATAGCTATTAAGTGTAAATGAAATTACACAGCAATAATTTCGGGTTATTTCATGTTATTACTAATTGAATAGTTCATAATCTTAGGAATGAAATTATAAATGTTAAAATTCCTATTTTGATTTATTTACAAAACATTACTAGAAACATACCAACAAACTATTCTGTTTGTAGTGTAGTTAGGACAAGAAATTGGTATTCAAAATTAAAATTTGACTATTTATTGAACAGTAGGTACAAGTATATTGCATTATTAGAGATTAGAGACAATTAAATACATAAATAGCTTTGTTTCCTGTCCAGTGTAGTGATCTCTCTTCACAGTTTACAACTCTAGACAGCGTTAAAATATAATTAATGTTCAATTGGGGACCTAAAATCACAGACCATTAATTGAAATAAATAAATAATGCATATCAATAGTGTACACAAATGCAAATTCAAATATTTATTTGATTGATTTATTTGCACTTTTAATATTAGTCTAAGCAGTCTTTGCCAGGCAGATGGCATATTCGGATTGCGGTTGGCAGTTTTTTTTGTCTATGGTGTATGCAATCCACATCTATGGTGACAAAGGGAATTGGGGCGTTTATTTAAATATGACATGTGTCAAGTTTCATTATCAATGGGAACTATTGATTATTTTTCTTAATTTTACAACATGTTTGCACACAAAATAATATGCATTATCTAATTTAATTAATGGTTTGTTCCTACAGAACTATATTTAACTAGAGATATTACTTATCCTAACAGATTACTTTGGCTGTTCTATTATAGCATTTGCAAGGTCGGTCATCTTTGGGTACTTGACGTTGTGTTTGTCAAGCTCACTCTGGGACCAAAGAATCATACGGAGGAGACTGCACAGCTTGGGGTTCGTGTACTCTTGGTTTTCCATCTTCAGTATTGCTGCATTCAGTTCGCTTGCAATCTAAATAAAAGTAAATTACACATCAATATGATACATGTAAGTTACATTCATGAAACAAACATGACAAATCTGATGAAATCATAGACAAAATTATTGAATAAAATCTTTCTTTGGTTGTCAAGAATACCAAGTCTAACTTAATGTCCTTAGGCCAACAATAGACAGCATTAATACTGGTCTCAAATCAAAGGAATTGGCTATATCAATGAAATAAATCAAAACCAAAGTTATAATAGTAATAAACACTATAAATCCAAACTATATGGTGGTTACCTTTTGGCTGTGAGAAGGCAGTAACAAGTCTGCAAAAGGAGATGCGTGGGGGTCCGGGAATGCCAGCAGGGCGAGAGACCGTTCCAGCTCCGTCAGGGCATTGCGGTCATTAGCACCGGCCTCAGCCAGGGTCGCGCTAGCGAATGCTAGGGCTTCCTCGGCTCTGCCTGCTCTTATGAGCTCCAGAAGTTGGAGTTGCTGTGGACAAAATAATGCCTTAGAAATAAAATACTATTGCACACCTGGGGGCCAAGTCTGGTTATTAAAAATGCTTCAATTTACGTTGTATCTGACGGGTTTTTGTACATGAAATATATCAAACTATTAAAACATGATGAAATATAAGGAGATATACTTTTCACTGTGTAGAAGTAGATTAACAAACATACTATACATATAAATGCAGAAAAAACGAAATACGTTCAATTTGTTAATAAAGGGTGGAAAAAGCTGAATTTAAATGTAAAATATGAAAATAAAAACATTAATGAAACAGACTCTGTTACATTCTTAGGAATAATGTTAGATGATAAATGCACCTGGAAAAATCATATAAATAAAGTCTGTTCAAAAATAAATAGATTCATTTACCCACTCTGGCGCATACCAAAAATCAGTGATAAAGCAACAGCACTAAAAGCTTATCACGGATACGTCGGATCAAACTTAAGGTATGGCATAATAATGTGGGGAAATGCACAAACTTTGAGTAAAGTCTTAGTAGCACAAAAAAGATGCATACGAGCCATTTGTGGGTTAAGCCCTGAAATTAGTTGCAAGCCCTTTTTTAAAAAACTTGAGATTCTTACAGTACCTAGTTTGTATATTTATGAGTCTTCAATATTTGTCAAAACGCATATGCACTTGTTTGAAAAAAAGGGACATTATGGAAACCACATAAGTAGACATGCGGAAAATTTACGATTACCGCAATGTAAAACTAGTCAGCAGCAGAAGAATTGTTATTATATGTGCATTAAAATATATAATAAACTGCCGCATGACATAAAGATATTAAATCTAAATAAATTTAAAAAGGAATTAAAAAAATGGTTAGTTGATAAGTGCTTTTACAAAGTTGACGAATTGAGACAATGAGTTTTTAATTTATGATACTCGTATGTATATTTAATTAATTAATAGAGTCTGACAATAAGATTTATGGTAATGATTTGACATTTTATTTTTATTATTTATTTTATTTTTATTATGATTTAGATTTGACATTTTGAAATTGACATTTTAAACTATAATTAATCGATAACATTAACTTTAATCGAATTTAATTTGTACATTGTTTTATTGTAATATTTAATAATTTAATTTTATTGTAATATTGTAATTTTGTATTTTAATTTTAGAATTTTGCATGCCATGACATTATTGGCTAATTGTGTAGAACCACTATAATATTTGATTTAAGACCCATGTAACCACAATTAATGCGAATAAATAATCATTCATCATTCATTCATACTGCTTAAGAAATTGTATTGAAATTTAAATGTAATTCAATTTGCCAATAGGTTACTTAACATAACATCTTGTGTTTTAACACAAGATTACTCATAAAATTTAGCTTCCTACATATTTTTTTTTCAGGAGGATTGAGCAATTGAATGTCCATGCATTTTTCTTAAAAACAGCATACTAAGTTAAGTACAAAGCTGTTTATTTATAATTTATGTAATATTCAATATTCTAATAGAATTTGTAATAAATCTTAAATAGTATCAAAGTCAAAATTTACCTGTAAATGGAAATAGAGATATCTGTCATTGTCTAAGAGCTCAGGGTGAAGGGCGTTGACCATTGCAATAGCATCTGGTATGCGGCCGTTCTGGACTGCTTCGCGGATCATGATGCGCTCGTCCAGGGAGCTGCACAGAGCCGGCTCTTGGAGACCAGCCTCCTGTTGGAACTTCAGAGCTGCCTCTTTGAAACCCTCTGCAAAGACACAAAAACACAGAATGTTGAGTATACTTAATCCAACAATAGTATCAAAAATAAGCATACAAAAGAAAGTAAGTACTGCTTAAATAGTTAAATATGTTATTTAGGTTACATATATTATGTTTATTAGCCACATTATTCCGCTAAGGAGGCTAACAAAATCCTTCACCAAACTGCTGCAGTGCAAATAGGTAATAAGTTAGTGCATCCATCTTGGAGTACTTCGCCACTTATCATCAAGAAGGTTTGTTGTCAAGCATTAACTTATTTTAAGTAAAAAAATGGATGGATGGTCATATAAGCTCAAAAAAGAGCAAAGCAAAGCAAAGCAAAATATGTATATAATCACTGACACAAACTCATTAGTAATACTTATATATGTAGGATCACTAATATCGAAATATGCAAAAGGTTGGAGTGAAGGACCTTATTACAATTCAAAGAAAACCATAAGATATGCTCATGGCCAATGTCTTAATTTATGGATGCAATAAGAATAAATAATTTCGTTTATTACTTGGAACTTTACAAAATAGCTAATATTCTACATTATATCCAGAATAGAATTACTTTGCATTTGGCTTTATACTGCAAACAATAGCTTGTTAACTAGGCAGGATTTTTATAACTAATTTATTTATTTACTTGTGTGCATTAACAAATGGAACACGGTTACCTGTGACTAAGTAATTCATTATCAACATGTTCATATCCGTCCTCGAAATTTGCAGATCGTCAGATTTATTGCGCTCGTGATACTTTCGTTCTTCTTTCTCATTGCCATTGTTAGTGTTATTTTCAAAGCTCATACTAGAAATATAAACAATGAAACCAGATTGAATTCCTGAGCAACACTGATATTTATTTATTAAATGGGAAATTGTGCTTGGTGATTTGAGGTGTGACTTTTATTTTATTTATTAAAATTTTGAGATTTGGAGGTGTCAGCACTGTCAGCTGTCGCTGTGAAAGCAGTCACAGAGCACACGCACAGAGTCACAGACGCGTGATGGTGGACCATACAGTCCATAGAGATAGTAATATATATAGATCAATGATACAGTCTGTCTTTTTCTAAGCTGTGTTGCTACTTTTTTGCAAATCATTAATAGTGATGTGCCACAACCGTAACTAGTGTTGTAAAGGACTCGAGTCTTTTAGTCTTAATTCGATAGACTCGGCTCAATTTTCTAGGACTCAGTGAACTAACAGAACTCGGAGTCTCGAGTCGAGCCGAGCTTCAGTCCTATCATGAAGACTCGAGCGCCAAAATTGAACTCGACTCTTAAAAAGAACTCGAGTCTTAAAAAGAGCTCGAGTCTTAAAAGAGCTCGAGTCTTCTTCAAACTGTTCTTCGAAATGCTGACAGTGATTTATTTAAAATTTATATCTATACTTATAATATATCTAAAGTTATTTTTCGACATCTCCTTATGGTTACACATAGTTATATCTTACAAAATAAAGCTTTTATTGGCTGCTTTAAAAAGAAAGACTCCAAGCGGAAAAGAACTCGGAGCGCGACTCGCCACGTAAAAAGGACTCGAGTCTCGAGTATTCTATCTGCCTCTCTCTCTTTTTACTAACGTCTGTGCCCTGGGCAGTGAAAGCCAGTCTATTTTTCACATAAAAAAATTATTAGTAATTCAATAAAAACGAGCGCGGAATCGTTATATTCCCATTTTACGCTAATTGCACCAGAAGAGAGAAGGTAGGTACCTACCGCAATCATCTATGTAATCGAAGGACAGTCGGAAGCGTAGATTGGGAAGAGTATAGATCAATGGACATGACGTAAAAAAACCATAAAACAGACCTCTGGCCTCTGGTGAGCGTGTCCAAAATGAGATAGCACGCGATAGTTAGTGGCACAAGAACAATAAAATAATTATGTACCTACTTAATGCTAATTGGAGAGAGGAACCAACAGTATTCACAAATCCAGATGGAGCCCCTCCTGTTCTGAAGATTGAAAGGGGAACCACTTGTACTTATAAGTCCTCATGGACTCACTAGGGGAACTAAAAAGGGAAACCAACAGACCTACAGTGCGCCCAACTTATCTCTGAAATGGCAAAAATTGGAACTAACGCGGCGGCGTTAGTTCCAATTTTTGCCCAAGAAATGCCCTTAGGCGTAAGGGCATTTTTTTACGTAAATTGCTCCTTTTCATGACAGTGCGATAGCATTTGATTGTCGACACCCAAAGGCAGTAATTAATAAATAAAACCAAATATTGTGTTTAGCTAGTTTATTTTCAGTTCTTAAACGCCAGTAACCTACTAGTAATGAGCTGATAATACAATTTAAAAAAGATCCTATCCTAATTTTTATTGAATAATGCTTGGTAACAAATAAAATTATTTTGTTTTTTGTATTCAATAAAATGTTACAACTAAACAATGTAGAACAAAATCCCAATAATGCATTTCTTCATTATGGACTACACTGAAATAGCAGTCGTAGTCATAGCATTGAAGAGACAAATAACTTAGATATTAAATAAAGCTAATTAATTAACATCATCTAGGAAGCCTTACTTCTAACAGTAAGTGAGTAAATTTTGAGAGAGAAGTCTCATGTAATCAACATAGCCATTATAGAAAATAAATAATAACATTGACGTGAAGAGAAAACATTACCAAAACAATTGATAAGAGCCAAAATATTGCCAAAAGTAGTGTTGATCGCAAACAACACAGTACATGAGAACAAATCAAGTAATTTAATTTATAATCTAAAACTATTTATCTAAATTAAAAATATTCATACAAAATCAAAATTATGGCTAACTAACTAATTTTCAAGTAACACAATATGACAATGATTTCTTAACAGGCACTCTGCGTGAATTTATTATTATTGTGTTAGATAATATATTATATTCTAACGGTCTACAAGTTCCGTCGCATACCTTTAGTCAATATACAAAAATTAGGTCAACACATGGATCCAGTATACCCCCGTATGTGTATGAATTTATTTTTGTCTAACAATCCGTTACCCGATAATTCCGTTGGGACGAAACTCGACTGCACGAGTTCCGTCCATCACATCAGCCCTAGAAATTCTCAGTCTATGAACACAATTATGCAGCGAACCTTATCTAAAGCGTTATAAGCTAATTAATTTTTATGTGGCATGAACAAGTTGAAGAGCTTAGCCGCATCCAGTGAAAATATAAACATACAAAACAAGTAATTATTTTCAAGTGTGCAATCTGAACCAAAAATGATCAACCGATCTCACCCGAGGTCAATGAATAAGAAAAATCCTACAATAAATTACCACCATTATTATTGTCTGTGTTGAGCTTAAAGTTAGAGATATCTAACCACAATTCAAGAAACTCAACAAAAAATAATTCAATAAGGCTTAGAACATTGTGTACAGATCTTAAGAGTTCAGTTTAGATGAAATTACACTTCACTTTTCTACTTGATTCCATGTTCATATGTGCATTCACTGGCAACATTAATATTGTGAACCTAATAAAAATAAATTGAAGTGTCGCAAGACAAATTAATTGTTCTCAAGGTAAAGTTTCAATATTTAATACTGTATATACTGTAACGAATAGTCTAGCTTGCTATGCATTTGCCCCACAATATTAATCACGGCTAAGCTCAACGAGCGATCACAATGTCTTCTTGATTCTTTAGGATACTCTATATTCCCGCATATAATATTCACATTATACCAAAATATGTTTGTCTTGATATAATTGCAGCGTCGCACCGCAATTCCGGCTTCCCTGTTATTAGGACAGATCTGAAACAAACACAAAATAACAACATTTATTTAATAAACAGTTTGTAATAAGTCTATAAAATAATTTCCAAAATGGTATATCTCACAATAAAACATTTCAAATATATTTGGGACAATAATGATAACTATTATCCATTAGTCGTTCCAGAGATTAGCCCGGACAAACAAACAGATAGACAAAAAAATTAATATAGTTTGTATTTAAATATCATGGAAAGTGGGCACTCACAGCTGGGCACGAGGTCCTGGTGCATGTGGTCGGCGTCCATGAGCGGCATGCACGTGGCGGGCGGCGGCCGGCGCTGCACCTGCAACAGACAGACAACCATAACAGATATTACACTAGAGGGCAGAAGCCAGGCTTCAGAGCGTACCTCGGATAAAAAGACGAAATCTTTAGTAATCACCTTTCTCTTTCTAGCTCGTCGGGATCGGAGAGAGATAGGTAATTACCGTTATCGTTGTTTCTCTTTCTAACCGGGGGCGATTGCAATGTATAGGCAGCCGTATGGCTCACCCACTCTAGTGTAATATCTCTATGCAGACAACACGCTACTGACATTGCCTTCAAACTTTCGTATGGGGAGATCTCGCGTCAAGCGAGAATACATGCGTGGAGAGCGGAACTATGTGCTTATGTGAGTGATGTATAAATTTTCGATACAGCGATTTAGTTTACCTTTCCACCAGAGATGTGCTATGCTACGTCGCTATGGATGCGTCTGCCATCCACCAATCATATTCAGCCTTTACAGGGTTTCTAGACGGGCCAATGTATATGATTGGTAGATCTCAAACGCATCTTTAGCAACATAGCATAGCACTACTCTGGTGGAAAGGCACCCTTAGGCTTTGTAACGTCACTGCGTCACGTGCGTTCGATGACGCCAGAAATCCATAGCATACTCCACAATGCTGTTCCATTAGGGAGTGGTGGAGGTGTTAGTCGCTAATACAAGTATCGGAACTTTTCATGCCACCCAAGGCTTCTCAAACAGCGTAACGCCAACTATTATCAATAATTGAAACCGACGGCTTTACATGACCTCCATAGCCTAACAAACTGCAAGCAGCCACGGCCCACGGTCGCGACGTACCTGGTCGAGGTTGAACCGCACGAAGGCCTCGTACTGCTCGGCCAGCTTGGTGCTGAGCGCCGACTCGTACTCCGTGCGCAGCGCCACCTCCTGGTCGCGCAGCATGCGCTCGCAGATCATGCGCACCTGCACACAGAGTAATAATTACATACTTAGTTTTTTTATTCGCCTTGCAAACATGAATGTATTATACATAGATTAGGGGAGACCTGGGGGACACAGCTGTCTGTACCTAAAGCCGTTCACACACAATATTTGCAAGCGTTTAGGATCTTGTCAATGTACGCAGGTGACCCGCCAGTCACCAGTGTCAGTGTCGACGAATTTTGGATTGCGTTGCAGTCGCGTAGCTAATAAATAGCGTAGTGTGAGAAGGGCCTAAGGGGAAACGTGCGAAGATTACAAGTAAAAAGATTTACAAATAATAAATTTGAATGTTTTATTTTAAAAGTGAGGCTTCAAAAGAATAATTATAATTATCACTTGACATGACAACTGTGACTTCATAGTATAATAAAGGGATTCATAACAAAAATGTAATTAAATGTAAGAATGATGTCTTTCATTAATATTTAAATATTGTTGCACAGCTGATTTAGTAAGATTGCAGTAAAATAAAGTAGCAATGGATCTTTTAGCGGTAGCCGAGCGTGGTGAATGCGAGCCGACGGGTTTAGTTACTGGTGTCCCGTTACGACAGACACTAGTACTAGAGGTGCTACCGACCAAAGAAATACCAGAAAACACCTTCAGCGGGAATCTATCCAGTTTGAGAAGGAAAACTGTTTGCCTAGCACGGGAATTGTCGGGTAAAGATAAAGAGCTTAAGAGCCAATAATGCGACCCTCGCATTAGGGTTCCTCGTCCCTTGGATTCCATGGACTACACACAAAAAATTTCAATTTTGACGTTTATTCCTTAGATCATTAGTTCTAATCGTAGCCAACTTCATATCAGCCGAGTTAAAATGACCTTACTGTACTCACCTGTTTGAACGTGAAGAGCGCCCGGTGGTGCTCGTTCGTGGGGCGGCGCGAGCGGTGCGGCGGGGAGGCGTCGCCCTCGCTGCCGCTGGACGACGAGCACGACGCGGCCGCGCCCGTGGCGAACCGCATCTGGCGGCGGCGCTGCAGCCGCTTGATCTCGTCGCAGATCTCTTGCGCCATGCGCTCTGGAAGTGATAGGACATATGCGTAATGAGCAGTGACAGTCATGGTTAGATTACTAGAATAGCCATAGTGCGGTCTCAGGCCTCAGCCGCTCTCTTAAGGACGACTCTGTGAGAGCTCAAACGTTTTGCGTGATGAGCAGTGACAGTCTACTATAGTAGTCGTAGTACGGTATCAGCCTCACTCCAGGGCTTAGGACACCTCTGTGAGAGCACAAACATATTGCGTAATGAGCAGTGACAATCTGTCTTCTAGAGCTTTGGATTTGGAATGATTTGTGGGCACTTTACAAAAGACAAAGTCGCAGCGACAACTACAATCTGTCACCAACATAA
The DNA here is from genome assembly GCA_905404135.1 of Hesperia comma. Classification (NCBI taxonomy): domain Eukaryota; kingdom Metazoa; phylum Arthropoda; class Insecta; order Lepidoptera; family Hesperiidae; genus Hesperia; species Hesperia comma. Next base: position 18,868,580 of record FR990019.1, on the reverse strand, counting down.
AAAAAAATTCTAAAAGGTAGGCTTCATAAGTGCTTTTAAATATATTCAAAAAGGTTTCGTCCCCAAAATTTTTAAGAACATTCTTGTTAGGATTTTTAAAGCTGGATTATCGCTCATCCGGTTGTGGGTTCGAAATCTCTATTTTAATACATGTTAATTTTATAATGTTTGGAAATGGTCAAAGACGTGTGAAGTTTGCCATTTTGCAACTGAAAAGCTTACGATGATGATATTTATTTTGTTCGATCCCATCCTATTATCTGATTCTATCATCAATAATATCGTATAATTTCTCCAATGACGGACTTTATAATAAGTAATTCTCATACAAATTGCTTTTCGCGACAACATTTCAATACAATTACAGAATGTAAAGAAAACGAAGAACCACTAAGCCACCTGGACACTTGCCAGGGCGGCAGGCATCTGTGCAGGTGTAACGCTACACTTCCCCGTCCGTACACAACACTGCGCCATTTAGGTAATGCGGCACGGTATGTCGTCGCTAGCTCCTCAACTTTAAACACGACGTGCATACAACTACGATTCAAAACTATTCAGTGGTCATTTTCAATAATGGCATTTTTTTGTATCTGCAATTTACTTCTTAGATAACTTTGTAAAAGTTCAAGGAGATAATGTTAGTTTTAGTATTTCGTAGCCTTAGCTATGCGGTGCTAGTATCACATCACATAATAAATAAATCACCAAAACAATTAGCACAATAGTTTCATATCAATATCACTAGTGTGAACTGCATAACTTTTTGATTTTTTAACTTCACTAGTAACCTATTGAGCACACTGTAGTTCCTAGTTCAATCATGTATCAATATCAATAATAATTGGTATATCAATCAAATTTCATAATAAGAAATTTGTACCGCTCAAGGCAACTGAATTGCTTGAACTCTAGAAGGCTGTATCTGTGACACATTGCTCTGTTAGGCCTTTTGTTATAACTGCAGAGATCAAATGAGATTAACTCTCCGACACACAAATTCAGAATCTGTATAAAAACAATTAATATGCCAAAGGCATTAATAACTACAATATTATTTACTAGCTAACTAAGCAGACTATCCCGAAACAAATATTTTTAAGTAGACACCCTCGCTTTGTTTCAGAAACTTGTTGCTCCACTCCTATTGGTCACTACTGGTGTGATGTTAGATAACCTTCCTCTAGAAATGGATTATTCAACAAAAAAGAATTTGTCAATTTGACCAGTAGTTTCTGAGATTAACACATTCAAACAAACTCTTCCCCTTTATATTATTAATATCAATTTCATTTAATAGTTCTATTGTTGCTCAAGAGAAGATAAAACGCTGTTTGTCAATTATCATTATATTGCATCCAGGGTTTTGTAGTGTGACCTACATAGATTCACATAATTTACTGAGTCATAACATCTACCTCAACAATTTGGCATAAACTAGAGCAAAATTACGCATACCTACAAGAATAATGCATCACTCATCATTTAGAGGGCGCCTCATGAAAATGCGTGACCACAATATGGGTTATTTGTAGATTTTGTTGCAGTTGACAAGTTTTTGTAACTTTCTTAAGACAAATCATTAATAACTTCTTTAGACTAATCATTACCTTTTTAAACTGTAACTTAACATAAGAGTTACTTGGATATGGGTTTAGGACAACAGAACAGTTAATAATTAAACCAAGACATGCTAAGGTTAAACATAAGGTTTTGTTTGTATTAACTACTAAATAATAAATATTAATCAGTGTCAGTCTATAGTCTATACCATGAATAATGAATGCTTGATGATGTTAAGTCAGATGAATAAGATCTACTGGGATAATCAGAATATCATTTTCTTAATAGCAACAGTATCTCATACTGACAGCTCATCCATAAATATGTAACTAATTTACTCTAACCTTGCCTGTTACCGTTGCATGACTAAATGCAACCAGATCTCCAATTGAAGGTTTATGTAAATCTGATTTGATTTCAACTACTATTGTAATAATTTTCTCCATTTGAAACAAGTTAATCAAATTATTTATTCCTTGAAACAGTTAACTGTTGAGTTAAAATTTCTCTTGTATATTATATCTTTTCTTTGTTACTTATTTTTATAATATCTGTAGTATGAATTCAGTTCTCAACTTTTTATGAAGTATATGTAGTATAATATAATATTCCTTATGAAATTTATTTGTCATAAAAAATATGAAATGAAGGCAAAACTGATCTGCATCAGACAAATATTGTTATGTCATAATCAACATTAACAATAAATAAAAAATTCTCGTGTCACATGTTAGTTACCATACTCCTCCGAAACGGCATTGACTGATTGTAATGAAATTTTGTATGCATATTCAGTAGGTCTGAGAATCGGCTATTATCTATTTTTCATACCCCTAAGTGATAAGTCATTATATAGTATACATAAATAAACTAACTGACTGTAATATAATTCGGCAACTTATCATTTTCTTCAAGTACATATTATTGTTATACAAATGATCATTATTGTATACATAGTAAAATTTAAAATAAATAAAATCTAAATATATACAAAAGAAAACTGATTCATTGAGTTACTGACATATCAACGCACATCGCAGCGAGAGCCAGCTCGCCATTTCCCCGTGTTCTCGCCGCTCTGAACACTCTCCTGGAGACTTACCCTGAGAGTGACTTGTTTGCGGATGAATGGAAGGAAATATTGACAGTATGCTTGAAGTTTTGTGAGCGTGAAGTATAGCTGGATTGTTCTTTAATTAATGTAACTGGTATTACCGTGTTAATTAAAGTAAAATTATAAATAAATAAATAAAAAATAAATAAATCCCAAACTACTTAGAACCATGAATTTTGCAAAATATTCTCTCATAGCGTAGGTGAGTTCTCAGAGGATTTTTGGAAATTTGCCCCTTAAGGGGGTAAAAAATGGAGGGGTAAGTTTGTATAGCACTGTCTGTTTTGGAGCTAAATTAATAAACAGAATCACAGGGAAAGTCCATCTTAAGTCTGTGGTCAGATTATAGCCATATTCATTCAAGCAATAGTAATTAAAAATACCATCTATAATCCGCTACAATTACATAGAAATAATCCACTGCAAAATTGTTATTTGGGAGGTCAGTAAGGTTTATCCTGATGTTAAACCTGGGAGACCAAACAGGACAGCTATAATACAAAGTGGCCCCATGGGAATATTTCCCATGTCCAACCATTGAGGTACTATGTTAACTAGAGACGCTACGCCAAACAAAAGTGATCCATTTCTCGGTTTAAAGATATCCGTCGCTGCAGCGCTAAAAAAACTTACTGTCTAATCTATCATTTTAAGCCGCAGCGCTTGATAAGATACAAATAGTTGTACAAGGATCAACAAGCTAGTCGTTGTATTCAATATTCATTCAGTAACATGGCGGGCGAATGGTGGACGATAAATAATTTTTCGTATTTATTTTTAAAATTGTGAAATCTGCTTACTTAGTGATGTAAAGTTATTCCTGTGCATTTTTTCGAGTTCCTCGAATTATTATCGGAATATCGTAATGCACGCCAAGGCGTTTTTTATGATGGTTGCTTGAAATTCACTGAAATTCCTAGACGTCATACACGTGTGTCGTGCATGCGAGCTAGCAACCGTACTGAGAGAGTTGCGGTGCATTCACCGCAACTGACTGGCGATAAAATTTCTTTGCGGTGTCTTCTCTAGTATGTTAGTACATAGTATCTCAATGTGTCCAACCAGCCATGTCTAACCCTTTACTATTGCAATTTTAAATTTATACTTCAATTATAAATCTAACAATTTAATCTCTTTACTACCTACTTATCACATGAGTATTAACTTGCACGAGTGTACTAATTATATCCTAAGAATTGTTTTAAAATATTTTATTCCATAAAATATAATACCTATATGAATTACTGTGTATAATAAATACCATGGTCATCTATGGCTGTCAACATGCATTATGTTGCTAGATGCCCCTAGTAGTGTGTGTCATCTCATGTGTACAATGTTTAGGCATGTTTGTGAAAATATACTATTCCATTATACTGCCTTTCAAAGAGCTAATTTATAGGGCTAAATCATGAAAGAAACTCAAAAGGGTTTAACTGATAGAATTTATAGTATAGCTATATATTGTATATGTATTGTATTGTCAACGAAAATTTCAATCGTCAAACAGAGTGTACAAATTAGGTACGGGCGGGTTCATTTTATGTCTATATATGCAACCACCGCGATAGCAGGTAGACAAGAAAAAAAACTCGACATTTACGTTCGTAGACCGCGAACAACTTGGTCCGAACCGAACACTGTTAGTTTTTTCCGGGATCGTGGTATAATTAAATACATATCTTTTCAAACTCAAATCCTTTTATTCAACAACACAATAATATATTCCTCCATTACAAAATTTTCACACTTCAATACATGATTCAATGACATTATTTTTTATCTAGCACATACTTATTCAACGCATTCTAAATCTAAATTAAAATATTTTTCTTCAGAGGTTTCGGAGGACAGTTCAATTGCCAATATCAATACTCTCCCTCAATTGAACTCCCTCCTAAACCCAACATGACAACAAATCTCTTAAACTTATCTTTTGGTAAAGGCTTGGTCATTACATCAGCTAATTGTTCATTTGTGGCAATATACTTGACATTTATAATTCCCTGCTCTATCTTTTCTTTGACAAAATTATATTTAACGTCTATATGTTTTAATCTTTTTTGATCGGGATTATTAACAGACTTAATTGTGCTTTGGTTATCTTCAAAAATTGTAACAGTATCACATGTAACATTTAAATCTTTAAGTAACTTAATTAACCAACAAGCCTCTACAGAACTTTCACACAACGCAATTAATTCTGCTTCCGTTGTACTTAATGCTACTACATTTTGTTTTTTAGATCTCCATGAAATAGTATTTCCAAAAATTTTAAAAACATAACCACTAGTTGACTTCCTATCAACATCCCTAGCAAAATCAGAATCAGCATATCCTATCAAACTATTATTGTCCCTATTCCCATAATATATTAATTGATAATCGACTGTTTTTTTGATATATCTAAAAACTCTCTTTAACGCCTGTATAAGTTTGACACTTGGTTTGCCCTGAAATCGACTTAAATACGAAACAGCTGTAGTTAAGTCTGGCCTTGTATTAATCATGGCATACATCAACGATCCTATCATTGATCTACAATACAATTCGAGGGACATGTCAATATCATTATCTTCTATTTCAAGTAGTATGTTAGGATCCATTGGAGTATCCATGCCTTTACAGTCTTCCATCCCGTATTTAACCAAAACTTTCCGTAAATATTTCGTCTGGTTAAGGCAAATCTTTCCCTCTTCTTTCCTAATTGCCATTCCCAAATAATTTAAATCATTACTTCCCATATCTTTCATTCTGAACTTAGTTGCTAAATAAACCTTTACTTTTTCAATTTCTTTCGTTTCTGAACCAAAAATCAACAAATCATCTACATAAAGTAGTATATACACATCATCTTTTAAATATAAACAATAATCGTTTATTGATCGTTGAAAACCATATGCAGTTATGACCTCATTAAATTTTTCATACCAGTATTTCGGTGATTTCTTTAATCCATATAGTGACTTCTGTAATTTTAATACTTGACCAGCTGGTATGTATAATCCCTGAGGGGGTTTCAGATAAACGTCTTCATCTATGCGTCCATAGAGAAATGCTCCCTTGACATCCATTTGGTGAATGTTATAATTCCTATGTGCTGCAACTGATAACAAAATTCGTAATGTTTGTAACTTTAAAACCGGTGAATAAATGTTTTCTAAATTTTCTCGTTGCTGGAATCCTCGAACTACTAATCTGGCTTTGTAAATTTCTTTATTTCCAACTTCTTTCCTAGTAAATATCCATTTCGTATCTATTAACTTTTTATTAATCGGTGTTGGTACTAATTTCCATGTTTCACTTTCCTGTAATACGGATATTTCTTCTGCTATTGCTTTTTCCCATTCCTTTTTATCATTTCTATTTTGGATTTCATCAAAATTACATGGAGCATCTATTTGACCTGCAAGTAAAGCGAATAATATGTCTCCTGAATCTTCTTTATCTAATAGATAATCCATCTGCCACCTTGGCTTTTTAATATTTCTTCTAGGTCTCTCTTCCTTTCTAGACTCCTTATTTATTTGACTATCTATTATTTCTTCCTTTGCATCTTCAAAAATATCTTTATTTTCTTCTATATTTTCTACTATCGACTTATTCTCTGTAGAACTCTTTTCTTCCACTTCCATTTCTTTCTCTGATGATGCTGTCTCTTTTTCTAATTCAATTTCTATTTCGTCCATTTGAGGTATGTATCCATTAGATTCACAATTATCTCTTGGCTTCTCATCAAATATAACATTTCTTGTGTGTACCGTTCTATGTGTTTCAGGATCAAATAATATATATCCAGTTGAAGAATATCCTAGCATAATCATTTTTCGTCCAGTATTATCAAGCTTCTGTCTGCACTCTTTAGGCACATAATTATATGCAATACTACCAAAAACTCTCAGGTTTGATACATCCGGTTTTCGTCCTTCCCACATCTCACTTGCAGTTTTCTCTCGTAATGCCGATGGGCTTCTGTTAGTCACATACGCCGAATAAAGAACTGCATCTCCCCAAAACTCTTTATCTAATTTAGAATCCAATAAAATTGTCCTTGTTTTCTCCATTAGCGTCCTGTTCATCCTTTCCGCTACGCCATTCATTTCTGGATTATATGGAACAGTATATTGTATTATAATTCCTTTATTGTTACAAAAATTTTGAAATTCTCTATTTACGTATTCTCCACCGTTGTCGCATCTAATTTTTAATATATTTGTATTAAAATGATTTGTGACTTGATGATAATATTGCTTAAATTTCTCAAAAACTTCACTTTTATTTGTTAATAGGTATATCATTACAAAGTGTGTGTAATCGTCGATAAAAGACACGAAGTACCGATAACCATTTCTTGTAGGGGGATTTATTGGTCCACAAACATCCGTATGAACTAATTCTAATGGTCTAGTTGCTCTATGCCCTTTTTTGTTAAACGGTAGTCTTGTCATCTTTCCAGTCAAACATTGTTCACAAAGTATATCATTGCTATCTTTTGTAATATCCCCTAATCCGTCTACCATATTATGCCGCTTCAATAAATGTAAATTTTTGAAACCTAAGTGACCGAAACGTCTATGCCATAAATTTATGTCCTCAGTATTCGCGTAATCACATTCCAACATATTTACTACCAATTTAACCGTATATAGCGAACCCTCTAAATTGCCTATCATGGAGATGTTATTATATTTGTATACTCTTACCTTACCATTGTAAAATTCTATTCTAAAACCAGCCTTTTCCATTTTTGATACAGACAATAAATTCTTTCTTAAATCTGGAACATAATATACATTTTTAATATCAAAATATATCTCCCTTCTACCAACAAAACATTTAACACTAATATTACCAATACCTATTGCTTGTAACATAACATCATTTTTAGCTGCTGCAATATTCCTAGGGTTACTTAATTTAGTATAGACTTTAAATAAACTTCTATCATTTGTTATATGATCAGAACATCCTGAATCTATGCACCATGTAGTAAGTCCACTTTCACCTTGAGTAATTAATACCTCGTTATCAACTTCATTACATATCTTATTCTCAAATTCATTACTTACGTGCCATTTAGGATTGGGCCTTCTGGATTGTCCTCTAAATCCTCTTCCTCTAGTCTGATTATATTCCTTGAAACCTGGCGCACGTCCTTCATAATCAAATCCTTGATGTTGCCCTGTTCCTTGGAATCTGTTGTTTGAATTTGAATTTTGTCCATTTTCATAATATCTTTGTCCTCTTCCAGCTACTTGTCCTCTTCTGCTATTTAAATATCTTCCTCTTCCACGAAAGTCTCTCCCTTGATGTGAACATTCGAACTTCTTGTGACCAGGCAAGCCGCAATTATAACATAAAAAAGCATTATTCATGACTTCGTCACATCTTCCTTTTTTCCTCTTTTCTTCTTCACCCAATAATCTTTCTTTTACAAAATCCACTTTCAAATCACCCATAGTTTCTAAAGTCGTAATTACTATCTCATAAGATTTGGGCATACTTAACAAAATATAATTTACTTTTTCATCATCTGTTAATGGAGAGCCTGCGTTTTTTAACTTAGTAAATATTTCTTCCAGTTTTGTGAAATGAGATTGTAAGTCGTATTTTTCGTTAAATTTTATTTCCATTAGCTGGCGTCTCATGAATAGCTTACTTCTTGTGTTCTTTTTCATAAAATTTTCACTTAATTTTTTAATCATATTATACGCCGTTTCCTCTCCTTTAATGTATTCTAGATGTGAATCAGCTACTGAATTTACTATGATACATTTCGCTTTTGCTTCCTGTCTTCTGTTATCTTGTACTTTAGCGAAATTTTCTTCTTGAATAGCTTGCAAGCATTCTTGTTCATTCAGTATTATATTTAGTCGATATAACCATGAATCAAAATTTTCGCCGTTAAATTGCTTTAGTTTCATTTCTTGACTTTGTGATGCCATTTTGTTTTTCTTTTTCACTTTTTTACGAATCCCGAAATTACAACAATAAAATAAAATATTTTCAAACCTTCGTCTCTTCTTTTTATCCTTTTAATTTAATAACCACGCTCTGCTACCACTGTTAGTTTTTTCCGGGATCGTGGTATAATTAAATACATATCTTTTCAAACTCAAATCCTTTTATTCAACAACACAATAATATATTCCTCCATTACAAAATTTTCACACTTCAATACATGATTCAATGACATTATTTTTTATCTAGCACATACTTATTCAACGCATTCTAAATCTAAATTAAAATATTTTTCTTCAGAGGTTTCGGAGGACAGTTCAATTGCCAATATCAATAAACACAATTTAAAAAGGCATCTCTCGAGCAATATTCTCGGTTTCCTTTTTTAAAATACGAAAAAAAAAACAAAGCCGTACGCCCAAGTGCTCAACGGTCATCACATCACACATTCCCCATCTCTTTCCAACGCGATAAAAATATTCATGATAGGTACCGCAAAAACAATGGCGATAAATAATACAGCTGACTAATTATTACACATTACTTTCTTTCATGATATATTAAATTATTACCTTTAGTGAATAGAAAAAATCAGTCAAATATGGTAATGATATACAAAAATAAACAAACCTGGGGTCAATTTAGCAGGTGCACTAACGCTGTCTCCAAATGATGAAGTTCTAGATTCAGCCACTTTAATTCCAGGGCTTGCACTAGATGTTGCAGCAAATGGACCACATCTTCGCCTTTTTGCAGGTAGCTGCGCCTCCCAATCCAAATTTCTTTTGAGAGTAGCACACGCCATTTTCTTTTTACGCCCAACGACTGTCCTTCGATAGTTACGGTATTTTAACACTACAACGTATTTGAAGTTAAAAATAATATTAAAACTTAACCAAAAATAACACTAAAATCTAAAAACAATCACAAGTAGGCAAATTATAGTAAGGATTTCTAAAAAAATTTCGGATTATTTGACGCAGCTCCGTTGTCCAGATTCCAAAACCAAATTCTTTTCTTTCACTGTTTCAATTTCGACTTTGACATTTTTGTTATTATGAAACAGTTATACCAACATAAGAGCTTACTAGAACGAAAATCAAACTTGAGCTTCGCTGGTGGGAGTACCAACTTAAGAAATACTCTAGCCATAAATACGGCTCGGCGGTGGCGTAAATACCATAGAGGTCTCTATGGTAGGTATGTACACCGAAGGCCTGTTACACCACTTCCTGATAAAGTCCATGATAGCTTATCAGAAACTTATCTGCCATATAAACTTCAACTTTTGGTTTCATAAGTATCGGATACGGATAGAACTATCTGGCAGATGAATTACTGTCTGATAAGTTATCAGCCGCTTCGAGTGGCTGATAAAGACGTTATCTGGCAGACAGGTGGCGTTTAGTTTCTTTGAATGTATCGGTATTTAAAAATGTAGCAACGGTTACAAACCTTACCATTTTCGTTTTTGCATGGTCAAAATATACTTGCAAATATAAAAGAAGGTAACTTGAATTATTTTGAACCAATAATTATAACACCAAATATTTTTCTAAAAGTTTACCCTCATTTTATCATTATTCAAAGACAAAAATAAATATATCAAAATATGATTTAGGGAAGTAAACATGTTTGACTTGTTGGTGTTTTTGGTTATTATAAGATTTTGAATTGAACAGTGATAATAAATTGTCGGATGTGCTCTAAAGCGTGAATTTTTATTATACTAAAACTTATTCTTTATAACTTTATTGGGTATCATTTAAAACTTAACATCCTCAGTTATGTGTTTTACCCTATCTGATATCATTTCTAATTATTTTTACCCGACTGCGTCAGAAGGAGGGTTATGTTTTTCGAGTGTATCCATTTAGATTATTTGGACCACCCCACAGCCCAAACGGTTGAACGGATTTCGACATATGAGGTATCGTTGAATTCGTCAGAACTGTGAAAGTGTTATAGGCTATATGAACTTTCAAAATGGCACCCGAAAGTGGAAGAAAAAGAGGGGATAATCTTGAGTTTTTTTGTTATCTTAGCAATATGGGTATCAAATGAAAGATCGTGAAAAGACCTTTTCAAAAATATATATCATATATAACGTTAAGGCACACGTTTTAACACAAATTGTCAAAAACCATCCTAAAAAGGAGAATTTTTCGGTGAAAACACTAAAAAGTCTGAAATAAAAATATTATTATAAAAACAAAAAACCCGACTGCTTACAAAAGAACTCAAAAGAAAAAAACAAGTGTCACAATATCAACATAAAATACTTCATGGTGCTGCAGGCGGGGACAAACAATACTGTTACCTACGGGTAAAAAAAGATTTATCAAGTACTACGTTTGTCCCCGCCTGCAGCACCATGAAGTATTTTATGTTGATATTGTGACACTTGTTTTTTTCTTTTGAGTTCTTTTGTAAGCAGTCGGGTTTTTTTGTTTTTGTAATAATATTTTTATTTATGATGTTTTCCTCAATGAACATCACCGGTGTTATAACACCTGGTAGTATAATGGGCGTCTAATTTAGTGTTTTTTATGCCACTTCTGGAAACTAGATAATGACAACCTACCTATAGATGATGGTTGAACTAAATAAACATGAATAAGAAGCTTTTTAACTAATTCATCACCATTTTGTCGCGGGAAAACGCAAATACCCATATATTTTACGCCTGACAGCTATACAAGCTGATCGACAGTTCTGAACGTGATATCTGGGTTTTCGAAGGTATTATGAGCTAATTAAATTTATGGCCATACTCTATTCCTAGAAACTTTAGAAAAACATCCCATTATGAAAAAAATGTTATTTGATCGAGGGCAAGGACACCATCGTAAAATATGCAAGAAAAAAACTAACATTTTCGAAAAATTTAAGATTTTCACTAATTTCATACACTTAATTAAAGTTCTTAGAAATTGAATAAATACCGTGATTAAAATTTCCCCTTACTGCATTATTTTACAAGAAAAAACACAACTCTATGGTATTACTCAATAGTAAAGGATTACCCATAGAGATAATACACTAGAGCGCAGAAGCCAGGCTTCAGAGCGTACCTCGGATAAAAAGAGACGAAATCTTTAAATAACCTTTCTCTTTCTGGCTCATCGGGATCGGAGAGAGATAGGTAATTACCGTTATCGTTGTTTCTCTTTCTAACCAGGGGCGATTGCAATGTATGGGCAGGCGTATGGCTCACCCACTCTAGTGTATTATCTCTATGGGATTACCCTACCAGGTGTTAAAACACCGCCCATTTTCCGGCTTTTCCGGAAGGCTTCGATTTTTTTCAGTATTTTTAGGAACTTTAATAGTAATATTTAAAAACATATTTAAAAATTATAATGATCCAAGGTGTAAAATAGTTTCAGGAGTGTCTGGGTTAACTGAACAATTTTATTTCGATATACCACCATGACCACTTAAGCGGCTAAAAACTTATTAGACAATTTATCTGCTAGATAGCTATATCCGGTCCCTGTGAAACCAAAAGTTTTAGTTAATCTGGCAGATTAGGTCCTGATAAGCTATGTGGAACTTTATCAGGAATATAGTTGTAAAAAACCCGTTAGCTACCGTTAATTAACCAAATTTATGGTTAGCTACCTATAAAATGCGGTTATTAACGGTTAATTATGCAACCATGAGTCAACGAAAAAGGGTAAATAATATTTTTTTATTGTGTTGTAAACTCCTAGGTGAAGTGATAAATCGTTATCCGAAGGGTAAAGATTTCATTTAAGATTTTATAAATCATACATATTTAAGTAAATTAACTTAAACGTAAATAATTTATGTAAATAAAATATACACACAAGGTACTAATTAAACTAATTTACCTAAGATGTACATTAGTGATGTAACGAATATTCGCATTCGCATTCGCGAATATTCGCATGTTTTTTCCATATTCGCATTCTCATTCGCAAAATTTATGCGACTATTTTGCGAATATTTGCTCCAGAAAAAATAAATAAAATTGAAAATATTTTTACTTTCTGCTTCATCAGATCGACTCCAGACCTTCATTAAATTGTAGTGCTTTAAAATACTTAATGAAAATATTAACAAACACTCAAGTCGCCCCTACAATTTTCGAAAGATCCCTTAGATTTTTCTGGAATGCCGTCATCAGATCCTGGTGTCCTTATAACGGGACTACTATGGAAATTTCTACTTTCGAGCAAAAAAAGAATCATCAAAATCAACTCATAAACAACGAAAAAATCGCTGAACAAACATAAAAAAGCATATAGACGGTCGAATTGAGAACCTCCTTTTTGAAATCGGGTAAAAAATAGTAACAGGATGAAACCCATTGGGAAAGGAAAAGAATATGTCAAAAATAAAAGGAAAAATAATTTACGGATGATCTGAGGTCAGGAAGGGGTATTAGTTAAAGGTAAAAAACCGTTTATATCAATTTCTAAAAAAGTCTTACGAAAAAAAGCTTAAACACCAAAGTTTTGGGTAATAATTAGATCTACAACTTTTGTATCCACACGTTTTTTTACATAACCTCAAATTTATGCGAAAAATTCAAATAACTGAGTTTTTTATATTTATCTTCCACAAAAACTATATTACTTTCACGAAATTTAGTAAAAACTGACCTTTTTATGTCCCAAATACACTGAAATATTTGTAATTGAAAAATTAATTTTCGTTCGAAAAATCATATCAAAATACCTGTTTTCAAAAAATTTGATGTGCGTTTTGTTCGCTGAAATCTATACTTTCTGGTGGTGTAAAAATATACTTTACCATGGCAAAATTTCACAAAAAAACTGGATATTTGATTTTGATTGACTCAGTAATTTTTATTAAATCAAAAAAATTCGAGGTGCCACTTTTGTCAGGTGAGTTCCAATGAACTCGGTAGTTTTCGGAGAAAGATGCAAATGGATCATGCGTAGAAAATTGAGTTCAAATTAAAAAAAACTGAATATTCGCATTCGCATTCGCATTCGCGAATATCGGAAGCAGATATTCGCATTCGCATTCGCATTCGCGAATGTTCAAAAAATGACATTCGTTACATCACTAATGTACATAATTTGAACAAACGAGACGTTGCTGCTTCGATTGAACGGAGTGGCAACGTCGCCGTTTAGTAGCGGCGCGTTCTTGTATTCTCTTTGAAGGCGCCGGCGCGGCGGCGCGCGCGGCAAGCGAGGGACGGTAGGTCTGTATTCAGTCTGGCGGTTACAGTGAACCGGAGCGTACCTACGTTTACTTTTTATAGTGCGGAGATCTTATTGGCGAAATAAACATGCCGCGTAGTAGTGGTAGTGTTTGGGAACATTTTTTAATTTTATCTGATAGTGGTGGCAATAAACATGTTACCAGTTGAAGTTGAAGCTGGCAGCGTCGCACAACTCGCGATACACATTTCAAGCCGCTAGCGGCATCTAGCGGTGGTTTTTAACCGTAATAAGCATAAAATGCGGTTAATTAACCGTTAATAACGAAAAATGCATTTTTAACCGCTTGGTTAAAATCGTTAATAACCGGCTTCGCATCTATAATCAGGAAGTGGTGAAACTGGCCCTTAATATTTTAATATCTGTATTACTTACTTAAAACTAAATAATAATCCTCATTTCCGAGCACAACGCGACGTATGCACACGATCTTTGGCTTTTTCTAATTTAAAATGAAGTGTTTAGAAAGAGCCGTTTGAGCGTCTTGATTACTCAGTGGAACATGGTGGAACCAACATAGTACCAAAAAGGATAGACGGAACCACAAATTAGATAGGTAAACTGTTTTCTGCAAGGTTTTCTGTCCATAGAGATAGGAATATGCTGTCATACTCGTAAATGACAGTGACATTACTGATGTTTTGTTAAATCTGACATCTGACTCATCATTCATCAGTCATCAATACAAGTTTTAGGGAGTTTTCATTGTTTTCAACTCAGTGAACTCAGTTACAATAATATAAGCATTACACTTAGAAATCTTAAAATATTTTTGCTACAACTTATTAAATTAATTGGATTTGGCTTTAGCCAGTGTGTTTATTGTTAATCAGTTTTTTTAAACCGTCAAACTGGGGAACGAAATGTCATCTTCCGCTATGGAAAGTATCCTTTTACAAAAAACATTAATAGGTATTGCTAATTATTATTATTATATTAATTGTATTTCAGTGTATTATTTAATGCAAATTGTGACAAGCAAACCGTACCCGACTATGCTGTGAAGTTTCACAAGATTTGTATTTTAAATTGTAAGATAAGTATGACTCATCACAGTTTGTCCTAAGGTCCAATACCAAATAATTATTTTTTACCGATAATGTAACTTGAGTTAAAGAACTACATAGTTATGTTAAATCTATTTACTACCAATCATTTTCATGGGTTTGGTACATGTTGTGTACAAAAATTATTTTTTTCTCGTTTCCCTGGATTTTCAGCTTCAATTACGATGTGTGTGTGTTGTCTTAGACTTTTATGTATTTTAAATCCTTAAATCAACACTACAGAACATCTGTTTAATTTAAAATTTGCTGTGAAGGAGTTAGAGCGGAATTCAAAAAAATGTGAAAAAGAAGAGAAGTTAGAAAAGGAGAAAGCTAAAAAAGCAATACAAAAAGGGAACATGGAGGGGGCTCGGATACATGCAGAAAATGCAATACGGCAGAAAAATCAGGCCCTCAACTATCTACGAATGTCTGCTAGAGTTGATGCTGTCTCCAGCAGAGTCCAAACTGCACTCACTACAAGAAAGGTATTCTCTAAAAACCTATTGTCTGCTAAAAAACCTATTTCAATTTTTGGCACTTTTAACTTTATGTTTATTTCACTGCTGTTAATTGCAGTGTTTTACCTTTATTTGCATGGACATGTTGGGTACTTAGTACTTACTCTAGGTTCTGTATTCTGGGTGTCTTGTTATTTATATTAATATGGCTGATATGGTCCCTTACTGAGTGATGCAATAGTATGAAAAATGGAATTTATACTTACTAATTTGATTGTTTATCCATACTCCATAAAAAGAGCTACAAAATGAAACCATGTAGATATCGGTATCACCCTTCACCACATCTGTTTATGTTTAATTGTTTAATAATCACACTACATATTTAATGAATGAGTATTCATCACTGTCAAACTGTTTTAAAGATTAGCATAGCAATGCATTCAGCATTCATTTGTGTACAGTTTTAAATATCACATAAAATGTATTTTTAAACAATTTCAGGTGACAACATCAATGGCAGGAGTTGTTAAAGCAATGGACGCAGCGATGAAATCAATGAATCTGGAGAAGATATCAAACTTGATGGATAAGTTTGAGAGTCAGTTTGAAGACCTGGATGTGCAGTCGTCCTACATGGAGAACGCCATGTCTCAAACCACCACCACCTCAGTGCCACAAGGGGATGTGGACAAGTTGCTACAGCAAGTGGCGGATGAAGCCGGGTATGATTGTTGTTATAGTTGCTCGTTACTTCATTCATACATTGCTCGTTACATTCTTCTCTAATTTAAATTTATATAAGCTTATGGTATGAGTGTTAGGGTTTATTTATTTATTTATTATTATATAAGCTAGATGTCACCCATCACAAATTATCAATAATTGCTTGATGTATTAAGATGACATTTCCTAAGGAGGTAGTTTACAGTTAGTGGACCTCTGACTTTGTCATATTCCACACCTTTGTGGTTTTAACCAATTATTACAATATCTTATCCCACTTTATTTATTTATCACATCTTGATATATTGAAAATTGTGTCAGGCAAGTACATAAATTCTGAGTTGGATATTGTATGGTATGTATGGTTGTGTACTTAATGGAACTGTTTTTTTATTTCAGTTTGGAGCTCAATATGGAGCTGCCATCTGGAGTCCCGAGCACTTCAATAGGAACGGCAACAGTGTCCGCAGAGCAGGATGAACTAACGCAACGGCTGGCGAGATTACGACAAACCGAATAACGTGTACAGTAACAATCTAAGTTTTATAATGCTGAATGATCCTTTTGTGATGCTGTCTTCAAAGTACTTTGCGTTAGGTTGCCATGTTAACAAGCAGCTCTGGAACCAAACCACGTCTAAAAGTGTAGAGGCTTAAACAACAAGAGCATGCGCCTGTGGCGCTTCATCAACAAGAGCATTTGCCTGATGTAACGATTTAAGATTCATATTTCAGCATTACATTACAGTTCTGCCTCAGTGCTTTTAATGTTATTTCAAGATGCACATTAAGCTTACAAAATGCATGAATCTAAATGGTTGTAACACGTTTAAGCTCCCATGAAGCCTGAAGGCCATGGGAGATTTTTACCTCCAAAAGGTCATGCTCTGCACAGAATTGTAATTCGTAAAGCATGTGTTTCACATTGGTGGACTGACCATCAAAGTAATGGTACCAAATTGAATATAATATTATCTTTAGGAAGCCTTTGGCCAGATATCTCGAATTTTCGATCTTGTTTCATTGGTTTGGTTCCATAAGACGTCATGATCGGCACACTTAAAGTATGGTTAATAAATAACTTCTAAAGTCTATACGTTTGTAAGTTATTCCTTATTTCTGTATGAAAATAAAGAGAACAAATGAAAGGTAGTATTGTAACGTGTGATTAACATTCATACGGATTACGGAGCTAAGCAGGTCCAATCAAAGTTATGGAGTAGAATAACAATTGCAAGCTTCAGAGCGCGGCCACACGAATCACACGATGCGGTAACGTTGCGGTGCGGCGCCGGAGCGGTGGCGCAACGTCATCCTACATACAAATGACTAAGGCTGCATCCACAGTAGGCAAACTGTTTGCCGCCGACTGATTTAGCTGCGTATCGGTTTAGTACGCACTTCACATATTTGAAATGGAGTGTTCACAGTTTGCTAGTTTTGCGCTCCCTCTTCGCAGTTTGCAGCGTTACGCGCGCAGACTATCTCAGTGAGCGGCAGACAGTAGCAGAGCTCAGAACAGTATGCTTGAGACGTCTGCAAATTGATCTGAGTTCGCAGCTGACTCGAATTTCTTTGCGGCTCTCTTAGTCGGCGGCGAACAGTTTGCCTACTGTGGACGCAGCCTTATACTGCGAGACGAAGCGGGGAGAGGTAATGCTTTATTCTTACTTATTGTATTGTACTTCGGCGCCGCAACGCCCGTGTGACACGCTATAGCTCGAAACAATTGCGGTGCTGCGCCGCCGCCGCACCGTAACCGCGTCGTGTGGCTTCAGCCTCACATAGTAATGTGGCAGAAGGTAACTGCACTACAAAATAGTTGCTCGAGTGTCGTCAACATACACACAAATATAGATGGTTTCACACTTATGAAACAGTTAATATCTGTGCTACTTATAATGTTTACAACTATTTAGAGACAATAATGAGATTTATTTTGTGTATTAATATAAGTAAAGAAGTACATACATGGGGAAAATGTAATCATCATTACAGATTATATCTGGAATCCTGGAATTTCCCCGAGAGCGCTTTTCAAGAAAAGATTTCCATGCCTTTTCTTTTTTATGTTATTGTCATTATTATTATATCTGAGCAAAATCTAGATGAAATTATAATCTGTAGTTATTATTACATTTTGTCTAACCCTAAGCACATACAATATTTTTGGTAGTAAACCAAATGAGACCTGTTTTGGGTCTTTATTAGAATGAGAACATTACTTCCCCCAAATTTTTTGAACACCTACTTGATATCGGCTCTTTGCCACCTGATGTTTAGAGAGTCACAGCTTTGGTCTTCTCTAGGGTTAGCCTTGGTTTCATCCAATAAAGGACTTCGCCGTAAGAAAGTTGTGGACTAGAAAATACAAATCCTCTTATGTAATCAAAGTGATATTGGAAGTACAGTGAGTGAGTGTCTGTCAATTTTGAATAACATTTATGTAATTTGAGCAGATTCATGGTCACATTCTTATAAACTTATGCCTAGGCGATAGCTTTTATACCACAGAATGTTGGGAGGCGATATATTCTGTAATTATTATTGTTTTGTAATATATATTTGTATTATTATTAAATATATGGTTAAGTTTCTGTCTTTCTATTATTATATATCTTTTAGTTTTAATAGAAGGAGGAGCAAAATGTATGTAATTTTGAAATTAAACAAAGTTTTCTCATTACGAAAGATAAAGATTTTATTGTTATACTTTATTAGTAAAACAAAATAAAGGAACAAGCACAAATAATCGATAAAGTGTAACACTTAACACGGAACTAATGTTAATATCCCACCAGGCTGCATCACTCGGGACCTTAAAGGACTTCGCACATTACAACGACTCCACGCCAACGCGGTTACGGAGCAACTCAAATGTAAGCATTCAATTATGATCCTTATATCTTAGGCGTTACGGTTGAATTTCGAGTGTACACTTAGAAAACGTGGACTACTCCCCACCCTCTGCTCACCGACGCCGTTCACACTCGAAATTCAACCGTGACGCCTAAGATATAAAATTCAAAATTCAAATATTTATTTCTTCGAAGTAGGTTTTTACAAACACTTATCGAACGTCAAGTTACGCCATCGCTTCAGCAAATCCCTACGGCGAGTGGTCTTGGAAGAAGAAGGATATAAGGATCATAATTGAATGCTTACATTTGAGTTGCTCCGTAACCGCGTTGGCGTGGAGTCGTTGTAATGTGCGCAGTCCTTAATACTAAACGGTAGCGCTCGTGTGGTCGACATCGACCGAAGAACTCTTCACTAATTGCACACATATAACGTCGTCACAAATAAACTCATCCAAGTGTATTTTTCACCAAAAAGTAAATGAATTTGTGACTACAAAGGAAACAATGTTATTAAAAATGCTAGTTTGTACCGTATTGTATATTTTTTTGGACATACGAATAAGTATTTGCAGTAAAAATTACACTTGGAGCAGTCTAGGGCCCAAGATTACTAAAAGACAAAGCATTTGAAGTTTTCTTGTTAACACTGGATTCAAATGAAGTAGTCTAAAAATTCAGTCTCACCTGATGTTAAGTGGCGATGATGTCTCAAGATGGTATTTTAATCCTTTATAAATTAGCAATCCTGGGCCTCTGGTTTGAAGTCGCCATTCTAATGTCTGAATTGTCTGAACACATCCGGTCAAGATTCGAACATACTCTAAGCAATGTTCGAAGTTCGAAATTCAAATGTTCAAATCAACCTGAACGATTCAAACAGGACCATTTTACAATTCCCAAAGATCACTTTAATTGGCACATTCCTTGGAACATACCACATTGGTAACTAATACCGACCCGTCATTATAATACTCTAAATTAGTATATCAAATACATGTGTACCAAACGCACCAGTTCATCAGTGTCCTACTGTACAAGTCGTTCGATTATACCGAACCGATTTTTGTACAATTCGTCGCCTTGGAAGTCAATACACGTACCTAAACCTATTGAATAATAACAATTAATTAAAATTTAATTTCATACTAGCGAGGTTTAACACTAATTGTGATGAATTGATAATACTGCAAAGTTTGTGATTTCTATATTGTGACGTCATCAACCTGTCCTATATTCTTGTCCTCCTCTCATCATCCTCATAAGGTAATTATATCATATAATCGTGGCCCCTGATTTATTTAGTATCACTGTTTCTTTCTGTAATAACAAGTTTGAATTATTGTATGAAATTTCTTTGCTTCAGCGTCCATTTCATTTCAGAGGTAGATCAATTCCAAGTGTCGTCCAAAGACTTTTATCATCCCCAAGTCATTGGGCTACGTCACCTACGTGTATTGACGATGTCTAAGTTCGTGGTATAATACTTGTAATAAACCATCTCCCAAGGCGACAGCCAGTGCAATAAAAAGCTACTGTCAGCTATGTGCAATACTGCTACGATACGAATAAAACGAGATACAAAAACTAGATTCTCGATCCGCAGACCGTTCTAATACAATGCGGCAATAAACTAGGTAATCTAGGTATATGGCAATAGTGTGACTTAGTAATACTTCGAAGGAACGATCGCGGGGTTCTTTGGTAGTGAGGTGGCGCTAAGCGTCCCCGTTGTCGGC
Organism: Hesperia comma; assembly: GCA_905404135.1. Lineage (NCBI taxonomy): Eukaryota > Metazoa > Arthropoda > Insecta > Lepidoptera > Hesperiidae > Hesperia > Hesperia comma. The sequence continues at coordinate 18,847,891 of FR990019.1, read as the reverse complement.
GTTCTTGAACGAGATCTGGTAGAACACCCAGTCCTCGAGGAAGGAGGGCACGAAGGCCTTAGTCCTCGTGAAGGCCACGGGCGGCTTCAGTTTGGCCAGCTCTTGTTCGTATAGCTCCAGCGATTTCGGGGACGTCGCGCCGTTACCCTGGACAATAACAATACAACGGGTTTTGTAACCTAAACGGGGAACATACAAGTTGTTAGTTCATTTGTTGCCCACAGGGGCCGTATTATGAACTCTTAATTCCAGACAGTTCACGTTCACAACGTGTGGGTGACAGAGATAGCACCTTATTACATGTAAGGCGCTGTCTCTGTCACCCACACGCTGTGAACGTAAACTGTCTGGAATTAAGAGTTCATAATAAGGGGGCAGGGCTGCCAAAAGCGAGCGTGCAAAGTTGCAAAGCTTAACATTGCACGCGGAAGCCACGTACAGGGGGCGGCAAATGGACCACCTCCGAGGCACGAGATTTCAATAAAAATAAACCGATATCAGCTTGGTATTTGTACGACGACAGTTGCAAATCGACGGCGCACGCAGGCGTTTATGCAGCAAACGGCGGCCTGCCTATTTTACTTAAGCAGCATGAAGGTGTATGCTCTCGGCCTCCTCAATACCTATTTCTACATACATATTCTCATACCTATTTCTAATTAAAGGTTAAAACTTTATTAAATACCATATTACTTTTTGTACTCATTTCTCGTAGCAGAAACGATAAAGAATTAAGTACTCATGTGATAGGCAAATTTTATATGCATCAAATAATGTAGGTAACTGGGTCAAGGAGAAATACACCGTGATATAATTATGGCATTGTTATATCATGAAGCGTGTCAAAGCGATCGCACGCGACATTAGAAACACTCATACACAACATTAAAGTCTTATTATAATGATACTGAATACGACATATATTTATAACACATATCTTGTATGCAGTTTCCGCTCATAGCTCGGCGACTTATGCAAGCATGCTAGTCGCAAAATTTCTTGAGCATTTCTGTGCTTCGGAGGGCACGTTAAGCCGTTGGTTTCGGTAATAGTTAGATAACAATCGTTAAGGCATTTCGGAGGTCTTCTAGCGGCTTAAAAACTTCCGACACATGGTTTAAGCTCTAACTATATCAGGTACCTCTGCGATGCCGGATCGCGGTTTAACGACTATTAACGAGTCCTGGGTTCGATTCCCAGCGAGTTCTTGTTCTGGGTGTGTGTCGTTGTTTTGAGTGTTGTCTATGGCGTCAACGACGTTGTCAATCCTATATTTGAGTCCTATTGAAGAGTGTATGGAATTGCCGATTCAATTCAGCTTGTAACCAAAATTTACTAAGGGCACTTTTGGGTATCACCGTCAATCTTAAATCGCTGCGGCGGGGCGCTGACATTTGTGTGCCATGCAATTACAACAAATTTTAGATCGAACCCGAACAGAGTGTACCTGTGGAGTGATGCTATAAGGATGTAGCATTAAAATGAATTAAAAAATAAACTCACGTGCGTCATAAACTTGCCAGTGGGCCTCAGTATCTGGAAGGCGTTCCGCAGGATGTTGATCATGAACTCCCAGAGCTCGCCGCAGTCCGCCTCGGAGATGGGGATGTCGGTGAGGTCGCCGAACACGTAGTCCACCTTGCGGGATTGTTATTATAATAAACACAATAAACTCACGTGCGTCATAAACTTGCCAGTGGGCCTCAGTATCTGGAAGGCGTTCCGCAGGATGTTGATCATGAACTCCCAGAGCTCGCCGCAGTCCGCCTCGGAGATGGGGATGTCGGTGAGGTCGCCGAACACGTAGTCCACCTTGCGGGATTGTTATTATAATAAACACAATAAACTCACGTGCGTCATAAACTTGCCAGTGGGCCTCAGTATCTGGAAGGCGTTCCGCAGGATGTTGATCATGAACTCCCAGAGCTCGCCGCAGTCCGCCTCGGAGATGGGGATGTCGGTGAGGTCGCCGAACACGTAGTCCACCTTGCGCCCTTGCTGGATGAACTTGTTCACCGTCAGCATGCAGTCTTCCACTATTATCTGCGGTCAAGTAAGGGGTAACGCTCCATTTAAACCTAGACATTGACGTGGCAAATAAAGAAATCCTACTATCCTACTAATATTATAAATCCTACTAATATTATAAATGCGAAAGTTTGTAAGGATGTATGTGAGTGAGTGAGTGAGTTAGTGTGTGTGTGTGTTTGTTGCTCTTTCACGCAAAAACTTCTGAACGGATTTTCATGAAACTTTGCAGTAATATAGCTTAGACATCGGAATAACATAATTTGTTAAAATTTATAGAGATTTTTTAAGGGACTGGTTTCCCGAAGCGAAGCGAGGGCGGATTTACTAGTAAAGAAATGAGTACGGGAGTTCCAGTGGAACGTCTGCGCAGACGTGTGCCGGCAGCAGGGTGCAAGGGGTTGCGTTGCACCTCCTGGGTAGGAAAGAGGAAACGTAGAAGAATAAGCATTTCGTTCAGTGCGTGCTGGAATATACTGAAGGCGGTCTAAATTGCTTTTGAAAATTGTTCAAATAACAAATCTATACTAATATTATAAAGCTGAAGAGTTTGTTTGTTTGTTTGGTTGAACGCGCTAATCTCAGGAACTACTGGTTCGAATTGAATTTTTTTTTTGTGTTGAATAGACCTTTTATCGAGGAAGGCTATAGGCTATATAACATCACGCTGCAACAATTAGGAGCGAAGAAATAATGGAAAATGTGGAAAAAACGGGGAAAATTATTCATTCTCGAGGGCTTTCGTTGCATGCGTTGCGAAAACGATTCAAGATACCAAAAATATATGTATGAAAGAATTATTCCTCTTGAAATGATCTAAAAAAATGTCCACGACAGTATATGTCTATCTTTTAAGATTAACACACTAGAACCGTTTTTATGGTAATCAAATTTGGTCGAACCCACTGCCATACCAAACTTGCCGCGTTTCCAAGTTTAATCTGAATTAATCTTGCTGTGATCCTTTGCTACTTTGCTATTATTTTGTCGTAAGCTTTATTTGTAAGTTTAATTTAATTTAACCTCAATTAATTTTGGTGATAGTTTATTATCTTCCCGAAATTCCTACGGGAGCGGGACCTACGCGGTTGATACTTACGGGTCCCGAAGCGAAGCGAGGGCGATTCGCTAGTTGTATAATATAAATATAAACTCTACCGTGGCTGTCACCCGGTGCCAGCGTTTTGCTCCCCCATCCTACCCTTTCAAACAAGCAAGCTTTCTTTCAGGGCAAGCATTCTTGACAGGAATGTTTTAGTTACGCGGCCACCTACCAGCACGTAACGTAACTTGTCTCGCTATTAGATAGTCTAATACCTACTGAAAACTATGCCCTATGCGATTGCGATTCAAACGACGAGTACATATTTCAGATGTTATTTTCCATCTTTTTAATTATTTCCTTAATTTTTAATAGCTTCAATCATACCAGAATAAAGTAACATAGAACATAGTTGTTAGAATTTTAGGTTCATTACATTAGACACACAACAAGGTTCCTACTCCTAGATACGCTATTGTAGCGTGTTTTATTCGACGCCTCTCGTTTATTAAGGTCAGTGGGGCAAGTTTGAATCGATACCGAAATGCGTCATCATTCTCTAGTTTTCTTAATAATAGACCATCAAGTGCGAATTTGCAACGAAACTTGAGTTGAAGTCTAAACCGCGCTTTTGAGAATAACTAGAAAATGCTCGGCTCCAAACTATTTTATCTTAGAAACCTGAGTTGTCTTGCTAACCGTCCAAATCTGATAGATAGATAGAGAGTAACACAAAAACTGACGGTCAGATGTCCCTCAAATTTCTGTGTTTCATCTTTGGAATGTGGAAAAAATTATCGAAATTGGTTCACCCAGTACGAAGTTCTGAGGTAACACACATAAGAAAAAACGTACCTACACACGAATTGAGAACCTCCTCCTTTTTTGAAGTCGGTTAAAAAAAAAAAAAAAAATATAGAGCTCGAGTTATCTACACCGATGTTTCATTCAATTCATGTTACATCGTTTTATATTGACCTTCCTAGGATAATATTCTGCGGCCAGTATCAAATTACCCGGCTCTAGGATGCCGTAACGCGACATCTCCGCTTCTGGTCAACCACAAATGAATTCACGCGTCCTATAGTTAGTTACACCTCGCCACGACGAAGTTATTCTAGTATTTGATGAGCACTTTTGACCTGAATCTACTCCGAGTTATTAGAAAGGCGCCAAACATAGTATACTCGCGTTGTCTTTTTTAGTGGTATGAAAAGCTTAGGTAAATGATTTATTTATCGTCTTTAAATAGAAATAAATGTTCGTTCGAATGTTAAACTTCAGGGTCAGGTGGTCTCTGAATAGAAGAATCCCATTAATATAAGATGCAGGGCCATTAAAACACAGCTTATTTATCGTCAAGAGAAGCCTGGTTATGTTCACTCTTACATTCAGGATATGTATATGGCATAATATTCCATATATAACAAGCAGAGCATCACTTAAAAAAGCACGAGGCAATTACATAAGTATTGTATTATGTATATTTCAGACGCTAGATAGGCTGAGATATGTATGCTGTTTTAATTATCAGAGGCATTGATTGATATATAAGTTACATTCAATGATTAGAGGTATCCGTATCCTGCACTTCTTAGTCAAATTCACACCCAAATTCACTATTTTCAATATACTATAAATACTTTTAACGAATACTTGTTTTGTTACATATTTAAGTTTTTTAAGAATCTGACCATTGCGAACAGTCGGTAACTGTACCCACTCACCTCATAATTTGTACCCTTTCTCCTCTCCAGCACATCACCGCAGATGGACTTGAGATGCTTGTTGCAGGCCGTCATCACCAGCTCGTCTATCTCCAGCATCCACACGAACTTCGGCTTCTCCTTCAAAAGCTCGTACAGCAGGGCGCCGTCACCGCCACCTTAAACAATCGACTGAAATAAATTAACACTTCGTAGTATTCTGCCCCCTTAGTTGTAATCGTAATTGCTGGGCTTCGGGACTACATATCCTTATAGTCTTAATATTAGTAGTCTTAAAATGCCTTTTTTACCCACATTCGAGTTGATTAAAATTGTGAACTAATTGGAAGAAATAAAAAGTAGGATTCCCGTGAAATCTTAATCCAAATCCGACCGAAATATGTAGGTACCTATTATGAATTAAGTTTAACGTGACGTACCCAACGCGAGGTAATCAGGTTTCATGAAACATATAAACGACATTACGAATATATTATGATAGGTTTAAACGTCCAAATGTTATGTTTGCGAAGACAATTTGTTATTTAATTTAATAAAACCTATTAGTACCTATTTCGTCAGTGTCAGAATATCTGAAAGAGAGTGGCTCAAAATGCATCATTATTGGGACTCTGAGAAGTTCAAATGTTGGCAAAAAATGTTTTTCATGCGGCAAAATTTTAATATCAATTTGAAAAATAAAAATATTACCTAGGATTACTATTTCCTTGTCCGTATAGCTTTCTTTACCTCTCTGCATTAACGTCTCAGTATAAATAAGGTCAGCCTCTGAAATATCTGGAAAAGTAGAGAAATTACTTACAATTTTGCTGATAAAAACCCTTGATTAACAAGAATACAAATAATTAAAATAATCGAGTAAACATTTAGAATTGACGATCCGTCGCTCACAATTTATTACAGCAATATTATATCATAACAGACAAATAAGCATCTCGCAAGGAGGACTTCAGGCCCGGTAGTTTCTACTTCTTTTATTCTGGCCATATGATGGGTGTTGAATTATATAAATTATAGCTGGGTATGCAAAGGAATAAATTGACTGATTGGATTCATATGCAATATCAATGCAATAAAAAGTGTCACCCTAGTCGACATAAATGATAGTAACAGGATGTCAGACGTCACACTGAATATAATATAATAGCAATCGTTGGGCGAACAACTTATAGTAGGTACATTTGTATACATATCATAAAATAATAATTTATTATCACTCAACAATAAAATAACAAATAAAACATTGTAATTAATGATTATTGCATGGTCACACCTAATAGGTTTTTGGTATTTTGATTTTTATGTCCATAGTGAAGACATATTAAGAAAATGTAAATAATAAATTAATTAATAGTTTTTAATTATGTATTTTTGATTTGATTTTCAAATCAATTACTAAACATGTTACTGCACGAATTAGTATTAACGTTACCTTTCGTTAAAAAGTTTTTAATGCAGTATCAAGCAGGTATGTATCTTACTTTGTAAATCATCTAGCACCAGCATGTTTCCAAGCGATCTTGAATGAACAATTTGTACTCTTTGGAATGGAGACTGCTCGTCGAACAGGATGCCATCGATATCATACTCCAGGAGTCGTTCATCTAAAACCATGTTTCATAAATAAGACAAGATTAATAGGTCAAAAAATACTCAAAAACTGTACTAACAGAATTTTTCATTTATCCAGGCCAATTCAATTTTTAAGCTGTCGTTTTTGGGTTAGTTGGTGCAGATAGCAAACCGATATTAATAGTATATTGTGCAAGTGACGCGGCTATATAGGCTTTCAATAGAAATAATTTTGTCATGTAATTATAACTTAATGTCGGACCTACATAAAATAAATTGAAGTACAATACTAAATATTAACATTATTGCCAATGTCCTGTGTTCTTTGCAACAAACTTTATGGCTAATCTGAACTCTATGAAGGAACACCCCACAGGAATGCTTAAGTATGTAAGAGAACAGTTTAAGAGAGTCAAAAAAGTAGGGCGTTTGTTAACTTAAAATATATATTATTATGACCATAATGTTACTTAATCATCATCATTTATTACATATGACAAACAAAATGTAATTTCTGTAACATTGTAGATTTTTGCAACGGTATCCAAGGATTCAACACAAGATATTGACACTTGCAATAGCATATTAATATGTCGTTGATAAGACAAGGCTCTGTTGTTTAATTACCTTTTAGTATGTTTGTTCTGTGATAACAACTTGCGAGTAAGAAATTAAACATAAAGCTGGTAATTATGAGATCTCACATGTTTACAAAAAAAATTCTGACTTACCTGAAGTAGGATAATACCTGCCAAATAGACATCGTTTTATGGGGACATATACTTGCGAGTTAATGACTGTGATGTATTTTTTCAGTTGATTTTCCAATACTCGCCCGGTCTATTAAAAATAATTGATAAAAAGGAAAAAACCAAATTAGACAAAGAGTGAATATGTATCTAGCATGCGAACTAACATAGGCCATATTGAAACTTTGATCACCAGAAAAATATTAATATAAAAATTCCGCTTCCTAAAAAGTCCAACTAAACACAAATTTCTGTCTTTCGTTTTACACGGCATAAATAATGTCTGAGTCTATTGCTATGCCTTTTCCACTTGTTCATACCATTTTTGAATTATTTCATTTCCTAATAGATAACTTATAATGGAGAATTTCTAATGTGAAATTATTAATTTCTGTTTTTACAAACTTTCAGTTTGGCCTATAGAATGACAGGGTTCTATATTATTAATCTATGGCAAAATATAGAAAGGGGTAAAACCTATTGCTATGTGCTATGGCCACAAAAATTACTCTAAAATGATTGATAGCAAAATCCCTACAAAATAATAAATATGTCCAACATTTATGGATAGCTAGCTAGCCATAACTTTGTTTTTATTTTTTCTTCTCTTTTATGTCTGGTTTCTTTTTTTGTCTAAAATATTTTATTGTTACATGAAATTATACGAAATTATACAAATTGTTCCAAGATTTATTTTTAGATCAAAATGTAAATGAGCAAATATTTTTTATTTCTTTTAATTTACCATGTATTTTTTTATTAAATATTATACATTATATAAATGAATAAAAAAGTTGAAGTATAACATGATTTCTGAATAAATTTTTAATTCATAGGTATTGTCCCCTGTAAATGTATGAATTCTCAAAACCCGTCCTACGGCCAAGGTTGAGCGTCTTCTCAGCTCATACTGGAAGATTCACAGGTGGTTAATGAGGTTGTTACATACATTGTTGATTAATGAAGTGGTTACACAAAATCCATGCACAGGTAAAAAATTTGTAATTTACTATTTTGTAGCTTGTGACTGGCTTGAAATCATGCTAACAAAATGTGACTTTATTAAACATAAATGAATATGACAGAGGTGAATTTTTAACTTATGCCACCTACCTGTGTTGATGAAAGGCTTTGTGAGTATTAATAAATGTGTTTAATGAACTATTATGAGTGTTCATCATTATGTAGGTAGTTTCAAACTTGTAATATTTTACATTGAATGGATGTACACTAGTGAAAAAAGATGAACAATGTTCACATTAGTCCTGTAACTTATGTATTACAAGTTTTTTATATGTACAGCCTATTGCATGTGTTTTTATGATTAAGTCATTGAAATGCAGTAAATACCAGTAGATAAGGTGAACAAATTAATTGATTGCAGGAAAACAAAATAGGAAAAATGTGAATCACATGTCACCCAAACAAAACAGAATTCGGATGTTTAGCTAACATCAATCACTTGCCAATAAAAATAAAAAATAAAATTTTAATTGCAGATCACTAAATTGTAAAAACAGTTTTGTAAAGTGCCAACCTGAACTAGTTAAGTAAATATCATATTTATAGCCCCGTTTGATAGTTGGCAACAATTTAACTCTTTCACAGTCCAACGTGACTCGTATCGAACTTTCCAGTAGTTTAGAGCACTAGAACATAAGATAAAACGCTCAACCTTTCCTTAAAAGCAAAAAATATGTTATTAAATATATTAATGATAACATAATATGAATCTTGCGTAAATGGCAGCTGCAGCACATAGGGTTTATTCAGATTGCAAATATTACTGGTTCTTATAATATGTTTATAATTGTAGAATTTTCTTACATTAATTTGGGATAGGGCAACAGAATGTAGATGTAATTTCTGGCACAGTAGACAAATATTAATTGAAACACGAATAGATTTCGCAGTCGCTATTTTAAGTCTGAGTGAGCTTACCTTGAAGCTTATTACAGGTTCTTCGTTTTCTTCCTTGTAATATTCAATGTTGACAGTGACGAGACCACGGTCAAACATTCTTACGGACACGGTCGTACCTCTTTTGCCTGTCAGCAATTTCAGAGACCCGCCGTCTATTTTAATATCGGCGGCTAAAAGCAGATTAGGTATGTAATCTTTTAACACAGTTTCTAACTGTCCAAATACAGCCTTTTGACCACTTTCGTCGCCCAGCCGAGCGGGGTCTATAGAAAAATCCAGTAACATCGTTTGCACAGGCATTTTTTTCTTATTTGGTAGCCTTTTTTGGTGTAATAACGAAATGTGGACGGATAGAACCGGCAAACTCAAAGCGATCTCGTAATTTAATTGATTGATTGATATTTAAATTGATTTGACCGACAGACAGACCCGACACTTCGTTTGACGTTTATATTTTTTTAATAATATCAGTCACATACAGTACAGGCTATAATAGGTAGGAATAATGCCGTATAAGTATAGACTCTGTGGAAATAATATTGCCATATCAATAAGTAAGTTAATAGTGGTTAACGTTATACCACAATGAATACCACACAGATATTACAGATACAGGAAAGAGCGAGAAACAAGGCTTAAGTTTAAAGCGAGATGATTGCGGCACCAAATCAATATCAATTCGAATGAGATTGTATAATATTTCACAATCTATAATTTCTTTCCAACCCTTGACTCTTTCCAGTTTCCACCTATTGGTAGCAGTATGGCTAACCCTTATTTTCATAAATCGTTGGTAATCCGAGTTGGTAATACTCTTGCAGTATTTAAATGTCACATATCTGATACAAATAATACTCGTTTGTTGAGTACTCAATGGATACTAAAAATAATGTCACTTTTACTTTTGTTTGTCATTTGCACATACGAACATATTATAGTATTATTTTTTATTATTATTAAACTAAACAGAAAAAAATTCCATACATTTTTTATACTAACATAAAAAAATATGTATGGAATTTTTTTATTGAAATCATTTTTTATTATCTGTTTCGTCAATATCTGGGATTGGCAACACCAACACCGTCTCTGTCTGTAAAAAAATCCGAGTTCGAGAGATTTTTGTGACATGGCTGGAAATAATACTGAAGAAGTAGAGGTAGAAAGAATTTGCAATTTAATTTAATAGATCGAAGCGCTACCCTCTTTTCTACATATATTTTAATTGTACTGTGTTTAATTTACGGGAGTTATGCTGATGTGGCTCGCCTAACTTTCACTGTAGCATTTGTTTCATGCACGCCGGATTTATCGTTGTTTTACAGCCCACTGGGTTTAAATTCCACATTTTGTTCCGGTGTATTGCGCTTTAAATCTTGTTATTTATATAATTCGGTGCAACTTTTCAACTGAGTGTAATAATTTAGGTTAGGTGAATTGTAATAAAATGACTTGTGTTTTCAAGGGGTCTGCTGGCACGGAGACCAAAGCCAACAGCAACGCAGAGGTTCCGCCAGAGTTCTTGATCAAGCATCCCTTGCAGAATACATGGAGTTTGTGGTTTTACGACAATGACAGAACTAAAACATGGGAGGAGAATCTTATTGAACTAACCACTTTTGACACTGTGGAGGACTTTTGGAGGTAATTATTAAAAAAAAAAATGTGCGAAATATAAAAAACATATTGCGTTGACGTAAGAAAAGCATTTTGATTGACAGTTAATAATTGTTTACAAGGTAAAAGCAGTTAAAATAGAACTCAAGAAATTTTTTCTGTTCAGCAATATTTTAGCACTGGAGTAGCCCATTGCTATCAGCTATATCAATATGTAAGAGAAGCATAAATAGTGAGGAGCATTAAGGGTAGTGCTTAACTCTTAACATGTCAACTTATTTACAACATTCTTGTTGTGCATAATAACATTAGAATATTAATAAATTGTGGTAAGAATAAAACTTATTTTATGTTTACTTGTGTTTCAGACTGTACCACCACATCAAGCTACCTTCAGAGCTGCGTCAAGGCCATGACTATGCAGTGTTCAAGCAGGGCATCCGACCTATGTGGGAAGACGATGCCAACAAGATGGGAGGCAGGTGGCTCATCAGTTTGGAGAAGAAACAACGAAACTCTGATCTTGACCGGTTTTGGTTAGATGTTGTAAGTAGTTTTGGTTTTTTAGATTCTATAATACATACATATTTTGGCGGAGAAAATTTATGAAATGTAAGAGAGACAATACCTAACTGGCATTTCTATCTGATAAAAATTCAATACATTGAGAATGTATAAGAAGCCTTTGGAATCTTGTTTGAATGCAACCAAAGTCATCTTGGATACCCTCGTAATGAGAACTTCATCCCTCCGAAAATCTATGTTACATTATTTTGATCTAGTTTGGGTTCCTAGTTTTATTATGTAACAAATTCACAGTTTTGTAATGAATATGACGGTTACAGGTCCTCCTATTAATTGGTGAAAATTTTGAACACTCCGATGAAATTTGCGGTGCTGTAGTTAATTTAAGAGCCAAAATTGATAAAATTGGTAAGTAGCATTACTGTTATCATTAACAACTGACTGCTTATAAAAAATAAATATCCTTGCTTGGGTTTTCTTAACAGTGTTTTTATCCTTTTTTCAGCTGTTTGGACTGCAGACACATCAAAGCAACAAGCAAATTTGGAAATAGGCAGAAAAATAAAAGAGCAGCTTGGAATTCATGGAAAGATTGGTTTCCAAATTCATAGAGATACAATGGTGAAGCATAGCTCGGCAACCAAGAATCTTTACACTGTGTAGTCTGTTTAAATTGATGGTACACTAACACAGCCAAAGTTTGTGGAACTACTATATATGTATTTAAGGAAGTTTTCATTTCTTATTGGCCTGGGAGCCTTTAGTTTAAACCCTTTGGTACCACTCCACCTACTCTGGCTGTCTTATCATAGTATATAAAACTTTTATTTAACAGAAGTAGTATTTACGTTGACGTTGTTTTGTCTCATTTTGAGAGATTATTCTATCAAGGTTAGATAATAACTTGTTTTACCGATGAATGTAAACAGAAGTCTGATTTGTACTAAAGCTGTGCTTGAGTATGTATGTTGAGGTCACATAGGCGTAAGTTCGTATTTACCTACATTTACATATTAAAAGATTTGCAAGCATTTTTAAGTACTGTTTACCGGTTATGAGTTATGTAATGCTTTGAACTCAATCAATGTAAGTCATTTTATTTTCACTCTATGGAGCACCTACTTTTTCTGTATCTTTTCCAGTAACATGCATTATTTGTAATTTGATGTTTGTATCTGTTGATCAAAGATATTTTGGTATTTTATATAAACGTACTAAAGTAAAATAGTGTTGTTTAATTTAATATCTATGAGTATACTTCTGCTGTTATTTAAACCATAATTAAATACTTCTGCTGTTATTTAAACCATAATTAAACATTTGGGAGACATTTTGGAGAGATAGCGCGTGAGGATCTAAAACACGCTCACATTAACCCAAATGCGACTACTAATCTACTAGTCTAGTATGGCGAAGTGCACGCGATTTTCGCGCGTATTTTGAATTCGCGCGGTTCTTGTGGACGCGATTTGGCGCCTACGACTATATACGACTAGTATCGCGCTAACGTTTCGCGGCGAACTCTCCCCTTGTGCACAAATTAGTCTTGTGGACTTGTGGACAAGGTCTAGCACAGAGTAAGTATACAGCAGTATATTGATATATTCTACATTTATGGTAAATACTTATCTATATACACAAGAAGTTTTAATTTTTGACTTGCCTATTTGATTATTTGACACTCAGTATACGTCAAACCCGTAGGAAAATAGATTTAATTTAATCTAAAAGCAGTTTATAATTATTTACGTTGCATTAAATTCTTTGTTAGTACGATTACAAAAGTATTTGGTTAAAATTAAAACCAATATATTTAGTTTTATTTCATTATGTGCTTTAATAATTTATAAGTATTGTATAAATAAGTAGAAAGACGAAAATTTTTGAACTGCGTAAGTAACATTCCGCTGTTTATCTTGGAAGGTTTACAGTAGACTAGTCTATTTTTACGTAGATAACTGGAAAATGATAGGAGAGATACCCGAAGGCGTTTGATCACCGTCTTTCTTTGCTATTAACCAAAAGAATCACCGACGTGCTGGTCAAGAAAGTAAGTACCTAGAGAAAAAACAAGCTTGACTTCGGACGGTAGATTGTAAAACAACTGTAACGGCGATTTTGTCGTTCAAGTTCGTTTTGTCTTTTATAGGTACCGTGTTTTTGCCTTTATGTTTTCCGATGTGGTTTACGCATCACAGCAATGTAGGTACTTACCGTTAATTTCCCGATTGACTATAAATTATTATGAAGTGTTTGATGCGATACGATATCATTACCGGACGATCATAAAAGATGTCCATTCGTGATATAGGTACCTACCTACCTTATATTGAGGAACAGATAATTTCTGCAAAAATAAGTTTTTGTTAATGTGCTAACTGCAAAAGTTTTTCCGTTTGAGAGCCAAAGTTGGTCCAAAGAGGTCCAAAGGTACTAAAACTTATTTCGTCTACGACCCACTTTGAAAACCAATAATATTTTTGAGCGTCCTCCAATTTTTTACTTTACCAAAAATTAAAAATTAAACCTTTTTTGGGCCCCTTACCGCCCAGGGGCTAGGCCATAGGGGATGAACCCACAAGGGGCCAATAATAAGATAAGAGCGGACGACGGAATTTATGTTTCAACAATAAACGTAACATTTTGGTAACGATCGTAACCATAAAAAGTTTCCCATTAGCAGTAGCTTATCCTATGATGGGTTTATGACGGATTTTCGCACTAGCAAACCCTCAGCCAGTGGACATAAGTGCTCAGCACTGCACAGATAAAATATATAATTATCTCCTAGACTATATTTGTATCTATCGTACATATGTATATGTACATAAGTAGTCCTACTTACTATAGTCAGATAGCGATAGATAATTATACCCTATCGATATTACCTACTTCGGTCGAATACCTAATGTAATTGTGGATAGGGTTGAAGAAGCCCGAAACTTCTACATATAAAAAAATATTGTATAAGTACATACTTACTGAGTATTTCCGAGCCGACATCCTTATTTAGTCTGGTAACTAGATCGTGTTGTACAGTGAAGAAGAAAAAGCGTTTCTTATTTATAAGATATTACGTGTAAAGATATTTAAAAAAATGTAAGTTTTTAAAGTTGCAACACTGAACTAGGGGAATTCTGTAGTATGTAGTAGTAGTACCTACTTACGTATGGAAAAATTGTGACTTCATTTTAACGTTGGAACTCGAGGCGATAAAAAGGTTGGATTTACAGTGAACACAAACGGAATTGAGTTTAGCAACATGGGTGACAACAGTACAATCTCAAAGGTAAGTGAAATAAAGTTGCCTTAATTAGATAGCAAACAATAAATCAACTGCGAATAATAAGTGTTTTAAACCACATATCAATATCATCGTGGTGAGTCACGTTGTGCAATGACAAGAAATAAACCTTATTTTCGTAGTTGTATTTAGGTACATATTAGAAAAAATAAAATTATATGTATTTATTGGTTTTCTACAAGAAAGGTCCTCATACAAGAATAAGTAGGTAATTTAAGTCAGTGCTTCACTAGGTACTGTTTCTACTGCACAGTAAGAACTTAGCTATAAATACTAAACTATTATTTATGGTTTGGGCATAATAGTATTGTATTAACTGCAGTAAACCGTTGAGGAGTTCCCTCGACTGTCTTTCCGCTTCATCAGATTGACTCCAGACCCAGACTCATGAAATTGTAGCGCTTTAATATACTTAGGTACAGAAAACATTAACAAACACACTAGTCGTCCATACAATTTTCGAAAGTTCCCCTCGATTTCTCTGAGATGCCATCATCAGACCCTGGTGCCCTTATTAGCGGACCCCACTGGGAGTATATAGTTTCCAACAAAAGAGAATCATCAAAATCGGCACATAAAAGACGAAAAAATCGCTGATCAAACATAAAAACACTTAAATACGGTCGAATTAAGAACCTCCTTTTTTAAAGTCGGTTAAAAAGCCTTTTCACTTTTGGCTTGTAGAGACCCAGTTACCCACATTATAGGTAATATCGGCCCGGAAAGTTTCCAGTTCTTCACGGTGTTCATGATAATTTTTATTATTCATTGTCCATTGTCCCATCGCCGGCGATTCTACAGATCAACTTTCAAAACATGCATCTCTTTTGCTTACACAGAAAGTACTATATTAATTTATGGTACGTTTCTTGAGCGAAATAATAGCCGACAGCTGGCTGTATTAAGTGACAACTGTATTAAGAATATTATTTTAATTTAGTGTTCCCACCAGGCAATGACTGATACTTCTAAGGAATATGAAGAGGGCCCTTTGGAAGGAATCAAGCACCCCTTGCAGAATACATGGAGTTTTTGGCTGTTCACAAACGAGAAGAGGAACTGGGAAGAAAATCAAATAGAACTGACCACCTTCGATACCGTGGAGGATTATTGGTGGTATGTTGTTGTGGTAGTTACTTTTATATACTTAAACTTGATTTGAAGCTTGAACAGCGGGCGTGGTCGGTAGTTGGACGGGTGACCACTAGAGGCTAAAAATTTAAGCGCTTCCTTGCTTCGGAAAAACGGCTCTATGACCCGGTTGTTATCTTTTGTTGTCAATCCTCAAATAAAAATATCCAAGAATTGACGTGGAGGAGTAGTTAGCAGGTGATTAGAGGTATTTTCTAATGGTACGGGAGCCGACGATGCTAAATGTGGATTTACTCGAGCGTCATAGAGACCTATTGGGTTGCAAAGCTTAGATGATAAGAAGAAAAAAATGTTATATAATGTATACCTTTTCATCGGTGGGGGAAGCGGCTATAGACTTTTGAATATGTAAAAAAATAATATCCATGTGTACATACTCGAGCGCTTCAGATATTGTAAGCATCAATGTTCTACGTATTTTTAATAATGTATCTACTATGTTAATCTGATCGTTTGTTTGATGGGGGTGACCGTACGTAAGGGTTGAAAATGAGAGAGAAAAAATCAAATCGAGCACGTCAGATTTTCTATGGGGGTGTTAAGTGAACCTAAAAAAAGCTCTCATTCAATAACCTGACGATTTCGATGTGACGCAAACTCGCTACCATTATTATAATGTGCAAAAAAAATTCGAACTTATATATGGGGCTCATATTTGGTGGAGCTACTTAACTGGGTACCAGGTACCCCCTGTACCTTAATCTGACGCGCTCGAGTAAATCCAAAAATCCCCTCTTGGGCTCCCTAGCTATAAGCCTGGTTTTTCACGCGCTGGTAATGGCAAAAAGATATCCAAACTGCACGAAGGTCCTGCCAGCCGACTCCTGCCACTTATTTTGTGATTATTGATGACTTAATAGTCTTGTGTCACGCAACGAGCGACGTCGACCGCATGCTATGTTTAGATGTGTGACCGCTAATGGATCCTACGTGCTTCCGATATACATTGGAATACATAAAGACATAGTAGGTATATTTTCTATACTTCGGACACTGTGTCAGTCCTGCGTTAGGTAATATTTACTACTAGAGAACCGCCCGCGCTTCGTTTCGGGACCCGTAGGTAACAGCCGCGTACTATATTTGCTCCATGGCCGCGTATGTCACGCTCCCGTAGGAATCTCAGCTAAAAAGTAGCCTATAACATTTGCCTATGACTCAAGTAAATTACATGTAGTATTCGATATCGTGATTCAGATCTTGCAAATGAATTTTACTAAAGCCATCTATTAAAACACCGGAACTAAATATCTAGCAACTAACAAAACATGGATCTTCCCATAGGAATGAGACGTTTTTCCGCGGTTAAAAGTAGCCTACGACACTCTCCACCCTCCTAACTATCCCCACACATATTAACCATACCTTATAATAGCCATGTTGCGACGTGAAAGAGCCACAAACACACTTTCACATTTATAATATTATAGTAAGGATTGTAGAAGTAGAAGGACAGCAAACTATCGCACTGGACTTCTACATTATTTCTTGTAGGTATTGACTAAATAATTCAAATTACCCAATATCGCTCGGTGGTACAAAACCCTACCTGTGCCTCTTGAAATTGACCGGTTTATTTCCTTATGGATGTTCTGCTGTATGTTCCCCAGTCTCTACCACAACATGAAGCTACCATCGGAGCTGCCCGTGGGCCAAGACTACTCGGTGTTCAAGAAGGGCATCCGGCCCATGTGGGAAGACCGCGCCAACAAGAAGGGCGGTCGGTGGCTCATCAGCATAGACAAGAAGTCCATGAACTTGGATCGGGTCTGGATGTATGTGGTGAGTTGTCAAAAAACGAGTAGGATTTGAAGGTTTAAAAAACAGTTGGATATATTCTTTTTGACTTTCTTCATATTACATGATTACATGATTTTCGAACATAATTTTGTATTGATTATTATTTGAAATTTGAAACGATAAATAATTTCGTCTGCACGTATACATACATGGTTTTGCATGATTGAATATCTAGACACATTTCGGTCTGCATAATTTTGTATTTGTTTACGGAATACTAAAATATTTTTTAGGTACAGTAAATTCACACTTTAGTTGACTTCGGATTTAAATCCAAGTATTTAGTACACGTTACATTTGTCCACGATTTTAGACGATAAAAAAGTAGTAAATAAATGCTCACGCGATTACCGATACATCATACACGAGTGTTATACGAGTATTCTCTGTGTAGTGAGGTTAACAAAACTAGTGTTAATGTGTACCTAGTTTCTTACAAATTGGAAGATCGGAGAACAAAAAGTTATCTTCCACATGAATATCTGTTATGGCCGCTAAATAATCGAACCCGGGGCTCTTCACTTCGCAGGCAAAGTCGCTACGAATAGGCTACGTCGATCGTCAGTATTTAAAAATGATACACGTTTTATTCTAGGTCCTTCTACTAATTGGTGAGAATTTTGAACACCCGGACTCAATATGCGGCGCAGTCGTTAACGTTAGAGGCAAAAGTAAAGTTGGTAAGTTTCCTTTTTACTTACCTACTCCTGCCACGGAAATAATCCTCCTTGTGAATATAGAAAATTAGAAGTACCTAAATCGTTAGAAATATTAAGGTATAAGTAAGCGGGGACATTGCAATAGACGCAAGTGGTACCTACATTCAAAGCAGAGATATAACGATGTTTGTTCCAATAAATATTATAATTATTCAGCGAAGAAATAGGTGTTTTTTTATATTTAATTAATTTGATAATGTGAATTTAAGCGATTAATGCACTTAAGACTTGAACAATGAGCGTTAATGAATTTTAAGGATAGGTACTGTGAGTAAGGTATTATGTGAGCACCCGATCTTTTACACTGTTTTCACCAGTCTACTCCAGCGCGCACAGAGAGAAAGTGGGCTCGATGGAAACGATTTATCACTGCCCAGCTTTATACTGAAATTGATAAGTTTAGAGGAGTTTCGTACGACTTTTCTTCTCCACAATAATAGCCCTAGAATTTAAATAAGTACCTAACACGGTAGTGACATGGCTGTAAATTGTAAAAAATAAGCTGCAAAACTGTAGCTATTTTTAAAATACATTAATAAATACTCATTTTGAATTTTTTAAATATGTCTAACATTTTCACAAGAAAAATATAATTTATTCCAGGTGTTTGGGTTACGGACAAGCATAATGAAAAGGCGAACAAGGAAATTGGTCGTAAACTGAGGGAAAATCTGCAAGTTTCTAGTAAAATTACCTTTCATGAACACAACTCTGCTGCTACTTTGTACAGTGTTTAATTTTCTGATGTCGGAAAAGTCGAAACGTTTATTAAGAAAATATTTAAATAGTAAGGTACAAAACGTTCAATATCTGATTAAATATTTTGTGTTTGTATTTATTACGTGTTAAATTTATTTTGCGGCTGGATATGAATATTGAGTTATATATTTTTGTATGTAGGTAATAATGAAACAAAAGAAACTTTCGTTTTAATTTGAAATAAGAATAAAAAGTCAAATTCATATGATTTTTAATTTTAATTTTAAACATAGATGATAAAATAAGCGAATTTAAAATCTTATAATATGATGCACGTCCGTGAGTTGGTTTGGTTCCTGATCTCCGTCTCGATAGTTTCCTCAACTCTATGAACTGCTTCTTCCGCACCGTCAACTCCTTTGTGAACGGTTTCTGTAAGGAAAATAATGTTAAATAATTACCATATGGTACTAGGAATATAGCATTAGGTATATAAATATATTAAAAATACAGACCTTTTACATTTTCTTCAATAACTTTCCCCTTACCCATGCAAGAAGCTTCCTTATCTCTTATGGATTGAAACATTTTAGCAAAACGTCCTTTCTCTTCTAGCTTATTGACTACTACTTCTGCGTCCTCATTGTTACCAGCTTCGTGAGGATCAATGTTGTCTTCGCTTCTGACTATTGGCATTACGGCTTGGGTTTTAGCAACTTTTCCAATTTGAGGACTGGATTTATCTGATTCGCACGGAATGGTTTCGTTTTCTGATTGACCATCGACACTTTTCTGTTCTTCGTCACTGTGTTTACTTAAATTTGGGCTTATGTGAGAAATATCTGGGATGTGAAGTAGGTCATGTATTATAGGACTTTTAGGTGGTGGGGAATTGGCAGTCTCAGCAGTTTTGTCAGGTATGTCTAGAACTTCTTTTTCACAATGTGTATGTGGAATAATATCGGCTACAGATTTCTTCAAAACCTCTTCGACGACCTCAACTTTTGTGTTCAATGTATTTTTCGCATCATCCAGTTTTGTATTTAGTGAATCCTTCATATCTGTCACGGTATCCATAGTTTTATCTTTTGCATCTTCTAGTACTTCAAGTTTTTTGTTCATGGAATCTTTCGCATCTTCTATAATGTCTTGTACATTACTTTTAGCGTTATCAATTTCTTTGTCCACAGTATCGCCTATATCATCTAACGTTTTATTAATTATATCACAAGGATCTGTTTCATCTTTACTCATCTCTGGAATACCGTGTGTACTTGCAGTTTCTAAGTCGTTAATATTTACAATATGAGATCCACTTACATTAGCTTCCAATGAATCGATTGATGTAGCCTCCTCATTCCCATTGCCATTATTATCGTGGACTGTGTTATTTTTTTCTGTGATATTTGAATTTGCAACATCTTCACTAGTATACGGTTCTTCGGGTTTATTCATAACTGGGACTTTTTGTAGAGGTGGAAGTTCGGTTAGAGAAATCTGCCTGTTTTCTTCGTTGACGATACTGAAGTCGTTGTTAGTGAAATCTGCATTTGAACCTTTAGTAGCGGTAAGAAGCGTGTGGCAGCCCCCGCATGCTACGTTGTCTACTACAAATCCATTCATAGCGGTGACCCGTTTAGGCGAGTATTGATTGGATAGAGCTTCATTTGAGTTGCCGGCGTCGTCGATTTCTTCCAAGCAGAGTTTATTATGCCTTGATTCGCCGCAGGTGTAAAGGAGTCCGTTATCTGTGACCCAAATTAAAAAAAGGGTTTTTATACAAAATAAAAATGTGAGTAGACTAAAAACCATGATAAAACTTTTAAATATGTAACCTATTTATTTTTTGGTGATGTACTGGTGGTTAATTTTAGGTAGCTATTTTACTTCATTAAAATTATAAACACTTTATTAACAGTCACTGGTTCCCAAAAAAGGTGCAACCTAGGGACGCTTCCTGAAATTTCAACGACTTAGAATGTGATAATTGTTCCTAAATAGACTGTACAAAGTTTTCATCCTCAAAACACACACAAAAATTACACTAATATTAGGTAGCTACCTAATGAGGAGTCTCTATTTTTCTCTACTCTATTTTCTTTAAACATTTTTACAACAATTCTATACCTGTTACGAAGGCGGTGTGCATGGCTCCACAGGCCACAAGTTTGAGCTGATATCCATCAAACATCAGTTCCATATTGATTTCAGTGGGTTCCTTCACGTGTTCGACGTCTTTGGACATACCGAGCTGTCCATTTTCATTAGAGCCAAATGCAAGGATCTTGGATTCGTCCATGGAGAGCAGGAAAGTGTGGTTGGCGCCGCAACAGGCACTTTTTATCGGGATGTTAACGGGCAACACTTGCGGCACGTAGATTTTGGAGGCGGTGTCGGGAATACCCAGTTTCTGGTGCTCGTTGTCGCCCGTCACAAACACAGCGCCATTGGCTGGAAATAAACATGGTATCAATCGTAACGGAGCACTTGATATATATGTATCTCTATTTCTAAAACTTTTAGATTAAGCTAATATTTAGAGTAAGCTAATATTTTATGTAAATGCAATTAATGAATTGATGAAACATTAAATGCTATAGGTTTCCATAATATACACTACCGCGCGTTTAATACAATATTAGAAGTGTGTACGGTTAGTTTCAATGTGAATGACGACCATAGAATGAGTTCTAAGCTTCTCTAGTTGTGTTATACATAGACTATAGTTACAGTTATAGTAGGTAAACAAGGCCCGTCTAAGGGATCCTTTGCCTGTGAGCAACGAAACTTTAACATGTCAATAGAAGAATAACTCACAAGTAATAAACACGGTGTGATAGTATCCGCACTCGACGAAGGCTATATTCTCCATGAACTTGAGCTCTGTGAACTTGACGCTGGAGCGCGTGTCCTCGCCCAGGCCGAGCTGGCCTTCGGAGTTGGAGCCGCACACGAACACGCGGCCGTCGTCTGCAACGTGATAGGATCTCGATATAATGGTTTAATTACGATGTTACAGCGCTTTAATTCAACCCATATAACTTATGCAGCGATTAGGGTGTTTGGGTAATTAGCCTTGGAAACGGCGGCAACGTGTCACGTTGCAGGTAAAAGTTTTATGCATTTAATCAGTGATACTTATTACTTTATTGTGCACACTAAATAGGAAAAAAGAGCGTATTAAAAGAGTAGTAGTTTTCACTGAGAATATGCAACAGGTAGGCGGTCCAATAACGATCACTCTCAGACAATCCTTTGAGTATATTTAACTAATCAGCCTACGTTCTTATCGTTTGCTTAATGGCTAACCATAGGTCTTGGTCTTGCCCAATTTGAGCACTTAACGTTACCAGGCGCCCCGTATTTATTTAACGGGACTGTCTCGTTTTCCGGTTGTCTGTCCCAGTGTCGTGAAAGATATCACCGGCACGTTAAAATATGCCGTAATTTTAAAAAAGAGTGAAAATTTACTACTTTAAGTCATGAAAATTGTATGAAGCCTTGGGTCTGGGTGTGTATGTCCTTATCTTGTCTGTTGTCGATGACACCCACGACAGGGACCCTAGCTTGAGGCTATGAGCATGTGTATAGTAGAAGTAGTTCCATACCAGTGAGCAGCGCGGTGTGGTCGCTGCCGGCAGAGACCTGTCGGACACCAGTCAAGTCTTCCAGCTCGACGAATTGCGGCACCGTCTGCGACTCCACGTCGCCAGTGCCCAGCTGCCCTTCGTCGTTGCAGCCCACCGAGTAGATCGCGTTCGTGTCTGCAAATGTATGCGTATTTGTCAGTCGATCGATCAGGAAATAATTGGTGGAATCATAACTTTTTAGAAAAAAGTAACTGACTTCAACATTGACAAGCGAACATAACTCATAAACTACACGCCAGATGTCGCTCAATTATATCAGACTGGGACCATACAACAAGAACCAGACATACTAGACTAGTAAAACCAGACATACTACTAGAACCAAAAAAGATACAGTTGAATTGAGAACCTTCTTCTTTTCCGAAGTCGGTTAAAAACAACAGATATTAACAAATGAGAAGATCGCCTAGGTGGAAGTGAACATGCACTGTTAAAGATTATGCCGGCATACAGATTATGCTGTTAGGATAATTTATATGCGGCCACAGTCCCGTAGAATTTGAGCGACATCTGAAGCGTAGTTTTTGAATTATCTCTGCTTGTCAATGTTGAAGCCAGTTATTTTTCTGTAAAGACTTCTAATTTGATAAAATCTTTCAACAAACCTGTAACAAAGACGGTGTGCGCCCGTCCACAAGCGACGAACATGGCGCGGTGTGGTTTCAGCCACTTGACGCAGCTGGGCCGCGTGACCGGCTCCCGGTGGCCCAGCCCCAGCTGCCCCCACGCGTTGCCGCCGAACACGAACACGCGCCCATTCTCTGTGGACCACCAGCGAGGCATTTACCACAGATGTATCGGAGAAATTGAGGTAGGTATTAGAACAACCCATTCTCTGTGGACGTCCAGCAAGGTGTTTACCGCAAATGTAACGGAGAAATTTAGATAGTACCTAAAGCAATTGCGAGGGTCAGCAAGAAGTGGTGCGATGAGATGTGGTGAGGAGAGGTGAGGTTTGGTGAGCTGGTGAGGTTAGGAATGGAGAGGGGAGGTGGTTTAGAGGTTCCTCTCCCATGTACGATGAGCAGGAAGGATTGAGGATTGTGTGGAAGGTTGAAGGAATAAGGATTGTGGATTGAGGTGTTCCAAAAAATATCACTGGCCAAAGGCGAGCAGGTTCTAAGTGAAATATTTTTTGAAGCAAAATAGTCATGGAACAAAATAATTTTTTAGTGCATTGTTCGCATTCCAATTTTACACCAGTGCAGTGTAGACCCTACTGCCAAGGTTTTGCTCGCCTCTTCCGCTGATGGCGATCGAACGAATTGATGTCGCTTGCCGCTCTTTGATTGGTCAATACAGAGGGCTGTAATTGAAGCCAACGATCATGCTTTGTATTTAAAAACAAATACCGAAGAAGGTAGTTCATTTTACGCACACGATGACAGTAGCCGGTATATTCTAGTTTTCGCAAAAGTTACCGCAACGCGTCGTTTATATTTTTTTGTCATAAATACCTCATTATCATAACTAAATAAGTGTTTTTGTAGTCTTAGTGTAGTTGGTGTTATATCACACGAGTTCGTAAGGGTTCAGGGGCGGCCTGGCCTGAGTTCGCTGCTCACTATTGAAGATCATCCAGGAGCATCCAGCTGCGGCAGTGTTAAGGTAGGTGGCTATTGGCTTATTTATTGTAATAGTTTAGTCTAGCGGATTCGGATTCACAATTTATTTTTTCAAATATCGCGATCACTTATTAAGTGTTGGTCAATTAACAAGTGCTTAACCTACCAATGGAGAGGTTATTTAAATACTACCCTAAAAATAATCCCATTCAATCATATGTGCTGATGTTATCATGGGTATGAATATTATGTTATGTCTTTTCATTGACGGTGCATGCAAAATAATGCATCGAAACGCTGATTGAATACCCTGATACGTTTGGGTCAGATAAATCTTGTAACTTACGACATATGACGGCGCTGTGCTCGTCGCCACACGAGATGGCTACGATAGGGTCGTTCTTGATGAAGAAGTGGCTCGGCTCGTTGTCAGCGAAGTGTGACTTGCCGAATGTGAATACGGCGCCCGTGTCTGAAACAAATGACGTCTTCAAGAGAGGGAGTAATGGTGATGTCATCTCCCTGATGATGGCTGACTGCATAGACCATAGAACATAGACTAAAAAATACACTGTGTTTATCAGGTGATAAACACAGTGTATTTTTTAATAAAATAATTTTTTAAAAAAATACACTGTGTTTATCAGGTGATAAACACAGTGTATTTTTTTCGATTTAAATTTTCATGTACCTACCTATACTACATACGACAACGGAAACAATAAAAGTCATATTGTAATTGTAATGTTAAAGCGGATTTAACTAGAGTTAAAAACATGAAGCTAATATAGAGGTTAAAAAACAGACCTTAAGTTATGTGGAAAGACTCATTTCTAAGAAACACGAAAACTCTTTCAAAAGAATTTCTATGTACACAAATTACAGTAATAACATCCATCAACGCCTACAGAACATATTAATTTACATTTCACTCACTTTCTGACCTTCATGACGTCATTGACGTCATCGCAAGGAGCTTTCAGTGTAGCTTTCAGGAAA
Organism: Hesperia comma; assembly: GCA_905404135.1. NCBI lineage: Eukaryota > Metazoa > Arthropoda > Insecta > Lepidoptera > Hesperiidae > Hesperia > Hesperia comma. The sequence goes on along the minus strand of FR990019.1, from coordinate 18,822,820 downwards.
ATCGCGATAACGAAAGGCAATGACCAATTTACTGCGAAACAAAACGGCTTAAGAGTCCATTAGGTACCTGGACGCACGTAATTTCTATTTTTGACCTTGACTAAGGTGTAAGGTCTATAATCTGATGCCTGGTTGGCGGGAGATTCGTATCTTGAACGAAAATTAGTGGAGTTAGAGGTTGCTACAGATTTAGATTTGACCTTTAAAAATGTAATTTAATTTTCGTAGGTAATTAATGACTTCTATTAATGATTTCTAAATTTTTATAAAGTTTAGAAAGTTAAATGTTGATTACAATTTTATTACAGACACACAGGTAAAAAAGCGATATTCATTCATATTAGGTATGTTTAATTTTTCCACAGTTAAGTGTTATAGGACATTGAATTTGGTATTAACAAGACCCGACAATGTAGTTGCAGTTCATATTTATAAGTCCTTTTTGAGATCATAATTGTGACCCTAATGATGCGAAAAATGTTTGAGACTATTGCACCCCGCGGATCCTAAATTACCCATTGAGGGCCCAGTGAGGGGACCCAAGGCAGTCAAGATCGGTAGGTTTCTGCTAGTGCCAAAAAAGTCTCGAGCATTTCTGTGTTTCGGAGAACGATTAAGCCTTTGGTCCCGGTTATTCGTTAGATTCTAACACATAGAATGCCATTTAGTGGTCCACGGCAGAGTAGAGGGCACTAGAGGACGCGGCAGATCGCCAAGAAGATGGACTGACCAAGTCAGAGACGTGTTGAACGAACCCCTGCATCAATGCACGAAGAAGGCAGCTGTAAGAGAGGAGTGGAGACGTTTGGTTAAGCGTGCCACAACCCTCCAATGACGACCACGACCGTTCTGCCAAGAACGAAACGACTAAGAAGAAGAATGCCTACAACCCCTCTGCCAATTCCCACCGGAGCAACGTCGACAAGTATGGTGCGGTTCCACTGAGGCGGAGCGGAGCGGAGCTGTGCGCGCTTCACCAATCGCATGGCTTGAATCCACACGAGGCACAACGAGCTGGGATTTCAAGACATGTGATTGGTGAATCGCGCATAGCTCCGCTCCGCTCCGCCTCAGTGGAACCGCACCCTTATCCTCCTCAGTTATGAGGGGATAACCGTGCCCAGTGATAGGCCATTAATGGTTAAATCCTAAGTACGTATTAGTATATTCGACAGAACTTGGACTATAACAATACTTACTTAACTAGGTACCTACTTATAACATATTCAATATTCAAATGCATAAATAATAATTAAGCCTTTTGAAGTTGAAATTAACTGCCCCGCACTCAACTGTTTGTGCTACGTCCTTGGATGTGTCAGCTTTGAACTTGGTAGGTATACCAAGATGGTTGAATATGTAAAATAAATAATTATTAACTTATTTTTCTTACAGTTAATCCGTTTATTCCTAAACTTCTCTCTTTAGTTCTTTTAATTACCTAACACATTTTGATAAGTGACTGACTCCTCTGTTGGGGGTTTAAAAAAAAATCAAACCCCAAGGGGCTGAAATACGGAATGAAAATGAAATTTTTTACCTAGTAGCTATTTGAACTGAAATTTGGCATATAATTATATTATTTGGGAAGTGTATCTCCTGGACCACCTCTCCTTCCTCGATTCATGATATTATAAAAGAATTCTACTCGACGGAAGCCGCGGGCGGATACTAGAGGTTTATAAATACTGGCTTGTACTTTAAGTTAGTATGTATTTACGCCGAGAGAATCATGCGAATAGCCGGTAATTTAATAATTATTTTATTAGTGGTTAGAAATGAAATGAGCTTTTATGACCAAAGTTATAACTAGGAACTGAGTTGAAAGGTTAAAACAAGTAATTTGTTTGGTGCAGTCAGTGTATGTAATGCAGTTAATATTAACTATGTAATTACCATAAAAACTTTCCTACATATTGCGTTAATACCTCTCTGCACGCTATCCATTTTAATAGTCCACGGCTGTCCGATGGCGTTGAGTTTTTTAAAACTATACGGATGGAAAAATACAAAGAAAATGTGTTCACAGTGAAAAAATAATAATGAAAAATATTCCACTCCTAAGGAGGTAACTTGGGTATCCAGCTTTGTTTGAAAATCAGTCAAAATAGGTTAATACACGCAGACCAAGCTGCCGGAACAGTAAGTTATTTATATTTCTTTTAACCTCTTACAAGTAAAAATGAACTAGATATGTCATTAGCGCGTAAAATGTGGAACAGGCAAATTCTACTAATTGTCCTACTTTTCATATAGCTAGCAGGCAGGTCGTTCTATCTCATACGTTCCTTAGTTATCTTTTGCATCCATAGTTAGGTACCTACATAATGACTTCGGAGCGAATCCTAAAGTATTGTATTATCACGATCACTTTTTTACTATATATTTGATCATAATGATTGTCTATAACTAGTTAAAGTATTATATTTATATTAAATCAATGAAAAAAATATTCTACATTAATAAGGTGATCTTAAATCGCCAATGAAAATAGAAAACACAAAAATACGTTATAAAGCCCTAAAAGAAACAAAACTTCTTAAAATTGTTCGTAGCAAGCTTTGGAGAAAGGATTTTAATAGAAAAGCGAAGAAATGCGAGACTTATTTCATACTAGCTTTTGCCAGCGGCTTCGCCCGCGTGAATTTCGTTTAAACTTCACCCCTTTATTTCACCCACTTAAGTGTCATAAACGTAAGAGTAGATAAAATATAGGTATACTTAATCAGAAAGCTTCGAACTGCTAAGCTATCGGGAGTTACACGTGTTATTGTGAGTCAACCATAAAAGATAGACATATGCTGTCGTGGAATATGAACATTTCCGTCATACATGATTTCTGTGTAGCTTTAACCATTAAGGTTGCACACGCGACGGAAGCTTAAAAAATGGAGTAACTTCTCCCGTTTCCCCAACATTTCCCTTCACTGCTCTGCTCCTATTGATTGTAGCGTGATGAAAAGTATACTATAACCAGCGCGGGAGTATGAAAAATAATTGTACCAAGTTTCGTTAAAATCCGTCGAGTAGTTTTTGTTTCTATAACGGCTATACATCAGACAGACAGACAGACAGACAGACAGACAAAAATTTTACTGATTGCATTTTTGGCATCAGTATCGATCCCTAATCACCCCCTGATAGTTATTTTGGAAATATATTTACCTAATGTACAGAATTGACCTCTCTACAGATTTATTATAAGTATCTATAGATTAAACTATTCTCGTTTACATAGGTTACGTCTAATACTTGTGTTTATTTAAATTTGAAGACAAGAGGGAAGCGTGTATAGCTAGATATTGTTTCCGAGTTCTAATTGTTAAGTTCTGAAATGTTTGTTTACGATAAAATGACGTAAATAGTACTTTAGAACATAGTATCTCAATGCGTAAATACCAAATCAATAGCAATAACGATCAAAATCTACAGCAATAAAAAAATAGTGCAAGTAAAATAGATAATTATTGTGACTTGTATGTTTTATCGTAGTCGTTTAGGTAAACCAAATAAAACAAGGCTACTACGAGTTCTGAGACTGATTCCTGTAAAACAGCATAGCGGGTAGGTTTTACTTTAATCATTGCGTAAAATAAACATTTTAACCTTAAATCGGCACGAGATCCTTGTTGCTACCATGGTCTATCTATGCGAAGGGGTTGAGATAGCGATAAATAACGAAAACAGTGAGTACCTGTTACAACCAAAAAGATATCGTGTTTTGTAAAATGCCAACAGTAAAATGCTGATTGTTAAGCTCTATGTTTATTTACGAGAACATGACCTAAATATCTTGTACGGATTACAAAATCAATAGCATCAAAAAGAAAGTCCACGCGACACGCCGATAACAATCACATGGGTGTGGAAAACTGCTGTGATTTGGTTATTTTATTTGAAACTATCGTAACACGCTGCTACATTAGACACAGCTGAAGTCATTTGACCAATCACAACTCCAATTTAAAGTTATAACACTAAGTTATCAATAAAATCTACCTTAATATGTCCAATGTCCAACAATTTTGATCAGATTTAGGTTCTCTTTGTGAATTACATTTTTACGTGAAAATTGCCAAAGACATGTTTGTGTGCGCTATCTAATGTGCATATTTTTGTAGAGACAAAATGTTAAGGAGCTTTGTTAATAATGAGTCCCTAAGGAGCAGTAGTTAATGTAGTTATCAACAAAGCTTTGCGAGATGCGGCGTTGTTCGTCAACAACACATCTGCAACCGTCAAAACGCTATTTGCATCAAACCTTAGTTTTACCTTTTGGAGCAAAATGATCACTGAAGCACGTTATAAAAACAGTTAAAAAATATTCATGTTACAAAAATATCTGATCGGAACACAACTTGTAAAGTATCGATGCTTTTGGCGTATTGGCAGTCAAATTCTGCTTCAGCGCTAACGGCCTAACTGCAGTGACTCAAACAATATACATATACCTACACAATGACTTAATACCCTATGACATAATACCTCTCGCGGCTGAATAAACAGGAATTAATCCTTTAATCCTATCAACACACCTGGTATGTCGTCGGTCATTGTGGAGGCGGGCAGGCCGCATCGACCGACCGCGTCGCGACAACTGACCGTCGGCCACGTGCTAGCCGCCCCACACACCACCACACAGCACCACTCGCCACCACCCGTGGAAATACCACCAACTGGAATCGACTGGACGAGTCGTAGAACTGTTTACAACATTGTTGGACTAGCAAAAGCCTGGGAGTTGGCTGTACGAATTGTATTTACAAATACGTAAATATGCAACCATTAAATTTATGTGGTTGAAGAATGGTATTTTTGTTGTTATGCCTTGTCTATAATGTTCAATAGCATTCTTAGTTGTAAGGTTTCAGCGTATTCCATTACAAGTGGTCAGATATAAGTGTTTTAAGATAAATACCTATTAACTTCATTTTCGGTTATTGAATGTTTGATAAATAACCGTTTAAGTTGTCTTTAAAGTACGGGCGTACCTACGCAGTTCATGAACCAGGGCAGAGCAGTGTAGAGATCCTGAATTCCCGATTTCCCGATTCTAGTTGTCTCCCTGCCCCTGGCTGCGTATGCCTATGTTTCACATTATATTTTTAATACGAACTTACTAAAAAGAAAATTAGGTAGATAACTTTACAAACACAAATACCTAACTTCGTGATTTGATCATCCCTAATGCAATTATCTAATTTCTTCCTAACTTGCAAGTGTTCTGCTACAATGTTTGAAGCTTTCCGACACCAATATGTAGTAAATCTATGAACTGAAATAACATTTCTTACCATTATTGTCTACGTTATAAATCTTAATCCTTTCCATATAACATATATCTTTGTTACAATTTATAGCTTCACTACGCAGTACTCAAGTGGACCAGCGAGTCGTGGTCTGTCGATATCGTCTAAGGTTAATATTTCATATGCTTTATTATTTTCGGCGGGATCACTTTCCACTGGGCAGTGCTAGGGCTGTGAGCTGTATTGACGCGTTCACGAAAGTGTTCGACTGGTGTTAAGTGTCAACTATGCAAGTGTAACTGTAGTATGAATTACGTATGCACGTACAACTGCAAAATTTCAAAAGAACTGCATTATAAATATGTATAATTGTATAAAAGAAGAACCCTCAGTAAGGATCAAGATTTGTATAAAAATATGTTCATAGCTTTCATAAGACGTGTATTTATGCATACAAAATATAAACTTTTAACAAAAGGAAACCGACGTAACGCTACGCAGGCCACGATCGTAGAATCACAAAGATAGCAATTAATTTATTTAACTTGAACATTACGATAATGTAGTTCAAAGAACACAACGCTCATTTAAAATGCCTAATGGAGTTTAGAACACATTAATCGCCATCATACTTCTTCTGAATAAGTATGAAAAAATTGTTTAAGTCTGATATACATATTATTTATATTCGTTACAAATAGTTTTACCGAAAGTCTATACACGTGGCTAAAGTTACAGAAATTCATGTTAAGAAATTATTTCTAATACCAACTCAACGTATATCTAATTTTAAAAAGATTAAAAAGCATAAAAAGAATTTTTTATTATATTTTTTGCTGACCGTACACCACTACAAACGGAAAACATCCTCAAACTACTTAGCAGTAGGCTTCTGTTTCCTCGTAGCAGTCGCCCGCTGGACAGCGCTACTTGCTACGAAAATAGCGTCGTGCGGCACGGCGCGGCGTAGACACTTGTGATTTATAATACCCGTACTAAGTGAATATGTCTAGTGTTGGGTAGATTAACGGATATGAAATGTTTCATTCTTCACGTAACGTATTAAAATGGGGTTTCTATGGTTTTGATTTTTCTTCATTTTTTATGCGATTGGCAAACTACTACTAACTAACCAACTTGTCAACCCAGATTCATCATTTATTTAGATTTTATTTTAGTTATTTGATGTTATTTACACGTCTCTCGTGTATTTAAAATAAGAGCTATGGAAAGAAAAAGGCGAACTCTATGTTAATAAAATTGTATGTGCTGTATGAACAAGCTTATAAAAAGTTTGTTCGTGTTCTTTTTCTTCTAAAACCATAGCGTGATTCAGAATTATAGCCATGTTAAATTTAATCATATATGAAGCATTGAGTTCTATAAGTTCATTACCACGCGGTAATTAATATTTAAACGTCTACAAGTATGATAACGATAAATCACACCAATAGAGTGTTTGGCCCGATAACCCTCAGAAACACCCCTGAATACTTAAGCTAAGTGTTGCGTGATACATCCAAATGTCAATGAACCAAGCCGAAACCTTCTACTTTACATCTGTAATTAGAATATTACCTTCGCAAATAAGCGTCGGTAATTTATTACATAATTATATGTTCTTTTAATTGTGTTCTAAATATATTTCACCCCCTACGCAAAGCGAGAAGTACCAAGTGGATACATTAAGTAATAGTAACTATAAGTGACTTGATCATGTTTGAAATTTTAATTGAAAAAAAAGAACATTCCGGCCACCAGAATCACCTAGTCTGCTCCCACAGATCCGTGTGAACTCATTAGTGCAACATAGTCCCCTTTAAATAAAAAATGAAAGATGTGGTGTCGTGGGACACCAGGTAGGAACGAAGTTTCCTTCGGCTAATGTAGAATCTACACAATTTGCAAAAAAAATCGTGCTCAATTTTATGTAGGTTTTCTTAATTTTTCTCTTAAATTTTGCTTATTAGTTTTTATTTAAGTACAGGAAAGTATTTAGGAAATTCAGTATTTAAGGAAATAATAAATTACGTAAAATAATAATGTTAGTGCACAGTAACAAAGGCCCCTTAACTGTCTCAAGGAAAAATGCACACCAATAAAATAATATGTAACGGAGGATTTTTATGCCTCTGCTATACCAACTGTGAGGAGCAATGACTGCAGGAGGTGGTGATATGAGATGTGCTGAAGCGAGGGCAGTTTTGGCATACTGGTGTTGCCAGATGTGGAGTGGAGAGGTGCTATTGAGAGGAGCGGTGCTTTTGAGCAGAGTAGTGTTTTAGTGGAGTGGAGAGGAGTGAGGAGAGGAGAGGAGTCAGATCTTTCTTTTCAGGTTTTCTATTAAAATGTTACTGGCCAGCGACCTGGCCGGTATCTATTTGAAAATGGAATGACGACAGCAAAGGAAGATTTGTTGTTGTCAATACTTTGATCATTCAATAAATTGTAACTGAAGTTGTAACACGAGTCGTATTATTTTGCCCTTTTATATTCAGAAGTGGGATATTTATGTTGTAGAACATAATACCTACGTGCTAATAATGGAGAGAATAGAAAACAATGGCCGAAATATTAAGCGTTCTCAATTAACAGCAGTAAGATTTGAAATATGTAATCGTATGACGTGATGTGTCAGAAAATTTTCTAAGGATGTCTAATCGATATTGTGGTGAAAAATGGATTAACGAAGAGATTACGAAGCAAGGCTGTTAATGATATCGATTCGTTGTCTAAAAGTTCATCAGCTTGGATAAAATGTGCGGAAAGATTTTAGAGCGCTCGAGTCAGATTCGCCTGTGAGAAAGTGTCATGGTGTCATCCTACGATAAAGATTGTTGCTCTGGAGATAATATGCGAAAGCAAGTAATGGAAACTGATATACCATGATGTGGAAAATACAATAAATCGCAATGTCTGTATTTTTGAGAAAAGAAGTGAACTGTCAGTAGCGAAAACAAAAGACGTGAAGCTGGGAAACAAAAAATGCATTTTCATGAAAACAAATGAAGGTGGACGATAAGTGCAGACAGCTTTGATCTCGAAGAATATTAATGGTGAAGGCCTGATAATACCTAAACTGCGATGTATTCCTATTTGATTGAAAAGAAATGTGAAGTCATAAAGAGAATTAAGCTGGAATTAAGTGAATGTGTGGCGTATAGAAAGATTGTAAAGCTTGGCAAACGTGAAGAATTGACCCCAAATTATGAGATGATTTGTCATTGTGGTATAAAATGTAAATTGGAAGAAAATGAAGCAAAGGATTTTGACAATCGATGTTATTTGCAATGCTATGGCAACTGAAAGCTGGAGTTGATTTTATTGACAAATGAAGGGTCGCTAGAAACGTTGAGCAGAGCTTTTGAATTTATATTAGATGGAGGAGTTATCGTTTTTATTTCAGCTTTAAAAGGTGATGTATTCCATGCAGATGTTATGCTGAGCCATGTCATTATGGTCTGTTATTTGGTGTTGATTTTGTTGAATTGTAATACTGTGGTATGCGTGCCAATTGCGGGACGCAATTGTTTCAGGATGGCCGACTGTAACGGAGGATTTTTATGCCTGTGCTATAACAACTGTGAGGAGCAATGACTGCAGGAGGTGGCGATATGAGATGTGCTGAAGCGAGGGCAGTCTTGGCATAGTGGTGTTGCCAGATGTGGAGTGGAGAGTTGCTATTGAGAGGAGCGGTGCTTTTGAGCAGAGTAGTGTTTTAGTGGAGTGGAGAGGAGTGAGGAGAGGAGAGGAGTCAGATCTTTCTTTTCAGGTTTTCTATTAAAATGATACTGGCCAGCGACCTGGCCGGTACCTATTTGAAACTGGAACGACGACAGCAAAGGAAGATTTGTTGTTGTCAATACTTTCATCATTCAATAAATTGTAACTGAAGTTGAAACACGAGTCGTATTATTTTGCCCTTTTATAAATATTCGCAGTCCAAAATGCACGCCAATAAATGATCCGGTACCGCTTGGCGTTGAGTGAAAGGTCCTATGTGATGCGGATTTCGAAGACGCTTACGCGTCTTGATCAAACGTTTGCAATGTTTAATAATTTGCAGTAATGCGGGTGATTTCTTATTACACAGCACTTAGTACTTCGGTTTTAAGGTCTAGAATCAACGTTTCACGCAAAAGCTATTACACTTCCTTATTGTTGTCGCGCCTGCGCACTAGATAACGCTTTTATGTAACGCATATTTTCTTACGGTTTTATTATCACATATTTTTCAGTTCGGTCGCACAGCAAAATCCCTATCTCCTCCAAGCCAGCCGTAAGGAACTTCGTTCCAAAAGTGAGTAAAACAGGGTGACACTTGGCATTTTTATTGAAACTAAATATTTCACAATGTTTAGAGGATTTTCTTGATCGTTAGAAAAGACAGTGATGCAAATTCAACCATAACTTTAAACACTTTAAATACAAAGTTCGCAATTCAATGCTTTCCTATAAGTTGACCGAGATCCGAGATGGTACTATGTCCACAGACTTTATACAGGTGGCCTATAGGTATATTGCCAGAGCAAAAACTAGGTTGCCGCCAATAGTGACATAGTGGCAATTACCGAGCGATTAGCCTGGTTGACAGTGTTGACACACCAGCTCAAACACCTTGGACGTCTGCCACGTGTTTACGAGGAAACAATAATTAAAGATGGCCGAGTAAGGGAACGATTTGTTTACGCGTAGTTAAATATTTTCTCAGCAATCCGCCAGTGTTTCAAGGTAAAGGCTAAACAAAATCCTACATACATTTTTCAAATTATTCCACTTCTATATTCTGGTCTCTTCTAACAGCGTGATGTATAGATACAAGCCATTGCCAAGTGCGGATTGAGATACTTTACCTTTTACTTTACACAGTTTTGAGAAAATTAGTTAGAGAACTCTCAAGCGTGTAAGTTTTCTCAAGATATTTTCCTTCCTTGAAGCGACTCAAGCGACACAATCAAATCAATCAAACTCTATTTCGACGGTTCAACGTTCAAACCAATTCACCGCTATAGTCACCATTTCGTTTATAGCATTTTTTTTATTGCATCAACTTGCATGTATGGAGTTCTGTGAACGGACGGACAATTATTATATTGGACGATACGATCTAGCGTGATCGGTTCATAGTTTACACGTGACGCTCCGTGACAGCTATGGAATGTTGCATCGAGTTTTAGTCACGTCATCTATGGATGTTTTAATTTCATTTTTATTCTCCAAACTAGATAGATACTTTCACATTTCTCTGATTTAAAGTAAAATAAAATTATCGTTAGTCCTTTCAAGTCGGTAACACGTTGGTGATGTCTTGGTGTTACGGGGTGTCCAAGGGGGTTTGTGCTCACAATCACAAACAACCAAAGTGCTCACTTTGAAACAAAATTACATTGTCACGGGCCCGACTTGACGACCGATCGAGTCATCATGGATGTCCGTGCAAATCTAGTTAATCGGACTTCTTTAATTGGTGAAAATAATGCTGAAAGATACAGGTCAAACTAATTTAAGCGGGTTAAAAATATATTCGAGCGGGGTCACCAATCAAAGCTAAGTTCGAAGAACGGAGACCTTCGTCATCGTAATGACTAACGTGGAGGTAACAATCTGCTATTTTGATTCTGTGATTGATGAATGGCTTGGCGACCTTGCCGAGCGCCCCACGCAGATTGTCCCACCTGGGGCTAAGCCTAGCACGCCTACCATAAATATGATAAATGTTCGTACATAACCATGTTTTCTTGGTAATTACATGAATAAATAGATGTAACTAAAGTTAGCCATCGACTCCTTAAAATTGAATAAGTTATTTCTGATTTATCAGGCTAAGTTAGGTGCCTACTTATTGTTTCAAATTTATATATTGACTTAGATAGTTCTTGGTAACAAAATATGCATGCATAAAAAGATATAACACAAAAGGAATTTTATTGGGACATGGCGATTTCTTTGAGGAAATCAGGGTTTAAAAAAATAATATGTACATGTACGTTTACAAGTAGAATAACTTTTTTCATAACTCGTGATCAATTGCCAGACGTTTTTACTGTCTGAAGGGTCAACGAAAAATCGGGTGATTCTTCGTGGTTCTACTATTTTGTCCTACTATGACGTCACAGTAGGACCACGAGGAATCACCCGAAAAATCAGTAAGTACTTAATACTTACCTACTTGAGTTATACGCTGCAAAGAGGAGTAATAAATCCATCGACTTTTCGTATTTACTGTAGGTTTATTACAGTACTTACAGTGAGGCATTGGATTCCTATAGTTTTTTTTATATACTAATTGAATAAATAAATATTTTAAATGTATACATAGTAAGAAAAATTTTATTTCTAGTCAAAACATTAGGTGCGTTTATGTTTGAAACAAGGGCTTGGGGCAGTGGCCATTAGAGTCGTTATTCCAAATTGCCAATATTAACCGAAATAAGGATTTATTGGCGACAGAGGGAAATTAGGTCGTCGCTTTATTACAATAAGTGTAAGTATTATTGCTTACAAAGCAATATACTTTTAAATAAATCCTAATGACGCCCATTTTGTTATTTATGGCATTGGACTGCTTTGGCTTTGTGTTGTTTTGGTTATAACAATAATCTCGTTTATAATTACACTAGCTTCCGCCCGCGCCTTCGCCCGCGTGGAATTTGTTTAAATTTCACCCCCCTATTTCACCCCCTTAGGGGATGAATTTTGAAAAATCCTTTCTTAGCAGATGTCTACATCATAGTGGCTATCTGCATGCCAAATTTCAGCCCGATCCGTCCAGTGGTTTGGGCTGTGCGTTGATAGATCACTATGTCAGTCAGTCACCTTTGAGTTATATATATTTAGATAGATTACATTTTCCTCTTCCTGTTTTTATTATTATCTAATTGGTATAAAATCTGTGAGCTTACTATAAATAGGTACAAGAGTGAGATGTGAATGGACGGATTGTAATTTGTGTAAAAACTTCTATAAAGCATAGTTTAAGCGTTCATATAAGACAGAAAGATATATAAATGAAAATTAAATGAAAGTACCTAAATGAAAATCACTCACTTTCGCTAGTTAGACGTATGTTTATAATATCATTGATTTTAACAGCTTACGATTATTTATTAAAGAAAGGAAATTCGCACTATGCCCTTGGAGTACCTACCTACAATAATGAATCCAAGGTCATAAACCAGCATTTTCAGATCTACCTTTAAATTTTACGTGTATATCTATGTACCTATAGTCATTCCATAAAAGCAATCAAATTTAAGAGCTCCATACCATAACATAATAAAGGTGAATTTTCCATGTTTTCAATATCTTTATTAGTGTTCGGAGCAGGTTAATAGTTCGCCTGTCGTTGTTTGTACGCGGTTTCCATGGCAACGATATCTAGTATCTCGGGAGCTTCGCGTGGCAAAGATGTGGTCATTCGGACATTCACCCACGCTTAGCGCATTACGAATGGTGTAAAAATCACGCGAATGACTAAAATGTCGTAGCGTTTACTGCCCTAGGTCTGTGCCTCTATTATGAGTTGTTGTAGTAAACGTAAAGGACGTAACTATTGCAGTTAACGTTTAGAATTTGTATGAGAATCCGTACAGCGCCTCTAGCGGTTACGATACTGAACTACAATTCTCATACAAATTCTAAACGTCAACTGCAATAGTTACGTCCTTTACGTTTACTACAACAACTCATAATAGAGGCACATGTCAATGTTACTTAGTAAGTTGGAAGAAGTTGGTTCGTTTATTGACGTATGCTGACTCAGTCAGTATACTTAGTAGTGGTTGGGTGTATTTGAAAATGTTTTCTGAGTAAATATTAATCATTATTACCTACTGATGTACATACTGTGTCAACTGTGTGACTGTAGTCCATCATACTATTACATTTTAATTTAAAATTATAAATATAATAAATAGTTACCTAGACCCTCCAAAGAAATAAAACTAGGTAAAGTTAACGTTCTTACAATGCTTAGTCAAAATGAGTAGGTACCTTGTCAAATTAAATCGAAAATGACAGTTCTAAAGTAGCGTTGAGAAAGGAGTGCTGAAAAAATTAAATAATTAGGTATTTTTAGTTTTAGCTAGGTATATAGTATTAATTATTTCCTTATTAATTATTTTATCAAATTAATTTCATCCATGAAATATGTTTCTGTTTAGCAATCCTATGATAAAAATTGAAAAATAATTAATAGGAAAATATTGAAAACATTTAGGGTTCATTATTTTACACTTATTCTGACTCTTCCCTTCAATGCCACTCATATATTATGTAGTTCATGGGAATAATTACGCATTTTAAATTAATTGCTAATTATCTTTTACTTAAAATAAAACTCAATCATTAATCCACGCGTACAGGAAACGCAACTACATAACATAATGAGAGCTTCGATGTGAGTTTGCTAACGCTACGGCTGACCGATGAGACGTGCGCTTTTCACTTCCAAAAAGTAGTGTCGTCGCCAACGGTTTATGCTTAGTAATTGTTTCAGTAGGAGTCGTTGGGCAAAATGAAAGCAGCTAAATAGTTACCTTCTGCTAAATTTTTTGTTACCTAATTCATACGAAATATTTAAAATGACATTATCGCAGTGCAACGAAACACAGTAAACTTTATCATGGGGCCATAACAATCAATTATTTCCAATAAATAATTACAATTTTATTAATTATTTGTTATGTAATTACTCTTCATACAGATACACACTTACACTTACACTACATATTATTATCAACGGGGGCGATCTGCAAGTTGGACCAACCATCGAAGTGCCTATTTGAGGCTTATATGATTGTGCGGTGCGTGTCATGTAGTCCCATTACATGTGTGCGAGAACTGACTAGTAGTTTTTGAGTTACCCTAATAATTTATTTGGACCACGTTGATTATAATTGTTATTTATTAACCAGTAGACAAACTGTGAATCGCGCTATTTGATGGTACGTAGTCTCCGCCGTCTATGGACATCAGTAACATCAGCGACGCGTTGCCACCAGAAGAGGGGACGGGTTTTCGATCGATCGATTTTCAAATTCATTATGTCACATCACTATAATCACTAATCACTATCGATTGTAAAAATAGGCTGGTAGGTTGGTAGCTAGCCAGAGAGGCAAATACAGTTCGCGTGTCGCCGCTCGAAATCTTCGTCTTGTATGTGATTTGTTTGTATACAGAGAACTTTATACTTACAATAAATTATTAATGTTCACAATAAACTAAGTGTTAACATTTGACGCGAGCGAAGTACGCTTCGTATCTCACTTGGTTTCTCAAAACTTCAGCTACTCACCGCTAGATGGCTTTATGTATGCGTAAGAAAAAAGTAAACAGAAATGGATAAAGTAAAAGGCTGCAATAATAAAAAGTCGACAATATGCTCAGATGATTTTTTTATTTTCTTAAAATTATGATGATAAGTAAACATTATTTGCTTAAATACAATAAGAAAGGAAAGTATTTTGTTCTATAACCAAAACTGGGGTAGGTTACCTGGTTACCTGGGTACTTTTTGTATCTTGTTATAATTTCCGCATGGGTGTATTTCTACGTTCTTTCTAGATAATGATATGAATTTGTATAAGTAACATCGTGAATTGAACTATTTAATTAATAACAACCAGTTAACTAATTACTTTAATACTTATGGATATTTTCTTATTAAACTGGGGACTAGGTTAATTCGCTCTAATATTCAACTTTCTCTACTGCTCACATACCTAATATTCAAGAGGTAAAGAATTCTAGACATTTAACTTTTACTTAAATAACATTAAATATTACAGGTAAATAGAGAGTGGTGTTTACTGACAGTGGAAACTTTGCTTTTTACAATGAAGTTACTAAGTATACAGTAGGATTATTAAAAAAATATTTATACTCATTCAAGGACTATCAAAGACAAAAGTAGGTACTTACTTAGCTCTTAATTGAACGAGCTTAAATTAAAATACATCAAATATTACAGCCGATGTCAACACAATAAATAAACACTCGCGAAATCACATTCAGATCAGATAAATAAACATACTTGCGGAACAAAGAATAACCCATGAAGCATTTGCTTCATGGAATTACCTATCTTGATATTGCTGTAAAGATAAGCTGAGCTGGACATCAATTTAATAATCCAAGTTTAAGGTTACCAGATGAAGAACTTATAAGTCCTGAATAAGAGTTGATTTCGACAAAAAGTGAAGAGCCCGTTTTAATTTAATCTTTTATTTAATTTAATTTCTGCGTTGCATTACAGCGGTGGGTGAATGGAAGTTAATATATCAGAATAGTGCCACACATTTCTGATAAATTTTGACATTTGGTAACCTTTAAGAACTGTGCTTATGCTAACTTAGGGAGTGGAGTAGATAAATAAAATGTATGGCCAAAACTGTTTCGATTTCATTCTGAGTTCACGCACTTACATCTAATATGATTTCGCCTTAAATGCGAGGACTAATATATTGGCACTGGAAACCGTAACATTAACTTAATAATATACAGATTGGAACGTATAATTAGAATTAATACCTACTTAGTTTTAGCGTTAAAATGAAATGCCAATATGAAGTACGACACATCTTTCATTAATATTAACGTTTAATAAATACACTTAAAGCAATGAGAGAATATTAGGGATTAATATTATTGTTACTACATTAATTAGGTATTTCAATTTTAATTATATATTTGAAAGAAGTTAAATATTAGTAGGTACTTAATAACTACAATATATAATTATAATTTTTTTTACAATTCGGTACGCAAAACTTAATTTAATATAATTTGTTTTCAAGAAAATACACAATAGGTATATTGATTAATATTCAAAACCAGAAGTATGTTACATTCATATTGGTAGATATATTGATAACATTTTCATATCAGAAAAATGAGCGGATCGAATTGATACACAATTAGGTAATTAGATATATTTATTTTGATTCAACCATGGATTCAACTTATAACAACATTTAGGTATATGCTAAATATTTAAAAAAATACCAAGTATTAAGTAAATATTTTGGTTTACGTACCGAATTACATCATAATTTATTTATGAAATACCTATACAATTACACATTATAAATAAGAAACCATTAAAAAATAAAGTCGACTTTAATTTTGGTCTCATGATATGAAACAAAATAATCACTAATATGTGTTCCTGATCAAAGTATTGATAACGTGATTTAGGTTCTGATAAAACTAAATCGTATCGCAAAAATAGCTGTGATATATAACTGAATTTGGAACAAACCAAAATTGGTTGGCCTTCGTCGACAAAGAGAATATTTCGTATAACTAGGGCGTTTTAATTGTGTTATTAGTAATCGTAAAATAATAAAAATAAAAAATACTTTCTATTTTATCTTCCTTATTTATAAACGTACATGTAATGACAGCCTAAGACTTAGCACACACGATTTTCACTAATAGTAAATGATGTATTTTTGAATTATCTCACTACGTCACTATGTTCTAACTAGTCCTATACCGCAAAGCGATATGGGACATTTTAAAGTTATAACAACAAAGTGTGGTGGGTATGTGATATAATAAGAGTTCATTTTATGAGAGTGTAATACTTAGTTTATATTAAAACTAAAGTTAACTTTTAAAATGTCACTATTCATCTCGTTCCGACTGCTCTACAAAGAAAGAGAAGAAGAACGCAGGATTCGCAAAGAGAACAATGAACGCTATGGTATCATCTTTAAGAGATAAAAGAAGAACTTTATAGCAGTATTAAATGCAAATTTAATGTAAAAAAGAAGATAATGTGGATTACAACGTCGTTCAAATACTAAATTGTCGACGTATAGGTTATGTTAAAAAGTGCATTAGCACACACACATAGTCGCCAGCCACAAATATCTTAAAAGAAGCAGAAGACAAGAGTTCGCTTTCTACATCACTAAAATTACTTAGAACTTCGAAGCGAGATACATAGACGAGGAGAACGAGGAACTTATCGAATACTTACATTTAGAAGAATTTGAAAACCTAACTTTGAAATTCGACAGACTTCGTTCACTAATCGATTTCGAAGTAAAAGTTTTGGGAAGAATTAGAGACAGAAGTCTAGCCTGCGCCTCGAGCCGGTCTGGGGAGGACGACGGGCATGGAGGGGGGGAGAAGCATATCGAATTGTTCGACGATGGTCTTCGGGTGAAGGGCGCTGATGTTGTTATCGACGGTGTAGGTTCTGGCGTGTGTTTGTATTAGGCCGGGCCGTTGGTCGTTGACGAGCCAGTCGTCCCTGTTGAGGAGTTTCTTGCGGCGTTCCACCTGCTTGTCCCGCATGTGGCGCAGGCGGGACAGGTGCACCTTGACCTGCTGCGGGCTGAGGCCGGTGCGGCCAGACTTCAGCAGCTCCGCGTTGTATTGGTAGGACGCATCGGGATCGCGACGGTTCCATTGGTACCTGGAAGATTGGAGATCGTTTTTGAAGAATTTTTAACGCTGTTAAAATTGTATATGATAAGACACCTTTGCGAAATATTGGCAAATACAAAAAAGGATTTAGTGTTCAAAAGTGTAGTTGAAAATACCAATTTTTTTATGCATAAAATAAATAATTTCAGTTGGAGTTATTTCGAAAAGTGTTAATTGGTAAAAAGATCAAAGAGTTATTCGTACGGAATCGTTATATGCATTATTTTATCGATATTTAAATTTCAGAAGCTATTTTATTTTACAAATTAAATGTGAGGTGGATGACGATTTAGGTATAAGGTTTATGATATTCGCTTACCCTGGGAATGGTCTCTTCAGCCGTCTCTGCGCGTTCGGTCGGGATCTCTTCTTCAGCTCATTGGGCCTTAGCTTCTGCGCCTTTCGCCCCGGGTTGCGCTGGTAGTCCTTCGCCCGGCGGAGAGGGCTGGGTCGCAGGTCGTACGACTTCGGGTTGAGCACAGGGTTGCTGGTGACGTCATTATTGCGAGGATCGTTCTCTTCCCTGCTGACGCTCGGTGCTGTGATCTCGTTGATCTTGCCCATGCGCTGGTAGCGGCGTTGGATCTCCTGCAGCTTATGTTTGGGCACTTTGCGCAGCTTCGTCTGGCAGATGTACTCATTGGGTTCGAAGCAGTTACGCGGAGACCATCTGGAAAGAATAGAAACTGCTTTTAGGTTTTTTTATGTAGTAGTTTAATATAATGATTCCACTTTGTGGGTAGATGTATTAAAAATATACAGTAAAATTCTGTTACAATTAATGGAATACTCATTAGTCTCGTAACAAAAGCATTCTTCTAGGAGTAGTAGGTAATAATTTGCATACGAAATTATGATGATTTCTCAAAACAAAGCAAGGGCAGGAGAAAGGCTAGTCTCTCATACAATTGTCAAAGCGAGTGTACAGTTGTCTCAAAAGTTTGTAACAGGTCGACCGAGACCAATCAACACTGAAGGGTCAATGCAATTTGTGATGCATAGACTCGCACTGTCCTAATGAAGGTGCTGGTGATTGTTGTGTGAACTCACGGCGTCGTTTCAATTGGAAAAATATTTTACATGTATAACGAGTACTAAATTAGGGTTGCCAACCTCAAATTTAAAAAACCAGGATTTGCAGTTGGAGAAACCAGGACAATTCAGTTTGAAAACAGGACGCAGTAATAGATTTGCAATAGTTAAATTAATATCAAATAAAAATAGGTGAAATGAAATTCAAGTAGGTAATTAAAATAATCATAATATGTAATAATAATAATCATAAACGTATTTTAATAAAATTATACGAGTTGAAAACTAGTTATTAAATTATAAAACAAACACTTTAGTTTGTAACAAATTTTTTAAACTTAGGTTATTTATATTATCTAATAAATTCTTATATTATAAACTAGCTGTGCCCGCGGCTCCGCTCGCGTGAAACTCAAGTGTGTCACAAAGTTTTTCCCGCATAAATCTCGATCCCGCGAGAAGTCAGAAACAAAAAGTAGCCTATACAATGCGCCATAATCTCCTCTATCCCCCACTGAAAGTCCCATAAACATCTGAACCCGCGACCTCGTTCCCACATAAGCGATTTTGCGCTGCGGGAATTCCAGGGTAAAAAGTAGCCCGTACATTGCTCTACAACTTCCTCTATCTTCCATTGAAAGTCCCATTAAAATCTAAGCCCACTATTTCGCGCATAAGAGTTTTTCCCGCGTGAATCCTGATCCCGTGGGAATTCCGGGATACAAAGTAGCCTATATGTTACTTCACAACTTCCTCTATCTCCCAGTGAAAGTGCCATAAAAATCTAAACCCATTACTTACTTCGCGCATAGGAGTTTTTCCCACGTGAATCCTGATCCCGCGGAAATTCCGGGATAAAAAGTACCCTATATATTACTTTACAACTTCCCCTAGGTATCTCCCAGTGAAAATCCCATAAAAATCTAAGCCTGCAACTTTGCGCATAGAAGTTTTTCCTGCGTGAATCGTGATCCCACGGGAATTTCGGGATAAAAAGTAGCCTATATGTTACTTCACAACTTCCTCTATCTCCAAGTGAGTCCCATAAAAATTTAAGCCCGCGCCTTCTCGTATAGGAATTTTTCCCGTGTGAATCCTGATCCCGCTGGAATTCCGGGATAATAAGTAGCCTATGTGTTACTCCAGAACTTTTTCTATCTAGCAGAGAAAATCCCATAAAAATCTAAGCCCGCAACTTTGCTCATAGGAGTTTTTCCTGCGTGAATCATGATGCCGCGGGAACTCCGGGAAAAAAAGTAGCATATATGTTACTTTACAACTTCCTCTATCTCCCAGTGAAAATCCCATAAAAATATAAGCCCATTACTTACTTCGCGCATAGGAGTTTTGCTCTCGTGAATCCTGATCCCGCGGGAAATTCTGGGTTAATAAGTAGCCTATTATGTTACTTTACAACTTCCTTTAGGTATCTCCCAGTGAAAGTCTCATAAAAATCTAAGCCCACCACTTGGCTTCGCACATAAGAGTTTTTCCCACGTGAATCCTAATTCTGCTGGAATTCCGTGATAATAAGTAGCCTATGTGTTGCTCCAGAACCTCCTCTATCACCCAGTCAAAGTTCCATAAAAGTTTAAGCCGGCGCTTTGATGCATAGGGGTTTTTCCCGCGTGAATCTTGATCCCACGGGAATTCCGGAATAAACAGTAGCATAGGCTACTTATATAATTTATAACATATAGATGTTATAAGTTATTAATTTTTACTGTACTTTTCAACCCCACCAATTTCCTTCAGTAGCTGTGGTTGAGTTAACAAATAATCATAAAATTGGTCACACTTCATATCTATAATTTAAATAGTTTTGATGATTGCAGCTACTGTTGTTGGCAGTAATCGGTTTCTTTCTTTTGACCACTGTGAATTTATGAGGGAAAAGACTCTCTCGACATTAGCGTTATGACACGGTATACTAAATACATATTCAGCCACTTTCTGCAGTTCTGCGTACTGCTCCTCAGAAATACATTGCTTGAAATATGTTAGCCACAAGGCGTTTAAGCTCTCGTCTTATAGAGTAGGAATTTAAAAACCCAGGACGCTGCTTAAAAACTATTCAGGACGTCCCAGGACACTACAAAAACAAGGACATGTCCTGGGAAAACAGGACGGTTGGCAACCCTATACTAAATTCAATTCTTAAAGGGCTCCGATGGAGGTATACGCAGGTAAGTTTAAGTATTATTTTAAGCTTATAAATAAAGGGTTTCAATTTCAACACGTTTTGAATTGTCATGTAGGTGTTACGGGCAATTTGATAAGTCCGGGCACTATTAATAATGGCCGGTCTGTATTCATAATGCCCGACTCAATTGGGCAGTGTGATTAAAACAGCATGATTCATCACTTTTCCCGGCCATTATGAATAATGCCCACCCTATCTTGGGCAAAGTAATAAAATAAGTGTACTGTAGTGTTTTTCTTTATTAAATGAAAAAAAAAACTTACAAATTTACATTAAAAGTTATAAAAGTTCAAATGCGCTAATTTTAATTAAAGTAATTAGGTTAGCGAGGAGCGAAGCGACGAGCGTGTTAGGTTAACAGGAACCATCGCACGAGCCGAGCGAGCGAAGCGAGCGTGCCGCGGCAGCGGCCGGCGAGTGCCAGAACCGACTTTAGGGCGTATAATAACCTGAACATTTCATGAAATGAACATTGTATAAAATAATATGCCGAACTAATATGCCGCTGCGTGCACTGCGCGTGCGGTCCTCCCCCCGCACGTATGCGCCCCCGCACGTTGCGAGGCACGGCCGCGGTCAAATTTATCACATTGCCCGGCTACAAGTAGGGAATTATTCACACTGCCCGGTCCAAGTGATAAATTCAAGCTATCTGAAACACTTACTTATTACATGGTCCAAGGGCCGTCGGGTATTATTAATAATGGCCGGTCAAAGTGATAAATTAATCACTTTGGCCATCGCTCTTGGGCATTATTAATAATGACCGGTCCTTATTTATAATGCACAGTTAATCACGTTGCCCGTAACATAGGTATCAATATAAAGTAATGTAATGCTAACACTAACTAAGTATAAGTTACAAAAAGACAGACAACAAAGCAAAATAGTGAGACATTGTAAGTCGAATCATATCAGAGGAGAATGGAACTATACGACGTCAACGAGCTTTTTGCGAAGAGCGAAACGATAGAGAAGTGCCGAGGACAGCAACAAAGAACGACAGCGTACAAGTACAACCTAGTTACCCTAATAAATCGATTTGACAGCTCGAGTCGAGAACAGTAAATTTAAATTTTCCGGACCATCTGCGAGTGCGAACTGGAATTGACGGGCGGGTCAAATGATTTGACATTTAATTTACACTCAGCCTTTACCATCCGCTCGGAAACGATGAGAGGAATTCCAATCTGCAAGAATGAACGCCGTTCAAACTCATAAATATTATTTATGGCTTTAAAATTCATGGTATCTATTGCTTGTGTTTGCTGCTTTAAATCATTCATCACAATTTAATTCTCATGGCATAACTACCAAGATTTCTCATGATTATTATCTGTCCATACGTTCAAACAATATTAGTGTTTACATGACTATTTTAATATATTTTTATAAACAATTTGTTGTGATATGGCTAAATACGATCAGAATTTGAGAGAGCAGTTTAACAATTTCCATGTCTGTTTTTTCTAAAGGTCAGCTGGTATAGAATGCTTTTAGTATTAAGGCTATCTTTGATTTATTCTTCTGTAGGTACTCTTCTTCTTGTACTAATTGTGGTACACACAAGTTTAAATAAATAAACAAAAAAAAATTGTCATGATTGGCTGTAAAACCATTACTGTAGCACCATAACAATTGGATTTGGTTCCCCAGTCGGTACAGTAATTACAATTTCGAGTTCGACCACGTGACATCTGTGCTGAGCGGGGGAAATACAATGGACACAACTATTTCAACATTCAGCACGCGCCATAAAAGTTTTATGTACATTTCGTAGTATCGATCCCAGTTCAACAATCGTTTTGCCAACGGACATCACTCATTTTAATAGTTATTGCTGGCCAGTTCACAAGCGATAGCGATATCTTCGTTTCGAAGGCCTTCAAACAAATTCATTGAGCGTTAAAAACAAATGAACGTTATCAAACTACAAAAATATGCTAATATTTTTATTTTCTTTGAATTCATTTGCAAATTGAAATTGACATTTGCACGACGTTTGTAGCTTAGAAACCTCTAACGGGGCGTGTTTCATACTCCAGCCAATGACACTAGTAATTAGAACTAAATTTTTAGTAGACTCTTAAATACTCATATCACTATATTCAAAAACTTAAACGTGAGCTACTGGATTTTTGTGTTTATAATTGTAAATGTTTACTGCAGTGTTTCACACTTTGGTATGAAATTTTTGAGATATTAATGAATTTCTTTAAATAACTAGTCTCATGGATGCAAGTAGTCGTTCTTAGGAAAAAATAAAAAATTATTTCAGTAACGCTTAAATCAGTGAAGATAATTTAATTGTACTCAGCAACGCTACGTTTATGCAGTCTAGAACTCGTGAATTTACTGTATAGATGATATGGTATTATGATGATAACAACACACAGTACTACCGTATAGTAGTGTGCATATTAACGAATTTACGATGGAAGGTAAAATGTTCCATCTGACTGTGCCCTATTACAAACACTCGCTTCAGTTTATAACTTAATACACATTAACTACGCGGCGGTTAGTTCGAATTTCTGATTTTAGGGTCAGCCGCGTGTGTCACGTGGCTGCTCCCCAGTGGCCTTGAATCCCCCTTTGACAGCTTCGACTACTTTTGTCACGAAACGGGCATTTGCCACCTTATTGGAAATAAACCAATAAATGCATGCCAACTGTATGAGCGACGGGCGCACTCCATTCATGTGTACGCATTCATTGAATTTATCAATATAAATGTTTTTTACTCGTGTCAGAATTTGGTAAACTATACCGAATATTACAGTGTTACATTGCATGAATGTAACATGGATTAATGCCTTGAAATTGTAACTTAGTTACAATTTCAAGCCTAGCCTAGAGTTCGCCCGGGGTAGTACCACCGCCCGCCAAGGTACTCAGTACCATTCCTACCGTCATAATAATTGTTTTTAAGAGCAATTGTGTTCCGGATAGGAAGGTGTGGAGCCGGTTTCACTTTTTTAGAGGCGACCATCTCAGACCTCAGGGGTAGCAACGCATCTGTGACCGAATTGGAACAAGACTCATACTAATCATTACTAACTGGACAATTACTTACCTATATTAACTAACAGGACTAACTATCACTAACAGTCCCTGTCCTCACACTTATTAACAAACTAACCAACTAATATTCTAACACCATCTACTCACTGGACTAACCACCCTAGTCCCTAAATTGGGTCTTGTTCTAAGTCGGTCACATTTGCCATGGGCGGCAGCGGAAGGGTGGTGCTGCATGCTCGTTTGGTACCTTAATTCCATAAAAAAAAAATCATTTTCGAAGGTCAACCCTACACTTGTGCGTAAGCGGATTCACACGAATGTGTGTTCCAGTGTACATAGAGTTGAGGGAAATTAGACTTATTTCAGTCACGTATATTCCACACCTGTATTAACAGTAGCTCAGGTGGCGTCCGTGATCAATTTTTATTCTTTTCGAACACTGTAGCTTTTGTTTGATTCCCAGAACACCTAGACGAATTTAAAATAATACCTACCGTATTTAAAATAAATTATTTAGGAATACGCTACACGTGGGAACCAATTCTATTTGCCAGTGTTTTTCCTCACTGTAGTTTGCCTGCAAAGCTAACAAACATTGTATTTGTGTTTACTGAGATCACAAATTACTTATTCTGTTATTTATTTATTTAGAGAACTTGAAGTACCAGTAATGGTGTTTACAAATGACAGTAGAAAGCTCCGAGTGAAGTTAACCGTTCACTTCCGCATAAGATCCCGGTTAGAGTTCCGCTAAGGCTGTGTTCACAAACCATTGTTCTGAACGTATCTGGTGACATCGTCTTACTCGAGAGTTAACAATAAGCTGCAGCGGTCAGCGGCGACAGGGGCAGATTTAGTGTAGGACTTGCGCTTATTTAGAATGTTTGTTTAACTTTAGTCAGGCTTAGTACATGTTGGAGTATTCCTACACTTCCGGCTACTTATGGGTTCTATCTGGCATTTGAATTTATCAAGCTTTAAACAATAAATAACAACGTAAACATAAAATAAGCGTTCGAAAAGCTTTCATCTTTTCGTTAAATAATAGAATCATAAACGAACAATGAAATTTCAAAGACATATAACTTGTAACAATTTTTTACTCAAATATTTTTTTATAAAATAATTAACAATTTTTGTGAAATATCCCGCATTTTCTTTTGCCTTTTTAAATATTTACGTGGTAATGGTATGATAACCCTGGTTGAGTTGCTCTAAACCTGCCAGTGATTAATGGCTTGTAAATGAATTCGACTGTACTTGGGTTATCAAGTTATCATTGTTAACAAAATTATAATAGGTAATTAGGTAACAAGATTTTTGACGTGACAACGTTACGTCTTATAATTCGATATAGCCGGCTGCACGCACGAAAAACATGACGTTCATGCGGCGTTACCGTCGTTACCGTGTTACCGTCGTTACCGTTACCTCGCTCTGAGGCGTCCCATGTAAAGCTTGAAGTGCAAGCGAGAGCGCGGAACGAGCGACAAAGAAGCACAATCGGCCTTTGCGTTCGGAGATATTTTGGTAATGTATCCAATTATTACTTTGTTATTGACTTCTGGGACTATTTATAAATTTTAAATGTTACCTTTTTTAATGTTTCCTGTATTCCTTCTTTATTTTTATTGATAAATTTCTGTAACTTTAAATACGATTTCATGACGTTTGTTTACTTTGATGACATTATTTGTCAATCATTCCATCAGTATTTTCTTAAGACGTTGTCACGTTCAACTATCGTCAGTAAACCGACTTTACAGACAACCAGTTTTTTTCTACAATTTGATTTCGCGTGCAAAGTTGCTTGAAGTCTAATAGCAATTATTTTAAACTAGTTGTTTTTTGAAAAGTATGCGTGTTTTTCTGAGAGGAGATACCTATAGTCCAAAAGGGACTGTGATGTTCTTTTTTATTTTCTAAATATAATTATGATTTGAATTGGAAATATTTATTTCGAACTAAGCATAAGCTTGTTTGGAAGGATTATTATTTATATTATTCATACAGTACCTACCTAGTCAGGATAATAAATAACATTCGGCCGCTTTGTTGATCGGGACTTTTTCCATAATAATAAGTGCAAATTCGAAAAAATATTTCTTAGTAGAACCCCAATCGAAACTCGATTTTTATATCTTACACGATTAATACAAAACACACTAACGAGCTAAACGTAATTTAATTAAATAAAAATTATGTATAATTTTCTGACTACACTATCGATACGACTATGGTTTGATTTATGTTAAACAAATATTTATTTTACCTGTAGCTAAGCTATTGAGTTTCAGTCAAGTGTAATTGAAAAATTCGTATCCGTAAATGTAGCAGTCGTGGCCGAGTGGTTAAGGCGTCTGACTCGAAATCAGATTCCCTCTGGGAGCGTAGGTTCGAATCCTACCGGCTGCGTATTTCTTTTTATTTTTGACTAGCGGCCCGCCCGCGGTTTCACCCGCGTGGATCCCGTTCTCGTGGGATATATGCATGTATTATACATAAAAACCTTCCTCTTGAATCACTCTACCTATTACAAAAAACCGCATCAAAATCCGTTGCGTAATTTTAAAGATTTAAGCATACAGACAAACAGACAAACAGACAAACAGACAAACAAACAGACGGACAAAAATAGCGACTTTGTTTTATACTATGTAGTGATAATTATCTTTTGTATTCACATTCGAAAAAATATAAAGATGTTGATTGAGATGAAATTATTTTAATTGTTGTAGCTTTTTTGTTTGTGAAATGATTGAAATAAAATCAACAGTAAATGTTATCCCAAATTCAGTACAGTAGATCAGTGGGAACCGCATTCAAATATTAGCGTTATTAGAATTAATTAGTAATCCTTTTGGCAAAATTAATTAGGGTTAAATTTCAATCGCTGATTGGGAGTCATTAGTTATAACATTTTTTGACGACCTCGTAGTCTAGTGGGTAGTGATTCTGCCTGCGAAGCGGGGGTTCTATATGTCCTGCGGGATATATCCAGTTATCCACATACCCAGTGGCGGATTATCCCTAAGGCAAACTAGGCACGTGCCTAGGGGCGCGAGGTTAAAAGGGGGCGCGCGCAGAACCATAAAAATAGGTTGCCAAGTACAAGACAAGTACACCCAGACCGAGAACGAAAAAAAAAGGTCTTTGCCTAGGGCGCTCTCAACTCTCAACCCTTAATACGCCTCTGCACATACCTGTACCGCAGGTCGGGTATCATGGCGATGCAGTGCCACTGGAGCTGCTCGTGCGTCATCTTCCTCATCTTGGAGAAGGACTGGTAGCGCATCTGCTGCAGCGCGCCACCCCACTTCCACGCGCGCGCGCTCGAGTCGTAGATGCCGCCGATCCAACGGCTCGCCCTCTCTGGAAATGGTGAACCATTCTCGTCTTAGGGTGCCTGTCCTCTGAAGCGGTGCGAGGTTGCGGAGCAGAGAAATGGAGATATTAACCAATAGTTAGAAAGCTAATCTCTGTCTACTGACGCTGAGTGAAATTTTGTGCAATCTTATTGGTTAATATTTCTCTCTTTCTCTGCTCCGCAGTCTCGCACCGCTTTAGTGGACAGGCAGCTTTACTGGTTTGTGCCACTTTAAACTACGGAGGATACATACACACATTTTTGACGTCACACGTAGCGCTCAGGCTGAGGCTACAGTAAGCAGCGACTTAGCGAGCGAGACGAAATAAACCTGGCATGGCTACATTATAATTATAAGCGTAAATATGGCGAATTGGCGATAATATGGCGATGAGGTGGCTACACTACACGTGCTTCGAAACAAATCAGCATAAGCGATTTATGCGGCTACACTAGTAAAAGAGAAAAACTGTAATTTCGCTGTGATTTCGCTAATTCATAGCATGTTTAGTAATCGCTCAAAATTCGTTTTCTTGAAATGTGAACATTTCAAAAATCGCGAGTTATTTTACGTATAATTTAGCCACTCTCATATACCTACATAGCACATTGAATTAGTCGCGGAAGTGAAAAAATTTCTAATAGGTTCGCTTCTATTTCGCTGATATGTTGATGTAGCCATGGTCACAATAATTTTGTTTCTGTCGCGTAAAGAAATCAAAGTTCGCTAGTAATACTCTACATACAGTGTAGCCGTGTACGTGAGAATTTGTTAAGTTGTTTTAGGTACGATTCAGACCAACCGGCCCGCACCGGGCCGGGCCGGGCGGCATTTTACAATGCGGTAAAGAACATTGAAATCTATCAACAGTGATTACAGTTCATATTTGCGTGCAACGCATAGTTTTCTCCGTCGCGCGACGCGTCGCGACGGCCGACCGGCTCCGACCAGCTCCGACCGGCTGTCGCGACGGCCGACCGTCGTCGTGGAATACGAACGGAGATTACGGTGCAGCAACTAGCGAATCATTCAAGTTATGTTCTTCAAGCGACAGTTAACATAAGTAAACAATGGATACGGAAGAAAAACTAATTTCTTTAGTTCAGAATCATGATCAAGAACAAACTCCCACGACACCAGTCACTCAAATAGGTCAAAAATCCCAAGAAGACACAAATTGCTGCTTTGTGCCCCAAGACCACATTGTTGGTACAGTCGACGGCAATTTCCCTGTCACCATTCCGGAACAAAATTTCCTCGTTTATATACAAACAGAGCCGCCAATTTCAACCCCAACTAATGAAATTGAAGCTATTAAGCAGAGCTTAGCAACCATTTTAGCCAACCAAAATTCTTTATATGAAATCCAAAGTAATATGTGTGTAAAGATCTCAGAAATACAAACAGAGCTAAGTTCCTTCATAAAAATGAGTGTATCACAAAAAGTGGTTGACGGAGAGCCAACTCTAATAAAAAATATCAAAGACCTAGAGGAATTTGAAAAAAAGCTATCAAATAGAACATTCAAAGAAAGTATGTTGATGAAATTTGTCGGCGTGTGTTCTAAAGGTTTGGGAAAAGGTGGCGTAAATGCCTACCACTTGGTGGATTCTTTGTTTGAAAGAAATTTTCTGAAACAATGTACGTGGACTGGCTTTTCCAAGAAAGAATCAGTAAAAATATGTTTTAAAGCCTTTACGAGAACGATTTCACTTTTTTTTGATATAATCCACGCAACTGATGAAATTTTTCAAAAGTAGACTGCGATAAATTTTTTAAAACTATTTTGAAAATGCTCATAAACGTAGCGAAAGCAATCAGAGGATGTCGGCTCCAAAAGTTAAAGCAGTAAAGAAAAAAGTAATAGCAAAAACACCTTCAATAAATATGCCGATTGAGAATGATAATGGAGAGGGCTCTGATCAAAACAGATGCCAGACTCCCGATCTAAATAATGAAGAGATTCTCCGTGAAAATAATGAGGAAAGGCCAGATCAAAACAACGAAAGGATGTCTGAATAATTGATTACTAATTAATACACGCTGAACCTTTAATAAATCAGGCTATCAAACTTTCTTATACCTATTGGAATTTTCAAACGTTTAACAGCCTGTATCTTGGAAATTCGTGTCACTTGAAGAGATTTTGTCACTCGTCAGTTTTGATGTGTATTGATCGAACTATCGATTTATGAAAGTTATACTCGTATATCGATATGACTTTCATAAATGCTGCGACTTTTTACAAAAAAAGTTGTGGGTAGGATGCGAGCCCCTAGGCTCCACATAAAAATCTTCGAGCCCCTTTCAAAGGTTTTATTCCCACAAGCAGATGATAAATATACATCAATACAAACAGCTTTTATTATTGGTACTACTATTTTGTACATTGCTTTTTTGCTTTTTGTAGAACTGTTTTGTAGAAGACATTGTTTTTAATTTACTTGAATTGTGAGTTCTGTTGATTAATTTTTTAAGCAAAGAATTTTTTATTGTTAAACTTTTCAACTTTTTTTGTTTAACCTACAACTATATGTAGATTATTTTGTTATTTAGTTATCTGACGAATTTTTGACTATTGATTTAAAAGTCGCGTTTAGTAAGTTAAAAATAATATATATTTTATCTATATGTAAGCATGAATAAAGAAATTAATGTATGTTTAACAAAACATATTCAAACTCAAACTCAAAATCGTTTATTTCACGTAGGTATTTACAAATACGCTTGTGAATGTCATTATTTGATTCTACCGCCATTTTTGCAAAGGTGCCTTATATTCGTTTGTAATGGAGGAGAAAAAAAAATGGCGAAAAAAAAACTCCTAGGCATCTTTTAAAAGATCACTTATATCTACTTATACCTACAGTTTTATAAGTACTAACAGGAGTGGAACTGGTCGCGGATGGCTACTTCCAAGCATCCTTGTCATTTAAATATTCATCGACTGTGTAATACCCTTTCTGTATAAGTCGCGTTTTAACATGTTTCTTAAATATTTGTATGGGCGAATCAGTAATGGACTTTGGCAATTTATTATAAAAGCGTCGTATTTGATACACAAGTTACTGAAGGCCTTGTAATTGTGATAAATGATTGACAGTGTTTCTCGTCAATATGCTAAATGAAAGGAATGTGATTACCTCATTAATTAAACCTTTTAAGACTGATTTTGATCTCACTTTGAGATAATTGTAAGAAAAATTGTTATTGAAATAATAAAACTTTAATTTTCTTTAATCCAGACTTTTATTATGTTCACTTACTTACAGAGTATGTAACAAAGGGATGAAAAACATTTTCCTACCATACAAAATTCTCACCATTTTACACTTAATAATTGAAATTTTGAAGCCTCTTTATTGCGGTGGAATTCATCATAATCACACTGATAAATGTTTAAAAAAGAAGATTTTAGTGGCTTTTCAAATGCATCTTTAGTTTGTTGTACAACACAACCACGTATTTCTATATCTTGCTCCTGGGTTTGACTATTTTTTTTTACATAAAATGATATGATTTCAACAACGTGATTATCATTAGTGAGAAACCATTTGTCTTGTTTCTTTTTGATAATATAAATGCACTAAAACATAAAACATTATTACCGCGTTTACTTTTCTTTATTATTGGATATTTCTTGTTCTCTGTTGTTAGACTTTTTAACTCAACTAAATCCCTTTCAATGATTCTCCTTGCAATTTGATTTAATGGCTTTTTCCCATGTCTTACCATATGCTTTAAATGTTGAAGTTTATTTTCAAATTCGTAGGGCATTAAAATTTTGGAGAATCCCAAATTTTTTAACCTCGTCAACTAAATGTGACATAGTCTTTACCGTAGATTTTTTTTAACTGTTCTGTAAAATGTGCCAACATTTGTTCAGCAATCCAAAGCAATCCGAAGATTGTGATAGCACAAAAGAAATGCATGAAATGTGGATAAGCTTCTTCTTTTAAGACCTCTTTAAGAATCACGAAGCTAAGGTAGTAAAGAAAACTACGAAACTCTGAACCTTTCCAGTGTTTTAAAATTTCTAGTGATCTAACTGACCCATGTATTTCTGTAGGCATTTCACAGTCATTTAAGAAATTTTCAACCCTATCTATATCGCTAGCACTCGATTTAGTTAGATAAATACCAAAATTGCCATCACGCCATCCTATTAGTAATCTTTTCATAAGCCCCAGGTCAACGAGATGCAACGAATCTGACACCGGAAAATCTTCAATCATAATATCAATGTTGAGTTTGAGTAAGGGCGAGTCTAACTTGTGGTGTTGCCTGTACTTCTTTCCACGAAAGTCTTGGTCATTTCTTTTGGGGCAATTAAATTGGGGAAATGTTACAGTATTTGATTTGTGAGAGTATTCCCCGACCACCGTGTATTTAAGGCATCCATGTTTACCATTAAAGTTCGATACACCTGAAACAATTATCTTGTTTTAAATTAGCTAAATTAACTAAGATGATTGTACTATACCTATGTTTCTATACTTTTTAATGAAGTATAAACCTTTTATCATAGCTCTTGCAGGTGAATCGCAAATGAATGCTCGTAATTTGGCATGTATTATTTTTTCTCTGTGTGATTTATCTGTTATTTTGAGTCCCTCTTGAAGTTGCTGCATTTCTGTTACAAAAGGTCCCAAAAAACTGTCAAGATCTTCAGGCTTTCCATCACCAGCGTAGATACCTATGAAAAAAGGAAACATTGTCATCTAAGATTTTCATCATTTTGTCTACGAACCTGACGCGACAGGTACTTACCTACGACAAACGGCGGCAGTGGAATTTCAGATGTTGAACATAAAATGGGCCAAAACTGGTACTTAGAACTTTTAAACACAAGGCCGTCAATGTTTATTTTTAAAGAAATTTCATCTGGTGGGACGGAGAGCTCTTCAAAAATATTTTTTAAACATTTTTTCAGACCATTATGCCAATATTCCCCTGGAGCTGAACAAATAATGCAAAAAATTTGCAGAAGAGTTCGTGCGTCATTAGGGAGGATATTTTTCAACTTTTTATTTAAAAATTTTTTAATGAATTTAACGCCACATGAGGAATATTGTTTTCTACTGCCCATTTACTAAGGTTACTACGTAGTTTATTATTTTCCTCGTATGTTGAATAGCAGTCACTTTCATCTTCCTGCACAGAATCAGAGTTGTCACAAATATATTCCTCGTCATCGTCCGAGTCTATGTCACGTTTAGTGGGTAAAACCTTGTTTTGTACAGAAACGGCACTGCCAACTCCTGAACTAATATCTTGAAAATTATTATTTCGTCCGGAACCCACGCTATCTTCTACAGAACGTTCTTGGCTCGATATAAATCTAGTACTCGGCACACTTATCATTTGTTGGTATGTTTTCTGCACTTTCCTCTTATACGAACCGCTTTTTTCAACCGCTTCCATTTGTTTATATCCATTTTTGTAGTTATTTAATAAAAACCCAATGACTCAAAAGGAATCAAAATGGCTGTGAAGATGCGATAAATATTAAAAGCAAATGTCTTCTTAAATGGACTTCACGAAGACATCTTTGGACACTAATAGTTTTACAAGAAACCTTTATATCGAAATTAAGACTATAACAGCATTCGAAAGTCCACGATAATACCAAGCACATTTACTCTTAAAATAAACCACTGTAGAACTAATTTACTTATAATTGGCATATAAAGGTGACTTATACACCCCTATAAGGTCTAGTAACAAATGCAAGTGGTTCTAAGTGCATTAAGTTCTGTAAATTACTATTACTGGCGTATGACACTTACAGCGGATTTATAAGTACTTCTTGTAGCCGATTATAAGTGGAATGTACAGGAGCAAGTTTTTTCAAGTGTATTTACATCTATGCAACACTTTTATAGACCATCTTAGCCTTTACTGCGCCTATAATTTGGTTCTATACACGACTATAAGTCAACTTATAAGAATAGATGTACTATAAAACCAAACGAACTCCGTGTAACCTGTTATAAGCTTGGTAGTAAAACCTGGAACCACTAAGAGAGAGCTACTAGTGCTGTGAGCCTGTAAACTGTGTACTACGGGAGAACTTTGTTACTTGGGGTACGGCTCCGTTCCGATGCGGGCCGGTGCGGGCCGGTTGGTCTGAATCGTACCTTAGTCGTTCATGTGTCGCAATTCTCGTCGCGGCTTTATGTAGCCTCAGCCTCACGCGTAGCACTAATACATTATAGCATACCTAGTTAAATTTTTTCCAACTTCTATTAGGTACTTTAGTCTGATGTCACTCAGATGTCATGTCAATCAGAATTATTGATTTATTTGATTGACCGGAATTGGCTCAATTGAACGAGTACCTACCTATTATTTCAGGAGATATGGATTTTTAGTATTTATTACTGATTGAATGAATGCACCAAAAACCATTTTTAATTACGAACAAACGAGAGTACCGAATTTACTATGTAGTTAAGTCTTATTACACTGTAGTTTCGTTTTCACTACGTTAAGCCTTTATAAATTAAGTAAATATTTTTTGTACTCTTTTCAAGTATGTGAATGAATGAACTTTTTAAGGGACTTTAAAAGTTGATGAGGTATGTTTTTTTAAAGTTTCTGACCTCACTCACGGCTTTTAACTGGCTAGGTATACTGATTTTTATGATATTTTTTATTCAAAATCTGATGCTTATCCTGTGGTCCCATTTAAATTTGGGCGAGATCTGATAGTAGTTTTCGAGTTATCCCTAATAATGAGTACCTCCTGACTTCGACTACGTTGACGATGTTCTTATGTAATTACTTAGGTTTGGATATTGAAGACGTTTTTTGTTAAGGGTTATTAAAAAAATATATAAAATATCCACATACTGAGTTCGGGCGTGTTGAGGTATTTGCGCAGGTGTCTGTCTTCCCAGCGAGCCGGCACTGATAGGTTGCTGCCCTTGTCCTGCAACAATGCACAGTGGTTAGATCAGTTTTATTCATAGAAAAAAATTAAGTTATTTTACCTTGTATTGCATCAATTAAGTATGATAATTTATTCATTCTTAGAGTCTCATGATAAGTAAATTAAATAAATGTTAACATAATCATAGCCCCGCTTTAGGATTCCTTGTGTTACAGATGGCATGGGCAAAACAAATAACATGTACTCATACGAGTATATATACACGCCTCAAAACAAAGATTTATCTGTCTGGCAAGATATGTTCTCGACTGACCAAATAAGCCTATAGTTAATTTGCCAACCTATAGGCTAGCCTAGCCTATTTGTCCATTGCTACAACTATTTTCTTATTTCATTTTTCTTTCTTGATTAGCATCGCATTGAGGATGCCTTTTGGACCACGGTGATCACACTACCAAATGACCTACCTGTGTATCAAAGTTTCTAATATATTTTATTATATTAAATCTACTTAGTAAATGCATAGGCCTTTAAAGTTTTTAATTTATTATCTGCTATTAATGGATTTTATTAATTTTATTTCACTCAAAATGTTTTTCATTAATTTGCATTATGTATCATTTTTTTTAATCTTCATAACTCTTCATTTAATGAAAACCGTTGTCGACGTAGTTAGGTGGTATGTACACATACCTAACGATGAATGTGCCAAAAATGTATGAGTGACCTATACTTTAAACAATGACTTCATAAAGCTGTACGGTTAAATAAGTGGCAGTAAATAACTTTAGTTAGTCGTAAACATACCAAAATTTTCAGACTCAGTTCAAAATACCTTGAAATGTTTGACTGTTTGAACGGGCGTAATGACGCGACCCAGTTGTGAGACGCGTAAGAGCAAGGGTAAGGTAAATATAGTTTTTGCATAATGAAACGCATTGTTTTATTTACAAGTGGACTTTAACTTCACAACTCTTAGTTATCATACCTATTATTGAGAACTTTATATCGAACGCTCAGGTGAGCTGGTGTGTATTTATTCACGATATTTTGACATAAGTAAATTCAAATACGCACATTGAGATACTATGTACTAAAGAATACGCACGTCAGTTTTGATAGTTGGAGGTGAGGTTGGAGGTTCACGCAGAAATCAAAACCAGGGCCCCGATTTGGGGTCCAACGTTCAAACCATTCGGCAATTAGTGTATGTTCAATAATTCCATACAACATTTTACTTAAAAATAGTCAACTTTAAACTTATCCGAGAATATTAGTACGAAGGCCGAAATAGACCTAGTACGTTAACTAGGTGCACTGGATTTACGCAAAGTATTACTTGATTACCTACATAATTATGCAAAAATCTATACTTACATTCCATACCTACTTGCAATATCATTGTCTTAAATGAGCAAGGAATTGCCAAAATTTATGATCACCTTCAAATGTGAATATTATTGAAATGAACCTAAGCAAGTCTCCTTGGCGACTCTATAATGAACTTTAGTTTATGATCAAATCTAACGTTCTCAAAGCAGCGTTTACACCGGGCGTTCAAATGGTAACTTTATTGACTCATCAAATGTAAATTTTACGGAGACAAGACGGAGTTGTTTTGTTGGGCAACTTGCCGGCGATTTGCTGCTATAATAAACCCAACTTAAGATTGAAACGAAAGAGGCGCTGTCGGACGCATTTGACATTCATTTGACCAATCATTGCACACTAGTAACTGACAGATGAATGACCACAACGTACTTATGAATGACTATTCGTTAGTTCCAATTTTTGCCATTTCAGAGATAAGTTGGGCGCACTGTACATACTGAGATTGAAGTTTTGTGATTGTCTGCGAAGTTTGTTTTCATACGTCTTATAGAGGGTTAGGAGTTTTAAGTCTAAGTCGAGATACAGATTCAGTATAAGTAATTAAAAAATAATTATTTTTATTCAGAAAAATTCTTAACGATGATAAATCTGAATTCTTTTGAACGTGATCTTAGTGCGGACAGTTTTCTCGCTCAGAATGTTATTATCATTCACCGCAGATAGCTAAGTTAAATAACCCTTAAATGCATTTATGTTTGGTACTGTATAATTTTCTTGCATCTATTTAATGAAATATCGTTTTTATCTGTAGATTTTTTCTAAGTTTATGATATTTTGTCAAAGTATAAGGATATGTGAGACATTACGTCACATCATGTCTGATAGCATTAAGGAGAAAGTAAGGTCGTTTGGGATAATTTTAAAGATATTATGTTGTTAACCGACTGCCGACTGCCTCGCGGGCAAAGCCACAATAATAGCTAGCTTTCTGTGAACAATTGTGAAATTAAGGGCTATGTCAATGACTAACATCGTTAAATATCATCACCGTTCATTGATGTCGATTTGATCATGATGTCATCAGAACTGTCATTACTATTTGCCCCAATTCGTCTCACGCCGACTTGCGATATCAAAGAGACTCCTTATTGTCTCTTCATTTATCACAACACAACACATTCTATTGCTACCGACAACACTTGTTACGCTATAAAGGACTTTATTTTGTAAACAGTAAAGTCGTTGAATTACTGCAATGAAACAAAAGTAAGAGTCATTGCTAATAGCATCGATGGAATGTGTTTTCTCTTTAATTGACTAGCTGTTGCCCGCGGTTTGGTTTTCGGGGATGAATGTTGATTTCATTTTTAACCAAAAGTTTCAACCCCTATTCAACCATCTAATCTGTGAGACGGAACTTGTCAAAATCTGTTGTTAGTTGACGTTTACGAGTTCCGAGTCATAAACTAGTAGGTAGCTTCCTAACAAACATCTTCAATGGTCAAGTAATTTTCAAGATTTTGTGTTTAATTAGTGACTTGTCTTTAGCCGTTATTTATATAGATTAAAAGATTCGTTCGCAGAAAGATTACGTCATGTTAGTTTGTTGATATGTTATGATTCCCTGAAATTATTTCTGACGGCGTGATATAGGTCGGTGACATGGAATGATTTCACTATAATATCTGCATGACCCTCACTATTTAGATCTGGGTCGAATTTGGGAGTGACAAACCCAAAGATCGCGTGTCAAATACCACCGTGTAATTAGTCATATTCATATACTAGCCCTGTCTTTGCATGGATGAATCATGAAATTTAGATTATTGTAGACGTATTAATAAACATATCCTAAATTTGTAAAAGATAATGTAGCATTCGGTAATAGTAAATTATGATACAAGTGCGCGAAGTTGGTCATTACAGTCGAGGCGGTATTGAGCCCGAGCCGCAAGGCGAGGGCTGTAATAGAGCCAAGACTGTAATGAACAAAGCACACGCGTATCATACGACGTTTTTCAACACACTTGCGAGGAAAAAAACAATTAGGTATCGACATTTTTCAGTCACAAATCAGCAAATTATAAACGAACAAATGTTTGCACAAAATGGCGCGGTTTATTTTTTCGCGCGCCGTATCTTTGGTTGAATAACTATGCGCGCGCAGGTTAAGTCCAGAGGCACCGAACATTCAGCCACAATATATTAAACTAAATAATTATGTATTTCTAATAAGAATTTACGGTAATTAATGATTTAAAATATTGTATTTTTTAAATGCTTTAATAGATAATTAGATGAAGTATAATCTTATCTTATCAGATTTTGACTAAGTACAACAAGTTTATTTATTTACAAAATAACAAATCTTTTGGTAACAACCTCTTTACGGATATTAAAAAAAAAGTGGAATAAGAAAAACACTAGTGCGGCAATGAAAAGTAAAACGCACTAGTGTGTAATAAACCGCATTCCGGGCGTAAGACTAAAGAAAAAATATCAACTTTACGAGCAAGTGTGTTGAAAAAGAATTTTGAAGTCGGTCCATTAGTTTTGTGTTTAATCGTTACAAATATTGAACAATGCAATAATAAGGCCTTTCTTTTTATTATAATAGATTTTTGATGTGAAGGGCTTTGTTTAATTATTTATTTATTCTATATTCAAGGGATACAATTATGTAAAGTCGACTAGAAACGAGGTAATATTGAAACCCGTTGCCTATATGAGTTCATATTACTCTCTATCATCTAAGCACTAACTGCGCTCTGGTTGGGTTAATCACGTACTAAATTATAATTATGAGTATAATTATAATATTCTGCAACTTTCATTCAATCTCATTAAGGCCTCGTCAATATTAACGACCTATGTCAAGCTTGGCAAAACTAAAAGTAAACGATCAAACGACCGCAGTTCTCTATATTATAATGTTCAATTCAAAAGCATGGTTTCACCTACTATAATATTCTAACATACCTACTTTTGTGATATAAGACTTAAAACTTAACTCAAACATACATTTCAGTGGGTGCAACTTTTCCTTAAATTCGTAAAAAAGTAAATTTTGTCAAAACTAATTTTTGTTCTGAAAATCCTTATTTTCAGGACAAACATTACTAACCGATCCTTCAGACTTGTAAACATTGTCTTCTGAGGGACGTACCCTATCGAAAAAGGGGTTTCGGGTTCGATTCTCGGCTAAAAATATGTAATATATGAGTGTTTGTGTTCGGTTTGTCTCGTGGGTGCACGTTATTTTTTTTTTACTTAAAATAAGTTAATGCTTGACAATGATTGTGTTCAAGCCACCTGCGAATGCGACACACAGAATTCTAGTGTGGGGATGTGCGTGTGAAAGCATCTATTAATATTTATTAATCTCTTAATTGCGTTGAGCCATTTCTATTTTCTTTTTACGTGGGTATTAATCTATACCTACTTAATATTGTAAAGCTGAAGAGCTTGTTTGTTTGCTTCAACCGGCTGATCTTAGGAACTACTTGGTGCGAATTGGAAAATTCTTTAGGTGTTGGATAGCCTATTAATCGGTGAAGGCTTTAGGCTATAAAACATCATACTGCGACCAATAGGAGCGAAGCTACGATGAACATATTACGAAAATGGGAAAATATATAGGTTTCCCGAAGAGAGGCGAGGGCGTTTACTAGTAGTACCTACTTATTTAATACATGGCGAGAATTTTAAATATGAAGTTTCTTACCAGCTAAATTGAACTTTGAGTACAATTGTGGTAATTCTATGTTCAAGGCGATATGTTCAAGTATAGTGCAGTATTTTGTAATATTTTTTATGAGTTATCAGCCGCTTGGCATAAAAAATATCGCATTAAATTATTGTTCTCAGATTCCTAAGATTTTACCGCCATGACATAAGTTGAGTGTTACCTGATGATATCATAATACTAATATAACTTTATCAGCCATAAAACGTAACACAGCGAGTTGTAAACCTAGTTTTAACGTGATACATCATAATACGAATGAGGTTATTCTCATAACCAGTTTTATTCAGAGCTGATTAGATGTTCAAACTAATGTATATCAAAACCCATCAGTCAGCTTTATTGACTTAATTTAATCGTAGTATTCATGAATTAAAAAGCATCTGGTAAGGTTATTTATTATTTTAACAGTCTTCAAAAAGCGGAGACAGTCTTTGTTTATTCATAACTTTTTACCGGGTGAACCGATTTTGATGATTCTTTTACATTAGAAAGCTGGTTCTGGGTTTCATGTGACCTCATTTTCAAATCAAACGAAATTTGACGAGTAGTTTTTGAGTTATACAAAATACACAAAAGAAAATTATATACGTAGGTAACCGATTCGTTATTATAAAGTAGCAATTTATCGCTGGGTAGAATGTAATGAACATTTAAGTTTTTGTACGCTACATTATAAAATATCAGACGTTACTCGAGTCAGCTGATTTTAAAAAGAAAGAGCATCTGATCAATGTCCGTCCTCAATGAAATTTTACAAACAATCAGTTTCGTAAAGAAAAGATCTGGCTTCAAAGCCAAGGTTAGTAAAACAAAGCCACACTGACCGAGTGGAGCGAGTGCCAGCCGGTATTACGAATTCCTTCTCGTGTACCGACTAGCAACTAGCAACCATTTCTAAACATATAGCAAACTAATAAGTTTACATTGCGTTAGAGAATACCAGGAGAGATCATTAGGTAACTAGTTGAATGCCAATGTTATTTTAATTTCATTCTTTACTTACGTAACTAGACTAGGATAACATGAAACCGTTTTTAGGATCGTTTTGGTTAATTCGTTTTGGTAAAAAAATCCCGCCTCGTGAAAATTCCAAATTAATAATAATAATAAGCGGTTGAGCGTTGCAGAGATTAGCCCGTATGGATAGAAAGACAAACAGACGGAGAAAATTTCAAGTGTTATAGAAAAGTTTATGTAAATAACTATAAGCACATAAGAAAATCCAGTTATTTTAAATCGATGACAGACACTTTAATTTGATTTTAATGTGTAGGCAATTATAATATTTTTCGCAGTGTCACGAATATTTTGATTGTCTTCTGATTTATCAAGAAACATATGGCCAAAACATTCAACCGCTGGCGCTGGTTTAAGTATTTTTTGGAATTCCGGACATTGTATTATTTCATTCCTAACAAAAACTATTACTGAGTAACTCACTTTTTACTATTTTACTAAGTTGTCTAAGCTTTAATAGCTCTTTCGCCCAGCACAACTGCGGCCAATTAAAATGTTTCCCTGCCACCTGTTAGAAGCCACAAAACTGCCATTATTTTCAAAGGAACAAGAAAATACGCTTTGCGGTTACGTTAAAATTACTGTGAAGACTTTCTAAGAAAAATAATGGCGAGATTTCTAATGCATTTGATAACTATTTCCAAATCAAAGGTACTTTCTTTACAACCTCTCCTGTTTATCTGATTTATCTGGGTTAGTGTGTCATAGCCCGGCGGCTTGCGTCGATCCTATGCGATCGACAAAGTTAAGCAACAGCGGGCGCGGTCGGTAGTCGGATGGGTGACCGCTAGTGGCAAAAATTTCTTGAGCGCTTCCGTGCTTCGGAGGGCACGTAAAGCCGTCGGTCCCGGTTGTTATCGATTGATAGCAGTCGTTAAGCCATGTCGGAGGCCTTCGGGCGGCTTGAAAACTTTCGACGCTGGGTTGGCCACTAACCCCTCCACCAACCCGCATTGGAGCAGCGTGGTGGAGTATGCTCTAGGCCTCCTCAGTAATGAGGAGAGACCCGTGCTCAGTAGTGGGCCATTAGTGGGTTGTAGCTTAGCTTAGTGTGTTACAAAGTGGAAATACGGAAATATGCGTGCAATATAATATTATGCTCTGTCACATGTTACTTTTTTATGTTACATATTTATACTGTGCTATGTTTAGTAGAGTTATTCCGGTCTGATACATGAAAAGAGATCCCGAGTATGGATCGCTATACTTTTAATTATTTTTTATTCCGGTCTGATCCCGAACAAGTAATACCTACATGGATCATAATATTTTAAATTATTTTCTATTCCGGTCTGATCCATTGTGTAAGACCTATGTGTAAGGGAGTAATACGTATGTATATGTACTACTCAACCGACACAAAGTTTAGTATTTAAACGCAGGGTGGATTGATTCCTGCACATTTATAATTTGCTTTTAAAAAATATATAAATACTTTTCGGAAATTTTCAAATTTCTTATGATTGTGATGCAAAGTTCTTAATTACAGACAACCCTGAAAGCCAAAGAAAGTAGCCTATAAGTTTTCTAAACATAGGACTCAAATACGTTGTTACAGTGAGGTGAGTATAATTAACGTTTGAAAACAAATAAAGTATCTAAAAGTATGCCAGCACTAGCAACGACCTTGGTCTGAGCAGAAAATAATCGGAAAGAATTTAGAAATTCGGGAAGCAGTGTAGGTATACGATTAATAACATTCTGGAATGTTTGTATACGAACTATTCAAACTAAGATAAAGTCTGGCGATAATAGCCGATAAACGAGGTGAAGATCTATCTGATATATATGGCCAACATTAATTAACGTATTAACACCTAAGGGATCGTCGATGCTTGCTTGCTACAAATTAAATTGAAGAAAAAAAGTTAAAAAGTAATCTAACATGACATTTCTTTTTGTTGATGTGAACAGCAAATTGATGTGTTTATACAATTAGTACAATAATTACGACTTGCCAAGTTGCCACGACTGCACTGGGGCAGTTGATGAAATAAACTAACAATAACAAGAGCGCCACAACCACAAGTTAGTGCTTTGCACAATTTTGGAGAATAAAGAGCTCGTATCTCAATTTTAAACGTGCCAGTGTCAGTGACGTTTATTGTCTGTCAGGTTCTGTGGAATGGCAACTTAACATTGTCTTTATTGTGATAATTGCAGTAGGCTCTCGCGTCATTTTAAATGTTTCAACATACTTATTTTAACATACTCTTTATAATCCAGAAGTAGGTACATTTCGGCCAATATTCTAATTATTATTTTACTCTATTTTATGATTTTTTTCTTTACTTTTTCACCTAAGCACGTACTTACAGTTACTGAAATGCATACTGAAATGCTGACTAAAATACTGACTGCAATTGACCAAAATGTCTGCATTTTTTTATTTTTAAATCAGTCCTTGGCCACAACTTCACCAAAAGATACACGAAGATGTAGATTAGGACCATAAAAAATAAAATTAAAAGAGTTCCTGGTTTCGTTTTACATAATTATGTTGATAGGTTACCACATTTAAGTGTTAATTTGGAGATTTTGGAGAGCGTCTGTATGTTCTATTTTAAGTGCTGTTGTAAGAATGTCTATTTAATATTTTATGTTAAGCGCCGACAAGCAGGGAAAAGGACACATGAAGATGAGTGGAAACGATCAACACATAGCAATAACAGTTATCAGTATCACTAATGCGTTTACAATACGTTGACAAGTCATCAATCTATGCGCTCTAGTTAAGTAATGTCATTAAGGCCTTTGGCACGAAAGTGTGTAGGTCTAACTGTCTACA
The DNA here is from genome assembly GCA_905404135.1 of Hesperia comma. Taxonomy (NCBI): domain Eukaryota; kingdom Metazoa; phylum Arthropoda; class Insecta; order Lepidoptera; family Hesperiidae; genus Hesperia; species Hesperia comma. The sequence continues at coordinate 18,779,723 of FR990019.1, read as the reverse complement.
CATTTTCTGTGTGAAATTGTAAATTGTGTCGTGAAAGTATTGTAATACGACGGAACGTAGACGATTCGTTCAGTAAGAAGTTCATATGGGTCCACCCTAAATACCTAAAGTATATTTTTCATGGATTTATTATTTGATTTAATTATAATCAGATAGGTATAGATCAAATGTTTACAATATGAAAACATCAATTATGAAGGGAGGGACAAATGGAACTGTTGGAGAATATTTTTGTCGTGCCAAGTACCTATTTAAAGTAGCTACTTCAAACGGGTCACCTAATAAAGTTTGGCGTATCATAAGTAACCTGCGGGCTGACGGCTGGGTTACCTTATCCTTACCTGGGCCAACACCATATCCTTTATGGACACCTGCTTCCATATTTGGAACACATTTTGTATAATATAAATAGTTACTATAATTCGCCGATCGCTTCAAAAAATCTTTTATTACAAATGCGAGCCAAGTTTTGTGTTGGTGTTTATGTTTCTGAGCCAAAAACAATACAATTATTTTACGATTTGCGATACCTAGTATAGTTATACCTACTTGCATAATAATGCAGCAACCTTGACCTGAATACTAAAATAATTCCACGAAAAGAATTTCTCGGCCAAACTCCGCATTTACGAGACCACAAATTATTTCCGATAATTTCACCCGACTCGTTTGTTATTATTAATTTACCCATCTGCATTGTGGAAGTTTGTTTTTATATTTTATCGCGGACATAAAACAACGTGTAAAATTCTAGACGATGATATTTGGAGTGGGCGAGTGCCGACATTTATATTTTGATAGAGGCGTAAAACTGAAAGTGCTACAAACAAGTTTTCTCTTTTTATGTAAATAGCCGAAAAACGGACCGCCTAGTTGTATGGGTCAATATCGTCCGTGGGTACATAATTATAACACTATAACGATATTGCACATGCGTTACTGGTCCAGAATGGAACGGGGAACCCGCCTTATAATTGGCTATCCGCAATAGCAGCTGAAATACTTAAAAAAACATTATTAGTTGGTTTATTATATCCACAAGTACCTGAATAGGCTTATTCTAATGTTACATCATGTCAATATGATAGTCGCACTTTAATGTGTACACCAAATAGAAAAAAATAATACAAGTTAATGTTAATGACCAAGTGTCTGGAACCTAAAATATTAGTTATTAGTTTCATTCCGTTTCTTTTTAAATCAGCATACAGTCATAGCAGGATGGTTTGAACCACGGTTTGAACGTTCGACTTCCAAAGTCGAGAACCTAGACCTAGGTTCAAAATTTTAAGCAATTATCGCAGTATTTTGTTCAGCGCAAGAAAACATTGCCATAAAACCTGTGCCCATGAGAGTGTAGTGTGCACACGATGAAAGACGAAGAATTACCAATTATATACTGACAAATGATAAGTTCAAACACACGATAAAGGTACAAATAAGAATAAACTAAAAAGAACAAACACTATTGATAACAACTGATTGATAAGATTTGAAATTGTGCAATTAAATGCAACAAATCTCTTAGTGGAATCCCTAAATTAACTGAAAAAATATATGTCTGCAGAGACTCCGAAAGGTGTACATTATAAATACTCAAACGTTTAAATATAAATTAAGAGATTTTGGACGCGAACTAGTGACATGACACTTAATTTACGAAGTGGAAAACAATTTATGTGTTTATAAAACTGTGTTACGACTCTCAAGCCATAGACAAGATATAGAGTGCCATTAACGTCACTGCTCGGACCACCATGAGTTACCCTAGGACTGATTGCAAACACTTTTTATTAAAAATATATTTCTTGCGGCCTATAATGGCCACTCCGGCAAATTACTTTAATGATGTTATGATGATAAATTTTGTCCAGCGGAAATGATTTATCTGCGGTTAATGTTGCAACTTAATCTTTTACAATTCAAAAACTGAGTAGAAATAATGTTGTTATTATTTTTAATTTTAAAATAAATTTATGAAAATAACAGTTTTATGTAAATAGTCTACAAACGAGCTGGCAACCCGCCTAAGTGCTTACATGTTGTTGCGATATAACTAATTTATATTAATAACTAATTAGGTAAGTCACTAGCGCCCGAAAACTAAGGCAGTCAAATTCAACTAATCGCCACAATTTTTAGTGGTCTCATACGTTTAGTAATTATTTTGCGTGTTTATAATGCACATTGACATCGAAGTAGATCAAAAAAATTAACTCGCGTTGATTTAATGTAACTCATCTACAGTCATGATAGAATAGATGAAAGAGTTCTTAAAGAAAGTTATTCATCAACGCACCAAGAAAGATCCTAAATATTTTCTAGCTTCTAAAACGAACTTCTATAACGAAGCAACTTTAGTGAACCTATAACATTCCAGGCAGGTTATGAAATACTAGGAACATTTTTCGGTGTTAAAGAGAACAGCTGTTACAAGTGGACGGGCGCACGGGCGTGGGAACATATAAATAATGTGGTATAACGCGGTCGGCGCGCCAACTGCCAACTGCACTTGGACTGCGCTCAGCTGCTACAGTATGTGTGGACTGTGTGGCACGTGCCTTACATCATTTGATGAATAAATAACACACACACGCAACACAATAGCCGACGGCGGATTATCCTTAAGCCAAAGTAGACATGTGCCCATAACGAATTCCATATCGAATTTGAACGGAGTGTTCGCATTTGATATGGAATTCATTAAAATGGCAATCCACACAAATGCCAGATTTACGGACATAAGATTAAAGTTAATTGTAGTTTGACGCGAGAATTTAAAATGCCTTAAGTACCTAAATATATACCTTACAAGATTAATTGAACTGTGCACATAGGTAATAAAGTTGTTTTAGCGGGGAATGGCAGTTCCATACTATGTTCGGCGACTCAAGTGTAGAGGCGTGAGGAAATTACATAACGGAAATGAGTAAACTGACCAATCGATAATAAAATTTATAGACTTAGTCTAGAATTCCCTGTGTCGTAAACAAAACACAACATTAACACCGCGAAAGAAAAAAGTAGACAACAAGCTACACAAGAACACACGCCCAGACCGCAGACGGAAAGAACTCATCATTCATCATTCAAATTTCCGCTTCGTTGGGAATGGAACCCAGGACCCTTCGAACGGCGATCCGGTACGGTGATCATTCCACCCGAGATAAGATAACCGAGAATATTATTGATTGATACATTAGAAATATATTCAGATTGACGATTGGTATTAGTACCTATTGTTTCGTTTGCATATATCATAGAGCGATTTTATTTCGTTTTTTAACCGACTTCAAAAAAGGAGGTTCTCAGTTTGACCTGCATGTATGTATATTTGTGCGCGATTATCTCACGTTTGGTTGAACCGATTTTGATGCGGTTTTCAGCATAGTATTTGTCAGACGTAGGAGAAGGTTTTAAGCATATTGTTTGGCCGAACCGATTTTGATACAGAACATCGTATTTATTAGACTTAGGAGAACGATTTAGGAATATTAACCGCGTTATACTGAGCCGATTATTATTTTTCGGCGTTAAAGTTGGTTTTATTTTGTTAAAAGTTATTAATCATTATCAAAGTAGGAATAGTAACTTATGCGAGTACTAATGGCCACTAAACCCATGGTCATGTGTCTCGCAATTGACGAGGTTTAGAGCGCACTTCACCGCCGCCTGTTTACTGTCAGTTACGAAAGTAAGCATTGTTAATTTGAAAGCCATCGATTTGTCAATAACAATCAATACTTTAAAAGTAAAAGTATGACTTGATTATGTACACTTATGAATATGAATAGAACAACGTACGCTTAGCTTTGTTTGTTTGTTTGTTGTCGTAAGTCGGCGATTATATCTAAATTGGTGAGCTATGATCCTAAGAAAAATTGGAACAAATAATTAGAACCTAGCTACCAAGAATTCACTTTTGGGGCGTTAATTTTTCAACCAATTTATGGTCCTCTTTTGAGCACGGGTCTGTTTTCATCATCGAGGAGACTCAGAGAATACGCTAGTACACCGCTTCGAAGGAGAGTTCATGGTTGAAGAAATATGATTGCAAACTTCAACACACGATTCAGTGTTTACAATTCCCAAGGCTTTGCCTCCATAAATAAAAATGTTGTTCACCTAATTGTCAAATTGTCCCTTAAATTAAGAAATAGGCCATAAATCATGATTAAATGAAATCCTACGGAGGTCTTAATTGGCCGGGCATGTACTTGCAGCTTGATATCATGACATCAACGGCCTAGACCTCTAGCCACAGGCAATTAGCATCTCTCTGTCGGACGTGACCCATTTGTCAGTATCACAATCAGTCCTATGCATATTATTTTAGTTTGCCGACGATGGCGTCAACCGCGGCGCCTGGGCGTCGCCCTTAGTACTTTGGTTCGCGTGTGGTTCAAGTGGAGACCAATCGCGAGGCTTTCGCAACCATTGATGAATTTGGGAGTCAACTGTTTCTTGACCTCCAATTGTTATTACCAATAATACCAAAATTGCTGCTCTGAATATATCCAAAGTGTCAATCAATAATTTTTTTAATGTTTTTAATGTAATATTTTTAATGTAATATTTTGATTTAATTTTATTTTAATTATAATTTAATTTTAATGTAATCAATTTAATTTTACCTAATGTTTGAATCAGAATTTTAATTTATTTATTGTAATTTTTAGCAAACCATTTATTAGTGAATTTATAATTTTTATTATTTTAAGATTAAAATGTCCTGCAGTGTTGACTTGTACATTATAAAATTATGATCCTTTGAGATTGAAATAAATGATTATTATTATTATTATTATTATTAATAATAGGTACTCGTTAATCTTGTCTTTTTGAAACGATAAGTCTTTCGTGTGTCGTTTTGTCTCCTCCACGTTAAATCACATTTTTTATGTTTAATTTGCTATTTTTAATCTTTAATGGATTGAAGCCAAAACCTAACTCTGTTAGGTTAGGTTAAAGGATGAACTCTGTAATCTAAATTGCCTTAAGAGTCAGTACCTTCTTTTCTTTTCTTTCTTCGTAGGCAACGCCATGTAATGGTTCTGCTATAACCAATGGCCTATAACATGGGCGACGGTGATCGCTGAATTCGCTGACCATCAAATGTTCGCCAGAGCCCCGATTCTGCTAATTTATAATTAATGCTTATATGCATAAATATCGTTTGAATACTTTGACACAGTTTGTATACGGAATGTGTCAAAAATATGTCAAACTATTCAATCGAGCTGCAATTGATGCACCTATAACTATAGTAAACCCATTGATCTATAAGTAGGTATATTCCTATCTCTATGAGTAAACCCAACTTAAGATTGAAACGAAAGAGGCGCTGTCGGACGCATTTGACATTCATTTAACCAATCATTGCACACTAGTAACTGACAGATGAATGAACACAACGTACTTATGAATGACTTTTCGTTAGTTCCAATTTTTGCCATTTCAGAGATAAGTTGGGCGCACTGTAAGCAGAATAGGGGTCGTCGTTGGTTGCACTTGTACCACGGGCGCGGCGTCTGGCATTACGTTCTCTCGGTGTTCATTGAGCGGCTACGAGTATCATTACGTTACTCGAGATTGTACTCCGGTTCCATGGATAATGACGTCACTACTTAGCCCTTTGCTTGTAGGTTGGTATTGTGAGTGATACATTGCTGGTATTTAAATTGCTGGTTTAGTTTTGACAACATAGTACCTATGGGATGAGTGTGGTTGTTTTTCACCTTCGTTTTCCGTTCGTTAAACATTATACATAGTTGTAGTAGCAGTAATCACGAGTTGTAGTAGGTACATATTATAGTAACTCAGACCGAAACTTAGATAGATAGTATAAAAACTCACTCAATCTAACACAAGAATGTTTACACTATTTTGTTGTTATATACAACAATTATTTTAGTACATAACTACAAAATGCTAGTTTTGTAGTTATGTACTAAAATAAATAGTTTCACAAAAGCAGACAAGACAATAATTAGTAGCATTTTAACAGAAGAACTTAACATAAGTCCATAACTTCATAATTTCCATGTTTTTATCTGCAACAGATTCATTTTCCGGGATTTTCCCAGATAGATAATGACCAGTTGTTGTAGAATTGACAAGTGCTCTCTAAATAAGTATTACTTAAATAAAATCAAGCTACTTTTGAAATTAGATATTAAATTAAAGATATGTTCAACCTGTTAATATGAGGTCATTGCATAAAACCATGCAGCTGGCTTCGAATGCTTGGTTGACGAGCGTAGTGTATCTTTTGCTACACGAATAAAGTATTTTTGTTTGATTTGACACATATACATTTTCATAGACTAGTTCTGAGGAAAAACCCGATGATAGTTTTTGAAGTTTTTAACCTTTAGGGTCCCTTCTGTATTTCGAAGGAACAAAACCCTTAATTTTCTCGAAATCCACTGGGCCCGGTTTACATACTCATACAAATATATCAGAAAAGTTTTATTTTATAAATTGTATAACAATAATTATTAAAAATGTATTTTTGTTTGAAATATTGGATCTCTACTGAACAGTAGGTGAACAAGCGCGAGCAATTCCTTGATCGCCAACGCATCGGCGACTCTTCAGATGTTACAAATACCCAAGGCACAATCGCACTTGACTTAGCAGTTCAACCACAATAGAGACACGCCAAGCGTTATGAGCGCCTCAAATAACATTTGAATAATGCCTTCCTGTGCATACTTACGTGAGAGTTATTGCACATTGAATTACAAACACGTAGCTAAAGTATATCGCCGTGTGACGTTACCAGGGACCGAGACTAGATGAATACGCTGGGTGTGGCAAACTGTGAGATTAAGTCATATTTTGTTATTTAGACGACAGTTTGCCTGCCGCGATCGTTTTATGACACCCCACACGAATATACAAAGTAGGTACACATTTGTGTGATAAAAGCTAACTTTGATTTTTTTGACCGGATAATTTTTCATGGGAAAAATGCTCAAAACCCAAATACATAGGTACGTATCTAGTAGGTATTTTACCTAGTACTTTTGTGACAAAAAAAAAAATTAACGGACATTCCGTCCGTTAGGAACTCTATGCTCGAATAAGCTTTAGGTACGAAATATGAAACCGTTCATATTTTTAATAACAATTTAACTTACCCACTGTGAGTGAATTTAGTTCATCTAATTTTTAGGCCATGACAGAAAAGTATAAAGAACCAAATTGGAATTCACTCTAAGTATTATTTAATAAATACGAGCCTCGTATCGGATTAAAACTGATGCTAAACAGGTTAAGTCGCGTGACATTTGGCCGCTGTTGACATTTTACTGTTTTGTTAAAAGGTTTTGTTAACACATGTACTTTGTATGAATAAACCTTGAAGATACCTTTGCATGTTATAGGCATTCAGTTACAATATAACATAGGTTTACAACCAGTCATTACAGCCAGATTGTTTGAATGAGAACCAAAACGATGTAGGTAGGATTTATGGATGTACTAGTAAATCGGCCCTCGCTTCGCTTCGGGAAACCAGTCTCTTCAAAAATCTCTATAAATTTTAAAAAATTATGCTATTCCGATGTCTAAGCTATACCTATTACTGCAAAGTTTCATGAAAATCCGTTCAGTAGTTTTTGCGTGAAAGAGCAACAAACACACACACACACACACACACACACACTCACTCACTCACTCACATACATCCTTACAAACTTTCGCATTTATAATATTAGTAGGATCTTCAAATATTTAGTAATATCCTCCCGCAAAAATCTTCCTAAATCGTAATAGTAACATTCATATCATTTGTACTTTTGTAATTATTTATTTTCTGAATTGAGCCTAAAAAATTAGGTAATCTTTGAAGTTAGTTTCATTGCAATTGGATTTAAACATTTTTGCTGCAATAATAATTATATTTTTTGTACCATCCTAGTGTACCTACCTATTTGAATTATAATTTTCATTAAAATAACCTTTAAAAACGACTTATCGGTTTTCAAATCTTTGTTTTGGATAATGCAACATCCTAAATCATAACTCTAATACACGTATAGCACTGGTTTGCGCCCCATGATCTAGATTCTAGAACATCTGGTATTTTCAGATTCCAAATATAAAAAATCCAAATCGCGGAGGTGAGTGGCGACACGCGGCGACAAGCGGCGACACGCGGCATGACGCGGCGTGACGCGGCACAGAGCAGACGCGCTCAATGAGATAATTACCGCGAATGATTGACGGAATGAATAATGACCGCGCAGGGTAAACGTGACTTGTGGACAGAGGCTACGCTACTGCTTCTACAAATATGTGTGAAAGGATAATAAATAAATTATATTGCGAGACGCAATGAGCAGACGATCAAATATTATCACTACCAGCGTGGATAAATGAATAGATAAACATCTAAAAATATATTTGTCATAGTATGTAGGTATAACTAACACTTACGTAGTATTAAAAGGTATCGCCTGAGCGTGGTAGCTGGTAGGTAGAGCGATTCACGAGTAATATCTTATTAAATGTTATAAATAGGAAAAGAAAATTAAACTCCTGATAAAAAGGGAAATAAATGAAGTAAACTGCCAAAACCAAAACTTCGTTAAGTATGTATGATCACTATGAACTGACCTACGCAATGGTTACCAATTTACACGATGTTCAGCAAAATTTTGTGCCAAAATAAAGACACATACTATGTTATATTCCATATCTTTCTGCGAGCTTTGATAGTTAAGTGTCTCTGTAAGTATCTGCTACTCTGTGGCGTTGTAGCGTCGACAAGTTAAGCGCCGAGTAATTGAACTAATTCATTTGGAGCTTGATTGCGATCTACACACATTCTGAAATGTTATGATACATCAAGTTCTACTTAATGCTTGGTTCTGGTTACAGATTTGACGTGTAGAACAGGCTTTATAATTAATTCTCTTGGGATTATAAAGCTCTGATATTGAACTGGTTTTATTTATATAATGATGATAAGAATTGGTGATATTTTCTATTAAACTAGGCGTATCTGGGTGCTCTAATTTCCGTTGATGTCCCGATTTTGATTAAGGTTTGTCATCCCGATTCTCTTTTGGTAGAGACGCTGTTCGGATAAATAAAGTGGTTTCTAAATTCAAATAAACCACCATCTTCGCATACGGTGTTCAGAAGAGTAAATTCTTATATTATCTAATACATATAATTCGGCTTATTTTATTTGAAATAAGAGCCAATAGGATATGGATATGGTCACTATAATAGAAAACGTGCGAAGTGTGGCAGAAGGAAATTACAGGAATGTTATAGTTACAATGCCCAAATATTGAAATACAGACGCTGAAGTATCTACCTACGTACAAGCACACCGTTATTTTAGATATTTCATACCTTCGAAGTATCCTATTCCTATAACTAGTAATTATTCATTATAATACAATGTTTGTTTTGTATTTCTAATTAAATGGATAAAGTTATGCCGTAGTCTGTAACATTATATTTAATGAAATTATATCATAAATGTGTTGTTCGACATCGTTTTCACTTGTAATAACAGGGGAATATTATCAGTATAGAGTAACTGTACTTAAGTCTATATTATAGCTCGTGTTTTGTTTATAATATATCCCGTATTATAAACAAAATTATATAAAGATCAACATCAACACTAGCCAACTTACACCGAAATTATAAATATAAATAATCATTCATTAATAATAACATGACCTTTTGGGCAGGTGGCAGTTACGTAACTGCGTAATCACCCACCAAACAAACGTATAATTTGAATATGAATGAAATAATTTATCATGAATATTTGGTTATAAATGAAATAGAGCCACCGAAGTTAATCTACATACACTAAGTCCCATTTTACCACCATTTGTATTCATTTCGTTATTAAGTGCTCAGTACTTTAAGTAAGCATATAAATCATGTCACTTGCTACAAACAGTGAAGGAAAACATCGTGAGCAAACCTGCATCCCGGAGAGTTCGCAAAACTCAAAGGTGTGTGAAGTCCGCCAATCCGCACTTGGCCAGCGTGGTGGACCATGGCCTTAACCTTCTCATTCTGAGAAGAGACCCGTGCTCAATAGTGAGCCATGATGGGTCGAGAGTCGAGATGATGAAGATGATGTTGACTCAGTACTGTTATTTCGTAGCTATAGTTACCTTTTTTTTTGTTGACGAGGGGGAAACCTTCAAAAGGTACCCGGTGCCGTGGGAGCGACACAGGGTTATGTGGGATTTTTACCCACTAAAACCCTAAAGCTTTCATTTTCTATTAACTGTAAACAATAACAAATAACAACTCATTAGGCGGGTATAAAGGGAACGTGAGAGGTAATTCCACATTCCTTAGGTAATGCAAGTTTACGTCATTTACCTGGTCGGATGCAATGCCGCGGCCTTGGAAAAGCTTTTATGGTTACTGGTTTGATAAAGCTGGATAGAATACAGCTATATAGTGCATTTTAAATAATTGTACACAAAATCATTCTGGAGTATTTTTATGTAGATGGAGATAAAGTTTTCTCTTTCTTTCTTCCTACAGATAAAATAAACAACTGTGTAAATTAACACATTTCATTAAAACATGCTTTTAATGAAATTTTTTAGTAGGTAGCGACCCTGCCTGCGACGCGAGGGGTCCCGGGTTCGATTCCCGGCCGGGGCAGATATTTATGTGACAGATAAATATTTGTACTCGGGTCATGGGTGTAATTGTAATGTGTTATATGTGTAGTCCATGCCACCCGCGACACAGGTACCTAGTAACCTACTGCGGAGGTATGAGTGTTTTGTGACAAGTTCTCTCTTATCAAAAATATTTAACAAAGTGTCAATGTTGATAAAACTATTATTGTAATTTAATTTGTAGATATAATAAATGTAAGGTTAATTAAGTAAGGTTTATCATGTTCATTTATACGTATGATACCTTTTGATAACCCTAAGAGCTCAATAATAACAAAAATGACTTGAGAGAATGTTCATAATTTTGATAAAAGTCAACATTGCTTGATGTAGAATGGGTATTGAATATTATTAATTATACGGTTACATAAGTTGGGCATCGCCGAATTTATAAACAAGTAATTAAGATATCAACCGAATATAAAACGAAAGACCATTGTGCCGTAACAATTATAAATAAAAAAGAAAAATATAAATCATTATTTACAGTCATTAAAATAACTCATCCACTAGAGTCACATGGCAAAAACACCGTTACCGCAACATCTTCTGATCAAACATCGATGAATCGGAACATCGGTCATCAACTCGATCGAGATTTCTAACGGTGTAATGACATCACATCAATCATCACGCACGGATTATGTAACGCAATCGATTGCGAATCGTCGCGGGCCATCGATTCGACGCACGCGATCGTCATTGACAATGTAATCGAGTAATGAGATCAAGATCACGGCCGCACCGCAATTGTTTGGCGTGGCTCGAGTCACGAGCGAGAGCGATCTGTTATTTAAACATCCATTCGTCGCCGTTATACTCGATTGCTTGTTGCGATTTGTTCGGTAATGATGTTTTACTGTGTTTAAATCGTTTTATTAAATGTAAGTAATTTCTGATTTTGATATGTTGTACAATATTTATGTAACTTATGTGATTGTATGTTTTTCCTTGATACACTCGTAAATGTAAATAACAATTTTTTTAAGTATTCCGCTTATTCAAATAGTATTAAAATAAATATCGCAATCCCCTTAGTACTTATACCACGCTAGTAGATTATACATCAATTAAAGTAGCCAAGATGAGATCGTCTAGGGAAAGCGATATGCAGGAGTTTTATTATTATGTTTGGGAGGCAAACGTAGAGTGGGTGGCGCGGCAACGTTTAATATTTTATTAAATTTTAGTACTTACCTATACTAAAATCTCTATACTATAATATCCAATATACTACAAACTAGTGACGCTAGAGAAATTTTCTGCTGGACTTGACTGCTAGCTACTTTATTTCCGCGAAATATACAAATGTATTATTTGTCTTATTGTATTTGGCACATTCCTCTCACGATAAATCGATCATTTTGAAGATTTGTGTTCCAAAATAAATGGAAGATTGTTATTCATATGAATGTATAATGAACCCGCACTTAGATTTACGACGTCCATCACTAAACAGCTGGTCGAGAACCATAAAACGTTGTTTTGACAAGTCTTTGCATCTAATACGACCTCTACAAAAGTCAAAGTTGTATTTTGATATTCGACGTGTAATGTAATTCTAGTATGTGTGTCCATTGTGACAATTTCAATGTAACACGAATCGGCACATGACTAAGCAATCAATCACAAATGTCTTGTCAATTTGAAATTGTACCCTCGTTATATCAATTATTAACGTACATATATTTAATTGCAAACACTATTTGAATATTTTTGAGATTGTAAACTCTCGAGTATGCAGGTTTTCTCTCGTCTTGAAGGTTTCTTCAGGGTAACATGTCTCTAACGTGCAAGTTAAGTTAACAACACTAAGTTGAGAAAAAAAGCATTAACGAGACGGCTAATAAAGTTTATTTACGACTTGGTAACCGTCTGCCGCATGTAGACTTGTACAATTTATGGCTAAATGAGTAATAAATGGCATTTTAAAGAAATCTGCAATGAATGAATAGCAAAAAGAGAAGATTGAATTGAAAATAATTTACTATTTGTACAGTTGTCAAGCTTTGTGGTCCTTGTTGGTGTCCTGAATATAAATAGATGACCAATTTACGATATCCGCCTACCTTGAAATAAATATAGAATTCAATTATTAAATTAGAATTAAAAAGTTCTCGGCAATTTTTGTATGTATGTAAAGAAGACTTTAACTTTTGTTTCCATAAGATGAAATTAATAATTATAATTTATGATCATTTTGTCAAAAATGATTATTATAACTCATAGTCTCACCCACGTTACTTCATGAGTGCATTAGACAACGCATAAGACGAAAACCTAAACACGAAGACCAAAACAGAAAGCTGGGAATCGAACCCAGGACCTTTCGAAAGGCGGTCCGGTTTGGTAACCATTAATTACGCCAACAAAACAGATATAAAAACAGGTTAGAAAAGTAAATAGGAAGGAACAAATTTAAGGGGATTATTTTAGGAATTGCCTATGCTTCAGCTTATAATATAAATAATTATAGCTCCAAAGTCATAAATCATTGTAATAATGCCCGATACGGGAGCCCCATTTGCCGAGCTCCACTAAAATTAATTGCTCTCTAAATCTGATCGCTTAATGTGTGCTTTATTTTCGTTCCGCTTCACTACGAACATTCGTCTATATGCTATTCAACCGTCTTGATGTAACGCGTTCGACGAAAACTAATTAAGTTATTACAAGAACTTTATATTATTTGATTTCGATTGTGTATTTAAATTGTCTTAAAATATCGATTACGTGGAAGCATATAAAGAAGGTTTTTGCTAAAATAAAGAAATGCAACATTTTGTAGGTTATGATAATTTTTGAGATTTGGTTCAGCCAATGCATTTTTAGTCAATTGACATGTAACAATTTTTTAACGTAAGTATTTACGTTTTCGAATTTGTTCGATTTACCAATGTCTACGTGTCAGTTACGTCACTGTAAAGTAGGGCCATTTTAATAGGCCACATTTGACAACTGTTTGTCTTTGCTTTATAGTGAGGGTAACCTGCTGAAAAACATCGATTAATTTAATTAATCGATAAGGACTTCAAACATCTGTAAATTGAATGCGATTGTTATAAAAAGAATTAATAAGCGCACAGTTCACACAACGACTAAAAAAATGACAAAAATAATGCGTCAAATAATGGCGCGAAATGAAATCATGACTTTTTTGTAACATTTCACGTTTCTAGATACTGACTTGTGAGCCAGACGTTATTATATAAATGAATGATTACATATTTTTTGGCCTAAAATGTAATAAAATAAATTTTGTTTGTATTAAAATACATTTTATTTTGTAATCGTAAAATACTTTTTGACGATTAGTTCGACTTCTCGAATTCAACTTATCTACTCATCATTTTCTTTCGGTACCATCCCTGATATTTAAAAAGAAAAAGAGTTCACTGACGTAACTTTGTAACGACGTCAGTTCCTTACTTTTAAGTGTAAAAAGTTTAACAATATCTAGTATGGAATGTATTAGATAGATACTATGGGGTGCCTCCCTTACAAGGTTATTTTGTAAAATTTTGACGAACTGTCAAATGTGGCCTATTAAAATGGCCCTACTATAGGTATAATTATTATATCAATATGGTTAAGAAATAATATTCTTACAATATAAAGAGATTGTTTTTGTTGTCAACATTGTCATCTGAGGTACCAACTATGCAATAAAACGCGGGGAACATAAAATTTTACGCACTCTTACGTAAGATAAGCTCGGGGTGCCAAATGGGTCGGGAATCAATAAATAATTGGATACTATTAGCAGTAATGCTAGAATTCGGGTGCGTCAGTGTTCGCGCTCGCGGCTATGCCAAGCCACGCCAAGCTTTCGACAACACTGGCAACTCAGATGTCATTTCTCAGAACTCGTTTGGCCCAAGTGATAAACTCCATCAGTGAAGCAATTTCATTGACATTTATTAAACGCATTGTACTTCGAATTCATTATATAACATGTTTTGAATTCTGAAATTCATTGGTACGCAACGTTTTAGTTCTTAGAACATCATCATGAATTAAAATAATGGCTCAAATTAGCATTATCATCATTTATTAATTTAAGATTTGTTATTTTGAAACAAAGGGTAAAATCTAAACTATTTAAAGTAGCACGTAGATAGGTCAAATTAAAATTAAATTATGACTTATATTGCAAATTCTTAAGAAAATAGTTATCAATATTAATGTTTTATATTTTATATGTTTGTAAGTATTATAATTTTCTGACAATAACAATTTTGGAATCGCTGAAGTTAATGACTTACAGCATCCCACCCACCTCTTCGCATATCGGTCGTTCATCTTCATAATAATTATTATGCAATAAGATTAATTTGAATTCTTATGCGATTTTTGTTATTAGGCAATGCTTAACGAATGTGGGCTCTATATTCTTGTTAAATGGCACAAGGTTTCGTGAAATTTTTGCTTGGAAGTGGGGCACACGGGGCACACTTTTACTTCAGTGAAGCAAGCATGAATAACTCATTGGGAACTAGATCCGTAAAATGCGCCTAGTCATAGCGTGCTAGATAAGCTAGGCTAAGGCTAAGTAGTGCACTTTTACGATACTGCTTACAAACGTTACATCAAAGCCCGTCTTGACACACAATTTTACTAACCAGGGTCCCTATTCTGTAAATTCTTCAAAATTTGTTAAGACCCAATTTATGCATTAATAAATTAGCAGATTAGTCTCAGTATGAGAGGCGTGACAACCTTAAAACTATAAACATTCTAAAATACAATGTCCTAATTTAAAGTTGTAAAAAACAGTGTTGTATCAAAAGTGTTGGCTAAATAAAAAAACCTTTTAATTAACCTGTGTCAACTGTAAGTCCAATGTATCATCTGACGCGAGCTCGCAAATTCAATCCGGCTTTCGTCTATCTTTCTTCGAAACGGTCTTTGAAGCGATCGCAAAACGACGACATGTGATATACGAGCCGTGGGTGCCGGCGTGCAAAAACAAACAAGATATTCGATCGAGGTGTTAGCGATATATTGGAAACAACTTTATTTCTAGCCACCAAAGCAATTATTGACTACGAGAATAGAGGACTCATTGTTGTAGCATTTAAATAAAAATAAATAAAATGTGTGTCGATAAAGTAGACTGACATAATTGGTCTTAGCACTTTCTTGTCTGCTAAGAGAAATAGAGACTTATAAATGGAGATTCGAAGAGTTTTCTTGTGTACGTGTTGTTAGTAAATTAACTTGACCTTATTGGCATTCAAATGTATACTAGAAACATTTTTGATATAAAAGTAATAACATTGGAGTTTTTAAATAAACACAAAAAAATCATGTCCTAAGCTTCCTACAATTTTAACGAAAATAAACGTTCGCGCGGATGCGAGTAAACGGCCTTAGAGATAATCGCATCGAAATTCAAAGCAATATTGAAATAGACATCTACCTTTATAAATACCTGTAATTACAGTTTTTCTCAAACGTCTTCTAATTCAGACCGATGTCTGTCTACAATTGATTATTAGAAACACTAAACAATAAATAATTCTGATCGAACTCTCCACAAGGCATTACAATAGTCAATAGATGTTGTTAGACGCATTAGAGTCGAATTCAGCGCACGAGTCGCGTTCAGCCTTTAACATCCTGATTATCGATTTGAACCCATTCCTCGTCGCTCATTTGAATGTCTTACATGACATTCTCGGCTTGTGATCGGAATAAAAACCTACACGTCAATCTATTCCCATAGAAACTAGTTTGCCTTAAACAATTGGAATGTTACCGGGATAAATCAAAGAGTGTTTTATACGCGTATTATTTATCCATAGATTATTAGATATAATGCGAATGAGTTATTGTTTTTTAGCTTATTTGCTACTTTTGACACGTTAAAATGGAGCAACCGAACGAGTGTGAGTTTTGGTGTGGAGATACAAGTTGCAGGGCTGGATACCTACCTGGATACTAGATAGTAAGGCACTTCTCACACAACAGTCTCCTGTCAGTCAAAAATGTCAGATACAGTGAAATATTGGGTTGCGTTGCAGTAGCGTAGCTAATAAATAGCTAATCGCAAAATCACCTTAGGCCTTATCATATTTTATGTAATTTCCTCGAAAAAATGTTTTAATAAAATAGGCGTTATAGATGCCGTCGCCGAAACGAGAACATCAATCTAAATGTAAGTAAACGCGAGGAATCGATTTCCCCAAAAGAAGACGGTTTCCTAACACGTAAATAAATTGGAAGTAGGTAGATACTTACATTAAGTTACGTACTTGTGCATGGTAAATAAACATTATTAATACGAGATTTTTATAACAAGATATTGTAGATTGGCTACTTACTAAAAGTATGCTCATAGCAATAATACCTTTCTATAGGCCCATAGTAACAAAAGCTCTTCAAATAAATATTATTTGCAAAGTGAGTACTCGCGTCACGGCCCTCATGGCTCTCCACCCACATCCATCCAGTTGGTAGAAATCAGATTGTTTGAAGAAAAACAAATCACGCTCCTTCTTCACTGTAGCGAATTCACCGGGAAACACGCTTCCTAGCAACATTGTGCCTGTTTATTTGCACAAACTAACCATTAGGCACTTCTCAAACTACGCTATCTATTAGCTACGCAACTGCAACGCAATCCAAAATTCGCTGTATCTGACACTGTTCTCTGACAGGAGACGCATCGTAGACGCGTCGCTTTCATACATTGACAAGATCCGAGTCGCAAATAGCGTTGTGTGAGAAGTGCCTTAGGTGTAGTTTTACATATTACGAATGTGTAATGTTACGTTAAATTACAACGATAACGAGGTCATCTGCATTATACAATTTTTTATTTGCTAGAGATAGAACACTGATAAAATCTCTTGCCGGTGGACAAGGCTGTCGTCGAATGCGATGGAAGTGAACTTGGTTGATGGGTTCAATTCCCGGTTGGGACAAACATTTATGTGAAAGATAATATCCACGACCCGAGGTCAAACCTCGACTCGCGGGTGTTACTTTGTAAAATTTGTTTGGCGATGCTATTCGCGTCACAGGGACTACTATGCTGGAGTGTGCGAGTGCAAGCTGACTTACCTATGTAAGTTGGTTTACTTATTTTATATTAAATTATATTATATCTGACAATAAGTAATAACTTATCAGCTGTTTAAATTATGTAATTGCCTTGAACTAAAGAGTGCTGTATAGGTGCAGCAGTACAGATGCCGCTTGTCGAAGAAAAGCGCTGTTATTATTATTATTAAATAATATGTGCTAGAAGGACGGACAAGCCGGTTTATTAGTCCAGTTACTAATTAACCATGGGTCGATTAGGAAGGCAAGCTGATGTTTTTGAGGAGCGGTTTATAGGTTAAATTAAATAAATTTGGAGTTCCTGAGTGATCTAATTAATGAAGAATCGTCCAGTATAGATTGAGGCATGTTGGCGTGATGCTTGACCGTGGGTGCCGTGTAAAATTAGACCAGAGACAGTCGGCGATGCAGCCGCGGCGTAATGAGTACGTTTTGTATAATGCATTCTACAGACACAGCTACATATAACCTAATCAATGTTGTTGCTTTACGGAAGCAGTTCTTGCAAAGACTTGGGCAAAATATAGGTAGAGACTGATAATATAATCAATCCATGTAATAAAAAGTATTCTAAATTTACTATAATTTAGTTAACGTTTGGGAATGTTTTCTATAGTATATTTAAATCAAGATCAAAACAGAAGCATCCAAGGCATAATGGTACGGGAGCCGACGATGCTAAATGTGGATTTACTCGAGCGTCATAGAGACTGTTGGTTGGGTTGCAAAGCTTACATGAAAAGAAGAAAAAAATGTTATATAATGTATATCTTTTCATCGGTGGGGGAAGCCGCTATAGACTTTTAAATATGTAAAAAAATAATGTCCATGTGGACATACTCGAGCGCTTCAGATATTGATACCATCAATTTTCTACGTATTTTTAATAATGTACTATGTCAATCTGATCGTTTGTTTGATGGAGGTAAGGGTTGAAAATAAGAGAGAAAAAATCTAATCGAGCACGATTTCAGAGCAGATTTTCTAAGGGGGTATTAAGTGAACCTAAAAAAAGCTCTCATTCAATAATCTGACAATTTCGATGTGACGCAAACTCGCTACCATTATTATAATGTGCAAAAAAAATTCGAACTTATATATGGGGCTCATATTTGGTGGAGGTACTTAACTGGGTACCAGGTACCCCCTGTACCTTAATCTGACGCGCTCGAGTAAATCCAAAAATCCCCTCTTGGGCTCCCTAGCTATAAAAACACTTTTTTAAGATCTTCGACATAGCCGAGTTGACAGCAGTAGAAAGAGACTAATGTGATTGAATTATTAATAGTATGTTACAGACAGAAGGACGATCTAATAACAGTCAATCATCTGAAGTCTACAGAGAATTATTGGAGGCACTTGACCTCATATACGAAAATAATCACCAATTAATAGACAAACCCGCGCTTGGCAACTGTAAGAACATCAACAGAAATAAAACGTGGAACACTTGGTGTGAAACAGAATTTTTGTTTCATCGAAATCAGATGGAGAACTGATAGTTTAATTTGATGGTAACAACTGTATTTTGATGTGTTAATTAGAATTTTAAATTGGTCCGTGTGAATGATCTGCGATGTTTGACGTCCTGCGATGATAACATTTTATTTCCGAGTTTTTATGTTCACAGTAAATTTGCCAAAATATACAAAGAGAAAAGCAATTTGGTTAACTTAGCAGCAAAGAAGGTACCTACCAAATTTCGTTGAATAAACTGGAAAGCATTTTGCATTGCTGGCATTATGATTTAAGATATTTTGTAAAGAAATGGTAGGTAGACATTCACTTAGCTATCATTTTCCTTATTATGGGCATATCTTTACATATCTTGCAAAGCACGTGGTACGAACTTGGCTTATTTTCACAGTTATGTTTTTCGGAAATACGTAATGAGGGGTAATGGGATTCTGACACGTTTCAGAAAAGTTGTTTGTGACTTCGATGTCATGTTTTGTAATTTCGATTTGAATGTATAAGTATGAAGACAAAAAATATTAGAACATCTCAAAAGATCAAGGATTCTGTGAAGAATAACATCCCGAGGAAACT
Organism: Hesperia comma; assembly: GCA_905404135.1. Classification (NCBI taxonomy): domain Eukaryota; kingdom Metazoa; phylum Arthropoda; class Insecta; order Lepidoptera; family Hesperiidae; genus Hesperia; species Hesperia comma. The sequence continues at coordinate 18,759,924 of FR990019.1, read as the reverse complement.
AGCATACGTGGTAGTTTTTTTAATGTTCACGGAGGTGTGTGAATTCAGCCAAACTGCACTTGACCAGATTCGTGGACAAAATGTCCCTCTCCGTATTTGAAAAGGAGAATCGAGCCTAACTGAGACGATTACAGTTTACAAAGAACAGGTGCATAAAAGTTTAGTCAATTTAATAATGAACGACAGAATAAGGTCGGACTTAAAAGAAGGAAAGTATTGTATTAGTCCGGCGCTTGGAGAGTTGGTGACGAACGAACGGATTGCCACAATTTGTAGTCTGTGCATCTCCGGTGTCGTGTGTCTCGTGTGTCGATGCTAAAGTGGGTTATGTTTACCGACCGCACATCTGTGCAAGCAACTCACCTGACCTTATATTATGTCGTCGTTGGAATGTAGAGTACGCTCTAACGTCATATGTTTGGTCATTTCATGAAATTCCAAGGTTTAAAAATTGCCTGTTGTTAATGCTTCGAGAGAAATTGCTTGAATGAATAGTCAGTCAATTTTACGTCTACAAATCTAATTTAAATGTAGTTATACAAAGAAAATCATTATCAAGGTAAATTACACTATCGGTTAATTAACAATGTGAATATACAATAAATATTTTATGCAACTTGTTACACTAAGCATTTATTGACCTGCCCTAATAAATAATTCAGCCCTATAAAACAGGATTTGTTGGAAGTTACGTGGTATGTTCAATATGATAACTTGGCTACGACATAATTTTAGGCAATTTACACACAGCGCTACTGAATGTTATAAATTGTAAAACTTTGAGACGTTGTATAAGAGTGTAATTAGTTTTCTTCTATTTCTATTGGTTTGGTTTAAACTTTCCTGAAGTAGTTATACCTACGGTATACAGGTACAGTAACAGAATACAGGGTTATCACATCAGAATTAAATTAATATTATGATATTTGATTTAGTTCAATTCTAAATAATTATTTTAAACACTAACATTGCGTGTTTTAAGACGAAAGGGTAAGACGTGCGTTTGATAGCAGCCATTGATTTCATTTCGTTCCGCGTCATTATAACGGCTGCGTATGTAAGCGGCCTTCACAACTTACATCTTTATGAGAGCGATTATACGCTCCAACGAATTGTTTGTTGACATTGATAACATTCAGGTTTTATATGGATTCCATTAGTTCCGCCGAGTATAAATTAGCGTTGATGATATGTCGATAATAAAACTTATATTTATCTTGAATGAAATACTATCAATTTGGTACTAAGTAGTTTATCTAGAAGTATAACGCTAAGCTATGTACAGGTGTTAGCAGTTTTCATTAAGTATTTGACTTTGAATATCAATGTCGGTAAATATTTAAGTAATTGTTCCAAACTCTATTAAGTACGGAAATATTATTAACTACATATATATAACATTTATTTTTAGTCTTTAAGTAATTATAATAAGATATCTATAATATTCAATATTAAAATAAGAGGAAAATTATGATTTCGCGAATCAAAGGATGCCCTTGCCTCAGGTCTTCTTACCTTTCAGGTCAACCAAAGTAAGACCAATCCTTTACTCACAAATTAACCGTTTCAAGAGGAAAAATTTACAAAATGCAATTCAATTATACTTACAAAAATTGATCGCAGCGGCATTCAAATGTCATGTTTGAGTGTACCGACATGAGCGCATGCGCATCACTGCTCATTCACTTGCATAATTAAGCGGCTTAAGGTAATATATTCAGCGGGCGTGCATGCAAACATGGGCTTATTTCCATGGTAATGGGGGCGGCTTGGATCGTAACGCGAGGTATTTTCTTGTCTGCTACTACTGCTGTTTGTTGCATTTCGTTTGAAACACGTGACATCAGCGACAGGACGTTCATTTGTCTTGGGAGGCTAGAGGACTTATCTATCTAATATATGACTAGGTAAAAGCTACCTTAAGCACCTACTAACCATAAACTACCCCCTCCCAAATTTAATTTCAGTTTTAGATACTTAGTAATAAGAGTGAGTGATTTTCTTGTCTGACAACAAAATGAAATTATGAAATAAACGTCATTGGTGGCATGCTACACAATGTCAATGCACTATACCTGTATACCTACCCTTCGATTACTTCACAACTTCACACATACCTATTACTATGTTAAGACATAGTCTGGTTAAGCCAGTCAGACATACCTAGTAAAATATGTACGTACTCAGTATTATTTGTGTCACCCGACACTCCTCGGTGACTCAGGCGGCGGTGTTGAGAATAATGTTACAGTTTTCTTCTGCTACAAGTGACATCATATGAGTAAATAAAGTTGTAAATGTTTGTCGAGGTGTGAGGCGGGCTGGTGATATCAGTACTGGATCCGGATGACTGAATTAATGAATTAATTTATTGGTGTATGAAGTAAGCTTGACAGTCGTAGCAATAAAGTAGGTGCGAATCATTGAGATCCTATGTACTAACATAGTATGTCAATGGTGCGAATCAAGGATTTCCGAGGATAAAGATATTGGATATGACACAAATAAAGAATTATATTTGAGGTTGTTGTGCTGATTTTGTAAGTTAACACTTGACTTGATAAATCGGATTGTCATTTATGGTAAAAAAGTCGTTACTAAGCTAACATACATTTTAATGCATTAATTACATTTGAATAATGTAATTAATTGAATATTTCATTCAAATTTTCGATTAATGAACGAATTTTAAAATTATTTTAAATTGAAAACGAATTCTGAAATTAAAAGCAGAACATACAAGAATTTAAACAAATCTATATCTATCTAATCTATAAATCTATATTATCTAATCTATAAATTTTAACAAATTATGTTACTCCGATGTCTAAGCTATATTACTGCAAAGTTTCATGAAAATCCGTTCAGTAGTTTTTGCGTGAAAGAGCAACAAACACACACACTCACTCACTCACTCACTCACATACATCCTTACAAACTTTCGCATTTATAATATTAGTAGGATAACAATTACAGTTGCAGGGCCCAGTGTGTCGAATATTTTCGCCCTAAACCTTCCCACAATATTGTAGGGAGTTGTTGATTTGATGATGTCATCATACACTAAGTACAGGCAGGCAATACACGAGTAAATATTTGACACGGGGAAATACAAGATATTTAAATTACTTTGCGAGCGGCTTGTAGCGTTACTTTGTATCGGAAGTATGACATCATTGTACGAGTAGTGTAGTGAAGTATTGTTTGCCGTTCGGATAGTACGGCTTGGAAATATAAACCTTCACTTTGATCTAAATATCCCAAAAATTTCACAACCTAAACGCATAATATAACTGTAATTGATCGATGTTTGTACAAGTAATACGTTTGAGAAAAACTATAATTGAAGTATTTATTAATGCTATAAGTACCTTACTTTAATTTTGTCTGTCTATTTGAAAACGTTTTCGTTACGAAGCAAGGGCGGAGTGTTATGTTCGCAAGGAATTAAATATCATAAGTCACAGGTATATTTGAATTTCTCTCGCCTACTTGTTAGAACTCATCGATCTTCTGAACGTGTGACTTGAATTGCATTCGCTGTTCGCACTTCGCGCCTATAATCAGTCAAAGTAATGTGTGTAATGACGACATTGATATTTCTTGCTTTGGTGATAGATTTATAAGAAAATTTGCATAATTACAAGTTCTAAATACTGAATAAAAATTATATGTGCTTGCGAGTCTATTCAGTAGCTTTTGTGGTTTATGGCTGCACAGCACCATAATCGGGGGTTTTAGGCTTACCCACTAAGTAAAAGTTGTTAATGAAAGTTATTTATATTTCAACTTAAACTCTTTGTGAAGTTGAATAACTTCCCAAACATGTAAATTAATTAACGATTTTTTTGCGACATAATTTTTTACTACAAATTGGCTGCCATGTAAAATTTGCGTGACATACATAGAACCAATCGATTCGCTGTGGTGTTTACTCATTCAGAAACTAAACAAAGTTCTCAAACCTCCTCACACATTTATAAATCTTTAACAAGATTTAGGCCACCTAACGAAAATCAAGCTGAATATTACATGGGACTATGAAATTACATGGGAATAATACCTACATGGGACGAGAAAACATGGGACATTTATGGAGTGATGAACAATCGCATCAATATACGAGTATTCAAAGTAGATCCACAAGGTAATTACCTATAATTTTATGATGCGGCAGTCTCTGTCGTCGAAGTTTCTTGCCAAACGGCTGAAGACACCTGAGTACGAGGTTCGTAGCTAATCGTCCAACTTGAGAAAGAACTATGTAAGTATTCAATCAATTCAATTCAATCTAATTCAATCAAGGACTGTCCGTTTGTCTCGTGCACAAAACTAAAGATATCGCAAATCGATCGAGACGAGGTGAGGAAGCACAAAGTTTTTGTAAGTGGCAAAGTGGCTCTCTATATTCTTAACCTCGCTACGTTCAACTTTGCGATGTGTACAGAACGCATCAAATAAATTTCGTTATACATTTGTCTATGTCTATATGAAGTCAGCGTTTCCCAAAGTCGCTGGACTGAAAACTTTGTGTGGGAGCGCGCTTTTGTTAAAACGTTTAATGTGGCCTTTCATTCGTAATATAGTGAACCGGTATAACAATGGTAAATGTTTATTTAATTTTCTGTTTGAAATCGAATCAAATCGATACTAAGAGCTTCGTTTCAACACTCAGTCGTAAAGCTAGAGAGGATATTCTAAGAATTGATTACTAATTCGCTAATATAACTGCCGAGACTAAATGAAAATTGCAGCTTTTAGTCTACTATAATTTTGCAGTTTGAGATAGCCTACGCCGTTATACAATTTATACTGTTTAATCAACGTGCTATTATGGTTTTTTATGGTTAGCATTCTGATTGCCTGTTTCAAAAAGTGTATTTTACTGAAGTCAAACACGAGTTGACCTTTTCGATTCTTCATTAAATTGTTAAAATATAACTTTCAATGCCCAAGTATTTCATCGGTTACGTAATTAAAATACATCGACAACAAACCTTTTGAATGTAATACATTTTTTCTCAAACAATTAATACTTACTAACATACAAACGCATAAAAATATAATACAAAAATACAAACGCATAAAAAATATAAAAGCACAAAAATAACTAAATGAGAACTGATGAAACTAATGAACTAAAGATAATAATATGTTATTACTCTTTACAAATTAATATTTGTGTATGTTATCAAACATTTTTGAGTATGTTCCAAAAGCGTAAGAGGAACAAAAATTGAATGATTGGTAGGATGATTGGGATCCTCCGCATAACCGAATCTTTTTACGAGCTAGCTAGTCACTTGTAGCCCGGCTACTCTCGTAGGCATACTCAAGGCCTATCGAGTTAAGCAAAAGTGAGTGCGGTCGATAGTTAGAGAAAACATCTTGGAGGACACGCAGTCGTTGATACCGGTTGTTGTCGATTGTCGATAGGCAGCATTCGTTAAACTATGGCGCAGACCTTCGGGCCTAGTAATTTACGACACTTGGCTTGGCCACTAACAGTCACTAACTCCTCCAACCGTACTGGAGGAGCTTGGTGGAATAAGCTTTAACAGCTAGAATAGCTCAATAATGGGCCATTGATAGATTAAAGCCACTTATTAACAATTTAAAATATGTTTATCGCGGCGTGTAACTGAAAAATGTGTGGCAAATTTGTTGGCCAATGTACTGTCCTTGGCCGATTTAGCAGAACCATTGTCGCTGTAATTCAGTACGGAACAATTGCACTTGTCGGTAAGATGTAAACAGAAACATGAGTCACGTTCACACGCGAGCTGGTATTGATAGAGTTGGTGTTGGTTCTTTTATAGACGTCCATGAAACTATAGTGCATTTGTTTTATTCATATTTTTCAGACATCTACGACCTACGTAACTCACTATGAAATGACATAAAGACTCAAAATAAGAAGAACGCAAAAAAATGCTAAGATGCCGGTAGCATTCTTTTGTTTAAGATCGTGTATTGTGAAGTTGGTTGTGTGTGATGGCTCCTTGGTACCTATAAGTATATTCAAACGATTCGCGAGATATTTTATTATATTGAGGCAAATTATTATTGAACATTCTTTTTAGTAAAAAAAATATATTTGTAGAGTCAAGTTCATATTTGGTCACAATTGGCGATCGTCTCAGTCCTGAAGGGTAGCAAGACATCTGTGCCCGAATTAGAAGTTGAGTCTTGTGTCTACTGCTAGGTCGGTCACAGTTGTCATGGGTAGCAGAGGATGGGTGGTGCTGCATTCTCGTTTGTCCTACTAATATTCCATAAAAGAGACAACGATCCCACTTGATGATAAATGTCATCGTTAGATGGTAAAAGAAAAAAAAGCTAATAATACGAGTATAATATTTGTATTTAACAATGAGTAATTGTATCAATCTTCTGAGAAATAAAGATTCTTATACCATTAAATCCTTATTAGTAGTGATCGTTACCCATGTAGCTTTCGCAGTAGCAAGTTAATACAGATTTAGTGCATGTCCCTCTACTATTTATTTCGATTTTAACTTTTCGGTACGGAATTTCCCTTACTGCGTGATTTCACTGACCTTTATTTTTAATACGACTCTACTATTTATTTCGATCTTAACTTTTTAGTTCGGTGTTTCCCTTATTGGTGATTAAACTTACCTTAATTTTTTACACACCAAATTTTAAAACAGCAGAATGGGTGGGTACTGATAACCTAACTTGGACATATACAAGGTTTCCCGGCTTGGTACCGCAAGCATATCCTCGTCATTACTCCATCTTTCCAGTGTTATAGTGTATTCTTTTATTATATGGGCCGATATGTAAGTGATCTAGAAATAAATTCGCCGGCGCGAATCTAAGAAGCATTTCTAATGGCAGCCGCAATCCCGAACAATCGTAGAGCAATAAGTTAATTCTATTTATTGCAATTACTCCCCAAGGCCGGCCACGCGTGAGTAACCAACTCTGAAATAGCTGGAGCAGCGAGGAGGCCAACTCAACACATCCGTCTAGAGTACTACCAACTTTGGCTGCATCGGCTACATCGGCTATATTGGCTGTTTTGACTTTTGAAGTTAACGGGTCTCGGCGATGTCTTCTATTATTAAGGTAAGAAACTTTAGTGTTATCTTAAATTTGAATTGGTTTAAGGAACTGCTGATTTTTATGGGTTTATAGTGTTATAGCTACATAGCCTACATGGCTATGTGAATCTGTGAACCATTTTTTTCTGAGATTATGTGAAAATATTTTAGTTAAAGCTTACCATAGGGCTGAATTATTTGCCTATCGACGATATTATCATGAAATACCGTAGCGAATCATGATGCCCAGTTATACAGCGGGCAAAATCATATATCGACGGTCCTTACACTGCTGTTTTACTGTAATTTCACGGTTCTGATGTGTTTCTTCATAAACATTTCTTAACAAACGATGCTTGTGACATCGTAATAATTTACTCTTTTAATTTTCTCTGTCTGGGACTGCTCTTTATTTTTATATCAGTATGTTTACCGGTAACGTCGCATGAGTAATCTGCTTGCAATTAAAATAAATTATAGTTTAAAAAAACTAAAAAACACGCTTTTTATAGTTAACTGAACTAAAAAAATTGAAAATAAGTTTAAATAAATTTAAATTAAGAATAGTGTTAAAAATTTCAATAAATATGAATTAATAATAGTGTAAATAAAGAAAATATTTTATTTAAAAAAAAGCGTGGGGTGCTTTTTAAGATATTATCAAAATGACACCATGCACCCCACGCTTTTTTTTAAATAAAATATTTTCTTTATTTACACTATTATTAATTCATATTTATTGAAATTTTTAACACTATTCTTAATTTAAATTTATTTAAACTTATTTTCAATTTTTTTAGTTCAGTTAACTATAAAAAGCGTGTTTTTTAGTTTTTTTAAACTATAATTTATTTTCTCCTTTTTAGTTTTGTTTATTTATAATAGCTTGTTTTTATAATTTTAAACTATTATTTGGTCTCTATCGATCTATCGACTATTACTCCCGTAATAAATTAGAATTCAAATAAACAGAAGAACAACGCCATCTAGTAAAACGTAATGTACGCAGTCAATCTGAATACGGAGTTATAGCTAGTTGCCCGTAAATATGGGTAGATGGCAGTAGCAAATGGGTAGATGGCATTAGTGTGAGAGTAAAAAAAATTAAATTCTTATTTTGCATATTGAAAATTGGAATAATTTTATCAAAATAGTGTAATGTCATCGGAACTCGATAAATCTACAAAGTTTGAACGAAATCTGGCCGTTTAAAGTGGGTCAAAATCGCGCCCAAAGAAGTCGGTTACAAATAAAATTAACTTGTACGAGATCTACCACTATGACTCGGTTTTCACTTTTTTCGTCGGATTGGCTTGAAAAGCGGTGGGATCGACGCAGGGCAGTTGTACAAGCACAACGAAGTCGGTTTGGAAGAAATCGGATGATAAACTTGGAAGTTATAGGCTAGGGAAGGTGGAAATTAAAGAAGTTAGGAAAAACGCCTATTTTTAGGAAAATCCGCGATAGATTTGCGTGGAAAGGGTCTAGAAAATTAGGGATCAACTGTTTATAGGTGCGTTATGAATTTGAAGCAAAACGCCTGAGGGGCACGGAAGATATTAACAGAAATGTTACATACAAACATACAAACATACAGGTGAAGTTAATAAAAGCGTGTTAATGAAGTGCGGCCGCGGCACGGTTACTGCTGATTTACAGATGGGGAAAAACGACAGTAACCCAACTCCATCTTTGATGTCGCCTTGTACAAGAATAGTTGTGTCTTTAACCGTTAAATTGCAATTTATGTTACAAGTGCTAAGTGATGTCATTATGTCAAAATTAGTGTAGCGATAAGGCACAACTCATTAAGATTGCAAATGTGAAATATGATTTTAAACTCGTCACGGATTTTATTATGATAAGTACCTACGGATACAAATTGTAAATATATAGGTATAAGGATACAGGATAGTTTTTATCTCCGATATCAATCTCAAGGGGGAAAAGGATGCGAAGATCGATATAGAAAGCAAATAATTTATCTAGGAGTTAATGGGTACCTACAAAACTCATCACAGTTGGCAAAAAACACTTACTTGCAAATGAATTGAATACTTGTACACTATTTAAAAAGCCAGTGTCCCATGAAGGACTAATTTAACCCGACCTAACCCATCGTAGGATAGCCTTAGGACCACGAGCCTAAAGACATAAGCAAATTCCCTATGAGCTACAAAAGTTTAATTCAACTGATATGTATGATCATAAATACCTAAGACCGAACGCAATATAGGCATTTGAAACGATAACCATATTACATTATGAATTTGTTAGCGAATATCAAATTACGTTTGTACTCAATTTAACCCTCAAGCAGCACGTGAATTTCGTGGTTTGGCTATTAAATGTTCTATAGAATCATTAATCTGTCAACATAACCGTAATTTACAGCTCCTGTTAAACTTTATTTATTGGAGCCATGTGCTTATTTCCTCTGATCATAAACATCATCATCATCGTAACCTATCTCATCTATCTATTGTCTGGTGTGGTCTCTCGCAATGTTGAGAGGTACAAGAGTCAAAAACAAAGCCGTTGTCCACCATGCGGGCCAAGTTCGGAGTAGCGGACTTCACATATCTTTGGGGCCATCCATAAATTGCGTGACACGTTTAGGGGGAGGGAGGGGGTCCATTAAGTGTGACATTGTGTAACAAGGGCGGGAAGGGTCATAAATTTCGTAAAATACATCAAAAAAATGTTTAAATTCGATATTTATTTATTTTATTTTTTGATGAAAAATTGTAAAATAAGTGACGTCACACTAGGGAGGGGGAGGTCTCACAAATGTGACAAGCAGTGACAAGGACAGGGGAAGGTGTCAAAAATCATAAAATTCGTGTGACGAATGATTTACGCATGGCCCATTTGCGAATAATTTGGAGAGCCCTCACATGTGTGGGTCTAATGATGTTTTCATTCACCGAGACCATCGTCGGATAGTATGATTTAAATTAGTAAGCTCATCCCTCGAGGTATTGTAAAAGCGTAATTGGATACATTCTCTGTGTGTGGGCGGTACCGCAATTTACATTCACGCAGAGTTTGTGGTTCGAATGAAGACGATCGTTGCAACTTGGGAAATCCGCGAACACACCGCTGCATACAAATCGCCTACATTTTGCTGAACATTAAGATCTTAAAGCATCAAGTGTCATTTATGTGTAAATGAACTATTTTTCCTAAAAAAATCAGAAGGTAAAAGCAGGCTTTTTAGAAAATGCATGCGGCGACAGTTTTACTTCAAAGAAAATAATGCTTAGGTAGAGGTATTTCAACTGTTACCTACCTACCTAAGTTGGAATTGTATGTTGTTGTGAGCTTGACATTTATTTTTAGAAATTTATGCAACTATCCTATTAAATTAGCTAACTAAACGCTTAAGTCTCAACAGTTAAGTTCTATACTTACGAAGTCTTAAATTATAGTTCATTTGGCATTACAAATATGGAAGTAACTTAAGACCAAATATTTAATGGGCCCAGACGGAATTAGTCACGACATCCTACGTTTGCTGTCTGGTTGACTTCCATGCAAAATAATCCTTGCTTAAATTGGTCGACGCGAATCCACTCGTAAACACGTTCTACAAGTGCATTATCGAATTTCTCCGAGCGCGGTGACTAATCTTGACTAATCTTATTGTAGAAATATGTACTCCGATTCTGAGGATTAATGGAAGAGTTCAGTTTATTAAGTATCGCCGCGATTTTTGATCCATGTTTTCAATATTTCAGACGTAGGCATCTCATACATTTGTTGCTAAAATGGTTGGTGTATGAATTTCTTAATAACACCCACCATTTTTAGATAAAATTACTTAAGCTTCGTAATCATTTTATTTTTAATTTTTCTCGAAGTTTTTCCGTACTTACCATGTACTTATGTAGTTTTAAAGAGTTTTGTTTTAACCGTTGATTTATGCTAGAAATTATTGGTTTTAATCTTCCTATGGACCAAATTATTCAAATTCATTTAAGTATTTCATTCCAGAATACGGATCCCTTCTCGTAATTAAGTAGGCATGTTGGGGCTTGTCGCGGAGATTGCCGGGGATTGGCGAGGGATAAGTGTTACATGTCGTAAATAGAAAGGTATTAATTAAAGTTATAAATTAGTTTATTCCACTTAATATCAGCAAGCAACGCCATACGCAGTCCAGTCGAACTAAATCTGCATAAGATGACAACTTGATCCCTTGTTTGAGTGGGGCGAGAGTGCCCGCGGCTTGTCACTTGTCACCGTATTTCACTTTCTAACACTTTGTCCTACACAACATTATTTCGGTGTGGTGTTGAGTCGTGAAAGGGCCGCTTTAATTAGCTCGTAATACTAACACAACCCAATGATTGCGATTGGTGTCACTTCTCATTTGAGAGCGGATCGACTAAACAAGCAATTATTTCATCCAGTTACGTTCGCGCTATAAATAACTCATTTGAAGTCGGAAAACGCTCGGTTTTCCCAGAGGACATTGTTTCATCGTACACTGCTTCGTAAGTTTTATTTTCAGAACCTACTTATTTAGATAATCACTACATAGTATAAAACAAAGTCGCTTTCTCTGTCCCTTTGTGTCCTTAAAGGACTGCGCACATTACAACGACTCCACGCCAACGCGGTTACGGAGCAACTCAAATGTAAGCATTCAATTATGATCCTTATATCTTAGGCGTCACGGTTGAATTTCGAGTGTGAACGGCGTCGGTGAGCAGAGGGTGGGGAGTAGTCCACGTTTTCTAAGTGTACACTCGAAATTCAACCGTAACGCCTAAGATATAAGGATCATAATTGAATGCTTACATTTGAGTTGCTCCGTAACCGCGTTGGCGTGGAGTCGTTGTAATGTGCGAAGTCCTTAAATCTTTAAAACTACGCAACGGATTTTGATGCGGTTTTTTTTAATAGATGGAGTGATTCAAGAGGAAGGTTTATAATTATGTAAAATAACATCCATTTAATAGTTATTGCACCCGTGCGAAGCCGGGGCGGGTCGCTAGTAATACATCCTACTTCCTATCCTACTTCCTACTAATATTATAAATGCGAAAGTTTGTAAGGATGTATGTGTGTGTGTGTGTGTGTGTTTGTTGCTCTTTCACGCAAAAACTACTGAACGGATTTTCACGAAACTTTGCAGTAATATAGCTTAGACATTGGAATAACATAATTTGTTAAAATTTATAGAGATTTTTGAAGGGACTGGTTCCCCGAAGCGAAGCGAGGGCGGGTTTACTAGTAAATAATATACTCGGGTTCTATCTAGGTAACTGTGCTAACATCGTTTGCGAAATACCTAATACTTGAGTCCCACTGGCATTTCATTTTCACCTACTTTTTGCCAGACTGTATTCACCCGCTTCAGTCTCAGACGCGGTTTTGACTTGCAAAGGGACGCTTAGTTCTACAATTGGAATTTATTCAACTATTCCAAAGGAAAGGTGCCGTTTTAGCTTCAAAGAAATTCTACGTGGCTGGCGGTTCGCTGGAGATGTTTTAGTTTTAACTTAATTATACTTTTTATAAGATGTCGAGTGAGTCATCGCCTTTTATCGCGGCAACGGAATGCTACTTTATAGTATTTTTATCGTTGTTTTATTACCAATGTTTTTATTTTGTAATTTACTACTTTTCAGCCACTCTAGTTAATGACTCATTATGATCAATCAATTTAAATTTTAATAGAAAAATAGGCAAATTAACATAATAATGCAGTCATAAATGACAAAATATCAGTGATCGTCGCCAATAAGTATAAGGGCATGAATTTATTTAAATTTTAAAATTCTATAAATATTTATGTAATTTATGTCAATATTACCTAAATTGCTACTCGTAAGTTTAGGAATTTATTGTTATTTGTATTTGTATATTAAATCATGTTTCAAAACTTTGGCATTGTAAGTAGGTACCTACCTACTTACATCATGAATGAGGTATTTGTTCTATAACCTTGTTTTATACTTGTTTTTTATCATACCCATAAATCATTCACGTACAGTTATAAAATGCCGAAAGATTTTCTAACCATGTTCGTATGTACCTCGTCATCATCATCTGCACAAGCGTAATTATCCCACTGCTGGACACAGTTTTTCTCTCATATCGCTCATACAGATTATATTTCACCTGTATTACAATGTGCGCATTGGAGAATTTCACGGACCTTTCCACACAATATGGAAAACTTTAGAAGTGCCGGTTTCCTCACAATGTTTTTCATTATCGAGGCAAGTTTTTAAGTATTATTGTTATACAGGATGTGGCGTAATTAATGGATAATACGGTACCGTGTAGAGAGCACATAATTTTTACCCATTTTAAAAGGAGGTTCTCAATTCGATTGTATGTTTTTTTCTTATGTGTTACCCCATAACCCTCATTCGAAAGGGTAGTGCGTCACGTCTGCTGTATGAATTTAGCGACATCTTACGGGTAATTTTTGGGTTCTCTCTACTTTTCGATTTTGAAGTCGGTTAACTTTTTGTAAAAAGATAGTTATTGAAAATTAAATGCGCATTCAGGATTTGAACTCTTAATTGGGATTGTAACATTCAAACTACTCGACCATATTTTCATTAGTATCAAATACTATTCAATTAAATGAAATTATCGTGTTAATGAAAATTGAATGGCGCGAGACAATTAGATAATATCTGTAATGTAATATTTGTATCATTAAACGCATTGCAGTGTTATCATAATTAATTAATTAGTATACGTTTACCCACTCGGCTATTATGTAAATTGCATAACTTCGGAAATGGATTCCAAGGTTAGGTCGAGGCGAACCAGTCGGTGTGAAGTCATAATCATTCTACATATATCCAATATCATTCCAGTTATTAAAATATCTTCGTAAGAATTTGCTATTAATACACTCGATGACAATTTATCCTTGAGCTTCATGGAAATACAAGTTACTTAAGCAATTACTTTTTTCTCCTAAGAAATTTAAAACAATTTATCGGTCGCCCACAGATTGTCCAGTGTAGAAATACATAATTTTGACTGATTTTTAAATATTCTAACAAACTTCCATTGCTAAGATTACCCCATTAAAGGTGGGATATGACAAAATCCGTTCTTAGGAGACGTCTAATACCTACACCTATAAACTGTGTCCCTGTCAAATTTCTTCTTTATATGCCGAGCGATTTTCAATATCGTGATGAACAAGTGACCTTTCGCTTTTATAAATCAAGAATATTTTAAATTTCCTAAGAAACTGCAAAAATTAAGCTGCTCTGACTAACAAGTAGGTAACCTAATCTACACGACTTAATTCAGAGTGTTTCTCATCCGATTCCTCGCTCGATTTTAACGCAGAAGGTTTTGCAAATCATACGTATACGAATACATAATTAGGATAATTTAAAGTCAAGTACTCCCACAGAGAATAGCGTTCGTAAAGTGACGTACGTGACGTAAAATTAGCCATCCCGTAAGTCGTACCTGGAACCGTCAGGGGATTTGGCACGGTCGCGGGCCCGCATAATCGGAATGTCGATAAAACTTTACGATGCTTCCTGTAGTTTGTGGGTCGGTAAACCAGATCACAAGTCAATAATTACGAGTACTTGTAGACGGATCATATATCTATAGGTATATGTTTTAGAATATACTCAGATACTTAGAAACCCGCCCCTATGTTTGTAAACTTATCCCTTGGTACCTACTAAGTACCTACACTCGGAAATTATTTTACGTGACTATTGAAATATTTAAACTCATATATATATTTTTATTTATGATTTCCTTTAAACAAAACATACACTTAAGTTTATAAATGCGAAGCTTATCATAATACAATAGTGAATACCGCACTCAAATCGAAACCGTTTGTGAGACACAACCGCTTTCTATTGCGTAAATTGCGTTAATACAGTAATTAAATAGATAGTTTAATATTTAGACCGGTATCATACATTTTATTTTTTCTTATATATCTTTCATGTGACCATTCCGTAGCCAGTGGTATTCTTATGGTTATAAGAAATCTCAAATTCTACGCCGAACAACACTGGCTACTAAAATGTTAAGCTTAAGCTCCGTAACGATAACAAAAAATTAGCATCCTCAAAAGTACTTACTATTGTATTATTTATTTTGTGCCGAAAGTCTCATTCGCGCTAAATATTTATACAATAGATAAAATAGTTATGAATGAACGGTTTTGTTATAGAATTTATGGCGTTACAGCCTTGTACTGCTTTGCTTTTGTAATACTTTTACATTATTACAGTTGGATTACTTTTCAACACATCATAAATTTTTCAAATATTTTAA
The DNA here is from genome assembly GCA_905404135.1 of Hesperia comma. NCBI lineage: Eukaryota > Metazoa > Arthropoda > Insecta > Lepidoptera > Hesperiidae > Hesperia > Hesperia comma. Next base: position 18,744,562 of record FR990019.1, on the reverse strand, counting down.
CATCCCATGTCTGTTTTTCCAATTCATATAAAATAAAAAGGATTATTCCCTTTTGCATATAATTATATGAATTAGGTGTTCCCTTTTACTTTTAAAATTAAACTTTTGTATCATACAGGTAGGTACATAATTTTGTACAGGGTTAAACAAAATATTTCGTCACTTCTCTTAAAACGGAAGTGCGTCATTAGGGACGTAATGATGAAGTTTATTTAAAAAAAACGCAGAAAAGTACCTAATCTATTTTCTATAAAATGAAATACATAAAAGCAATACGCAATCTTAGTTATTGATAACTATTTTCCACATACATTAACCTCGCGTTGACGTCTTTTCGTTACAAATTTATCAACATTTCGCGTTTTATTTATCTTGGAACTATTACAGAATTTCTAAGCCCTTTAAAAAAACATTCTAGCAGATCTGACGCATTAAAGCGGCTTGGGATGAAAAATAAAACAAAATAATAAAGGTCATTCACACCATAAATCAACGTTACATGTCTAACCTACTTATTTGTGGTGGTGTGGCGGTATACGTGATCCGTTCCATTATTATATAGGTCACTCTTCTAAGTAAACAATATTTTGTTGATCATTCTGTGGGTGCCTGTATAAAGATGGAATATGATAGCTAAAACACATACTAGCTGAAAATATATACGTACATGTACGACAAGTAAAATTATGAAATTTATAAAAAGCATCAATCTTGAAAGTCTTAATTTACTAAAACATTAATGTACGGGTTGTCATTATCATATAAATTATGTATTCAAGCCATATAGTACACTTTCATATTATTATTCACAGAAATGTTTTACTCACGTACTTAACTGCTATACCTAACAATGAACCTCCATGCAAAATTTTCAGTTGCTATAGTACTAGCGGTTAAGAAGTAGTAGTAGGTATTTTATGACCGTTTATTTGGTTTTTAAACTTCAAAAATTCCTGACAGTACGTGACAGAGTTTTTGTCAGAAAACTGGTAAACGTATAAAGCATATATCAATTAAACGATCAGCGCGTTTGTGGTACAATTCATTCAATTAGGGGCCACCCACAGTAGTCCGGTGGCGATAGCATCGAGCCCATGAGATCCCCACCCACTCCTCACTTTCATATCTGGAGTGGTTCAGATACAATACGCTATTAACAGATTCGTACAGTCATCTAATTTTATCTAATAGTCAATAGGAAAGTTATTAAATTGAATCGCCTACTATGCTATTTTAAACATTTGTAGAATGATATCTAAAGAGATAAAAGTGATGAGATGAAAGAGAAAGAGATGATAACCAGGGATTGAGAAAGCGGAGCGCTGATAAAGCAAAAAATTGACACCGATTTTTCGAATGAATTAACTTGGTGTTCTTGGGTGATGATTTGTACAGTTAAAGGAAGCTAGTCTCAATATGAGGATAAGCAAAAATTACCAGCTGGCATAAAAGTAGTGAGATGCTGAGATATTGGGAACGGCTAGATCTTTAGAAGTTCATTATACACTGTCTAAAAAACCACTACCAATATTAGTTACTTAAATCGTTAGACAATTTTCGTCTCCTGTTAAATGATTAAAATAACTTTTCTGAACTTATAATACTTTAAGCCGACAACAATTTAAGCAATAACAACGTTAAATCAAAGTTTTGTGAAACAAACACACGGAAGCAAGTTTATCGTAGCGCTATAACTCATTTTAGCTGTCGACATACACAAACCCAATTATAAAGGAACAAGCACAAGATGATATATGAAGATGAAGCATCGAATCCGCGAAAACGTGTCAAAAAGTTGTGGCCAACTGTTGGCCACAATTTTTGTATCATTACGCACTTATTACACACACATAGACAATAAATGAACTTCACGCTTTTGTTCACGGCACGCCGTCTATAGTTTATTGGTCTGAGGTAGGAAGTCTGTTTATATAAAACACTAAGATTAAATTTTTTAATTTTTGCTTCGATATTCGAAAAATGACCTACAGGTTTTACTACGTCGTTAACTTTATTGTTCTTATCAGACATGCAAACATATGTTGCATTATTGAGATACTATGTACTAAAGTACATTATCTTTATCGTATTGCACATTATTAAGCTTCATAACCATAGATTATTTTTATCCGTATCTCTGTCGTCGTCTATACCGATATCGAGATCCAAATAGTGATATCTCTCCAATGCAGTTCAAGATTATTATCAACCTTCTAATGAGCCTCGATACAACATGATGAGAGCATGGAAGGAATATTATTTAATCTGTGCCACGTACGAATTTCTCTCTGTACCATATGTATCGTCTGCAATGTTTAATGTGTAACAGATAAAACAAATATCCAAGCGATGCGGATAGTCGTACTGAATACACCCACGTGCGACTTCGGTGGTCTATTTATTTTTAATCTGTATAAAAACATTTAACGCAGCTAGTGTGGCTCGAGTGTCTTATTTTGATCGCCTCGTGACCTTTCCTCTATTCTGAGCTGGTAGCTTCTTAGTTCGAAGATTTAGTGTACACTAAAAAAAAACTACTACTACTACTATGGATGGTACGAGATAAATTATTTTGGGCAATATACTTTTTATTGTAACCAAATATGAGATAATTTATTCTAACGATTGAACGAGTAAAAATGGTGTAAGTTTAATTAATAAGTATTCGGAACGTTGTTAGCTATATAATCAGAGCGAAGTTTTTGATACACTATGAAAAAGAAATGTTACGTTAGTTTAAATCTTAATAGAGACAGTTAGATATAGTTAGGTATAGCCGGTAGGATACAAATTACCAAAATATTAGATAAATAAACCAAAAACAATTCTTGATAAATAAGTGAAAAAGACACCAAATATGAAGAAAAGAAGGTTACATGCGGGCTATCTGCACTAAAACTCATTAAAACTCTCCAGGGCTGAATGGCATAAACAAGATTATGCGAAAACAATTTAGCGTTTCCTGGGAGATCGAAATTCCGTCGGATCGTCTCTGCAGGAGGCTCAGCGATATGCTAAAATGATGGTTTTGTTTTGCTTTTCTCCAACTTTTAATAGCCCGGAGATACGGGAACACTATCAAGTAAATGGAAATTTTATTCAAATGTCTAGATAGTTTATTCCTTGGTTTAATGAAGAAGATATTATTGTTCACTTTATGTTTAGTTCTTAACGGGGTCTTCCGACATCTTACCACGATGCTGCTCTAATACGTTTTGTTACTAGCTACAGTAGTAGATTATGTAAACCCAAATCCATGAGACCAAGGCTCTCTTTCTATCTCAAAGTGATCTCTGCTTTGGTTTGCATTTGATTTTAATGTATAGTCATTTCATATTGTCGCGCACATAACATAAACGGGCGCACATAACATAAGAGGCGGATTAAATTATCACACTAGGATTCTCTTTGTAAAAAAGGTCGCCAGCGAGGTCTTTGCCTAGGGCGCCCTCGACCCTTAATCCGTCTCTGGTTATTACACTACTTCCGCCCAGTAACAAGATTTCGCTATTAAGAACTAGTAATAAGCGGGTCCTTTGCTTTCGTCCTTTGTCACGAACTCGTCGGTAATGCCTTATTTATTTGTTATCAGATGTCTCGTAGGTTTCTTTGCCGGGAAAAAAGAAGAATCAGACAAGTTAAAACATACCGTGTCATTAATTTCGAAAGTAAGGGAGCGACAATAGTGTTGTAGCCCCGTCACACGTCATACAAAGTTTGTGTCGGTTCTGAGAAGCGTGAAATGGCTCGATTTGCATTACATTGCGCGTTGGGCTCGCGCTATTTTGCCACTATTTCTGTGGTATTCATATGCAAATGACACTGACACTGTGCACATCAACGTTGCTTCGGGCGAGTGAACTTGTTGCGGGAACGTGGTCTGGATTCGCATTCACAAGACTACACTCCTACACGTATTGTGCTTGTGATTGAGGTAGTGTGATCTAAGTGATGAAGATACGGAAAATAGTTAATAGAATTATTTTATTTTTCGATGATTAGTTGACCCGGCAGACGTCTTCCCGCAATACCTATGTACATATATTATTTTGTAGACGCGCTTGGTTCCTTTTGGGAAACTTGTTGCTCCGCTTCTTTTAGTCGTAGTGTGATGTAATATAGCCTATAAAGCTTCCGCATTAAATTGAATATGCAACACAAAAATAACTTTTCAATCGAACCAGTAGTTCCTGAGATTAGCGCGTTCAAACGAACGAACGAACAAACAAACTCTACCGCTATATTATTACGAGTACTATAGATTTCATTCGCACCATAAAGATATCCTAAGGTATAGTATATTCAGCTCCGTCTGAACCCATGATATTGTTATACAAAAGTAGACCAAGTAACGGTATCATTCTGAGCGCGAACAATCTGCAAAATTCGTCCTTAATCAGAATTGTGTTGACAACACACGAAGTTAATATTCAAACTGTCAGTCATTCTGATTGAATGGGTTTGAATAGGATGATAATCGGGTATTCAATATACGAAATATCAAACGGCGATCATGATCGAGATAGGTTGTATGGGTAGGAAATAATTTATTACACTAACTCCCACACACATCCCTGCTCTAGATTTTCTTGTGCTTCGAACACTACCCCGTTAAGACGTCAGAGAAGGAAGTGTAGGCGCAAAGAAGATCAAAATATTTTTTTTAACTTGAAATTATCTGAAAAAGTAGTAGGTAGCTCCGTAGCCTAGTTGGTAGTACCCTGCTTCGATCAACAATATCAACTAAATTTCGACTCAGTGCTAGAAAACCGTCTACAAAAATAGGTTCCCACTTCATATGTTAGCTCTTATTTTGTTTAGTGACGAATGATTAACAATCAATGATTTACAATCATTCGTATAAGATAATGTTTAATTATTTGTGACCTTATTGCAAGGTAACATAGTTATTATCATGGTTGTATCAATTATTGATAGTAAAGAGATAAAACGGTGTAGGTGGGATCTTATTTACGCGGACGATTTTTAGCTCCCATTTTGTAGGTGAGCTCTTATCTAGTTGGTATTATTGATCGAAGGAGCTCTGCCTGCGAAACTAGGAGTTCCGGGTTTTATTCCTGGCCGGGCCAGATATTTATGTCACAGCTAAACGTTTGTTCTAGGGTCATCAATGTTCGCGATGTGTTATTGGGTTGTCAATGCCACTCGCTCGGCGCAGCGTTACAAATTGTGCATCTGTGTTGACACTATTTTTGTAATCCATCAATTGGTAACTGGATTAAAAAGGTGGAATAAAATCACTTTTTAGAAAACTACAGCTTGCTGAGTGTTTTATTTTCATCACTTTACTTTATAGCCTGCATATATCCCATAAATCAGAACGGAATTATAAAGCTTGTTCACCCGTGACGCAGGGAATCTTGGTGAAGGGCATGAGTGAGTTAGCATTAGCGTTTTATATTTTATGCCCTGGTCAAGGTTTGCCCCTCTTGTTCAACAGCCCCCTTATTATGAAAAGCGCTATCTCTGTCACCCACACGTTGTGAACGTAAACTGTCTGGAATTAAGAGTTCATAATAAGGGGGCAGGTAGGCTACAGCCTAATAAACATATTTTATAACTTTAACTATATACACTGTTGTGTTATCCAACGTACATAGGTACACGAATACTATAACTTACAGTAGCCAATTGATAGACATTGGAGTAAATGCGTAGCAATGTCCACATACATAGTAGTACTTGTAGTAGGCACAAGTCCTGTACGAATTTATTAAATCATGATTTCGCATTAAAAAAAACTCAAAATAGAAAATTTCGCATTTATTTCGCAAAAAAGAAAATGCAGTGTTAAAAACTCAATTAAAGGCTAGAATTGTTGTAATTCCTACATTTTCATCTTTCATTGTTTGCCTGCGATCAGTTACGACAATGTTGTAGATACTAAAGTACCTCTAGGCATCAACATTATTGACAGGGCAATTGAGACATTGAATAGCTGCTTTTGTAAGCTTTTGTAAATCCAGGGTAGCAAGATTTTGTTGCAACTAAAACTTGCATTGTCACTTGTCTTTGTCTGTTTTGATCAGAGTTGTAATAATTGTTAGCGCGTCTGATCAACATTTGAAAGCACGTAACGTAAAAAGGTGCGAAAGTGTTTAATTTTCAAATTTCGCTTTTATCGCAAATAAAATGCAGATTTCGCTTTTATCGCATCTATTTCGTAAAAACGAAATTAACGTACCCCTAATTATAAGCGATCACAAACGGCTAAAAGCGATAAGCAAGGCCGGTTGGTACTTGGACAGGTCAATGACCACTACCGGTAATTTATCTTAAAGATTTTGAAGGCAAAAGGCATTAACCCTTTACATTGTCGTAGTAGGTGGTAACCTACCTTCTTAATGTACAAAAATTTTTTTCAGATGCAACGCGAAGAGAAAAAAAGGTAATCAGAATTAATAAGTCTTAGAGCTTAATAAAATCTACTTTTTTAAAATGTTGAATAAAAGCAATTATAAGCGCAAAGTACTATAAAAATCATTTTAGTGTCACTAATTAATTCACCAGTCACAAGCGAGCTCTCGTCGCCGGTGGGTCCTGATGATGAACCTCGGAATCGGTTCGAAACTAGTCGGGCGAATCCGACAAAATAGGAACGTGAGGTAAGCCGCGTGATATACGTAAAATGTATTCACCAGAATACTTACATTTCCGCACAGTTAACCACATAATTACAGCAATATTGTTCCACATCTATTCAGACACTGTATTGAATAAGTGGTAATTTTTTAATGAGAACCAAACTAGAAGAACCAGAATTTTTTAATTAATTAAAAGAAGGGCTGTCTAGGGGGAATAGGAATTTGTCCGTCGTCCTTTTGTACTCACAAAAGCCGGCAAACATACGTTTGCACCAAATGTTGTATTTCGTCCGCCTCATTAAAATGTTGGCTCGTCAAACATTCGTAGGGCTGCCCCGTTGCCGATAAATCTCACCAAGTGAAGGATTTAGATGGCATTTGACAGAAAGTGAAAACATTTCACCGTAATTTTTTTTCATTTCGTTTATAGGAAGCTCTCTTTAATGTTCTAACATTGATTAATGATTAATATCAATTAGACATTATTACCGAACCATCCCTTTATTTAAATTGAAGTGTAGTAAAATAATAAAAATTATGTTAGGTAGTTTTAGGTACATAAGTATTTGAAATTCGCATTCTAGAATGTATCGTTTATTAATTATTTATTCATAATTCCTTTAGTAACATACAGAATTTTAAGAACTCTATAAATGTTAATTTTCAAATTAAAATTTCATGGTTTCATGGGTTCAAACTATGCGTTATCTTTCCATTAACCTTTGGATTTGTGTTAAGTAGTTTGTATGTTTTTTTAGAATACAGAGCAAATAAAATAAATCATTACTTATGGCAACCCTAGCAATCGTATAAATGATGTTTCACGAAACTAGGCAAATACAAGAAAATCTCATTAGGATGCACATAAAATCATCAAAACTTCAAATTGTTTCTTGCGCGAAAAGTTTAGACCATTACGTGGCCTTGAATTTGTTATTATTGTTCCAGTTCTCATAGTCTGTAGACTGCTAAATATTTTAGTGCTAATTATGTAGATACCAAGACCTAGTTTCATATGTAGTACCTAGATATAGAGTTGTTATCATAAAACAGAGAATTTACTTACAGCTCATTACATCAATCAAAGGTTTACCGAAGTCGCATGACAGACAGATAGACATCAGAGGCATATTATTAGTAGGTACTTAATGTCACCATTCAGGCACCGAACCCTAAAACTAACCTAACCTTGCTCACGTTAAATAATACAACAAAGTCAGCCAACGCAATGAGTCAGAGAGGCAGTCAACACTGGCAAAGCAACAAGAATATCAAACGGCTGCAAATAATAAAGAGAGTGCGTCAGTAGACCGAATAAGATTCACGGTTCACGGTGTTAAGGACGCTCCACTTAAGTTTAGAGCCGCCATAAATTCGAATCAAACTGATGTCGTTGCTGCGCGAATAAGGAAGGCCTGGCATCTCACAATTAGATGATAATTCGTAGACAATTACAATTTGGATACAGTTTTAGAATTATGCGTGTTTTATTCGGACGACGCAATGCTAATTGGCTTTTCGACATTATTTAAACAAATGACTTCATCATCACTTATCTAAATTTATCTGGTGAAATCCTAGTCGCATGTTTTTTGTTACCATGTAGTATTGGAGTCATTTAGTTCGATATCGTTTGCCGTCGTATCATCCGACATTTATTCGATGAAAACATTGTGATACAAAAGGTTGAAATAATAGTCAAATCTATTACACAACCTTTGGTCTACGCAGACATCACTCAATTTATCACGTTAATTATAAAAAAAAATATCAAATCTCTGGCAGACAACTTATTCGGAGAATACATATATTAATCCTGTTGTCATCACAGCGCTTACTTAAAAGAATGCGTAAAAGTTACCTTGCAAGAGAAAAGAGCGTTCTGCCACGTGGATTTGGAATCACTGAAGTAGTAGCAGCTGTGGCCCAGCCGGATGAAGTCCGGCGGGCACACGTACGACATCCTCGTGGTGTTCCTGTGACCTTCCACTCCTTTACCTGGGGATATACGAACAAATTATGCATCAGTCCCGGTTGTAATCATTACAGAACAGTTGCTAAGCCATATTGGAGGCCTTCGGCATAGAAACGATACTTTTGAGCACTGAAGCAGCAAGGTGAATTGTACACATAGTTATGAGGAGAGAAGAGGGGGAGGGAGAGAGGGGGCAGGAGAGGAGACCCGTACACTGTATGCTTCATTAATGGGTTGAGGCCAAACGAACAAATAAGGAGACCATTTTATCTATTATAGACCATTTTATCTATATATTTATGAAGTTCCTGCCTATAAAAGATTAAGAGAGGTAAGATTATTTATTTTATTTTCATTAGGGCTAGGTATTTTTACGAGAAAAAAGGGACCCCGCCAAGTTCCGCCAGTTCCGTCAATATCTGTGACGGAGTCCCATAATACAAACAATGAGTTACGGAAACACTATTCGTGATCATAGAACAAAACAATATTGTACAACATTAACGGACATAAATGTCCATCCGTGCGAATCCGGGGCGGGCCGATAGTCAATAATAAAGCAATTAAGTAATACAAACGAATTAATCTTAATAACAAAAACGACAAATGATGATTAACACTGACAAAGAACAATGGCCAAGGATCTGATCGTATAGTTTGCACGTGGCGCGTCCTGTGATATTCTAACGATGACAATATTCTAAACAAGTTGTGGTCAAGGCTGAATATGGCCGCTTGTCTAAAATAAGGTTCCTCATGTTTCATCGGTTATAATGAGCTTGTGTAATAAAAATACAGCGTTGAACATTGCAAGTTATTCAATGAAGTAAAGAAGGACTTCAATGAAAACGATGGAGACCAATCGCACACTAGCTTTTCTTATCTTACTTAAAAAAAGCTAAGCTAGGCTACAACTCACTAATGGCCCACTACTGAGCACGGGTCTCTCCTCATTACTGAGGAGGCCTAGAGCATACTCCACCACGCTGCTCCAATGCGGATTGGTGGAGGGGTTAGTGGCCAACCCAGTGTCGAAAGTTTTCAAGCCGCCTGAAGGCCTCCGACATGGCTTAACGACTGCTATCAATCGATAACAACCGGGACCGACGGCTTTACGTGCCCTCCGAAGCACGGAAGCGCTCAAGATATTTTGCCACTAGCGGTCACCCATCCGACTACCGACCGCGCCCGCTGTTGCTTAACTTTGTCGATCGCTTTAGGATCGACGCAAGTCGCCGGGCTATGAGCGCTTCAACTTACTTCTTCTTACTTAAGGTGATAAAATTTGAGTTTGGGAGTCTTAAGATCAAGGCCGTGTACCTACTTTTACATATACTTTTAGAACAGAAACCAAGCCCAAAGTAGCAAACCAAATAATTAGCACCTCCATCACTGGTACTGAGGTCCTTATGAATAAAATATTAAACATCCTCGCGATGGTGTCCTTTACCGAAAAGCAAGTGATCACTAAATTTTAACACACCCATTTGAAATTTGAACACAGACTCCTGATTCGGAAGTCCGACGTTCAAACTTTGCTATCTCAGCACTAATTTTTATAAACCAATTTAAAAAGTAACTTCAAGAAATGTTAGGTTAGTAATACTCACAGTGAGACCAAAACACGATAAGCAAGATGGCAGCGAGCGCCAAGGGCTTGCCTCTCCTTTCCAAGGCTTCCATTCTGAATTAAATACTTAACTATTGCCACTAAATTACTGAACTTCTCACTACAAGCTTCACACCCACACTGTATACGTATTTAACACAATTTATCACGTCATATTAGAAAAATAATTTGTAAATGAAACACTACTCTATTTTTAAAATCACTTCACTGGATCTTTGGACCTGAAACAAAGATAAAATATATTTTAGGTGATTTATAATGAAAGGCAAAGATAGGTTCTTGTATTCAAACATAAATAAATGAATAATCGTTACAAAACATTATTAACACCCAAGACCCGGGAACAAATTTTTCCTGTCTGCCCCTGTTGGAAATCGAACCAGGGTCACCCCCAACAAGGTTACGAGGACAAATTTATATGTCACTATTTCAATACGATGCTCTACTGATTCCTTATTTGAATGATATTAAATTTTGCTCATTAGCAGCACACACTTCTGAAAAGTTGAAGACTTGATATTGTTTTTTGTATAATTACTGGTATCATTATCTTATTTATTCATACCACTCTCTTACTTGAGTGAGTCGCTAATCGACTTGTCGCGTTCCGGTTGGGGGCTTGAGAGTCAATATTTTCTTTGTTTTTCTCTCTTCTTTTTAGGCCAGTGAAACATCGGTGATTTCTTTGGTGTTAGTGACGGCTTATCACCACAGGGGAACGTTTTGTCGTTTGTTTGTTGAAAGTGAGTGAATAAGTCCGAAGTAATTACTTTTAAAATTCACTGCAAGTCGCGTGAGCATAAAAAGTGCAACCTGTCGCGCTACTGACGACAGGAGGTGAATTGTTGCAATTCTAAGAAATTAACAATTTGAAAGTTAAATAAATTGACTCCGTATGCGTATTTAGGGCACAATAGAAAGCCTGGCCATGAAGAGAAACTAGATTTAGATCGCAAAAGTCGCAACATTACGACTTCATGAAGTCTGTTGTTGTAATTAATTACGACCCGCATAAAGCGTGGTCGTGTTTTGTATATACCGTCAAATATAACATTTTGCTAGAAACTTCTTTCATGAGAATTTAGTATTCCCTGACTCCCTATATGAAAGCCGAGCGAGAGCCGCACTCCAGAAATAAAGTCTAATTCAAACTTTGGTACTTGTACCTACTCAATTTTGACGTAGGTATCATAGTATGTTTTTAAAATGGTTGCAACTCATTAGTGGATCACTATTGAGCACGGATTTCGTGTTGGGGCTAAGGGCGTCGCATTCGTCAAGCTACTGTGTCGATTGGTAAAGAGATTTCGGAGGATATTATCCGCTACGTAACAGTAACAACCAAGATCGTCACCTCTTACGTCACGTCTTACGTACTTTTTTATGAAACAAAGGTAGCAAACGAGCATGCAGCACAACCCTTCCGCTGCCATCGGTCATCTGTAATCACCTGTCATCACAATTGTGACCGACCTAGATTAAGACTTAATTTAGGGACTAGGATGGTTAACCCAGTGACCCTCGGACGATCGCCTAACATAGACGCAAGTTGCCGAATTATGAGTGCTTCAGTAGTACAAGCAGTTAAATTTATAATGCTCTAAAATAACATAACGAACATGTTTAATAAAAACAGAATTCATCAATGGTTCAAAGGAGTACTCGAGACTCCATGAGATCTATGTAAATCACGAACTCTATCAATCAACGCATAGATTTTTATCATTAAACAAAACTGAAAGTAGGCATATAAACCCACGCCTCTCTAATTCATATTCATTCATATTACAAAACAGTTTTCTTAAAGCGGCGAACTTATGAAATAACATAATTATTATGTTTAGGAAACTGATACTTCCGAGTTTAAATCTCAATATATCGAATGGTAATGTAGTCATCACATTCCTACAAATTTTAGTGTTCTTTTGTCACTCTCCAAGTCTCTATTCTCTCTTCAGTCAAGTTGCTAATCAAATCAAATTTTAATCACCGAGGTATACCCTTTTCAACCTTAGTTATGACGTCTCCTTAACATTACCAGCGAGTAGATTAGGTATATTGCGTACGGGAGTACCCTACTCAAGCATTAAGCTCTGACAGTATAATCGCAGGTGCGTTATCAATTTTAGAGGCTCGCTGAGACCTAAGAGACGCCACCTGTGCCCTCATTTACATTACTCGGCTAAAGTAAGGAACTTTAGATGTTCACATTTCCAAGTTAAGTCATTGTTTTAGACAGAAGCTTCTCCCAGGTTGTGTCATTTATATTAGTACTAAGGTACTGCCGGGTATAATTTTAGAAAAAAATTGTGTTCTGACTGTCCTTACGATTATTTGGCTCATGAAAATAAGAATGGGACTTGTTCTAACTTTTTACCTATAATTCTATCTGACGATGAATGGATGCACGAAGAAACAAGCGTATGAGACATGTCTGATCAGTGACAGCAAGTGGATTCATTTCCTTTAATTTTAAACTCAAACTCAAGCTCAATATACTTTATTCACGTAGGTATCGCCGATACACTTGTGAACGTTATTTTTGATTCTACCTAAAGTAGATATTAAACAATTCATGGTTTTATAAACTTACTGAGCGGTATTTCACCGTCAATGGAGTGTCCACGGGACAATGTCGTCATAACAGATTGTGGCGGAAAAGGGGAGATCTCCCGCCAGGCGATGTCACTGCTTGGGGACCGCGGTCCGAATGTTAACTTCGGACCATTTGTATATAATTATGTTAGATACTGTAGAATCTTCGTTAGCGCGGTTGAGGATGCGTCTTCTGATTGGCCAGTTCAGTATGACGCGTATGACGTAGTCTATTGTTTCACTGCACTCGTCGCTCGTGGTTGCGTGGTCAGCATTATGTGCGGCGCGCGCTCATATTACTGTAGGTATGGCGCCGCTACACAGATGTTGTAATAAATGAGGCGGGTAATAGCATTCCAACATCAAAGGGATGGCTGAAGAAGATATCTTAGATACTTGATATCTAAGTTACATCAAGTTCTTTCAAATTTCTTTAAACCATTATGTCATATGCATAAATACGACATTTTTGAAAGTTAAGTAGTAACTAAAACTACAAATGATTTTTAATGATATATAATATTCTAAATATTTGGATGCGTCATACGTAGTAGACACTCAAAATGTGAAAAGTGTAGACCCAATAGATATCTATAATTTAAGTTAACGAGGGGTGAAAGAGTATGAAGAGTAATATGATATAGTATATACCGACAACTTAAAGAACAAAAAAAGTAGGTAATATTTTTTATAATCTTCTATTTATATCTCTTTTAAATAGAAAATAGTTTTACTGTCTTAGAAATGATAGTGAGGAATATACAAATACATATTATATAAGTATCTAACAACATTGAATCTTGTAAGCGCCACTGTCATTAGACACTTGTACCATAACAACATCATTATATCAATTACTGCTGGTTTTCAATGTGGCCGCCTTCATTATGCAGTTAAGACAAGTCCTAATAATTATACGTTAGTTCTATACTGCAATTAATAAGTTAGTTACTTCGTGAGATAACCTCTAGCGTCAGTGATGTAGAGCGTGTCGTGCTATGACTCATAATGATTTTCTCCATTAGTCAGTTTATTGAGAGAGTTTCTCCAAATCCCTGAACATAAATTTTCTTCGCGCTGATCCGCAGGCAGTGTTAACACGACAATGTTGTATGGCTTGTCAGACTATTTCCGTCACCATTATGGGCCCATATTTGTCACGGGATATATTTAAACGATATTCTCTTTGTACATTTGCGCTTGTTAATAATAATGTTATATTATGTCAGTAAATAGTTTATTACGCAATAAAATTATACCTGTTTGGTAGCGATAATATACAAAGATACTTGACGTGTTGGGATGATGATAATGGCACTCCCCATATCTATGTGTTCCCAATTTTTTCTTCAATTCTTGTATTTGTCTTTCTGCCTTGTATGTCTTGTTTGTATTTTATACCTTTGTCTTCTCATTTTAAAGATAAAGCAAGTTAAGACGATTCTAAATATTTGAATGAATACGGGTACTCAATATTATAGGTATTTACACATATTATTTCCTCTATAACTTGCCGTGCCAATGATCCATGTAATCGGCTCGATATATTAAAATAACAAGTCAAAATCGTGCTTACGCGTTAGCACTTAAAATAAAAAGTATCCTACTGTGTTTAGTGAATCGCCTCCACTAATTAGAACTGTACAGATAACTTGAGAAACAGGTAGTAAAATTGTGATCATTAACGAAACTCGCAATCATTTCACATGTTCGGCACTAGCAATTAGGGAGAACTGAGTCTGTATTGCGAATTCAAATTTTGTGAATAGAATGGCTGGAATGGTTAAGTCAGCAGTAAATTCAGAGACCCGTAGTGACAGACCTTTCACTGCTTTGCTGAGTTTACTATGCATGCGTCGCCTGGGATACGGAATTAAATCTCGCTGCCAAAAATAAATTTATAACCTGTGCGCACAGTTCAATTTCGGTTGTAAGCAAAATTGACATACGGCATTTTAAATTCTCGCCCTAAATCTGCAATGTACCTTAATCACAGGGGCGGAAAACTGTCATTTGTGGGAGATGCAGTTAAAACGAATCGCGACCGCAGAGTACGAATTTTACGCAAATTAAAATTGAAAACGAACGGTGATGGTTTAAGGGTTCCGGAACAAATAAATTCAATTTCTAAGCCGAGTTCATCATGCCATCTTGTCAAACATCTATCTTATAACGTACTAGATGTTGCCTGCGGCTGTGCCCGCGTGTAATTTCATTCAAACATTCAATTCAACCCCTATTTGACCCTATAAATTACCTCCCTGCGAAATTTCATCTTCATACGTCAAAATTTGTTGCTCCACTCATATTGGTCGTAGCGTGATGTTATATAGCCTATAGCCTTCTTCAATAAATGTTTCAACACAAAAATAATTCTTCAGCTCCTGAGATTAGCGCGTTCAAACAAACAAACAAATTCTTCCGCTTTATATTATTAGTATACTTTCAGCATAATAATAATAATAAATAATGCTATACAGCTTATTGTAATATGTTTATATAAAACCGGTCGTAGCGATTTATTTTCCGAAAGGTCGAGAAAATAGCACGAGTTGCGGTCAGCTTTCAGTTCTGTAACGTTATCCCGAGCAAAATGCAATGCAGGTATTCTAAACGGCATTCCAAAGTGATTTTAAAGTGTAGCATTTTCAAGGGCACTTTTTAAGTTTGTTGAGTTTACTGCAAAGCCAAAAATTGTTGCAACGTATGCCTTTCAAATGTTTTCGACTTGTACATTTTCTGTACAGGTTAAAAAATAATAAAAATACTGGAAAATTGTGGATTCCCGTACCTACTCTCGCGCATGTGAGTACGCGACCATGAAGTAATGTACGAATAAGAAGGTAAAACATGTGCTCAAGGAGGGGTTATTGGTCATAACTGCCAAGTAAAGCTCTACGTAGGTACCTAGATATTATTAAGCTAATAATAACTTATTAAATTAACTATTAAATGAAATAGCTATTGAATTTATAGATAATAAATTAAACTAATTTATTCAAACGTTATTGATTTT
Source organism: Hesperia comma (assembly GCA_905404135.1). Classification (NCBI taxonomy): domain Eukaryota; kingdom Metazoa; phylum Arthropoda; class Insecta; order Lepidoptera; family Hesperiidae; genus Hesperia; species Hesperia comma. Next base: position 18,728,741 of record FR990019.1, on the reverse strand, counting down.
GCAAAATTCAGTATAATAATATTGGCAAACATTTAGTGACAACCTCGTTAATTCGTCTAAAATAATTTATATTCTTATAAATGTCATTGTTTTATTGCAATACTCTGGTCACTAGTGGCCATGAATTGCAATTTTATTGTTTTATGTCAAAATTCGAAAGCTGCCACAACGCCAAATGGTTAATTTATTATCAAGTGCTTATTCTGGGTTAATTCTTACTTTAGTCAAATAAAATGAACCTGGAGAAACAAACTCTAATTTCTAGATTTCTAAAATGCATAAAGGTAATGACATACCAAAACAGACAGATATTTCAACTTATTATTCAAATCACCACTTCACTCACAATCGAAACTGGGACCCCTCGAATGGCAAATCGACATGGCAGCCACTGCACCGTACGGATAATCGAAATGAGAATACAACATATCGAATGCGCATGCATTCCGACTAGAATAACTTTTCCTAACAATAAGAAAAACACAATCCGATCTAGATAACCCGCATTTCATTTACAAATGAAAGCATGTAGCCTTGTATCATGACTGATGCTCCAAGAGTTCTAAGACTGGTGTATCGGTAACGAGATACGCAAACCGCACGCCCGCACGCCGCGTCACGCGGTCGCGCATGCAGTCGACTGCATCGATGCAGTCAAGTGTTCATCTCGAGATACGCCAGCGAGGCTTTTTTATGATGAGACCATAAATCAAGTCTAATTGTGTAGCGTAATGGATAATGCCGGTCACCGGCGGAGTGTAACCGCATTATTTAATCTGTTGATGATACGATTTCTTATCGTGTTACATAAGCATGCGATGGTACGCGAAGATATAGAGTTATTTTTGTAGCAGGCAATGATATTTCATATTACAACTACAGATGCGTTATGTTCAAACGACGCGAATTTCAATTTTTGACTCGTTTTGATGACATTCTCGTAACTATGTATTAATCATGTATTAATATTTGAAACTGCTACCATTCTCGTTCTAAATTCGAACGTGAATTTTTTTGCGCGTTTTAGATTGCAATCGTGAATAGCCAATAAAAATGCGGGTCATCCGCTTTTTATTTAGACATAACACATCGGTTTCATTGATGATGTTTTGGTGTTATTAACGACACCATTAACATCTTATATCTCTATCTCTCTAAAAGTTAATTAATTTCAATACGACAACGACATCGATAGGTAATACAAGTTTATGTTAAGAACAAAGAAATATGTGCTATTTAATTAATGCTATTTAATTAATTATCAAAGGCAGAAAGTATCGGTTAGTTTAGTAAACCGGACGTCCATTTACGAATACATTTCTTTATATAGATATTTGATAGTAAAACTTTTATTAATTTTTATTAATTATCGATTAACTACATCAGGGAGGCACTGTTTACTTTCGACAGAATTTGTTATCACGGGTACAATTTGATTCGTTCGGTTCCTTTCTGAATTCGCTGTTCGGTAGCTGGTTTCGATATAAGTGACGTTTTTCCTGCTAATTAAATTAATATAAAACGCCAATTTTATTAATTCTGTTAGCATCCGATCAACATAGTCGTTACACAAACCGTGATGCAATGACCTGGTAACGAGGAGATTGTATTGGCCTATCTACCAAAAACGAAAAATATGTCTAAAATATCTATTCCAACAGAAGATACTTTACTTACACTTCAATTTATCTGGCTTATACCCAATACCTATCAAGAACTCTAACTCTAAACTATCATTCATTGATATTGGTATTAGGACCTAACTTTGATTAGTAGGTACCTAGCTTCGGCTACTTTGAGAAACTTAAACGGTGAGATACGATGTTCTGCAGATCGCTTCTCAAGTTGTCTAAGACATCGATCGTACGCCGATCCATTTCTATCTCTATTATGATGAGATTAGGTTCAAATTGAGTATCTAAAACGAGCAGATGATGTAAGTATGCGCTTGCACTTCAAACGCATCGGTTCAAAGAACACTCGAGATTGGAAGCACTCGAGAGATTACGTTGGAGAGGCTGCAACAAGGTGCGCTGTGTGAGCCGTGTCTAATAATGTATTAGGAACTATGTATAGTGTTTTGTCTTTTTCAGAATAAATCGGGTGTTGTAATGTAATGTTGTGATGATATCTGGTAAAAAATATTGTGCGATTATTCCTTTGCTTTGGAGGATCTGTCCTTTTGAGGATTTTCAGGTTTGAAGCATTAGACGAGTTGTATTTTAGGAACTTAATTTTTTTATGGATTTAAGATAGTAGCAAATATTATTGCACGACTGTTTTGCTGATGCCCTGATAAATGTGACAGACCCCGAACAAGACTGTAAACGGGACTAGGATGGTGAGTGCAGTTAGCAGAGGAACACCCTCACTAGGCAGTTTTGTAGGTTAGGTCATTTGCAGATGGGGCAGGGCCCGCTGGCAGGAGCTCTTAGTATTAAGATAGTCCTATTACGTAGTTGTAGCAGTAATTTGTTTAAATATCATCATTGCCGTACTGACTTTGATTGATTGGACAGTATTATTTTCTTTGTGTTGTTTTGGGCACGCGTAGAAAACCTTCTTAATTACAAATGGAGGGCCTTAAACAGGAAAATGTATGCTTCTCATACAGAATACTATTATTGCAAAATTAAGTTATAGAATTTCGCTGAATTTACACGTTTCAGAAATGTTCAAAGAAGCGTCAATTACTGAAGACTTATTTCAAACGTTCAGTTTGAAAGCTTATGTTGATTGAAAAACGGATCATAATTTGTTATTTAAAGAATATACCGGTCGTAAAACTATGAAAATGAATATTGTTACGTCCGTCTACAATGTCTACATAATTGAAACGATGCAAGGGACGGCCTCCAGTGTTTATTTGCTCATTAGCGCTGTCATCGTTATTTCCAGTTAATTCGTAACTAAAACTCCGGATTCTGCGACCTTCAAGGGTTTACATACTTTATAACTTTACGCTGTGTAGTTTAGCATCGTAAAATAATTTGTGAACCACGTGTTTACAGAGTAGTTGTTAGTAGATAGCTCTGAAGTTAGCTCAGAATACAATTGAATATCTGCTCTCAGCGATCTTTGTACCCAAGAGTATTAGGAGATAGGATCTTTACTAACTGGGTAACGGGACTCAATGAATTTTTGTCTACTTATATATGGACTGATAAACAAGACGTTAAGGTAGTCGTATGTTACGTATGTATTAGTTGGTCTATTATTCGTAACGTAAGTATATGTAACATTAATGTATCTTTGTAAAAACCTAATTATCACTAGCATTTTATTATTTTCTCAAGATTTGAATGTCAAAAAATTGTGACTGGTCTTTGATGTGAAGAATTTCATTAAAATAAATAAAATAATGAATTCAGTAATAAAAATTATATAATATAAAATTTATAAATTTTCATATTGATAATTATGAAATTTTAATTTTATTCAAAAATGTAAAAGGGTAGGTAATTCATTACTCGAATGAGAGAGGAAGACGATATAAAACAATGAGACAACAGGATAACGTGAATGTAAATAAACGTGATTTACCTAGAAGAAATTCATGAGAACCACAACCTCTAGTGCGCGATTACTCTATGCAAACCCGAAGGTTCTTTCAGCGTTACGTCACCACTCCACGAGGCCCGTATACTTGAATATAATTATTTATGCGCTATTTTTGTGTATTACCAAACCGTCTGTTGTTATGTGGATTTTAAATTTAGGGGAACACAGAGTGAACTGTAACGACTACGACTTATTAATTTATTACTGAAATACATTTATATGTGTATGGTCGCCATTGTAGGATATAAAGCGCGAACTTAAGAAAACAATACTGCACAAATCATACTTGCATTCATATTGTTCTCAAAAGATCATAAAGTTGACTCACATGCCTGCACTGGGCCATGACTATTGTCTTTAACGCTAATAATGTGAAAGGGTACCTGTGCCCAGCAGCAGTAGTCATGGAGTGCGTTCGTGATGTCAATAACTTTCAATTGTAATTTTCTGGAATTTCTAGCCAAGGAAAGAACTTTGCAGTAGTACCTACTGGTGTTCGTAATAAAGAGTACCCAGAGTAAAAAAGATTGAACTAAGTTTACCAAATTCTTTAAATGTAAAAACGTCTGATACAAAGGTCTTAACAAACTTTCTCACCTGTCTCGTCGGAGGAAGTTTTTATTCAGCACTAATTTGATTGTTAAGATATAAGCGGCACGCACGTCCAAGCTAACGAGTGGTACATTTTTTACACTCACCAGCTCACCACACACCGTGATTGGGGCGAAGATTGGGATAATTTAAACCTTCGATGGCGACATTAATGGTCGGTCATTCAAATAACGAATTTCGGCTTCGAAATTGAAATTCGATTGCTTATTCAAAAGGGGATTTATGAAGCAATTTTCGATTGAGATTTATATTTGGAATGGGAAAAAATTATCAATTTTATGTTACAATTTGATACGCACTTTAAAATTACCGTTTGTTGCCAAGATAAATTATTATTTTTTGTAATGGAAAAAACAGATTTACTATTTCTTCAGTGACCATCAAAATAGCGGAGCTAAGGACGTCAATTTTTGTTTACTTTTCAGAAATATATGTACGATATTAAACAATACATATTTAACAAGAAGCGCAACATTTAAAACTTTTTGTTCTATTATCGGAAGCCCATTCATTAACCAATCAAGATCCTTGTTTCGACTCCCCGGCGCGAGCGTCTATTTCAAATGCATCACGGGCAACATGGCTCAACATTACAATTCTACACAAGTCCAGCATGCTACGATGCGTCTGATGAAAGCTGGGAAAAACTCGTTTAATCAATCAATCGGAGTCTCGGGGCCATTTGTCGTCGGCGCTGTTTTTGTCAAAGCACAAAAAGTTGACAGACGCTGGAGAAACGCTCGCTATTCGCTACAACATGCAAGAGATACCGCCGCTATACCGCTGCCGCGCCGCCGCCGCGCCCGCCACACGCGGCACCCGTGCGGTAAATTGTTTACCTATACACACACGTAAAGATGAAAAATTGCTTTACTTAGGGTTGACGGTTTTACTATGTTATATCGCAGAATTAGCGGAATAAATGTGGGCAATATACACTTTATTGTAATGGATTGGTGCGAAGAGTAATAGCGGTGTATGTATCGTTAAATTCTATAGGTACATGTATTTTTGCGTAATATTGCAAGTTCGATATTTGTGAGGAATAATTTTGAATGTTGTGAACCCGTTAATAATCATTGAGATACTATGTACTAAATGTTAATAATTGAGAAATTAATCTTTTGTTTTAACAAAGATACTTTTTAAAAACAAAACAAAACGAGATATACTTTATGTCCATCAAGGGTCGCCAAATACAAGAGGGTGATACTAATCAATAATAATTGTGAATAGGTATACTTTACTAAAACAATATTTTCTTTAGGTACTGTTCCTGGTACTATACCTACCTGATTTCAAACATGCAAAATTTTGAGGAAGCTAAAGTCAGGTAAGGGATTCGAACTTAGGACCGTAACAGAACGGAAACTACCATACCATTACAATTCGTGGTTGTTATCTAGAAACCGCTCGATCCTTTTGTGTCAGTTGTTGTAGAGTTTAAGTCATAACTTATCTCAAAGTGCGCTCACAATTGCTGTACAACCCTACATGGCGTTATGGGAACATTTTGTTCCGTAATCTCACAAACGCAGGCCGCAGACGTGCGGTGAAATGCGGGAAAAAATAAATGCGGTTGAATGTATCCGCTCGAAAGTAATGCAGGTGCGAATTTAACTTTAGAGAGGGATGGGGCGAGTTACATCTCGTTTCATAAAGAAACCAAGAATGTTGGATTAATAAAGATTTTAGACTTTAGCAGGTGGTAGGGCCTAGAGCTCACCCGGGGAAGTACCACCGCCCGCCACGGTACTTAGTACCATTCCTTCCGTGTAATAATTGTTTTCAGAAAAATTGTGTTCCGGATAGGAAGGTGTGGAGCCGTTTTTTAGAGGCGACCATCTCAGTCCTCAGGGGTAGCAACGCATCTGTGACCGAATTAGAACGAGACTCATTGAGTCTAGTTCTTGGTCGGTCACGGTTGCCATGGGCGACAGCGGAAGGTGGTGCTGCATGCTCGTTTGCTATCTTAATTCAATAAAAAAAAAGATTATTGTTGTCTCTGTTGAGCAAAATAAATAGTCTCTGCTGTCCAGAGATATCTCGGGTTTGATGTCTATTATTGTTGGCGGGTTTTCAGTATTTCTGATGTCACTTGTCATCCACGGCACAAAGTAGGTACGTGGCAGGGTTAAAGTCAACGCCCATAACATTTCTTATGAAATAAAAAAACACCAATTTACTACTTTTTTACTTTTACATTATAACTAAACTACCTACCGGTAGGTACTTAAACAAATTGTCTTTAATTTTTTATTGATAGCTTTTTTTTACTTTATTTTGTTGAGTATACCTACTTACTTACCTTTATGTCTGGTATGTTACACGTATTTCTTCCGAATTAAAATAGGTACTTACACGTAGGTATTCCAAGACGTGAGTCGCAATCGAATGCCTTTAAACATCTTATAGCTTTACTAAAGAATTAACAAGAAGATCTGTGCAGAATAAACAATTTCGCTACCGATCCTACCTATACAGATACGTAATAATATGTTTGGGTCGATGGCTCGCTTCCTACTAAAGGTCGATGGCATTACAAGATCGAAATTTTTTGCGACTTCCCCACGTGCGCCCAAAATGAACCAAATTACCGAGCGCTGTAATCTCTTGCGATTTATACGCTTTCGGGGATATATATGATTATCTAAGGCTATTCATCAAGACTATCTTGAAAGGTTTTTGACATGAATAAACGAGTACTTTGAGCATTTTAAATTTAATAGCTTTTGTACAAACAAGCGGTCACATGATCAAATGGTAGCCGCTAGCCGCTACGCGGGTATTTCTATGCTTAACTCTATGAATGTAATTGAAGGAAAAAGAAAGCAGTTTTATATGATATTGGCCATTTGACGCTTTTTTGCGCATGATGTCTGATTCCTTTCTTAATTGTGCCCATATCAACAAGTTGTAATATTCAGTCGCGATATTAATTAATAAAATATCAATATATCACTCCAACCTAGAGAAAATAGCAACATAAATGTTTTATACGAGGATAGCAACAGACAAATATCACATAACCCGCGCACTGCGCACCGAGAAATATTAACAAATCGACTAGCTCCGTTTCAAATGGCGCTGGGAGCAATAAAGCGAAGCACGTGCCCCTGTGATAGGAACTACATGACCTGAGTACAACGAGCAGCGAGCTGGGAACCTGAGCTGTAATCTAAACGCCATTAGCTCCGATGCGATACCTTTGCGCCGGATAATGTTACATCTTGCAGATGTTTGTTGGGTGTTGGGTGGCATTCACATTTACATGTATTTCTGATGTATGATGTGTTCAGTATTGATGTCTGTACCCTAGCCTAGCTATAGGTAGGGTTGGTACCTTTTCGTAATCTTGATTAAATATGTTTGGAAAATTAAGTTCCTTTTAATTTTAGGTAAGTATATTGTTATTGAAAATTAAATTAAAGACAGATTTACTAATTTTAAAAAGTTTCGTAACCCTAAAAAATCAGGGTACGGTCATTGTCATTCATTCACAAATTGTCAATGTAACGTGAGAATCCGATTATAATTATGAAGCTATTGTGTCAGTTTTCAAAAACAGAAAAAACATATTTTGAGACAGAAAAAGCCGCAATAACCAAATTAGCAATAATATTGACAACGGTATTTCTGATAGTAGATCCTGATTCCTGAGATTCCTGATAGAGTAGCGGTGATAGCCTAGTGGTTAAGAATTCTGCCTCCTATTCGGAGGGTCCGGGTTCGAATCCTAGGGCGCGCACCTCTGACTTTTCGGAGTTATGTGCGTTTTAAGCATTTAAATGTCACTTGTTACTAACGGTGAAGGAAAACATCGTGAGGAAACCTGCATGCCGGAGAGTTCGCAAAACTCAAAGGTGTGTGAAGTCCGCCAATCCGCACTTGACCAGCGTGGTGGACTAACCTTCTCATTCTGAGAAGAGACTCGTGTTCAATAGTGGGCCATGATGGGTTGAGATGATGATGATGATGATGATTCCTGATAGTATAGGTAGGTACCTATAATTTATGGATGAACCGTGTAAAACAGCAAACACTCTTCACATAACTCGTTTTCTAGTAGCCACCCAAAACTCCTCGAAAAAAGGTGGTGTTTGATGTGTCTTATCAATATCTTATAAAAAATCGACGAACGCTGTCAGAGGAATGTGTTGCAATAAAATACGCGGTTCAAGGTCGGTCGTCTCCATCTCAAGTCGTCTGTGTTATGTAATGCTGCATCATATTCGCGGTACGTAACACGCGTTCAGAGAAAAGCGACCTTTGTTATTATTAGGTATTTTAATTCATTACATTTCAAGACATGTTGGTGGTGTTCTTAGCTTATATATTTTAAAAGCTACCTATACAGATACGTAATAATAATAATATATGTTTGGGGCTTACAAACAATACGTTTATATATAAAAATGAATATATCCGATTAACCTCTGGTTTGATATATATTATATTTCTCATTTGTTACAGTTTTTTTTTTTTTTTTTTTTTTTTATGGAATTAAGATAGCAAACGAGCATGCAGTACCACCCTTCCCCTGCCGCCCATAACAACTGTGACCGACCTAGAACTAGACTCAAAGGGACTAGGATGGTTAGTCCAGTTAGTAGATGGTGTTAGAATATTAGTTGGTTAGTTTGTTAATAAGTGCGAGGACAGGGTATGTTAGTGATAATTAGTCCTGTTAGTTAATGTTAGTAATAGTCCAATTAGTTATTGTTAGTATGAGTCTTGTTCCAATTCGGTCACAGATGCGTTGCTACCCCTGAGGTCTGAGATGGTCGCCTCTAAAAAAGTGAAACCGGCTCCACAAACCTTCCTATCCGGAACACAATTGCTCTTAAAAACAATTATTATGACGGTAGGAATGGTACTGAGTACCTTGGCGTGAGTGTTTAGTGTTAAGCTTTGCGAGTTAGTTGTAATGTATATTTTCACAATAACTTACAAAATAGAAAATAATAATAATTCCAAGCACATAGAATATGCAAGCCGCCTTATTTTATTTCGTGCCTTTCGTCACATCATCGCCAGAATTACACAACTCAGCAATCAAATCACAACTATGGCATGGTTGCTCAACCCTTATCCCTATCCCATAGCTATCGATAACCGTAACCAATGAACCAATCAGGCCCAGCGCGGTATATTCGCTAAGCCACGCTCGGTTACGAAGGGCATTTCTCAACCCGTGATTTGGGGACCACCCACTATGCAAATGAAGCTATTAGCCGTATAACGAGACGTCACCGGCGACGCGAATGTCACAATACAAATAAATTAATACATGACCAATGTGACTGGCGCCTCGTCTATTGCCCGCAGCTGTGAAAGTCGCAGGGCTGCCACAAACTTTGAAAGTTAAATTGTTTCGTTTTAATAATCAAAAATATTAAAAGGAAAATAATGGTTATTATCTAAATCGGTTTATTCCAGAAGCAGTAATCAATATTGTCAATCTTTTGGATGTAAGTAATGTATTGGTGTGTTTAAATAATCCAAATTTTTCGGTTTGAAAAAATATAATTAGGTATGTGGTATGATAAAAATAGTTAAAAATTTAATCTACTCTAGGTGTAAGACTTGAAATTTTCTCTGTCTGGAGTTCTTAGTTTAGCCAGTCCATTTAAGTCTAGTTAATCAAAATTTATTGGCGCTTTCAGACACCAACAACCATTTATTTATACTCAACTAAAAACGGTACAGCAGAACGTAAACTAAATTAATTTAAAGCACACCTAGACCTCACTATACCTAACTAACGTTCCTAATAAAACACGAAATCGTAGTCTACTCTGAAATTCATTCGACAAAATTCAAAAGCACGGCAGCAGTCTAGCTACTTTGAATTAAACAGGTACCTATTGAATTACAGGCATCATATTCATGATTTCTTTGCCATTGAATATTCGCTGGGAAATTCACAAAAGGCCTGCTTTTCAAAGTGGAATAAAGCGAAGAGTGCTAATTATTAAAGTTCAGAGGGAAGGCTTTCCGTTCAAGCGAACTTCTCGTCAGTCGCCGGCCGCCATGTTGCATTTTTAAACTTGCACTTTACTCTTATTCTAAAGGTACTTGTTATACCGCGTACTGCTAACTTTGTCATGAAAAACTTTTCGGTATATGTTGACGTAATATGGGGACAGTTCTGTTTTGATCCATGCTTCCAATTTTGTACATTTCAAATGTGGTGCATCTTGCTGACCAACGGATAAGGCATTGGTGGGTACCATCTGTAGGAAGTAATTAGACAGTTACCTACCTGCAATCATAATATTTTCTTAGGGGTTAATTATGACAAAATCCGTCCTTAATTATCGTCCAATGATTAAAACGTCAAGCTTAACAAATAGGGATTTACTCTTTGTTATCCATCGTCATTGTTATTGTTATCGTGTCTATGACCTGGGTCCCAATTCTGCTAAGTTATAACGCTTCAATTGTATCTCTATTGAATAGTATGCCACATTTTGTACACAGAATATGCCGAAATAGCGTCGAAAACTATTAAATTTTGTACACAGAACGTACCAAAATGTGTCGATCTATTCAATTCTAGACACGAAATGTGCCAAAAATGTGTCAAACTCTTCAATTTTGTATACAGAATGTGGCAAACAATTCAATCGAGACACAATTGAAGCGTAATAACTTAGCAGAATTGGGGCCCAGATACGTTATCGAAAACAGCTGGTAATCGCTCGTCGTTCCTCGCGATACATCCGGAGTCGGAGTCAGTGAACAACCCCTGACGTTCGTCAGTAACTCAATGTGCGCTAATTAAGTTCAGCAATACTTTATATTACATTGTTCCCGTTAATTAACTTCAAATAACTCGGGACTCGGGTGGATGGCGTATTGAAAAGCTCTTGAGATATGTAGGTTCATTATGATATTTATTGCTTTCGCATCCATGTTTTATTCATTTCATATTCAACGATGCTTGATTTAATTTTCATTGGCTTGTTTCAATGTAAAAATCTGCATCAATATCTGGAACAGGCCGGGATGCACCTGTTTATTTGAGCACGCTGGGATTTTACATTTATTTCGTTGTAACTCTACATAATTATATCATGACTGAAGTGAAAGGCCAAATAAAATTGGAGAATAGGCAGAAAGATGATAACCTTTTATCATCATCATTGTTACATGTTACAATTGATCCAATCTAGTTTTCTGTAATTTCTTTTCCGATTATGGAAGCGACGGTGTAAGTGACGAATAAAGTTCAGCACCCTTATTCACGTACGCTAACAAGTTCGATTGCAGTGCAGTTGCAATGACGTTCCGATCAAAAGAACACTTTCCGTATTCTCTTAGCTTTGGCGAGCGCTGTCAAACACGCTCGCGTCAAGCTCGCGTCACGCGAGCGCAAAAATCTCTATGAAAACGGTATTCTACTGATGCGCGTCAAGAAAGCGTGTTTCCAAACGCAGGTTGATGGGTATTCTCTTAAACTTTTGACGTTTCAAATGACATTTCGGTGCGTTTTTATCAGTTTTTATGCAGTTTTGTTGACGCTTTCTTTTAGTTACTATTTACTTACTTTTGTCGATGACACGTGTGGTAATTGTGGATAATCGAAGTATGTGGAAGTAAAATTATAATTCGTAAGTAAAAGATTAATTATTTAACAGACGTTTATCATTTTTAATTATTAATTATCGAGTTTTTGAAAACAATATCTACCTCATTTTAATTGTTTCTAGTGAAAATGAGTTTGCGCCTCGGATGGAGGAACGAAATCGCCAGGCTACAGCGCGAACATGAAGGCTCGCCTTATCGGATCGGGAACTTGAAGTTTGGATTTTTCATACATAATTGAAGCACAAGTCATGTGATTTTACTATAAGAAATATCATTAAATCACTATAATAATAATAATAATACTCTTTATTGTACACCATATAGAGAAACATAAAAGAGACATAATATAACAAAATGAAATACAATAGGCGGTCTTATCGCTAAAGAGCGATTTCTTCCAGACAACCTTAGGGTAAAGAGGATTATTTAATATAGCCATATTAAATAAACATTTTTCAACGTTTTTTAATGAAAACATAATACATAAATCGTATTTCATTAAAAATAGGTAGGTTTATTTTGTTCTCTCACATAACAACACTGACACAGAGTACTAAACAGCCGGAGAAGTTTGGCTGGCGTGCAGGCGACGTGAAGTTCACGCGCAGTTGACGCGCAGTTCAAAAATTACGTGAATATGTCATACAAGGATCGTTGGGCACGTGGATGACGTGTGGGGGACAGAGACAGCGCCTTACAAGTACGGCAAATTATAAGGCACTGTTTCTGTCATCTAGACGTCACCCACGCGCAAAAAGATCTTTGTAAACTTCAACTTGATTGCAGCGCAGCGTCACCAAAGCGTAACTGCAACTTAATCGATGCGTCTTAAATTACGTGAATTAGGCCCCAGGTCTATCTCTTACAAATACGCTTATCCGACATCAAGACGTAGAATAGACTTAAAGACGTATCAATTTTACGACCAATGGGGTGCTCTGGTCAAAACATGCAATCTATCAATAGAGAGGATGGTACAAAGTCCAGTGACCGCCTAAAAGGTCTGTAAGTTCCTCTGTTGTTCAGCAGAGTGAAGCACAAATATAGGAAGACTCAAATACGAATGAAGTTCCTTACACTCCATCAAGAGGTGGAATGAGTAACAATATTGTTTCAGGTAGATGCAAGGAACTTTCCTAGAACGGAGAAGCGGCGTAGAAGCATACACTGAAACTATTCCACGCAAATTGAAATTTTAGCATTAGCGGTCACCGAAGCAATTCCCGTCTACCGGGAACTTTATCGATCAATTACCATCCAGACGAACAGTTGTGCTGTGAACTATTGCTGTAATCCACATCGTTGAGGAGACCCGAAGTAGTGGAATGCTAATGGACGCGCTTGAACCACGCTCGTGTTCAAATCAATAGGAACTCCCATGAAACAAACGCAAACAATCATTATATCGGTCAGCATACCGAACTAAAATAAAATTTATAGACACTCGGCCCATCGCAACCGTTCACAAGACATAAAACAGACTAATAAATAAAAGTATTAGCTCGTAGAGAAATAGTCGTATAAAACACATTCCGTTTAAACGCTAACACATATAAACGCTAACACACTCATACCCCCGCAGTAGGTTACCAGGTACCTACCTGTGTCGCGGGTGGCATGGACTACACATATACCTAACACATCACAATTACACCCATGACCCGAGTACAAATATTTATCTGCCACATAAATATCTGCCCCGGCCGGGAATCGAACCCGGGACCCCTCGCGTCGCAGGCAGGGTCGCTACCAACTAGGCTACAGGGTCGTCAGGGTTTAGCCTGTGGTTGGCTGCGCTGGAACAACTTCCGACATCACCTGATGATAATCGTCGTTTCAGAAGACACCATCAGTGTCAGATCAGGCAGAAAGACAGGGTCATCAGATTTACACAGCAGTCAAACGTCTTTTTGTGTTTTAATGTTATGAATTATAAGGTTCAAATTTATGCTCGTAGGTATGTTATTAAAGGTGTTGTCTGCGGCTTTGGTCGAAATAATTCACCCTTGTTTTAGTCCCTTAGGATTGATTTCCCAAAAACGTCGAAATATGTTTTCATTATTTCTATTAAATAAGACCAACAAAAACTTTGCTAGAGGTCAAAAATTGGTGTATTTCTATACAAACTTTCCTTCCTTATTTTACCCTAACCTTAACATAGGTACTTTCTCAGACATGAGATACAGAGATTTTAAAGTAAGAACAGTTGAATAAACCATCGTGTCTATAATAGCTTCCCGCCTGAAGTCATCTGTATAATGATATCAATAACAGACTCCTAAATTTCTCAATCAGACTAAAATAGGCGGCCTTGGTAGAAATTGCTCGGGCATCAACACGCGTCTACGCCACTGATAGTACAATCTGATACACCGTTTTAATTTCCGCGTTTCAATTCGAACAAGTGTTTCTACACGTAAAACGCTTTTGGCATTCACAGCATTTTGCAATGAATTACGTGTTTTTGTTTTTCTTATTTTTTTCTGTTTACTTAATGTCTCCTATAATACCCTATGACTATCTGAAATGCTTGACTTTGACATTTAGTTAAGTAAATGCTGTGTATAACTCTCCCAGATATTTGGACGTTTTTGTGTCTCAAAAGGGCGAAATTGGAGCAAAAAACTAGTACTCGAAGAGACTATGTACGAAATGTTTTTTAACCAACTTCAAAAAAGGAGGTTCTCAGTTTGACCTGTATGTATGTATGTATATTTGTGCGCGATTATCTCGCGTTTGGTTGAACCGATTTTGATGCGGTTTTCAGCATCGTGTTTATCAGACTTAGGAGAAGGATAATTGGAATATTAACTGCGTTTAATTGAACCGATTTTTACTTTTCGGTGTTAAAGTCGGTTCTATTTTGTTCAATCGTTACGCAATAAACAAGGAGTAAAGCTAGGTAATACTCAAATAGATGGGGGTTTAGTAAAGGATGCGGTAAGTAAGATTGAGTTATCCTGCTCGCCTCGTGTCGCTGGCTACAGCCTGCAGCTGTTGTAAATGAATATTTCTCTAATCGCATTCGCATACTTCGATCAAAGGATCGCTGCCGCGGCGGACGCGTTTAATTGTAAAAGGATTTGTTGAAGGAATCCTGTGGAGTGGTAAATTGAAATTACAAATGAAATTGCTCTAGCAATTTATTGTTGGTTAGTATGTAGATATAAAATTTGAAATTAGTAATAATCATTGTTTTAAAGATGCCTGAGGAGTTAATTTTCTTCTCCTCTAAAATAAATTAAATATTTCACACATTTGCAAAACGATGGTAGATACAAAATAAGTATTTGACGTCCTTAAGTGTATTTTGTATACGAAATATTTTGATATTTTCGGTTTTTGTTATTTTATGACGCAATAATATTGTGTAGATATTTAAGATTACGAGTAGATATTATGTCGCCACCGTATTAAATTATTGAATTTAAAGTATATTATTTCTTTAACATAAATATCTAGCAACCATAACAATAAACCGTTACAATGTAAAATAGGTACGTATTATTAAATTTACATTTAAATATGTTTAAACGTCGGCCATCTATGATCTCACCTACTAGGTACGTATACCAACGGTCTAACAACACTAAACGATTTACAACATTCTAAGGATACTAGTGATTAGTCAAATTCCAACGGAATTGGTTTAAAATTACGCGAAAATTGTAGGAATACGTAAATACTCTTAATAGAAACAGCATACAAATAGGTAGGTACGTCACTAATGATAATATTGCTTTAAATTCAAACACAGTCGAAGAATAACGGGTACAGTACAATTATATTTTACCATATTATATCATAATATTTTTTTTTCATAATGTATTTATTAGGGTCCCGATTTTTATTATTTTTATACATTTAACCTTATTTTTTGGATAACATAAAATTTGGAAGACACCTAGTTTATTGCTGTACATAACACAAATGCGTAACTTTGTAACTTTCCTTTTTACAGACGTAGGTATAAAGTTTCTTCTTATATCATCTTCTCAATCAATCCGCAAGTAGGCATATCGCAAAGACAGACGGACAAACATAATAAGTAATTGAATGGTCTCTATATCGATATCAAAGCACATCACTGTTTATATCGATATATTTATGATTCTCAATAAATATTCAGTACGGTATTGTCAACGGTTTATTATTAGATAAGTGATAAAATAAAATTTGGTTTTCGATTACATCATTAGAACATTTAGGTAATGTTATCGTTTTAACGTTAAAATTAATTCCACATTTTTTTCTAATGACAAATAAGCCGGTTTGGTTGGCAATATTTTGATGTAGGTGATGTAGCCAATTGTTATCATGAACGAATTAATCTTATACAGTGGCTTAAAAGCCTCGTTGCTAAAACAAACACTTAACTTAAAAAAACTATTGTTATTATTACAGTGTTATGAAATTAGTTTTAAGTAGTCTGTCATGTGATTTATATGAATACAGGTACATAATAAAATATTTTAATATTTTTAAACGGTTTAGGTACTTAACTTTGTCCTGTTTGTCTCTTTACGTGTACTTTAAACTTAACGATTCTTTTGGAAATACTCAGGACACCGCACAAATTACTGTTTTGTATAAATAGTATAAATATATGTACGACTGAATAAGATTACAGGTATGACGATACGTATTTACGCCTTGGAGTGTCAACTCAGTAAAGGATAAAGTGCGGAATCTTTGCTGTTTTTAAACCAAAAATGCTATTTGATTACTAAACTATCAATTAGAAATTGAACTTTGAAAATATATGGTACGGTTTAAGTCCGTTGACGATGATTTTAGGCAAAAAGAAAATGTACCTAATACCTATTTCTACCTATATGTTCAAAAGATTAGTCAGCATACCAAATTCTAAATATTAGGTATTATGTTTCTGCTGCATAATTCTAAATTGGTTTAAACATACGAGACAAAAATATTGAATGGACAGATGTGGGCGGAACCGCAGGTCAGGGTTAGTTATTCTATAAAGGTCGCCTTTCTGGGGCGAATGACGTAACGTCTCTAAGCTAATGATATAAGTATGTAATTTTAACATAAAATAGTTTAGTAAATAATTATGGTAGTCTCGACAGGGGTTGAGTAGTCGAGGATTTAGAGTGAGATCTGTTTTTTTGGCAACTATTGTATTTATATTTAAATTATGTTTTTAAAATGTGAATATGTCGTTGAGCCAGCTTTTAATCAGAATTAAACAACTGGACTGGATGACCGAGTGTGTCTCGTAAAATAACGTATTTAAATAATATATCAGCGACGAGGTGTTTTTTAATTATTTAATCTGTAAATTTTATGACTTGCGTTAAGTCGGCGTTATTTTGATTGTCACATGTGTGGATAAAATTCTGATTGATTTACGACTCGCACCTGATTTCATTGAGCGTTTCCTGTTTCATTTAAGATCAATAATGCGAGAAAACGACAAAAAATACCGCTGATATTTTTTCTTCGCATATTACGTTACAAAAACCTTTTAGGCTTTTGATAAGAAAACATTTGTGGGGCATCACGCGTAAATCGCGACAAAAAATCACATTGTATTCAATAGAATAAGCTAAATACATCTGATGTTGAGCACAAAAACTGGCTGCCAACAGTTTGCGGATAATAAATGATACACACTTTTTGTCGAGACAATAATTGATTCTATGACAGGGCTATCCATTCACAATGGAATGACAATTATTGTTTACTTAAGTTAGGGTTATGTCACGTTTAAGATTACATATTAGTTTTGATTAACGCCAGGGCTTCTCAAACTTTAAGTTTTACGCATCTATTCTGTTATTTGTCGTAAGATTGTTACGTTGAAACAGATGTAAAAATAGTGTAACATTTTATCGAAAACCGATTTATGTAAGTACATACTGTAATTATATTATGACAATGGGGTCCGCTGTAGTTTGCACCCGTACTTTAAATAGCTCTGATCCACGCAGTCAAGCGTCGGATAACTAGAGCCAGTAGAGAGAACGTTAATCAGTTAGTTATGGTTAAAACCTTTATCTAACAGTCATTAAGTGTTGTCGGAAGGCATCATCAACCCAAGAACTTCCGATAATCTTCAGTTCGTTGGTAGGTCGTTAATCCCTCCACTATTCCGCAAACAGCTGGTTAACATAAACTTCAAGCGTCGTTTAGGAAGCCTTGAAATAGAAAGTAAATGCTTACGCTGAGAATTTATTCAATTTATTAAGTAACGAACATTTTTATAGCTTGACATAATGTCCGAAATTCGTTGTGCAGTGACATTATTTGCATGTGCATAAAAATGAGGCATCACGGAATTCCAGATAAAAATATCTGTCCATATATGTCTGCATCAGTTTGAAAGTAAGCTAGAACTCCTCGTTCAACAGACTAACTTAATACCCATTATATTACAGGGTCGTCTACTCTGATATAATTGGCAAGTATCGGTAGTAAGACACTCGTACCTCTTACAATACAAATCGGTATGGTGCACGTGGGATTCTAATAAGTGTACTAAAACATGGCTGACCCTTATGAGTTTAGAAATCATAATAAATAAATGCAGGCTTGGAATGAAAACACTGTAATTATTTTAAACTCCTTGCCAATTAATTCTAGGAATATTAAATGGCGATATTTGAATAAATTCTAGTGTGCTTTAATTAATAACGAAGTGATATTGGTCCCGCTCTTAAAACAAGACGTGTTGTTTTTTATTATTTAAAATCTAAAGAACGCTATTTATATTTATGGTACCTATTACAGAACTAAAAGGAGTCTTTCTCCCCCTCGACAAGTACCTATAATGCATGATGATGGTGAAGTCAAGCAAATAAGCTCAAACAAGAGTTTACATCGACGGAAGAAGATGCTTTACATCTCATTATGTTATTATCAGACCTGCGTAATCGAGTTGAGATGATTATAATGTTTTAATTTGAAATAAAAACACAAGGTAGAGCGGTAGAGGTAAATTAAAGCGTTTAGAAACGATTTAATTTGTTTAATTATAGCCATTATCTTTGTTGAAATTATCCCAGTTCCTTAAATTTATAACAGTAATGAACCTTTGTTAATTGCGGAACTTTTAAAAATTTTATTTCCGTGACACAATTTCTCGTCCACTTTCTTTCATTTGCGGCAAACCTTGGAACTTCTAAATTCAACAATGGATCTTAAAAACCGGTAACCTCGGATTGAGTTAGTGGATTGTTCGTTTCGGCTCGTAAATTAATTCAAACAACGCCGACAAGATTTCTGTTCAAAGTTCTCTTTTTCCGCGAATTTCACGATTTACGGTTCTCGAGTAGTCAGATGAAGCAATAAAAATAATAGACGTTTTAACACGTTCGCTGCGTTACGAGATCTATCAGATCTCTTACAGGTTTTCGGAATTGTGCGTCGACTAAAATCGTGTTCTTTCACTCCGTGCGGGTGGCTCTAACTTGTAAAGTTCTTTAAGTATGAGAAAGACAAATATACATATTTGCTTCCTACTTAATGGTGAATTCCAGGACATAAAAAAAAGAATAAGAGATGGTTTAGGTCCCTAACGCACAGTATTATTATTATTTTAATTCCTTGCGTTAGGAGACATGTCGATACTCGTAGAATCGTAAGCCTCGTAGACGCAAGAGACGGAAGGTGGGCGGCGCGGGCGCTGCGTGACTCGATTTAGTGTTGTCCTAGTATCGATGTGAGCATAGAGAGAGATAGAGAAAAATTATATTGTCTTTCGCCATAGAAAATACCTACAGTAGCCCAATCACTGAATTTACAATTCTTGTTTTTATTTATATACCTACACTTAAATATTCGATTAAATTCGTCGTTGATATTTTTATGTAATTTATTATAAAGATTAATAGGATCATTATGTTCAATAGTAGCCGGTTTAGTCATTTCAGAGTAAATGTTATCTTTAAAAATTGACAATTTATGTTTTGTTATAGACCTACATTTAATTAAATGCTTTTTGTTTGCGACCATAGTTTATAAATAAACTTTAATAAAACTTTTTCAATCGACAACTGAGATATTATTTTATTCCCATCACTATTTACTACACATATTGAACTATCTTCGGTTGCGGTACGAGATACAATCGATACCTAATTTTATTTTGGTATTTGTAGTTTATTCGTATGTCATAACTGCGTCCGAATCTAGCAAAATATACAGCAATAGGTTATTTTTGACCCATAAAAATTTTAAAAATATATCATTGGTTTTTTGGAAGATATAAATTATTTTCAAAACTGTATTTTTAGGAGACTGATTAGGTCTCTAACGCACCACAGGCCAGGTTAGTTTGGAGATCTTTTAGGTCTCCAAAGCTACTAGCCGAAAGTTCTTTGAAAATGAAGACGCAGCGAACGTGTTAAAAGGTCTTGAATGAATGGTTGAACAACTCTAATTTATTAGATAAACGAACGTCTAGACAAAGAAATGGTTGACATAAACAAAATAAGTTGCCTTCTGTCTTTATTTTGACATCTAAATCACACCACACAAACCAATCACCCAATCACACGACCAATTCAACTATAGCAACAGCATTTTTTATGGTACTTAGGTATGTACTAAGATAGCATACGAGCATGCAGCAAGTGCAGCAACACCCTTCCGCTGCCGCCCTTAACAACTGTGACTGAATTAGAACGAAATATATTAACGATTGATAATATAATTAAGTAGATTATTTATTGGTAAAAAAGAGTAACAAGACCCATTACATATCACTAGTCCCTGTCCAAGTCCTTACACTTATAATTATAATAAACTAGTAAACCCGCCCTCGCTTCGCTTCGGGAAACCAGTCCCTTCAAACATCTCTATGAAGTTTCATGAAAATCCGTTCAGTAGTTTTTGCGTGAAAGAGTAACAAACCCACACACACACTCACTCACTCACTCACATACTACATCCTTACAAACTTTCGCATTTATAATATTAGTAGGATCTATCTCTAATTCCACACTTCATCAAGTCCATACCATAAAATATAAAAAATGTATTTTGAAAACTATCACATTTTAATGCAAATTTTCACCATGCGGACGAAACAAACTATTGCGTTGCCTGTCGAACGAGTATGTCACTTTATTTAAATTTATAACCTAAATCCGTGTCTTACCGTTTGCCTCAACATTTAAATGACAATATGGGATTATAATAATCGTGTATGGGGCCATTACAAAAGTTAGAAGCATAACAATAAGAATTATATATCAAAGGATTTTATTATTTGAATAATATTTTGCAAACTTATTGCCGTATATCATACTAATAAGAAAAATGCGAAAGTAACTATGTTTGATAAGCCGATTTACATAAAATTTGATATGGTGGTAGTTTAAATGTTTATCAACTCCAATGGCAGCATAGCTGGGGTAAAACTGGAAAAATAAATGATAATATATAAACGACATTGTAATGTTATTTAAATCAAAGGCAAATTATGGGCCCATAAAAGAAGGCATGATAAATAGATAGACCGTTGAGACGTAATTACTTAAGATCTTAAAATATTGAATTTTTTGAGCACAGAATTTTTTGAGACAATAACAACAAAAATTATAATAATATCTCGAGTTTTCTACATAATGGGTTCTAGATTTTTATGTAAGATAGGAATCATGCATACGGCTAGTTATAGATGATAGACAGCCTAATGGAAGAATGTTCACCGTCACCCAAGGACATTGGTACCAATCAAATGTCAAAGAAAGAAAAAGCCAAAAAAATCAAAGTCATCATCGAAGTGTTGCCAGCGAAACCAGAAGCATGGAACTGCATTATTATTAACCGTCATAAAAAAAAACTATAGTTCTGTGTGTTACCTCATAACTTTTTAATCTCTAGGTACTTCTACTAAAACTTCTTAAACCTTTTTTGAAGAGCTCTATATCATAGAACTTCGGGACTATCTCAGAAAATTATTCCCTTGTTTGCATGTTCACGAGTTCAATATTATGATGTGGATGATATTTCATAAGCATTGGATTTTCTTTATTTCTTAGCCATAAAATAATATGACAATATATTTTAGGTACTAAATGTCATATTAGCTTACATTAACTACTGCGGAAAACGTTGAATAAATGAAGCCTTGATTTTATTCTTTATTCGATGGCTTTATATGGGCTTGTCGAATACTTTGCAAATTTATTTAAATGGGGCCGTTTCAATGATACTAAAATAGGTTTGAAAATACTAAATGGCTAATGGCAAAGAATCGTTATTAAAAATAATTCTATTTTGCATAGTTATTTTGGCCTCACATTCCACTGTCTAGCGTTGTGCAATAATGTTGGTAATTATATAACGAACAACTGATTTTTAACAAAAACTAAGTTAAGTTAAGAATAAATGATCTTATTTACATATTTTGAAATCCATACTAATATTATAAATGCGAAAGTAATTCTGTCTGTCTGTAGGTTTTTCACGGTTAAAGCTTTATTGATATTTATATACGTGCCCACACATGCCCCGGCATAGACAAACAATTTTGTTGAAAACACTTGCCGGTGTCAGGACGCGTGTGCGCGGACACGCTGAGTACGGTCACGGTAATAATTATTACCGTGGTAGGGGTACCTGAGTGGCCGACATGAAGTGAAAATGAAAATGAAATGAAAATGATTTATTGCACAAATATGGTTCATACAGGTGTTTAATTATTGTCATACAATTTGTTCTTGTTGCCGACATATTTGGCTGATTCCAGCATGCAATATTTATTTATTTTGGCCTTTATTAAATTAGACACATTAAAGTTACAAAAAAATCATGCAATTACACATGTTTTTACATTTTCATTACTTTACATTATTATATTAACGTAAAACTATTGTTTAAATAATAATTATTATACAGTTTATTCTAATGTATATGTTCATTTTAGGAATTTTTATAATTAAAGAAATCTTGAATGTTATAAAAGTTATGTTGTAACAGAAAACATGGTATTGCCATTCCCCGTTAACGAATTTATTACGTTCGCTCACAGTTTAATTCAACTTGTAAGACTTTGACTTACGACATTTTAATTTTTCGCCGGTAGTATTATCCACCCTACAACTTATTTACACCTTGTTTCTGTATGAAGCATTAATCTGCATTATCAGTTCAATCGAATTAGATGAGTATGGAGACCGCTTGAGATACGAAAGGACAGGGGGAATTACCTAATACAAAAATGGATTGGATGAATCCTACCTACTGCATGCTGCCTAGACATAAATATAAAAAAATACATAAATATGTATACAGAAATTGAAATCGTCCACTACCTAACTAATCGCTGTTGCACTTTGTCAAAGTAATGCAACAACAAGTTGACGTGTTTATACAAATAATAATTAGGTAAGTAAGTAGGCACGTAATGTTTTGTTTTGGTTTCAAAATTTAAAATCTAGCAAGGAAATAAATTTAAATTGGAACATTACGTGATTAACTCATTTAAAATTTTGGAATTTTAATTTATTGAGTGTCAGTTGATATTAAATTACAAATGAGTTGCGTAGTTCTTTCATCTTTATGGCGGTTAGGATAATAAAATCCCTCATTCTACCTACATAATAACGTATATCATATTACAATAATATATTCTTGTAGGTATATCCTAGTTTTTAAGAAAATACCTAAAATAAATGTGCATATAATTTACTGTTAGTTTTTACGTATGTGTGTATCTTTTATATTGGTGTTATAATTTTTTAAGTAAACTATTTTCTTATACCCTTTATCCGTGCTTTCTTTCTTAGTTCTATCATCGTAATACTTTTAAGACAAATCAGAGTTTTAATTAGAATCCAACTGCATAAAGTTGCCACTTCCTGGAATACCATCTAAGGTACGAGGTACCTATAGTGTAATAGATGTTAGTTGTGTTGTGGACCGCTTGTATCAAATTCACCGAGCATTCCCCGAATAGAACCGTGAAATGTAATACTCATTGTGTCAAGTTTCACTGGCATCATGCGCTTACACTCAGATATTCAGGTTAAAATCTGGTCTAATATATGATGAGAAGTATAAAATATAATTATTGTACCTAATAATTAAATTATTCGTACTAATAATTCCAAGTTTTCAACAAAAAAGAGTGGAATAAGGAAACAGAAAAATATTTTGTAATCGCTATGACCATTTAAAAATTATAAACGGTTTTTTTTTGTAAAAATCCTAATTTCAAAAATTTCAATTTCATTAAAATTAGAATCTTATTATCTTAATTGTCACGTATTCTTTACAAAATAGCATCTAACATCTAAAAAGGAAGTGGGTAATCATAAGTCAAGGATTCTCGATAAGTTTACCGCAAACTCTGTATGACCCTAATTGTCCTCGTAGAGTAGGACGACAAGATTGCTTTTCGGCAACATCAAAAACATTTTATCGCCATATTTTATAGGTTTACGTTACTTGTTATATTGGAGCATTTATTTTTAACTAGATTCTGTCATTGGCTTTGCCCACGTCAGATACAGATAACGTAAAATGTTTCCACGATATCGTAAAACCAGAAAAAAAATAATCGATCTGTAAAGCATAGGTACCTAAGTTGAATTATGTATTCATTCCTTTCTCCTTTTCACTCCGTTAAGGGATGATTTCCACGATGAAAATATCATAATTATGTCCTTTTCAGGATCCCAAACTGTCTCCGTACAAAGTTTCACATACAAACATTCATAACCTATTGCAAATTGCAACCCTTTGGGGATTGACGTACCCTATGTTTTTAATCCGATGTTATCAACTAATTTTACTTCGAATTCCAAATCAGGCTGCTGGATTGGCCGTGAAAGCGTCACAGACAGACAGACAGACAGACTTTCGCATTTACATATAATATTAGTAGAGACACGACAACCTTCTAAATTACTTGATTACGCTTAAATGGTCTGATTATGTTATTAGGTAAACTGCATGTCACATAAACATTTTTATTACTTTACTTCGTATTTTAATATATTTCGCACTGATAACATTAAGATACAAACATAATAGTAACTCGCCTTCGATTAGTGAACCTGTTTAGTGCAGACAGTTACTCGTACTTAGTTGAGACCCCACGAGGCGCTTGGACAGAAAGACAGAGGATTTATGATTATTACTGATGTAGATATCTGGGGTAAAGGTGTAATATTAACGAAATACGACAAAAGCATGGTATAGGCATGGCATGCCCTGGTCATGGCATTAAATTAATTTATCTTATCTATATGTCAAGTAAGTACCTGTGCTTAAGATAAATAAAAAAAAACTCAGGAACTTTGAAAGTGTTCTCGGATACATCCATTTAAATATAATTATGCAATACATTTTGCATGCAGCTGGCTTTAAGATGTGTATGCATAATTTAAGAGCTGGTTTACATTATCCCAGTAAGGTTGCACTTGTTGTCAAGCGCGCGAAGCCAGCATTGGCTCTATATTTATTCTACATACTCATAGCTCAATACTAGGATTCCCTGTGTCTTCGGTTACTTGGACGACAAGACAACAACACACAACCAGACCGAGAATAGAAATTAAACCTAAAATTTCAATTTTCGGCTCGCTGGGAATCGGCTCGCGAACCCAGAACCTTTTGAACGGCGATCCGGCATGTTAACAATTGCGCCATTCAGGTCCAGTGGATACCATAGTCCATGGACTTCCATAACAACTGACGCATCGCTAAATCGCTGATGACTAAAGAGAAAAGTGGGAGACGGTTTTTTTACATACAATCCTAGAACATTTTAAATATTTCATGTTTAACTAAAAGGAGAGCTTAGGTTAATGAACAAATAAAGTGAATGGTGTGGAGGTCACAACGACATTGTAGAAAACAATAAATCTATTTTAGTTATAACTGGAATAGTGATAAATTTAACTAAAATAGGAGCTCTACCTCTATAATTACGGGATTTTAATTTCATTATTTACAATCACAAATCATAACACTCACTATTCAAGTATGGGCTAAAATATTTTCGCAACGGCTGTGACTGAGATGATTCTCCTCCATCCTCCATGTGTATAATTAAACAGCTTGTAACGACTGAATGGTATTAGTCAGTCGAGTGCAGTTCTAGACTTATTTCATTAACTGGATTGCTGACTGGAACAATGTAAACGGGCTACAAAACCGGAATGGCAGCGGTACGGCGAGAAGGTCGAGGGATCCCGAGCTTGCGATTATTCGTTTTTTATCATGACGATATATTTCCGACAGAAGTTATTTTTAGCAGAACGAAGATGGAAATATATTTACTACTATTCAATTACTTCGCTTCGCTAACTTCGCTTCGGTAAAATACATTTTTATTTCTACAACGTTTTAAGCTTGTGGGTGCCTACGTACGAGTATGTATGTCAGAATAACTTACTGAGATTGGTTTGCTAGTTGATTTGAAGTGAGCTGCATCGATAGATTACCTAGAACGAAAAACAAATAGGTTAGCAAAATTAAGCAAAAACAAATATTGTACAATTTTTTTGGTTCACGTATGAATTTATAGGTACCCCTCGAGAGTTCTTAAGTATATTCAGGTTGTATACTGGTCAACAATGTTTGGCATTCTCAAGATAGAATCAAACACGGTACGTGAATGTTTCGCCACGCCCGATGGCCGCAGGGAAATTGTCTAAACAAAATATTTAAATGCAGTGTTGAGCCACCAGCCGGTATCATAACACCTACTACGATAGTTTGCGTAACAGTACGCCATTCATGTTTTCGCTCAACCAAAACGCACCAGACCAATGCTTCATAATTTAAGAAATAGTTATTGAAGACTTTCTTCCATAACTTTATAGCTGAAACTCCCTTGCGAGCAAACGAAAAGCTTCGGTCAAGCGTACAACGCGCAACAACCGATGTAGTTTTTGATTGGTCATTTTATTTCCGTCCTTAATTCTGGGCCACAGAGTCTATAGTTGTGTGTATCTAGCACTCCCGGTGATCTGGTTCGCCTTACATTTCCGCGTCCACCGTTAAGACAGATGCGAATTCAAATATCCGGCGGCGTATATTTAAATGATGTGTGAAATCGGAATTGAGTTTACGTCGGCATTTCACTTATGTCCGTGTTCAATAATAAATTTATCGAAGGTACAGACAGATATGGCGTTTTTGAATTCGGTATTTAGGTTATATCATGGCTGGTCAGTTCATGTTTCATAAAATTCTTCTTTTTAAAATGCCGCCGTTAACAACGAACTTACAAATTAGGTACAGCCACTACAGAGCTTTTGTATGTTTGTCTGAAATGGCTGACTTGATTTGGATACGAGTTTAGCAGTAGCATGCAGTCAGCTTGTGGAAAAACTTAGTTTTTTCGTCCTTATTGTGATATTTTTTCTACAGTGGTTGATAAAATTTTCGGAAGCGAAACGAAGGCGGAAAATAAAAAAAAACTGGTTGTCTGTAAAGTCGGTTTACTGACGATAGTTGAACGTGACAACGTCTTAAGAAAATACTGATGGAATGATTGACAAATAATATCATCAAAGTAAACAAACGTCATGAAATCGTATTTAAAGTTACAGAAATTTATCAATAAAAATAAAGAAGGAATACAGGAAACATTTATAAAAAGGTAACATTTAAAATTTATAAATAGTCCCAGAAGTCAATAACAAAGTAATAATTGGATACATTACCAAAATATCTACCTCCAAAGTAATCAAGCTGCCGAACGCAAAGGCCGATTGTGCTTTTTATGTCTGTCTCTCTCGCTCTTAGGCGGGCTAACCATGCCCGAGTGGAAGGGACGCGTGCCTCTCACTCGCTCTCATTGTGAGCGCATAACGTGAGCGGAGCGTAACGCAGTTTCTTGAAGTGTCACCCGGCAAACCAATTTATAAGACGTTGTCACGTCAAAAAAATAGAATCCCTTGAAGGTTTGAAAAATTTCCCATTTCTTTGTAAGTTGTACAGATCGTAGCGACGGGCGCTACTGCTACTGAGCTGTGATGCTCTACTTAATTTTACATTATTGAGGTATCATTCGGAAGGTTTGAAGGTAAAAATCGTCTTTGCTTCAAAATAATCTTAAAGTCGAAACAAGGTCTGTTATAAAACTCAGTCAGTACCTCCTATCGTTGAGACGGATCTCAGTTCAAATTGCAACAGTTCGCATTGTGCTGAAATGCTTTTTCGATTTTGGTTTGACATTTAGCTGGAGCGGTTACTTTCTTTTCTGCCCTCAAAAATGTTATTTAAACCGTTAATCTGTTAAGGGTACTATCGCAGACACACGACTCTTGGGACTTATAGTTTAAGGTCCACAAATGTGATAGGATATTAATCAAGAAAATTAAAGTTATAATCCCTACGGTTATCATCCGGTAACACAAACATTGAACATTTTTCTCTTGAGTCCTTCACTCTTTAGACTAAATTTTTCACTCATAACATATACGATAAAATATTAAATTTTAATTTTAATTGGTAGAGTCCATGTAGAGAGTTTTTAACTGTAGGTACTTCCTAGTTAGTAAATTCTGTATACTGAATAATACTTATAGTGTAATTAAAATTAAGATAGCTATTTAGAATGGAGTTCTATTAAGTTTCTTATGATATACTATAAAGTTCTTTATGATGTTAATAATACGGTCTTTATCTTATAGTCTCTTACGGGTAAAGATTTTCTTCTTTAATAATATCTTATTACCGTATTTAGTATTTAAGTATTTTTCTTCGCATTATGAATGAACACGATTAAGTATAGGTACATTTGTAGTTTAATAGCCAAGAATTGAATTGTCGCTTGATACAAAAGCAAGAAGCAGTACAATTACTAGATTACTTGTAGTAAAAACCATTTATTCATATCGCACTATTTAGACCGCAGTATAATAATTCGTAAATTAGTAAGTACCTACGTATAAATGAAATTCTTGTGGGTACAATAGTGCTTGGAACATTAAATTTTCTCTTGAGAGTGCTTTAGTAGGGACGGCATTCGTTATATTTTGTATGGTCCTCTCTTCTGAAGGATCATTGAAACGGTCTTTTCAAATATGGAAGTAATCTCATACAAATATTTTTTCATTAAGTATAGATATCATTTTCATATTGTGAATATTGTAATAAAGTCTCGCATTGCTTCATTATTTGATAATATTATTAAAAATCCTAGAATCCTACATCTTTTCGAATACCGTAACTTACATATTTTTCGAATCCTATATTTTATATCTTATTCTATGTATTTTTTTAATTAATACATTAAATAAGGAAAGTAATCAGCGTTTTATATATTCCTACGCGCTAGGATTCCCTGTAGGTATGTCGCGGGTGGCATGGACTATACATCACTGACACCCACAACCTAGAGAACAAATATATCGAACCAGGGAATCTTCGCTTTAGCAACCTAACAGGCTCTGAGGTCGTTTAAAAGGACCTTCTTTAATGTTTGTGCCTCAGTCATCTTTATTCGCGCTGTCGCCTGAAGAACCACCGTTATGCTGTTCGTAGTGCAGCAGTGTGTTCTCCAGCTTACTCATCTAATGTTTTCACGTGTTTCGGTTTCCATATCGAAGAGATACATAAGCAGGTACTCTTTTACGAGCCGAAAACGTATTGGTGATGCATTCGTTGAAACAGTCCATCGACGATAGAAACCACTTCCCAGGAAAGCCTTAATCGAGTAGGGACTCGATCCTCGGCTTAGATTACGTGCAATTAATGTAAACAGATTCTCATTAGAAAATACATAGTCTGGAAATTATATTGTTGAGTTGAAACGTTACATTAGAAAAAATACACATATATGTAGAAACTAAATGATTGGGAGTGTGCTTTAGACTCAACTATGAATGTTTACTTTTGAAGGCGACTGTACTTAAGGTCGACAAAAGAATTTTAAGGCAGCTTTTAAAGTGACATTTTCCACATATCACCAAGGTATAATCACTGTGTGGAGATTAATTAGCCCGTTTCACTTGCAAATAAACCAATAATAGTTGCCCAAGTTCGTGTTCACCTCGTTCTCGCATATAATTTACTGGCTTTCCTTGTAAATAAAATGTGTGTCATACAGCCATGCTAATAGTATAAATGTGAAAGTGTGTTTGTTTGTTTGTTCTCTCACGTCAAATCGGAGCTACGGTTCGGTGTGATTTTTGATATGGAGCTAATTGAAGAGCTGGAGAGTGACATAGGCGAATTTTAAAATTTAATGTTAAAATACTCCACTTTATGCAGCTGAGATAGATGTTGGCATTTATTTTACTTTTTATGCCAGAATTCCCGCGGGATCGGGATTCACGCGAAAATAACTCCTATGTACGATGCACATTCTGCGTAGGTACTGATTTTTTTTTATGAAATCATCTGGCAGGATTTTCCACTAGAAGCATAAAAGGAAGTTTTCGTTCGTCTCTCGCCATGAACTACAGTAATCACTGCAAATGTTCTATCGTTCATCGATCTTAATAGCATCACATTACTAAATCTGCAATTGCGATTATGATTTTAATGGTTATTGCATGCCGTAACGTGCAATCGTAATCCAGCCTTGTATATTCGGAGTGCTATTTCGAGAGGAAGCGCGATAACCGGAGGGAAACCCTTCGGTAAGTATCCAAAGGCTTGTAAGGGCGCATTCAAGTAGAACGCTGGTTACCGGCGCCGATCTGCCAGCGCTTATCGGTATAGTCTAAGATCCGAATCTAAATAGACATAGATTCACTTTTAACACTTGAATATCTGACATACCTCACCTGACAACTAACTTACCTGACCAGACAGCAGGCGTCTGGCGTCTGCTGCAATTAATAAAAATGATTGACCAATACCTTACATTTTCATTTCCGTCACGCAAACATCTTACACTTTTTGTTTTCTAGCCTCCATCCGTACCTTGTGATAAGGAGCTTCGTTCCAAAAACCGGATGCTGTTGCTTCATATTTCAGAAACAATAATCTTATACTCACACTCATATATCTAAGCTTAATCATACATGATAGTAGGTACCCTTCCAAAATCAACAGTTTTTCGTGTTTCGATAGTAGTGTTGGAAATCAATAACATTGCGCCGGGATCTCTTCATTCGTTTTGGTCAATTCCTTTGATTTTACTGTTGTTCTTGGAGAATAGTGACCAGTTCATCGATGACAAGAAAACATCAAGTAAGTACTTACATAATCGACCCTATAAAGCTATGTTTGACTATTATCCGAAACAAGCAATTATTGAAGTGAAAACATAGAGAACAAGTGGCACAACAGTGGCACGGCAGCTATGCGATAAGATTCAGTGATACACCTGCGGACAACGGCCAGCGTGCACAAAGCACAGTTACAACGAGTTATCGAGCTATTGTGCAGAAATGCTAACCGATATAGGTCGCAGGTGAAATTATGCAGCCACAGCTGGTGAAATTCTAGACGGATAAATTATTACGGTACGATAAGACATTACGTGTTCTTGCTTACATTGCCTTCGGTGTGATAATAATAGCACGACTGTTAGGATATTTTATTATCTACTAAGTCCGCGGTCATTTGGTATGGAATTCATTTTAATGGCAACACATAATTACCAGCTTTCCGCTCCCGAGATTAAGGTTCATTGTAGATTGGCGGCGAAAATTTAAAATGCCTAAGTAAATTGACAGCTTGGAATACAACGGATGTGTCAAAAACTTTGCATAATAATTCGCGAAGAATGTTCAACACTTGTGGGTTCGCTTAATCGTGCGAATGTGAGTGACAAGCAGTTACAGTACACTCTCAATAATAAGCAGTAACAAACTAATGAGACTCGGTGTTCGCTAACTAAGTTTTTCACTGCCTTTCCCCTCATCTCGTCGGCAGCAAATAGGCTTTCGTATTGACGTAACTGTAAATAATAAATAGAGAAACTTAAATAAAGTTTTTGTTTACATTTAAATTAAGCTGAGGTTGTGTTGCTGTACACCGGTGCGAGGCGGTCATTGCCTTTATTTTCATTTAACTCCATCAATGAAATATTGTTCAATTTGCCTTTTTTATGGAATTGTTACATATTACTTGGCTACAACCCATTAATGTCCCACTACTGAGTACGGGTCTCTCCTCATAATTGAGGAGGCCTAGAGCATACACCACCACGCTGCCCCAAATACGGATTGATGGAGGGGTTAGTGGCCAACCCACTGTCGAATGTTTTCAAGCCGCCCGAAGGCCTCCGAGACGGCTTAACGACTGCTATCAATCGATAACAACCGGGACCGACAGCATTACGTGCCCTCCGAAGCACGGAAGTGGTCAAGAAATTTTGCCACTAGCGGTCACCCATCCGACTACCGACCGCGCCCGCTGTTGCTTAACTTTGTCGATCGCTTAGGATCGACGCAAGCCGCCGGGCCATGAGCGCTTCAAATATGAAATTCAAATTCAAAGAATGAAAAACGATTTAAACCGTATGAAGCCGTTGGTACGTGCTGGAATATTGTACCCTACCCAATACGAGTGAGGAGAGTAAGGGTTTGCGTAATGATCATGATATTAGTGTCAACATGAATAATAAGTAATTAAAGTATCGTATCTCTTCTCTAAATTTCTTGTATCTCCTGTGTCCCCTTTGTAAAGACACAAAATATTACGTATAGATAAAATATTGATTGCATACAAACTTTTCTCATATCCATCGAGTGCAGATTCATTGCCCGGTGGTATACTTACAAATTATTCTGGATATTGATCAGTTATCAACATGTCAATTTCCCACGTTATCTATTAAATTATATTCGCAGGAATATACAAAAAAAATACATAAAAATTCCAAACGATATAGGCCTATTTAGGTCTTCTTTTTTCATTATCATATTTCGGCTTCTTTGCAGATTTATAATCTTTATTGACAGACGACAACATCAAAAAGTAAAAATAAAAGCGCCGTTTTATTCATAATCAATTATAAAAGTATTAATGAAAAGTGTATTCATATTTAACCTCAGCATTTTTTAAAGATAAGAAATCGGTATCTTAGCGGCCGTGAAAATAACAGTACTCGACTTGTTTGAGAGTTATAGAACGTTTAAATTAGGTCGTAAATGAAATGAGGGCAGCCGTACACTACAACTCTGTCCCTGACGTCTTGATATCAAAAGCGGCAGAGATCATTACATAATCTGGTTGTTTTTATCTTTACGTGAAGAAAAATAACGTGAGGAAACCTAGATTGAATGATGACAAAGACAGTGGTATGTTAAATCATAACAGATATGTTTAAACAACTTCAGATAAAATTGTGAGATTAAATGATAAGGGACTTGTTAGTACAGTAGCAACATTATTTTAAAAATTTGCCGATCACATACGAGTAGTAGGTACTCTATGCCCAGAGGATTCTGCTCAAGCATAAGCATAGACGGTACGGAACTCTTTCAAACTTATATGTCCATGATTTTCCTCCATGTAACGATACAGCCTGAAAAGCAATAGAAGTGTACAAATTGAATTTTTCAAATAAAGGGACGTTTATGCCTTTACCTTCAGTCGACTCGTGACTCGCGATTGTTTTGGTTGATCAGAATGGGTGGTTTGATGGATTGTTAGGTTTGATTCTCTGCGAGGGGGAAATTTTAATGATGAGCTTTTTCAGTAATTTCTCGATCTGAGTGTGTACTTGTCTTTTGATTTGTTTATGGCACCTACGACAGAGCTAATCCCAGTGTAGACGTATGTAGCGTTTTTGATATTATTACCTAAAGCTTTGCAATTTACCGAGTTCTATGTTCAACCAATCTCGAGATCAAAGCTACATAGTCATTATAGTTATTTGATGTTTATCCACTTTAACACTAATAAATTCTATTGAAGTTTAGGTATCTTTTCAATTAAATTAATATGTGAAGAGTGACTCAAGATATCTAGGCTTAAAAATTTATTTACTAGTTCTAAAATCATCTTAAGAGAAGATTTTTACAAACTACTGTAACTGCTGACGTATCATAGAATTAAATTCTCCACCTTACTAGCATTTTGAACGGTCTTGCCTAGCAAGTAGCAAATTCTGGGCTCATAACATGACAATGGAAATATTATTTTACAAAAATATGTTATACAATACGATCATGATAACCAGTATGAATGGTTTACTTCGTTCAAATGCGAACTAAAAAGGACGAAACAACAATGTCATAATTTATTCTATTTGCCGGTTCAAGACTATTTTGGGCGCAAACGACCACGCAAAATTCTCCACGTGCTCTCCTTAATAGCTTATTGTGAGGTTGCCTCGTACGATATCAGGGCATATTTATAAATTATGTCCCTTATCACCTCGTATTACAGTCCCATTTTGTCGTATAATTAAGTGGATCTTTCTGTGGTATTATGGAATCTCATTGGAGCTGTGATATCACCCATTGTAAGTCTGACGACGTTTTAAGGCAGTCATGTGTTGAATGTGTTGAGGTCAGAGTAGCGTGTAGTATTCATCCGAGCTCGTTAAACTACCCGCAGTTGAGTTTTAAACCTGAAATGATAAGGTTGATAATTGATTGAATTTAACGTGAAATGATATGCTCAATTTCGATGTAATCTTGATGGTATTGACCCATTAATGGCCAATTACTTGAGGCCACGCTTCGCAAGGAAGTATTTCGGTGTTTTGACAACTTCCCGAAGTTTGATGTCATTAATAAATAATTATGATGCGTCTTTAACGATCGCTGCATGACTGCATCGCCTTAAACAGGTAATTAAATCTGAGCTGAAAATAAACGTTCTTGTAAATGACAAACATTTTTGCGGTTAGATTATGTTTTTTTTTGTAACAGTCAAACAGACAATCTTATTAAATTCTCATCCATAATCTTGCCGTCCAGAAGAGGTCTTCTAAGCGTTCTTGTTTTTTACTTCAGAATTCGTTATGCATGCTTATAATCCTACCTAATGATGAATGTCAAAGTAGTTTTCGACGGAATAACGCTCATCTAATAAGCGTTTATTTACTTTTTCTTGTCTTGATTCAAAAAGGCCACCCGCAATATAAATAATTGGTATCAAAACTTATGTCTGACAAAAAGGTCTTTTAAAGCATTCAAAATGAACGTTTGTTGTTTGGTCTTGGAAACATGCTTCATTGTATAGATTAATAGAGTAGATAACAGAAAAGAAGGCTTTATCAAATCAGGTCATATATCCACCCACGGTATTAAATAATATAAATAACGATACGCATATGTATTCAAGTTTTTTTTTTAGTTTAGCTTGTCTAAATGCCATCTTACCGAAAATGGTATTCTTTGTCGATGCTTTCAATTGCATTTTGTTTTAAAGTTTTATAGAGTGCATTTTGATCAGTGTTGGGTTCTGATAAACGAATTTTATGACCCAGCGATCAAGAAAAGAACGGTCACTATGATGATAGGTGGTAACCACCGCCCATGCACATTAGCTACCTCTAATAGAAGTAAATTTTTTCGTTATATCTTTAAAATTATTCATAAAAAATGTACAATTAAATTTTTATTGTACCTTTTATACTGCGTTTTTCACACATGAAATTTAATAACTCTGCTTCATTTTCTACCATTTACACGTATCTCTACCATAGTGTTCTCTTTCTAGCGATTAGGTAAGTCCCTGGTCTTGAACCCCAACCAAATTATGTGTTGAAATCTCATCTCGTCAAAACTTATCCTATCCTACTAATATTATAATCCTACTAATATTATAAATGCGAAAGTTTGTAAGGATGTACGAGTATGTGAGTGTGTGTGTGGGTTTGTTACTCATTCACGCAAAAACTACTGAACGGATTTTCATGAAACTTTGCAGTAATATAGCTTAGACATCGGAATAACACAATTTGTTAAAATTTATAGAGATTTTTGAAGGGACTGGTTTCCCGAAGCCAAGCGAGGGCGGATTTACTAGTGTTATTATATACCGAAATGTTGGTAGACCAACACCAACGAGGACAAGCTATTCAAATTCTTCGCGGCACGTCATAGATTGCTATAGATGTACAATGAAATGGGGATAAAAGATGGACAAACTGACAAACATAATCCCAAGCTTTCTTCAAGTTTTATAACAGACTTTTATTTAACTTGCTAGGTATGTTTGTTACGTGCGAGAAGTCTTGCAAGCTGAATTTAAATTGGTTCCTTTAGGGAATTGAGTTAATTAATTAATAGAGTTAATTGCTTACTTTAGGGAATAAAATTTTGCATTTTGCTTTAGTTCTGATGTCAATGCAATTTTATAATAGGTAAGCATACAGCGCTCAGGATTGGCTCCAGACAAGGTAAGAAAGAGTTCAAGGTTTGATACCATAGTGACCGAATTTAGAGCTTTGCATGTATAATTTAGTTGGTATTTTGAAACCATATAATTTTTTTATATTCACTTGTATTACTTGATTAATTTGTTTTCATTGTAAGTTTTTTGCGAGTTAAAGACTTTATTGATCTATTTTGTACTGTATTCACCTGCTACATCTTTTCACCAGCTCCCCCGTGTGACAGAAAATGCCATCTGGATTTAAGTCCAACAATTGCACACCTTAGTTTTAAGGTTTTTGCAATAAACGATAAAGTACCTGGTTGACCGAGCTTTGCTCGGTTGAAAATTATATTTAGTATGAATCGCAAGAAATACGAGGAATTCCGCCATCTATTCAGGAGTCAAATCATACAACTGTTCACTGAGCACAAAATTCATTTTACTTATGTTACGGCCAAAGGATCTCAACAGCGTGTTTCACAAAGTTGTACAGCGCCATCTAGTTTCATACTACTGAAATTTCAACACGTTACAAACAGTACCTCATAGAAGTTAACTGTGTGAGCGAATTAATTGCATTTTAAATAGGTACATACTTAATTAGATAAATTCATTGAACTTTCCTTCGTACTTTTCGCAGGCTTAGGCAGTCCCGGACTGAAATTTTTATTTGCGATAAAATGTATTGAATGTTTATGATAATTAAACAACATAAATAAATATACTTTTAGTTTAATGAGCAAGTTGTTAGGCGTACTTAAAATTTTATTGATTCTATTTACAACAATAGTAATTTCATCGATCTGACCATTATTTATTTAAAACTTTATTAAAATATATTATTAAATCGATAATAACAAAACTAACATTTATTTACAAATATTCTCGTAAATATCACAAACGCACGTTAAACTATCACTACGCGTCCTGCGAGGTCAAGCGAGATAATCGCACTGATTTTTAATTTTATTCAAACAGAAAATAGGTAGGTATAACGCAAAAATAGCGCTTCAACGTAAGAATGAATATTAATATTAGTATTAGCCGAACAAAAATATATTCGAGCGCCATCTAGTTTCATACTACTGAAACAAACAAACCGTATCTCATAGAAGTTATCCTAATGTTTCATAGATGGCGTCAGTTCAACACGTTACAAACAGTACCTCATAGAAGTTATCCTAATGTTTCATAGATGACGTCAGTATGATGTTTTTAAAATCTCTTTATCTCGGGAACCGAGCTTTTCTCGAACCTGGGACCTTGATAAATCGATTCCTTGAGCCGAAAACCCCCTAATCTGTAACTTTCATGAAAATCTTTGCAGCCGTTTCCGAGATCGTGATTATATAGGTAGGTATAAATAAATAAATAAATATACAAGAATTGCTCGTTTAAAGATATTAGATAAAACTGAAGACTTATTCGATGTCTAAAATCCCTGAATGTTTTAAAAACCGGAACCCCTAACTGAGGAGTATTCAGGAGTACTTACTCGGAGCAGCGTTGAGCACGCTCGTTTTCTACCTCATCTACATAAAATATTTTGGTCACGTTCAGCTCAGACTACTTGCATAATGCCCAGACAGCACTACTACCAGTTCTCATTAGATAACATGAAATCTTTTTATCTCTGCTACTTGAGTAAGTATATTTAGATTTGTGTCGCGTGCACTTTTTGACTTACTGTACGGTATCTTTTTGACATTGTTAATTTTATTCGAGAGTTCATGTGCATGTTTTTAATATTGTGCAATATAATGGTTAAAGGATATGTTTTGTCTTTTTATTTCTGTTTCCTGTATAGTTTAAAGTTTCCAGAAATAGACTGACCTAGCGATAAGATAGCGCTGCTTCGTGAACTAGGATATCTATTATCTAGTATTGTAGCGTACTAGTTTTCTTGTTTCTATTTGGCGTACCTACACGGAATTTCCATGCTCTTATTGGTATTTGGTGTTCAAATAGGGGGAAATTTGAATATTTTATATCGTTCATATTCAATAAGCACTACTCAGAACATGTGTGAAAGGGTGCATCAATTCTAGATACCGTGGCCGTGTTTCGCAAAATTTACTTTCCTATTATCAAATATGGTTAACTGGTCCTGACAGGAGATCTCTTTTCGGCTACTTTACCAATACTCTTCTTGCTTCTTAGCGCCACTTT
The DNA here is from genome assembly GCA_905404135.1 of Hesperia comma. Taxonomy (NCBI): domain Eukaryota; kingdom Metazoa; phylum Arthropoda; class Insecta; order Lepidoptera; family Hesperiidae; genus Hesperia; species Hesperia comma. The sequence continues at coordinate 18,690,584 of FR990019.1, read as the reverse complement.
AAATAAGCAATCTTCTTTCCTTCCAGCAATTTGTAATTGAAATCACAGTGAGAGGCGGTATTACTGATGTTTAAACGAGATTTGCATTATTTCTGTAGTTTATAGAAGCAGTAGTGTCATTACGAACACAATGTACATAGGTATTGTCATCGGTATCTCCCGTTTTTATCGCTAGGGTTGGCAGCCAGGATAGTATCGGGGCCCACAGATCGAAATAAGAGATGTAGATCAAATGTCATGATGATCTAGCTTTACCAGCGAAACCAGGCTCTTTAAAATGGCGATCCACCATCGTAACCATTGCGCCACGCAGGTTAGACCCTCGCATATATTCTTTTAACTTATTTTCAACCTTAATGTAGTTCCCGCTAGGGATAGAACCTGATAAAGTCCATTCTTAGCCGACATTTATTCATACTTAACCTGTTGAGCTGACGTCTACTCATAAACAACTTTCCCCTGAATTTTAGCTTCACAATTTATATTATACAATCATGTTTTGTAAACTGATTATTTCAGTGCATAGATAGTGGCAACCCTATTTATCTCCACTGATACCAGTTATCACCGTATGATCTGGGACCTACATTATCCTGCAACGCGCTCGCAGTATACTTGACCGGATTCTTGGAACATTTTGTTAGAGGTAAATTTGCTTATCTTCATCACGTAAAACTGTATGAGCGATTCACTTGGCATTTTAATTTCGTATGTTTTGATTTGAATCAAATGGTAAAGTGTAGCAAGTTACCAAATGAAATAGAGGAATGCAAAAGTTCAGTTTCTCGGGCTTATTCTGGTTTTTAAGGTTTTCTTACCTGCTTCTCTAAAATTGTGTCAAAATTTTCCTTTTTTTGCGAAGGAAGCAATTTTCAAGGAAGATAATGATGACTCACCACCATTATTGTCTCTATTCACAATGAACACTTTGTCAATGACAGGAAAACTTTTAGACAAACTTTAAGTATATGTAAACGATGAACCAACCATACTTCTCTACATTTCTGCGACACAAGTTTCCTTGTCCTAGTAGCGTTTAACATTTAACGCAACAATTTCCAAAGTCCACTAGGAAATTTAATTTCAAAATTTCTCAAACCTACAAAGTTGTTAATTTATAGCCATATTCACAAAGCGTGTTATTGCGAAACGGTAATGAATAGACACTATTGTGTAGTGCCAGGATCCGGGTTCAATAATTTCATTACTACTTTATAGCGGTAACTTCTGTTCTGTGGGACGTTTTGTAAATTGTGACCAAGTCCGAAGGGCCTGAACACATTGCCGGAGATGACGTTTACTTAATATTTTTTTGTTATAAATGAATTTTCCATTCATTTCATTCACGGTGTCAGAATGGCTCAAGTGGCAAATTCTTGATTGATGACGCTTCATAGGTCTTGTCATAGGATCATTTGGATCAACATGACAAAATGTCTTATATGTATTTATCATTGAATTAGGCAAGTAGATTATTTTAATAAAAATATTTTAAACTTCTTTATCGTCCGATATTTTTCGCTACTACTTACTACTATGATTATAAATACGTAATGTGTGGGATGTATCAGAATCATGGGTCATACGCGTACCTAACGTAAGCAGATCCGTTACGACATGACGCAAAAGTACGCGACGTGAATTTTGCGATAAAATTAAATCAAGCGTGTGTATACTTTCATGAATCACTTGTTTCTACATACATTTTGAATCAGCTTCGTCAGTTTTGCGATCAGCCTGTAAATTGTAAATGAGTATGATGGTAGCAGGCAACCGGCCAAAAACTGTCGATAATAAAAATACATAACATTCGTATTAGGTTTATATGTCAATTTACTTTCCGTTTTGTTTTCCGGGTCCCATAAACATAATATAAACAGGCTAACATAAATAAACTCGTTTGAATGAATATAGTTTATCGCGTTCAAAATAACTTGCCATATATACAGGGTGCAATGCAATCATAAACAGTGACAAGCGCTCTGAAAAGTAGAAAACAACATTTTGAATGTTTTAAGTAACCATTTTTAAATTTTAAATTTGTTTAAGCCAGCTAAACTTACAGAAACTCTTTGAATTACTTTAATGATCATTATAAGTTTTATTAAAATAATTATAAAGGAGGCAGTGTAGAAGCGACGGTTAATAGGTAAGAATGAAAGGAAAAATCATTTGCGCCAACCCCAATTAATATTGAGGAATGGTCAGGAAGATAATGATGGTGTTTCGTTTTTTAACGTTGATAATAATATTTTAAAATAGAAACGAAACAGACACGCAACCGACCCAAGTTCTATCATAATTTTATTAACCGATTCATAAAAACAAAAACAGAAGGCTATTGGATGTAGTAGATCCAATTCTAACATAATCGATTTGTGTTATGACTTATTTTATGTATGTAAAAATTAAATGTCATTTAACGACTGCATCCTGTAGATACAACACAACGACCGATTAGACGTAGCTCGAACACATGGTCCTAATGCCGCGATTATACCTACTAACCTACAATGATATAATGTGCAATTGTCTGATAACTTTGCATACCTTTATTGATAAGGAAAATTCATACATGATGTTTATTTCTACTGGAATAGCGTTCGAGAATCAAACTTCAGTCTATGCACGTGGGTATTTATACTAACACTATTTTGTGTTTCTATTTTCGTTTCTCAAAGTGGCTTTATCATTGAGTAGAACTTTCGAAAGAAACTTCTCAGCACATCTTGTAAATGTAAATAATACAGAACACGCGAATGAGTTTTAATTTTAAGTATAGTATATTTTGAAGCTATCAAGTAGGAACAAACATATAATTTAAGAAGTTAAATGCCGGATGTGTAATAGGTGATTAGGTGACACTTGTAGATAAGGTTTAAATTATTATAATTGCTGAAGAATAATTTTTAAACTGAAATAAAAGCCGTTATACGGTACGAACGGTGTTACAATTAGGGCGTGATTAACAGAGTTCGCACGGCACAGGTGTGTAGTGAGTGATGACGTCATGACCCGTGGTCTCGTGGCCGATCGACTGTGAGGAATGTGAGGACTCGACCCACTTCTGGTCAGCTACTGGACCTACTGGTGCAGGCTTCCCTTGCCTTACATTCGTTACCGCAGTTCAAATCCTAAACGGTTGTACTTTTTTGGAACTTACGGCTTTCCTTCTGTAAAAGCCGTCAGTATTGAGATGTCATGTCGCTTCGAGTTCCAATATTTATTTGTACCTGAAATCAAACAAAAATAGTTTTTGAGTATACATAGCAAATGATAAAATAAGTAACAACGAGTTAACTAAAATAATGTCCTTTGTAACCCTAGAACACACATAGATTTAAAACTTTATTGACATATTTTTACATAAATTAGCGCATACATACCATAATATCATATACTTTCCTCTTGAATCACTCTATGTATTAAAAAAACCTCGTCAAAATCCGTTTATTTAGTACTTGCGTAGAAACGGACAGCGGGAAGCAACTTTATTTTATTTTATTCTAGGTATGTAGCGATTAGGCACAACAAAGCTAACTAACAATGAAAATTAAACAATTAACGTTCCCCCATGTGGTGACACCCCTAAGTAAGTAAGTACATAATATTATGATTGGAATGATCACGCGAATGCAGTCGTGTGGAAACTGAAATTAACTATACATCCAACATGTCAGCTGCATTGGTCTGGTCATTGCATTTATCTATTTAAGTAACGGCTTAAGGAGCCGTAGCTTACTCTCACCATCCAGTTGTAAATTGTATTGCTTAAGGGGAATATGATATAGACACACTTGACAATCGGTCGAGTCATAACTTTTCCTATTCGACTCTTTCAGCGAGTGCCCAGAGTCAGTACAAGATTGATTCCTGTAGTTCTCGTGAAATAAATAAAACAATAGTTCAGATGAGAGCCATCGTGGTAATACTAGTCCCCCGAGCCCGGACACTTAAATAAACTGGGTTCCAAGCCTTTTAGCATCTCGTAATACATAAAAATAAAAAAAATAATAATAAAAAATGAAGTTTTTTTCTTTATTTAAATAACACATTTCATTTCAGAGTTTTAAGTTCTTGTAACTTTAAATTTGCATTACCTATTTACTGATTTTTGGGATCAATTATCGTATCAACCTACACAACAAAAATAAAAATTAGTGCACAACAAATAATTCTCTTCTCTGTTATTCAGCGTTAGGTAATTTTAGAACGAGAAGACTAATTATATTGACGTAGTATTATTATTGTTGCGTGAAAATTTATCGCTTCATACTTGAGTTCAAACGCATTATGCTGTTATGTTCGACCAATGTCCATGTCCTCAACTAGGTATGTAATCGGGAGATCTCTTGATAGGTGTTATTCTCTTCGAGCTTGGGCGGTCTCATCTGCCTTATTATTATTATTATTATTCTACCATAGTGAATCCAAATTGAACCTTAGCCCTATACCATTAAAAGATGAACTTGAGTGATCATTGATTAAGAAGATCAGGACTAGAATTACCTATGGTAGAGAATTATAAGGCTGGAATTAATTACATGTGGCGAGATTACTAGGTGGCCGGTGCACTCGGTCGAATTCGAGGTCATTGCTATCAGCCTGAGGCCAGTGCAGACAATGTATTTGTTTAGAGGAACATGGTTGTATTAATCATATTTATATGTAATAATGTAATCATTATGTACGATAGATGTTTCACTATGTACTCGTAAGAAAACCATGCCGGACTACTAATGACGAGGTGGAATGATAAGTTTATTTTTATTTCTTTAGGCAATTCTTGTGTGGGATTATGAGTGTATTGTGTTTATTCTGTATAACTTAGTAGATATACACACACACACACACACTTAGTAGATATTTTTTCTGAATTTTAGTAGGAGTAGTAATTATTAAGTGTTACAATTTAATCTTCCTCCCTGCTTTTACCCTAAATTAATATTTGTTCAGTAGTTCATTTGTTTCTAAATTTATACCACGAGCTTCGCATACGGTGTTCGGAAGAGTAAATTTTTACATTAATTCTATTCGAAATATGAGCCAATAGGATTCCCGCGAGCTGGTTACTAGCCAAGCCAATGAGATGGGATTAATTCCCATGCTATACATAATATACAGAGTTATATCTACTATACATAATATACCTATAGAATAACAATAATAATTCCAGTCAATCTACTAGGTAGTATCATCTAATAAGCAAGCATGCTGAATGCAGCAAACTTTAACTTTATGCTTATCTTTATAGCAAATGGAGAAAGCCTTTTGCTTCCAAAATTCGTGTTCTTTCGAGTTTGAGTGCACTGTACCCGTAGCTGCTAGAATTAAAAAAATGACGTCTGTTAAAGAAGACCTAAAGATAATTGGTTAGCACGGTTCAGAAATAAGTACAGCGCCATCTAGTATTTGATTTAAAACTTGACTAATATTTAGCCTAAACTGATAAAGCTATTATGTCAGCCGTAAATAAAAATATAGCCCGGTCAAAATTTCAGATGAAAATTTCAAAATTGTAGAGTATGTGAGCGAAACTAAGCGATTTCTTCACAAACGTGTTGAGGGTGCTCAGGGTGAAAACATACTGAAAGTCCTGACGTCTAGGGGGTGAGCCGTTAATTCCCCCATGGAACATTTTTCGCTAGGACACATCATTTCTGAGATATTTGCTAATGATAAATTTATAATAAACTGACATGTAACATTTAACAAAGCTATTACAACTGCTATAAATATCATGGTTGTATTAAGCCTAAGCTTACGCTAATCTAAGCTGCAAATCTATTGAATAGCCAAATTATCTTAATATCACTCGCTGTTCTATTGTTTCAGAACACCATAATTATTATCGTCGTGATTTTACAGCCGCATTTGTTCGATCGTTCGCGAGCATTGCATCACCCTGTACAACTGCTTACCTTATAGTGAAAGCAATGGTGAAATTCTAGGGCTGTCACTGTGGAAGATTAAAGAGAAGTTACCTTATATTAATCCTTTTGCTATATTTTACTCTCGCCTCATTGACTCAGTGTTATGAGTTTTTTTTTTCACCGAAGTATACAAATCATAATAAAAAGAAAACGCTAATATATTCGTACAAAAATATATTTAGAATTGGGGTTTTATACAAAAGAAATAGATCAGATACAGTGCGATATTATTCAGTTTACATAATCACGGATTTAATCAGTTTTCACAAAATTGTGGAACAAACTTCTGATATTAATGTTACCACAGTTCTGAGTATATCCAACTTGCGGTGCTTCACGAAACGGGTCTGTGTTGGCAAAGCGTTGATGAATACCCTGATGTTTTAAATGGATGACGGTGATCATTTACCATCAGATGATCCGTGTGTTCATTTGCCTACTTCGTCCAAAGGATTTCGTAAACTTAAATCGTTCATACATTTATATGGCAAGATGTTGATATTTTGATATGGCATAATATTGACTTGGCACTGCCATTGGTGACGTACTAATAACCATCCGTGGTTCGTTTAGTAGTTAAAAAATTTACATTCGAATTTTTAAGATTTCGCTGAAAAGTTCAGGAAGACTCTTTATAATGAGGGAATAAACTCGACTCCTTTATTGGTAATTAACAATTTAAACTAGGGAACTAATCCAGTACAAGATTTATAACTTTTTTATGTCATGATCATTGTAAATTCAGAAGCGGTGAAGAAATTCAGGATTAAGATTCCGAAAGTTGTGGCCCTATTTATACAGCGTGTTATCTGATCGTTCACGAAGTGTTTCGCAACAATCCTTGAGCCGATTTTGTTATGCAAAATAATATTTAAATGAGGTACATGTTCGGGTTCATGGAATCATTTTCCAAATTAAATTGGTGAACACTCTCAAAGGTTACAGGTAATTTCGTTTCGTTTCGCTAAAAGGGTCCTTGTGCGAATACGAAACAAATTGTTGTAGGTACCTACGTCAGTTAAAACGTGTATATTTTGAAAATTATTTTAACTGTAAACCGCATTTACTTCAAGGATCGTCATAATTTCGGTGAAACGCTACATAGAGACTTATTACTTTGAAATATAAATTGTACTTGTTATTGCTGAAAATGACGAAAGCAATCCTGAATGCCTAGTATCAGAAAATCTCATGCCGCGTAATGGCTTCTGTAATAGACATGAAATTGGATTAGTTTTGTTTTATTATTATTATTATTAATCTCTATTGATTAGTTTTGTTTAAATCTATGCAAAAATCATGTAGCTACGTACTACCCCACAGCCTCCACAGGTCTTCAAGCCAAGGCAATATTAACAGTTCATTAAATTGTCCTTCACGACGCTTATCATGATCATCGCTAGTTAAGCGACTGTAAAACTTTATCACAATGAAATTGCTCGTGTAAATACGTTTGTAAAGCTTATAATGCACTGTCCCTTTATTTTTTACTTGATAGTAGATTCTAGACCCTTATAATACAGTCCAATAGATATTTAGTTACTTAATAGTACTTTCTATCTTTTGAATTAAGATCTATCTTAGATATCTTTTGAATTAAGGTCCACATTATTATATTTTGTAAGGAAATAAATTAAATATCATTTGAACAAAATAATAATCACTTGTGATTGTTAAATAAGTAGGTATAGGTACCTACATTTTTATCATACTGAACCCTAAGATAGTTGAATTAATATTTGATAAAAAAAACATTACAAAAAGGTTGCCGCAACAAAAATTCAGACTACCGATTTATGGAGTGAGTAGTATGTGTTGACACCTTACATCCTTGTTCTATTTTTATAATGTTCGGATCGTGCGTAAAATGCCTAATACGTTACGGTATTCAAACCCCATCAATCAGTTATCTCGGATCGGCTGACACAATGATGTCATTCGTGCTACGGTCTATGAATGGGCAATTATACTCCTCATATGGACAATAATAATTCGCATTTGCATATTTGATGTTTGTGCAAAATAACTTAATCTATGTAGATATATATGAGTTTATTATTGGACGCGTTTGCTGAAGCAATAAAACCGATTTTTTTTAGAATAATTATCTTTTGTCTCTGAATTTTTAACCGATTTCAATATTAAAGAGGAGGTTCTCAATTCGGCTGTATGTTTGTGTAACCTCTTAACTTTTTACTGGATTAACCATCTTTTGATTCATTAGTTTAAGCGACAGAAGAATTTTTTGAGTTATCCTAAATAATGAGTACCTGTATATTTGACTTTGAATAAACTAATGATGTTCTCATTTTATTACTTGTTGATGTGGAAATATTTTTTTTAAAGCGCTTAATTCTTTTTTTGAGCGCTAAGTTCAGAAGTTAATGCCATAATCGACTTGGGAGCTAAAGTCTTGATTGTCAAACTGCTGGAAACTGACCGATATCTGTGCAGCGCACGGCCGATATCTTTGAAGCGATGGGGGTGGCTTTCCACCCCCATCGCTTCAAAACGGTATTGCATGCGGACGCTCATACAGATAGCGGCGGTTCTGTTGGTGCCTATTCGGGTATAAAGGGCCTTTAGGCCCTTGGCCAAAAAAGTGTGACAAGCTTTTCCACCCCCACGCTTCAAAACGGTATTGCATGCGGACGCTCATACAGATAGCGGCGGTTCTGTTGGTGCCTATTCGGGTATAAAGGGCCTTTAGGCCCTTGGCCAAAAAAGTGTGACAAGCTTTTCCACCCCCACGCTTCAAAACGGTATTGCATGCGGACGCTCATACAGATAGCGGCGGTTCTGTTGGTGCCTATTCGGGTATAAAGGGCCTTTAGGCCCTTGGCCAAAAAAGTGTGACAAGCTCTGGATAAAAGTATTTTGATAAGCTTCACTAAATTAATAAAAAGATTGTCAGTTTAAAAATCACGAAAAAAAATTGTTTGTCTGTAGGTACTAAGGAAGTAGGTCCTCGAAGTTAAGTGAAACTCGCATAATACATGAGCGGGGATTATTATAGTTACGAGTATGATGTATCACGCTGATACACGTGTATTTGAATTTGAATGTCTAATTGGCGCGAGATACTACCGTACCTGATACCTCTATGATCTATGATACAGTTTTACCAAAACAATTATTACAACTATTAATTACGTGCCATATGTATCAGTAAGACAATTTATTAGCATTAAGTATTGTTAACATAATAAATATTTTCTGAAATAAAAATTTTAAACGCTATATTTCAGACCGTCGACGAAGCATTATTCTTCCCATTCCTATTGTTACAATATGTTACTTTATCTAGCAGTTGTCCTACCACAACATCATAAAAGATAGATATAAAAAATATATTGGTAACCAAATTTTTTTCAAAAACTGGAGGTTCTAACAGGTATAAAAGTGACTTATTAGTTTTGACCTAGTCATGTTAATGTGAATCACTTAATTGACATGTACATTTATTTTTTTACATTACTATAAATAATGGAGTTTTAGATTAGAAGAAGACTGGGTGCGGCCAGTTATTAGCATTTCAGACAAATCAGTTGATTGTAGGTCATCACTGTCGCGTGTTGGGCATTAAATTGAACATTCATTTAGGTATATGAAACAGTTATGTATTGAAGAAAAGAACAAAGTAGATACCTACAGCACTCAAAATCCTAAAAACACGACATGTCATTATGTGGCTTACTCGACCAAAACTTATAAAAGAAGAACACTAAAATATCAACCAAAACTAACGCGTAAACTCGCTCAGTTTTCCCTCGTCTACATCACGTCAATCAAGCCATTACCTAAACAACCCATTATAATTTGACGTGTAAATTTGTCTGTTCACATAATAATCGCCGAGAACGAATGACACGTGAAACTCGTAACAAAACATAACAGAAAAACGTTCATTCATGTCGTCCCCTCACTTATCAGAAATCTTTCGACGTTGAAACGTGATGAGTTGATGACGTAACACGATGCCAGCCTTTCATCACCGTTTCCCGTCATTAAAAGTCCCCCTTTAAAGCCCCCTGTTTATATTAGTGTTGAAATATTATTGCGTCGAATTATCACAATTTGTTTTACCGATTTTTTTTAATGAGAGGTGGTTGGAAAATTTGAATTGAATAAGAATATTTAAATACTTTAATAATATAATTTTACCTTAATGCTACACTCGGAACTACAACTATGCGAATACGCCAGGACAATCATGCGAACAAAATTTGACATTTTTTCAAAAATGCGGGGCATTTTTATTAGACAAAACGGGACTGTCCCGGGACGTCTGGCCACGTTAAGTACAAATGTCAATAGTCGTATGAAAATCTATTGATTAACTGTCCAGGTCTTGAGCGAGCACAGCAAGTGTTCCAATTTCTCTCGGCGGAGGAAGATTGACGCATGACAATAATTTATGCGCTCACTTCAAACATATGCCGACTGCCAACAAACTACATATCACTCGACAGATAATGTTCCGTGTTCCACAATTGCGAATTCCGAAGAAACACGAATCTACTTAATTTCGAAATTTAATAACATCGAGGCTAAAGTGCTGATTCTATTTGGGCCTATAGATATTTGGAGTAATAATTCTCGTGTATTCTATGCTTTTAAGGGCCTATAGATTTTTGGAGTAACGATTCTCGTGTACCTATTCTGCGCTTATAATTAATAACGTGCATTTTTGGCGCGTTTTATAAAATCACAAGACACACGGTAGCTTGTCAAACCAAGTTCATGTACTTAAATAAATATTTATAATTGTCTCTGAGTTTGAACCTCTGTTCGGTAGGTACCAATATTTTCTTTATTTCTTTCCTCTTAAGGTTAACGTAACGTTAAGGTGAACGTTAGATACTTTTGGCATTATCAGTGTCCAACTGTGAAGGTGAGGGTTCGTTAGCATGCTTTTTTATGGAGTTAAGATAGCAAATGAGCATGCAGCACCACCTTCCGCTGCCGCCCATGACAACTGTGACCGACCCAGAACTAGACTCAATGAGTCTCGTTCTAATTCGGTCTCAGATGCGTTGCTACCTGAGAACTGAGATGGTCGCCTCTAAAAGAGTGTAACCGGCTCTACACCTTCCTATCCGGAACACAATTTTTCTTAAAACAATTATTACACGGTAGGAATGGTACTAAGTACCGTGGCGAGCCTTGGTACTTCCTCGGGTGAGCTCTAGGCCCTACCACCTAAAGCATGTAATATAAGTTCCATTTTCGTCGCTATTTTCATTGAAAGCTCGGAATATCAAATCTAAACTAAAAGCCTATTAGTGCACGGCTATTAATACACTAGACGCAACTGAAATATCGCCGTGATTTTCGGATAACTCTATCGTTAATCTGAAAGCCTGGATACTGAACCGAAAATATGTACGTGATACGGAAAGGTGCTATTCAATGTGATTTATATGGCAAATGGAGTGGAGTAAATGAAAGTGCACGGAACAGAATAGATACGGCAGGTGAAAAAGTAGCATAAAAATAGATTTTAGCAGTTTTCAGATTGAAAAGTGTACCTATATACTTGCCAATAGTGTGAGTGATACAAAAAGTGTTCTAGGGTAATTATGACAAGGTATTGTATTGGATATGGAACCAAACATTACAGGGTAAAGTCGTTAGATTTTGATTAGCCCGTCCCATAGTAATACTGCCTGAGATTCGGAAGGTTACAAGTTCAAACATTTATGAGACTAATAACAGTTTGTCTTCAGGTTCTTTTCTATTTGTCTTTTCATTACAACGATACCGAATTCTTGATCGACTCCGGTGTGTGTTTATACTCTATCCTATGAGAATTTCGGTAAATTCGTGTATCTATACGGAGCAAACCTGTGTTCTTTGAGCTTCGAACGTAGGTACGGTGTTTCTAATTCTACATTAGGTAACACACAAGTAAATAAAACTTAATGTAAATCAATAATATTTAATATTGCGTTGGTAATATTTACATAAACTGTTTTAAGCGCCGTCAATATCCAACAACACGCTTCGCGTTACTTGAGATAAACTATCTTTCCTCAGCCGCTTGACCAAAACATTCGTGTTAATATTAGAGTTCAACGAACCGTAAACAAAATTTCAATAACATTTTGCTCATTCATTACAACAGAGCGGTATAGTGCATACCTTCGTCAGATGTCAGCATACACAAGTATCTTCGATTGCACTCCACCCCTGATTACGTCATACAATTGTCATAATTTTATAAAATGTAATCTTATTTTCGTAATAATTTTATGAAAGGTAATCTTATTTTTATTAAATGGCAACACTACTCGACCCCGCCACTCTTTTGTGACAACTTCCGGTGAAAGGATTGAGAGTGGTGGGGTTGAAACAGCGTTTGGATTATTGAGTCAGGAGCTCGGCCAGTCGTTCGATAATCGTCGAGGTGATAAGTTGTCTAGTTGTTGAAACTATGCTAGTTGGCTAACAAGCAATTATATAATAACTGTTAAAAAGTGAAATAAAGTATTTACTGTGCTGAGAATTGGATTTTTTTCTGATATTTCAGAAGTGAGATGTAACTTCACGTCCCACACATGGCGGGCTAGGTTATTTAAATTTTTCAGGTTATAATTGTCAGATGATAATATTGTGAGGCGTGGATGGCAAGTGAAGAGATGTGAAGATCATGCCATGGTAAAACTTAATAATTTTGAAGTTAAATGGCAAGTATCGGTATGAAGGATTTTCAAGTAAGACGGCGAGTATTGGTATGGCATAATTTTTATTTCATTACGTCCGAGGTGATATTTCAATGGTCTATAGAAATATGAATATTTCATTGCTTAAATTCTTGTGTAAACTGGATTGTGTGTGTGTGTCAAATAGTTTGTTAAACAATCTTGAGTGATTAATAGTAACATGAATCTCCGGTTATAATGGTTTAAGGCAGCACTGGTAGCGACTTTATTTTCTTTTGTTTTCTTTCGCTGAAAAAACAAATCATTCAAATACCTTGGTCGAAGCCAAAGTTGCAAGGCTTTGATTTAAGTGTAGTTTAACCAAGTGTCACACAATGAAAGATGGTAATAATTTACGTTCCCTTTTTTAAAATTTTATGAGGGTAAATTTGGGGTTAGATTACTAGGCTGCCTGAGGGTCAAGTACGATTTGAAGTATTGTGTTATAAGAAGTGAATTTGAGTAGAGTATGTAATAGTGACGAATATTAGTTCAGCTGATCGGCTCTTTGTGTTTTTTTTGTGAATTTGAATTTGAATATGTTTTCGATTCAAAATTGAAAATCTACGTTCACAAAATTGTTAAAGAAAAAGGGGGTAAGGTACTATAAGGTCGTGGTCGTGCCTAAAAAGAAAAATAAACGTTAGATGTGATAGATTTTGTTATTCGATTATATATACATATATTATAGTATATAAATATATTTTCAATTGAAAACATGGTATGGTACCTATACAGTGCAGTAAGTTGCTTTTAATATACGTGTTCTTTCCTTTCGTGACATGTGTTAAATTCTTATCATTATAGCTTGGCAAGAATGAGTATCCTTTTAATGATTTTGGTGTGTGGTGATTTGAAGCGCCGCATATTGCTGAAAAGGGTTATTTTAAATAAAAACTCACAAAATAATTTGCTTTATTGGTGCTCAACTGGACGAAGTATTCGATTTAACGAGTACAAAAATAATTAGCGTACAATTTCAAAAACTGAACGGTTTGGTTTTTCACTGGTAACGTAGTTCGAATTATAATCAAAAAAAAAAAATGTTCAATTACAGTACAGCTTATTTGTTTACGTTGTTTTAAAAGTGAAACACAATAATAATTTTCCAAGTTTTGTTTACTATGTGACGTAATATTTTGAAGCTGTCTTAGTTTTCAGTTCAGCTTTCGAGGATGTACAGGTTATTTCAATGACGATCGGAAACAAGAGCAGCTCGCGCAGGTTACACGCGTGTTATGTGGAACGGCACGAAAGTTGCGTGCGAGGTGGAGTGCATTCGTGTGACATTGGACGACGAGGTTTGGCAACCATTGTTCCGGGAAAAGGGTAACCCATTATGCCTGTCTGGAGTTACTGCTGCGGATCTGACGGAATATAGCAGGTGATCTGTATTGTTTGTTTTCTTAATTAATCAGTCGAGTTCATAAATGAGCTTTGGTTATTGATTGTTGGTTGTCGGAATACTGGTTATAACAGAATATTTAACAGGAAGAATAACTCAATATAACATATCTTCGGGACAACAAATTAATTGAATTAAAGTTTTTTTATAACATAAGGTAAACACCAGAATTACGGACAGTTTAAGAAACTTTTTCTAGTATTCTTGAAATTTTACCAATGTTGTGAAAGTTACAGTACTGAATATTCTTAAAGCGTAAAGTCCGGTCATTTTTTTTAAATAATCAACTGTGTTACGCATGAGATACAGCAAAGCTGGTTGCAATTTATTTGAGAAATAAAAAAAAAATCTAGTTTTTATCCAGTTATGAACATAACCTAGTTGTGGACATCCAATAATGAACATAATAAATCGGACTTTTACCAGTAATTTTGTTTTGCAAGTTTATTCTAGGCACAATACTTATACAACACATACAATTTATACAATTACATACAGTACAATACTTACGATTTATTTGCTGCTTCGGATAATTTTAACCTTTTTTTTTTTTTACTGCTTCGATAGCGCCCAGCCCATTTGTTAAGGCGTATAATTTTCTTAGGAGACATTTTTTTTAAACAAAAAAAAAAATCTCTATCATTTTATATCACAGTCCATTACAGGATTTCTATAAAATATCCAATAATGGACACATATGTCCATTACTGGTACATATGCGAATTTTTATAAATTGCAAGGAATAATATTTAGTTAAACTAGTTAATAATCAGAATACATGAAAGTAAAATTAAGTTTCGACACTTGTCCATTATTGGAACTATTCAATTACAGCACATCAGTTATAAACATCATTAAAATATATAAAAAAAAACCATTTCCCGGAGTAAGAACACTGTGCGTTGCTATCTTAATTTCATGGTTAATAAAAGAAATAAAACAGATTTTGATTAAAATACAACAATACTAGTTTCCAGACGAAACTTTTTTCTCACTACACCAACAAATTCCTTAAGAAAAGCTGCTAGTATCAATTGAGGATCACATGAACACTCACGTTATTTTGTCTATCTAACAAACCGAATTGAATCAAATTTTAAACTTAGAGAGCTCGATATCTATTGTACATATTATGTCACAGTGTTACGAATTAAAATAAAATATTTCATGTCCTTATTTTAAAGGATTAAGTACTTTATTTTTTGTCCATTACTGGTGCGTTTACGGATGGAATTACAACTAAAAGTACTCCATTAAGTTATTACTAGAGTTACCGTATGGGTTTTAAGGTAAAAAAGTAATCTGTTTACTATTATTTTGTCAATTGAGCTAAACCAAGTAGTCACAATTTTTTTTTTTTTTTTTGAGTTATCTGAGTTTGAATATTAATGAAGTGAGAATTTTGATACAATGAAACTAAAATTATCAATAATGGGTCTTGAAGTTTATCAATCAGTTGTACCTAAATATTAAGATGAGAAAGTAATTATTTGTTTTGATAATTTTGAAGTAACAAGTTACTAGGTATGTAACATTTGAGGTAGGTACCTACCGATCTGTGATATTGTCTCGAGGGGCATTTCATGACATAATTATATCATGATACTTGGCAGATTTAAGTTATACTTAGTGAGACGTCACAGAATCGATTTCTGAGTGAAGGCATTATATCCTGCAGTTAGTCATGATATGGACTAGTAATTTATTTGGACTATTTTATAATGATTCAGTGAATGGAATTTAATAGAAACTTCTATAAAATGTTCAGTATTAAATACTGATTTTTGAAATTATTACTAAATGATATAACAACGAATTACATGACATTATATTAATTTAATTTTTTTTTAAATTTCACACTTATTATTTATTTATTGAATAAAATTCAATTTATTCATTAATTATAGCGATACAATATAGGTATTATTTATTATTATTATGAGAATTTATTAATACGACAATATTTATACGTCATTACATTTTGTTTTTAATTTACTTGGCAATGGAACAAGTTAAATGCAATTGAATTAATAGCTGATAATAATCTGAAATTGACGCTAAAGCATCCTCCTCTCTTTTAAGTTGCCGTGCCCGACAGGGTCCATGATACTAATGTAAATAATTATATTATACTTACCACCTATTGTACCTATCATGCGGGATCTTAAAATCCAGGCATGTACGCCCTTAGAAAAAAAAAAGGGAGGAAACTGGAGTTAAAATTACATTAAAATGCAAAGTAAATATACGCAGTGGGGTCCCCTGATAAGGACACCAGGATCTGATGATGGCATCTTAGAGAAATCGAGGGGACCTGTCGAAAATTTGTATGGACGACTAGTGTGTTTGTTCATGTTATCATAAGTACATTATAGCGCTACCATTTCATGAAGGTCTGGAGTCGATCTGATGAAGCCGAAAGACAGTTGAGGGAACTCCTCAACGATTTACTGCAATTATCTAGTGTTTGGGCTTGATTAATTTGTAGTGACGAGAACTTTACACTTCCATGTTGTATTGAGCGCCATCTGGCGAGAAGTTTTTAAGTTATCCCTGCTTATCAAGGTTGAAGTCGGTTATTTTTTTTGGTAAAAAGGAATTATTTCGATACCTACTGTACAAATACGACACTATTAAATTGCATTTGATAGGGGCTACTCTCCGGTAATGCACAAACTGTTACACTGCTATTCTCCAAAGATGCAAATCATGCATATACATATGTTACATAAGACTTTTTATTGAGATCATCATTTACATCAACAATAAAAGTATTTATTTACTGACTACTGATTTACTTTTAAAGCATTAAATGTGAGTTTAACTCGTAATTGCAATTTAATCTATGTATATTAAATGTATACTACCTATTTTGAGTTTTAGACGTTTTACGTGATATTTGGAAATAGAATATGGGTAATGATAGCATAGTTATACAAGCGAGAACCCCCAATAAAGAAAAACTAAAAGACGCTTCTATTTTATTATTTATGAGACTTTATTTTTGTGCGGGTCTTTTACTTACTTTTTAATTTTTGTATTGTTGTCAGTTGGGATTGAACGCGCTTTGAACGACTAAACAGTGGAGAACAAAGACGATCGCGGGATAATGATTGAGCGAACAATGATGTTCGCTGGATAATGATTGAGCGAGCAATGATGTTCGCTGGATAATGACTGAGCGAACAATGATGTTCGCTGGATAATGATTGAGTGAGCAATGATGCTCGCTGGACTGGAAGAAATTGGTCTGTATAGTTTTTAAATAATAATACGAGCAAACCACAATATCCATATTTATTACATGGTTTGAAGTTAAAGACAACAATTACATTTAATACAAATTTAGAACATATATGTTCGGAGTTGCACCGAACAGCTCATCGGTCGCGCGTTTTGCATGTTTGCATTTTAACTGCCGCGCGATCACTTGCCCTAGTTTTAAGTTAATCTTATAAGTAAAATAAGAGTTTTGAGTGAGTACGTGACCAGCAGCCACTCAGGCGCCTCGTATTCCTAACCATTTAACCATTTTACCAATTACCAATTTACCAGTTTAATATTAATGTCTAGTATAGTAACCATTTAACCAGTTGTGATATTTTGTCAATCTAGCTTAGTATACATAGTGTTAATTAAAACCATTCAAACCATTTACATCTTTCCCTATCTCTTCTAATAACACCTATTAGAAACTTTGGTAAAGGGATAGTCGTCCACACCATACCATACCAGAGACGCGCCCTTTACAATATATATTTTAAATACACCACAGAAATGAGTAAACTTTGATGTAAATAAGAGAGACTTAGACATGATTCTAGGGATTTAATGCATTTAGGTAAATGAAGTACTTGAATCGTAACATTTTTGATCTTATCATTATTTTTTTTGTTTTATATCTGAATATAAGAGTTGAATGGATGGAAAGCTAGTCAGAGGAATTTTCAGATTTTCAGATATGACGTCATACGATGACCAAGTTAGAGGTACGCCACCTACGACTCCACCAAGGAAGCGTAAGGACGCAAAACGGAGGAAAGTTAGGAGGAAAAGAACTAAACATGAAGTGGAGAAAAAAGATGTTCACTGGATACTGATTGAGCGAACAATGATGTTCGCTGGATAATGATTGAGCGAGCAATGATGTTCGCTGGATAATGATTGAGCGAACAATGTTCGCTGGATAATGATTGAGCGAACAATGATGTACGCTGGATAATGATTGAGTGAGCAATGATGCTCGCTGGACTGTAAGAAATGAGTGAACTTTGATGTAAATACGAGAGATTCAGACAATTTGAATAGTAACATTTTTGATCAAACTTTTCATCATTATTTTTTTTTATAAATAGGAGTTGAATGTATGGAAAGTTAGTTAGAGGAATTTTCAAATGATGTATGCATACTTAGTACAAAATCCATACTAATATTATAAATGTGAAAGTTTGTTTGTTTGTGGCTCTTTCACGTCGCAATGTGGCTATTATATTATGATATGGTTTATGTGTGTGGAGATAGTTGGGAGGGTGAAAGGTGCAGTAGGATACTTTTTTTTTTTCCGGGGTAAAACATCTCATTCCCACGGAAAGATCGATGTTTTGTTAGTTGCTAAATATTTTGTTCTGGATGTTGTTAATAGATGGCGTTAGTAGATAGTAAGATTCATTTGCAACAGGTAATTTGCTGAAGTCATAGATACTATAAGTTGACCAGAAATATAAAAAAACCTCGCCATATTGCGGTAAACTCATGGAACTAATTTATTTTACTGGCAACGATTAGTTTCTAAACGTCAATCGTAAATTGCTTGTCAGTGAGTTTGAATGTCACAGTTTGTCTCGTGTTTGTCTTTTTACTGTGTTTGTCTTTTTACTTTGAGTTTCTATTTAGTTCTAAAATGACAAAAACTGTTCATATTCGTAAAAGAAAAGTGGTTTTCTATGCGCTAAAATAACATTTCGTATAAATAACATTTCCGATATAGTTGTCAAAATGACAATAATAACACGAGCGTTACTATAGTTACAGTTGGCTGTGCTGTTGCCATATAAAATTAAACTTTAGAGCCCTCATGACAGGTTTTCTATTTTTCTGGTCAAGCAATAATAATATTCTCAATATTTCAATTTCAATATTTCATAGATACTAATACATCCTAATAAATTCAATTGCATTTTAAATTCGCGCTTGATAATTTGTTGTTTCGATTTTATATTGTTATATTGGAATGTAAAGGAATTAGAGTACTACAATAAGTACCTACGCTTTGATTTTGGTTTTGATTCACTTCGTGAATTGCTTTGGTTGACTGTTGTTGTTTTGGTTTAAAATAGAAATTAGTTTTATGGAAAAGTACTTTAGATATTTTATGAGATTTAATTTGTTAAGATTCAATAGATTATAATTAGTTGTAGTCACTTATTTATCCACCAGAAAAATGTCATGTATCTTAAACAACTCATTGTTAATTCTCTTTGACCATGCGAGCGAATAATTGTATGTATAATTTAACAGTCACATGAAATCTTTTAAAATGTATAGAAGCTACCTTAATTATTTAAATTCAGACTAAAATATAGGTACTTCTATGAGATTATACTTGTTTAAATCAAAATTAAATTAAGATTTTATTCTATTCGCTTCAAAATAGTAATGAGTAACTTAAGTTAGTAAGTAATTTATTGGCAGAGTTCCTGATGTTTTTAGTGTGCCGGGAGGCTACACATTTCGTAGGATGGCCGAATGTCATAATTTTATAAAATGTAATCTTATTTTCGTAATAATTTTATGAAAGGTAATCTTATTTTTATTAAATGGCAACACTACTCGACCCCGCCACTCTTTTGTGACAACTTCCGGTGAAAGGATTGAGAGTGGTGGGGTTGAAACAGCGTTTGGATTATTGAGTCAGGAGCTCGGCCAGTCGTTCGATAATCGTCGAGGTGATAAGTTGTCTAGTTGTTGAAACTATGCTAGTTGGCTAACAAGCAATTATATAATAACTGTTAAAAAGTGAAATAAAGTATTTACTGTGCTGAGAATTGGATTTTTTTCTGATACAATAATGCATCCACACACTCGAAATAGGTCGTCATAATTATTAATAAAACACTGGATATAGTTGTTCCAGGAAATCCAATCTCTACTTATGATGCGGAACTAACTCTGACTGTTTGTCTGTGTGAATTTCACGCCTACTCCATTGAACCGATTTTAGTGAAATTTGGGGAGGATAAGGTTGATCTTGGAAAAAACGTAGGACATTTTTTGTCTCAGAAAGTATACTTTAAAGGGGTGAAAATGGGAGTGGGATATATTTTCGCAAAATGTCAGTACCCACAACTTTACTTAGGTATATTTTTATTTTTATTAAAATAATGAAGGTACACAGGTTTTCGCACACTGATGCGTTTAATTTTCACCACTTTCCCTACAGGTATTTTAACGTTATTTGTGTCTCAGGCGAAGCAGCGGGCAAAAACTACTAGGTTATAATCTAACCACAAAGATTGACGAATGAGCGTTTGAAGACTGAGCTCGTCCAGTCGAGTTAGCCTCGTACCAGTCACTGATCATATCATTAATTAAATTTAACAATGGACAGGTATTATATTCACCTGTCTTATTTTATAAGCTAACGATTAGCGCTGAACGGCTATCAGGAACTTGTGGTTCTATAGTAGGCAAATAAATAGATAATATGTAGAAAAACGTTTACAACTTCATAATATGTCTGCACTCTGCACTAGAATTATTTTTTACTTGTTAGATATTTGTAGTTTGTAGTACTTTTCTATTGTGCTGTGAACCCAAAGCGAAGTTGACCAGCTGGTGATGTGTGAGTGAGTGCCGTGGACGAGGGTTTGGATGCTGGTGACCGTGTAGCAGTCCTGAGGTGAGTCGTGCACATTATTTGCTTTGGTTGTCAAACATCATTGAATCCTGGTCTGTTAGCGCGGTGGAGAAGAAGCGAACACCTGATAGTTTCGTATTTCTCTCATTCTATTTAGTTGTTGACCCATGAAACGTCCAAACCTTTTTTGGTACAAAATATGAAGATATTGATGGAAAAGAAATAAAGACCAAGAAAAGAAATAAGAACTTCTTTACTTTTTTTACTTAACTTTCTTTACTTCTTCTAGGTACCTATACCATCTTGTCCATCATTTTGTACCTTATGAAGGACTCAAATTGGCCTTTCTTCTTTTCTGTTCTTAGCCGTAGCCGTGTTCTTTTCAATTCTTAGCCGTGAAAAGTGAAGACAGCTAAGAAATAAGTTTATCACTTATTTCTAAGCTAAGAAATAAGTAATAAGTTTATCACTTATTTCTTAGCTGTCTTAGTTATTAATTTATTAACAATATAAAAATAAAAAACGGTTGTATTTATGTCTGTTTGTCTATTAACGATCGTGCAATGTTAGGCGCGGCGGGAGACAACATAATTACCAATAAACGTATACAATTAAGCCATGTATGGTAACGTGAAGATTAATCGACGTGCTGAGATAATGTGAGCGCGTGTAACACGTTTTTATTCGATATATTTTTTTTATTCAATAGATAGATTACTCGATAGATTTATCGGTACATTTACTATTTTTTTTATACCAGCTAGGTGGTGCTTTGCGAGTGATCGAGCTTCAATTATCGGGAATAGAATAATATATGAATGTTTGTTATTGTGTCATTCGTGTTTGTATTATAATCTAATCTTTTTTCTGTATTTACGTGGAATATATCTGCGACATGGGGAGTCCAAGTAAATATGAGAGGTGTACCTTTATTTTATCTAATCACATTTGTACATAAAATATCCTACTGTACAATGATTATGTCACGTTTATATCTCCGTGTGCTGCTGCTACTCGACCCTTAATAATAAGGGATCTTACTTAATAAACACACACCCTACCCCTACAGGTCTCTCTTTGTCGTAGGTGTCAAGGACATCACAGGACATCACTAACGCCTGGGACCCGAGAAGGTTACCTGTCCCAGGAATCATACCCTTCGCTTGGCAGACAGGGTCACTACCAACTAGTTTGCGGGCCCGTCAATATGACACGAACATGGTCAATTAAAAGTTGATCGAGTTTTAATCGTTCGTAATCTACGCTCGCATGCCTGGGCGGAATGATGAAAGCTTTATAAATATTCAGGTCCAACGAAAGAATTTCCAGATAATTTTTAATTATGTTAGTACTAGCCCGCGGCTTCGCCCGCGCGGAATTCATTTATATCGCAAAACGGGATTTGTCACACAAACTTTCATCCCCTATTTCAAGCCTTTAGGGGTTGGTTTTTGAAAAAAAGTAGCCTATGTGTGACTCTGGGTCTTCAACTATTTTTATTCCAAATTTCATCCAAATCAGACCGGTGGTTTAGCCGTGAAAACGTCACAGACAGGCAGACAGACTTTCGCATTTATAATATTAGTATGGATACTTATACAATTCTATTGTCGTTTCTTAAACCTGGTTTAATATAGAGGAGAAGAAACGGGTGAATTAATTTAAAAAATGAAGAAGTGAATGAAAGAGATATATTAAGTAGTATCTTTTTTATCTACTAACCTAAATCTCATAAATTAACGTGTCAGACTTGTTTTAAATGTTCTTCTGTGTATACATATTAGTCCATGTAGGTATATGGTATTAGAACATGAGTTTATTAGTTACTTGGACAGGAACTGTTAGTGACAGTTGGTCCTGTTAGTTGTTGTGTAACAGTCCTTTTAGTAATTGTTACTACGAGTATACTCGTATACCTTTACCAAACGCTATATTGTTACTAATTCTAATTCAAGCATGGCGTGTGTTCGCATGACGTCACCAACTTCACATTTGCACCTGTTGCTATCACGAGCTTTATCGACACTCAATGCCAGATATGAAAGGCATGGATTCGAAGTTATTCGAAATTCAAAATGCAGACACTGAAAGTGTTATACTCGTACCCAGACTACCCAGAGATCGAATTTGAAAGCTTCGTTGTGAAATCTCCACTGGATTAGCAACCCTTCAGCTTGCGCACATGCCGAACACCTACCTAATGAAGGCAGGATGAACTTCAACAGTTCAATTGCATGGAATAGGGACCTACTATTACTCCATGCGACCTTATTCTGGTAAATTAAAACAAATTCCACAGATAGACGGTCAGTAGTGGAACAGACGGGCGTGTTTCTTATTACAAGTAATTGGAGCGGCCGCCCGTCGTAAATTCAAATGGTTTATGAATCGCTCAGTTTAGATGGCGATAGGGTTCTCGACTGTCCGGAGAAATCCGGAAATGTCCGGACTTTTAGACTTCTATCCGACTATGGTACGGCTTTTAAATTGGTGTGGGTTATTGATTGACAAAACTGAAACAATAGGTAGCTATTTATTAATTAGGACATGTGTTATAAATGAAGCTTCCATCTTATTATTGAACTTTTTAGCGTTAATTAACCTGTGTCTAAAATAATTGTCAGTGACATTTAATTAAGGTATCCTTAATAAAAAAAATTTTTGGGGTAAAAAGTCACAAACGTTTTCGATTTTTTAAATGCCTCACATTATGTACTTTTTTCATAACTATTTAGTTGCAGGGCTTTTTAAATTTTGAGATGGTAACCCTGCAGAGAGAGCAACACATTTTACTATACCTTGGACTGCTAAACTCTTGAGTATACATATTATTTTGGTATTGGTTGAAAGGTGATTCTTTACTTCATTTAAAATACATATTCCCAAACGCTACGTGGAGTTCAGTACGCGATCGACCGTCATGTAAGTATACCTATTAAAAGAAAAGGTAACTGGGCCAAAAAAAATTTATTTTAAAGTTAGCAAAAGAACTTTAAGATAATTTGCTTATGAAGAAAAATCACCTCACTCGTATAATGAAGCCTAGTATAATAAAAATTTAATTTAATTTTTTAAAGTATGAAAACTATAAAACTGCCGGGTTACGGTATTAAAAAAATGTGATGAAATAAATCTCTATCGATTCAAATTTTCGGCTTTAGAGCAACTTACTGAAAATAGGCTCAATTACTGTTTAAGGATTCCGCACTAATAGTATAAAGATATAATTATGTCGGAGCTTCCGCGTGTTACAACTCATTGAAATAGCTGCCGGCGCCAACACATGCGTGCGGATCACAATGTAGAGATCCGTCAATAGAGACATCTAGCTGTTTGGACGTATCACTGCATCAAGGATACAGGCTGATCTAATCTTTTTAAAATTCGGTTTTTTATAGGTAGGTACATTTGGCGATCTCTACCAATCTTTAGCTTCATTCGCTTGTTTCTCTGTTAGATTCGATTTCTTCCACAATTGACCGGAAAAAAAAATTAAAATTAAAACATTCAATACTAAATCAACGAATTATTTGAAAATTATGAAATCGTATCTACATAGATATTACTGTATTGTCCAAACACGACAAATAACTTAGGTAAGATTAAACAAATGAAAAGTTATTGAAAAAGATTTTATTATTATGTCGATTAACAAAACGATTTATTTAAATGATTCATCTAAGTATCATGTGCAATTGTGCACTAATGTTCTGCAAGGTGCATTATCTTATCGAGATAACGCGCAAAGCGGTCCCACTGACCCACTTCTAATACCTGAAATTACATCAATTTACATAATAATGTCATTAAAAATAACACGAGTGAAACCTCAAAGATATTTATGGCCGCCATGTGACTAATAAGGACCGCTAGCTACGTGACAAGCGTTCAGAACTAATGTGAATCACCTAAAACTTACGCAAATCTTACATTATGAATCGAGGAAAAATCATTGTTTGTAAATACTTCGCGTCTTATTATTTGAAATTACTAGTTTTACAATAGAACTAAACTTTTAGTGGTTTGTAATGACTAATACTGTTTTCCCTAGCTCTCTCATTGTTTACGTGAAGCATTGAGTCAGACGCTATAAAGTGCATACAAGCTATGTTCCAAAAACTTACTTACCTACATTGTAAGACTATCGATTTAGGAAAGATCTTCGGCCCGGCTCAGTCACCACTCGGAACTTTATATGCAAGAAGCGTAAAAAGTTTCGATAACATGATTCAGATCTGGCGTGACGTTCTCTGTGACTTGAAGTCCCCGCAGTACCCTCTTGCTTAGACCAGTCAAGTCAATGTAAGTGGAAGGAAAATTAAATAATATAATTAAATTTTCGGTTTTATTAGCGTAAACAATCGCGACCTCTCTGAACATGACATAAACTAACAATACGAGAAGAATTCAATACATTTTTGTTGAAAATGTAATTTTACAAAGTCATCCTACCAGGGCTTCATAATCGTAAAACAATATCGCCATTTTTGAAAAAAATAATAATATCTGAATATGTAGATATGTTTTTCCGAGATTGACCGCTCCGTATTCGCTTCGCAAACAGCAACATTGTTTAAATTCGGCGCGAAGCATTTGCTTCGGTGTTCCAAATACTGGCCAATCTCGGTGAGTACCACCTGCGCCTCTCCGAGCCTCTTAAAACGCTATTATTTATTTATAGCCAGTTAAAAATAACATTTGAATGCACATCACGAGACTGACGAGTTCCGCGGCCAATTAAAATTCTTTCACCGTTCCTTGTTAAGATTTTCACACGTAACTAACGTATGACACACTCGTACGTTAACAATCTGTATCATCTCACCCGGATCTCAACTTACACTATATTTACTTATTTTTATATTATTATGTCTATACTTAGTTCTTTTCGGCTTGTAACATATTAGTATTAAACGCACCATACTTAATAAAACTTAGTATTAATCAACGCGGAGCGTTTTAACCGCCTACGCGCCTTCAAGAAGAGAAAAGAGGTTCTAAATTCCAGTGTTTTTTATTATATTTATTGAATTTATTCGAAAGGTGGTGGTCGTCGATTTCTCTCACATAAATTTCAGCGACATTTGAGGGATAGTTTTTGAGTTATATTAACTTATAAATTCTGAAGTCCTTTTTTTGTAAAAAGTTTAATATTACTTGTTATAAAATATTTTGTACTACTTAATAGGTAGTATATTTAATTTTTATTGTTTTGATATACCTACCTCTGTAGTCCGACTTCGACGGTATGTCCGTATGTCCCTATATGTATGTTTTCCTTTAGATACTGTGTTTACATTAATTTTCTAAAGGTTATAAGTAGTCTTGGTATATTTCAAATGCGAGGCGCCATATGTATCTTTTACGTAAACATAGTTAATTGGACGCGTTCGTTAATTAAACTTTCGTCTGTTTTAAAAATATTTTTGTTACCGCTTGATTAGGAATTATAAATAAAGTGTGATAACATTATTCTTTAATAAAAAGTCGACCACACGGTCACCGTTTTGGGGTTATCATAGACTAAGATCCGGTAAATTATAAGTTAAAAATAAAATATTAAATTTT
The DNA here is from genome assembly GCA_905404135.1 of Hesperia comma. Lineage (NCBI taxonomy): Eukaryota > Metazoa > Arthropoda > Insecta > Lepidoptera > Hesperiidae > Hesperia > Hesperia comma. The sequence continues at coordinate 18,664,118 of FR990019.1, read as the reverse complement.
TTAAAAGTATTGGAAGGAATTATTTAGGTATTCGTATTAATATAGAGCGGTAACAGTTATCTTAAGATAAAAACCTTTAGTCGCCATTATCGAGGTTATCACGGACAATATCCGGTAAAAAATAATAAGAAAATAAGTAATTAAACTTATGTAACTTTAAAGAACTATGGGTATATAACCGTCGAATGTTACCTATCGTGTATCTTAGGGGCGGGTTTCTCGAATTGAGGGTATTTTTACAGGTTATTAACATCACGTCTCACATCACAAATTTAACTCATAAATTGAGTGTTGTATTTGCAAAACCATACGAATCATCAATAAATAATTGATTGCAACCGAAATTCCCGTTATAAAAAACTGAACATTACTCCTAAGATACATAAAAATTGGGATTTATAAAGTAAAAATAAGTGGTCTGATCCCTAATTTGTTAGGCGATTTTTGAGTGCTCACTGGAAATCTATGTCTATCTGACCTATCTGTGGATGGAAGATGCAAGGCATTGATAGACAATACCACGTGCGCAGTATGAATCGATCTTAGCCACAGTATAGAAACGTTCCTATACAGTGTCCTAGCTCCGACCGGGATAATAATATTCTGCGCACGCTCATGTTCTTGTCTTCAGTGCCGATAGCGAATACGTCTTTTGTAATGTAATTATACAATCTGATAAATAGACACCTCACATCTCAGTCGACCGCGGGGTATTTAGCCACCGACGCGATGACTGACATACGGCTTACAAGAACATACAACGGAACTAATTAACTGTAGTGATAGGTACATTGTACTTACATTTATAATATGCTTAATATAGTGTTACCGATTTAAATAATAGTTCAGTTTAATGGCTCTACTGGCTCTTGCCTGATGGGTTTAAAAAAATTTACGTCCATGTTCCTAAAACAAACTAAATCCTTGTGACAGGTTGTAAATATGAAAGTGGTATAAGTATTTAAAAAACTCATGTGAGTCATTTAACTTTGGATTTGTCTTCTCTTGTATCTTGAGGTTCAGTAAGAAGCGAAGGGTCACAAATTAAAATCCCAGCTGGGGGAGACTCAAATTGTGTGCAATAGATCATGGGAGAATAACTTTTTTTCTACATACATATTTAAACTTGTGTCAGCTTTCATGACTTATACTACTACCTATCCCTCTAATGTATTGCATCATGTAAGACAATTTATTTCTTAACTGCATTTACTGACCGGTCAGATGCTCGTATAGTCAATCGTATACCATTATGTATTAATGTTGAGTAGTGTTTTAAGATAAAAGTAGTTAATTAAATTAGCAGTTAGTTCTTTGGGCTGACGTCATAAATGTTTTTTTATAATTTTGACAAAAGAAAATTAACTGTCGGTGTTGACTAAAATAACCAGCAGTGTGTATAACATGTCTCGGGCCCGTCCAGCCTCCGTCAGATTGTGGGCCAGGGTCTCACGTAGGCCTCAGTGTCGTCCGATATTTATTACGGACTAGCTGTTGCCCACAATTTTAGCCCACGTGAAGGTACTTTTGACTTCTTTTTAAACAAATTTTCATCTCGAGTTGAGAGAGAGTCTCACGTCCCTCTGAGTTTGATAAACCAAAAACGTTGAAAAATTTGTTTCATTATTTAAACTAAATTGATTTCATTGTTTATAGCAAAAGCAATTATCATAGTGTGTGTTTCAAAATCGACGTAATTTCATATAAACTCTTAACCTCTCTCTATGGGTTGAATTTGTATACACATCAAAATACTTACCTCTCCGCCACATTTAATTTTAAAAAGCCGTTTTCGATATTTTGTGATGAGTGAATGACCTTTCGCATTTATAATTTAGATAAGATAAAGTTTATAACTTAATTTTATTTACTTAATAACTTTTCTATAAAGAAATTAAAATTGATACACGCAAATATTTAGACTTTTTAATGATTTAATAATTGTTATTTATATTTATACTGTAGGTAGATGTATTATGCAAAGATTATGTAAATGGCAACATGGAGCCGTCAGCGATGACGCCATTTTTTTAATTAAACGATAAAACCCAAACATGGCTGTTTACTAAAATTAACACTTGAGTCATATGGGAAGGTTTAAACATGTCACTGTCATGTCGCTAAATGGGGTTCCGTAATGGCATCATACTTTGTTTTGAACGTAGTCGCAAAAGGTTAAAACACATAGTTCATTGTAATTCGAAGGTACAAAATCCGGCTTGAGTACATAGCAAGTAGCAGCGAAGTGTCGTTTTACGATTTATATATTCATCTCAGCCGGCAACAAAACAAACTGAACAGTAGCTTAATTTTAAGGATTTTTAATTACAGTCAGATTAATGGTGTTACAGAAATTTGCGAACACACCTCATAGCAGACCACATATCAATATTTTACTTAACCCAAACAAACGTAATGACATACATCATAAGTAGGTACATCAATAGATTTTTATAAGAGGCAGAAAGGAAGTTATTAATTTCATGCATTAATTTTCTACCCAAACCTAAGTTTTAAATACGTTACCGTCCGATATTCGCAACAATTCTCATCGCAGTTTTCTAAGTCGTGAATTTGTAACATACTAATTCGAATTTTGTATTCCGCGACTGGGCCACAAAGTTAATTTAAACTATTCACAATTAAGACACTCATCAATTATGTGTCTGAGTTAAATACACTAGTTATCAAATCAGTGCATACCGACCTGCGGTTGGAGTGGCTGTATCGAATCAACTTCAATGATCACTCTTATGTAAGCGATAACGTATTTTAGTTCGCTTAGACCGGCTGGTACCTACAGTTTAACTAATCGAAATAATTGACTATGTAATCGAATTTACCTGCTGCATGGCGCACTGGTTAATGCCGTACCGTCGATCAAAGTGAGACGAAAATTAAAATGATGATTTTAAATTTCTGTTCTCGGTCTGGGTGTGTATTGTGTATTATTATTTGTTATGTAGCTATTCTCCACAGCTCTGAAATGGCTAAAATTAGTTTTTTTTTAATCGAATTAAAAAAAAACAACTAAAATTTAAGAATAAAATTTTGATAAATATTAACTTAAAAATTGTTTGCACATACATATATTAGTGCCCTATTTACATTGTATACCTATATACATTACCTATTTACATTCTGTACATTTTGTGTACCTGTATATTAGTTTCACCGACGTTTAATTGTTATTTACACTGTGTAGTTTAAATTGCGAGTCAACACTGACTGCAGAGTTCAGATAAACCAATATCCCATTCTATTTTGTATTATATATATTGTAGCCTAGTTGGTAGCGACCCTGCCTGCGACGCGAGGGGTCCCGGGTTCGATTCCCGGCCGGGCAGATATTTATGTGGCAGATAAATATTCGTACTCGGGTCATGGGTGTAATTGTAATGTGTGTTATATGTGTAGTCCATGCCACCCGCGACACAGGTACCTAGTAACCTACTGCGGGGGTATGAGTGTGTTAGCGTTTATTTATTATTTTACTTTTGTTCTACCAGAATGTCCATTTATCGTGACAACATGTAAAGTATCACACTTTCTCTCTCACGCAGTTTTGAAACTTCATCTATCAGGGAATATTGCAATCACGTTACAACAAACCAATCACCAATTTCAATCACCATAGAGGTGACGTCACCATTAATCCAATAGAATGGAATAACTTTGTATATTTACTATATTAGCAGATTGTAAAAGGGTTACGAAATTTAATTTGAAAAGTTTAATTTTATACGTTTATCGTAATTTTTCGGTGTTTAAAATAAGTCCAATACAAAATTTTAATTTAGTTATTTAAAAGAAGGGCATTTGCGACAGCAAAAATTTGACATAAAGCCCATAAAGCCTTCCTTTGTAACTTCTCTGTCCAAAAATATCGTGAAATAGTGAGCTAAACTATATTTATGTCAACTAAGGCACTTCTCACACAACGCTATCTATGAGCTACGCGTCGCACAGTCACACGTCGTACAGTCGCGTAGCTCATGAATAGCGTTGTGTGAGAATTGCCTTACAACTACAATCTTGAGAACCGATTTTTTGATTTCATCTTGAGTAAGCAAATATACAGGGTGAGTTTGATTAATTGCAATGTTTGGTTTTCACACGTATTGCATTGCATCTCGTTAAGTTTCGTGTCAATTTACGCTGCGACCTTGAGAGGTGTGAATATTTGTTTGAACTTGTGATTACATATTACATCCGATCACGCCTTTTGAGGTCAACGTAGGCTCCCACGTAGGACCGGAGACAATAACATTGTAATAATTAACAACGTTTACAACAATTCTTTATCCGCTTCTGAATTCATGTGTAGGTAGGTGTCGTATTGTGTCGTGTTATTTCTTACAAAGTGTGAAAAGTGAGACATTAGTTTTATTACGATTATACTATTGGTTTGACTGTTTCAATAGAATATATCTAATAGAAATATATTTTACTGTGCCTAAATAGGAGATTACAAATAAATGTAAAGAACTGAATTGTCACTGAGATGTAATCGCTAAACACCGATCGCTAAAAAATCGATATAAAAATCGATATAAAATTAAATAATTATACCTCTTGAACTATGAACGGTGCAGTCAAAACAAAGGGATGTAATTAAATCTCGTCTAAGGTCGCCTTTGAAGAAAGGAATACTTATGTTAAACTTCGCTAGGCCCTATTCCAGAGAATATCTGATTCAGATTGTAGGTCAAAGTGATGTAAACCTTCTGCAATAGTGAGGGTCGCCGTTTTTGTGCTCACCAGTTGGCGCTAACGGCGAGTGAGGTCCTGCTGTCAAAGCCCGCCCATACATAAACAGTGACAACTGACATTCAGACAAGTGACAAAAAGAAAGACAAAGACAGTAGCACCCTTCTTACCGGGTCAGATAAGTTTGTGGCACTGACAGCCAGACCTCACTCTACACTAGCGCCTCTAGCGGCGAATTCACACGCTTTTACCCTCATTAGCTGCAATTCTAATTACATGTGCGAATTCTATGCACGCCTTACTAATTATCTAAAGACTACTTATTTAAACATTTATTGTAACACCAGTGGGACAACTGATTTCCAATGTCCTCTCATAATATGTAGGGTTCAGGCCATAATCAACTTAAATGATGAAGTAGGCTTGACACACACACACCTTCAGAAGCATTATTAAGTAAGTGATAATTAAATTCAAATACGCAATTTTTTGATACACACTATAATGAAGTAAGTGATAATTAAATTTTAATACGCAATTCTTTGATACACACCATACCTAATGAAGTAAGTGATAATCAAATTCAAATACACATTTTTTTGATAATCAGAGGTGCGAGGAAGATTCGCATACAGGTTCCCAATTTGTGAGTTCAATTTTACATCAGCCGGCTGTTACTACTCTTAACTAGACATTGACGACGTCGAAACTGATATTCTTTTTACTATGTGTCATATTTTTATTTGTCTACTTATACTAATATTATAAAGCTGAAGAGTTTGTTTATTTGAACAGACTAATCACAGAAACTACTAGCTTGGATTGAATTTTTTTTAGTGTTGGGTAGTCCATTTATCGGAGAACATTACCTACGCTATGACCAATAGGTGGAAACATCAATGACAAATGTTGCAATGGGAAAATGTTGAATATTTGGTGCTAGCTACGCCCGCTTGCTTAAGGCGCTTTGCCCACGGAGCAACTCGAGTTGAAGCAACTATCAACTTTTGTGTTGCGGCAAATGAAAACTGTTGACGATTGCCGGAACTCGAAACTCGGTTTTGTTGTGTGTGTGCAGTCCAATTGAAATGTATGTAAACAGGTAGTTGCCAGTTGCCAGTTGCTGCAATAATTGCTCCGTGGGCAAAGCGCCTAAAACAGCATTACGTTTTCAGATACAAATCGATGAACTACTACTATAATTATATACTTAGTCATAATAAATAGTTGATAATATCGGGTAGTTTATTTTGTAAATAATTATAGTTCTATTAATCGAGTCTAACGTAAATCCATTAATTAAGTGCGGACATGCGAGTCGCTTCAATGCACTAGGTATTATGTTTAGCAATTAATTATTTAAATGCCTGTGTTCAAATTTATTAGGCTGTGTGTACACGGTTATTAATTACCCATGCATTGCATAACTCGTGGTGCTGCGGCCATTCTAAACGTTCGTTTATTGCAGAATATATCCGGTGCACTCTTCGTTCAATTTGAACAAATTAACCCCAAAACAATTTTCCTATAGATTTTTTCATATAAATTCCGCGTGTTAAAGTTCTAACTAGTTGTTTTAAATGTACAGATCTTAATCTTAGTTCAGATTTGATATAATATTCTGGCTTCGCCACACTTGCCATGGACGGCAGCGGAAGGGTGGTGCTGCCTGATCGTTTGCTATTTCAATTTCATAGAAAAGCAGCAGGTTGTAGTAATGTGTGTTTAATGCGTGTGCGCGTGAAACAGGCACAAGAAGCATTCTCGGTATTTATACAGTATCTATAAACAACGCTAAGCATTCAGGAGATATTGTTGACACAGATGCAGTCGTTTGTCATTGAGACAAAGTTTAAATAAAAATGTTACGCCGGTCGAACAATGCTTTCAATATTCATTAGGGTTTTCATCACTAGCGTTCACAATCCGGTATTTGAGTCGGAGTACTGTTTTCGTGGATATTAATATGTATTAGATTAGACGGTTCACGTACAACGTACGTTGGAACTTGGAACGGTATATCTGCGGCGTGACGACTGTTCCTATTAGGGTTGTCGCATTGGAAAATTCAGGAAAACGCTTACGCTTACCTTCGCTTTAAAGTTCGCTGTGTCCAGAGTGTTATTGAAGACATCATCAAAAACACCTTTCTTACCTGTGGACAAAATACAAATATAATAAGTTGTGTAAAACTGTCATAATAAAAGTGTGCATTTTGAAAATAACTCGCTTTTTTATTTACTATTTAAAGAATGAAGTAAATAATAATATAAAAAGTATAGTAATAAAAAACATGATCACTCAAGTTGAATATCTTTTTAGTTACACAATAATAATAAACATTATCGAGGTCTAATTATATATTAAATCTAACGGGACTATGGATTTATTTTTATTTAAATCAATAGAATTCCCCCGCAAATAATCCTGTTCTGTCAACCCTAGCGCCACCTTGTGTGTACAACACCCGCTACAATATCTACGACACCACAAGCGGAATACTCTAGCAGCTGTGAAATTCTGTACTACTCAACACGGTAGTAAGTCAGAAAATACTTGTTAGAAATTGTATTGGATATGTTTCAATTTTATCTCGATGTACAAAACAGATCATGCGCGAATCGTAGGGACACGTAGTGTTCCGTATCGGCAAGTACCTAATATTATCTCTAATTATTTGATCAATAACAAAATGCAATTAGAAAGATTACATTTTTAGGATTTAACCGTCAGTCAGTCATCTTTTGAAAACACCTACGAAAGAAACTTTTCCAAGACTTGTTTCTAACACAGTTTCGTTTCTAACATCCTTTTTTCTGTTTCATCAATCGTGATGATTTAAGGCCACTATATTGTTATGTAATGACGTGCAGATACGATCACTGTCCGCTAGCAGGGTGGTACATACTACATACAAGTTCTACTAGTTATGATATCTTCTTTAGGAATGAAATCATCAATCCAACGCATCACGCAGGACAATAAAACGTAGCTCGTATTGAGTTGAGTCAGCTCTATCTAGTTGACTTGACACCATCACTGACCTACGCCATAACTCTGACATAAATTTTACAAATTAAACAAAACGGATAAAATGATAACATTAGGTACGTAGCGTAACATTACGTAGTCGAGGAAAACTAAACATGCATTATTGAGGATAAGTCGTAAATTACTCGTCAGGTCTCGCTTGAAACACACGACAAGGACCAGCTTTCAAATATAAAAAGAGTCAAGAAAATCGTTTCAACGAGTAAAAAGTTTTGTGGTAACCATCGATGGTGGTAGCACACAAAAATATCTCGAATTGACTACCTCTTTTTTTGAAGTTAACTAACTTCAAATGCGTAGGTATATTTACTTAAATAAAAGAACTAAACGCTACAAATAGGATTCTCTGTGTCGTATGTGCCATGGACACCTACATACATAACCAGACCCAGAACAGAAATTAGAGGTTATCATTAAAACTGTTGCTTCGCTGGGTATCGAAACTAGGAACCTTCGAACAGCGGTACAGCATGGCAACCAGTGCGTCATTCGGGTCGTCCATGTGTGCAATTAAAATAATTAAAGTAGCCGACCATTCAACTGACTCAAGTATTTTGTATAATATGTTAATAAATGAATCTTCAACCCACTGCCATTTCCATTTACAGAATAATTTATTTTAAGTTTATATTAATTTTAAGTGACTAAGTTATTAACTTCATCTTAGAACTTTAAAACATTAGCCATCAAAAAGCAAAGTAGACGATACAGTAAAAAAATACAGTGCCTTAATTTTGTAATTTAATAAAACCTAAACTATCAAATATCGGTCAAAGAAAACTGCAGTTTAATTTAATTAGGTACTCACAAATTATAACGACAATTTAAAATGCCATAATAAAATTTTGCTTACAAGCTAAAGTGACCTGTAAATGTAAGCCCAGTTAATAAATTGGTTTTTAGCAAAGAGGAACTAATAGGCGATAGGGGTATCTCTAACGAAAAGAAGGTCATACACGTCGATGTATTGTAAAACTAATTCGCTAGCCATTTTCGACTTAAGCACCACTTTCACATACCGCAAGTACCGACAATCGCGAAAATGATCTCACTCGGCCTTCGGTAGCGTTATTGTTATTATTGTCGCAATAACGACACTGTTTTGGGACTCATGCGTGATGTACGAGTGTCGAGTATGCATTCATAACTGTCGTGAGCAAGACTTACGAAAAATATGGGCAAGCTACCAGGAGATATTTGTGTACTAGCATTACCAGCGGCTTCGTCCATGTGAGACACAAGCCACAAGCCACAAGGCAGGCCATCTTCTTTAATTTAATAAAAATCATAAAAGGTAAAGTTGAGGGTAAGTCTTATTTGAAAATATTACATCCCTTCCACTCCTGTAGGTTTTTTACAAACATTGTTGGACGGTCAAACTACGCCATCGCTTCAACAATTCGTGAATGGTCTTGGAATAAGACTCGCCAAGAATTTTCTACTCGCAGTTACAAACTGCACTTACTACTACTTACGGCAAAATGTACACAGCACTATAATACTGTACCAAAAACTGAAGAGCTGAAAAAATAACTATCGTTGTTCTCGGTCTAGTTATGTTCTTGTTTATGTGTATTATCCATTGCATCCATGACACAGGGAATCCTACTGCAGGGCGATGCGTGTGCAGCATTAAAAAATCGGCCAAGTGCGAGTTGGACTCGCGCACGAAGGGTTCCGTACCATTATGTATAAAAACGCCAAAAAAATCTGGTCTGTTGTATGAAAGCCTCACTTAAATATTTACTTTAGTTTTTTGTAGCAACAAGCAACGCCATCTCTTGGACCGAAAGGTAACTAATTTATCGCTGAAGCGTCGAAGCCATATTTCGCCTTAAATATTTATTTTATTCAGTGTTTTAGTATTTGTTGTTGTAGCGGCAACAGAAATACATCATCTGTGAAAATTTCAACTGTGTAACTATTACGGTTCATGAGATACAGCCTGGTGACAGACGGACGGACGGACGGACAGCGAAGTCTCAGTAATAGGGTCCCGTTTTACCCTTTGGGTACGGAACCCTAAAAACACGGCTTATTAAAGGGACGACATTCTTTCACGTCTCGAAAACGGCATAATCAAGTTCCATTCACCACGAGCACAAGTCGTCAATGAAAATTCCTTCATAAAAATAAACAACGAATATGCAATTAAAACGGATTCTGCTCCAGTGACACATTTAGCGGCCCGAAATAGACCGTGAATGGGCTTCATAGGTCACCCAGTCACCTGGTAGATTGGACTAACTAGTTTGTTGCTAAGAATAGACTGATATTACGTACATGTTACCTACATGTATTACGTTCCAAAATAGTTTTAGCACTTAAGGCTTTTCTGGGAAAATGGATTTCGATTAATATTATGATACATTCGAAAGTAAGTCTGTCTGTCTACTATTTTTTACGCTTAATCCGCTTAACCGATTTAGATGAAGTTTAATTAAAGATTCCAGGTATATAAGCGGTACTATGCATTCTCGACATGCATAGATGTCGTTGGAGTTCAACAGTTTAAGAAAGTTTAATTTAAGAAAGTCTGAGCCTTATACTAGATAGGACATTTTATCCCAGAAATCATACCTTGGGCAAGTGAAAAGGGGTGAGGAAGTATGGGATATAAAAAATCATCCTTTTATAATTATATTTTCCAGCTTGTGATATAATTTGACTACGACTTAGTCTGGGCCATATGACCCTTTATCCGTTATTTAAGGCACAACATTTACAAAATTGGGGTTTTCAAGTTTAGGTGATATTCATACAAACTTTGATCCTTTGATCCCTTCCTCCTTAGGGGTGGAATGTAAAATCCGTTCTTACCCGACGTCTACTACCTGCAAACTACCTCCCTTCCAAATTGTGCGCATCTTTGACGTATGTCAAGTACTTTTCGACATTTCGCTTTTATATTATAAGTACACTCCCATCGTCGTCGTATGAATTCCCATAATGTACCAGGATACAGTTTCAAACTATTGTCTATGTAGGAGAACCTTGAATCCCTTTTAATAACGTTGACCTGTAACTGGAGTTCATATCCATCGGAGCAGTGTAACTAACCTTAAAAAAGCTGTCAAGCGCAAGTGATTTAGTGGCAAGCTAAACAAGATTATCAAGTGTTTCCGCTTCCTCCTCAACTATTTAACGCGAACGCGGGATAACTACCTACTTCTCACAAAGACTTTGTAATCTAGTGCCGATGAGCTTCCACTATTGACTATACCTAATTATTATTAAGGATGAATCTAAATATTTATTGCTAAGAATAGACATGGAAGCATGGAAGCAACTTTTTATGATTGTTTTGTATTAAATGATTGTAGAAACAGGTGTGAGGTTTTCTTAGGTATCGCAATTTCGTTTTAAGCTCTCCAGGGATGATTTCCGGAATAAAAACTACCCTATTTCTTTCTAAGGATCTCAGACTATCTCCATATCAATTCCAAATATATCCATCGAATTAAGTAAACATGGTATTTGGGATTATCAGAGAAAATTTATTTCTTTATTTCTTATGCGGAGCCGGTTTCACTTTTTTAGAGGCGACCATCTCAGACCTCAGGGGTAGCAACGCATCTGTGACCGAATTGGAACAAGACTCATACTAACAATAACTAACTGGACTATTACTAACATTAACTAACAGGACTAATTATCACTAACATACCCTGTCCTCGCACTTATTAACAAACTAACCAACTAATATTCTAACACCATCTACTAACTGGACTAACCATCCTAGTCCCTTTGAGTCTAGTTCTAGGTCGGTCACAGTTGTTATGGGCGGCAGGGGAAGGGTGGTACTGCATGCTCGTTTGCTATCTTAATTCCATAAAAAAAAAAAAACTCTCGTTATTAATAAAAAAACCGCAATTGTGCGAAAATGCAATGTCGTCAATAACAAATTAATGATAGCAAAATGTTTTATTAACGAAAGCTCCGAAAAAAAGTTACATCTTTATTATGTCCATTTCGAAACAAGCCGCAACATAAAAGCTTTTCCTTCATAAGAAACCCTCTAAAACGAAGTGTACCTATTTATTGCATAATCTTCGCAATAACAAGGCGATCATCATAAACGTAAAAGCCAAATTAACCGTATAAAATCAGTGTCACGCCACTTAGCGGTGAAACATATACGTTACTAAGATCAAACGGAATTCCCTGAAGGTTTTCATTCCGTTGTTTATCAACGTGTCAGTGGATTCCGGAAATTGCCGCTACGGCTGACACGCCGCCGCCCATTCCTGTCATTGCCTGAGTTGTTGCTGTAGTCTGTTGATAAATACGTAGTCAAATATCAACGTAGAGGCAACTATGTGTACACGATTTGTTGTAAAAATGTTCGACAATGAGTCTAGTTCGTACTTGCGAAATGAGGGTCCCGGGTTAGATTCCCAGCCAGAGCAGATGTCAGATAAAGGTAGTTCACGGATCACGGATTTTGTGAAAAGAATGTGTTGTTTATGTTGTTGATCCTATCTGTGGCACAGGCATTATAAGGCGGGCTTGAAGTTTCATTATCGTCATTGCAAACCATAATTGGTCCACTCCTGAGCACGGGTCTCCTGTCACAGTATGAGGGATACAGGCCATAGTCATCATGCTGGCCAAGTTTAGTGTGGATTGGCAGACTTTACACATTTTTGATGAACTGTCTGCTATAATAGGTGCCCTCTCGATGTGTCCTTCAAATGATAATTAAATTGTATTATGAATATAATTTTTGAAAATAAAGGTGCGTAGGTACAGAATTTGAACTCAGACCCTGTTGTTAGTGATTTCAACATTCAAATCACTGAGCTATTTCTGCGCTTGTTAATAACCAATAAAATTATTTCTGTACCCACTAACTGTCGAAACGTTAAAATATGTATTCAAAACAAACTATACCGTTTCGAAGAACAAAATTACAAAAACTCGGCCCAAACCGGAAGATAACAGTATAGTCTCAAGAAATTCTATATCCCTTTGAAGTTACTGCCAAAAACAACAATGGGATGAAAGTCGTGACTACATCAAGAGAATGGTGTTTTTCTATGGCATTTTGTATGGCGGTACCGCTACTTACGGCGGAACCGACCGAATTTGGCCGCGTGCGGTCAGCCAGCCAGGCATCCTGTATTTACAAGGCGGGAACCGAAAGCTACCGAGCAATGACTGTGATTAGAATATGCGATGTCATCGCTTGTGTATTGTTCTTACATGTTACGGCTTGGCTCTTATCTTGCCTTTTAACTGCTTGCGCTTCGCTTCAGGGAAATTACTTATTACTAGAAAATAATATGTTTAGACGGAAGTCATATTACAATATTATAATGTTCATTTGTGAACCAATTGAAATTAAACAACTTAATTTTCAAGTTCAATTTAAAAATGCATAGCTACGTATTTCGTCTTAGGAACTAAAAGCTTCCTTAACGAATTACATCACTGATTGTGAATAGGTACCGCATTCAGATACCTAATCTATATCGAGCTAACAAATACATAGGCAAACCAATACAGCGATAAAATTCTGATAATTCCAATCCATCATGTTGTTGGACAGACATCGCCCAGTTTGTCTGTTTTTTTTTGTTTCAAAACCTAGGAAACTATTATTTATCCTATACCAGTTTTTATCCCAGTAATATGTTTGGTTTGGGGTAATTTTTCAGTAGTTAGGTTGGTATTAAGCTATTAAGTCGTTTTCCGATTTCTACACAGCCGAAGCCGCGAGTGAAAATGAGTTCAAAATAATGCAATTCACATTAAACGAGCGGCAATAAAAACATTATGGCATTAAAAAAAGAGATAAATTTTACTAGCGGACCGCTAACCGTGCCTAAGCTTTCAATGTAAGCCCAACGAGATAAACACTGCTAAAGATCAATAGTTCTTCTTATAACAATAACTTATAATGATCATTAACCAATCAGAAGATAAATTTTATTATCTCGGGCAAACTTTTACGGCCTTCTTATGAGTCGAAGTACAGTCAGGCGAATTGACTACCAGACACTTTAATTGATTTACGAGTGAACAGGCGTATTGCAACGAATGACCCACAATACGGAGAAAACTGGATTCGATCAAGTAATTTAGAAACAAAGGCCTTTTGATTGGAAAGTCGGTAGTTGATAACTTGATACTGTGTATTTAAGGTCAAAAGCATTAACGAATTAGCGAATAGCATGAGATCACGGATAGGGAAATAGACGAATAAGACGTCTTTGTTACGTCCTTTTTGAAAACTCTCGTGTTGTTTTAACCGCGTACGGTCTGCTGATTAACCGCTAAACTCGCTTAACGACAATTAAAGAGTCTGTAACTATTTAAGTTAGTCTCGGAAACGTTGCTACTTATAATGGGTGAGACAGACGCAACGGAACGCAATCTAACTTGTTATGTGTGAAAGAAAACGTGAAAAAAGAAACACTCAGAACTATTGTATTTTGACAAATTAATTTCCTTTTTATTCACGAAAACAAAAAAGTTTTATTGCACTTACTTTACTACATTACATTTTACATTTTGCTCTTACATTTTAATGCAACATTGAAATGTATAATAAAAGATTTACGTAAACTTACGTAATAATTAAAACTATGCTCCCAATTTTTTTCAACGCAACATTATGATACGACTCACATGCGCGCGTATTTAACTACATAGATATAGCCAGAACCAGGGATTTATTTGTTTTCAATTTGGTTGTTAATTTTAGTTTCCATAAAGACGTGAAACGCAAGTGCGGATAGATACTTCCTAGTAATTTGTAGTTGCTACATTTACTTGGAGATTTAAAAGCCGCAGCATCCCTTACATGTCTATTAAAAGCGTCGTCACAAGGTGTTTACGTATCGCGTGCCATAAAACGTAATCACCAAAGGTGCATTGTATAACATCCGCCAGATGCACCGAAAATATCCACCGAAATACAATAAAATCCTTTAGAAATGAGCGCCACGCGTCGCCTATCCTGAACCTATTGTCGTATGTCATTCACCAATTCATTCATAAAGTCGTCGAAAACTGAATGTACAGTGCCACAAACTTATCTGACTCGGTAAGGGGGGCGCTACTGTCTTTGCCTTTGACTGACAATAGTAGGTATAACATTTGCATTAGTTCCGATTTTGGCCACCGGGCCAGATAAGTTGGTGGCACTGTAACGCCGGGTTCCCATTAAGCCGGACCGGCAGATCTGCCGGAAACCGGACACCGGACAGAGTGTTCACATTATACCGGATCCCACAAGAAAATCGGACAAGCACCTCAGTTGAATTTGGACCTGTGCCCACAATGGACGACGAAATTGTTGTGTTGTGGTGGTGGTGGTACAGAAGGCAAAATAAAAGAAAAAAGAAGATTTTCACTTGGGACATTTGAAACATTGATGGGTGAAATTAGAAGTGACGGATCAAAGTTCTTCAATTATTTTCGAATGACAACAACCACTTTTGATGATTTACTGGACAATGGAGAATGGAGAAAATGCGAGCCGAATGAAGTGCGGGGAGCACGGGCTGCACGAGCGGGGCGGGGAACACAGGCCGGAACTGGTTCACATTACTCTGGTCCGGTGATTTTACCGGCATTTTATAGTGACAAAACGCTCGGTAAAAATGCCGGGCTCGGCGAAAAAGCCGGACTCGGGATAATGTGAATAGCTTCATACAATTTGTACAGCCACTAGGCCTTCCGGGAGTTTTACCGAGTCGGTAAATTTGCCGGTCCGGCATAGTGGGAACCCGGCCTAACATGAGTTAATACTGTCTGTCGAAATAGCAACAGATGCGTTTACAAATTCGGCATCTCGATATGTCGGTCAAGCTCATGTTGTAGTTTTGATGGGACATAATATAACAAATTCTACGTAACATGACATAAATAACTTTAGTGACAGTATTTATTAATCAAAACAACGCTTTCGTGTTTGTTTATAATACGTTTAAGCCGATACTGAAATAAAATAGTCAGTGACTCAGTGACCTTAAACATAATTCGTGGTAGATTGCGTTTATTTTGGAACTGTTATATAACCGTAACAAAATCAGCTGTACTGGATCGAAATATCGGCATGCATCATACGCATCGTGATCCTACTGGCATCACGGAAACGAAAGTTGATTCCAATTATTTATCGGTCACAGGTGCCATGGGCAGCATCGGAAGGTTATGATACTACAAGTCTGTTTGCTATGTTTACTTCGAAAAAAATGATGTTATTGCAATAAAAAATAATGCGCTTTACCACCCATCGATTTCATCACCACTTACCATCAGGTGGGATCGTAGTCAAGCGTTAATTTATAAGAAAAAAACCGGCCAAATGCGAGTCGGACTCGCGCACGAACGGTTCCGTACCATTATGTATAAAAACGCCAAAAAAAGCTGGTCTGTTGTATAAAAACCTCACTTAAATATTTAATTGTTTTATTGTAGCCACATATTACGCACAACGCCACCTCTTGAACCGAAAGGTAACTAAACTCTCGTCGAATGTATGGGCACCCACTTAAATATTTATTTTATTCTGTTTTTTTAGTAGATATTAAATACTAATGTTGAATTAAATTATTAATGTTAACAACAACAAATTTTGTTGTTGTAGCGGCAACAGAAATACATCATCTGTGAAAATTTCAACTGTGTAACTATTACGGTTCATGAGATACAGCCTGGTGACAGACGGACGGACGGACGGACTGACGGACAGCGAAGTCTCAGTAATAGGGTCCCGTTTTACCCTTTGGGTATGGAACCCTAAATCAGCTTTTTCTGCTGTAAAGTAACAACCATCTCATTTAATCCACTTCAAAATGATCACATCATATTCTTGACTGTTGTACGTAATTATGCCGTAGGTACATTTAAGAAACTCTTAGAAATTTCTGAATCTCATTACGCCTACAATAAACCGTTACCGTCATCAGTATCAATGATTGAAGCAGACAATATTTCCATGCAATCAATTGACATCACTGGCCGGACACACATTCGGCGAATACGCGAACAATAATAGGACGTCCTTCGCAAACGATTATGCAAAGCTTATATCACATTCGTGGTTTTCGAAACTGCCAATGCTGTGACAGTTATGGTCGCACATCAAAGTGCGTGAACCTCACATACTTATAAAACAACCAGACCTAACATAATTTTCACCACTACAAAGACGTATGTAAGCAATAGTTTCATCCCTTTCTCTCCCATGACATGTACAAAGTCTATCTCGTTTTATTTTTGTTGTTGCTACACTCACTCACACAGAGACGAAATGGGGTTAAAGCACTTCTGCCATTTTGTTAAGCTACAAGAAGCTCACTTTCTGTATGAGAACCTTAGACAACATTAGACCATGAACGTTTTGTATGGATGGCACGCTTTTTTCTCCCATATGTTAGGTTAGTTTTTTTGTAAGTCTGTGGTGCACCTCTATTCTTCGCGTAGTTTCTCAAACATTCGTACAAAGTACAAAGTTCGCGTATGTGAGTGATCGCGGTGAGAAATGTACCTACAATGCAGCTATCAAACTGATACAATTTAATTAAGTTCACTAATCAATCGGTATTATTACTAAAGCGATAAAAGTAAAAATTGATTGATCACGGTGTCGTGAGCCAAAAACTCGTATAATGACCGTCCGATTGTTCTGACATTCCTGTCATTTTTTTTCAGTTATCAACTCTGAGATCTTTGATTATATACACGGCTGAGATGTTAATCGCCTTCGAGAAAACCAGTTTCGGTTTGTTTAATTAAATAATGAGACAGAAAAATTAAACTAATTCATCGATATGTTTGAAAATAAATGATAGATTTGGAAAGTTATCGTAAACTTCCATTTTTGTCAAAATCCATATTTTTTCAAATAACTTCGTCCCTTTTTGTAAAATATTTTTTAATTTATTTATGATAGCGGTCACAGCAACAAATATCATTTTCGTTTAGGAGATAGAGTCCTGAGACAGACCAGAGTAATAGACCTGAGACGGAGCATATTTTTAGGGTTACATTTGTCACCCTTAGGGCACGGAACACTAATTTTTTATAATTGCAAGTTCTATTTTATGCTACTAACGTACTTAATAAAGGGATATTTAATTCTGTTTTATACACAGATTAGCTGACCCGGCAAACGTCGTCCTGCAAATGTTATTAAGTAGACGCATTCGCTTCGGTCAGGGAAACTTGTTGCTTCGGTCCTACCTACTGGTCGTAGCGTGATGTTATGTGATATAGCCTGTAGCCTCCCTCAATAAATGGACTATTCAACACAAAAAGATTTTTCCAATTCGACCAAGTAGTTCCGGAGATTTAGCATAAACTAACGTTTTATGTACGTTAAATAATAACACCCGTTGGCTATAACACGAGAATTTGGAACAATCAATGGAATCGAAAACCGCGTAATTGGGCAGTTACCATTTGGCAGTTACGGATTGGCCTCTAGACATACAACAAAACCCTGTATTTACGTCAATTTTGAGCAATAATTTGAAGGTCTGAGACAGATGTTGTGTCAATTCATCTTATGATATTCGTGCGGCGTCACGCAGCACGCTATATCCGGTACGAGTCTCAATGCCTACGAGTATTCCGTCAATATCGTGCGTGCGTGCGTTTGTGCAAGTGTGCGAGAGACAAAAAGAGACATAAATTAAATATTAGATTTGAGTTGGTAACTGTTAGTTCAATAAATTATTTTAGCATATAATAGTTCATTGACTAATACATTATTGATTGAATGAATTATTTCCTGGTAAAATGTTAATCGAATTGAATAAATTATGGATAACTAAATATTAGAATCCAATTATACGAGTATGCCGAAGTGGTCGTAGACCGTCAACTTGAGTCAATCTAAGTGATCGACTCAGTTAAGCAGCAATCCGCACTGGGGTTGTTTGGTGGAATTCACTCCAGGCCTCCACAGTATAGAGAGACCCATGTTCAGGTAGGTCATTAATGAGTTTAAGCCATATTTATCGACTGAATAGTATCAATACGTTAGTTAATATGATGTTTTAATTGGCAATGTAACGACCTTAGGGACATTTCATCATTTCTTTTATATTTTTATCGGTCATGTGATCACACAGTGATGGTCCATGACATGGTGTTTCCAATAAAACATATCGTACAAGTGAGGAGTTTTGTGTACAAATGAAGAAAATAGAAGTGTGTTACCGAAATATTGTTATTTTTTTGGGTGAACAAAAAAAATATATTTCGCTTACCGTTTGTAGCGGACGGTGGGACACACCGTGGCGTACCGTGCGTTGTAATGTGGAATAAATCAACGTCGTAAATCAATTAGCGTGACAGCCGCGTTATCGCTGTAATTGAACAATTTTATTTCAGACGCTTCATTTCATTTTAACAACCCACATTTTTTCAATTTTTAACTGTTTAATTAGTACAAAAAATACATATCTTCAGATATTGGGTTGAAATAGATCGGAAAAGAGTTTTTAAATATATATATAGAAATATGCTCGTTTGCAATCTGAATTCGATAAAAAACTGCACTATGAATGTTTACACCTTCTTTCTTCTCTCATCTTTCTTGGTTAGCTAAGCCCATTATCGAAACTTATTTATGGCGAGACTATGTACCTTTGGTGTTACGAATATCTTGGTGACGTGATGCTGACGTGACTCAGCTGCTTATTTGTTGATATAGATTACTATTACGATTACTTCAATGAAAAACTATTCATTGTGAAAACGTATATCTGTAGGTATGTACCTAAAACGAACAGAAAAAAAATGAAATAAGACCAGGCTAGTCACAATGTAATTAAAGACTTTAGTTACTACTAAGCACAGGTTAATAGAAACATAAGTAGGTACATACTCGATATTTTTGTAGGTACATTTGTTCAAAGAACTGTCCTATTTCGAAATTTAGTTCAATACAAAATTAAATGTATACCTACTTATTTGTATTTTTGATTGAAAGGTTACGCATGCAATTATACCAACTTTCGACATAAAACTTGTTGCGTGAGACAAAGTGTACATTACACAGTTACAGCCAGTAAATACAGTGCAGGATGACTTGCGCCAAATAAAACGTGAATTATTCTTCATAAAGGTCCGTAAGTGTCATAAATTCGTTCCAGTGGACGTAAACCTTTATCAGTGACAGACATCTCCATCAGTCAGTATCGGAGATCGATGTCTCCACTCGTTTAATGGAACCGAAGCCCTGGCCTCCAATGACACACTTTTATGTTCATTTACAACATTTTTCACTGTGAGCAGGGTTTTGAATTTCACGGGCAATTTTTCTTTAAAGTTCAAGAAATCTCGAAAGTTCCCGAAATCTCCAGGCATCTTGGATGTTGCGCAAATCTCGTTACGACTAGTCTCGGAAAAAAACTTTAAAATATACCTAAATACTACATACCTTTTACGTAATTAGAAGACATCGACGGTAAATGTAAATGAAAAGGAAGAAACAGGGAAGTTATCTGACTCTTAGGCCCCCTATCTGGAATACGACAAGAAGTTGGGTGACTGACTAAAGCACGTTGTTGGTAGCTAGCCTCCTAACACCTGGTAAGGACTGGTTTCTCCCGCCTCAAAGACCCTGCCAGAACGGGTTTGTCGTCAATTTTGTAGACCAGGGGTGTCAGACCAATGGCATGAAATACATTATGTACTAAGAAAAATGTGAAGTAACTATTATTTATGATGAATGAACGTGAGCGATCTTAAACTAAGGCTAAAAAAATCAAAGTAATGTGACATGTTGTTGATACATAAAGGTTCGCCTACCCTATTCTCCACCGTCCGATATAACTAAAAATACTCTTACAACCCGTGTTTCTTATCGATACCTGACTATTGACAAACCTTCAGATTCTTCAGAAGTATGTTTCCGTATACTATGATGTAACCGAGAGTTTTTATCTCTTATCACACAGTAAATCCCTATTATGTCGGTTACACGCGGCGCGCGGTCGAGATAACATCTGGCCTACAGATCGCTTGGGTTTAAGACGAAGAAAAATTTTACGTGATGAAAAATGTCACTGAAATATTTTTGCCTCATATCAAATTATGTCGGGCTAAATTGCCTTAATTTTTTATGTGGCTTTGCAATTACTCACAAGGGGATAATGTATCGCTCATATTACAGGTAATAGCTTAAGTTACTACGATTAAGGAGCTCACCTGCTTGTTATTCGGCTATTTATTTAAAAGATACCTCATGAAGTCTTTTCCCATAATATAGCCGACAAAATAATATCAATATCAGCTGTACTTATATTATTAAAAGCCTCATAATTTGGAAGCTAGTACAGACGTTATACTTCACACACTTCGTTTATCATATTTGCTTAACAAGTGGTATGTTTTCACTGATATTGTTTTGCACTTTTAGCTCGACTTTTCAGGCAGATAACTTGTATCAACGAGTAACAATTTTTTATGTAGTTTTATGTAGTACCTAACTGGGGAATATTATCAAAACTGACCAAGTCCATGTCATGTACCTATGGTTCTACAGTTGTAAGTTACTTGACTATTCCTCGTTTAATTTTTAGTGCTATTTAACTGCCATTACGAATAGAATCCGTCGCTATTATTCTAGATCGTACAATCAAAGCAAAGCGTGAAGATACCTACTTATTTTTTAATATTTAGGGCATAGGTATGCTCTATGATTGCTAGAACGAATCCCCATACACGTCGAATTCGAACTTGACCAATTTTCTTAACCTCTCTTGCGTCATGTAGCTTTAAATATTTCGCACAACAAAGAAGCATTAGGCGCACGCGCATGTCATTGTCCCGCAGCCGCAGCGCGGTGATAACTCCAACCTGTTCGCTCTATCTCGTGCAGCCAGAGATTGTGCAAGCCGAGATTTAATAGTAAACCTATCGTAACTTGTATCGTGATACGATTATACGATACACTGTCGTAAAGACGTACGGTTCACGCGATGCCATTGATAGATGCTAAGATATTTTAAGAATAGAAACGTCACGATCATATAAAAATAAAAAAGTGGGACAGTTGGCTGAATGTGATTACTTCTGGTGCAAAAACAAATAAGTTACGATTCCACATTATAAGATATGGTACCTAATAAGAGGAACTCGAGATAACGCTGACAGGGTCAAAACTTATTAGATACGGATGATATTGTATCATTATTATATGCAGCACCTAGCTGTTGCCAGCGCGGCGCGGCCTACGTGGAAATACCTTTGTCAGATTTTTAAACAAACTTGTGTAGAATATGACAAAATCCGTTATAAATAGACCTCTTCCAACAGTAAACTACCTCCCTGAAAATTTTCATCTTTATAAGTCAAGCTACGTTCGATATAAATTATGTAAAGTTATTGAATCTTTCCGCAGAATTGAGCAGTTTCATCGATCTACTTCATCAAACACATCACGACATTATGTGTATTGTTTACGATGCGAAATCGCGACGGGAAAAGTCATTTTAGTCCGATTTCTAACCCATCAAATGCCCACATTACCTTCAGCGAAACCAATAAAACTATCAATAAAGAATCAATCATAAAAACATGGGAACAGTTCGCAGCAATGAAACAAACGTGTCCAATACGGCCCAACGACATTACGACTACATAAATCAATTCATGCGATGCGACTTGCGACATCACGACATTATGCCCGGTCCAACCGACCCTGATTGCGCAGTGTCAATGCTGTCGACTTCGGAATTAGACGATTTATGACGCCGATGTGGGGGGTGGGTATTCAAGAAAATCACGTACAGGGTCGTAAGTACATTGTACAATTTACTGAATCGGTCCTGTATTGTCATGTTTGCACTGCAGTTGCATTGTTGTCCTGTTTATGTATCAATGTACCTACGGAATTTGTATTGGACACAATGAACGTTATTGAAGTTTTCTTTTCCAATTCGTTATTGGAAGTGTCTACGGGAAGTTGTGAGAAGTGCAATGCATATCTGAATTGAATATCCAAGCTGTGACTAAAACATTATGACTCACAACCCTTTATAAATAATCCATTAAAAAAGGGCTGCAAGACTACCAAAACAATTAATAATTACGAATTTGATAAAAAAATGTAAGTCACTAAATCTCAGAGAAATAATTTTTAAAAGAGACATTTAGGTACCTTAAAACAGCCTAGTTCAAAACCTTGTCTCGGCTAGAAATCGAACTTACACTACGCTCCATTGCATGGATAATTGAATAGTTTTCTTGTTTAAACTAATTAGTAATACTAATAAATGATTTCTGTAACGATAAGAGACGCGTTAAAGTCGTAATGGTAAAGACACAAAGAACGAATCCAATTTAATTTGTAAACTTTCATTTTGCAGAACGTACGAGCTGTTTCCAACTGGAGATATCGCGTGTTTATGAGCGGACGTACAGTTATTGTATGTAGAAATTGAGTTAAATAAAAAGAGAAATTTGTAATCCAAACCCAATTTTCTTCGACTGTTGAACCATTCTATATATTTTATTGACTACACGCAAGTACATATATTATTAGGTATGTCATTATATTAATTAGTAAACCCACCCTCACTTTGCTTCGGGTAAAGAGCCCCATAATAGCCACATTCGGTAATTATTAGGCCGCTATCCCACTGGCGTTTTACGAGCGTTGGCGTCTCTGGTGGCAAGCGTTGACAGTACGATTAAGCAACGTTAACGTCGCGTTAACGCGGCGTTAGTGTTGCGTTTTTTTAGGAACAGGTACAATCACGTCGCAAATATTTATAAAATTCCGGTTCACTATTTTTAATACGATTACATATTGTACACTGCGAAATATTCACTTTCTTGAAATCGATTGGCCCATAAAGTTTCCCAAAATTGTCGATGACTCTTTTTTTTCTTTCACGTAATTTTCGTAAGAAGCAACGTCAACAGTAGTGTTTCCTCGTCGGAATACATTTTGGCTCTGATTGTACGCCTCAAATTGCAGCATGAGCGCGACGTTAAGATTGCATTCAGTACAAGCGCAACGTTAACGTCGCGTCTGCGCCGACGTTGGACGAACGCCAACGCTCGTAAAACGTCAGTGGGATAGCGGCCTAAACATGATTATTTAAACTGACATAACATTTTTATTAATAAACCGATTTAAATTAAATTAATACCTAATTATATAACATTAATTGTTTAATACCACATAATATTGTTGTAACCACAATATACAAGTGAAAACTGCACCCAAATCGGTTAAACCATTTCTGAGATAAGCGCGAGCCAAAACACAACAAACAGACAATAATAATTGTAAAAATAATTATTTTGTATTCTATTACATTAATAAATTCTGAGAACTCTTTCACTTATTTTTAGTAAAAATTTAAAACTATATCGTTCCTTTTGTCGTTTCTCCTAATATATAGATGAGTGTTATATTTAATTTGTGATATTTGTTATTAGAAATAACGTTTTCTTAGAACATTGATATCTACATCTACAATATTTCTCTTAAATACAATATTTCACCGTAACGAAATAAAGCCATATTTGAATAAAACCAATAAGGTGTTCTTCGAGAGCCGTTATTAAAATTCGCGCTTCTTAGAATTTCAGATTGGTTCATTAAGCCACCGGTTTATTTTTATTTTGTTTCTCAGAGCGAACTACGCCTCAGTTTCCAATAAATCTCAAGTCTTCAGAACAGTTTCTATTGTTAAAATTATAGAGCTACCACAGAATTTACCTAGTGGTGTTCTAGGTTTCTTAAAACTTTGTGCTTGAATGATGTACTGAGTTGCTATAGACTTCTTTACAGAAACAAACAGGAAGAAAATATTAAATAGTATGATCATGAAAAAAACTCTAATTTTTCATCCAGGAAAACATCTTCGGACGCGGGTTCAATATAAATTCCCAAATATAAATTCTTTTTATTTTTTATTTAAGGAAAAATAATAACTTTTTAACCTCTTACATTTATGCTTCTACGGTAGTTTATGTAGTTAATAATTTATATCTATATGATGTTAAAAGCGGCAAAGTTAACTTACATCTACAACATAATCAACCTTTTCATTTAGCTTTCAACATCTTTAACGAACTTAAACCCCTGCGTGATCTCCAGTAGTAATAAACTCATTAATATAAAATACCTTACTCCAGTATGTCATAGGTACTAACGTGGGGCCGCTATATCAATCCTGTCAACTGAACCTAGATGCTGATAAACGTAATAAATCGAGTCGTCACGTTTGATCAACTGCAGCTGAATGCCTTGGTCCTGTTTGTTCTTTTAGACAACCTTTTCAAACACATTCCTTTCGGCCAGAAATATTCGCTCCTTAATCAAATACCGAGCGACGAGTAGAACAAGTGACTCGCCTGTTTTGTCTACAGTTTTTATGATTGGTGGATTAGTGTTTTAGATGTGGCGATATTTGCTTCAATACCGTTGAACAAATGCTTAAATTATTTACGAAACATGATTTACCAAATAATGATATAATAATACTTTAACTACGTAAAGTGGAAATATTGATAAATATATATTCAGCACATAATATGTAGATATTTAAGTGCCATGGAAACCCCAAGTGACAAGATTGTTTTCCTGTACGTAAGTACATACCTAAACATTTTATTTTCGTCTAAAAGTAGGTACCTACCTATCTTAGAATATTAGTTGTAAATGCTTAGCACTTATTGGGTGTAAATTGGATATAGGAAGCGATATTATAAACTTTTATCAGATCTTTAGTCTATAATGCATGAACTATCGAAAATACGACTTTTCCAAAAACCCTTTTTAATATATTGGTAGAGCATCGGTGATTGGCTTCAAAAGCAACGGCATCAGGTCGAGTGTGCTGGTCTGCTTGTTTTATAAACATTTACATAAAATCAATATACTCTACGAAGACTGAGTGCCGTGAACAAACGAGTGAAGCCGGCAAAAGTCAGCCGAAAGCACACAACGAAACCAATAGAATGCCCTACGTTGGCAGTTTGAACTAGAACAAATTTAGATGTTATTTTTTGGAACACAAAGCTTCATTAAATTTATTTTTTATTATTTAGAACACAAAAGTCGTTTTGGTGTGAGTGCTGCCGTGTGTATTACAAGGCTAGGCTGACTTTTTACCGGCTTCACTCGTTTGTTTTTTGGTCTGAGCTCTACGATAAATGATGTCACAAATTTAAAACAATTTATCTACGGCGCCTTTAATTCAGTCACGTTGAACGTATTCCGATGATAAACGTTCATTGATTTTAAATTAATTTCGCTGTAATTGTCCAATGATTCGGTTATCGACAAATAAAATATTAGTTGTTGGTTCCCCGAACTTCACCAAGATCTCGTATTCTCAATGTCAGTCGAGGTTTGAATGAATAATGTTTTACAATACACTTGTTTGTGACTGACTCCTTGTTTCGTGAAATTTAAAACCATAGATACTAAAAGTACTCATTATGTTATTATTCTACACGTAAGGTTTCCTTTTCAATTATTTGTCATGTTATACTTTTAAATAATATCAATAGATGTGTTTATTCTCAGTTTGGTATCATATTTTTTCACTAATTAGATACTTGTAATCAATTCTCAATTCAATTTGAAACTGAAAATTGAAGTGAGTACGTGCCTACGATTTTGCCGATACAGTAATCGGTGATCCATGTAAAATCTGTATAAATAATAAAAATCCTGAGTACGACTGATATTTTTAAAATAAATATGAGTGAAATTTGAAGCTAATGATTAAAAGAGTTAATTTTCGACGGGCATTAAGCTTAGTCATAACATGCCAGGATTTAATGGTTCATAGTGTTCACAGCTGTGGCAGATCTAGCTATTGTAATTACATGCCTGGATTTAATGGTTCATACTGTCATAGCTATAGCAGCTACATAGCAGCTATCTGCAGCACTTAGCATAGGAAGCCCTGGGGCCGTCCGGTGTCAGGCGTCTAATTTCTGCTGGCAACACTACCCATTAATACCCACGCATATTGTTCCCAGCCGGATAGGGTTACCATCGCACTATTTGAAAATTTCGGACAATTTTGTTACTAAATAAAATATTGCAATTTTCTTTTTTTAATTAAATATCTATATTTGAATCAGAACATAAAAAGTTTGTTTTGTTTTTGCTATGACACTGATCGGGTATTTTATAACAAAACTAAATATAAATGTAACGCTATAAAATAATAACCCCACAATAGGTTTCTCTGTGCCGTAGGTACCATGGAAAACAAACAAGATAAGAACACAAACCCATACAAAAAACAGAAACATAAAGCCATAATCTAAATTTATGCATCGCCGGGAATCGAACCGAAGACCCTTAGAACGGCAGGTCAGCATGGTCACAATGGTTCCACACGGGTTGTCAACTATAGTTTGCAAAGAAAATAATGCAATAAATGAAATTAATAAAATACTTATCGAATGCTTATTTAATTACTATGCTGTTATTTTTTCACGGTACAAATAAAAAGCTGCACAAATTACAAAGCTGGCCAGTACGCCAAAGGCCCGGCTATGTCCATATAAATCTAAGCAGATGGTGATCCTATCCTGGAGAATAGTATTACGATGTTATGTTTATAGTTATGTTAGAAGTTACTGTCTACAGGAGGCATTACGTTTCTCTGCACATCTTAGTAACATGATT
This sequence comes from Hesperia comma, assembly GCA_905404135.1. Classification (NCBI taxonomy): domain Eukaryota; kingdom Metazoa; phylum Arthropoda; class Insecta; order Lepidoptera; family Hesperiidae; genus Hesperia; species Hesperia comma. Next base: position 18,636,724 of record FR990019.1, on the reverse strand, counting down.
TGCACAGCTCACATTTAATGTAGGTATATTCGTTTGAATCTGTAGTTTCAATCTTATAAATACCGTTAGATAAATCGAGCATTGCCGCGTCAAAAACCATAAAATCGATTATAAATTTTCCCACGATTGACGCTAAAAGAAGAAAATAAAATTTGCACGTTAAATAAAACGGTAACTGTTCGATGCAGTTCAAAGTTACTAGATGTAACTATTATTAAGTAGGTATTTTTAACGCAGTTAATACTGTGTTTGTCGACGAATTTTCCTTTTTTTTGGTAGTTACTGAAAAACTTTGTAATAATTGATGTCCGAAGTTCCCACGGGAATAGGAAATTTCATTCGTTTCACTTTAAATACAGCATGGTTGCTTCGTTGCTATTGTAACTGTTGCACATAGAGAATTTTTGGCAGATTCATCTAGGTTTTTATAATGCTTGTTTAGTACCGACTACCGACGGATTATTTGCTTTTTAATATCTGAAATTAAGATACAATTACATTATTCAATATAATCGCTCTGTGTTATAATAATGAGCAGCCGTACACCTTAGGATTCGCTAGGATTAGGTGTAGGCCTGTATCATCGACAACACAAAACAAGACCGCTCTCTCTTGAGAACTGATATTGCATTCATCATTCCCATTTCAGCCTTGTTGTGAATTGAACCTAGTCTTAGACCGACGATATAACGTAGCAGATTGTGTGCACATTGTGAACTTTTTACAAAAAAAAACTGACGTATACATCCACATATGTAATAGAGATCACCAGCTTCCGAACGTAAAAAGCATTAACAAAATCGGTCCACCTCGTGAAAAGCTATAATACACAATATAAATAAATGTAGTGAAATTGAGAACCTCCTCCTTTTTTTAACTCTGTTAAAAGTTGTAAGTAACAATGCTTTATCATTTTTTATTTAATACAAGAAAACTCTTGATTTATGCACTGAGTCGCAAATACATCTGCAATAAATTCCTTATCAAGTCTTTAATCACGTATCATATTCGTATGTTGCATGTTAACATTTCTAATATCGAATATTTCTCTGAAACAATAAATGGTTAAAAATAAACCTGACCGGTATCAGTGAGACGAGGTGCGGTGAAGTTATGGTCGGCCAGTCTTCAAATAACTTGCCTCGTGAACCTCCACCACCATTCTCGGAAACGATTGGCGAAATACAAACAAAACTAACGCTAACATTTTATTACATTCCGGTCTCCGCCTTTTGTTAACTCAATTTTAATATATATATTGCTCACTAGCTTTAGCCGCGACTTCGTTCGAGTGGATGCAGTTTAAGATGACACTCAAAAACTTTGAATTTAATAACAAAAACTTACATTAAGTGTCTTATGTTCAAACAGAAGATGGCATTTTGCTCCAGCTTTTGATTAAAAAAAGAATTATCAAAATTGGTTAACCCAGTAAAAAGGTATGAGATAACACACATAAAAAATACAGTCGAATTGAGAATCTCCTCCTTTTTGAAGTAGGTTTAACACTGTCACTACTAGTATATGTCTTAATTAACAGGACCATTGCCAACAGTTGTTAGCAAGTTATTAACAGGACTAACTATTAGTAACAGCCCCTGTCCGGGTCCTAATACACACTAACTAACTAACTGAACATCTTAATAAAACCCTCTGCTAAATGGACTAACCAACCTAGTTCCCATTTGAGACTTTCTGGGTCGGTATTAACAAACTAACCAACTAATATTCTAACATCATCTACTAACTGGACTAACCATCCTAGTCCTTTTGAGTCTAGTTCTAGGTCGGTCACAGTTTTCATGGGCGGCAGCGGAAGGGTGGTGCTGCATGCTCATTTGCAACCTTAAAAACATTGTCGTTTTTTAAATTACAATAACTTTTGATATAGGAAATAGAATTTAAATAATACCTGAATTTTACCAAAAGATACGAATATGCCATGAATACATATGTTTCAATCCCTAGAAATCACCTCAGTAGTTTTAATTTAAATCGATTTTAAACACAGACAAACAGATTCGATTCTAAAAATGATATACATTTTTTAAATGGCAGATATTCTTCTACAAATATTATGTAGTAGAGATTTCTAAAAATGATAGATTTTTCTATAAGTAGTAGTAGGTTTATTAAAAAATAGAAGTTTCTAAGAATGGTGGCAATCTCACAAATTGTGATTTCTAAAAATGGTAGAAATCCTTACTAATATTATAAATGTGAAAGTGTGTTTGTTTGTTTGTGACTCGAAGGGAAGATCGATGTTTTGTTAGTTGCTAGATATTTAGTTCCGGAGTTGTAAATAGATGGCGTTAGTAAAATTCATTTGCAAGTCAATTCAGTCAATTCATTTGCATCATGCTATCAAATACTACATGTAATTTACTTAAGTCATAGGCAAATGTTATAGGCTACTTAAAAAGCTGAGATTCCTACGGGAGCGGGACCTACGCGGCTGTTACCTACGCCTACGGGTCCCGAAGCGAAGCGTGGGCGGTTCTCTAGTTTCCACATAAGTATTTGCATTGTACCCAAATCATAGCAAACTGTCTGTCTGTTTGTCTGTCATTGTCTTCATATTTCTTAAACCATCTGTGCGAGCCCAACTCGCACTTAACCTAACTTTAACTTAAATAACCTTCGCCTTTTATTAACTCAATTTTTATATATTGGTTATAAGTTACGGAATTGGAAGTTGTTTTGTTTGCTCATTTTGAATGGAATGGCTTTTGATTTAAACTGTTTTCACGTTTGTGTTTTGTTTACGATGTTTATTTTGTGATACCTGTAACAGAGAATTCCTTTATTTTATTTATTCTGTGCCTGTATTAAAGTTGGTAAAGACCCTCAGAACTGCCCACTGATGAAATGATAAGAGTTAGAAAGTTATCTAGCTCTTCTTATGGTATCGTCTCCTTATGAAGGTTGGCAATCATCATAGCGATTTGATACTTGGACACCACTGCTCTGAATAATCCACGGGTGCTCTTTCCAAACCCAACCAAACCTACTTATTTCCTACGAGCACCTTGATTTTTTGATCCACATGACTACTGAACAAAACATGAAACTCAAACATTTTCTTTTGAAAAAACTTACTAACGTGCTGTCGCATTCAAAAAGAACGCTGGTTACCGGCGCCGATCTGCCAGTAGGTTTGGGTTGTTTGGGTAAAAAATATCGATATATCAAAATATCGATATTTTTTTCAGATTTAATATTTATTTATTTTAAGCTCTGCTGTCTGCTCATGGATCGCATCATGTACCTATTTGACCAATCCGATTTCTTAAATTTAGAAAAAGAGTAGGTATGCAGTAGGCTATATGGGTTTAGTTTCTTTGCTTCAAACACAAACAAAAATTACAGTCTATGACCTACTTGTCTATGACAATGACACTGCTTGTTGGTTTGGTTGGTAAAGTGCCACAAACTAATTTGACCCGGTAAGAGGGGCATAATAATTGCATATTGGGAAGAAATATCGATATATCGAAATATCATATACATTTAATTTAATTTCAGATACATTTTGTAAGGAACTCCTTTTGGACAATCACTAATTATGTCAATAAGAAGGAGTAACAGGCCGTTTACTTATAAAAGGATATTAAAAATACAACTGTCAGATGAAGACATAAAGAGAACACGAATATTTACTATGGGAAAAGATGTATGCTTGAATGATTAAAATAAACAAGTTAAACAGTAAATAATTGTTTTCTGGGCTCCCCTTTTAGCTTGGAAAATATCGATACGATAAAATATGTTTTTCACATTTGCCCATCCCTGTCCCTATCTGTCAGCACTTATCGGTATAGTCTATGATCCGAACCTAAATCGACATTCATCGGGTTGCTAAGAGAATCAAAATAATTTTATAATAAATTTCGTATATTAGAAAATATATTAAAAATGGGTAGACAACAAAAATCCTGGACAGAATATAAGTAGATACCTATTAGTTTATACCACTCTTTAGTATTAAACAAATATTTCTTAGTATTTTAAATGATTTGTGTTTAATAAATCTGATATTCATTTATTACATATTAATAAATCTTTTAAAATACCTACTAAGAAATATTTATTAAGCACTAAAAAGTGGTCTCTAATAAATTATTTGTTAAATATTAACAAATATTTTTAACTATCAAAAAAGTTTCTATCAGTGTGTTTGATTTTTTTATCAACCCGATGAATGTCGATTTAGATTCGGATCTTAGACTATACCGATAAGCGCTGGCAGATCAGCGCCGGTAACCAGCGTTCTACATGAATGCGCCCTAATATAATACATAATGGCATAGGTACATTATTGTTCTGAGCACATAGATGTAATGATGTGAACATTGAAAAATGATAATGACATTAAGGTTCTTAAAATCATTTTTTCTCAAAGTCAATCGTTCCTCCCTTTAACATTAAAAAAAATTCTGTGGGTAGAGATGTCCATGAATACTTTGAAAAAAAAATTGTTCAAACAAGATATAGTCAGCAGCTTTTGAGTTATTGCAAATTTTCAAACATCGCAAATGTACCTTTTAGTTATATGACTACCTACCCTCGATATATCCTAGATCTATGGTTGCTCCTACGGAACCCTTCATGAGCAGTTCGACTTGTAGTTGGCCTCTTTTTACTGTAGGTATGCTAATTTCTATATTGAATTTTATTTTAGAAATAAAAAAATAAGTTATTGCTTCACATAAAGACGAACGAAGTAGGTACAAACTAAATGAATAAAAATAATTTCATACGCTCTATTGTTATACCAATTTTTTTTATGATGTTAACTCATAAGAACCACCCATAACAACTCTTATAAATAATTCAAAGAATATTCTGTAGCCACACTAATCCTATTCAACAATAATTAACGCAACTTGCATCACAAAAACCAAAATTTAATGTACTCTCCGAGGCACAGAGCTATCATGGTGTTTCCCATTCCATGTCCAATTTCTGAGCACACAGTAAACACGCCATTATCTAATAGATAGTTGCATGTCATGAAATATGTCAATGCACTCTATGTTATCTTAATCCATCGTAGAGTTACAAATCTAATCACGAATGTAGAGTTCGCGAATAACTTCGTAGACATGTCGTAGATAGCAGACTCTACTTGGTACAGTTCGTAAATCTTTAAAAATATTACTTCTTATTTTAATGTGTCTAATTTTAAAGACGTTGTGCGTACCTGAGAGAAATATTTACGCCAGATTTCCATATTCTCGCAAGTTAATTTAGTTACACTTCAGTAACATTTAGACTTATCGCACAATACAATGGCGAACGTAATCTTGACACGAATAGCTCTATGTAGAGCTCCTATGACTATGTTACATGCTTAACATCACGTAATCCTAGCAAAACTTACGGAAGATGATAAATTTTTATTTAATAGCTTTTACATTTTACACACTTACATTACATTTTTTATGAAATTTATGAGCGGTAAAACTTTAGACTCTTTGAGAAATAAACGTGCGTAGCCGATGAAAATCATGCTTATAAAAATTTACTTCACTAAGTATTTTATCATAATTGGTTTTCAGAAATTTTGGCATTAATGTAGCTCTAAATGACAGTAAAAACTGCATACAAAATAACATCCGCGGATTGTTTTGATTGCAGATATTTACCTTGCGTTCACGTGGAGCAGATTAGCAGCACTTATCACATACAACGCCACACAGTCCAGGCCACGGCCAGGTTTGGATGGTTCGGTGAATTTATAAAGTTTTAATTCAGAATTAGAATACCGGCGAGTCAGAGAAAGCGCGGGCGTCGCACGTACGCTCTCGACGAATACCAGTGACCGACTGACGAGAAATGCCGGCACGGTTGCGTTCAGTCTGACAACACGGTGCGAATCATACGATGAACAATCTGTAAAAGAATTTTCACTTCAGCCAATGTGTCGGCGAGGCAATAATGTAACTTTTTCCCGCGAGAAAATTTATAGCGGGCGATTTCAAGTTCGCGTTATTACGCTGGGATTATTTTTAGGATGATTTGTTGAAGATTTGATACTTACGGTTTGTGTAGAGGAGACGCAAAGGTGTCCATTTTTGAGTCTTAGTTACTGTTGCCTTCATCTCCTCGTGATGCATCCTGCTGAACAAGAGACGACGTTACAGCGCCTGATTCCTCTTTCCAGAGGTCACTATAGTTACTCTTTATGGTCCAGTTTAATCCCAAAGGTACTTTAGCTTAGTGATAGGGTTTTCAGCCTGTCTAGCTACTCGTTAGCTGTTTGCTTGAATCAGTCGCCAAAGTCGTCTAAGGGTCCCCGCAGACTGACTGCAGCCACCGGCGGCTGTGGTGTTTCTTTTATAAGTGCGATCCGACCGACAGCCGCTTCGGCTGAATTCAGCTCACTGTTATTGGAGCTGTTGGCTGTTGGCCGGATCGCGCTTCTAAAAAGAAGCGCCACAGCCGCCGGCGGCCGCAGTCAGTCTGCGGGGACCCTTAGCGTTTGTTGGCTACCTACAAAATTAATGTACATATTAGTGTCTCTGAAGGTGTCATTAATGGAAGCCGTGACAGTTATAGAGGGAAAGTTATGACAATTGCGATAAGAATAAAAACTACTCGAAACGTTGTAAAACAGCAGATAGGTAGATAAGAAGATATTGCCAATTATAGCGCTACTTCATGAAATAGGTAACACTTCTTAATAATAATTATATTGGCTTCACGTAATTAATGGTCCAGAGCAGTGCCTACTTACTTACTTAGTGCCCTAATTATTATTTTATAATCGGCCATAGCCGGACCCAGTCGGTATTATTAGATAACTGTAGTTAAGTCATCTTAGGTTTTCAGACTACGCAAGTAGTTGTGATTCTTGGATAGGCCACTAAGCATTGCAGCAGAGAGGATGTGTAGGCTCTACATTATATGGCGTTCGCGTTCGATATGGGATTTGTTTTAATTCCATCCCACACAAATTTAAAATGCCCTCAGTTAATTTTGCAAGCTAAATTGAACTGTGAGCACAATTAATAATAAATTAGTTTTTTTTTGGGAGTGGCAATTCTATATTATCAGCAACTCGGGGAAAAACCAAGTCAGCCATGCTTTGTAGCGAGCCATTCAAAGATTGAAGCAACATATATTATATTATACATATATATTGCTTGACCAGGAATATAAAAAACCTCGCCATATTGCGGTAAACTCATGGAACTAATTTCTTATACTGGCAACGCTTAGTTTCTAAACGTCAATCGTAAATTGCTTGTCAGTGAGTTTGAATGTCACAGTACCTACAGTGCGCCCAACTTATCTCTGAAATGGCAAAAATTGGAACTAACGAAAAGTCATTCATAAGTACGTTGTGGTCATTCATCTGTCAGCTACTAGTGTGCAATGATTGGTCAAATGAATGTCAAATGCGTCCGACAGCGCCTCTTTCGTTTAAGTCTTAAGTTGGGTTTACTATATGTCTCATGTTTGTTTTTTACTTTAAGTGTCTTTTTTGTGCTAAAATGACAAAAACTGTTCATATTCGTGAAACAAAAGTGGTTTTCTGTGTGCTAAAATAACATTTCGTATAAAATAAAATTTATTTCCATATATAACATTTCCAACATAGTTGTCGAAATGACATCAATAAACATGAGCGTTACTATAGTTACTGTTGTCTGTGCTGTTGCCATAAAAAAGGAAACTTTAGCGCCCTCATGTCAGGTTTTCTATTTTTCTGGTCAAGCAATACTTAGCAACATAGCAACGCTATCAGGCGATAAGTATCTTAGATACAAATACGATATCTCACATCGCGATTCTAAAGAATAGCGTTCGCTAATAGTACTTTGGTATTTGATGAACAGATAAGTATTATCATTATCGGTCGCCTATCACGAATAATATGTTACATAAAAACATACTGTAGCTATATTTTTATTATGTATGCCAGAGGCTCTCAAATTGTGGTTCGCTAAACTGTATAAATTATAGAGCCAACAAGGGCTTCGCTAGTCAAAACGTAAAGGTTTGCATTAACATCGTGTCGACAGATCCATAGAATTTGTACATACATATTAGCAGATACATTTTATTTTTATTGATCAAAAACTCAAACATTTTACAGTTCGTTATTTTTGTATGTATCGTAGATTAATTTATATTAAAACTAATTAGTACATGAATTAGATAATTAATCAATAAATTAATTGATAGGCATAACTGATACCTCCTTACTTATCATAATGTTTTGTCATAGGCACCACCGCACCGGTTCAGTAAGGAACGTAAAATCAAGTAGAATAAACAGGAATAAGCGTGTTTGTATCGTATCATTAGTAGGTAACTGCGTGAAAATATAACTACGTGAGTGACCGTAGAAAAATTGAAAAAAGACAGGGTGGAGGTTGATTAAGTACCTAAGGGTCTGATCAAAATAAAATTTAAATTATTTTAGGAACATAATCCTAGGAACATCCTGGTAAGCAAAAACGCAGCCTTGGCCTATGTTGCAGAATATTTAATTGTAAGTACCTGTGACAGGACTATCATCATTTTTGTATGATGGATGAGGGTAATTCCAAGCAGTCACAGCGACCAAAAGAGAATCGATTTTATTTAAATATAGTTGGAAATATTCGAACTACTATTGGTTTTTCTGCTTCTTTTAAAAGCTACAACTTTTATTAGCTGTTCCACGTGACTTGGCCCGCGAGGAAGTAATTCCGGGACTAAAAGTAGCTTGTATGTGTATGTTGCTCCAAAACCTCCTCTATCTTGCAGTAAAAGTTCTATAAAAACGCTTCAGCCGTTGCGGAGATTAGCCCGGGCAAACAGACAGACAGGCAAACATTTTATAATCGTTTTTTTGTGTTTTAGTTTGGTGTAAATAACTGTATGTATTTGAAAAAACACAGTTATTTTGAAATCATAGACATATCTACCCAATTTTATTAACATATTCGGTTTATAGAATCTTTATCCTTACTAATATTATAAATGTGAAAGTGTGTTTGTTTGTTTGTTTGTTTGTTTGTTTGTTTGTTTGTGACGCTTTCACGTCGCAACAAAGCTATTATATGGTAAGGTTTATGTGTGTGGGGATAGTTAGGAGGGTGGAGAGTGACGTAGGCTACTTTTTACCGCGGAAAAACATCCCATTCCCATGGGAAGATCGATGTTTTGTTAGTTGCTAGATATTTATTTTCGGAGTTGTTAATAGATGGCGTTAATAAAATTCATTTGCAAGTTCTGAATTACGCTATCAAATACTACATGTAATTTACTTAAGTCAAATGTAATAGGCTACTTTAGCTCTGCCTCGAGAACTCCCCGCTCCGGCTGTATTCAGTGTACCGCCCGCCCGCTGGCACTATCCTGTTGGCTGATGTCCGCAAGTTGCTGGACTCGCCGACACCGGTGGTGGGCGCGGGCGACTGGAACTGCAAGCATCCGGGGTGGAATAGCCTAGCTGCCAACAGAAGTGGAAGGCTACTTTTTGATGCCGCTGAACAGCACGGCTACACTGTCTGTGGAGACTGTCGGTGAATGTCGGGAAGACGCAGGCCGTGAACATAGGAGGATACCTCAACAAGCGAGACCCTACTCTGGAGCTTCACGGACAAGATATCCAATGGGCCCCACAGGCCAAATACCTGGGGGCAAAATCGACGGAAGACTCTCGATGAAGCCACAGGTTACGAAAGCCGTCGCGAATTCCAGAAGCGCGATGGCAGAAACCAGTGGTCTCCTCGAGCCTCCCTCTCGGACTGAAGCTCGGGGTCTACAAGACCTACATCAGATCCCGCCTCACGTACGCGGCACCGGCGTGGTACGCGCTCGCCAGCGAACCGCAGCGCAAGAGGATGCGCGCGGTTCAGGCGATTGCGCTCCGCCGGCTGACTGGTGCACCGAGGTACGTCAGGAATGCCGTCATCCAGAGGGACCTTCGAGTCGAGAGCCTGGACGACTTCATCGAGAGATTGGCACGCAACATGTTCGGGCGTGTCGACGCGTCGCAGTTCCCGCTTCTGCAGGACCTGGCGCCGCTCCACACCCGTCCACCGGACCGCTGGGCCTTCCCGCGCCACTCACCGGACTTGACCTATTGGTTAACCACAGATGGACAACCAAGGGCCTTAGGGCCCAACCCAAGGACCGGCCCGTTTTAACGGGCCGCGAGAGACACCCCCAAAGGGGAACTAACTGTCCCGAGGGCTCCACACACCTCAGACAGGGTGGAGTGAAGAGAGCGAGTAGTAGGCTACTTTTTAGCCTAAATTCCTACGGGAGCGAGACCTACGCGGCTGTTACCTACGGGTCCCTAAGCGAAGCGCGGGCGGTTCTCTAGTTTCTCATAAGACATACATAGTCACTTAGAATGAGAAACTTAAACTAATTTGTATAGTATTATTTTGTTCGGCGGCTTTGTAGAGTTTTGTTGTTCCTAAGTGTGTGTGTGTGTGTGTGTGTGTGTGTGTGTGTGTGTGTGTATTTAGATGTTTTAGATTTATTTCCAATCATAAAAGAAATTAAGGGTCGTACAATAACACGAATACTATTTTTACGATAAAAAAAAAATTGTTCGTATAGTTCGCGAGTACTATGACAGTAGAAAATGTATCACGAAGATAAGATAAGAATAGTAATATTGATAAATAGGGCAGCCTTGTGTTAGACAGGAGCTATACAGTGGCGGAGCACAGATTTATATGTTATCTTAAATACATAATCAACCAATATAAACATTTAAATTTTGCTTTTTAAATTGTTAACCTCCATTTTTAGTTATTTCTTTTATGACGATATAGAACTTTGTTGGACAAATTGTTGTTGTACTAACTATAATCGGACCTTCTTGTTCCATCTCAAGTTGCGCACGCTTTATCGATCTAAAAAGGCTCCCGGTGTATAATTTTATTACAATAATTTTGACCATTCCTTAAATGGAGTCTCGTAGGTCGGTCACAGTTGTCATGGGCGGCAGCGGAAGGGAGGTGCAACACGCTCGTTTGCTACTCAATAAAAAAAAGAGTAGAACGAAAACAAGTTACTATCATAGCTGCCATGGGAATATTTGTGTCCTATGACGTAAATATTGCTACGGTTGAAAAGAAAACAGAAACACATCAAGTAATTTTTTGCTTAAAATATTGTCAGTCACGAGTGTCACGACCCCAAGCCCCGTGGCCCTCGACACTCGAGACGACACCGCAGACACCGAGCGATGTCTGGACTATCTCATGCAAATACGACTGTTTTTCATAACGTAACTGTTAATTAGGTAATTAATTTAATCAAGTTAATAGCTCGCCACCGAGCCACATTTATGGTATCAGAATATTTAACATAATATTATATTTAATCCTTACTAATATTATAAATGTGAAAGTGTGTTTGTTTGTTTGTTTGTTTGTTTGTTTGTGACTCTTTCACGTCGCAACATGGCTATTATATGGTATGGTTTATGTGTATGGGGATAGTTAGGAGGGTGGAGAGTGATGTGGGCTACTTTTTACCGCGGAAAAACATCTCATTCCTATGGGAAGATCGATGTTTTGTTAGTTGCTAGATATTTAGTTCCGGATGTTGTTAATAGATGCCGTTAGTAAAATTCATTTGCAAGTTCTGAATCACGCTATCAAATAGTAGATGTAATTTACTTAAATCATAGGCAAATGTTATATCTGATGTTGAGGAAGCTACCTCTCGCCTACCCTCTACTCGTGCTACACGAACGATATTCCAGCGGAGGGGGGCGCCATGCTCGCCCTCTACGCGGACGACGCGGCGTACCTGACCACCTCGATTAAGTCAGGTCACGCCGCCGTTAAAATGCAAAGATGCCTCGACGCCGTCCCCAAGTGGCTACACGAGTGGAGGATGGCGATCAACGTAGGAAAGATCCATCCAAGGGCCATCCAATTTGGAGGAACCACGATGCGCGACCCCACTCTAAAGCTCCTCAACCAAGACATTGCCTGGACAAGACAGGCCAAGTACCATGGGGTAACCCTGGACTGTTCCCTGACTATGAAGCCCACGTGACCAACGTCGTAAATCACGCCAAGGCAGCAGCTGTAGCGCTACCAGCGCTCTCCTCGAGTCTCCCGTTGAGGGTCAAACCACCATCTGGAAGACCTACATCCGCCCCAGACTCACGTACGCGGCCCCAGCCTGGTACGCGCTCCCGAGTGAACCACAATGCAGGCGTCTACGCGTGGTTCAATCGAACAGCGCGACCTACTGCGCGGGAGCAGCCCGACATGAACCACCTCGGACAAGACCGCAAGCCGCCGTCCGGTCGCAGATCGGCTCCTGCTGGGCTTCCCACCAGCGGGTCTCACCTGGTAGGGCCTGATCGCCCGGGCAGCGTGAAAATCATCATGACTCCCCGGACTAGACACCCATACTCCACATCACCATCTGGACAATCTTCGAGGACCCATACAGGGTCCCAACCCAACGACCGGTCCGTTGTTACGGACCGCGGCATACACCTCAGTCAGGGGGCCACCGGCCCCGAAACTGAATCCCCACGGCTATGTTAGCCGTGAACGAAGACAGGACGGATTCTGATGTTGATGTTCCAGTATGTCATATTATAGGCTTATCTTTGGCCGAGATTCCTACGGGAGCGGGACCTACGCGGCTGTTACCTACGGGTCCCGAAGCGAAGCGCGGGCGGATTTACTAGTTAAATATAAAATACAATTTTTCCTTGCCACTGAAATGATTCAGTGGTTCTAGGTTCGATTAATCGGTTGGTACAATTTTAATGAGTTTAAATTTCCCCTTCATGTAGAAATATCAAATCCCAAGTGAGTTAAAATACGTCAGAAATAGGCCTTTTAAAAATTAGGTACATTTTTCTAGCTTCACACATTTTTACTGCGATGATGATCATTCAGTTAGTCAGAACCGAGCTTCCATAGTCCAAGCACACATTATTACGTAAATGTATGTGTCACCGTTGTCATTGCATCACGAGTGATGATTGAAACATCACCAACCTTTAGTCATCTTGATACGTGTAAACCGTGAGAAGCTTTATACTCCGATGTGACACGGAACTAATTTGGTTTGGTATTCATTTAAGAATCCAGTTTGTATACTAAAATCGGCCTAAAATCTACTTTATTCTGTTAATTATACAATTCTATTATACTTATTCTTTAACGTTACATACATAATTTCCACGTCGCTTTGCAACTCTGGACCCTGTCCACGGCGCGGCAAGTCAAATCGTTAAACCTTATAAACCAAGTCATTCGCCTAGATATTTATTGAATGGCCGAGTCTCATTCAGGACGCTAGTTGAGTGGCTTAATTTAGCGAAAAGGTTAGTCTGTTGTAGGACTAATTAATCTAGTTGCCTAGATATGACGTCACTTATTCGATGAATCGCGCGGAACGTGTGTAATAGGGTGCAATAAAATTTAAAATTTACTCTGGTGCATGACCATAGAGATATTACAGTAGAAGGCAGAAGCCAGGCTTCAGAGCGTACCTCGGATAAAAAGAGACGAAATCTTTAGTAATCACCTTTCTCTTTCTGGCGAGGCTTCAGAGCGTACCTAGGATAAAAAGAGACGAAATCTTTAGTAATCTCCTTTCTCTTTCTGGCTCGTCGGGATCGGAGAGAGATAGGTAATTACCGTTATCGTTGTTTCTCTTTCTAACCGGGGGCAATTGCAATGTATGGGCAGCCGTATGGCTCACCCACTCTAGTGTAATATCTCTATGTGCAAGACAGAGGAAGATAACGCTGGTATTTACGAACTATTGCAAATATTGACCGACTTTAGAGTAAAGAATTACCGACGAGTTTAAGGTGGCTGAACCTACCACGTTGTTTGCACAATACTTTTGTCTTGTCTGACTATTAATTCTAATAATATAATCAAATATTCTAATTAATGTAATCAAATATTCGAAGATGGTCGTATCAAGCAATTTGCGAGAGGTAACTTTGAGGTTCGTTTCAAATTTCGTCGATTTTAATGCAAATAATATAAAAAATGACATTAGGATCATGGTCAGAAATAACGAAACACCTGTTTCAATGTTTTTTGACTAAAGGGAAGATGAGAGTTTATTTGATACTAGCGAACCGCCCTCGCTTCGCTTCGGGACCCGTAAGTATCAACCGCGTAGGTCCCGCTCCCGTAGGAATTTCGGGAAGATAATAAACTATCACCAAAATTAATTCAGGTTAAATTAAATTAAACTTAGAAATAAAGCTTACGACAAAATAATAGCAAAGTAGCAAAGGATCACAGCAAGATTAATTCATATTAAACTTGGAAACGCGGCAAGTTTGGTATGGCAGTGGGTTCGACCAAATTTGATTACCATAAAAACGGTTCTAGTGTGTTAATCTTAAAAGATAGACATATACTGTCGTGGACATTTTTTTAGATCATTTCAAGAGGAATAATTCTTTCATACATATATTTTTGGTATCATGAATCGTTTTCGCAACGCATGCAACGAAAGCCCTCGAGAATGAATAATTTTCCCCGTTTTTTCCACATTTTCCATTATTTCTTCGCTCCTAATTGTTGCAGCGTGATGTTATATAGCCTATAGCCTTCCTCGATAAAAGGTCTATTCAACACAAAAAAAAAATTCAATTCGAACCAGTAGTTCCTGAGATTAGCGCGTTCAACCAAACAAACAAACAAACAAACAAACTCTTCAGCTTTATAATATTAGTATAGATATAAGTTCAGTTCTTAAAATTTAAGATAGGTATAAAAAATCAGCATTATATACTTAAATGAATTTGAAATATTCCGGACTTATGATATTTTGTTCAATCGGATGTTCGTGACGTGTCAGAAGTCCCTAAGCCTGGTCACATTTGTCATAGCAAAAGATTGTCTTCAGTGATAAGTTTGTATTCATCTTGCAACTAGGCAGATAAAATAATATAAATACTTTATTATCCAATGTGCCCAGTAAATCATGATAAATGATCAAGCTATAATTATATTGAAATAAATAAGGTACAAATGAATACCAGTTTATTTCGAGTAGGAGATGCGTGGGACGCTAGCTTAATCATTGCAAATCATAACTATCTAGCCGGCTAGGGTTTCGTCTTACAATGTGAGGGGAACAGGCTATGCACCACACTTGGCACATGCGGATTGGAAGACTTCATATACACTTTTAATAATATTACGGATCCTTCATGGATTATTTAATTAAAGTTGTAGCTTAGCATGGGTATATTATGCTATCCCTAAATTCGAAATTCGAAATGAGGATAATTAGATCTATGCATTAAGGTAAATTGTAGGAAGTTTCGCTGAAATCCCACAGGAGGTCTGATTTTTTCTGAAGACCTTAACAAATTATTCACCGAACCCTTTTTTGCATCCTACTTCCAAAAGGTGAAAATCGTATGAAAATCAGTTCAGTATTTTTTGAGTTTGTCGCGAACAGTCTAATAAGATAATTGAAAAATCTCACCTAAAAGTATGGGTATAAAGTATACTAATGCAAGAACATCGCTTTATTTAGCCAGTGGGCTCATAGTTTTGAAGTATGCTTTAAAACGTCTACAGAGCGTTGTAAAGCAGAATCTAAGATGAAACAACTATAAGAAGGTGTCAAACTCAAAGACTAACATGCACCAAAAAAAGTTCAACACAAACTATCAAAGACGGTGTAAATGATGTTGGCAAACTTTAGGCAAGCAGTATCAAAAGAGAAGAAAAAGATAGAAGTCTTAAATAAAGTTTATTAGACATAGACAAACAGATAATATAGATTATGCAAGAGAGAGACAGAGAGAGAATAAGGAGACTGTTAGAATTTCCTGAAACAACTGACCTGACTTATGTCCATAGAGATATTACACTAGAGTGGGTGAGCCATACGGCTGCCCATACATTGCAATCGCCCTCGGTTAGAAAGAGAAACAACGATAACGGTAATTACCTATCTCTCTCCGATTCCGATGAGCCAGAAAGAGAAAGGTGATTACTAAAGATTTCATCTCGTTTTATCCTAGGTTCGCTCTGAAGCCTCCCCAGAAAGAGAAAGGTGATTACTAAAGATTTCGTCTCTTTTTATCCGAGGTACGCTCTAAAGCCTCGCTTCTGCCCTCTAGTGTAATATCTCTATGCTTTTGTCTATTACACTCAGAATTCTAGCATCTTTCTAGAAAGTCAGGTGTCCTAGATAGCTTTATAAAATCTAATCGAAAACAAAATCCAAAAGCAGCATCCCAAAGACTAGAAATGCAACATTTTAGAAGCCATGACGAAATAAAAAAAAACTTAAACTGGTAAATCCACGGATTTTCACGTTTCGAATAATAAAAAGCCACCCGCTGCAGCTCTGCAACTAATGAGAAGACAAAAAATCTCGTATCTTGAATTCGAGGAAATAACAGATCAGGAAATACATCAGACCTCGCAACAATTTGACCGTTTAAAATAATTGATCTTGTTTGTTCAGCTAGCGAGCCGTGAAACGGATGCCCGAACGTCTTCATAAAATAAAATGTACCTATTTAACTGGAACATCGTTACTGATACGAGAGAACGTTTAATGAGGTAAGATTTTTTTAGTCTTTTAAGACTATAAACAATTCTGGACGTTGTGGTTCAAGAATGATACCGGATTGTGTTGTATCGAGTGTGCACTGAGAATTTTCCAAAATATTGTCTATGACAATTACGTAACAAAATTTCAAGATGGCAGAGTTGATGCACTTAAATAAAGTAAACATTAAATAGTTATAAGCACCACAAAAAACGACTATTAAAATTTTTTTCGCACCATTCAATTCAATTCAGCAGTTTTGGTTCGAGTTTGATACGATTTCAAACATGATCAAACATGATTTCAAACCTATGAACAAACCGAGACCCTAATAGAATTCTAAAAACTATAGTTTCTACTTGAACTAAGTCCCTAAAAAATTTTTTGCGACGACCTAGGTATATTCTATAGATAACGTTTGTTTGTATCGGGCAGAAATTCTATCAGCACGTGTGACGACAAGCTCATATTACACACCATAACTCACCGTGGAATGTGCCTATGAGGGTGCAGGGCAAAGGGCAGTCTTGTAACGTGAGAGCACCCAATTATTCACGAAACCGCTTCATATTCCCTGTCATCCAATATACAATATTAATGACCTATACTTAAATACATGTAAACATTTAAAGTATCACATGGAAATAAGGCATAATCAATGCGCTGTCGACTAAAAAAGAAGGCAGCGCAGTGCCAGGTGTAGAGTCTGAAAAAACACTGAACATGCAAGGAGAACGAGGACATAAGCCTAGCTGATACTTTCTCTCCTGAAGTCTATAAATAGGAACCACAGAGGGATTTTAGTGGGTAGTCGTGGTGCTTTGCGCGATACGCAATCCGCTGAGTCCCACATCCTCCCGTGGCAAGACTCGGCTACGAGACATACGTCAATGTACATATTTTCCCTTAGTACAAAAAAAGCCCCAAGCTGTAATATTACAAGTCAGTTGGCAGCAGTCAAAAACAAAGAACAGTAGCTAGACAGCCGGCTTACAGGCTTACTACAAAGCCTAGAATACCTTCGGGATTAACCTGGATCGTCCAAAGTACAGCGACCTCGAAAAGAGGGATCGGGCGTCATAACCTCGTCCGTTATTCATCTGAAGAGAAGTCGGCTGTGACTCAAAGATGAATGAAAACTACGCCTTTGCAGCTCGTCTGACCGACAAGAATTGACTGAAGACTGAACGGAGGAGGTTAAATTATACGGGAATACTCGTCAGTCAGGGAGGTAGTATTGTAATGTAATGTAATGCTCAAAATCGAATCTATAATGTCACATTACCCGCGAATGCCGGGAGCGCCTTTAAATGAATTATGAATGTTTTGTGTGTGCGTTTCCTAGTATGTGTGATTGTATTTGATTTTATGTTTTATTACCGCAAGACTGACGTGTTTTTTGCTATTAATTTCACATTACAGTAAAAAAGAAAATATCCGTAACTTGATAGATCTATCAACTTATCGGTTACACTTTCTCTGCTAGAAACAATTTTAATTACTTATCTTCTTTTACTATTTTCTACTTTTACTTATTTAGTTAACTTTTTTTTCGTCTTTGTGCAGCAGTTCTTGTCAACTACTTTCTAGTGACTCAGTGGAGTAGGTATGTTAATGCTGTTTAATTATTTATAATTCTTTGACGGACCGTGGGGCGCGTTGGTTACGGTGTTGGATGTTGGGCAGCTATTTGAAGGGACCTGAGTTCGATTCCAAGCGAGTCGGAGGTTTGAATGATGAATTTAATTTTGTGTTCTCGGTCTGGGACCATCTGAAAAGCATCTGAAAAGCAATATTTGAGGGTAAATAAATCAGACTTTATTTAACAGAATTTCAATATTACAAACAAAAATTAATCTAGTGAAGTGGATTACAAAATATAGATTAATCTGGTATAATCAAGTACCTAAGCTTCAGTTTGTAATAATTGAATTCCATAAAGTTAGTCTAATATCCTAAAATATAAGTATATGACTTTAACGATGAAATCTACTTTACTAGCTATCTTTAGCTGTTAATATTTGAGGAGCTAAGTTCTATCTGTTCTGGAGCCGACATTGGTATCCAGAGGTTATGGTTCTCCACTGGCATAGGCGTAGTCGCGTGGGATGTGTTAGCGATAATAAGCGACACATCGTCCCTTCGGGCAGCCAAAATAAACTTTATTTATATAACACCATGATACGTGAGATCACCGCTGATATAGTACTGGATAGTGGTGATGATGGTATCGTGGACGTGTTAAAGTATGTTCGGTTTTTTATAGCCTGAAGGGCTGCCGTAAAAGCAGACGAGACAGCTGATGGTAAGTGGTCATCGTCGCCTATTAAAAACTTATATAAATAAATATTTGGGAACCCAAAGGAAGAATACCTATCGTTATTTATCCAGTTGATCTACTTGAAGCCTTTAAAGCACTTTTTCTATCGACTGTACACGTTGAAAAAGAAGGTAAAAGTAATAAATCAAATTAATCGTTTTCAGGGTCTAGTGGGACGCGGGTGAGAACGGGAATGGGAGCCAACGGGAAAACCCTTTCATTTATGTTTGTGCATACAAGTAGGTAATCATGCAATTTGTACTTGGCTTTATAATTTTAACCATTTTTAATTTCATGCATTTCAAACTTTACCTCAAATTGCATCGTTGATTTCATATTCGTTGTAGATACCTCCTTTAAAAGAGCTAAAGGAAGTTTTAAATACGAAAATTTCATGGTTTTATCAATAAAACGTTATAAATAAAATTTTCATTGATACGTTGTCCTTAAAAATTATAAAAAATTTGATAATTATATTTTGTTACGTTTTTATATCGCAGCTTTTACTATGAAACTCGGTAAATGTGAGCGACACAGCTGCCATCTAGTGAATAAATTTAGCATATTTATATTTATGCTATTCACCGGCAGATGGCGAAACGGCGATACAAGTTCAACTATTCTTTAATAGATGTCGCTATAAGTTCAATGACATGCATCTTAAATTTTGAGAGAAGATGAGTTGCATCTTAAATTTTGTTATAATTTTCCTTCTTTTATTTTATGTACAACTTGATGTTTGCCCGCCACTTGGCCCGCATAGAAACGGATAACGACAATGACTCCTTAGGAGTTGGTTTAAAAAAACATGTAGCCTACGATTGACCTTGCATCATCAAATATATCTTCCTGAAGAAATTATCGAAATCGGTTAAGCGGTTTAAATTTTTCAAACAAACTTTCACACCCTATTTCAATCCTCTTGAGGTAAATTTTTGAAAGAAAAGTAGCCTATACGTGACTCTGGAATTTGTATCTTCAACTAATTTCATCCCGTATATCAATTCGAGCCGGTGTGTCGGTAGTTGAGCCGTGACGTGAAAGCGTCACAGACCGACAGAAATTCGCATTTATAATATTATAATGGATTACACGAATCGGTATCTGCCTAGTATTTGAGTTGTATATTATCTATTTACGATACAGATCTCTATCATCGAAATTAAATAGCAGCTCAGTATGAATATCAGCTCCTTAAATTATAATACTTAATTCATGCTCAATTCGTAAAAATATTTAATTCTAAACATATTTATTTGCATATGTGTCATGTCATATCAAGACAACAACACAGAAGGTTACCTACTCTGCTACGAGTGTGTAAGTGATTATCACACATAACTAATGTTAGGAATAAAAAGTCTTGAAATAACCGGATGCGGACATCATTTTTTAAACTAATGATTATTTAAATAACATTCAGCTGAGACTTAAGGTAGCTATGAATGTGTGTTAATTTCCTTAACAAATTTACAATATCATAAAAATGATGATACTTTTCGTAGGTTTTTTAGGTTAAATTACATGATTCTTAAAAACATTTGATAAAATCTCGTTCATTATCATTATTATATAATTTTTCCCCGTAACATTTTTTTAATTCGTAATGAATGTAATAACATGAAGTATATTTAAACATAAACACTCAAACATTGTTGACACATTACCATTACCCTCATTGAAGCGAGTCGCGACGGCCGTATCTTATTAAGCTGCTGATGACAAACTTTAGGATTGTGTAATGAGGGTAACCGTTTTTGTGCTCACCAGTTGGCGCCACTGCAGAGGGCGGTCATGCTGTCAAAGCCCGCCCATACATAAACAGTGACAAATGAAATTCAGACAAGCGAAAAGTGACAGACAGACCTCCCTTTTCACTAGCGCCTCTAGCGAAAAATTCACACGCGGTTACCCTCATTGGTTTGATTTGATGCCATACATACTAACTTAAAACATTGTGTATCTGTAAGTATTCCCATACTTTTGAATACAACAGAACAAACTATGAGGACAAATACGAATAACACGATTAAGGAAATCCTAAAGAACAAAGGCGAGAAGAAGAAGAAAGCATAAAGAGAAAGCAAAGAAGGCTGCAGCTGCATTAATTAAGTGTAATATTTTTATTCGCGAGTTGACATGACTGAATTAAACTGGTTCTCCTATCAAATAAGAGATGGCGCTCGTAGCTGAGTTTAATCCGGTGGCCTCGTGTTGAGACAGTCAGACAGCACACCATTAGGGTGCGGTTCCACTGAGGCGGAGCGGAGCGGAGCAGTGCGCGATTCACCAATCACATGGCTTGAAATCCGCACGAGGCGCAATGAGCTGGGATTTCAAGCCATGTGATTGGTGAATCGCGCACTGCTCCGCTCCGCTCCGCCTCAGTGGAACCGCACCCTTATCCTGTGGACCTCCAAGGAGATCAGACATCATAATATTAGGTACCGAAGTCAACATACAACATATTGAATTATGTCGTTTGCTAAAACTTAACTATCAATACCTACTCTAAAACGAATATAGAAAGAATACTAAACACTTAACTAAATAACTACTTACCTTCCCATGGTGTTCAGGTTATTACGATGTTGGTGCCATAGTGTCTAATTATGCTGGAAGTGATATGACACCGACACATTATACCAACGATCGGTAACCATTCTTTGTGAAGGATAAGGATTGTATTGTCTCATTAAAGTGTTATTATATTATAATAATTGTAATAAAAACGTTGGTTGTTTTTGTATATAATTAGATATGTAGGTATTTCCCAATCTCAAAATGCAAAATGTCACACTTCACATCAATTCAAAATAATATATTTAAAAATAAAGTACAATAGGTAAGCGCTGGCTTACTTTGCCAACAGGGGAAGTAAGTATTTTGTGAGAATGCAACGAATGTGACAATGTGTCACGTGTTGGCAAGCTCGCAGCACTGCAGATGATAGCTCCGAGACCCCGAGCGGCCGTAAACGGTTAACTTGCTGATGGGCCAACAGTGATCGTAAACTTTAACTCGGTGTGAATTTAAATATTCCTCCTAACTATAGATACTTCTATACCAATAATATAAAGGGGAAGAGTTTGTTTGTATGTTTGTTTGTTCGTTTTATCGCGCTAATCTCAGGAAATATCTACATACATACTGATCCGATTTGAAAATTTCTTTCTGTTTTGAATAGTCCATTTATTAAGGAAAGCTATAGGCTTTATAAAATCACGCTACGACCAAAAGGAGCGGAGCAACAAGTCTCCGAAAGCGAAGCGAGGATGTCTACTTAGTAATATAAATGTTGCAAGAAGACGTCTGCCGGGTCCACTATTCATACATACGACAGCGATCGCGATCAATTCTCAGACTTTCCGAAGGACTACTTACGTCTTCCTTCATCGGAGATACCTTTGGTGTGACTGTTTTCTGTTGCTTGTTTTTGTCTTGTCTGCTGATTTGTGGGTTATAACGGCGATATATAAAGGCGAACTGCTTAATTTATATTCTTTTATCTTCTCTATTTCTAGCAGTATCGAAAGATTGGGATATTGTTATCGAAAAAGCAGTAACTATGTAGTTATGTGTGTATACTGTATATTATAGTAGGGAAAGAAAATAAGTTGTGAACGATCAAAACAGTTTTGTTTTTAAATATTTTTGTATCTCAGACTTGATGAGATAAAACTTGCTCGGTTGATGAAATGTGTATATTTAATGTATGAACCTAATAAGACGTTAAGTAATTTTTCCTGGAAAATTAAAGTCGCTGTGGGCATACCAGATACGAAACATTTAAGGAATTCTATTAAAAGTTTTATAAAAGTGTTCTGGCACAGCTTGATAACAAAACTGACTAAGGATTAAGTACATAAGTTTCTCAAAGTTATAAAAGAAAA
The DNA here is from genome assembly GCA_905404135.1 of Hesperia comma. Taxonomy (NCBI): domain Eukaryota; kingdom Metazoa; phylum Arthropoda; class Insecta; order Lepidoptera; family Hesperiidae; genus Hesperia; species Hesperia comma. The sequence goes on along the minus strand of FR990019.1, from coordinate 18,613,975 downwards.
TTTAAAAATATATTCATAACCTGTATTCTATTCTAGTAAGATTGTATTGTCTCACTTTTTCCTACTCTTACTCCTTCGCTTTGAACCTACTTCTACACGTCCAAAAATATTCGTCCCCAAAACTATTACCTCTATTACTTATACTTATACGTTTATCACTCATTTATGTTAGTTTTTTATGTAAGTTCCTGTGTTAATATTGAAAACATTCCATTAATTGAAGCTGCAAAACTTCTTAATAATTTCTTATTATTTTTTAGAAATCAAAAATTGTCCACTTGTTAATGATTAATTATAGTAAAACAAACGTACCTACCAAAGTAAGTATAACCGTAAGCGCTTTAACAACGAAATTGCAACTTTTAACATTATTACCTACAATCATTTTTAGGTAATATGAGAAGGTTACCTACATTGCAATGGCGCATTTAGGCCTAATCGATTTGCACTTTATGAGCATTTCCTAAAGTTAATATATATTAACTTAGATGAAATCGTATGTAATTTCGATATAAATTACCTATAAAGTCGATTAGTGTATAAAATATGTTTGAGAATAATATCTACCTAATATTAAAAGAATCAAACAAGCAGACTTATAAAATATTTTGTTTACTAATTCTATGAATAAATACTAAGTATTATTCAAATAAAAAGCATAAGATACCCGTCAGATTCATTCACAACAATCATCCACTCGTTCCGGATCCGATGTGATAGCTATAACATAGGCACAGCTACATTTAACTTCACATACCCGTAACCCAACTGGCAATGGAGCCACATGTCGCACGGGGCCTTGAGCTGATTACTCAACGCAGCGTCCTCGGTGGCTAATGATGCGGTCAGGTAGGATTCAGTGGCTCCGCAATATTTGTCGCGCAATATGCTGCTACAACTTGACTGTAAAGCCAATACGCGTGCAAGCATTTGGTATTGTTCGTGCAATTATGGATACTGAAATGTCTCCAGTATTCCAAACGATTTTTAATGGCCATTATCAAAATAATTAATTATTATTAAAATTTCGCGCAAACGTCGCCTAGAATATGGAATTGACACTCCCCACTAAAAACAAAATTAGGCGTGCTCACAGTTCTATTTAGCTTGTAACTGAAATTTACTTAAGGCATTATAAATTCTCGTCATCAATCTAACCTTAATCACAGGGGTGGAAAGCCATCAATCATCAATTCGCATTGGATCAACGTGGTGGAGTATGGCCTCCTCAATGATGAGGAGAGACCCGTGCTCAGTAGTGGGCCATTAATGGGTTGTAGCCACAGGGGTGGAAAGCTAGCATTTGTGTGGGTTGCCATTAAAAATTAAAATGCATTCCATATGGCACGCAAACGAAGTAGAGGTTCCTTTTTAAGTTCCTGAAAACGAATCACGGCCATTATTTTTTGCAAGGTCCCCAAGCGAGGTTAAATCTAGAACCCGTAAATGAAAAAAATATTTGGCATGATGATCACATGAGAGAATGCCGTTACGAAGCCGATAATTGTGCAATATCGCATACAAATAAACTGGAAGGCGAGGCGAGGCGACGTAGAGCTCCAACCAACGAGAGCGACAATGAGATTTGAATCGACGAATTCAGTACGACTTTAGTACACTGAATCTCAGTCAAGGCTTGACGAATTGCTGGACGATCCATGTGCCGCAATGGTTATTATACCGCATTACCGTTTGGAGGGTCCTGGGTTCGATTCCAGTGGGATGCATTTTTTTTATGATGAATTCAAATCGTTCTTGGTAGAGGCGTGTGATCTCGTTTTATGTGTTGTTTGTGGCTCTCACGATACAGGGAATCTTAGTGTGGGGCTTTGGAGGTATAACGTTATTTATTTTTGATTTATAATTTAAAGCCAGCTTAACAATCAGTTACCTAATTCTCCTGAACTGTTAGAAGAAATAAGGTACAATACAAACCCTGCAGTCCAGTTAGGAGAGATCTTACCTGTCAATGACGACCCGGATGGCACAATGGTTAACATGCCGGATCGCTGTTCCGAGGGTCCTGGGTTCTATTCCCAGCGAGGCGGAAATGTGGATGATGAGTTTGAATTTCCGTTCTCGGTCTGGGTGTGTGTCCTTGTCTTGTGTGTTGTCCATGGCACCCACGACACAAGGAATCCTAGTGTGGGGCTATGAGTGTGTAGCGTTATCTATTATTATTTAAAAAGCCTGCGTTAAAATTCCACCTAATGGTAAAATCCCACAATAAACGTAGACACAAACTCCGTAACAACAACCTATTCCGGTCCATAAAGCTTAAGAGGAAGGTCCTTCGTCTAGGTATTGTAGCGCTGATACCTAGTTCCCTATTAACAAATAATTAACTTTTTACAAATAAAAATAACCGTCTTAAACATTCGACGAGTAGAGATAACTCAAAAACTACTCTTCAGATATTGCTCAAAATGCAAATACATGACAAGCACTAGCTCATAATCGATTCATCCAGTAAAAAGTTATGCGGTGATCGGTGGCACATATAAAATACAGTCGAATTGAGAAGCTTCTCTTTTGTGAAGTCGGTTAAAACAATGAGCAGTAGGTACTCATTGAAATGATCGTAGTTATTAGGCCGCATTACGTAATCGCAATAAGTTATTAGACAAGCAAATTGTGTCGTCCTTGGTGCGTAATGAAGCGATTCAGATTCATACATGCTGTGTCCAATTGCCGGCGTTAATGCGTGTACGGGCTTTGAATGAAAACATACGCTACATGTTTTAGCGTGCATAGTTTTGCATTGATGCATGCAATTTTGCAACTATCCATGACTTTGCACCGATTCATGCACTGGGGCACTACTCACAACTCACAAGTGACAGTTTTGAAGCTTGTGCGTTTCTGAAATTAAAATCATCTTTTAAACATCTGTAAATGTAAGTATCGCAGAAATCCGTAGGTGTACGACGGCGATACGTTTCGTGAAATTGCGCACGAATTTAAATAAATTTTATTCTAAGTTTGCTTTTACAAACGCTTTTCAAAAGCTAAACAAATTCTTAGTTTGAGTTATTTTGCAAGAAGGAGCGGCAAAAACTCCTAAGGAGCTCTATTTGTTATTCACAGTTATTGATTGCTCTTCGTATACAGATAGAATACCTATAAAACTTACGTCCAAACATAACATAATAATCTAGTTTGTAAAACTGTATCGCGAAAGGTCACTATTTTAGTCAGTTATAAAAACTCGAGCATAACATATTATAATTATAAAAAATAGATGCCCAACTAGACATAAACCATCAGTGTCAGAAACACTGTTTCAGTATGTAGGATTAAGGAGCTTCGTCAATAACTTCCAGATGATCCTATTTACAGAGTAATAACTTTTTACAAACAAAACCAAACCAACAATAAGTAGAGATACCTAATTCAAAAACTACTCGTCAGCAGAAGCTCAAATTTAAAAAATGAGAAAGAATTACCAAAATCCGTCAAATATTATGAAGACACACATACAAAAATTAAAATTTGTTACAATGTGCCTGCTAGGACGCATTGCCGAAATCCCACTAAACTATTTGCTATTAATAGATGTCGTACCAACGCCGGTAAACGTTCCCCGCTATATAGATTAATGGAATCCTATAATAAACACTTTAATAACTTAGATATTCTGGCAATGGGTCCTGGTAAGTTTAAAAAATTACTACTAGATAATATAAGTACTTTATTGAAACAATGTTAATTAGATGTATAAGTAACAATTCACGTTGTTTTTGTAACTGTAACTTCAATATTGAATTCAAAATTATATTTGCATATCTACCTATTTCTGATCCACTGAAACCTGTTTGTGTATTGTATGTATCAACAATAATATGTATACATTCTCTCTGACCCGTGTTGCAGTTATTTAAAGTTTAACTGATCCCAAGATACATACGTAACTATTTATCGTAGGGCAACACGGGTCAGAAGTAACTCGCATTAACGCATATACTTAAACCTTGTTAAAAAGTATTACCTAAAAAATAGATTTTCTTATGTACCTAATAATATTGTTAAGAGACAATATTATTTTCAACTTCACTTATGAGTATAGATTTCCTGCACTAAGTTATAATTTATTTTTGTAATCTTAATGACCACTGTTATTACTTAAATCTATCTGTGAAAAACGGTGCTGGTGGCAAATTTACTATAATCTCATGCTTTATATTGTAACTAAACTTTTAATTTGTTACTGTTTGTTTTTCCAAATAAATGAAAAAAAAAAAAAAAAAAATACAAAAATATAGTTGAATTGAGAACCTCCTTCTTTCTTTAAGATCGAAAAAGTCGGGTAAAAATCTCCTTTTCCTTAAAATTATGTGTGAATTCATTTGCAAAATCAAGTTTAGGTAGTGTTTAATCGAGGTGCGGTTAGTAGGAATCCACTTCGCGGCTACTGGGGGCATTGAACGACCTCCGGGAACCACAGGCTGCGTTGTATGAATAACTAACCTCTGGCAGCGAGTCCAATGCGACTGCCGCGTCGGATTGCAAAAATATGCCCGACGCTGGGCCAACGCACGGCGGGAAATTCGCAGAGGACTAGGGCCTTTGCGATTCCTTTTACGACTACAGGCTATTTTGTAAATAGGTCCAAGTATGACCAAGTCGTCACCAATCCGCACTTGGCGAGCGTGGTGAATTATGGCCTTAACTTTCTGATTTTGAAAGGAGACTCGAACCCAGCTGTGGGACAGACCGGACAATAATGGGTTGCAATGATGCTGATGATGACGACCAAGCTGACCAACATAATTATGGTCATGGTTTTCAATTGGATAAGAGGTACAATCAATTACTAATTGTATTATTTATTATAATTACTTTTTTATACAATGAAGATATAACACGAAAATACAGCAGCGCCATCCGCTACTGCCTATGACAACTGTGACCGACATAGAATAAGATTCAAATTGGTCAGACTAGTTTGGTTGTGTGTTTTAAGAAGGTTTCACTTCAAAAATGTACAATACGCTATGTAAATTTGGTTAAAAATTATTCACATAAACATTATGGAGTATTTTCGGGTCAGGTTGACTCATGCTTTGCTTCCACGAAGCAAGTGATAATTAATTTTTAACACGTACCTACAAACGTACGTATGTACGTACCATCTTCCATGTTCTATCTATACATATAATAAAACTATAACGTAAGTTTGTGCAAGCTAATTTCAAAAACGGCTGAAAGGAGTTTTATGGGACTTCCACTGGGAGATAGAGGAGGCTGTGAAGCAATATAATAGGCTAGTTTTTACCCCGCAGTTCCGACAGGATCGGGATTCACGCGAGAAAAACTCCTATGCACGATCGAACGGGCACAACTAGTTACCTCATAAATAAGAGATGCATGAAAGATAAAAACGCAAACATTCGCAGTAGAAGTTTCCACAATGTGTTCCAAAGTTTTGAATTTGTTAAACTTTGAATAGAGAATTTAACCAGAGGTAACTTCCAGAGACGGAAGTAGCTAATTTAATAATGGATTCGAAGATCACTTTGAGATGATAACTATAGCATTAGTATCAATGCGAAGAATCCAAAAGCCGATATGTTGATGATATTTCCCGGACTAAATGATTCACACGAGATTCTTTGACCACTCCAATGACAACTAAATCATTTTCCTTAACTACACAATTCCACGAAATATATTTAAGAAATGGTTGCATTAAAACAAAATCGAAACTTGGAATTATTTCATCGTTCTAAAGAATATTGAGTTCCTTATGTATGATTATAACGATGTTAGAAATATTACAGAAAACTGGATTTAAACTTTGAAAACGCTCCACCACACCGTTCGAGTTCTCACTAAACTTGCCTGATAAAATCTATCGAAGCTACAGGTTTATATTATTGAATGGGCTATGTACGCATTCCCTTGTGTAGTTTTATTTCCCGATGACAATCCCAGTTACACTTTGAGTCGATCATCTTGGTCCTCAAGGGTAGCAACATATCTGTGACCAAATTAGATCGAGACTTTTTCTAACTCCTTATAATTGGATTATCACTTACAATAACTAATAATTCTTCATCACTAACAGGCCCTACCCTAACACCGTCAACTAACTAAACTAACCATCTTAGGCTCGATTTGAGTCTTGTTCTGTGTGGGTCACAGTTGTCATGGGCGGCAGCAGAAGGGTGCCTCTGAAGGCTCATTTTCTACCTTAATTCCATAAAAATCTTATACATGATGGTATTATTTTAGTCCTCCACAAGCTTCCGCCCGCAGGCTTCGCCCGCATGGTATTCGTTTAAACTTCACCTCCCTATTTCACCCCCTTCGGGGTGGAATTTCCAAAAATCCTCTCTTAGTGCTCCCCTACACTCCCCAAGGAACATATATGCCAATTTTCAGCATCTTCCGTTCAGTAGTTTGAGTTTCGGCTGTGCGTTGTCTGTCAGTCACCAGTAACGCAAGAGTTTTATATTTATTAAAGATTCTCGTTTGTCATCACAGTCGTCCAAGAGCGACGATAACTACTTACAATCAAGTTTCCCGCCTCCTCGTACAAAAAGGTGTGTTTTCATAATTATCTTATTTGTCATAATATGACGTACGTTTGAATACTAATTACCGCTTATGGGACGTGAAAAAACTCATGCATCCTTTTATTATACTCCTCACCAACAGGTTTCACCTGCACCAAGCGTCTGACTGAGGAATATTTGCGATGAGCAGATTGCACTTATTTCTTCAAACCACATCGACAATATTTGCTCTTTTAAGACACGATGATTGTCTTTGACAATCTGCATCGTCTATGATACCTGAGTTTCTCAATTTTGGTTATATTTATGACAATGGTAATCCTTTAAATGGAACAGTGGTGTCAACAGTCCAATGTGGATTTCAGAGAAGAAATACCTGTAATATTGTAATAATTATTTAGCCCATTATGGGACAATATATTGGGACTAGCGTATAGACCCTATTACCTTCATACATCTTTTTTTTATCAAAATTATAACGATATTGTGTACATTCTACAAAACTTTTAATGTGAGGCTATATCGCCATTCGCTGCTCGTGCATAGCGGCACAAGTCCTCAGCGACGAGTGAGTCAGGAACCGTAAAGCGATCCAACCACGCACAACCTCTAACAAGCAAAAACCGCGAGATGAGTTCATAGCCTAATTGCAGCAACAATTCTGTCATCGTGGTCAATTGGACACACTGCAATATTTGTTGTAACTCGTATCTTTTAGCATAGGAAAATGTTTGGAATGTCATTTTTGATCGTAAGCAATTTATATTATTAATTTTCCAATATTCTAAAATTTATAAGTATTTTATAAAGCGTGTTATGAACATGTTTCCTCTTAAACATACGATAGAAGGGAAAGAGGAAGAGAAATAGGTACTAGCTCTCAAGCTTCCACCCGAAACTCGACGAGGCTTTTGGCGGCTGAATCAAACGAGGACTGTGGCGACATTGCAAACACGTAACACGGTGACGTCACCCAAGCCTAAATCTCGCTACCGAAGACTTTTATACCGCTCACAAACACATATACATGTACAGAAGCCCTGACATCGACAGTCGGGGACCGGCCGCCCTAGAGGGCTGGTCACCTCACCTGGCTGGAGATCTCCCTTTGCTAAAGGACTGTAACTAGGCGAACAAGCTTCAGTCTTAAGACCAAGCAAATTGTGTTAAGAAAACATGTTGTCTGCGCACGTCAATATGCTTCATATTGTTTTCAAAGTGTGTAAAGTCGGCTCGTCCAAAGTTGGCCAGCGCAGTAAACTATTCGCCTATATCTTTTCAACTACCCTAAAACTGACAGAGTAACGTGTTTCAATGATGATGATTGAATAATTCAACCCTTAAAGAGTCCTCTCAAATGGAAGAAAAACATGCCAGAATGTCATATAAATTTTTTATGTTTCTTTAAATGGTATGCAGATGATTTCAAACGGCAACTCAATATCAGAGATAACAGGCTGCAATGTCTCGTATCTGACATCGTTACATAATACATAATATGTCACAAACATCCGAGGTGATGAGGGTTCGACGGCAAACAATGCACATCAAGGAACGCGACGTTACGTCATAACACTTCAACGTCACGTCAAAGCTCGTCTCGTCGCGGCCTCCACAGCGCCTACGTAGGTAGAGGCAGGAAATTATAGCTCCTGTTGTGCCGGATATTTATTAATACCGAATCGGAGGATGTGCTCCGAGCTTTATTTTTTGCTAGCGCCTTCGCTTCGCTTATTTTCACGTTATGCCATCTACCCACAATCGCAGAAAATGTCTAGACGCGATTCTTTAAATCGAAATGATTTTATTTGTGAACCGATCAAAATACAATAAACACTTAGTGTTATTTCACGATCATGATACTAATAGGTTTTTCTTTATAACACACACCCGCTGTATGATTCCTTTTGCCACAATTGGTACATCGACAGCGCGAATAAAACGTCACTGACAACCTTATCGGAGAACCAATATGTATTTGTCATATATTTGACCCAGCGGAGAATCGAACCCAGGACCCCTCGCTTCTCTGGCAGGGCTGCAACGAGTAAGGCTATATGTGTAAACTATGATCAGCCCAAGATCAAATGGTCGATATCACTAGAATAGTAAGTTTATGTTCACACTCCGCCTTAATTTAGAGTTCTTAACCGCCCGCCCTTGATCCCTGAAAACAAAAGATACCCACATATATTAGCGTTAAAGTGACAGTAATTTTCATTTACCGAACGTCGACTACTGAAATTGGGGAACGGATGCGTCAGCCCAACCTTGACCTAACTCTTTAATATGTTACTACAAGGACACTTATAATTTACGATTGGATAGTGATACACAAGTGATTTAAACGCTATCCCGAACACCAACGAATTCTATTGACATGCGGTGATAGCTTAGTTGTTAAGAATTCGGTCTCCAACTCGGTGGGTCCAGCTTCGAATCCCAGGGCACGCACTTCTGACTTTTCGAAGTTATGTGCGTTTAAGCATTTACAACTCACTCGCTATGACGGTGAAGGAAAACATCATGAGGTAACCTGCATGCCCGAGAGTTCTCAAAAGCTCAAAACTCAAAGGCGCGTGAAGTCCACCAATCCGCAATTGGCTAGGGTGGTGGACTATAGCCTTAACCTTCTCATTCTGAAAAGAGGCCCGTGCCCACCGGTGGGACATTTATGAGTTGCGATGATGATCCCAACCAGCAAGAGGCTATGTTCAAAACCTACACGCGTCTTTGATTTGGAAAAAATATTAATAAGAAATTAATAATTACTTTCTTTGGTGAACGAAAACATAGTTTTAAATAATGTTGTCGAGGCGTGTGAAATCTACCAATTCGCACTTGATCAGCATGGTGGACTATGGGCCCGTATCACTCACATTAAGAGAGGAGACCTGAACTTTGCAGTTTATCTCCTTGCATCGTTTTTCTTTTTTTTCTCGTCGGCACTTCTTGGTACTGGAATTATTTTCTGCCTGACAGTATCTCACCATTTACCCTTGTCTGTGCCTAGTTGGACTGTGGCTTCTTGGTCGTTTACCTCCTTGGTCGTTTACGTCCTGCCAGTAACCGTACGTTGTTCGATATTCTGGCTATCGTGTGGCCAAGTGTCCATGAAACTAAAGTATGCTGCGTAGTCAAAGAGCAGAAATAGAGCCTTAACTTTTAGTTCACGCAGAATTGATGCTTTCTTGCAAAAGGCTGTTTAACGAATTTGAAACATTTTCCTTTCTAGAATCAATACGGTCGCGATCAGCTTTTAATGTGCGGAACTTTCCGTAGCTGAATATGTAGTAGTAGGATCCTAAAATGTATTACAGTGACGCCCTACTAGACTGTAGTATGAGCCTGTTGTGACAAAGTCTATCAATAAATTATTATTTCTCTGCACTCTACTGCGAAGGCTATTGTGGTCTTGTTTACTTTCAATACAGTTGATTTCGACGATGCGATGGAGTGGACTTTGTTATTTTGGCTCTATACTTCGATACTTTGTTTTAAGTTTGGATATAAGTGAAAATAGACCAGTAAAAAATTGCATATAAATAAATACCTTCCAGGGTGAAGTAGTAATCAACTACGAAAAAAATAAAAAATATATCTAATAATGAATGTAGACTGTAACGGATGGACGTAACGGACAAAGATAAACAATATTATCCCTGCGCTATCCCGATTAGGTTCATCATTTATGATGCGTACCGCCAAAGACTGGAATGAATTTCCAGCGTCGGTGTTTCCGTCCGATTATAATAAAAGTGTCTTTAAATCAAGAGTGATTACGCTGTCACTAAGTTAATGCGCTCTACCATTAGGTAGAGTCAGTCAAGTATTAACTTATAACAAAAAATTTGAATGAGAAGCACTGTAATTGTATCTATGACAAAACACGAACTTTATCTTCAAACATCGTTACAGTGAGAAGTTACATAAAGATTAGCATTTAAATAACACTTCATAACAGAGGCCATTGGCCCGAAGTGGCCGAGAGGAATGAAACTTCTCGCGAAGTCATGAAGTCGTCGACGCCGGCTCAAACGTATTAAAGTAATAAAATTCATGTGAGATTCTTGTGAGATCTTGCAAAGACAAAAAGTAATTATGTTAACGGGCCTGAATAACTCTGTATGTTATTTAGCTGTTATTTGTACAAAAACACATTACGGTTGTTTTCTCATTATTCATCCACAAAAATAAAATAAAACTGTAAAATGTAAAAAACGTTGTAATATAAAATAATATAGATACAGGACCTGTTAACAATATTTCATATGGTTCGCGCCAGTTAGGCGTAAATTAAACCCCGTCCAGATAAGTTTGATAGTTGCGGCAGGATCAATATTTCCTTGTATTAACTAGTCCAAATATGCCATTCTGGCTATCAACACAAACCGCATGCTCTCTGAGCACACCCGCGTGATATAGGCATATAGCCTATAAAGATAGACTTTCTCGATAAATAGACTATTCAACACAAAAATGGGCTAAGCCCGGTTAAACAAACATACAACCTCTTCACCTTATTAATATTAGTACTGAGAAGTACTGAGAAGTATTGTTTGTGATATCGCTAAGTGAGAACTGCGCAAGACCAGCGCATCGCACGACTTATAATTTTTCTACACTATATAAACTTTAAACAATTTTTTAATTATTCTGCTTATTGTGAGTATATTTTTACGGAAACTTGTCTTGCTTCCGAGTTTTTTCGTTCATCTTACTGAATGATTTCCCAGAAATCCAATATTTTTACAAAGGAACAAACACACTTTCCCCATTTATTATAGATATTAGTATGGGTTAAAAGTTTCCAATACATCATATTCTCCATTCACAACGTACACAAAGATATATGTTTGACATTCACAGCACATATTTATTCAATTATGGTACATAAATTGTAGTCCCTTAGTTATGTCACTATTGAACAGACAAGTTCTTAGGGCCGGCACAGTACCTACACGTGTTCGTAGAGAAACCTTTGAAGGCAGATCGTTATCCCTTCACTGTATCATTTATTGTGTTCTTTATCAGATAGCACGTCATAACTGAAGGTATGCATAGTAGATACCTATGTCAATAGTCGTAAAAGGAAAAAAATTGGAAGACATGTACAATGCTGGTCAAAGCGGAATGGTAATCTTTCCACATTTGAGAACATTTTGGAGGACTAGTCTTCTAGTACTCAGTCTTCAAGAGTAGCAACGCATCTGTGACCGAATGTTCTAACACCGTCTGCTAACTGGACTTAACATCCTAGTCCCTATTTGAATCTTGTTCTAGGTCAGTCACTGTTGTTATGGTGGCAAGCCGGTGTAGCATGCTCGTTTGATACCTCAATTATGAATTTATAAAAAAATGATTTTCTTCACCAGAGCTGGTAAAAAATTGTAATACACTAGTATTTTTTTACTGCAGATGCTTTCAGGATAAAAACCAAGATGCAAACAAAGCAAAGCATTTGAATGATGCTAAATATACCATACAAAAGTGAAAGGTCACTCACTTATCTCAAAATATCAAACCACTTGACTTACACATCCACCCACCTAAAAGAAATTTGGCAGCATAATATTTATGGCTTAGAAGGTATTTTGTCATATAGGGGATGAGAGTTTGTTTGAAATTTCTTCGATTTTAAAGCAGAAAAATAGTCTTAAGGATGATGGGTAGAAATAAAGAAATACTTATCTGTTTGAAGGTTTTTAGTAAAAAGTGAGTAAGCTTAGGGATAAACTTGTGTTTAAAATCATTTAGAACTAGGTATCTACTTCCATGTAAGCCAAGCCGCAAGCAACAACTAGTTTCATATATCTAAATGGAGAGCTTTTGTCGAAAATAGGAGCAATATTATCAAGGTTCGATCAATGACCGTCGTAATTATGCAAATGCCAGCGTAATCGTATTAAATTGTGGTCGGAACCGCACACATTCCCAAAATTGTTTGTAATACCGCTCCGATTGATACTGGGGTGTTTGTGATGGTCGCTAGATGCCGTTGTGATCAATACCGATACAAGTTGTGGTTAATTAATCTATATAATAAATATACACTTATATAACTCTTACGTTACTGAGTGATTGTCTGACAGACAACGCACAGCCGAAACTACTGAACGAAAGAAGCTGAAATTTGGCATGTACGTTCCTTGGGGAGTGTCGGGGAGCACTAAGAGAGGATTTTTTGGAAATTCCACCCCGAAGGGAGTGAAATAGCGGGGGTGAAGTTTAAACTAATTCCACGCAGGCGAAGCCTGCCGGCGGAAGCTAGTACACTACTAAAGCTGTCTTCGCTTCGCTTCAGAAAATCAGTCCCTTATTATTATCGGTCCCATATTTGGAAATTGTTAAGGGTGATTCTTTAAACTTACATAGCTTTGTTATTAATGAACCAATGGAATTAAAACAAACGCTAGTATTGAAGTTAAGCTTGCCGAAATATATTATCACTATCTCAAATATCTCAAACTCAACTATATCAAATATCTCAAATAAATAAATATATATATTATACTGTATAGATAAGTTCTTAGTGTAGCAGTTATTTACCTGGCATATTATTATATTTTTATTAAAAAATACATTAAAATTTTCAAGTGGCCCATTACAGAACGGTGGCCAGTTACACCACAGTTTCCTCTACCTCTAATCGTTAAATTCAGGTATTCTATTAGATACTTTAAGTAGGTAATAAATCAATTAATTGACTTAAATAATCAGATATTGTACAGTAGTCGAAGTAAAATAAATAAATATTCAGTATGAAGCAGCTGATCTCGTCAAGTTTACTTTTAATCATATTTGGCAACAATTCCGTCTTTATGAATATGGAGTCGTTTCGAAGTGTCTTCATTTTTGGCAACTATCTCATACGTAATTACGTAAAGGGTAAAATTGTATCTTAAATTTCATTACATTTCTGCAAATTTTTATGTAGATGCATGTATAGGTACCTACATGACATCAGATGTAAATGTAATTCGTGTCAAGTATTCATTTTATATTAATAATACAATACCTATTATTCAAAAGAGTTTAATGCGCGTTTGTTGAAATACATTTCACTATCAGATGAATATTAATGTAGAAAATGTTAATTTGTGTATCATATGTAAACAATCCCTTTTCATTAGTATGTTAATGATAATAAATATTGGCATTTAAAATGCTCAGGCTAGTTTAGGAGTGCAGCACATGCCAAATCGTAGTTTTAAGGATAAGTAATAGATACTAAATAGCTAAGCCTGAGTAAGTAAATGAGGTAAAATGATTTTACCTTCGTTTTTTACTAAAATATCTGCTCTCAAAATCAATCCCCAAGCCAGAATCAGTGCCTCAACTAACCCGCAGTGAAGCAGATTGGTTGACGTTGAGTATGCTTTAGGCTTACTCAGTTATGAGAAAAGAACTGTGCTCAGTAGAAAGCCAGTAATAAGTTGAGCCCAGAGGCAGTCTAGCAATTTTTAACAGACTTCAAAAAAGGAGTTAAAAAGATAACTCATAACTTTTTATTGGGTGTACTGACAGCTAGTTTTTGAGTTATCGTAACTTATCGATATTGAAATCGTTTTTTGTAAAACATATGATTGGTGTAATATAAAATGCGGCTGTGTTTTTGGGTTATCGCTAATTATCGATGTTGAAATAAATTTTTTGTAATACATTAACTATTAAAATTTAGTCTGCGACGATGACCACCTGACCACCCACGATCAATGAAATCCAATCTAATAAAAAAGTTGTATCAAACAAACATCATTAAGTCGATAAGCATTTATATATTTAGCATACTTAGGTAGGTACTTGGGGTCCAGGTCGTTCGTTTATCAGCTTGTTACATAAAAAATATTCGAATTTAATTGGCTTCAATTAAAAAGCTGATCGTTTTATCCACTGTCGAAACCCAAGTTAGTATGCTCTTCAATCAATTAAACGACTTTTTTCGGGTCAAACTGACGCTTATCGAAATTGCAAGCAGTAATAAATTGCAGTTACTAAAAAAAATTACGAGAGATCGAACGCTGTGCGAGATAAAGAAATAATAAGCAGAGTCTAGTAGTATAAATAGTAAGTAGTTATAAAAGCAATTTAGTAAAGAGATTATGGTTACGAGTCCTATTCGGGGGGTCAGAGTTCGAATCTCAAGTCATGAACTTCTAACGTTTCGGAATTATGTGTGTTGGAATAATGGTAAACATCACGAAACACAGATACCATAAACATCACCCAAGTAGGAACCTATTAAAGAAGAAATGATTTAGTTCCTGCCGTCATCGTCAGTGGCGCTGTACTTACTTCCGATTTGTACTTTAAACAATATACACTGTTCGCCATCTTCTTCTGGTTATTCTTTAATTTACCTCAATGTGCTATGTTTTAAGCATTTAAGTGTCCTTCAAGTGAAACCTGCATGTTGAGTTCGCATAAACTCAAAAGAGTGTGAAGTCTGTCAAACCGCACTTGGCCAGCGTGGTGGACTATGGCCTTAACCTTCTCATTCTGAGAAGAGACCCGTGCGTGGGACAGTAAGTTATGGATTGCGATGATGATTCCGACCAGCGTGAGGTTATGTTCAAAACCTACACGCATTTTTATTTATATTGAAACAGCTGACAGGGCTATGTTTAAGTCTCAAGGAATATTTATCATGACCAAAACTCATATCAGAGTGTGCAAAAAGTGTCTTACTCCAGTCTCAAGTTACATGAAGCGCCAATGACGAGGTGGTTCGGAGAACTGCAATCATTCCTGTCTCGTGAATCATTCTCGTGTTTAGATCCCGCATGTTGGCTTGCTAGCCTTCAATTCACGATTGTATGTGCATGAATTAAAATTCAAAGGATATCAGTTTCAGATCTATGTGACTAATTGGCACTGTTCCTTGTCTGTTAGCAGTGAAAGGTTATGAACATTTTTTTTTAACTTGTGTTTGTTTAAACAATCTTGTTCAATAAAGTTTAAATGTGGGTAGATGCTGGACCAGGTTTCCCGAATTAAGTTAAGCCGGTTTACGAGTTCTCACATAGATATCTACCACAGCCAGGGATTGAACCTGATATTCTGTGTCACTACAAACTGAACTACCGCCTAATCAGTATAACTCAAATCTACAAACTGAACTCCAATCAATTAGATTAACTTCCACAGATTAGTCGCAATAACAGATCTAGACAGCGCAAATTTAGCGCAAAACGAGTTAAGCAGAAACAAGTTCCATTGGAGAAAGTGGCTAGAGCTTTCTTCCGGCCGCGGAGCTTAGCTGACAGGCTGTTCACACACATAAGCGCCTAGGATCTTGTCCAGGTATGCTATGCGTCGCTTGTGAGTCGACGGCTTATATATTACTAGAGAACCGCCCGCAATTCGCTACGGGACCCGTAGGTAACAGCCGCGTAGGTCCCACTCCCGTAGGGATCTCGGCTAAACAGTAGCCTATTATATGATATGCTGGAACATCAGATATCACATTTGCATATGACATAAGTAAATTACATGTAGTATTTGATAGCGTGATTCAGAACTTGCAAATGAATTTTACTAACGCCATCTATTAACAACATCCGGAACTAAATATCTAGCAACTAACAAAACATCGATTTTCCCATGGGAATGAGATGTTTTTCCGCGGTAAAAAGTAGCCTACGTCACTCTCCACCCTCCTAACTATCCCCACACACATAAACCATACCATATAATAGCCATGTTGCGACGTGAAAGAGTCACAAACAAACAAACAAACACACTTTCACATTTATAATATTAGTATGGATATGGATATATATTATTTACCATGTTCCGCACACGAGGCGACGCGTCTACGATGCGATCCTGTCAGTGAACAGGTCAGTGTCGGCGAACTGTGGAGTCTGTGGATTGCGTCGGAGTCGCCAATAAAATTCAATAAATGGCGTTGTGTGAGAACGGTCTTAATGTGCACTGCGAATTTTTTTTTATTGATTGAACTGATGCACATACTATAGGTACCCCGTTCGGATTCGATATGGAATTCGTTTGAATGGCCACGCACGCAAATGCCAGCTTTCTGTCTCTGTGATAAAGGTTCATTGTAGATTGGCGACGAAAATTTAAAATGTGTGATGATGGCTATTACACTGGCTGCAGCAAGGACGATGAACTTCCCTATCGATGAGTTATTTCACAAAAATAAACTTCAGCAACATCTTTTCACGTAGTTTATTACAGCATATACACATTATTCTCTACACTTTGTACATTATTACATTTAACTACCAATTATCTTTACAAGTATACATTCGGGCAGAACTTCCCCTTAGAACCGTTACAAAATTAATGACCTGCACTACCTTAGTCCGCCATATTTATATCCTACTCTCAACCCCACTTTACAATTAAATCGGAAGTCAATAACACTTATATAATCTCAAACAATAAATGAATTTATTAATAAATCGTAGGTATAAATTATTATACACAGAATTATTATACACACAATGATATAGTTATTGTAATTAATAATTAATGTTGGGTTATATCGGAGTGCCGGAAGTAGAACTTGTAACACTCGGCCATCCTGCATCTGTCGTGTCTCACGGCGGTCATCATTAGGTCATCATGCTCGCGTCCCGATTTGTCCCCGGTCTACGGCGGCTCCTGAAATTGAAACACCGGACGAGTAACTGGTTCTTATAATTACTGCAAATTTAATGGAGATAGAATGAACATCTTTAAATAATAATCGGGCTTTTTTTTGTCAATAAAAGTTAAATAAAATAATATTTATTTTTCTTTGGTAACGTTTGTATTCTCAATTGCATATTTTCTTCCAACACAGAACTTGAATTTTTTTCAGTCTAATGTTAAGTGAAGCCCATCAAAATAGAAATCTGAAAAGTGCATTCAAATCGGAAAAGCAATTCTAGAGGATTAATGTGCACAAACCTACAGACAAATAGACAAAATGGTAAAACATTGTTTTAGGTTCTCTTGATTAAATAAAGGCCTCATATTATGAATTTTTAAATTTGTTGCCATGTACAAACACCGATCAGTTAAAGTTTTATTACGTACAGGATAGAAAGTCAATATATTTATTTATTTCATCCCATTGCTATTAATGTAACTTACAAAAATTTGATTTATTTTGACAGCTTTAATTGATTCACACAGCTTTCAATTTAATTCGCACAGATTTTAATATAATTCACATGGCTTTTAATTCCATTCACACAGGTTTAAATTCCATTCACACAGCCTTTAATTCCATTCAAACAGCTTTTAATTCTATTCACACAGCTTTTAATTTCATTTACACAGTTCATTCACACAGCTCTTTATTTCATTTACACAGCATCTAACATTGTTTACAATTTATCTTGTTTTTCTATAACTTATTATTTCCACGTATGACTTTAAACAGTACATATTACAAATACTGTAAGTATTAGATAAACCCAGTTAATCTAGTTCGCAATTGTATAAGAATTAAGCACCAGAATAGAGAGCGCGCACTTAGCAACTGAATCCCCTTTGTGTAATTTTTAGTTTATAATCTGGGTCGCACAAAGAATAATAATAATTATTTAGTTCATATTATTTTGATATAAACTACCTAAAGGGTTGTATTTCATCAATAAATTTTTCCTTATGCTTGTCCATCACGAATCAGAGTAGCAATCACACACACACATACAGCAATCAGGCATAATTACCAATTTTAAATGAACACCAAAAAATAAAAATGTCTAAATATACTCTTCTGACATGGACTTATCAAGAGAGCGGTTGTTTCTCGTTAAATAATTCCACGAACTTTTGAGGGTAGATTAACAAAATAAATAACAAAAAAATAATTCGCTTTACACTACAGATTACAAAATAAATATTTGAAGTGTGTTGAAGTGCTTTCTTTTTATTTAAATTATGGTACATATACATAGGTACATGATAAGTATTTTATTCTTGTTGTTACAGACGAAAGTATGTAATGTTTTAATTTTGTTATGTAATATTGTGAGTTGCTTTATGCAATAACACGTAGGTTAAAAACTGGGAGCGACCATTTTAGAGGCAAATTCAAACTTATGCGAACCGACTCCGTTTTCTCATAAATACTAGGACGTCAAAGGGCACAAACATATACAAGAACACATATCTGTGACGTTATATACGATGGCTGTACTATATAATTATGTGAACTAGTAATAATAGTAAATATTAACGTGTGTGTAATAAATGTGAACGTGTGGTTGGTCATGTGATGATTGGTGAAAGATATTTATACTATAATCCTATGGCAAATATAATTATGGAGTTTAATGGTATAACAAGGCGTAAAGGCCTTATCAAATAAAATTATAAAATTGGAGTTGGTTTTTTTTTCTCTTATGATAAGTAATAATTGATTAATAAATGCCCATGAGGAAGTATTTTTTATCCTTGGTGTCTTATAGTAATAATGAAATCGTCAAGAACTGATTATATTATATTTTTTTGTTTTTTTTTTGTCTTACGTATGTTTAATAAGCATAAATAGCAACATCTATTTATTCCATATACATGTAATAATTTTATTTATGACTAATGAGTGATGTGTACTGCTGTAGGTAAGGGACATCCTATAAATTAAATTCTAATAATATATGTATTGTTGAAGAACCTTAACAAATGAATAACATAAGAAGGTGAATATAAGTGGAGTAAATAACCAGTACTTAATATCTATTGAAAATAAAGCTAAAATAAATCTTGTTTGTTTTAAATTTTCGTTTCATTGTGTTGTAAATATAATGTTTGAATGAATATAGGAACATAAGCAATTATTTTATTGAAATAATGTTTACAGCATTAACACATAAAGTAACACCTTCAATTGCGTATATAATTACTTACTTTTTATTTATTACAAATTATTATCATTAACATTACAGGTGCTACGTCCTAATGCATTAAGTGTATTTCATATAAATTTCTTAATAAACATTATAGAATGATTATGACGAAACGAATTGACGTATTTACTTGACAAAATTATTAATTGGTATAATTTAAGAGAATACGTGATGAAAATAATTGTGTTGAATAATTTAACATGCGTTGTAAGTAATATACCAATTAATTGAAAATGTAATGTAAGTAGGTAGGTATATTACAAAATAAATGTATTAGGTGGCTCGAGTTTGCGTATTGTATATTATTGTGAATAACGATACATAAATTAATAAATCAAGAGCATAATTGGATTGAACCCAAAACTTCCTTCAATAAATATGGTGACTGTAATTAAGACCATGAAATATACAGTCTATTAATTTTATTTCGGCACACATAGCACGCTGTTACGTAATTATTTGATTTGAATTACTCACTAAGTATTCATGACCCATGTAACAATAAATAATATGGACTATTTTGTCAAATTCCCTCTTTCATGAGAAAGAGTCAATTAGCCATAGCTATGCTATATACATAGCTATGCTCTGGCTTTCGTCAATAGATACCAAATATTAAATATAAGATACATACGTATAATACATAGATACGTTAAACATATCACTCTATAACAGTGATGATATTAACCTATAACTTATTTACAATACTCAGCGTATATTTTATTGTAAAGCAAGTCGGTAAATGAGGATTTGGCTGCAGTCAATCCTGAGCGTGTTACCAGATCATGTTTATGTCAAAAGTGTATTATGTAGGTATGTTGTCACACCAGAATGTATGTTGAAAGAGGTCCAATCTAATTCGCAAAATCATTATAACAAACAAAAACATTATCGCATGTTCAATAAAAACTTATTGCAACTTACTGCGCTAGGTTAATCTATTTCGTATTTTATTTTTATTGGTTTATTTATTACAATTTATTGCACACCATAACAAATTGGAATAAGAATATTGCAATTTATATTACTTGTGCAGAAAAGGCTATAGCAAAATTGCGATTTCTTCCAGAGTAACTTTGGGAACATGATAAATGTTTTACTACTTTTTCATAATAGCCCTACAACCTGGTTGTGGGGACACACAGCATTTCTTTAGTAACCTCATTGATCTATCATGCAGTTCTACAGCATTTTCATAGTAGCCACACAGATCCACTATGTAAGCACACAGTATTTTCATAGTAGCCATACAAATTTGCCAAGTAGACGCACAGAATTCTCATAGAAGTCACACAGATCTGCCAATAGTCCTACAACCTAACTATGAGGACACACAGCATTTCTTTAGTAGCCACATAGATCTCCATGCAGTTCTACAGCATTTTCATACTAGCCACACAGATTCACCATGTAAACACACAGTATTTTTATAGTAGCCGTAAAAATCTGCCAAGTAGACGCACAGAATTTTCATAGTGGTCACACAGATCTGCCATGTAGTCACTTTTTTTTTATATAGTAGTCACACAGATTTATTTATTATGCAAGATAACGGCTTCATATTATTAGATCGATTGCTTTTATTCTAACCACACAGTCCTATTGTTATTTTGCTATTTATTTCCTTTTTGCATTTACTTTTGAAAATACTATTCTGTTCTAATGCTGACAAACAAATAAATTTCTATAGCTCAATTGTACACCCTACCCTGTTTCCAAAGTTATTTATGTATTCAGCTTAATAGGTTGTCTAGAAGAGATCGCTATTTAGTGATAAGGCCGCCTGTTGCACTAATCCCTGTGTGATATTGAGTTATTTAGTTCTACCCCGAATAAGAACAAACTACGGCAAAAAAACAATTACTTTTGAAGGAGCACAACTTTACAACAAAATACCCTCAGTTGTAAAAAAAATAAAGTGGAAAGATTTCAAAAGACAATTAAGTCAGTACATTATTGAGAATCATGTTTAAATTATCTTTACGGGTAATATGTATACTGTATTCGTGCTTTGTGTTGTCGTGTAGATATACCTATCGTTAGGTAATGTTATCTTAAAGTTTTGTGAAATAATAATCTGAAACGGTTCAGCAACCACTAACCAAAACATTCAATATTTAAGAACTGTCATAAGGTTTTATAACCTAAGAAAGACACCACTTCCTTCGATTAAGACAAAATAAATATGACGTACCTGTTCGTTTCTTTGTTCCTTGGATCACAAGAAGTCCCCGCCGCATGCCAGCGAGTACTTTGGTAGATATGGATGGCGTGTCAAAAAAAAATCTCCGTTCCTTTGACCAAGATAATATGGGCTGTAAAGGAAAATATCCCACTTCTGAGGTGTGATGATGGCTATTACACTGGCTGCAGCAAGGACGATGAACTTCCCTATCGATGAGTTATTTCACAAAAATAAACTTCAGCAACATCTTTTCACGTAGTTTATTACAGCATATACACATTATTCTCTACACTTTGTACATTATTACATTTAACTACCAATTATCTTTACAAGTATACATTCGGGCAGAACTTCCCCTTAGAACCGTTACAAAATTAATGACCTGCACTACCTTAGTCCGCCATATTTATATCCTACTCTCAACCCCACTTTACAATTAAATCGGAAGTCAATAACACTTATATAATCTCAAACAATAAATGAATTTATTAATAAATCGTAGGTATAAATTATTATACACAGAATTATTATACACACAATGATATAGTTATTGTAATTAATAATTAATGTTGGGTTATATCGGAGTGCCGGAAGTAGAACTTGTAACAAATGCCTTAAATAATTTTTGCTTTCAAGGTAAATTGAACCGTAAGTACACGTAATAAATTTGTTTTTAGCTAGAAGTGGCAATTCTATATTCTCGGCGACTCAAGTACATATATCTAGTGCGCCGCCTACGCGCCTCGGCTTTGCACGGTTGCAGTGCTTGTATACTTAATAGCTTAATTACTCAAAAATCATGTAACATTCTAACGGTGAGGGAATAAATTTAAAATCGGTTCAGTAGACCCGTGGTTCAACTAGTTGGACGTAGCAGTTGGACCACTGCTCCGCAGTCAGTTTTTTACTACAAATGCAATACAAATCATTCTTTCTTACATTTTTTTGTACATATAAGTACCTACCTATAGAAGAAACCCTAGAAGTTAGATACAGTCCAGAGTAAATACGAGAAATTACGCAAACAGGTTGTAAGGTGAAAGCCGAGCTTGCTTCGGGGTTTAGCTATTGGTTGGCTTTGCGTATTTCTTTTTATCCAACAACGGTTTTATATTTGGCAAAGGGAAATCCACCGGCTCAACGCGTCAGGGGAATGGTGTCCGGATTGTTCTGTCAATTAATTATCCTGTGTTCATGTTGTGCCAGGCTATTCTGTAAGAAACAAATTCGATATCAAAGCAGGTGAGTTCGGTCACTTCGATTGCGAGCTTGATTGGCGCTGCCGTCGGTTTTAATTTTAATAGAACGCAATGTACGTCAAAAGTCAAAATCTCATCGCGGATGGAGATGTCAAAGATATCCTTACAGAATAGCCTAGCAAATAATATCGTATTGTGGAGGAAATTGAATTTGAATTTGATTACAATTTCAGGAACACAACAGCATACTTCAATGGCTTTTGGTAGTTTCAGCGCACGTATGTAAACGCAAACATTGTTGACAATACCGTTAGCGTTTAGTACCTAATTCTACGATATTATCGAACAATAAGTAATCAACGTGACCAAATTATGAAATGGCCACCATTTTTGACATCATCATCTTAATCCATCATGACCAATTACTGTGCTCGGGTCTCTTCTCAGAATGAGAAGGTTGGCCATAGTCCACCACGCTGGCCAAGTGAGGATTGGCGGACATCACACACCTTTGAGTTTTGCGAACTCTCCGGCATGCAGGTTTCCTCACGATGTTTTCCTTCACCGTTTGTAGCAAGTGCCATTTAAATGCTTAAAACGCACATAACTTCGAAAAGTCAGAGGTGCGTGCCCTGGAATTCGAAGCCAGACCCTCCGAATAGGAGGCCGAATTCTTAACCACTAGCCTATCAGCGCTACTATTGCTACAAGTAACGCTATTTTTGACATAATGTGTAGTAAAGCCTAGAGTTCGCCGTGGTTGGTAACTTTGCCCCCCACGGTGCTGCTATGCATTCCATTTTTGAGACCAGACTTAAATCAATCAATAGCTATCAAATAAAAAAGAAATATTAAAATCGGTTCACCGAGTAAAAAGTTAATATAACAAATATAAACAAACTAAAAAAAAGAAAAACAGTCGAATTGAGAACATCTTCCTTTTTACCCGACTGCGTCAGAAGGAGGGTTATGTTTTTTGAGTGTATGTATGTATGTTTGTATGTATGTCCATTTATTTGTCGGGTCCCACAGCCCAAACGGTTGAACGGATTTCGACATATGAGGTATCGTTGAATTGGTCAGAACTGTGTTAGTGTCATAGGCTATATGAATTTTCAAAATGGCGCCCGAAAGTGGAAGAAAAAGAGGGGATAATCTTGAGTTTTTTCTTATCTAAGCAATATGGGTATCAAATGAAAGATCGTGAAAAGACCTTTTCAAAAATATATATATCATATAACGTTTAGGCACACGTTTTAACAAAAATTGACAAAAACCATCCCAAAATTTAGAATTTTTCGGCGAAAACACTAAGAGTCTGAAATAAAAATATTATTATAAAAACAGAAAACCCGACTGCTTACAAAAGATCTCAAAAGAAAAAACAAGTGTCACAATATCAACATAAAATACTTCATGGTGCTGCAGGCTGGAAGAAACAATACTGTTACCTACGGGTAAAAAAAGATTTATCACGAGTAGGTACTACGTTTGTCACCGCATGCGGCAGCATGAAGTATTTTATGTTGATATTGTGACACTTGTTTTTTTCTTTTGAGTTCTTTTGTAATCAGTAGGGTTTTTTGTTTTTATAATAATATTTTTTGAAGTCGCTTAAAAAGTTTTAATTTCTGCTGGCCAGATTTCAGTTTGTAAATAGTCAGGAAACGTGGTAGTTATAAATTCAGTTATCCGACATACTCGCGTTATGCCTATCCAGAAACATTTCAGTTTTCGCTGATCCAGCAAAACATTTTCATTCCGAAATTGAAATGCAGCAAAGACTCAGTTGGATCGTACGCCTACATTCCAAATTCAAAAATGCGTATTTGGCATCCACATATAAAAGTTTTAAATAATAAAAAATATAACATTCGAAAAGCGAATTTTTATTTGAAGCTTCAGGAATTCTACAAATCTGCATCGCACTTGTGAAAAATAGGAGAATAATACGTGTATACCTACTGAAGATTAACATTTAAAAAGTCTGAGATTTTAACCAACTCCAAAATAAGGAGGAGGTGCTCAGATTGACTGCTTTTTTGTGTGTTGTTTATGTTTGGGTAGCCTATAACTTTGTTGCTTAGCTTGCTAATTTTTAAAATTCTATTATTATTTGAATTCTGCTTGTCGTCTAAACTGTATAAATGACTTCAGTAGTTTTTGAGCTATTTCTACTTATCAACTTTACATTGTAGCTATGCCCATTAAATAGCTCGACATTACGGGATTGAACTGTATATATAATCTCCCTATAATTATACGACTGGAGAGCGTAGTCCTATACTCAAGGAATCCAATGTGGTTAGAAGTGTCGGTGTTGCCACTGGAAGGCCTTTGACAAGCTCAACAGCAGGGCTACGACATTGGTTGGAACATGCTGCCACTATTGTTTAGTATACACGTACAAATTATGTCTTCATTTATATATAAGTTAAAAAAGTTTGACGTATTAAAGTGAATACTACGTATCTCTAATCTACTTTTTGTATTTCTCTTTCTCTTCTCTCGTCCGGAAGAGATCGCTCTGTAGAGCTATGACCTGTATGTGTGTAGTGCTATGACCGCTATTTTACTGTAACTCTTAATTTACAAAGGTACATAGGTAAATGATTTTCATTTTTATAGTGTATAGTACCTACATTACACACAGTACAGAGGATTCTATTCTAATCTACTTCTATACTATGAAAAATTTTGTAACTGCTTACGAACACAAAATCAATTAAAGAAAAGATAATGTAACGCGATTCGCACTTTTTAATGCGTTCTGACTAAATTACTTCCGTACTAAGCGCAAAAGCAAAAAAAGTCAAAAAATCTAATTTTTATAGCATCGGATAGTTTAAAAAAATATGCACCCAATTAAGTAAAACGCATAGCTGATTTTTGTTCGCTGTCTCACTTACACCTGAAATCACTTAGACCTATAATTGTATTTTAATAATACTTAGGGCGAAAAATTTACTCACTTTTTACTTCATCCAAATATTTCATGACCCCCAAAACTCTCAAAAAATTGCTGGATATTTAATCCCATTTCTAAGCCGAAAAACGAAAAGTTTGACGCATGCGGTGAACACTGAGTTACAAAAGGATTTTTACAAAACTTCAATTTTTTCAAAACAAGCTTTTACTGAGATGCCGCTTTTGAGATTAACACGGCAGATCACTATTACCCAGATGCGAGGGATAAATGTGGAGCGTATAAGATAAAAAGAGATAGCTAAATAACAATTTTAACGTGATTTTAACAGTCGAAGACGGCAGAGTAGGTTCAATTTGATGAATCAAATTTGTAAGTCATTTCTAAAAATAATAAACTTAGAATAACAGAGTTTATTTTTACGCAATCGAACAAAGTTGTTCTAAGGAAATTTTATGAATTTTAACATTAACTACGAGTAGTAAAGTCGTTTTGCTTTGGGAAGCACTGGCTTCCCAAAGCAAAACGACTGCCCTTAAGTCACATGAGGAATACTCGTGATTCTTTAAACCGACTTTTGATTGTTAAGACTAAGATTGTGTAGTTTTTAGAATTTTTATTGAATTGTTTTGTTTATTACATTGTGTGTTTAAAATCACTTTAAACCAAAATTCTTTATCAGAACTCAACGCATTATTAATGTTTTACTCGAGGTAAGTTACTCTACATTTCTTAGTACATAAAGTCATTACTATTTAAACAAGAACAATTTTTATCTAAAATACACACGAACGTAGTCGCAGACTCAGCAATGTTATTAATATTTATTAACCAATCAATTCAAATATTATCGTTATCGTCATGTCCACAACATTAATCATGAATTCTTTCCTTTGAACTATAATCAGTTATTAAAATGATGTGATCATTTAGTATGTCTATTCGTATAACTGTATAACTGACAACCTTGTAGCCTAATATGTAGTGACTAGTGATCATGTATGCTAACCGAAGATTCGCGGGTTTGATTCCTACATTCCAAGTTAGGACAGTTATTTATGTAAGTGACAGTCTGTGATGTGTTTTGTGTATTGAAGCACAACCCCTCCGCTGCAACCCATGACAACTGAGACCGTCCTAGAACAGGGCTCAAGAAAGGAGTAGAATGGTTAGTCCAGTTAATACATGGTGTTGGAATAACTGTAGAACAACAAAGCATCAGTGATAAGGAAGAGTACTGGCTGTCAAGCTAAAGCTAAACTTTTTTAATTATCTTGAGCAAGAATTGATGATTATGAAAGTTGAGAACCACTGTTACGCAATTTGTTACCACGACTTAAACCCGTTTAAAATATTCGAAATTCAGTTTTTATTTGAATACCAAACCAGAAAAGCCAATTCAATTAAGCCTTCATATCTCAAAGCTAAGTAGCAGTTCTTAACGAATTTATTTAACAAGAAACTAGTTCCTCGCGTAGTGCAAATATCTCCGAGTAAAGGTCGATCCACAATCCGCATTTTTATAATAATGTGTAACATTGAAAAGGGTCGTATAAAAATTAATTAGTCGTAAATAAATTACCAACACGTTGATGCAAAGCGGCCTTCATCCCAACGGCATTGAAGCACTTTTATTGCGACAGCATATTTTTTTTTTTAGTTACGGATTTATCATAAAATCGCAAAGTTAACTCTTTTACCGCTGGGTACTACAGGTCACTTCCCCAATGTGAGGAGTACAAGTCATAGTCCCTCATGCTGTTGTTGATTAGCAGACGTTCGGGACGTTCCACATCTTTAAGAACATTATGAGGAACTCTTAAGTGTGTAGGTTTCTTTACGATATTTTCTCTTACCAAATCAAGTTAAGACTGATTAAATCCTAATAATCACATTATTTTTTGAAGGTTAGATGTGCGTGCATGATTCTGAACGACATCGGAAGTCCAACGCCGAAAGTACTTGATGATCATTGATTATATTTTATTTATTTAATATTTAGTGAGTGATAAGACGATGCCGAGATCGACAATAATTGCGATTCTTTATCGCACAGATAAAATGTCGAGGCGGGTGACGTCAGCGACGCAGGCGCAACCCAAGATTAACCAGGCGACCAACTACCTAAATATAGAATGTAAACATCGCTTAAGTGATTCACGTACCTACGCTTCAGCTGTAATAAGTAAACAATTTTATAAGATGTAGGTAATAGGCTCAGCTGCCTTGCTTACCCGCTGTTGACTTGTATTGTGCCATCGATATTCTAGTTTGAATCGGTTTCTCACAAGTTTCGGTCACTCGGTGAACGAAGTCGAAAATGCGTGTCGAAATATGGTAACTTAGGGTTAGGGACCGGAAGAAAAAATTACCTCCGAACGCTGGCTGGTCCATTGTCCGGTAGAAAAAATGCAGGCATGCCGCGAGACTCGAAACGCGAGAGAACGAGTGCAACTTCGCTCGAATCGAAGCCAGGCGGCACTCGGCAGACCAGCCAGTCACAACTCAACCGCGGACCCGAGCCCTCGCTTCGCTCGCCGCGACCGGTTTAAGTTTCTCCTCCACTCGATAACTTATCAACGAATTGTTGCATGAAGTCATCGATTAAATTAAAACCCGCGACCATCGAGCGTACCGTTTCGCGGCGTTGCGACGATTTTTCAACTAAAATCGTACAGCAAATGGTCCGGTTCCAAGGATTAACAGTAAACTTGCGAAGTCGCTTGAATGTTCAAGTTTGACAGTTGTGAACTCCACAAGTGTCCGTGAAAAGTTTGGTGCGATCCTATTGGCCAATTTTGTTTAGTGCGTGTGTCCAGGATGAATGGAACGCCGGCTAGGAGACCGAAGAGCGCGTTCTCTGAGAGCGTAAGTCTTTTTGTAAACCGACTGTACATTATTAATGTAAATAAAAACTAGTTTATCGTGTAACTGTTCGTAATAAGTTATGATATGAAATTGTAATGAAACGAGCCTAACAAGTGTGAAGGCGCTAAGTGTTACACGGCTTATACAACTTTTTATAAACAGAAAGTTTGACGGTCACTGTCAAGTGAGTTAGAAAGAGAGAAAATGAGAGGCTATTCGAACGCGGAGATTGTGGCGGCGAATAGTGATTTGACCGCGTGAATGTACTGTTTGCGATTGTAAACAAGTTGAGGTATAGGACTCGGTGAGTCCGTTTACTGTCCAGTTGGCAGTAGGCAGGTCAGCGCGCGCGTTGATAAGACGTTATTGTTCTAATAATATATTGTTTTTTGTCCCGTACAAGGATCGGTTTGCGTACCGAGGACGATGATAAATAATGTAACATTCTGATTCATTTGACTTCAATTAATATTGAAGTTTCAACGTACAAAGAAGAGCTATTGAATAAGGATCATTACGAATGTATAAATATTGAAACTTATTTGAATATTGGGTATAATTTGTTTTAAGTATTCGTTGCCATCGAACGACGAATACTTAATATAATTTTCAAAGTAAAAAAATGAGTTACAATCATTGGATATTGATAGCATAAGCTAAATTAAAGTAATTGTATCCCTATGATTTAAAGAGGTCAACCAATTAACACACTTTTATAATGGTACACAAGTTAATTAATCTTTTTTGATAGATAAGTTAAAAATGGAAGCCCCGTCTCGGAAAAAGAAGCGTATGACGGCCTCCGACCAGGTAGACATTAGTAATGACCTGAAGAAGACAGCGGGCTTCCGATGGATTCAGAAGGCTCAGAACCGGTCAGAATGGCGCAAGTTAAGGAAGGCGTATGTCCAGCAGTGGACGCAGAAAAGCTGATGGAAGATAAAAATAAAGATATGGCATGCGTTAAAAATAAAAACAACGACCGATGTCCAAGAAGGAAATAATAAAGTCAATATAACAGGAAAACAACAAAACAATTCCCTAAAAAACGTTGACAGCATCGGAGCCGTAGAATTTAATTTGTTTCGTAAACATTTTTGTCATGCGATTTCTTAATTCTTATGACACATTTCATTTGAAGTGTTTTATTATTATCCTTCAATTAGTTAGTCATGTTCAAATAAACATTCTATGAAAGAGTAAAATAAAGCAAAATAAAATATATGCACAGTTTATGAAAAGATTCTACAATAATACGAAACTCAAAGTGTTACGTATACAATGGTAAATGTGTGACAAACTGATAACACTGAAAAACTAAGAATAACATGACACGTTTTGAATTACAATAAGAACTAGAAGTATGATTCCACTGCTATAGTAGAAACAAAAAATATTCTAATCGATACGAACGGAATCCGGCCACTCGAAACCCAAGCGTATGCGGTAGATCAGAGACTAGATTTTCGTATTAAATGACAATCAACTGGGGTGTAAAGTGCTCCCCTGCTCATGCTTAGGCGTACCATTCTAAAATTTGAAAAGCCCGGACAGTTAGCCGGGAAAAAATACTGCAAAAGTCTGAGTTAACGTTTTAGATGATGTCTTAAAATCTTTCGTTTAAAATTAAGAATATTTGAATTAAACGTGAAAAATTGATTGTTTTTGAGATGACACTCATTGGTTTTATCGTCATAGTTTAATTAAAGTTTGGAAGCTTTTCCAATGCTTCTAAATTTTTTTGCGTTTTTATCAATCGATAATATGGACAGATTCAAATGCCAGAGGAAAGACGAAATGTCTGGACAAGTCCGAACAAATCCGAACTTGTGATACCCTACTCTTAATGCACTAAAAGGGATTTTTACCGCATGGCTAGCTGCTTCTAAAATCAAACGTAAAAGTTTTACACGTGCTTCGGACTCCTCGGTATCATAGTGCCAGTAATTATGTGTCTTTGCATAATTACTTATATCTATGGATGATTGGGAAAACTTTCCGTTAGATGGCTCATCTCTTCCTTCATCGACTATTTACATAATATTCATCATTATCGCAACCCATAACTTTCCCACTCCTCCCAAGTCTCTCCTCCCAATGTGAGGCGTACATTCGTACAGGCAAAATTCCTCCACGGTGGTCAAGTGTGGATTGGTGGACTTCACGCATTTTTGAAATTGTTATGGAGAACTATGATGTGTGCAGGTTTTCTCACGAAGTTTTTCTCTATCATTCACACCACGCGGCTATCACTGTGACACAAGAATACTTGAAGAATAATTTTCGTCGTCTAATTGGACACGCCATGTGGTACTCCAATATAATATTTGACCATGATAGGGAACAAACAAGAAAGTGAATTAAATTAATGGGCATAATAATCAACGTCTCAAATACAGAAATTGATGTATCAATAATAATGTATCAATGATAATGTAATCATCTAATGGTTTTTATACATCCTCTAGACAAGAAAAGAAAAAGGAACAACATAGAAGAAAGTTAGTGTCGACTATAGTGACGGATTAGCTCAGCAAAGCTGTGGAACTTGCAAGATTTGAGTTGAGGATTTAATAGAATTATTTCTTCATCCTACTAATATCCTATCCTACTAATATTATAAACTAGCGGACCGCCCGCGGTTTCACCCGCGTGGATCCCGTTCTCGTGGGAATATATGCATGTATTATACATAAAAACCTTCCTCTTGAATCACTCTACCTATTACAAAAAACCGCATCAAAATCCGTTGCGTAATTTTAAAGATTTAAGCATACAGACAAACAGACAAACAAACAGACGGACAAAAATAGCGACTTTGTTTTATACTATGTAGTGATGCGAAAGTTTGTAAGGATGTATGTGAGTGAGTGAGTGAGTGAGTAAGTGAGTGAGTGAGTGAGTGAGTGAGTGTGTGTGTGGGTTTGTTGCTCTTTCACGCAAAAACTACTGAACGGATTTTCATTAAACTTTGCAGTAATATTGCTTAGACATGGGAATAACATAATTTGTTAAAATTTATAAAGATTTTTGTAGGGACTGGTTTCCCAAAGCGAAGCGAGGGCGGATTTACTAGTAGTGAATAAGGGAATTATGATAAATTGAAGGGCAGTAGTATCAATGGTTATTATTCCATCAACAATTTTTCATGGCACGAAGGACTCACCAAAAGAGCCCACGAGCCACCTGATGGTAATTGGTTATCGTCGCCTATAGGCACGAGAAACACCGTAGAAATCGACAAAGAAACACCGACTCTTGAGAAGAACTCTTTTTACTCCTTATTTGAAGAATTATATTTCATAACACTCGGGAAAATTACCTAAGATGGCTGTAACTCTTGTTTGGTAAACACGGGTGTATCATTCAGTCACGATATTATCCATAAAAATTGGTACAAAAACATGCATAATTATAACAAACAGTTCTTCTTAATGTTCTTCGACGTGTAAAGTCCAACCATTAATATTCAGAATTTGGAAGAACACCCGATAAAATTAATTTCGCTTGACAAAACTTGAATTGAACGGAATATCTATACATCGAGAATCGGTGCGCAGGACTACATTCCAAACGGATTTTCATACCTTACAAACTGGTTCCAACAAAATATGGTAGAGCCAGTTTTGCATAAACCGCGCTAAATATACTCGGTTCATTATAAATTTGACATAATAATATCAAAACTAACTCACTATCGTAGTCAGCTGTCCTTATTCAGCCGTTTTAGGACGTTGACGCCATAAATTATTCCGTGATTCTGGTCACGTCGCGCCAGAGTTGGTATAAATTGGTTTACGTACCTGCTTTGTTCAAATCCGGGATGGGTGTCAATTATGAATCGATATTTGCAGACTTTGGAAAATCTGACGTCAGATTATGCTACTTGATTCACCTTGAACCCATCTACATCCGGCACTAAAAAACGTTCTAACCAAGGCCAAGAACAAGGTAGGCAAACCTTTATATATCAACGTGCCATTTTTCTAAAAAAATATTTAACAAGGTCATAGATGTTCCATTAAATAATTTTAGCTTCCATCCCTGCATTTGAAGTAAGTAGTGACAATGTCATACACAACTTATAGGTACTTTTCGTTGCACCTTGCAGATAATCTTAGGATGCATTGACATGTCACCATTCCTCATTACAAAGCTCTCGCCCAAGCTAATCTCACCAGCTCGAGGTGGATTCTGCTGAACAGAGGAGGAGTCTACTTACTTATGGAACTAACTGGAAATTATCTATAGTTTCATTAAGTAGTGCTGGAGTACCCACCAATAAGTCGTGCTCTCAATGCTTTTTAGCCAGCACCGTACCAGTGTAACTTTGACTCGGCGACGGTAGGTAGAGATGGTTTTGATGTTACGACATAATATTAAGTTGTTGCTTACTATGTCTGTTGATAATAGACGTTTTCTATAATCTATCGAGACATCTTTCTATATCTATCTGGATGAATCAATAACCCAAATAATGACAAGGAACACTATAATTTAGTGACATTTTTGCAGATGCTAAACAGTGAACAATGAGCCGTCTATGCTTAAAAATAGACAAAATATTGGAAACAGCCGTTTATAACGTGTACTATGACGTGTAACTTACTAGTTCTGTTGCTAGACTACAGAAAAATGTATATATACTGAACAGTGTACATCCTACATACGCGCTAGAAGTATGAAATCTTATTTAGATCTCGTTTAGCGAGTCAAATCCAATCAGCTTCAAGAGTGAAGTTCAAAATGTCAACACTGAAAACAATGTTTTATGAAATCAATTCATATTTTAATTCGTAAAACAAACTGTTCCGCATAAATGGAGGACTGTAAACAATCCACGACACGTATTAATATTGACAAGGCTGATCCGGTAAGTCAATGTGTGTAAAAGTTCACACGGTAGCCGTTCGCATAACAGTTTTACGTGTAACGCAAATATTTCTTTAAAACAAGTTGTATATTTAGGTAAATTATAATAAAAATTTAAACTGAAGAGTGTTTGTTTGTTTGAACACGCTAATCTCCTTAACTGCCGCATGCCGGTCGGATTTAAAAATATTTTTGCACGATAACCACATTTGACAGGAAGATGTACCTGAAAAAAAATAACCCACTGAACATAGCGCTTTTAGTATTAGGGTTAGAAATAATGACACACTTATTTCTCCTACTTATGTTGGTAGGTAGAAGGAATACAAGCAAAGGCACCCTAGTCGGTATTAGGAGTTGAATGACCTATGATGGCTCAAGTCTTGCACGCACTCCTATTACTATAACTTTATAAGTGCGTGTTATGAATTAATGTCCGCTAACTTAGAATGAATGTTTAAGTTTTCCATGATATGATATTCACTAATCTAATATTGTACGACCCTTCACACTTCAGGAAATGTATTTTGTTTTTTTTTTCAGGCGACCATCTCAGTCCTCAGTCCTCCTAACAATAACTAACTGGACTATTACTAACATTAACTAACAGGACTAATTATCACTAACAGTCCCTGTCCTCACACTTATTAACAAACTAACCAACTAATATTCTAACACCATCTACTAACTGGACTAACTATCCTAGTCCTTTTGAGTCTAGTTCTTGGTCGGTCACAGTTTTTATGGGCGGCAGCGGAAGGGTGGTGCTGCATGCTCGTTTGCTATCTTAATTCCATAAAAAAAATATTAAAATGAGATGAGACGACATTATGAAAAAGTCTGCTGCGGCCGATAATCGAACGGTATCCTTTCAACTCGACCTTCTATAACAGAAAACCTAGCTTCGACTGCGTGCGTTTCTTCGTTCTTAGCCAATAAACGACAATCTATGGTCGCTGGATAAAACAAACATTCGATATAGAGTAATTGAATGAGACAATTATCTTGAAGGAATTCCGAGAAAAGCTGGGAGCAATCGGTTTTCAATTCAGTGTAGTGTGTGTTTCAATTCGATGTACACATGTGATATATTGTTATGGTAAATATATCGTTCTGTACTACTCTAAGACAATTATTTCTGTTTATTTTAAATACGGGTTACAAATAAGTAATAAATAATGCTACACATTCTTGTTCCATACTAGGATTGCCTGTGTCGTGGGTGCCATGGTCAACACACAAGAAAAAGACATACACCCAGATCGAGAATTAAACTCATCGTTCAAATTTCCGCCTCGCTAGGAATCGAACGCAGGAGCCTCGGAACAGCGATCCATTACATCGTTACATCATTATTTGCATAATTGTAAAAGCAAGTTTACATTTGGTGCAACATGTGGTGCAACCGATGTGGGTGAAAGTCCCGACCATCGATTTCCAATAATCCTTTCTCTTGCTCTATTTCCAGTAAATTTCAACCACTAGAACTAAGTTCATAATGTATTCTGAAGTTTATTGTATCTATTTATGGCAATTGATATCATTTCATAATAATTATACTAATCTTTGATATGGATGTTATCTATTTATACGAAATGGTGAGAATTATTTGTACGTGGAAGATACCTAGATAATTTTCAGAACTGCTGATCTGGATCAAATTATTAATATGCAATAATAGTTAGATAAGATAGATCTCGAACAATAGATAGATCTCTAAGATATATTGTCGTCTTCTGCGAAGAGGAATGTCAAATTCCTCGTAGTTCCACTGGTGGTACTACTGGTGGAACGACGAGGAATACACCGAATGAAACTAGTGATATATAACTGTGCATAAATTGATACGTATATTGTTCGCATTAAAATTAAACTATGTTGCCGATAATGAGTTTAAATAATATAATTGTCAGCAATTGAATTCCGTGGACCTATAATGCACAATAGTTGACGGCCCGTTAAAGGGCAGTACGTGAACAGAAACTACGATAAAGCAATTATTTAAAACGCTTATTGCTTAATGATTAAAGCTCTCCGGCTTACATTTCAATTAGCTGTTTATTGGAATGAAAAATAAAGGACTTTCGACTTTAAATATTGTGTTTCATGAAAAACTTTTCATGAAAAAGTCGACAAATGGGCAAACGTCACCTGACAGTATTGTCGTACAAGGATCTTTTGGCGCGTGGCTGACAGAGACAGCGCCTTACAGGTAAGGCAAACTGTAACGCACTGTCTCTGTCACCCACACGTCATCCATGCGCCAGAAGATTCTTGTAAGACTGTAGGTGGTCACTTTCGCCATCATCGCCGCCAAAAAAGCATCGGCGTTACAATTTGATCATTATCTGAAATATATTCTTCTTTTTTGTATTAAAGAGATTGAGCATGCAGCTTACTTTTGCTGGTACCCATGGCAACGGTGACCAACCTCTAGAAAGACAGAAGAAAGGGTACCATAGACAGACACACAGACAGGCAGATCAAACCTATACACCCGTCTTTTTAGGTTGGAGGTTAAAAAAAACAAGCTGTGCCAGCCTCATACAACGTCAGTATCTCGTACTGAGGAAGCGGCTTCGAATTCTGCGCGCACCTCGGACAGTTTACACATTATGAGCGTTTGAAAATTATCTCTTTAACACCTTAAAACACATCCTGATGAATATAATTATAAATAGCTGTGTTTCAGAGCGATAGAGCGTTTATACACTGCCCACTGAACCAAAGGGAGGTCGGCTAGCGGGTAAAGGCGAACTGGCCACTTAAATGTCACTTGCTTTGTACTCAAATCAATCTTTTTCATATGATTTTAGGTTAGCAAATGAGCATGAAGCACTCCTTCTGCTGGCGCCCATAAGGACTTTTTGTAAGCGGACTGGGACTCAGCGTAACACAGGGCAGGCGATTTCGGGGCGTATAACTCGTGATGTACTATCCTACTAATATTATAAATGCGAAAGTTTGTAAGGATGTATGTGTGTGTGTGTGTTTGTTGCTCTTTCACGCAAAAACTACTGAACGGATTTTCATGAAACTTTGCAGTAATATAGCTTAGACATCGGAATAACATAATTTGTTAAAATTTATAGAGATTTTTGAAGGGACTGGTTTCCCGAAGCGAAGCGAGGGCGGATTTACTAGTTGTACATACACAGCAATGTAGTATGTACAATGTAAACTTCGCCGTTTGACAGGTCAATTGTGTGTGTCTGGTTTGAAATGCGTTCCCGGAACAATAACAGCTGTTGAGATAGTGTTGAGAGTAAGCACGTAGGGTATTATTCACCCATTCGCATACAAAACGGCTAAGTGCGTGTCGGGCCACGAGCAATGAAGGGTTAGATAATTGTAACTATGTGTGTGTATTGACACCTAGCTTGTAGTTTGTTTTTTTTGAAGGGTTCTTTTATGCTGTCGTGAATATTCTTGTAATTTTAACTTTAACCAAGTTGAAAAAAGGAAATAATCTAACCAGAATAAGAACTTTAGAGCTAAATATTTTAGAAAAGAATTCACTTATCAAAGAGCTGTCTTAAATTATTTTTATTTTTATAAAAGAATTATTCAATGATGTTCCAATCGGTTGAGTCATCAAAATCTCAACTCATTCAAGCTCACTATAGTCTAGCACATAGCCAAGTGCAGATTCGCAGAGTTAACACATCTTTGAGTTTTTGCGAACTCCCCTGCATCCAGATTTTACCAGATATTTTCCTTCACCGTAATAGCTAGTGACATTGAAATGCTTAAAACACAAAAAACTTCGAAAAGTCAGAAGTGTGCGCCCAGAGTTCCAAAAAGTAGGAGGCCGAATTCTTGATCGCCGGCTATCACCGCCCACAAAATGCCACTTGACTGCAAATTCTTTCATACTGTGACAACCCTGGCGCATCGACTTCGCTACGCCGAAAACAATAAACAATAGGGGCCATAAACATGTCGCGCAACAATGGAAACAATAGGAGCGCGGCTCTCTCAAAAGGACGCACGACGCTTCGACCATTACGGCAATAGTGATACGGGCGAAAGTCGGTTGCAAGGAACGTTCTAGAACTTTATTTCGACGCGGGTCCGGACTTCGCGGGAATGTTCTCGATTGCCATGAATGGTGCGTGAGGGGTATAAAAAGGAGCGATCGGCCAACCGCAGACATTCTAGTTTCGGAAGCGGAACCAGGAAGATACCAGCGATACCTACGAGCGATACCAGTGAGAAGTTAAGTGATTTCTACGAGTGATACATTGTTCGT
The DNA here is from genome assembly GCA_905404135.1 of Hesperia comma. Taxonomy (NCBI): domain Eukaryota; kingdom Metazoa; phylum Arthropoda; class Insecta; order Lepidoptera; family Hesperiidae; genus Hesperia; species Hesperia comma. Next base: position 18,576,286 of record FR990019.1, on the reverse strand, counting down.
CGAGTGTGTTTACGAGTACCTACGTGCATAGTGTTGTGGTGTGTACTGTGTACAGTGTGTAATTGTGTTTCTACGAGTTCAATAAAGTCTTTGTGGTACATTTTGGCATTTTCTCGAACCCATTACTCCTGACACGTAACAATTGGTGACAGAAGCGGAATGCCTGTAGTACCGCAGAGTGAAGAAGAGATTCGTACGCGACGGCAAACGGCATTGGATGCCGCACGAATGGAGTCACCTGGGCGTGACCGCACGGAGACCACCGCTGAACCTTCGACTACATCAGCTGCGTCAGCACCGACACCGAGTGCACTGGATATGGGCTCCTTATTAGCCGCCTTACAGAAGAGCCAGCGCGAAGCCTTGGAAAGCATACAGCGGAGCCAGCAGAAAGCAATGGAGAGCCTGGAAAGTAAACTGGGGACAATCGATGCAAAGTTGGATGGTTTCCAGGGAGAACTGAACGTCGTGAAGGAAGACCTGGAACTAGTAAAGTCGCGTACATCCGAGCACGACCAAGCCCTTAACAGCCTCAGTGCGACAGTAAACTCCTACGAAACTAGGTTCATGGAGTTGGACAATAAGCTACAAAAAATAAGGGTTTTGGGCACGGCAGCAACCAGCCCATGTCCTGGGGCCCCGAAATTTAAGGTCCCAAGTTTCGACGGCACGACCTCGTGGACGGCGTTCAGGCACCAGTTCGAGGTAGTTGCAAGTGGGAATGGCTGGGAGGACGAGCACTCGTTGGCGGCACTCACCCTAGCTCTACGAGGAGAGGCACTGCTGGTGCTTGAGAACCTGCCCGCCGAGCGACGCACCTTGGAGTCACTATTTAAGGCCTTGGAAGCTCGATACGGGGAAAAGCACCTCGAGCACGTGTACCGCGCGCAACTAAAAGACCGAGTACAGAAGTCGAGCGAAGGACTGCAGCAATGGGCTACAGAGATCGAGCGCCTCGTACGTCGAGCCTATGCGTCGAGTTCCACGCCGGTTGAAGACAAAGTATTAGAGGCGTTCGTCAGCGGTATACGGGATCCCGAAGTGAGAGCGACGGTGCGCTTAGGTCATCACGCCACATTGGAAGCAGCTTTAGCGCATGCCCTTGAAGTAGAGGCGGTACGAAGCGACTACAAGAGTTGTAAGGTGCGCGAAGTTGTAGCGGCGATCCAACCTCGTACTGGGCCTATCTGCTACGGATGCGGTGAACGAGGTCATATTAGGCTTAGCTGCCGGACACGGAAACAACCGAAATCGGTGTGGAGGGCTACGCAAGTGCAGGAGCCAGAAGCCGCCGCCGCCGCTAAGAAGACTGCCAAGCCTTCTACGAAGACCTCGACAGCTACCCAAGTCGACACCCAGGAGCTAGAAGCCGCCGCCGCAGCTGCCGCCGCTAAGAAGACCGCGAAGCTTCCTACGAAGATCTCGACGGCTACCCAAGTCGACACCCAGGAGCTAATAGCCGCTGCCGCCGTCCCCGCCGTTACGAAGACCGCCAAGCCTCCTACGAAGACCCCGAAGGCGCCCAAGCCGAAGAATGCCGACGCCCTGTCACAACGGCCATATTCCGAAGAAGGTCGACGTTGCTTCAAGCATGAGGGTAAAGAGGACGTCAGGGTGATAAGGATGCAGGACTTCGACGAGTCTTGGGGAAGGGAGAAAATAAGCCAAGCTCAGAAGGAAGACAAAGACCTCAGCCAGATCATGGAATGGAAAGCCAAAGGACAGAGGCCCCTGTGGAGTGATGTGTCAGCATCAAGCGCGACGACTAAGGCATACTGGGCTCAGTGGGACAGCCTTATATTGGAGAATGGCGTGCTGTACCGGAGCTGGGAATCACTCAACGGAAAGGAAAAAACCCTGCAAATGGTTATTCCCAGGAGTAAAGTGGCTGATTTGCTGAAGCTGGTACATGATGGCGCTTCTGGTGGGCACCTCGGCATCAAGAAAACCCTCGTTAAGATACGAGAACGCTTTTATTGGGTGCGGTGTCGAGAGGACGTGGAAGACTGGTGCAGGAAGTGTACAGTGTGCGCTTCAGTGAAAGGACCCCGCACTAGATCCAAGGGGAAACTACAGCTGTATAACGTCGGAGCCCCTTGGGAAAGAATCGCCATAGACGTCGCTGGGCCATTCCCTCAGACTGAAGACGGGAATAGATTCATCATCGTGGTTCAAGACTACTTCAGCAAATGGCCGGAAGCGTTTGCAACCCCGAACCAAGAGGCGAAAACCGTGGCCAAGAAACTTGTCCAGGAGGTAGTATGCCGCTTTGGTGTACCATTGGAGTTACACAGCGACCAAGGCAGGAACTTCGAGTCGACGTTATTCCAGGAGATGTGTGATCTTTTGGGAATAAATAAGACACGTACCACACCGGCGCATCCTCAATCTGACGGCATGGTGGAGAGATTCAACCAAACGTTGGAAAATCACTTGGCCAAGGTCGTCGAGGAACATCAGCGAGACTGGGATCGGTACATTCCTCTGTTCCTGATGTCATATCGGTCTGCCATACACGAGTCCACGGGATTTACACCCGCTAAAGTAAACTTCGGAAGAGAAATGCGTCTGCCGTTGGATTTGCTGACCGGTACACCGCCAGATGCCCCGAAATCAACCGTTGAATACATCTCGGACTTACGGACCCAATTGGACGAGACACATGATTTTGTGAGGGAGCAGTGTTTGAAGACAAGCGAAAAAATGAAAACCCGGTACGATCGCGATGCCCGGAAACATGGTTTCAAGGAGGGAGATTCCGTATGGTTGCACAATCCACTGCGGAAGAAAGGGAAGTCTCCGAAGCTACAAGCACGATGGGAAGGCCCTTACACAGTTGTCACGAGGATTAATGACGTGACCTACCGGATCAGACAGGGGGACAGAAGAAAGCCGAAGATCGTGCACGTGGACAGATTGGCACCATTTCATGGATCGAATAATGCTCGGGACGAGCATGACTAAGAGGGGGGCAATGTGACAACCCTGGCGCATCGACTTCGCTACGCCGAAAACAATAAACAATAGGGGCCATAAACATGTCGCGCAACAATGGAAACAATAGGAGCGCGGCTCTCTCAAAAGGACGCACGACGCTTCGACCATTACGGCAATAGTGATACGGGCGAAAGTCGGTTGCAAGGAACGTTCTAGAACTTTATTTCGACGCGGGTCCGGACTTCGCGGGAATGTTCTCGATTGCCATGAATGGTGCGTGAGGGGTATAAAAAGGAGCGATCGGCCAACCGCAGACATTCTAGTTTCGGAAGCGGAACCAGGAAGATACCAGCGATACCTACGAGCGATACCAGTGAGAAGTTAAGTGATTTCTACGAGTGATACATTGTTCGTCGAGTGTGTTTACGAGTACCTACGTGCATAGTGTTGTGGTGTGTACTGTGTACAGTGTGTAATTGTGTTTCTACGAGTTCAATAAAGTCTTTGTGGTACATTTTGGCATTTTCTCGAACCCATTACTCCTGACACGTAACAATACATTGATTGGTACACTCCATACATTCTGAATTCTTAGGAACTGCTCTCTATATTTCATCACGATGATCGTAGGGTTTTGCAACCTTAATCATTTATTAGTTCAGCTCACGTTGAGTACGTTTGAGTTTAAAATGTTTTTACTCCCTTGGTGTAAAATAGGTGATGTGTAATACCCAGTGAGCTGGGAGACCTCATTAGCATAGTTGATAGCATCGACCGCTTTGATGACGGACCCAACAGAATTTAAGGTGGACAAGTAAATATTTAAAATGTCTACCTTGTAGTGCACAGTAAATATATCTATTTATGTAGTTTAGAGTACCTACAATAATTTTAAGACAAGTAAAATCGCTTGTTTAAAATTTTTAGGGTATAGGAATCAGTTTCTGTACCTACTTGTAGCACTATGTTTGTTTGATTTATACATATTTTAGTGGCAACTATCAAATCGTCGAGCGTAGCAGCAATTTTATACCTATAGTAAACGAATACAAGGTTATAAAGATCTTTTGACGGATTATAAAATATTTTTCACCAAGTATATACACTGATGAGCATATATGAACGCATAGGTGAACGCGTTAATGACCTTCCGAGCAACCAGGTCAGTTACGGCGTTACGGCACTAATATGCGTAAAAATATCGCGCTAAAGAGGTTAGAATTGCTCACGGACCAGTTACTGCCTTTTATGAAAGTGAAGTAATAATAATAATAATAAACACTAACACACTCATACCCCCGCAGTAGGTTAATAGGTATCTGTGTCGCGGGTGGCATGGACTACACATATAACACATTACAATTACACCCATGACCCGAGTACAAATATTTATCTGCCACATAAATGTCTGCCCCGACCGGGAATCGAACCCGGGACCCCTCGCGTCGCAGGCAGGGTCGCTACCAATTAAGCTACAGGGTCGTCACATAATTTTGTCTTTTATTCAATCTAAATTAATAAAATTGTAACGAATCATTTTAATAATAATTTGTGAAATATGAACTAAATAGACCCCAAAACAATGATTACGAATTTAACCCATAAATGGTCCACTGATGACTGCGAGTGTCTTCTCATCACCCAAAGAGGTTAAGATGCTTCCTCATGCCATACCTCAGCATGCTGCCGCGATATGGATTGGAGTTACAAGTTAAACTAAATATCGGATTTTATGGTGCCCGAATGCCTCCGACATAGCTGTCGCGTAGCTATAGCTATTCTATCTTAGATAACCAGGATCGATGGCATCACGTGTCCTCAAAGGCACGGAAAAGCTTAAGATTTTTTTCCACTAGCAGTCACCCACCCTATAGTAATAGGGTAATAATAAAGTAATAGGGTAGTATAATAATACCCTATAGCGATCGACGCAAGCAGTACTATGAACGCTTCCAGGGACTATGAAATGACAACTATATAAAATTAAAAAAACCGGCCAAATGCGAGTCGGACTCGCGTACGAAGGGTTCCGTACCATTATATATAAAAACGCCAAAAAAATCTGGTCTGTTGTATAAAAGCCTCACTTAAATATTTAATTGTTTTATTGTAGCCACATATTACGCCCAACGCCATCTCTTGGACCGAATGGTAACTAAACTTACGTCGAATGTATGGCCACCCACTTAAATATTTATTTTATTCTGTTTTTTAGTATTTGTTGTTGTAGCGGCAACAGAAATACATCATCTGTGAAAATTTCAACTGTGTAACTATTACGGTTCATGAGATACAGCCTGGTGACAGACGGACGGACGGACGGACGGACAGCGAAGTCTCAGTAATAGGGTCCCGTTTTACCCTTTGGGTACGGAACCCTAAAAAACTCTTTGATACGTTGCATGTTAGTACAATTAAGCTACGGTAAATATGTAAGAGTAAAAAGTACCGTGATGAAGTTTAAAATGGCACCTGGTCCAGTAAATGCTTTTTATTAGAATGAAGTTCAACATCTAGCACGGGTATGTTATAAAGTTATAATGTAGGAGCCCGTGTAAGTGGCTATTCTATAGCGCTGCACATTGGACTAGCGGTTAAAAATACTTATCTATACTAATATTATAAAGCTGAAGAGTTTGTTTGTTTGTTTGTTTGTTTGTTTGGTTGAACGCGCTAATCTCAGGAACTACTGGTTCGAATTGAAATTTTTTTTTTGTGTTGAATAGACCTTTTATCGAGGAAGGCTATAGGCTATATAACATCACGCTGCAACAATTAGGAGCGAAGAAATAATGGAAAATGTGGAAAAAACGGGGAAAATTATTCATTCTCGAGGGCTTTCGTTGCATGCGTTGCGAAAACGATTCAAGATACCAAAAATATATGTATGAAAGAATTATTCCTCTTGAAATGATCTAAAAAAATGTCCACGACAGTATATGTCTATCTTTTAAGATTAACACACTAGAACCGTTTTTATGGTAATCAAATTTGCCGCGTTTCCAAGTTTAATCTGAATTAATCTTGCTGTGATCCTTTGCTACTTTGCTATTATTGTCGTAAGCTTTATTTCTAAGTTTAATTTAATTTAACCTCAATTAATTTTGGTGATAGTTTATTATCTTCCCGAAATTCCTACGGGAGCGGGACCTACGCGGTTGATACTTACGGGTCCCGAAGCGAAGCGAGGGCGGTTCGCTAGTGTTATATAAACGTAATGTCAAAGAATTCTTTGAAAGGTTCAAAAGAAAATCATGATTTTAATTATAAACATTTTCTCTGAAAACAGCCTTTTAATTTGAAAATAGCACTAATTGAATTTAACCCAGGTACATGAATGGAACCTCGCTAAATAGACCACCTTTTAAACGAACTATGAAATATTTTTTAACATTGGGTAACTAATTTAAGACGACACCCATATGGCGTAATGATATCTAGCCAAAAAACGTTCTAAGGGTCCCAAGTTCCATACCCAGCGAGACCGAAAATGATGAGTTTTTTCAGTCCTTAGTCTAGGTGTATTTTTATCTGTGCGTGTTGTCCATGGCACCCACGACACGGAATACTATGCGGGACTATAACAGTCGAAACTTCACGTAAAGATTGATTATAAGCGTGCAGGTGATAGTATAGTAGATTGTATGACAAGGGTGCAAAGTAATATTTTTTAGCGTAGCGAGGGATTCTTTAGTAGAATCCCGAACGTAGCGAGGGATTCAAAGTACGTCGCCCGAGCCAAAAATATACTTGCACCCGAGTGATACACTCTACTTTTCATCACCCACTATGAGAAAATAATATATTATATATAATAGAAAATAATACGTAAAAATGCACGAAAACTTATTTTAATTTGAAAACGAAATCTTAATTTGATTTCTTTTTTTATTATTCAGCTGGCGGGGCCCTCGCGTCGTACCAGACATTCTTTATTCAAACAATATTTGCGTTCGATTTCTTTAGCGCAAAATACTAAAATGTTCTAAATTCAAAATAGGACGGAAAAGATCTAGTCGGGCAGGAAAGTTGTATGAAAATTCATTCCCGCCCGCTGAATAGAAAACAGCAACTTTGGAACCCCGTAAGTCCGAACCAAGTCGTCTTTTTCGTATAGGTGTGATGAAAAATCTATTTTAGTGCATCAGTAAATGTCTAACTGTTCCTACCATCAGAAGTAATCAATGTAAGTAGCCTGTTAAATCCTCTGAGAATTTGGAAGAGAATCACCGAAAAGCTTGGGAATCTTTGTGACCTATAAAAGCAAACAGAAAAATTCAATTACTTACATTGCTTTTACATTGTAGACTTGCTGATACTGCGAAAGTTGCTGAACATTTAGATTACATTTTAAAATACGTGCGATGACTATTTTCATAAATTCTTCAGTGTTACATTACTTTTATTACCTTACACAATTTACCCTCAAAGATGTCATCTTTAGTGAAACGCATGTTTAAAATAAATCAATTGACTATACATAACGTGATTTACATCATAAAATCGGCCCACGCGTTTGGTGTCTCGACCACAAACCTAATACTAGGTACAAATGTATCAAAATTTCTAGTGTTCCGCATCCACTTTACCCTCCAAGTTTCCTCCTTGTAAGAGGGGATGCAAATCTTTATATAATTTTTTCGATCGGGTGTCATTATTAGTGTCACCCAGGGCGCCCTCCCCCCATCAGTGTCACCGCCTACACCTTTGGTGACCCCCACCTTTGGTGACCCCCAGCAAAAGAAATTTGGCGACATATCTTTACCGTTGTTCGTTACCATTATTTATTTTCTGAACGCACAATGATATCTGTTAAATGCACATCTGTTTCCAGTAATTATGCAAGCGACATTGAACTTTTTTTACTTTTACATTTTCGTGTGTTTTAATATGAAACTGTTTCAGTAATGCTCGGCAGTTTGTGGACGGGCTAATGCGTTTTACCTTCAAAATTTAAACCGTTAAGCTTCAAACTAATAGTTTCGTGCCTCAGTATTAAATGCTTCGCATTAACCTTTGAAGGTAAATATTTAATTTTAACGGTTCCATTTAACGAAGCGTCATTTGTATGGTACTTGTGCTGCCTTGAATGAGTGACGAGATGCAATATAATTGGATAACTCCGAACACAAGGTTTTGATCGGGGTTCTGTATAATAAATATATGTACATAATAATAGATAGGCAATATGTTATAGGCGTATGTTAAAATATGTCAGCTTATGACATTATGTTTATTATCTTGTAACTTAAGTATTTTTTAATTTAGTATTCGTAAATAATGTATTTTTTTTATTATCTTTTTATTTTTCACTCCATACCCACTTTAAAGGTTCAGATTGCTAAGTGATATTTCAGTCTTCTAGAAAGTAATGATAATAATGATCTTTAAAACTAAATATAACATTATAAAAAAAAACTATAAGTTGGAGTATTTGATTTTTCTGTACTTATCAATATTAACGTTTTTGAAGGCGTTAGATCTACTTCCACTTTATCTAATCATAATTCTAAAGAGTCATCATTTTCAGGAAGTATAAAAATGGCAAAATTTTAAAAACACAACACGGACTGTAATTGTAATGCTTTTGTTATGTCACAGCCTACAGTAAATTTCTCGTGGCGCCATTGCCTCGTCCGATTTTCAGTGGGGCTCGTTAGTAATAATTACAGCTATTAAAGTGATAGGTCTATATAATTGTAACAAAATCTATCTGCTTTTCGCTGTACTCATCTCCGTTTACAACTAAGTATCGTCATCACAATCACTTAGAAAACTGCTCTGTTTTATTTTATAAAATCTGTCCCAATTCCAAAGGTTCTGTGTTCGATCCCCAGCGAGGCGGAAATTTGAATTGGGTAGTTTAAATTTGTTCTCGGTCTAGGTATGTCCTTGTCTTGAATGTTGTCCATAGTACCCATGGCACAGGGAATCCTAGTGCGGGGCTATGAGTGTGTAGCGTTATGTACTATTTATTCATGAAATATCGCAATAAGATATTTATCGTCAAAAAACACCGAACAGTGTCACTCAAACTCTTTTCAAAACAATAACAAAATCATAGGTAATTTTATTACGTATATTATTCATATATCCAGTAAAGCTGTTAGATATGCATAAAAAAATATATTTCCAGTAAAGCGCTCAAAATTGCTGTCATATTTTAGTTTTTGTCAGTGCTCAGTCAGCTCTTCCGTTATGTTCGTTATCGAGTACGACAGCCGACGTTATAAATTTCATGCTACATATTTGGTTTAATCCATAATTTTTTATTAATTTATTTTGTTTAATTTAAAAAAATTAGTTCAGCGGACTCCCGAGTATTGTAGCAAGTCTTGTGAGTCTACATATGTTTAGCAGTGGACGGATTAAGCTTAATAAGAAGAATGTTAAGTTTTAAATCAGTTGTTACGATCAGTTTTCGAAAAACATAGGTAGGTAGGTATAATGCTATACCTATACCTTCACTACGTGTAGAATTCACAATTAATGACTTGAAGAGAATTGTACCTTGAAGCTATGGAATGGCTATGGAAGTATCATTGATGCATTGGGAAGCGTGCTGGAACTTAAAATTAAGATCTATAAATTAATTATTAACTGAAGTTGCATCCAAGGATACTCAATATTGGGTTTTATTTATTAAAGCTGGTCTTACATCTTCACTGTAAGTGATCAATTTGATATTAAAGCGTAGGTTTTCGTCGTCGTCGCAAAATATGTTCGAACTTAAGTTAAGATTAGGAAATAACTTGTGTGATTATTTAACCAAAAACTTAGAAACAAAACCTCTTTTTGAGTATGATTCACACACTGTTCATAATATAAATTCAAACAAAAAGTCTTCTGGTACAAGTAGGTATAAGAAGGTACCTATTACGTATTAGAGATGTTAATATTTGCATGTGGATATAAAATTTGATTCGTATCTCCAATTGTTTAAATATACATAGGACGTACATGTACTTAAAGTCGGACCGCTTGCGTGAATTTGTTCCCATAGAATTACTCGAAGTCAGTTCCATTTATAGGATATAAAGTAGGTATATATCCGGTTAACTGATAGATCTTGTTACAGTTAAGAAGTTCCTTAGCATCCTTTCTTGCTACCTGCTCCAATTTGTATTCCCTCGTAGCACCAAGGCTGCTTTTAGTAAATTGGATTGTATATTGGTATGCCTTAATGCCGCAAGGATTACGAGCCAAAGCGTTTACCATTTGTAATCTATTATGATTGATCGATTATCGACCAACATACGGGTCGTCGGTGGAAAGTACAAAAATGTACTTTTTATTTATTATTGCGACATTTTGCGGTGCGAATATGCGACGTCGCTTATACCTACTATCGTCTGTCGCAAAGATCCCGGAAGCTATGGTAAATGACATTGTCAGTAGGTACTCTACATAACTTTTGAGATGACTACGATTACGCAACGACAAAATGTCGCAGCAACAGTATTACATAGGTAATAGGTATTGCCGCATCGTTGTCGACTTGGTCGCACATGTGAAAACCATTCACTGTTATCTTTGAATTTCATTTTCAGTCATTTACATAGATAAGGATATTATGAATATAAAGTATTAAAATTTCAACTTATAACATTTCTAAATAATTTCTAAACTAGTCCTATGACATAGACATAAAACCGTGACTCTTATCCAACTAGATCGTAGGTGGAGGATGATGTAGGCAGGTCAATTTTGACGTAGGTAACATATAAAAGGCTTTCAACTGCTAAAATTGTCATCAGAGCTTTGCCTGAAGGGTTAAGGTACTATAAAGTTGAGCCGAAATTAGACTACATATAACTTACCTCATTATTTACTGCTATTATTAAGTACCTAACCCACATTTTCTTTTTTACGGTCCTTAGATTTTCATAAAGCTTAAAATATTTGACATATTTCATATTTATTCAGTTTAGAAGGATCAAACCATGAAAAATAGTTGATTGAATAATAATGCATACCTAAGTAATCAATTTATTTCCAGAAAAATTGAATTTATGATGATATCCAAACTGGACAAAGATATATTGGCCTGTCCAATTTAATTCCGCAAACCTGGCAACTCTGCTCAGGTGATATAACGCCACAGACTGACATTGAGGCAACGAGCCAATGTAGGGATTAACTCTACGTTATTAGTTTAAAATAATAGGCAAATTGAAGCGACACACACCGATATTTATACTCACTGGTAATATAAGTAAAGCATAGGTATTATGTATTTTAAGTAACAAAACTATAATTCATCGATTAAGGTAGGGAAGGTAGTAGTGTTCATAATATACCTACTATCTACTCCATTTCCGCGGTTATGCAAGAAATATGAAAGTTTAGAGAGTACTTGCCAAGTAGAGGATTAGTCCAATATTTTGCCGTCAGCGGCTAACTTCATTTCACTCGTAGCCAAAATATCAATCCAGCTAAAATAACTAAGTTCAGCCATTAATAAGAACTTCAATTGTGGAGGAAATTGTAAGCGAAGGGGTAGGAGTGTATAGGTAAGCGTTTTATCTTATGGTAGGTAACTCCGTACAGATTGAGTCGACTTTTGACTTGAGTCAGACTTAAGGTACAATGAACTTAATATTACAAGTTAAAATTAAATTAACAGACGAATTGAACAATTATATGCAAAAATCTATCAACTTCATACCTGTTAAGAAAGAGTAGGTAAGAGAGCAAGATGTGGTCCTGTTTGTTCATCAATAAAATATGAACTCTTTATAGCAACCAATTAGATCAATCTGACATGTTATTCAACTGTAAAATAAATAATTACTGCGAACTTACTTTTTAAATATTATGAGAAATATTTTATACAAACTGCAACTCAACAACAATGAACATAGAACCCGAGTCCAAAAGTTGTGAGACAACATTTTCTGGGACCATTAAGTTGAAAATTGTTAGTGCGGGTTCATACAATACTCTAAAGTAGCCAAATAAACATTGTTCTCTGAAGATACGGTTACTGTAATGGTTAACCTGTTTCGCTTCTGCTTTGAGGAAACTAATCCAATCCGTTTGTTGAGAGAATTTGAATTTTAACTAAAGTTTTAGTTTTTAACCGATTAAAAAATCTCTCTTAACAATTCGACTGTATTTTTTGTAGCTTCATAACTGGAATTCTTACTGGGTGAACCTATTTAGTTAATTCTTCTTTATTCGAAAGCTATTAATATGTATAGCTTGTCGTCTAGTTTAAATTTTTATCTATACTTTTCTATGGTCGGGTTTTTTTTTTGTAAAAATTCCTATAACGTAAGCAATATTTGGATAGCTATGTATCATTAATAACTCCGTTGTATTAATAACAATCGCTAGCTATGCACCCACCTTTCTCCATAATTTTTCTAAAGGTTTATCAAATCTGTCAGTTGGCAAAGAAGATCCAAGCCCAGCCGTGGGAATGTTACGGACTACGCGTAAAATACTATGAAAAAACTTTCTTACTCATAATCCCTCCATTATCCGTCGCAGTGTTGGCGACGATATGGTGCACTATATCCAGCCCTCGAATCCCAGACAAAAATGTTGTTGAAAGTTACATACATAAGGCTACACATTTGAGAGTTCTCTAAAATATTAGTAAAGTTTCCGTCGGTTTACTGAAACTTGTTCAATTAGAATGCTTCTCTCGGTGAGAAGTTATTCTTGCCCACATACGCTATTGTAATGAGATTGTTTGCAATTATGTATACACATCTTTGGGTTTTAAGATAAAGGTACATGGTATAATGTAACCGATTTGAAAAACAATACATATATGTACATTGGAAAATTTTCAGCACAGTATTTATTTTAATTTATTATGGTTTATTTACACTTATCCCATCAGAACCCGTAGTTGATTAAATAAAATAGGAACAATACCTATAATAACAAATATACAGTAACTAAATTTCATTTTATTTATATTATTTATTTATTTTATAACAATTATTTGTACTGTGTTTGATTTTCTGCAGTAAATAAATAAGTAGGACATAAAATTTGCGCGAGCTAACTTTAAATAAGAACCAACTTAATCTGATTCTAGAGCTAACTCCAATTTAAGCTAATTCTATTACACTAAAGCACTGTCTCAGTGCTCTAATTTATTGAAGTTTATTTCGTTACATTTTTTAGTTTACCATTCTAACAGATCGTCGCTATCAAAGGAGCAACTCATTCTGATGATCTAACGTGAAAGTGAAAGGGAAAGAAGTAGAATCCATACTCGATTTGCATTTAATACCCATGGGATTCATTTTAATTCCTTCATCGAACAACCCGACGTACGGCGAGCATCCACCCTTACGGCGTAAACGTCCCGCCGACACGAACGTCAAGATTTGCGTCATCATGATGTGGGAGTCTTCAAGAAGAGAGTGAATAGTATAATAAGTTAGAGTGTGAGAATGCGACCATTTCATGATGTGAGGAAATCTACGATGTGGCCACGACATAACCATAACGTTATACCTACATATTTATAGCAGTAGGGAACTGCTCATAAACGTAGAAAAAAAGACCTCTGGTGAGATAGCAACATGAGATAGCATTTGTTTTTTATGGAATTAAGATAGCAAACGAGCATGCAGCACCACCCTTCCGCTGCCGCCCATAACAACTGTGACCGACCTATTTTATTTATTTTATTTTATTTTGCTTTATTTTGCTTTATTTGGGAAACATACAGTGATATAATATCATAAATAATTAAACATCCTTAAGTAGAACTAGACTCAAAGGGACTAGGATGGTTAGTCCAGTTAGTAGAATGTTAGTGGTGTTAGAATATTAGTTGGTTAGTTTGTTAATAAGTGTGAGGAAAGGGACTCTTAATGATAATTAGTCCTGTTAGTTATTGTTAGTATGAGTCTCGTTCTAATTCGGTCACAGATGCGTTGCTACCCCTGAGGACTGAGATGGTCGCCTCTAAAAAAGTGTAATAAAATGCATGAGCAGTTACCATTGTATGTGACACAAGAATTTCTCTAGCAAAGTTCTTTGCTGTCATAGAAAAATCGCCACGCAATGCAGGACAGAATATAGCATCATTCCGTCTCGTTTTTCTCATGACATTGCCTTTTCTTGTGTGAGTACGACAGATGAAATCTTTACATTTTGGACTCTTCTACGTCTTTGTTACGTTACTACTATTCAACCATTATCTCTATGTATTCAACCATGACAGCATCTCGTCTAATATCTCGTCTAGACAGATTGTGGTTGGCAAAAACACTTCATTAAAATGTATGTGTAATGCATTATCAATTGCATTTATAGGTTTATTATGTATCATCTAACAACGTATTAATTTATTGGTAATCAATACCATTGCAATAAATACAGATTAATAAATCGCTGTCTGACAGTTACTGTCCCTATCTGTAATGTGGCTTACCAATAAATATTATCTAAAGAGCACTGTCCTAGTTGTACATGCTTTTACTCTGTGATTGTGAAATTATAAATAAATAAATTACTCAATTTAATAAAAGGATACCTAGTGTCGTGAATGCCGTACGCATAAACACACCTTGACCAATAACAGATATTTAAAGTACCTAATTTATCGATATAGAAGCATCACTTAACAAAAGAAAAAAAACATAGGTAGGTATGTGTGCAATTCACACATGGTAGAGGTAAATAAAACCTTCAAAACTTTTGGTTTCAAGATAATGAGACGAGTATTGAATTTCGGGAAGAGGATAATTATTGGTTGTAGTCATAGTGATTCTTAGTTTGATAATTATTTTACGTTTAATTGTATGATCACTTTCACTATTTTGGACAGTAAAATCATCATTATGCGTAGTATAACCATCATTTTCCACAATTAAAAACGCCTTTCGACGTTCATTAAATTCACAAATAAATCCCCAATAAAAATTTATCCATTTTTGAAGTCGGTTAAATTTTAAAGTTACTCAGCCTACTTCATATCAAGGAAATCGCCAATATAATAAAACAGTCGTAATATTTGCGATCTTGTTACTTCTGTCCATTCCATACCTTTGTGCATTGTGCTTAATGCAATCTGCCTTTGTGTTGTACGCTCTCAATAGAAAGTTACAGCGGGGAGGGGAGACAGCTCTTTCAAAGCCCTTTAGAAATTATTGTAGGTAGCTGTGTTATGTAAATCAATGAAGGTTCATGTTTAACTGCAGGTAATTGAGTTTATTGCGAACTAAACGAATGTTATATTTGAATTAGCGAGATCAGTAGGGGTGTTTGAGAAAATTGGACGAATTGTCACAGCTTAGAAAGGACAAAGGTATTAATAACCCTCCTTCTGACGCAGTCGGGTAAAAACTGCGTAATCATTTGCGTATATGTCCATCCTATATCTACTTGCGGGTTCGTTTATTCGCGCAAATTTGAATGAGCGGCCTAAACATCAAATATGACGCGCATAAAATGTAAGCTTGTACCAGTGACTGATATCTATTAAATAAAAGAACTTGGTAACTTTAGAGCTTACCTAACGCAGTCATACTGGTTGGAGTGTTGAACTCCCGACAGTGGGCCCAGGTTCAAATTTTGCACACAATACATACCTAATTAAAAAAATATATGTGATTATTGGAAATAATTATCATTTACGTCGGTGAAAGAAAAACGTCGTGGGGAAACTTGCACACCTCAGAGTTCTCCATAATATTCACAATGCTCCAGGCAGTTACAATAAAATGTTAAACTGACACAAATACTTACAACGCTGATCACAGAATCCATTAATAATACGAGTATTGCTTTCATACTTTTCTTGCAATAAATTTATGGATATCGCTTCAGATCTTTTTAACATTATACAACTCTGGTTAGATGTAACCAGAGGGGTGGAATGGAAATGAAGTATCTCTGATATATAACAGTCGATTGCTTTGTGAAATTTTATTTTTCTTCGGAGTAAAAACGAGAAAGTGAAACGTTAAAGTCCCTACTGAATATTAATTAAATTTATATTACAGCTAAAGACTTCGATAAGACAGTCTGACGTTATTCTCAATCATTTCTGCAAGGTTTTAAATGAGCTTCTTTCCGAGGTGTTTCCGAAGCGCTATGAGATGGGGTCATGGACGTACGATCAAAAAGGGGGCATAACTCCTAATCCTAATTACTAATCAGATTTTCATGACAGATTTTTAAGGGGTACAGCAATTTACTAACTCATGTACTTCATCTCACAGACCAGGCAGAGATGCTACCCCAGATCGGGGGAGGAGCAGCTGACCCTTCCCCCCTCTTGTCTTGGACCTGCCTGGTTACGGAAGTAGATTTTCAAGAAAGGCGTAAAGTTCTCTATCCAATCTGGCAAAGTATTGTCTCTTCTGGTATTGCATGTCGCCATGTGAATCCGTGCCCACCCTTGGATAAAGTATTATACTGTATTTCCAGTGAAAATGTCTTACAATCAAAATACTATCTGCTATTCGCGGTTGGTTTACATTGGGTTCAGAAATTACGTTTGAATTTGGTGCATGTTGCCCAAAATGTAATCATTATTCGGTATTGCATCTAAAAACACATCTACATCTAGAGGCACGAAATGCCTCACCATACCTGTCTACTACCTTTTCTTGACAGGTGATGGCCTCGGCATTTCCGGCACTTTTAATCAAAATTACATTTTGCCCATCTCTGTTTGAAAGATACTCTCCATAACAAGCCCTATTTAATCCCTTTAGGAGCGAAATAAACTACCTCCCGGCCTAATTTCATCGTAATCAGGAGTGAGTACCCTTCGCTTTTATAAATAATAGAGACTTATTATAAAATAATAACATTCTGCGGTAATATCTATTTACTTTATTTCAATTCTGGCAATACGTTTGCATTTGATAAAATGATCTTTAATTTGGGTTCTACCCCCTTTTTCTTGTAATTCGATTGCTAGCCTGGTTGACGGTGGAAATGCAGCAGTCATGCCATCCTGTGCTCATACATTTGTAAAGCGAGTCCTTCGGCGTGATTGCAATTCGTTCTTTTCGTTTACTTAATTTCGAGTCGTTTGGCAGTCCAGCCACTAAAGACTAATTCAAAGTGTTCTATATATACACACTAGCTTTTGCCCGCGGCTTCGCCCGCGTGGAATTCGTTTATATCGCGAACCGGGGAAGTGGGGGAGAAAGTACGTCATCAACTATCTTCCTGGGAAAATTCATCAAAATCGTTGTTTTCATACAAACTTTCATCCCCTATTTCAAGCCTTTAGGGGTTGATTTTTAAAAAAAAATTAGCCTATGTGTGACTCTGGGTCTTCAAATATTTTCATTCCGAATTTCATCCAAATCGGACTGGTGGTTTAGTCGTGAAAACGTTACAGACAGACTTTCGCATTTATAATACTATATGTGTGTGCCCGCTACTTCGTACGCGCAGGAGTTTATTCCGCGTAACTCCAGATCCCGCGGGATTTCCAGGAAGACAGACTTGTTAGTTTTATATTAATGTTTGTTTAGAAGCTATTTATACCCCATACGCGAAGAAGGTTTTCCCGCGTAAATTCCGATCCCGCGGGATTTCTGAAAATATCCTATATGTTAATCTAAGTTGCCCTCTTTGTGTGTGCCCGCTACTTCGTACGCGCAGGAGTTTATTCCGCGTAACTCCAGATCCCGCGGGATTTCCGGGAAGACAGACTTGTTAGTTTTATATTAATGTTTGTTAGTTTTATATTAATGTTTGTTTAGAAGCTATTTATACCCCATACGCGAAGAAGGTTTTCCCGCGTAAATTCCGATCCCGCGGGATTTCTGGGATAAAAAATATCCTATATGTTAATCTAAGTTGCCCTCTATGCGTGTGCCCGCTACTTCGTACGCGCAGGAGTTTATTCCGCGTAACTCCAGATCCCGCGGGATTTCCGGGAAGACAGACTTGTTAGTTTTATATTAATGTTTGTTAGTTTTATATTAATGTTTGTTTAGAAGCTATTTATACCCCATACGTGAAGAAGGTTTTCCCGCGTAAATTCCGATCCCGCGGGATTTCTGGGATAAAAAATATCCTATATGTTAATCTAAGTTGCCCTCTGTGTGTGTGCCAAATTTCATGAAAATCGGTTCAGTAGTTTTTGCGTGAAGGAGTAACAAAGCTATTTATACCCCATACGTGAAGAAGGTTTTCCCGCGTAAATTCCGATCCCGCGGGATTTCTGGGATAAAAAATATCCTATATGTTAATCTAAGTTGCCCTCTATATGTGTGCCAAATTTCATGAAAATCGGTTCAGTAGTTTTTGCGTGAAGGAGTAACAAACAAACAAACAAACAAATACACAAACTTTCACATTTATAATATTAATATTAGTTTTATATTAATGTTTGTTAGTTTTATATTAATGTTTGTTAGTTTTATATTAATGTTTGTTTAGAAGCTATTTATACCCCATACGCGAAGAAGGTTTTCCCGCGTAAATTCCGATCCCGCGGGATTTCTGGGATAAAAAATATCCTATATGTTAATCTAAGTTGCCCTCTATGCGTGTGCCCGCTACTTCGTACGCGCAGGAGTTTATTCCGCGTAACTCCAGATCCCGCGGGATTTCCGGGAAGACAGACTTGTTAGTTTTATATTAATGTTTGTTAGTTTTATATTAATGTTTGTTTAGAAGCTATTTATACCCCATACGTGAAGAAGGTTTTCCCGCGTAAATTCCGATCCCGCGGGATTTCTGGGATAAAAAATATCCTATATGTTAATCTAAGTTGCCCTCTATGTGTGTGCCAAATTTCATGAAAATCGGTTCAGTAGTTTTTGCGTGAAGGAGTAACAAAGCTATTTATACCCCATACGTGAAGAAGGTTTTCCCGCGTAAATTCCGATCCCGCGGGATTTCTGGGATAAAAAATATCCTATATGTTAATCTAAGTTGCCCTCTATATGTGTGCCAAATTTCATGAAAATCGGTTCAGTAGTTTTTGCGTGAAGGAGTAACAAACAAACAAACAAACAAATACACAAACTTTCACATTTATAATATTAATAGGATTTGTGACTACGGTGTAACTGAAGGCAACTAGTGTACAGAATCAAAACCATCTCGGCCCCATATCGATAGAAGCCACGCTTCGAGGTTAAGGTTGGTATACTTACTCCTTTTTTGATACGTACTCGTAGGTACATTGTTTTGTATTGCCCGCTAAATAATCACAGTCATAATACCTACAGTCCACTTTCCCATTCCTTTAAATTCGCCCCAACATATGCTTTCTGTAAACTGTAAAAAAACTCCTCGTGGATGAATTTGTAGTGGGAAAGTTAGTCTTAAGTAGTCGTAAAAAGGGTACAAAGTTAATGCCGCGGGAATTATGTATGTAGAGACAATTGATGTTCGTAGGATTCAATTCTTACTACCTACCCTGTGCAAACGTATAGTCTACCACTATCACAGCTCATAAATATTTTAAAGAGCGTTAAATCATTGACCTACATCCGTTGAGTAAGCTCAGGAACGAGTGACGGCTGCCAATTCGCTGCCTGATTCGTTAACGCACGTCACTTTATTAGCCGTGCCACCGTGCCACTCACCGCTCGTTTACGTGCAAACATTATACAGGCTATTTTATTGTATCGATGTACAGTCAGCGACAAAAGTAAATTAGTAATTAGTAGTAGTATTGGGTTTTGAATTTAATTCAACTTGCTTATGTGTTCACATTTTGTATCGACGCAAAAGTGAATCACCACTAACATTTATGACCTGAGGTAATAACAATGTCAAATAGATATCTGCCCCCGCGACCAAATTTAATGTGTTCAAGTCTGTCTTAATCGGCAAACACGACAGCATCCTCAATATAAATTTAAAAATTAAACTTCCCCTGACAACGAAAAGTATCAAATCATCAAGGATCATACAACGCCTAAACTGATTTTCATAAATGCTAACAACTGACTCGATATCGTCTATCCCATATCCGTTCGAGAGCTGCGATCCCACGTAGACAGACGTACACAACTTATAACACAAGTTTTTGCGTCCGAATGATGTTAATATTTATGTCGTACCTACACCAAAATTTGGCGGAAATATATACATAACAACAACTAATAACATAACAGGCACCAAATACCTATTTAGGTATAAATACGTCATATCTATATATTATTTGGCCTTCATCAATGAACCCACTCAATATTTCTGCCGGCCGAATTTAGAGACACCAACTTAAAATGAATTATAATGTAGCCTCCCACGCGAATTTATAGTCTTCCAATAAGTTGTAGTATAGTTTATACTTCATTCATAGAATTAATAGAATATTTTGTTTCACTTAAACAATTTTCAACAGATACGAAAATGTGTAGGGTCGAATTGGGTCGAATATAAAAAAATGGCAATAGGGTAATGCTTACATTTTTTTGGTTTGACGACTGTTTCGGTGGTGCTTGATCATTGAAAAGAAAAGAGGAAACTGTAGGAACAATGTGAACAATATGAAAGTCTATTATTAAGTTATTGGGTTGTGGTCGTATGTAGGTATAATAGCCGAAATACTCGAACTGACGGCAATAGCTTTTTTTTATATTTAATCTCCAAAATGCTGATTAAAAGCAAACGGGATACTTGATAGTAAGTGGTCATCGTCATATTCGTGTGTTATACGAGTATGTACCAGATGAGACCACAATTCTCTGACTTTAAAGGAGAAGTGGTAGTGGCATAATACAGTAGGTAGTGTTAGTAGTGAGATGAATAAGGATATATGATGCTAGTGGAAATACAATTTGAAGTTCGCTTCCGTGAAACGGCACACTATTGTATGCATTGCGTTTTAACTTAACTCTACCTGCGTCATGTTAATATTATTGTCAATTTGCATATAAATTTAAATAACATCACTGCAATTTGCAGCGCAATTTCGTGGCTACTTATCACACTTATTTTATACTAGCTGTTACCCGAGACGCGGCCCGCATTGAAGTATCTTTAGTTGATTTTCAAATATACTTTCAATCCGTATTTTACACCTGTAGGAGAGGAATTTGATAAAGTCTGTTCTTAGTGGACGCCTACTTTAAACTAACTACATATAAACAATACTTAATTTATTCGTCAAGCCGCTTTCGATATTGCATGATTATTGAGTGACCTTTCGCTTTTATAGATACAGTACCTGGTTGACCGAGCTTTGCTCGGTTGAAATAGTACATTATGATACAAGTGTGCGAAGTTGGTCATTACAGTCGAGGCGGTATTGAGCCCGAGCCGCAAGGCGAGGGCTGTAAATAGAGCCAAGACTGTAATGAACAAAGCACACGCGTATCATACGACGTTTTTCAACACACTTGCGAGGAAAAAAACAATTAGGTATCGACATTTTTCAGTCACAAATCAGCAAATTATAAACTAACAAATGTTTGCACAAAATGGCGCGGTTTATTTTTTCGCGCGCCGTATCTTTGGTTGAATAACTATGCGCGCGCAGGTTAAGTCCAAGGCACCGAACATTCAGTCACAATATATTAAACTAAATAATTATGTATTTCTAATAAGAATTTACGGTAATTAATGATTTAAAATATTGTATTTTTTAAATGCTTTAATAGATAATTAGATGAAGTATAATCTTATCTTATCAGATTTTGACTAAGTACAACAAGTTTATTTATTTACAAAATAATAAATCTTTTGGTAACAACCTCTTTACGGATATTAAAAAAAAAGTGGAATAAGAAAAACTTTACATTACCGCACTAGTGCGGTAATGAAAAGTAAAACGCACTAGTGCGTAATAAACCGCATTCCGGGCGTAAGACTAAAGAAAAAATATCAACTTTACGAGCAAGTGTGTTGAAAATTATATTTAGTATGAATCGCAAGAAATACGAGGAATTCCGCCATCTATTCAGGAGTCAAATCATACAACTGTTCACTGAGCACAAAATTCATTTTACTTATGTTACGGCCAAAGGATCTCAACAGCGTGTTTCACAAAGTTGTACAGCGCCATCTAGTTTCATACTACTGAAATTTCAACACGTTACAAACAGTACCTCATAGAAGTTAACTGTGTGAGCGAATTAATTGCATTTTAAATAGGTACATACTTAATTAGATAAATTCATTGAACTTTCCTTCGTACTTTTCGCAGGCTTAGGCAGTCCGCGACTGAAATTTTTATTTGCGATAAAATGTATTGAATGTTTATGATAATTAAACAACATAAATAAATATACTTTTAGTTTAATGAGCAAGTTGTTAGGCGTACTTAAAATTTTATTGATTCTATTTACAACAATAGTAATTTCATCGATCTGACCATTATTTATTTAAATCTTTATTAAAATATATTATTAAATCGATAATAACAAAACTAACATTTATTTACAAATATTCTCGTAAATATCACAAACGCACGTTAAACTATCACTACGCGTCCTGCGAGGTCAAGCGAGATAATCGCACTGATTTTTAATTTTATTCAAACAGAAAATAGGTAGGTATAACGCAAAAATAGCGCTTCAACGTAAGAATGAATATTAATATTAGTATTAGCCGAACAAAAATATATTCGAGCGCCATCTAGTTTCATACTACTGAAACAAACAAACCGTATCTCATAGAAGTTATCCTAATGTTTCATAGATGGCGTCAGTTCAACACGTTACAAACAGTACCTCATAGAAGTTATCCTAATGTTTCATAGATGACGTCAGTATGATGTTTTTAAAATCTCTTTATCTCGGGAACCGAGCTTTTCTCGAACCTGGGACCTTGATAAATCGATTCCTTGAGCCGAAAACCCCCTAATCTGTAACTTTCATGAAAATCTTTGCAGCCGTTTCCGAGATCGTGATTATATAGGTATAAATAAATAAATAAATATACAAGAATTGCTCGTTTAAAGATATTAGATTAGATATAAGTACATAGGTATAGACTAGTAACCCCGCCCTCGCTTCGCTTCAGGAAACATAAGTATATTATGCCCCAGTCTAGGTCATATGCCACATTTATATCGTAATCAACATACATCTCTTACTTGTCAGATGATGATTTCCCGAATCTCAAACTACTTATATCCATACGAAATCTCATCTAAATTCGTTCAGCGGATTAAGTTTTAAAGGTAGCGGAGCAAACGGTTACTTTCACATTAAAAAATATTAGTAAAGCATAGTTATAAAAGCATAGCGAATTCTTTTTAGCCTTGCAACTCTTGGCCCTTTGGTTAATCCTTATGTAATTTCTCTCTCAAACTCTCGTACTACGGTCTCAGTGTGGAAGTAATTAGATGGTTTGAAAGCTATTTTCAACATCGGCATCAATGTGTGGTACTGGAACAGAATAATCACGAAGTCGGGCAATGCTCGTCGAGGAAAATAATAAAAAGAGGAGTGGCACAAGGGTCTATACTGGGTCCATTACTTTTTATCTTATATAGTGCGGATGTAGTGAAAAGCATAAAAAACTGCAAGTTTCACCTATATGCTGACGATCTGCAAGTTTATATATCATTTAAAGCTACAGAAACGAAGACTGCTATTCAAACTGAATGAGGATCTGCAGCGTATTAACAATTGGTCTGAAAAAAACACACTCGTCCTTAATCCTTGCAAGACGAAGTACATGTTAATTGGTACTAAGAAGCAAGTGGAAAAAATTGCTGCAAGTAACCCATGTGTTCATATTAATAACGTACAAATAGAACGGGTCACGCAAGCGCGAAATTTGGGCATACTTATGGACGAAGCGTTACGGTTTGAATCTCATGTCGCAAATGTTGTGAGTAGCTGTTTTTATAGGTTAAAAGTCTTGTACAAAATTAGGGCCTATATCGACACTACTCTCCGAATAAGGCTTTGTGACTCATTGATCCTTTCGAAGCTCAATTACGCAGACTGTGTGATTGGACCGAGACTCCTAGTGCGAACGCAAAACCTTATTCAACGAGTGCAGAATGCGTGTGCAAGGTTTTGCTTCAATATTCCACCTAGAACTCACGTCACTTCTTACATTAACAAAGCAAATTCACTTAAGATGAAACAAACGCAGGAAGCTCCACTTTGCTACACTGCTTTTTGGTATTGTTAGAAACAAATCTCCTCCTTATCTGTACGATAAACTCTCTTGGTCTAAAAATCCACATGTTAATCGACTCGCGTTCCCATGCAGCTGTTCTGTAGCTTTTCGAGGCAGTTTCAAATACAGTGCCACCAAATGTTGGAACAACCTGCCTCCACCCATTCGGAATCTAAAAACAGTAAATGGTTTTAAATTGGCATACAAAACTTACCTACTTAATTATCAAAAAATGGAAGTCTGAAACAATCGCATTCAACCAATGCATACTTGCACACACACACACATACACACACACACACACACACACACACACACACACACACACACACACACACACGCACACACACACCACATGCACGCTAAGGTGGCACTGAACAAAGTTCCCTTGTCTTGAGTCAATTGTAATTGAGCGATTTGACCATGCTTGTTAGTTGGTTGTCACAACACTACCTTCATGGTAAAAAAAACCATACCTGACATATTTTTCGATATTGTACAAATATATTAAATGAGTAAATAAGATAATTTTATTATATATGTATATATACCCGTTCTATTGGCAACGTCATAATATTTATAATACTTATAGCTTACTTTTTATAAATTATTATAATATATTACGTTTTTGTTACTAATATTATGTATTTATATTGATTTCAATCCACCACATAGCGAAACATGCGAGACAAAAGAGGACTGCGCTGAAAACCAGTAGCGATGGTTCCTACCAGTTCCATTGCGCATGCTGAGCGTAGCCCTTTTTTGTCACGTGGTATGGTACGAATACATACCTACAAATTAGCATAAAGAAGAATGTTTGTGTGTTAAGTGTGTACCATACTATTGTGGCAAAATAAATGTTTTCTTTCTTTCTTTCTTTCTTTCTAATTTTCGAAGCAAGTGATATCAAAATTTAATCATCAATTGCTTCAACCTTACACATCTGAGAATTTTTGTGTTCTCAAAGGTGTGTGGAGTCGCCATTTTGTATATTGATCAGTACTGAGAAGTTGAGTTACATTATGAATATCTATGATGATGACAATCTCCCAAACATTGCACATAAAAAAATATCGTTCACAAAAAATATTATCAGAAGGTAAATTTTAAAAATACTCCAACAAGATATCAAACTCTCCAATCCTCAAATCCGCGAGCACTATCTTAAACGAAATCCGTGCCCACTGGGACGCCCGTGAAAATTTACTCCTTCTATTTGTTCGAATATTCCCACACTGACCCCTTCGTATCGCACGTAAATAACAGGTACAACACTCGGAACATATACGTCACGTCGACCGTCGACGGTGTAATCATCTGTGCTTGTCTTAAAACAATGGCGTATAGTCTCATTACAAGTGAAAGGATGGAGACGTGGTCGGTCTTTGGGACAATAGAATGATGATAGATGGTTGAATAACTCAGCATGTATTGACAGTGATAGCACACAGTTAAATAAATAAATAATATACACTAAGCCCGACACAAGCATTCCTTGTCCACACACCCAGACAAGACATCCAAACCAAAAACTGAAATTGAAACTCCTTGTTTTTTGGTTCTAGCTGGGATTCGAACATGGGGCCATTCGAACGGAATTCCGGCAATATTACCATTGCTAGAGATGTTATCTGAGTAGTAGAGTTCTTCCACCGCTGCTTGTCCATAGCTGTACCACCTTGAGAAATAGAAACGAAGCATATTTTCATGATGATTACGAACGAAATGATGCACACATTATAAATTGCTACATCATTGCAAATAGGTATCAAGTATTATTATTTTTATTAGTAGATATTACATAATCATATAACACGTATTGTTTTTTCTATTGTAGGTAGTACCTATTAAATTATTGTGTAAAATACTATTAGTATGGAAGTATTGAATCACGTCGGTTACTAACATTACGGAATCGTTTAGTTTCCTAAATATTTCGTTACATTTCTTCGCGTGGCCTAAAGCGACCATCACCTTCCTCATTTACCTTTACTTTACATTACACATTCAACCTTTGCATTTAGCATCCATGTTATTTATTAAATTACCCTTCCATTTTGACATTATATACTACTTATATTTTCCAATTCGACTATCCTCCTTCACTGTCTACTTTCATTGTTCTTTTTTAGCCGACAGCATATCAATCATTATTTATTTTCTAATTACTGATATCTGTGGGCAGCGTTGACCGTCAAGTGTCTCGTCTGCTTAGTTGTCGACTATTTACCTGCAGAAATACAAGACTTATCTTAGCAATAAATTACACTAACTGATTCCACCCCTACAATATCATAAACTAGGACGAACTGTTGTTATACAATTTCCTGTACGTTAGCCAGTATAGTAAGTATGCAAATTGCGTAGTTAGTGGGCAAATCCAACTCATCTCTAAATAATTGTGGTTGTGTACAGCCCACATAATTCAGTGGCATGTATAGTTAGGTTTTGTCAACCGTAATTTTACCATAATTAAACCTTAATAATTTGGTAAGCGCAACCTGGTTTACTCGGGGAATTTTCTATCGTTATAATTTTGAACAGCAATTTTGTTCCGGATAGAAAGGCGTGGAGCCTGTTACTCTTTTTTTGAGGCGACCATTTCAGTCCTGAAGATTGGCAACCCATCTGTGACCAAATGAGAACGAGAAGCTACGCACCCGAGTCACGTGCTCGAGATATTTGCGAAGGATATTTGCACGAGATACAGGCTATTTATACTATTCTTTGTGGTGCTACTTACGTCATAGCAGGACAAAATATTAGGACCACAAGGAAACAGCCGTCGTATGTAGATACATAGCAATAATCAACGTGTATGTTGTTTCATATTCAACTACCGTTTATAAAATCAAGAGACGCCTACAAGATCACACCTACACCGGTATATTATCCAAATTCCGGGGAGAACCACGTTTTTGAAGGTGACGGTCAGGCCAATTTCATCGTGGCTCCAATTGGCTTTAAGTGGACTTGGACATTTTAAAATAGCATGAAATAGCACCAACCTCAGAGCTGTAAACAAAACAATTACCGCCTCCGGGGGTATTATTACGTCATTATACTGCAATCCACATTTTTATTTTGTACTTTGCGTTCATAGAAAGAAGCTTGAAAGTTTTAAAAAATGTTAATGTTTCTAAATTATATACGTTTATCTATTTAAAAACTGTGTGTCACTGAAAATCAGCAGTAATTTCATCAACTATTTATTTAAATTTCATAATTTAATTTGCTATAAATGTGTTTCCCTTACACTGTAGATACTATTTTGTTTGATGCAATAAATGCACTTTCTTTCTCTATTCTTTTTTAAATAGCTATGAACATCACTACTGAGGTTCACTCTTCGATTCCCTCAATCGTAGACTCCATGCCCACACACACCGAGAACAAACATTTTTTAAACTCAACATGTAATGCTTGGTGCGCGAGTCAGACTCGTACTTCACCGGTTTTTTGAAGATAGAATGTATAATGTAAGTATTTATGTATGTCATATAAAACTGCCACTTAAACTATTCTCCCTAAAAGCAAGCAATCTCTCTCCCACTCTAGAGAACGCGATGTATCGTGTCAAGTAGTAAACATTCTCGAAATTAGACGCCGCGGCGCCAACGAAATTTGATAAAATGATATGACATACACATTTTTAAACATGTCAGCTTTATTCTTAGTGCGATTTTGTATGACATATTGTTGGCGAACATCAGGTGAAGTTAGCACTTTGCACGGCATCCATATAGGTATTATGCAGTTTGAATGCAATTCGATCAATTTGCACCCATATAGTTTGAATGGAATTCGGTCGTTTTTTATTTCAGCCAGTTTCAGCACAATTGAATCCGATAAGGTAGTTGTATCAATGTTATTTATCTTAATATCTTTCTAGTGTATACCTGCGTAACTCACAGCTATAAATAGGCTCAAAACTAGGCACATATTACAATACTAGCTTTCCGCCCGCGGCTTTGCCCGCGTGGAATTTTGTTAGGTATATAGCGTATTTTTACTGAACTCGACAGTGCTTTTCTTTAGACTTATTTTAGAAAAAAATATTTTTCAGGCTGAAATCTTATTACAACTTCAATTTAATATTGAACAAAATCGCCCATGTAGTTTAATATTTGCTGCTTTCCCTTCATAAGAAAGTCCAACTCGCTCTTGGCTTGGAAGTTATTTTTCAGGAATTTGCATTTTACGATCTCGTGGAAATGTCCTAAGCAAATTTCCCGTCTCGTATAAATATTTGGAGTACTAAATCTCTATTTAATTTTACACCTACCTATATATTTTTAAAGTTTAGGGGTGATTTTGAAAAAATACTGAAGCACATATTTTTTAATCTTAACAAAGAGACTGGACATTCATTTTCAAGTCCCTAACTTGGAAACTAACGAAAAAAACACAAATTTTCACCCCGTATTTTTAGGGGTTGGAGGGTTAATTCGAAAAAACACTTGATTTTTTATTTACAACAAAGAGTATTTACCTATTTTCAGCTTTCTATCTTGAAAATTTTATTAAGTTCCATACAATCTTTCACCCCCCTTTTAAAGGGTTTGAGGGTTAATTATCAAAAAAATCTGATACACGTATTCATTAATTTGAAGTAAGCAACCAAAATTCAAATTTCCAAGTCGCTAACTTCAATGTTGTAGAATTTTCATATAATAGTTTTCACCCCTTTCATCCCCTTCGGAGTGGAATTTCCAAAAATCATCTCTTGGTCCCCTACACTCCCCAAGGAACATACATGGCAAATTTCATGTTTCTAACTTAGAAAATGACGGACTTCCATACAAACTTTCAACCCCTATTTTACCCCCTTAGGGGTAGAATTTCCAGAAACGCTTAAATACGTATCTATTAATTTTTAATCAGTAGCCCAAAAATAAAGTTTCATGTTTCTAACTTAAAAAATGACAGTCTTCCATACAAACTTTCAACCCCTATTTCACCCCCTTAGAGGTTGAATTTCATAAAATCCCGTCTTAGTGAGCACTTACATCCTTAAAAGAACCCACATGCAAAATTTCACACTCCTAGCACTTGTAGTTTCTGAGATTTTGTGATGAGTGAGTGAGTCAGTCAGTCAGTGACCTTTCGCTTTTATATATATAGATTCTCAAATTAGAATTTGCGATATTAACGTTTACTGTTATCAATCTTTAAATTATTTCATTTTATCTGTATCTTAGTTGTATCGCTATTGTGTCTAAATGGTAATTAATGATTACTTGATTATATATTTAATATTGAAGTGCAAAGAAACATAGATTTAATTATGTTCAACAGAACGTTATTTTATGTTATTTTATTTAATTACGTTCAACAGAATAGTTTATATTCTACATCTACATAGTTACTAGTATTTGAATGATTCTGTTCAGGAAAACATGGTTCAAATTTTGTATACCTACTTAGATACATCTTTAATTTTCAAAAGTATAAAAATAGTACTAAAAATATGTGATAGCTAGCCTTGTAGTCAAGAATTTGACCTCTTACTCGGGGGTACGGGTTCGAATCCAGGGCGTGCACTTGTGACTTTTCGGAATTATGTGCGTTTTAAGCATTTAAATGACACTCGCTTTAACGATGAAGGCAAACTTTGTAAGGGAACCTACAACCCGGAGAGTTCGCAGCGGGTGTGAAATCCGCCAATCCGTAAGTACTTGGCCAGCATGGTGGACCATAATCTTCTCATTCTGTGAAAAGACCCGTACTCAGCAGTTAGACAGTTATGGGTTGCGATGATGACTATAATTTGTTATCATTTGCTTAAGATATTTATTAACTTTGAAAGTTGTGTGGAATGTTTCCTGGAGGTAAGTCAGGGCCCGATTTAGGGGGGGGGGGCAAACCGGGCCATTGCCCGGAGCGGCAAAATTGAGGGGCGGCAAAATTGGGGGCGGCGCGGCGCGTCGGCGGCGAAAATTTGAAAGATGGTTAAACAAAAAAAACCACACCCCTACACAAAATTTCTACGAACATAATTTATAGGTAGGTAACTATTGACATTACTGAAATTTCACATCATATTTTAGTAGATTACAAAAATAAAATGTGGTCACACTGCGTCCTTCAAGCTGTGCATGTTTTGCACGATGGTGCACACAGAACGATCGGGCATGCGTGGTCGCGTGGACGCGGACGGACAGAAAGATGGATGATGCGTATTGCGTACAGGCCTTTAGTTTCGTGGGGTTTGCAACACTGGGTTGCATGCAACGGGGGATTCACTGTCTTTTTATCTATAAACATTCAAAGATACAAATACATGACTTTTAATTAACTCTTGTCAGCATATGGGGTCAATGTACTCATGTATACGAACAACTTTTACTATGGGACCAACTTCCAAATCGCGAGAAAAAAATCAGCTGTTCCATACATTTTGGTCGACCGGATAGTCATTTTACTATGGAACAGCTGATTTTATTAGCTGATTTGATTTAAGTATACTCGTTCCCGCATATGAGTTTTTCCCGTGTGAATCCTGATCCTGCGGGAATTCCGCGATCAAGACGTAGCCTGTACATTGCTCCACAACTTCCTCTATCTCCCAGTGAAAGTCCCGTAAAAATCTAAGCTAACGAATTGGCACATAGGAGTTTTTCCCACGTGAATCCTGATTCCGCGGGAATTCCGAGATAAAAAGTAGCCTATGTGTTGCTTCAGAACCTCCTCTAACTCCCAGTGAAAGCCCCATAAAAATCTACGCCCGCAACTTCGCGCATAGGAGTTTTTCCCGGAAATTGCGGGAATTCCGGTATAAAAAGTAGCCAATGTGTTGCTCCAGAACCAGAACCTCCTCTATCTCCCAGTGAATGCCCCTTAAAAATTTGAGCCCGCAACTTCGTTCGCGAAGCTTTTCTCGCGTGAATCCCGATCCCGCGGGAATTGTGGGATAAAAATATATGTTGCTCCATAACCTCCTCTATCTCACAGTGATAGTCCCATAAAATCTAAGCCCGCGACTTCGCGCGTTGGAATATTTCACGCGTGAATTCTGATCCCGCGGGAATTCCGGGATAAAAAAGTAGTCTATACGTTGGTCCACAATTTCCTTTATCTCCCAGTGAAAGTCTCATAAAAATCTGTAGAGTTAAAATTCATCTTTATACGTCAAGCTGTTTTCGATTAAGTAAATGACTTTTCAACCCCTATTTTACCTATTTAGGGGTTGATTTTTGAAAAACTTTGATATGGGTTTTTCATTATTCCTTATCATAATTCTAAATACCAATTTTCATAATACCTGGTCTACAAATGACGGACTTGCATACAAACTTTGAACCCCTATTAAACCCCCTTTAGGGGTGGAATATCAAAAAATCCGTTCTTAGCGGATACCTTCTAACTTTAAACTACCTCCCTGCCAAATTTCAGCGGTTTCTGAGATTTCGTGATGAGTGAGTCAGTGACCTTTCGATTTTATATAGGTACAAAATGTTAATTTTACACATGATCCAAAAAAAAATGCGCGGATACGAGATAAAAAATTATCGATAAAAAATGGGAAGAATTTTTTTATGTCAGCTATTTCGAAAATAGAGGCACCATAATATTTTATTTTAGGAAAATTCTCATCTATCGGTTTAATTTTTTTTTCTCATAAATTAAACGGTGTACTTATAGTTTTCAGAACTATAGTTTGCCTACATTTTCGAAATAGCCGACATAAAAAAAATCTTCCCATTTTTTATCGATAATTTTTTATCTAGTATCCGTACATTTTTTTGATCAAGTGTAAAATTAACACATTGTATATAGATAAATATCTTAAAACACAATTTATTTTGTTTCAATAATATCGGTAGGGAAAATTTGTCTTTTTATAGGTTAAAATTACACCATCTATCGAATAACGTAAAGGCGGCAAATATTGTTTTGCCCGGAGCGGCGAAACATCCGGGCCCTGAGGTAAGTACCTACCTCTTTTATAGAAAAACGACATTCGAGCTCAATAAATAATATAAATTAAGGAAAACAATGGATTGTAAGAAAGATCTCATTAGAACTTGATATTGACACAAAAACGGATAATATTCTTTCAATGCCTTTGAGTCCATTATTGGTGCAAACACTGTATGATTTATGAAAAAAATAATGAAATAAGGCAAAACAATTTAAAAAATAAATCGTGCAACTATAAAAGTAGATTAGCTCTTCTCATATTGTATTGTATCCGCAATATCTAATTTCAAAGTAACCGCGAATGCGCAGCGTAATAAACTGCGTTTATTTTCCATACAAAGTAATATGCAACACATAGCTACTTCTTATACTTACTTACAATTATATTGATTAATTTTATTTAATTATACCTTTATTTCGCAAAATCGATTAGGAAAACATTTTCTTGTAATCGACTCCACGAACGATAAAAAGAAAACAACAGTAGTTTTATAATAAAGTGGTTCTCAATTCGCCTATATTTTTTATGTGGGTTCCCTGACAACTTTGCACTCGGTGAACTGATATTAATACTTTTTTTTGTATTCAAAAGATCTTCAGACGTAGTTATTGGGAGTTTCTTAATAATGCGTACCTACTTAATTTATACCTACTCTTTACCTTATAACTTTTGATTGGTCGTTCCAATTTGTATAATTCTTTTTAAATCGAAAGCTAACGTATGTCGTCTGATCCGATATTTGAGCGATATTTGACGAGTACTTTTTGGCTTTAGTCGATTACTTTTTTGTATAAAGTTATTTACGCGAAAATTCAACAAATTTATACGTACCTCGTTACCTCAAAAATTTAAAAAAACAGCTAATCTCATTTAAGCTTTTTCCGTCCCTACAATTTGACTTTGACCTTTACCATACGACTGTCACATTGAATTTCACCCTTCTCCGGCGGCCGAAACATTGTGACTTACCTTCCGGCTATTTGGCTCTATGTCAAATGCACTCAATCTTTGTACAAAAGTCGGTAGTGCCAACGAATGAAAAGTTTCATTTCACTTTGAAGCTTTACCGACGCGTCCTAACATAAATGAGAGTAACTCCTTACTCAAGAGAACGTTTATGACTTAGAACAAGAGAAGAGTAGCAACAAAAGAAATATGGCTCTAAGACGACACCTGCGGCTATTTTAAATAATTGTGGAGCGCTTTGCGAAATGCAGTCTTTGTGGATGAGATTTTACGTTTAAATTTTCTGCAATGGGTAAAATGTTGCTGCGACGTTAATAGTCCCGAACAAGGGAGCCTAGGTTCAAATCCTATACCTACCCTCTAAAAAATGAGAGTATTAATTGTCACTTACTTCGAGGAAGGTGAGGTGTCTGAGAGTTCTTCAATTAATTTGCTCAAAT
This sequence comes from Hesperia comma, assembly GCA_905404135.1. Taxonomy (NCBI): domain Eukaryota; kingdom Metazoa; phylum Arthropoda; class Insecta; order Lepidoptera; family Hesperiidae; genus Hesperia; species Hesperia comma. The sequence continues at coordinate 18,542,980 of FR990019.1, read as the reverse complement.
ATTTGCGAAGGCTGTAAACCTGCACTCGGCCAGCGTGGTGGACTATGACCTATATATAATTATATATATCCCTTACATTGAAAGGGGAGACACAAGCCCAGCTGTGAAACCGTTAGGGGATGCGATGAGATAGAAGGTGACAAATATTGCTCAGACTTTGACTATGACTCGGAGCTGACATGTCCAAAAATTACAGTTAAAACTGCATCGATTTATTTTGCTTTTCTTCCATCTTAATATAAAATACTAGTAAATCCGCCCTCGCTTCGCTTCGGGAAACCAGTCCCTTCAAAAATCTTTATAAATTTTAACAAATTATGTTATTCCCATGTCTAAGCAATATTACTGCAAAGTTTCATGAAAATCCGTTCAGTAGTTTTTGCGTGAAAGAGCAACAAACCCACACAAACACTCACTCACTCACTCACTCACTCACTCACATACATCCTTACAAACTTTCGCATTTATAATATTAGTAGGATTTTAATATTTTATGTAAATCTTTTCTTCATAGTTCGTCTTATATGCATATGTGAAATAACTATTGCTGGAGTATGATCATACTTCTTTCTGACTTTCTGATTTATACGAGGATCCATGTAATTTTATATTAATAGGTTTAAACTGTTCAGAAATTTAAGCAAATACCAACAAGTGATTATAAATTTGCAACGCGCCGGCGGTTCTGGCGCCATCGAGGTTTGGACAGGTGGCCGATAATGCTTGAAATTTTAAAAGGGCATCCGTTTTTAGACTTGTATAGGGGTCGAAAAGGCAGGTGAACTGTGCTTTCGTTTTATTAAAAAATAAAACCGGTTTCTTCCTTATTTCATGGTTTCTTTTAAATATCTATACCTACTCTGAAACTGTGATTAAATCCAAGTATCTAATACATGGATTGTACTCTAGTAAATTGTACAAAAGAAAACAATTGTACAAATGATACTTCGTAATTGTTGTTCCTGATTGTTATTGTCAGAAAGCAATCCTGAATTCAAGTCGAAGCCCTTCTAGTAACATAAAAATTTTGACACTTGAATTGGTCATGAACCCCACCTATCCTCTGTAGAGCATGGTGGAGTATGTTCTAAGCCTCCTAAAGTAAGACATCCCATTGCCATATTGTGGTCCATTGCTCGGTTGAAGCCTTTTAAAACTTTCAGAATTATAGCGGAGCATTGCAGTTGAGAATTGAGCTAAATTCAAGCTTATATTATCCATTTGTGTGAAGTGGAAAATGTACAGTGGACTAAAAGCACAGTATTAGTCATTCAGTTAAGTATTGGTCTAAGTACTGTAAGCTTTGTTGTAAGTACTCTCAAAGAAGCTACGTGAAGCAGGATAATGACTGGGAGAAGACATTACCACTAAATTATTGGGGGGATTTGCACCTGCCGCAAATTAGGTAAGTACTGCTTCCAGCTTCGAACTAAATGCAGGTAATTAAGAAACAATAAAGACAAAAGTATAGTTTAAGTTAGAAATTTTCAATTCTTTGAAAATGGTTATATTTAAACGAAGGACAAACTTCACGGAATTAAGTTTTAATTGAAAAATAATATTACCTACTCTATCACGGACCACAAAGAACAGATTCATATAGAATGCTCAAAGCAATGCCTTTAATTTAATACTAACTAAATTATCTTACGCTTATTTAAAACAGACTACGGAGGCAAATTAATTATCTAAATGGGAACAGAACTCTTAAAAACGTATGGACCACGAAAGCGTTCTCCAAATTATAATTGGAAAAATATTAACAGTGCGCTCAATGGCTTTATTCAATGAAATGAAATAAAAAGTAACAATACTAAAGTAAACATTTTCAGAAATATAATCTGTAAATTACGGTACTTTGCACATGAGCGGCAACACATTATACTTTTTAAACGATTGTAGCTCAAAAACCGGATAACGTGTAACATTTGTTATCGTTGCGAACGTCTGGTTGTCTGTCGTCTCGTTTAGGAGAAAGTATTGCATTCGTTCACGTTTGGCTCTAGTTGTCGAGGCGAACTGGATCGGTGGACAAGGAATGTAGGCGAGATGCCAGGGGAATGGCCGCTGACTTGCTAACAAATAGAGACGAATTCGCCTCTATCGGCCATCTGCTTTGTACTTGATTCGATGGTTAAGTTAAAGCATAGTTTTGTATGTATAAAAAAGTAGTAAGTTTTCTTTACAGTGAAGATAAGTTGTTGATTTTTCGAAATTCCGAAAAGGAAAATAAAAAATTATTTATATTTTTTACCACTAGAGACTTCAAATTCGGCCTGTAATAATTTTTTGTAATCAATACCTAAAGATATTTTCGGAATTTAAATAAATAAAAGTAAGTAATTCGTAAATTCACTCAAGATAAAAAGTGCCTAAAGTTTAAATTTCAAAGACCACTTCCATTTTTTCTACGGTTATAATACGGTTATTCATTTTGTCATGTATGAAGATCATTGCAATTTCTAAAAACTTTTTTCTTTAGAACAGGAAATTCCATACGGGGTTTGAGTATTAACATCACGGCGCACATAATTATGTACTTCAAACAAAGTACTTAGCACGTGTAAACATAGAAAATTTTATTCAGTGTATAAGATATTAAGGCATTTCAATGAAAGGTTTTTACTACTCTCCCGAGCGTGTATCTTATATCATTTTACAACCCAGCTCAAGCCCGCGGGAATAAAAGATGTGATGAGGCTTCTTTTCTCCGGTAATACAGCATTTAGCATCATTTCAAACGTATCGTAATCGTATAAGTTTAAAATAACATGCTTACCTGAAATGTATTCATACATTTTTATCACTACACACAGAGCCCCATACTTAGATTCCTTATAATGAGGGTGCTACGGCCAATACACAAATGAACAACTCATCAGTCAAATTTCCGTCCTGAGAACCGAACAAAAGAACCATTGGAACGGTTGCCTTGGTAACCAATACGATTAGAGAGGTCATCAACGTATCAGGTCATCAACGCATCAGGTCATCAACAAAACATTCCATGAACAAAGCTTTCCCATGCTAATAAATATCTTGGCGACACATACGGCTACACAGCAGCTATAGCATTAGTTTGCAGTTTGCAGTACGGTTTATAACTTTTGTACTGCAACGGTAACTTTGAGAACCCATCAGAACTCTGCGCATTAGCCGTCAGTTAGTCGTCAAATGCACATTCAGTGAACATCATCATTTGAGATCATTTGCTCGTATACAACGAATGGTTTAATGTACGTGCTCTGTACTTTAGCGTACGGCACTCAATGCGAACCCATCTCCAGATTGCTACCGTGAAAGGGTCGACCTCGGTACCGTCAACGATAGCTTAACAATTTTATACGCGTACTAGCTGATCTCTTTGAAGTTTATCTGTCTCCTTCGCATCCCGTAAGGCACTTCTCACACAACGCTATTTGCAAGCGACTAGGATCTTGTCAATGTATGAAAGCGAAGCGTCTAAGATGCGTCCCCTGTCAGTGAACAGTGTCAGATACAGCGTATTTTGGATTGCGTTGAAGTCGCTTAGCTCATAAATAGCGTAGTGGGAGAAGTGCCTAAGTTGCCTGAATTGAAGTGAAGGCGGTTTACTAAATGTAAGTGACACTGTACTCGATCTGTGTGGTGCAATGCCTACCGTCGTTTAAAGAGTCTTGGGTTTCATTCCCACAGAGGCGAAAATTTGAATGATGAGTTAAGTTTCCGTTCTTGGTCTGTGGCTCTATGGGTCTTCCATGGCACTCATGATACAGGAAATCATAGTGTGGAGCTATGAGTGTGCAATATAAAAACAAGAAAAAACATAGTAAGTACATATGTATTATCTCAATGAGAGGAAAAAAGTTCTTTACAACTCATAACTCACCCACCCACAGGTGGGCTTTTACACATCTTCATACGCATATAATTTTTAAAAGGTAAGGTGCATAGGTACAGTATTCTAAAAAGGCTATCGCTGTTCTTCTACAATATTCATACTTTGAATAATGTCGATCGTTTAAATCTATCTTTTAATTAAGTTTATGATACTATTTACCCAAATGAAAGAATTATAAGAAAAATCTTGTCGACTTGTTTGTTCCATTGTACCTACTATTAACAAAATAATTAAAATTTAATCATTCTAATCTAAATCATGTTACGCATAATTGTATATACAATCATTTTAGTAGCACAATTCTGCTAAGAGTAAATGGTACTCGTAGCAATAAAGTCTTAAGAATTGTTATGGTTTATGGAATATTAATCTAGTCAAAAGATCGCGGTCAAAGAAACAATATTGCGATTGCTTGTTATTAAAAATCCTATTGTTCGATTTTCTGAAATATTCAAATGGTTGCTCAGATTGCTCAGATGCAATAAATAAAATCGCCATAGCGGCATAGCGGTATAGTAGGTATTTGGATTTATGTCTTTGGAGGTGGTTTCTTTCCTCAACCTGCAACTTTAACACTGTTTCTGTAGTTAATAATAATAAATAAATAATAAATTCACACAACACCTCATACATTGACCTGACCCGTGTAGTTCATGGGTGACATTGTCAAATTACTCGTACCATCAAGAGGTTCGCCTGCTCCTTTATCAGCAATTATACCAATCGTTATAAAAAGAATAAAAAAATACTGCTTTCAAAATTTTCAAAGTTGTACTACCCCTAACGTTGAAGTGAGATATCGATGTAATATCGATAGCACTACAGTTGTAATAAAATTTAAGCAATTTCTTATCCATTGTAGTGACAAAAAGATGTTTTTAAACTAAATCTTAAATTCTTACGCGAAACAGCATTATTAACTTAGGTTTCAAATAACATTTTTATTAAAATTTTATTAAAATTGATTTTTTACCATCAAGTCGCAACTCGAAGGCTTTTATCGTTGTTGTAATTCAAATGTAACGAAATGAATGCAATCCATTCATTCCTCCGGTCCAAGTGAGTGAATGTGGGCTTGAATGCAAACAGCTCGGGCGTTAAATGATCACTGTTTCAATTCAATTCAATTGAATTATATTGAAATAAGCATATAATTGAATTATTCAATGTCTGACAGTGACATCATCCGTCCGAATATCATACTACGAGTATATCGGCATTGTCTGTTAACTGGTGGTGTCTGAATGGTTTTAATTGTGGATTGATTGATAAATTAATTTTAAACGAAGGTAACTTTCGAGGTTGTGGTATTTACCAACAAACTTTTCAAGCTTTCCAAGCGACTTTTCAAGCTTCATGGTCTTTTAAAAGGTCCATGAAGCGATAATTTCCACTCTATTTGTCTCGATGTACCTTTATTTTTCCGGTTACACACATTGGTCTTTTGATATTTATAATATACTAATTTTGATATAAGACATACATGCTCGAGAACGTCGGAAGAATTGCTCATATTGAGTAGAAAGTTTTGAGCAAGTGGTGCACTTACGAGATATTAAGTGAAGTTCACACTCGTGCATTTTGAGAAGTAAGCGAACGCTTACTCTTTCTTCACTGCAAGTGTTAACTTCGGAGGTTACAATCTTTCTGTTTTCAGAGAAAAAAATCTAAAGACACAAATAAATACACAACTAGGCCGAAAACTAGGTCAAAAATCTAAAAAACAGATTTCATTGCGATAATAAGTATGTATGTTTTTATTTATATCTTCCCTTACAGGCGGTCAGACAGAGTAATTATATATAGATGAGTTTAAGCCTGAAAACAGTGTCATATAACAGTGACGAAAAATGAAATAAAAATAGTAAAGTTTCAGTCCACTGACATACAATGAATGGACGCACATTTTTTTATTTCTAAGGTGTATATTTTTTAAAAGTAACTTAACAGTTGTTTATTATATAACCCTCATTAGCGTTAAAATATTATATTAATAAAAAACCTTCTAAAAAAGTTTCTAAAAACTCTTATGGGGTTCTTACATTAATTTCTTAATAAAATTAGTTTCAACACTACCAACAATTTTAAGGTAGAATTATATAAGTAACTATGAACTATGCTTTCGTATAGTACCTTCTTCTTGAAATAAAAGTATGGTCCTACTAGGTGCTGACTATGTGCATATAAAATGTCACGGTTCATGTCTGCCACAGAAGCGATATTTGAGAAGATATTTGTCGAAGAAGAGATAAATCGGATACGCCCACGAGGACCGAGGATCAAAGCCCGATCTTACTTACCTATGCTAAAAAAATACAAGCGATATTAGGATAGCTCGGATATGGACACCGCTTTAGACGTTTAAACGACACGGATATACTATACTTGAACTTTTAATGATGTAACCTTATATTTACTGCAATTAAATCTCAAAGCTCCCGAGAAACGCTTTCAAAGAACCAACTTTTCAACTTACGCCAAGTTTCTTAAGACCTTCGTGTATTTCATAAGCTTCCTCTAGTTTTCTATGGAACTATTTCTGCCGGGGTTAGTTTGCGGGAAATGAACGGTAAATGTCATTGGTTTGAACCTTTTTTATGTGCAGTTAATTTTAATTTCTGTTCATGCTAGCTTGAATAGAATGCTCATATATTTTATGTAAGACCCGATGAAGGAACACACAAAATACTTGACGAAAAGTGGTAATTTTTGAGTGTGACGACATCGCATACTCGTATCGACAGACTTGAATCACGCTATCACAGTTTTCCACACTGCTCGCATATACATATATAAAATTTCCCACCGTAAATGTGACAAGTACCTGGCAGGAGATCTCCTTTTGTTAAATGTGCAAATACTTGCCTTACAGCTGCCTGTCAAATAAGTAAAATAGGGTTAAAATTAAAAGGGACCTCAATCAGGTATGTAACGTGTTTTATTCAGCGTTTTGATTTATAAAATATATACCTGTGATGTTAAATATTGCAAGATTAAGCCCTTCGTAAGCGAGTTCGCCACACTTTGTTTCTATAGATTTATTCGACAGTGCATGCTACGAGAACTATGTATGGCTGTTTTATCAGCAAAAGCCAACAAACAATATTAAACTATAAATGTGAACTTTGATTAAGCCCCTGTGATTAAGTTATATTGTAGCTTGACGGCGAATATTTAAAATTCCGGAAGTTCTTGCTTATAAGCTCAATTGAAATGTAAGCACAAGTAATAAAGTGTTTAGCGAAGAGTCATTTACGTCGACTCAGGTATACCTTGAGTTCAACCAGTGGACGCGATCAGTAGCTAGATTCGGTACATGGCTTCGGAAAGCATGTTAAGCTGGTTGCTATCATCAGAAAAAATAGTAAGCTATGTCGAAGACCTTCGAAGAGCATAAATTATACTACCGTCACATGGCTTGACCACTTCCACTTCACCAATTCGCATTATAGCATGCTTAAGGCTTCGTTTTCTCTCCTCCTCTCTCTCTCTCTCTCCTTTACTCTCACCTTTCTCCTCCTCTCTCTCCTTTACTCTCACCTTTCTCCTCTCCTCTCCTCATCTCCTCTCTCCTTTGTCAGTTTGTTGGGAAGGGAGATCTGCGTTCAATAGATACTGTTTCATTAATAGGTTTAAGTCAGAAACAGGCAGTATTCTCTTACAAACGATTCTCCAGCACATCCGGACATGTTGAAACGAGAACTGTACAATGTCCGTATCGTTGGAGACGAAGCTTACGTCGTTACATCACTCGACTGATTTATGCTCGAGGTAGCCGTGCCTTCACAGTGGCTGTAGGTCGGTGAATACTGAATACTATTTCCATGTTACCAAATTCAGTTCTACTAAGCTGGTGGTGAATACCTATAGTTAATAAAGTTCAACATAGGTAGATACGTACATATTAAATAAAGTTCGAATTAATCGATGCCTGAAAATATAGTATGTATACCTAAGAAGGATATTTCAGGAAAATTGTTTCTTTGCTGAAAATTGTTGGTCAGTTTGCCAGGTTCTGTTACCTCCTGTACCGCTATTATAAAACACTTAACCGATTTCAATGTGAATTCACTGAACTAAATCTAATATCTTTAAACGAGCAATTCTTGTATATTTATTTATTTATAATCACGATCTCGGAAACGGCTGCAAAGATTTTCATGAAAATTACAGATTAGGGGGTTTTCGGCTCAAGGAATCGATTTATCAAGGTCCCAGGTTCGAGAAAAGCTCGGTTCCCGAGATAAAGAGATTTTAAAAACATCATACTGACGCCATCTATGAAACATTAGGATAACTTCTATGAGGTACTGTTTGTAACGTGTTGAACTGACGCCATCTATGAAACATTAGGATAACTTCTATGAGATACGGTTTGTTTGTTTCAGTAGTATGAAACTAGATGGCGCTCGAATCTCTATGTGGGCAAATGGATATTTATCGTATCGATATTTTTCAAATGTATCGATATATATCACCCAAGAAATATCGATATTTTTTAATGTATCATTTCGATTTGGGAAAGTTGTAGGTCTCGTCAAGACCTACATTTCCAATGACAGCTGTCAAACTTCGAACCGAGATATCCCGGCAACGGCTGCTCCTGGAGCACTGGTGTCTTTGGGAAAGTTGTAGGTCTCGTCAAGATCTACATTTCCAATGACAGCTGTCAAACTTCGAACCGAGATATCCCGGCAACGGCTGCTCCTGGAGCACTGGTGTCTTTGGGAAAGTTGTAGGTCTCGTCAAGACCTACATTTCCAATGACAGCTGTCAAACTTCGAACCGAGATATCCCGGCAACGGCTGCTCCTGGAGCACTGGTGTCTTTGGGAAAGTTGTAGGTCTGGTTGAGACCTACATTTCCAATGACAGCTGTCAAACTTCGAACCGAGATATCCCGGCAACGGCTGCTTCTGGAGCACTGGTGTCTTTGGGAAAGTTGTAGGTCTGGTTGAGATCTACATTTCGGATGACAGCTGTCAAACTTCGAACGGAGATATCCCGGCAACGGCTGCTCCTGGAGCACTGGTGTCTTTGGGAAAGTTGTAGGTCTCGTCAAGACCTACATTTCCAATGACAGCTGTCAAACTTCGAACCGAGATATCCCGGCAACGGCTGCTCCTGGAGCACTGGTGTCTTTGGGAAAGTTGTAGGTCTGGTTGAGACCTACATTTCCAATGACAGCTGTCAAACTTCGAACCGAGATATCCCGGCAACGGCTGCTCCTGGAGCACTGGTGTCTTTGGGAAAGTTGTAGGTCTCGTCAAGACCTACATTTCCAATGACAGCTGTCAAACTTCGAACCGAGATATCCCGGCAACGGCTGCTCCTGGAGCACTGGTGTCTTTGGGAAAGTTGTAGGTCTGGTTGAGACCTACATTTCCAATGACAGCTGTCAAACTTCGAACCGAGATATCCCGGCAACGGCTGCTCCTGGAGCACTGGTGTCTTTGGGAAAGTTGTAGGTCTCGTCAAGACCTACATTTCCAATGACAGCTGTCAAACTTCGAACCGAGATATCCCGGCAACGGCTGCTCCTGGAGCACTGGTGTCTTTGGGAAAGTTGTAGGTCTCGTCAAGACCTACATTTCCAATGACAGCTGTCAAACTTCGAACGGAGATATCCCGGCAACGGCTGCTCCTGGAGCACTGGTGTCTTTGGGAAAGTTGTAGGTCTGGTTGAGACCTACATTTCGGATGACAGCTGTCAAAATTATTAACGTTGAATATTTATTATTAATGATGCCAAAGAAGTATAACTTCTTACGTGCGTACATAAGTACACGCAATTCTTTTTAAACTCATATTATGTCGGAAAGATCGAAGAACATTATTCATATTTTATCAGTATGCGATTCATACTAAATATAATTTTCAACCGAGCAAAGCTCGGTCAACCAGGTACTATTATTTTAAACTAGCGGTTACCCGCGGCTTTGTCCGCGTGGAAGTAAATTTGACTGGTTTTCATACAAACTTTCAATCCCCATTTGACCTGTTTAGGGAAAGAGTATGACAAAATGCTCTTCGTCTTCTTCGTTCTTAGCGAACAACTACTATCTATAAAATCTTCACAAGTCATCGGTTTGATTTCGTTATGAGTGAGTGATAGTACCTATTCCATTTTTAAAAGATTGAAAAATTCAGATATATTATGCTGATTTAAAGAATTTTGTCACGAGTGTCACGAGAATGGGTTCTAAGTACTATGGCTCCGATTCACCGAAGCGAGACGCAGGCAGTTGTTAGTGCTAGTACTGAATAGATTCAAGATGTTATCGAGCTAAGTTCTGCTAAACTGGTGGAGAATATGCTCCGCTGCACACGCTCCCTAATAGACATGCGGGTTTATTATCTATCTTTCCGTGTTCACGATCGTTTCACTTTGACGTATGTAACGGGTACCATGCCTGGCCGTTTGAAGGGCCCTAAGTGCGCTGTCCAGCGGGTTTAATTTCGAATGGTGTAGATTTATGTTCTTGGTCTTGATGTTTTTTTTTTGTGTTTTGTGTGTTGACCATGGCGCCTACAACACAGGGACTCCTTGTGGGGCTATGAATCTGAAGCGTTATTTATGCCAACAAACTAACAGTCGACCCAAACAACCACCACCTATGAGTGGACACCATGGTCGACCAAGGAGATAGCAATAAAAGTTTTTCGTGGGGTTATTATAGTTATTAAATACGGCCAGAAATTAACTTTATCATTTTCCACCCCGCTACCCTACCCTACCCTACCTTCCGTACCTAACGATCTCAGTACCCTATGAACGGCGTTCCGGCATGGTGACCATAGCGCTTTACCAGTCATTGTAATATAGGTATAGCTTTTGCTAACACAGTCAAAGCTTCAAGTTAAATACCTGATGTCATGTAATCAGATTCCAATCAAAACAAACACGACCGGCTTCGTCGACCGTGACACATAAATTAAAATGACAATCGGCGAAAACCGACAATATGCATGATGCACGGAACACAGAGATAAAGCTCTTGACACGAAAGCTCGGAACGGTTACAGTCTATCCATCAAGTTGTCAGCGACTACCACTGAGTGTACAGACTGGACAGACGATAACCGATACACTGGAACGATACATTATGCTGTGACGTATTGGCGTGTGAAAACATACGGAAGACAAAAAGCGACGGGCGCGTCGCGATTTTCTAATTTACACAAAAAATACAAATTGGGGAAAATAAGGGAGGGATTTAAAAGATAAGATTATATTAGTAAATAACAACCGATACTGAATGTAAAAGTTACTCACAGTATCATTCATTCATTCATCAGTACACCTAGTAAAAAGTTATGACGTGACACACATATCGCGAAAATTCTCCTTTTTTGGAGTCGGTTAACAAGTGATAAACGAATATCGAACACCTAGGTTGATTTAGTTTTTCCGAGCTTGTGTTGTAATGCTATTATGCCTTGTTTTTCGTTCGGTTGTTTACTTAACGTTATCTCATATGACCACACCAGCGTGCCGCTCACGTTTCATTGGAGCTGAACCAGAGTTCACACCAAAAATAGACCAGTTTATTTTAATTGTATTCATATTATTGTAATAACCCGTATTATCAAGATGTAAATGAATTTAAAAAAGATACACACTCGTACCATACTAAAATTCCCTGTATCATATATGGCAGGGAGAACACACAAAAGAACACACATAGAAGAAACTCGACATTCAAATTTCGCCTCACTGGGAATCGAACTAGGACCGTTTGAACAACAGTGACTATTGCGACTGCATGGTGACTATTGCTCCATACGGGCCACACAATTAGGCATCTTACATCGAAGAAAATTCTGTGTATTTTGTAGTAAATTGTATCCATAGAATACATTATGGGTACGGAAGTATTTACCCCATCGTTCCCATAATGTGCACTGCGATTTATGGCGTTCACAGTGGTCGGACGGCAGTAATGTCGTCGTGGTGGCCTCAAACTTAACGGATGTTTACAGAATCCATTTGTTGTAATGGGACGTGCATGCCAATGTTATGTGTTGTTTGTGATGTTAGTTGTGTTTGTCAAAGGTTTGTTTGGTGTTTTATGTAAATATCCGGCAAATTGAGGTCCAGGTTCGAATCCCGGGGCACGCACTTCTGATTTTTCGGGTTATGTGCATTTTAAGCATGTAGGTAAACTCGCTATAACGGTAAAGGAAAACATCGCGAGGAAACCTGCATGCCGGAGCCTTCGCAAAACTTAAAGGTGTGTGAAGTCCGCCAATCTGCACTTGGCTAGCGTGGTGAACTATGGCCTCAACCTTCTCAGTCTGAGAAGAGACCCGTGCCCAGCAGTTGGACAATTATGGGTTGCGATGATATTTCGACGAGTTGCTATCATCGATGCGTTGCTGATTATGAATGAAAGAATATTGAAGTCTTTATTTTCTTCGTTATATGAAAGCTATTATGTAAGTATTATTTCAAATTGAATGTCAATTAACACCTTATTAATATGGCGGAATTAACATGTGTAACGGACAGTTTTATACCTTTTCAAAACAAAAGCGAGCAGCAGGATCGGCAGGAAGTGTAAGATGTGTGGTGAAGCGATGTGGTGTGGTGAGCTAGTGAGACAGCTAGGTGTTGACTGAAGAGATGCAGTAAGGGCAGGCAGGAGAGATAGATAGATAGATAGATAAAGTCTTTATTTGTAGTTTGTACACCAGAAATAATCACATACAAAAGTGAGGGGAGAAAGGATGAGGAGTGAGTCTACTCAATGTAATTTACAGCGCGGCGTGCAGTCGATCTTTGAAAATAAACAGGTGATTATTAAAAACCAAGGTTCAACTTTAAAATCTCGTTTTCGAATAAAAACATTTATAAGGGCGCTTTTAGTGTCATGCAGATTTGCTCACGCACGCGGCATTGGCTCGCATGCGTGATCTTTCACGCTGCGGATCATACACAGTTTAAGTTTCAGTCTTCTGCGGGTTGCGTAACGGGTTGCGTAGACGATTAGTATAATACGGTGCGTGCGCCCCGCACGACACTAAAATGGGCAGTAAAGTTGTTGGGACGCTCACGCATGCGGATGCCCCGCTGCGGGATGACGCCCCGCACAGCGCCCCGCGTCCCGCGTGCGTTTTTCACGCTTTATAGTAAATTCATATATGAAATTGTTCTTTGCGGGTGCTACGCATGCGGGCCAATCCCGCGTGCGTGAGCAAATCCGCATGACACTAAAAGCGCCCTAAGATGTTATTATATTCCTTATTAATTTTCCTTAAAAATATTAGAAATCAAAACATCTATCTATACGATCCAATTATATTACTCTTGAATCGCATGGCGTTGCACCGTCACATAGTTGATTGTTCTGGACAATGGATAAAATTCATAGTAACGCACGTCAGCGGCGCCCACAACGCAGCAGTCGTGATATTACACATCATGATGTCATTAGCAATGCAAACATCAGTGAAAGGCCACTCGACCGTCGTTGCTTACTCATCGGTTGAGCGCTGAACACGTCGGTCACACGAATGCTTGTTGCACACACATATTATGCTCAATAACACACAATTCTGCCTTGAGCAGAATGGCTTCAACCCATTGATAGCTGATAGCCCACTACTAAGGACGATTTTTTAATAACTGTGGAGACCTAGAGCATACTTCAGCACGCTGCTCTAGTACGAATTGGTGGAAGGGTTAAGGCTAAATCATATTTAGGAAATTTTTATGCCGCCCGAAGGCCTCTGATACGACTTAAATATTGTTATTTGATATGTGATAATAACCGGGATGAAAGTACCCTCCAAAACACGGTAACGCTAATGAATTTATTTTAAGTACAAAATAAAATAAAATACCTACTCCAATTTTGAACTTTATAGAGTGATGTTTGAGTTAGTCAGTTAAGGCTCTAAGCACCAGTTTTTTTATACTACTTTTTAGTCATTCATAACTCAATGCGCATTTATGCAATACTCTTCTAGAGACTGTACTATCAATATACAGACACGGATGCTATTGTATTAAACATTTGAGGCAATGCACTTTACAAGCGCTACGCATCGTAATCTCATGACGCAATGACCGTACACTTGCATCGGGCGCCCAAATAACTGTATGTCCAACGTGGTGCATTGGATGCTTCGATAGGCTCAACTCCCACTGATGCACGAAGCGAAGCGTCGCGTTGCAAACAATTTAACAGTGAATTGTTAACGTAGATAAATTTGCTTCGGTTCAGTGCCATTGGGAATTGACTTTTGGCCTGTGTCCCTGTATGTCGCCATCACAAATGCATGAAATACAATCAGTTAATAAGTAAAGGTTAAGTAAAGTAAAAGATAGGTAAATGATTAGTGTCCTTTAACACCATAAAACTTACCACACCCTCTCAGAAACATTCAAGGGTTGACTGGTAGAGAATGCCACTAGGCATTAAGTCCGCCCATTGTACCTACATCCTTATTTTTAAGGTTTAATAATACTTACTTATGATAGTGTTCCATAGTAGGTCATATTCATATTGATAATAGAGGTACGCCGTTCGCGTGCGATATAGAAATATTGATTATGGTTCATCTCTGTCATTATGGTTTAATGGAATTAAAATTCCTTAATTAAATTTCGCTAGCAATAACAAACAAATTGAACTGTGCGCACAGTTAATAAATTAGTCTTAAGCGGGGAGTGGCAATTCCATATTCACGGCTATTCAACCAGGTATAGTTATTTCATTGTTACATTTCTATCGGTCTCTATTTTTATTTAATTCATCTTAAGTAATTACAAACATATACTTAAATATTCTTTGTCTGTTTTTTTTGTTTGTGATGCATGTGATGTTCACCTTTAAGTGGTTGTGCATTCTCTGTGCCAAATTATTTTGGATTTATACTTTACATGTATCTTTAGTTTGTAACAACCGTTGTGTGAACTTAATAAATAAATGAATAAATAAATAAACATCCAATAACAAAAGAACTCAAGCCAAAGCAATGAATAGTATTGAGGGACGAAAAAATTATAAACACTTGACTGACGATTCTTATAAATCAACCGCAACAACAATTCTATGAAAAATCGAAGTCAATAACAATCTCTGGAAATCAAAAGAACTAGGATCCTTTTTATTTCGTTAGGGTTTGTTTCAAAAGGTGTTTCTGCATTTTTATTTCAAGACTATTTTACATCCGCATTTTTGTGTTTTTTGGCTTGAAAATTGCATGCAACTAGGCATGGGGACACCAGCTGTTGTAGGTCACAACATCGCATAGGTGACAACATCGCATAGGTCACAACTGTTATCGATATGAAAGTTTTCCTTCCAAAACAAAAGTATTTTATATCTCTCTATGTCGCTATCATTGGTAGGTATTAATGTCAAGTTTTCCGAAGGACCCACTAGTGTTATAATATTTCATATATTGGAACGAAAATTAACTGGCAGAACTATTTCAACTTTCATGAAAATAGAGACACGGTAAAGTACAGCACATTATTTACGTACAAACGGTTGGAAATTAGCCGGAAAAAACAGTTTAAAGATCAGATACAGTCAACAATCAGTTTTATCTTTATTAAATATAGCTACCATTAAAATTAAAATCAAATTGAAAATCATAACTTTGTGCGAAAGCCGAGTTCACCGTTAAACTTTTCCCTGTACTAACTAGAATGGTAGCGGCCGCCGAAGCGCTGAAGTAGGCAGTAATTAGCCCCCTATCATCTCATTCATCGCCTCGGCTAGATCCGCAATATGTCAAGGTATACACTTAGTTTTTTATTTTGAAATGTCGCATAGTGACGCATAGCGCACCTAAGTTCTGTTTGAGAGCGAACGTTGGAATGCTATTGATGTTTGATGCGGAACTGTAAGGTAACTAATTGGCCTTCTGTACTTCTCTTGGTGCTTCTATGTCCAATGGTTAAAAACAACCCACGATTCTTTCAGTGATGCTTGCAATGGTTGATGAGGTTGCAATGTTCAGACTTCTCTTTAAGAAGTCGAGTCTTCTTGCGACCTTAGGTCTTCTTCTTACGATGTTGAGTCTTGTTGTTATGATTTTAAGTCTTCCCTTTACGATGTCGGGTCTTCTTCCTAAAAATGTTTAATCTTCTTCTCACGTTATGGAGTCTTCTGTTCGCAATTTTGTCCATATACTTTTTGCGACATATTGTAATGGAGTACCTCTTAGCAACTGACTGCTGATAAAATACAATCTTGATTCACCTGTTTTACATAGGAATGTCTGTGAGAAAAAAGTCTATTAAATCATGGATGAGCGAGTCAGCTATCTCAAATTAAATGCTAGCAAACTAAACACGTTTTAAAACCATGCTGTGCCTACAATTCCAATGAGAAATGTTGCTGCGGTCACACCGTTGTGTAATTGATGCTATTACTTTTATTTTTACGATTAAATGAATAATTGTGCGATTTGAATTTTGAATGTACTGTATATTAATGAAAGAAATTATAAACATTTCCGAACTCAAAGGGGCATGAAGTCCACTTATCTGCATTATGGCCATCCTGGTGGAAAATGGCCTTAACCTCCTCAATGTGAAAAGACTGAAGTTGAAGAATAAGTTGAGTTAAAACATAGAATGAAACTTCTTTTTTGGCATCTAGTTAGGTTCATCTATACGTAAAGTTACCATTGCGGTTGTTTTCGGCTCAAACGGGACTTCGTCTGTCGTTTTTTCTATCATTTCTAGGTTTTGCGAACATTTTCAACTGTAAGGGTGCAATATAAAATATTTTGGCCAAACGGTTACGCGACGGTGTGACTGGCGGCTGTGAAACAAACTACACAGAAGCATGCGCACATGTTGAGAATAATTAACCGCTGCATTTTGCTTTAATATTTTAACTGGCAATAGCCGCATCATAATCTACATACTGTTAACACCGATTCACGTTAAAATATGCGATTGGGTGTATGATTTATTTTGATATGATAAACCTTGGTATAATCGTATAGGTACGCTCATTAAAAATTACCTCAAAAAGAATGTATTTACATTGGCTTGCTAGTTTAATTAATAATTAATTATAGAGGTCAGATTATATTGAAGATATGTATTACATTTGCAATATGTAGATTCTACCTTCTTTACTAGTTGTATATCTATCTACCAAACTGGGTCAAACTTTAAATAATAGACGTTTTAACGTTTAGTATACCGAATCAACAAAAAATCTAGTTAACAAATTATCGACTTCAAGAAGTAACTAACATATAATTATAGTAGAAGAAATAATAATAAATCAGTAGCCGAGGAGCGTCTTCAAATGGGAGCTGTCCCTTCGCCGATGATTCAATCGACCAACTAATAACTTTTTACAAAAAGGTCAAAGTCGAGATAACTCAAAACCCACTCGCCAGATGTCGCTGTAATTTATAGGGGAATACGCGACAAGCACTAACCTTTCGATCAGAAAACGAATTATCAAAATCGGAGCACCAAATCAAAAGTTAGCATAAATTTAATTCACATTATTAAGAATAACTCAAAAACTGACCGTCAGATGTCGCTCAAATGGGACCAGTCGGCAGTCATTGCCTTTTGGACGTTGAAAGAATAATTATCGAAATCCGTTCACCTAGTACGAAGTTATGAAATAACACACATAAGATGAAAAAAAACATACAGACAAATTGAGAACCTCCTCCTTTTTTTAAAGTCGGTTAAAAATACATAGGTATTTTCTTTACACGAAATTAATATCTTTGTACCTACGTTTCTTGAGATAAATAACAGCTGATAGTTGTTTCGTCACCAATAGTCGGACTACTGCGACAAACATCAGTAACATAGATCTCATATCAAACGCAGTTAAAATTGAACAATACAAAACCTTTTTCCATCACTCCATTTAAGTATTTTGACGATTGAACTGACAAAAAAGGGATCGCAAAAAATAGCCCGTGAATAATACAAACGTGTTGGGAGTTTATTACACGTGTCACAACGATACAGGTACACAATCCATAAATTCTTCGTCACAGCCCATATCTGATTCACTCCTGGGCACGGGAATTTTCTCAATATGAGGTACATACCTAGTCCACCACGCTGGCCAAGTGCAGGTTGATACGTCACACGTTTTTGAAAATATTATGGAGTGCTCTCAGGTATCTAGAATCTAGATTATCATGATTTTTTGCCGAAACGAATGATAAATACATTCACAAATCATTTTAAAAAATTAGAGATAATATATTATGTACTTATGTACAGGATTCGAACATTTTCTCCTGGTATTTTTTTATGTGGCCTACATGTATTGTTATGTGTATTGTTTTTGTCAAACATAAGATACGTGGTATATACCTAAGGTTCCCACAGATATAGCCTGATGGAAATAGTTCCATAAAAGTACAATTGTTCAGACAAATTTATTTTTTCTGGTGGTTTAAACAATCAGAAAAACAATGATGGTGAACTAACTGATCACGACTGCTTCAGCATCATAATACCTACTCGTATGTATTTCAGGTGGATCTCGAGATCTCGACCAAAGCTTTGATAGATCACAAACAAAGAGAAATTTATTTAGACGATATGACAAGGATAACAAACAATACTGTCTTCACTCTTATATTCACTAGTCGCGACGTCACGTCAATATTATTTCAGCATTCCGTAACTCGAAGAGAACTGCAAGCTGAGCATAAAAACAGCAATTACTGAGTTAACAACGAACTGCAACTGAAAACGCAACAAAGCGGAATTAACAAACAAGTTACAAACGGTGTTTACAAAAAAGGTCAAACATGATGTGCCAGTTGCAAATTAAGTTTATTCCTACGGGAATAACCGCACGCAGGAACAGTTACGTTGATTAAATACAGTTAAATTTACCCACCAACAGCCGGTTAGTACATAGCTGCAGTATATAGGGTCAAACAACGAAAGGTATTTACCACGACACCAATAAAATTACAGCCGACCAGATTACCTTCCGGGGTAAAGCGAGGTTCCTCCAAAACCACCTGGATACTTAGCATTTGTCCACATTTCGGAACGCCTCGGTATTCCCACAATGCTATAACTACTAAGAAAACAGTACTGTAATAAACGTTTCAATCTCAAATAGCATAGCAATAATAAGCGCCTGTGTACTTTCTACGTCAAATATCATGTCAGTTGTCGAAAGCTTACACAACCTTGAAAACTTGATTTGGCTACTTACCTCCACCAATTCATACTGAACCAAAGATTTTCACAAAGCAAGAAGATACTCAGCTTTGGCTTTAGAGCCGGTAATTTCTTTTTTCTTTTGTACCTTTCTGTTTCTTTTTTTCTTCTGGCCTGCAACCTGGTGATGCTTTTGGTGTTACTCATATACTCTTCAGCTCGTTAGTTGACTAATTAGATTTTTGTCTCAAAACTCATGCACCACAGCGTGTCTTTAAAAAGTTAAAATAAAAACAAGTTCCAACTTTACTGTACCATAGATTACACTAGAGATCTCTTAATCCCCAGCAATTTCCTACTAATAAATCAACTTTTAAAATATCACAAAGCTTTTAAATGTAAAGGTCAGTTGTATTAAAGTTAGTAGAAAATAGCTTTGTCTTTGACGAGTATCTTGCGAGTTGCGAGCCAGCGCAACTTTACACGTTTGTCCCCAAAGAGCGATGGATGTGCCAAAAGAAGTTTGTACATGCAATGGAGGTAAAAATTCAACCGCTCCAAACCTAACAATTTAATCAAAATAGTAACTAACCTAACCTAACTAAGCAAGATAGAAAAAAAATCGTAGATAATGAATAGTTAGGAGCTTAGGAGCGGTCCCCCAACGCGACGTATTATTTTAGAGATATTATTTTTTACTTTTTAAATGTTTGTGTCGGGGGTTTTTTTTTCATTTTTAATTTATATGTATTTAAATCATCGATGTAGTGTATTCTACATCGATGATTTAAATGTGCATATAAAGACCAATTTGTCATGCTCATTACTTACGAATGGCGGTTTCCAAAGCTCAGTAAATACATTAAGCAGCTCCCTCACACTGGGAGTAGGGTTGCCAGGTCGCCAAATCTAAAAGCCGGACAGATCAGCCAGTTTGGCCTGACATTTGGGTAGGACACATTATGCAAAATCATTTTATCAGCTTGATAGCTGGCGACGGGGGTGCACAATAAAGTCAAATAATGGTATCTGAGCGGCTTGCATAGTAACTATGATTCAAATGTAAAAAGCCTAACGAAAACCGGACAGGACGGACACCGTTTATTTTGGCCGGAAACACCATCAAAACACCCAACACTGTCCGGCTTTATCCGTGCGTCTGGCAACACCAACTGGGAGGAAGGGAGCTGCACAGTGCACATCCTGTTTTCATTGTACAACTTTCCGCTTCGACTGCCTCCATTTTTAGAGGACACCGGCTACATTTAACTATTTTAAAACGAATATTTGAACCTCGTACGTTTCCGAACTGGAGCAATGTCGAAGTTAACGTTGCTTTAATTAAAAGAGTAGTTTTAAACTAATTCATGGCTACAGTCTATAACTTTTTTTTTATTGAATTAAGATAGCAAACGAGCATGCAGCACCACCTTCCGCTGTCGCCCATGACAACTGTGACCGACCCAGAACTAGACTCAATGAGTCTCGTTCCAATTCGGTCACAGATGCGTTGCTACCCCTGAGGACTGAGATGGTCGCCTCTAAAAAAGTTTAACCGGCTCCACGCCTTCCTATCCGGAACACAATAATTGTTCTAAAAACAATTATTACACGGTAGGAATGGTACTAAGTACCGTGGCGGGCGGTGGTACTTCCCCGGGTGAGCTCTAGGCCCTACCACCTATAACACAACAACACACAACAAGTCTCTACTCGTCCTTGAAGAGGCCTAGAGTCATACTCTACCACGCTTCTTCAGTACCAATGAGTCGTAAGGCAGTACCTACGACGTAGGTATTGTCATCTTGCACTGGATACTCGTATTTAAGCAAATAACATGATTTATAAATAAAATATTGACAACCGAAAAGCTTTTTGTATTAAGACACAGTAAAAGAAAACAAAATAAGTGTATACACACTGAAATAGTCAAATGCAAGTGCACAAGAAAGCACAGTTAAAGCACGATAAACAAAAGTCGACCCTCGCAATAAAAAATATACTTAGTTGAATTTAAAATGACACGTTTAGCGATCAAAGCTTCGACCTTGCTCTGAGACCGGCAAGAGCAGCGTCACATAACGAAATTATTCTTAGAAGAAAATGCTTTGCGTGCAACGGTTATGAAGTGGGATAATTAAAGTTTTTATTCAGTTAACACTAGTGACAAAAGCTTTTAACATTTTCTAGATTTCAAGCCAATCATGACCGGGATTCGTAACTCGTAGGCGCTTTGCCCACGGAGCGTCTATTGCAGCAACTGTCAACTAACTAGCAACTAGCTGTTTACATACATTTCAATTGGACTGCACACACACAGCAACTCGAGTTTCGAGTTCCGGCAATCGTCAACAGTTTTCAGTTGCTGTAATCGTTGACTAGGTCAGTTGCCGGTTTCCGCAACTGTCAATCGCAAATCAATCAATCAAGTTGTTCACAAATTGCTATAAAATTGCGGCAACCGTAAACGTTGTAGCTACTATCAACTTTTTACAGGAAACTTTTAAAAAGTTGATAGTTGCCTCAACTTGAGTTGCTCCGTGGGCAAAGCGCCGTAATCGACAAACCGGCAACCGATAAAACTACTTTTTTATTGCAAGGGCAACACGCGCCGTGAAGCCTGAAGAAATTGTAATCATCACATCGAAAATAGCATTCCAATTAAAACAGAGTTACATTTTATTCAAACGGATTAAAACTGAAGGTGCTACTTGAAACCTTAATAATTGTAAAGTATTCAGAATCTGCAACCCATTAATTCACTTTTGTTACTTTGTTTAGTTCACTTTTGCACTCAGGTCATTTCTTATAATTAAAGATAAGGATGTCTTAATGGCAGCCCGCACCAACGCCAGCTTCCACCTCTGTGATTAAGGCTCATTTCGATTGGGAGCGAGAATTTAAAATGCCTTAAGTAAGTTTTGTTTAAAACTAAATTGAACTGAACCGTTTTAAGCGGGGAAAGGCAATTCTATATTCTCAGCGATTATAAATAAAGTATGAAGTATAAATTGAAATGCTTCTTTCAAAGTGCAATGCGTAAAGCTTATGTGTTTCTTTAACCAACACCGCAAGATCATAAGGTCAGAAAGTGTTCTCGTCTTTCGTAACATAGCGTTAATTTATGAGGAAATTGTTGGAATTAATAAGCAGGTGCAGTCGTTTGTTTTTATAATATGGGTTCTGGTCTATTCTCGAGAAGAATATGGTACTGGTTTCACATTTCGCATAGCCGGTAGAGCTTAAGCACAACATAATCTAAATGTAAGGCTAGCTAAATGGACCAATTTCATTTTATGCACACACACACCTACCTACACAAAGATACACACATATATGTGTACACATAGATATGTACAATACACACATACATATATGTGTACACATAGATATGTACACACATACAAAGATGTTAATCTGTAACAATCGCTCTCAGAGACCATGGTTACTACTATCTAAACGACGAATAATAAATTGGTCCCGTTTACTATACAAACAGCTGCGATTTTGCGATTGTATGTCCACTGTAATAAAAGCAATAATTAATATTGTGCAAACCTATAAACTTAGTGCTTATTGACGTAGGTACAGAATTATGAAACAGCAAAATGTCATGAACGTACTAGGATGTCGATTCGATACTTTTGGTGGTGTCTTAGTTAATAATTATAAAAATTAATTATACTTATAATAAAACTGACAAATTGACACGTATTGGATGAGCATGAAAGAAAATTTCATTTTAATTAAAAATCATCTATTAATATCTACCTATAAATAATAATATAATGACAGGGG
This sequence comes from Hesperia comma, assembly GCA_905404135.1. NCBI lineage: Eukaryota > Metazoa > Arthropoda > Insecta > Lepidoptera > Hesperiidae > Hesperia > Hesperia comma. Next base: position 18,520,170 of record FR990019.1, on the reverse strand, counting down.
TACAAGTCTGGTGATTTATAATTGCTTCAATCGCGTCGTGATTGAATAGTTTGATATATTACATTTAACAAAGTTTGGAAAAAGTTAACCCTTAATGGCCATTCCCTGTCATTAATCCAGAGTGCAAGAGAGGAAGTAGAATGGGGGCAGATTAAGATTTAGATTAATATATTAACGTTATGACTCACTTTATCTCTCTTATAAATTCCTTTTAGGGCTTTTTCAAATTAGAGACTCTTTCTTCGCCTTATACGGCTTATACCTATACCTACTTAGTCATCTATGAGTTTTAGTTTTCCTAAAATAAATAAAGGCAAGTGCATAATATTGCTTATGATCTGATGTCAGATACGTATAAATAATTATGATATTAAGATAACAGTAATAAAATCAATTAATTTAAAGCAGTTGACCCATATACGTTGAACGTTGTTCAATTATTTTTAACTACAGACCTCTGGATACTAATAATTGACACACTTATAACACAGTTTATCACTGCAGTTAGCGCATACCAATTTGCCGTCATGACACCAATTTATGCTTTATTACAATAGTGATTAAGGTCGTATTTCTGCAACGATTTATCTATAGACCGTAAATATAATTGCATCAACACTGTACCGTATTTGTTACACATTTATCAACAATTATAATCAGTTAGACATCATAAATTATAACGTCGATTTAATTAAATAAGAGTAAGTAGGAATTAATAATGGAATGTATTGAGAACATGGATTTTTTAAAGTCTGCTTTTTCTTTAACGACTTCTGCTATGTGCGAGGTCTGACCGAGAACTGTTAACACACTGAAGTTAACACTCGGACCTTAAAGTTTACTTAAGTTTAGTACACCTATTTATGTATATAAGTTTTACTTTTACTATTTAAAATATTTTCTGCAAGTATTACAAAATAATCACTAAGTTAAACTAACGACACTGTAGACAAAACCTTACAACAAGTTTTTCTTTCTTTTATAAAAACATGATATTCTTAAATATTAACGAGGATATTCTTACTCCTTTTTCGACATAACATCTAGTCTTATTTAAAACTTAGTCAAGTATCCCGTTTCGTGGAGCAGTTTGCGGCACATGGCTATGCATTTTTGAGTGAACCCGCGGCCAACGAATAGAAAATCCATTCTTAAGAACCTATTAATTATTCGTATACTGCCGTCGGCGCTGTATTACGCTATGTCGGATTTAGTGTTAGGTATATCTTTTTAACCGACTTCAAAAAAGAAGGAGGTTCTCGATTCGTCTGTTTTTTTAATGAGTGTTACCTCAGTTCGTACTGGGTGAACCGATTTCAATAATTCTTTTGCCATTCGAAAGGTAATGACTGCTATATACCTAGTCCCACAAAAATTAAGCGACATTTAACATTCAGTTTTTGAGTTATTCTCAATTAAGTGAATTTAATTTATGCTCATTACATCATAATTTCTGGCTGGGTGTTCCGATTTTGATCATTCTTTTTTTGTTCGCAAGGTAGTGTTTATCGTGTGTTCCCTTATAAATTGGCGAGTGGCTTTTGAGTTATGTCGACTTTGAATATGTACCTACAACAATTGTACGTACAATCGTTCCTACCTGTCTATCCTAGTCTCTCCTGATCCGTCTGTGTTCTGCCGTGCTTACAGTAAGAGCAGTAAGTCGGATTTTAAAAACCGAGAAAATCGCGTTTAAAGTTTTCGATTCAATTTTTACTGACTACTCTTTTAGCTTGTAAGTTTTTTTAGGTCCGATTTTCTAAGTTATTCTAAGCGGGTTTTCTAAGCAATAATAACAAAGGTTTCGGAGGTACACTAATAATTATCATGAGGTAAGTATATTTCCTGCTTATAAGCTAAGGAAAAGACATCATTTTATAGACAGCTAGTTAGGCTTAATTATATTTTTAGGTTCTAGTGAAGATAGAAAAACGGGAGTAAGACCAGTTAATAGAGCATTACGTGGCGATTCAGGATAAGTACTTAACTCATTTTTGAAAAAATCGACTTACTGCTCTTATTGTTAGCACGGCAGCATTGTGGTCGTGCCTCAGTGCCAGAAAAAAATGTTTCATTGGAATAAAAACACTTGTATACCCTTTCCTGGATCCCAAACTATCTTCATTACAAAATTTATCTAAATCGGTTCAATAAACTGAAAAATCAGACAGATGAAGACTAAACAGCATGTATAATATTCAAATGGATTAATGATATACATAATTCATGGTGTTCTAAGAAGTAACCACGTCAGCCTTCTAGCGTGACCAGTGCCCACCTCTCTAGTTAATTACCACTAGATACGTCAGGCGCGGCTAATCCCTCATGCCACGAAATAATAATTACACGATAATTTAAACGGCGCCCCTAGCTCTCGCGTGTCTACTGTCTAGGTGTCTCTGCCTGTCGAGCTAGGGTTAGAATAAAAACGCAGGAATATTTTTAAAATTTAAATTATAAGCGAGTTTTGAAGAACACGGTGTGGAGAAAGTTATATGGCAGCCCTTTAAATCTGACACTTGAAAATCTGACATACCTCACCTGACAACTGACTTACCTGACCTGACAGCTGGCACCTTCTTGGCTGCTATTAATGAAACTGTTTGAGTAATCAGCGCGTATATATGACTGGACCTAGCCAATAGCAGTCATTCCCTTTTCCATCACGCAATAATCTGACACGTCATTTTCTAACTTCCATCCGTACCGTGCGATAAAGAACTAAGTACCTACGTTTCGAAAAATAACCTTTCTTTCTTTCAGTATTAAAATAAGTTAAGTTTTACAAGTATTTGAACGCCCCCAGTATCGTTACCAGATACGTTACATTAGTGAAAAGTTTTAAAACGCGAGTAAAATCTCATCTCGTAAACCCTTGTCGGGTTTCTACAGAGTAGGTACCGACTGTGTATTTAAACGTGCAATGGTAGTTTTAACAAACTTTTGTACATGGCGAAACATTTATTTCGGGACTCCTCGGGAAAGCCCAGTGCCAGGGAACGTGATGGCGCCCCTAGGATAAGAATGTACATAAAAGTTTGTTCTGTTGAAAGGATTCCATAGGTGAAGTTGAAGTGAAATCATACATAAATCGTTTTAGGCGCGTTCCTCAAAACAACACCTTTTCTCATTGAGGTAGGTACTTTTTTTCTTCACAAAATCGAACGTTTTGAGCATTTTGGTCGTAGAACGCACGGTTATATCATAAAACAGCCTTGTCAACCGTTCCAGTTAGTACCTACGGCTCTCTAATTACTGCCCCACAAATTGAATACCGTATCGGACAATCCTGCCACAATCGGATTTCAATTAACAGATTACTGCCAGATCTGCAGCGCTGACAGTTCAATCTGAATACCGCGCAATACCTACCAAAACGGGGATAACGGGATAACAGCCTCTTCAGGTAACGTTATCCGAGTAGGTAAAACGTAGGTGACGTATGTAGGTAAATGTTGATGGAAACCAGTCTTGAATACTTTTGGCCTTTGTGTTGGGTGCAAAAACAATTTACGTGTAAATTGGCTTACGACTGTGAGGTGGAAATCGATAATATAAAACGTGCTTGTTTACAAGATTAGGTAGAATGATGTATAGGAAATCGGATCTTAAGGCGACTAAGAAATCGTTGCCATTAGTCAAGAGATAACCATAATAATAATAAACATTAGTTTGTAAACTTTTACGTTCAGATTATCTATATTCTACATATATAGGTACTTAAAACTTGCGTTACTGAGTGATTGACTGACAGACAACGCACAGCCGAAACTACTGAACGGAAGAAGCTGAAATTTGGCATGTGTTCCTTGGGGAGGGTAGGGGAACACTAAGAGAGGATTATTGGAAATTCCACCCCGAAGGGGGTGAAATAGGGGGGTGAAGTTTAAACAAATTCCACGCGGGCGAAGCCTGCGGGCGGAAGCTAGTTTATTATAAGATTCTTATAAAACTCGAAATTCTCATAACGCAAAAACTTTAATAACTAGATCAGTATCAAATGCTTTAAAGCACATTGATACCTGCTAATGATTAGTAGGTATCAACTGTCAACCAAGGCGGATCGTTGGATCAGGGCGAAACTGCGGTGCCGCGTGTCAAGAAAAAACTGACTGATGTCAAATGGCCTGTCAACTTTACAACCCGTTTCCTTGTTGCAAACCACGATATTGTTCATTTGCATCTGTCATCTATATTGTTAATGATAGACCTAAGCCGGTCGTGCCATATCTGGCTCAGTTGAGTGATGGAAGGATGGAAGTATCAGGAACGGCCCACGATCGCGCGATCGGAGTGATTCGTCACCGCGCGTCGCCATAGACACGCTTTGATACTCTGTTACGCATACACATTGACCCTGAACGACAAATCGGGCAAAGACATGTGGCTTGGCGCAAGTTATAAGCGGCTGGCTATCTTATAAAATCTGATTTGTGACTATTTCTCTTAGGATAATATGATGAAAATAGCTCACAGATAGTATAACTTATATTGTCGATCAGGCAAGGTCGCCATGTAGTGTAGGTACGATGTAGGTGTTAATTGATAGACGTCTTCGTTTAATGATGTCTTTATTGAGACTCCTTCAATAATGATACTTTAACCTAATTTATATTAAGGTGTCTTAGCTACACACTACATTTTTGCGTTGCAGTTTTTGGAACAAAGTTTCTTAACGCACGGTACAGATGGAAGCTAGAAAAATAAAGTGCACGATTTTTGCATCACGGAATTGGGAATGTACCTATGCTTATCTTTGCTATTGACTGAGCCCAATCTTAGATACGCGCTGATTAGTCAATCATTTTATTAATTGCATCCAATAATGTGCCAGTTGTCAGGTCACGTATAGTCCGTTTTTTAGAATAGAGTGTTAAAAGTTCTACTTCCGGCACCCCGATATAACCCAACATTAATTATTAATTACAATAATTATATAGTTGTGTGTATAATAATTCTGTGTATAATAATTTATTCCTACGATTTATTAATAAATTCATTTATTGTTTGAGATTATATAAGTGCTATTGACTTCCGATTTAATTGAAAAGTGGGGTTGAGAGTAGGATATAAATATGGTGAACTAAGGTAGTGCAGGTCATTATTTTTGTAACAGTTGTAAGGCGAAGTTCTGCCCGAATGTATACTTGTAAAATTAATTGGTAATTAAATATAAAGTGTAGAGAATAATGTGTATGCGTTGTAATAAACAATGTGTAAAGATGCTGCTGAAGTTTATTTTTGGGAAATAACCTATCGATAGGGAAGTTCATCGTCCTTGCTGCAGCCAGTGTGATAGCCATCATCACACTTCAGAAGTGGGGATATTTTCCTTTACAGCCCATATTATCTTGGTCAAAGGAACGGAGATTTTTTTTTGACACGCCATCCATGTCTACTAAAGTAATCGCTGGCATGCGGCGGGGACTTCTTGTGATCCAAGGAACAAAGAAACGAACAGGTACGTCATATTCATTTTGTCTTAATCAAAGGAAGTGGTGTATTTCTTAGAAGGTTATAAAACCTTATGACAGTTCTTAAATATTGAATGTTTTGGTTAGTGGTTGCTATTATTATTATTAGTGGTTCAGATTATTATTTCACAAAACTTTAAGATAAAATTACCTAACGATAGGTAATATCTACACGACAACACAAAGCACTTGTACGTATTCACATGGAAAATAATAGTAATAATAATAATTGTCTTGTTGCTATCTAAAGTGAAATAACAACAACAAAATCCTCTTTATTATACGCCAAAACATATTACATGATCACATTATCACACAGAGATTAGTACAACAGGCGGCCTTATCACGAAATAGCGATCTCTTCTAGACAACCTATTAAGCTGAATACATAAATAACTTTGGAAACAGGGTAGGGTGTACAATTGAGCTATAGAAATTTATTTGTTTGTCAGCATTAGAACAGAATAGTATTTGCAAAAAAGTAAATACAAAAAGGAAATAAATAACAAAATAACAAGACTGTGTGGTTAGAATAAAAACAATCGATCTAATAATATCAAGCCGTTATCTTGCATAATAAATAAATCTGTGTGACTACTATATAAGAAAAGTGACTACATGGCAGATCTGTGTGACCACTATGAAAATTCTGTGCGTCTACTTGGCAGATTTTTACGGCTACTATAAAAATACTGTGTGTTTACATGGTGAATCTGTGTGGCTAGTATGAAAATGCTGTAGAACTGCATGGAGATCTATGTGGCTACTAAAGAAATGCTGTGTGTCCCCATAGTTAGGTTGTAGGACTATTGGCAGATCTGTGTGACTTCTATGAAAATTCTGTGCGTCTACTTGGCAGATTTGTATGGCTACTATGAAAATACTGTGTGCTTACATAGTGGATCTGTGTGGCTACTATGAAAATGCTGTAGAACTGCACGATAGATCAATGAGGTTACTAAAAGAAATGCTGTGTGTCCCCACAATCAGGTTGTAAGGCTATTATGAAAGTAGTATAACCTTTATCATATAAAAAAAGCTTTAAGTTTTAACTAATCTCCGGGATTAGTGTTTCAAGTATTGAATTGACTATTCACTTTATTGAAGAAGACTAAGTTTTTAAGCATTGCTCTACGACAAACAAAATATTACGTATAAATGGTTACAAACGTAAACAACAACTTTCTCGAAGCAAAGCAAGGACAGAATCTAGTAGTAGGAAAGCAATTTTTTGGTTTATCTCCTTATCATCTTCCCAAAGGTACTCTGAAAGAAATCGCAATTTTGCTATAGCCTTTTGTGCAAAAGTTATTTAAATTGCAATATTTTTATTCCGGTTTGTTGTCATGGTGTGCAATAAATTATAATAAATAAATAGATAAAAATAAAATGCGAAACAGATTAACCTACAGAGGATTAAAAGAAACAAGCGATCAATAGTAAGTTGCAATAAGTTTTTATTGTACATGCGATAATGTTATTTTTTTGTTTAAAGATTTTGCGAATTAACTAGACTTCTTTCAACATACATTCTGATAGTTCTAATGACAACATACCTACATAATATACTTTTGACATAATCATGATCTGGTAGCACGCTCAGGATTCACCGCAGCCAAAAAATGCTCATTACCGACTTGCTTTACAGTAACATATATACGCTGAGTATTGTACTTAAGTTATTGGTCAATATAATCGCTGTTGTGTAGTGATATGTTAACATATCTATGTATTATATGTATGTATGTAAATATGTATCTTATATTTGGTATCTATTGACGAAAGCTATGGCTAATTGGCTCTTTCTCATGAAAGAGGGAATTTGACAAAATAGTCATATTATTTATTGATAGGTACATGGGTCATGAATATTAAATGAGTAATTCAAGTCAAATAATGCTATGTGTGCCGAAATAAAATTAATACACGGTATATTTCATGGTCTTGATTAGAGTTACCATATTTATTGAAGGAAATTTTGGGTTCAATCCACTTATGCTCTTGGTTTATTAATTTATTTATGTATCGTTATTCACAATAATATTCAAACTCGATCAACCTAATACATAGACTCGTTTGTGATATACCTACTTACATTACAATTTTCAATTAATTGGTTTATTACTTACAACGCATGTTTTAATTATTAAATATTCAACACAATTATTGTCATCACGAATTATCTCTTAAATTATGCCAATTGATAATTTTATAAAGTAAATACCTTAATTAATTTCGTCATAATCATTTTATAATAATGATTTACTAAGATATTATTTTTACTGTGTTTATTAAGAAATTTATATGAAATACACTTAACGCATTAGGACGTAGCACCTGTACCTAATGTTAGTGTTATTATTTTGGAATAAATAAATAAAAAGTAATAAGTAATTAGGTATATACGCAATTGAAGGTGTTACTTTGTGTTAATGCTGTAAATAATATTTCAATAAAATAATTGTTTATTTATGTTCCTATATTAATTCAAACGTTATATTTAGTTACAACACAATGAAACAAAAATTTAAAACAAACAAGATTTATTTATATGTAGTTAGGTAATAACCTCGCTGATATAACATACATAATAACTTTAGCTTTATTTTCCATAGACATTAAGTATTGGCTTATTTATTCCACTTATATCACCTCGTTATATTATTCATTTGTTAAGGTTCTTCAACAATACATTATTAGAATTTAATTTATAGGAGATCCATTTCCCTTACCTACAGCAGTACACATCACTCATTAGTCATAAATAAAATGATTACATGGAATTTTATATAGAATAAATAGATGCTACTATTTATGCTTATTAAACATACGTAAAACAAAAAAAAATAATTGAAAATCTTAATTTACCTACAATAGAATATAATCAGTACTTTACGATCTCATGTAAGTACACCAATACAATCATTTCGATTACATACAATTGCATTAAAACATGAAAGATAAAAATTACTTCTTCATGGGCATTTATTAATCAATTATTAATTTATCATAAGAGAAAAAAAAACTATCCCTAATTTTATATACTCCATATATGTATTTGCCGTAGGAATATATAAATATCTTTCACCAATCATAACATGCACCAACCACACGTTCACATTTATTACACACACGTTCATATGTACTATTATTACTAGTTCACATAATTATATATTACAGCCATCATATATAACGTCATGGATAAATATTTTTTTGGAAATAGTTAAAAATATATTTGTTTGCGTTTTCCCGTTTGACGTCCTAGCATTTATGAGAAAACGGAGTCGGTTCGCATAAGAATTTGAATTTGCTTCTAAATGGTCGCTCCTAGTTTTTAATTGTACATACCTAGTTACTCGATTCACAAAATTAAAACATTACATACTTCTAACATGTCTTCCTCAACAAAATACGAACAAAATACTTACGAATGTATGTATATTGTAAAGGCTTGAGTGGAAATGAGTTTTGGGAAAAACAGGATTAATTGAAACCATTTATCCTATGTCATATAAACAAATACAGTATAATTGAATTAAAAAGCTGTGTGAAATACATTCAAAGCTGTGTGAATGGAATTTAAAGCTGTGTGAATTAAATTAAAAGCTGTGTGAATGGAATTTAAAGCTGTGTGAATTAAACTCAAAGCTGTGTGAATTAAACTCAAAGCTGTGTGAATTAAACTCAAAGCTGTGTGAATTAAACTCAAAGCTGTGTGAATTAAACTCAAAGCTGTGTGAATTAAACTCAAAGCTGTGTGAATCAAACTTAAAGCTGTGTGAAATAAAATCAAATTTGTGTAAGTTACATTAATAGCAATGGGATAAAATAAATAAATACAGTTGACTTTCTATCCTGTACGTACTTAATAAACTTTAACTGATCGGTTTCTGTACATGGCAACAAATTTAAAAAATTATAATAATATGTGTGTGTCTTTATTTATTTACCATTTTGTCTATTTGCCTGTAGGTTTGTGCACACTAATCCTCTAGAATTGCTTATCCGATTTGAATGCACTTTTCAGATTTCTATTTTGATGGGCTTCACTTAACATTAGACTGTAAAAAAATCAAGTTCTGTGTTGGAAGAAAAATATAAACAGTAAATAAAAATTGTATAAACAGAAAAAATGCGATTGAGGAGAATACAAACGTTACCAAAGAAAAATAAATATTATTTTATTTAACTTTTATTGACAAAAAAGCCCGATTATTATTTATTACTTAGTACAAATGGCGAACTTCTACGTGACAAGATTGTCATTCAATCTCCATTAAATTTGCAGTAATTACAAGAACCAGTTACTCGTTCGGTGTTTCAATTTCAGATGCTGCCGTAGACCAGTGACAAAGCGGGACGCGAGCAGACTAGCAATGATGACCTAATGATGACCGCCGTGAGACACGACAGTTGCAGGATGGCCGAGTGTTAAAAGTTCTACTTCCGGCACCCCGATATAACCCAACATTAATTATTAATTACAATAATTATATAGTTGTGTGTATAATAATTCTGTGTATAATAATTTATTCCTACGATTTATTAATAAATTCATTTATTGTTTGAGATTATATAAGTGCTATTGACTTCCGATTTAATTGAAAAGTGGGGTTGAGAGTAGGATATAAATATGGTGAACTAAGGTAGTGCAGGTCATTATTTTTGTAACAGTTGTAAGGCGAAGTTCTGCCCGAATGTATACTTGTAAAATTAATTGGTAATTAAATATAAAGTGTAGAGAATAATGTGTATGCGTTGTAATAAACAATGTGTAAAGATGCTGCTGAAGTTTATTTTTGGGAAATAACCTATCGATAGGGAAGTTCATCGTCCTTGCTGCAGCCAGTGTGATAGCCATCATCACAAGAGTTAACTACAAAACAAATATGGCCGATAATTGTCAAAGTCACAGTAGTCAATAAGACACTGACATTACACATGACAGTAAAACCAACTTAACATTGAAATAAAGAGAGGCGCTGTCGGACGTATTGGACCAATCATCGAGAAGTAGTAACTGACTGATGAATGGCCACAATGTACTTATGAATGACTTTTTAACATGGCGGCGTTAGTTCCAATTTTTGCCATTTCAGAGATAAGTTGGTGGCAATTATCGAAAAAAATCTATACTAATATTATAAAGCTGAAGAGTTTGTTTGTTTGTTTGTTTGGTTGAACGCGCTAATCTCAGGAACTACTGGTTCGAATTGAATTTTTTTTTTTGTGTTGAATAGACCTTTTATCGAGGAAGGCTATAGGCTATATAACATCACGCTGCAACAATTAGGAGCGAAGAAATAATGGAAAATGTGGAAAAAACGGGGAAAATTATTCATTCTCGAGGGCTTTCGTTGCATGCGTTGCGAAAACGATTCAAGATACCAAAAATATATGTATGAAAGAATTATTCCTCTTGAAATGATCTAAAAAAATGTCCACGACAGTATATGTCTATCTTTTAAGAACTAGAACCGTTTTTATGGTAATCAAATTTGGTCGAACCCACTGCCATACCAAACTTGCCGCGTTTCCAAGTTTAATCTGAATTAATCTTGCTGTGATCCTTTGCTACTTTGCTATTATTTTGTCGTAAGCTTTGTTTCTAAGTTTAATTTAATTTAACCTGAATTAATTTTGGTGATAGTTTATTATCTTCCCGAAATTCCTACGGGAGCGGGACCTACGCCCATTGCTTGGCTAATATAGATACTAATAGCAGATAAAACCATAATAATATATGAGATGTATATACCTGAGTACTAATTTGTTGATTGTTGATGAATAAATTTTATTAATTTATTAAAGTTTTGTAAGACATTCAAGTAAGGTGAGATATCAACTTACAGTGATTAAACACATTCCTAGGTAAATTCACTCGTGATTCGTGCACAAACACGCCTTTATACTATTAAATTAATAAACATTTTTTTACTAATCGCTGTCGTCTGTGTCATGAACCTAAACGATCGAGTTACACAAACACAGAAGAGTAATTTTTGTTTGTAAATACGTAATGAATGGAGTAACATAATTATGTTTTCAGACTATCGAACAGACCTTCGTATTGCAGATCGCTGAATGATAAAAGTGACTCATATCATATAAGTATGTAAGTAGGTTTTTTTTCAGTATTTTTAATTGTACTTTGTACAAGATTATACAAGTAGCCATATGATAACATTGTCCTTGACTCCGATAAGGTATGCTTATATTGTTATGGGCATCACTAACTATGCAGAGAAGCTGGTGTTTTGTAATAATTTCAGCCTTCCGTGGTTACAGCCCAGTTTATAAAAGTCGCCGTTCGACGAGTCCCGAGTTCGATTTCCAGCTAGACGGGTGAATGATGAGTTTAAATTTCCATTCTAGGTGGGTGTTGTTGTCTTGTTTATTGTCCATGGACTCAGGGTATCCTAGTGTTATAAATACAGTAAGGCGGTCATAGAAGCTTTAACTATAACCGTCGCTGTTGCTGGCCCTATCAGCTAGGCCGCCGTAAGCGGGCGTGCAAGGTGTGCACCGCACGCTGGCAACTCTTCCGGGGGTGTGGCAAATGAGTCACGGAGGGGAGAGGGGGTGCGAAAAGGTATTGCACACGGGCGCCCATGCGACTAACGATAGCCCTGCCTCTCAGTACTTTCACAAGAAACAATAAATACACGGCATAATTTTATACATAATTTAACTATGACGATGATCGTACTTTCTTCAACGTAAACCCGTACAAATATTGAAACGATGACTGAATATTTTCTATTTGTGCAATTGTTAGCTTTATTCTCATTTTAGTGTGACTGTTCTAGAGTTCCAAGTAATACGGTTGCCCAAACCGCAAGAGCTTCTGTGCTACGGATTTTATGTCACATAACCGTTGTGCGTAAACAAACGAACCTATTCGATTTATTGATTAATTTCAATAGCTCAGTAAGTGTAGGTTAAACAGCATTTTTCACAGAATTATTCTATTAATGACATTACTAACTTTCATTTAGTTATTCTTTGTAAAGAACAGTGTTTTATACACAATCATAGATTTATTATAGTTTTAGGACAATTTAAAACAAAATGTGTAGACAAAGTCATTGCATCATTGCGCTGATGCTGCCATCTGTTAAGGAATAGCTGGACCAACCCTCTTGTGCTCGTAAGTTCATTTTCTATTTCACTATGCAAAAGATGTGCAAGTAATAAAGCCGATACTATACGTATTAAAATTTTTACACAGAACAATTTAACTGAAAGAGAAACAAAGTTAGAAACAGTTGTGCAACCCTTAACGTAATAGTCGAGGAATTCTTGCATCGTAGCCATTCCAGTCGCGCTTTATCGCTCGCCTTCAAATGCTCGTAGGCCTTGCATTTATACAGATCGTAAGGAGGTGCTAAAACATTCCGAGATTTACTTAACTATAACAATGAAGGTGAAAATAAAAATAAAAACACGAAAAAAAGTTTTAATAACAAGAAAACACTACGATCTGGCGTCATTAATAATTGCTTTTTACAAAAAAAATAACCGACTTCAATCTTGATAAGTAGAGATAACTAAAAAACTACTCGCCAGATGGCGCTCAATTCAACATATAAGTGTAAAGTTCTCGTCACTACAAATTAATCAAGCCCAAACACTAGATAACTGCAGTAAATCGTTGAGGAGTTCCCTCGACTGTCTTTCGGCTTCATCAGATCGACTCCAGATCTTCATGAAATGGTAGCGCTTTAATGTACTTATGATAACATGAACAAACACACTAGTTGTCCATACAATTTTCGAAAGTTCCCCTCGATTTCTCTGAGATGCCATCGTCAGATCCTGGTGTCCTTATCAGGGGACCCCACTGTGCATATCTACTTTACAACAAAAAAAGAATTATCAAAATCGGCCCATAAACGACGAAATAATCGCTGAACGTACATAAAAAAAAAGCATATATATACGGTCGAATTGAGAACCTCCTTCTTTTTTGAAGTCGGTTAAAAACATGGGCCTTCTGAAGACTTGCTCATACGTGGAGTATGAGCACGCTGGTAAAATGCATATTGGTGAAGAAATTATATTAATGTCCAACTTCTTCGTCAGAAGTAAGTTTATACCGTCTTAGGCGATAAACAAACTCAAGTTCTGGCTAAACATTCTCTCCATAAACACGGAAACGCGAAATTTTTGCCACTAGCGGATACCAATTATACGGTACCAACTGTGAAAGCCGAGCTATGAGCGTGTCCACAAATTTAACATTATATTGTTAAATAAATAAAGAAATAGTTCATTTTATTTGATTTGATTTACTATTACCGTCAAGTTATTTATTTTTTATTTATCCGTAATTTGAGTTCGTTAGATAAATTGAAAGAAAGAAAGAAAACATATTTATTCCGTCAGAGTTACAGTGTACAAAAAAAAACGACATTTAAATAAAGGACAAGTAGGTACATAGATGAAGCAGACACCATACCCTCCTGACGGAAACGACCGCATTCAGATTTTGTGTGAGGGTAGTCTTCACACTCTGATATTCTATGCGGCCGACAGCGTTTGCGCATAATTCTGCCAGATAAGCGTGGTGTGCGAACATTACATTTATAGAATAGAAAGTAGAAATAATAATTAAACTAAAATTTAAATAATTAAAACAAAAGCGAGTACAAAATACAAAAATACAGTACAGCAGGTTTATTGGTGTGTTGGTGGCCTGGAATTGCCTATACTAATGAGGAGACTAGAAGGTAATTGTTTTGGTTTGCTTTAGTTCGCTGTCGTTTTTATATCTATTATCTATGAAATATTTCCTTGAACAAAGACATTGTGGCAAATTTATTGAGGTACCACATTATTATTCCTCTAAAATCATAACATACAAAAACGTTTTCGGACGGTATTTTTTATTTGTTGTAATTGTAGTACGCCGCCAATTATTTCAGCCCTCTGCGTTAGGACGGAAAAACAGAATAAATTGTTACATTTAAAACTTTTTAAATAAAATGAAAATGAAGTCTCATAAAACCTGGAATCGTGGTTATACATACTACCAGCAACAATAAAACAAATCTAATACACGCTCTGTTCAGAACAATAGCTTTTAATAACCCAAGTTGGAATAGCATTACTCAAAGAACTCGCCAACAACGAACATTACTTTATTTCTATTTCTGTGTTTTTATGACTGGAAATACAATAGCACAAAAGATAAAATTGAACAGTGTACAATCATCCCCATTTTGCATACGTAATTCATATTTATTATTATTAAATTTAATTCGTTACATTTCATTAAAATGTTTCAACCCATCTCTTCCAATTTAGCGTTGGTGGCTTGGTAATAGTTACAGCTACTGAACAATAGATGGCAGTACTGAGCAAGATGAGTAGAGCGTGCCGCTAGACAGGTCTGCCGATGTAACGTATTATGAAAAGCAACTAGATGGCGCTACATTACTAGAACATTACATCCGGAAACTCATTTATCAAGCTGTAGGTAGGTTTGTGACACCAAAATAATTATTATTTTAAGTATGTCACGACGACACTAATTTAAGCACGTAATTGTTTGTCCCTTTTGTGCATTTGCAATTGTTGGCAACATTTATCTGTTTAAGTGTGTCAGCGCTACGCAAAAAATATTTTTAGCTCAACAATAAAGAAGTCAGCGACCCCGCGACCAAACCGGATTCCTAACAAGGGTGTAAATTTACAGGCAATTCCACCCAAGGGTGTTGCAATTTGTCGAATCATTTGCTGTGGACACATTTAGCACTGTTTGCATGATCGTAAAGAGTCCACACCCTTACGACTGTCCGTAACCACCCACCGCATCGCCAGCCTAAGTAGATCCGTAGCGCCTCCTATGGTCATGCATCGGGACAGTAATGAAAGAAAGCTTATTTGTATTATTAGGGACCTATTTATATTGGACGGTAGAAACCTCGTCCACCCATTGGCAGGTGACCACTATCGCGTCACCCTCACATCGAACAGTGACAGTAAACCTGGTATAGTTCCCCGCAGTCATGGTCGCGGGATACCACCCCACAATTCACACCTTGTTGGGAAAACGTATTGATGACACGTCTATTAACTTTGTTAGACTCAATAAGGAAAAGGGAACAAATTATAATAGAAGTATTAGAACCGATTAATTTAAAATCATCATTGAAAATGTTTTGCACAGTGACTTGAACCTGAAATGAAGTGGAGGTCAAAATATATCTTCAAAATATTGAAAAAATTCTTCGGAAAGCGCCTTAACAGAAGATCTACCATGAACAACTTAAAAAGGAGGAGAGAATCTGTTGCATCTGTGTATAGAAAAACAACAAAATTTTTAACAACAAATACATCACAATTATTGAAGAAAACATCAAATACGAAGAAATACCGTTTACTGGCGCGTGTCGCTGAAGAGTATCAACGAAACGAAGACAGGAATAAAATCTACGAAGAGAAGGAAGAAAGTGAAAGTGAAAGTGATTTAGGGGAACGAGATTTGGATTATTACTTAGGTGTGAGAAAAAAGGAAACATACTGGCGCGATCCCGCTGGCAGAGAACAGATAATGAAAGACTATCTCATGTATCATTGCGGAGTCTCAGAAGAAGAATACAATAAACTGTATAAAAAGACAACTCCAAAAATATTGAAAAAATTCTTTCCAAAAGTATCATATCCAGTGCAACCAAAACCAAAACAAGTACCCTTTAAAATACATAGAAAAAGAGACAGAAAATCGTGCAACTCAAGAGAAAGCACTGATTCCTGGCGCGAAAAGAGAAAAATATTCAAAATATTTAATAGAAGAGACAGCGAATCAACATCCGATAGTTACAGTGAGTGTGAGTCAAATGATGATATCAGAGAATCGGGTGATAATGATAACTTCGAGGTTGACAAGGATGATATCGCTTTTTGGAACATGACTACAAATTTCGATGGCCTTAATACATTTGATATTTGCGATGTTTTATCAATTGAGGTGCGGAAATCTTGTTGTTATAAGTGTATGACATACCTTTTAACTAAAGTGTATGATATTTTTACTACATACTAGGTACATTATATTCGTGTTTATAATCAGAAATAGATTAACATTTTTTTTCAAGAATATTTGAAACTACTAACGTCCGAACGTGATATGACATTATAATTAAGAAATAAATAATCAAATGTTATGTATATAAGAATGATCAAATATTATATGTTAATAACAAATATAATATGAGAATGATAGGAATTCATAGGCATAAAACCATGAACACCGACATTTATCTGTAACAAACATTGTCACATAGTTCTGTACAAAAAATACTCTCCTTTTATGTTTCCCACTGCTATTTTTTCTAAAACCATTCATATTAGAAACTTGCTGACGGAACTCGACAGTTTGAGGTTCAAGAAGTGTTTGAACGTCATTAATGTGATCATCATTGTTGATCCAATTGGGAAGATGTACGTTGTAATTAACGTTATGTTTGTTTGTCCACAGGGTGTGCGTATCAAGGAGGTGTCCGATGGCAGGCCGTGCGACAACTGCCCGGAACTCTGCCCTGGTTTCATTTCACATCCGTGGAGGTCAGTGCTAATTTAACAGTTTCATTGTCTCAATTATGTCAATTGTTGTGTACTGGTGTTATGTTCTGTTACATTCCTCGGGTCATATTTAAAAATATGCAATGTTTTATTATTATTATTGGGTGCACCTATAACAATCGAAGTAGGTAAGTATATAATTTTTTTAACAGTGGCTTGGTATATGATTAAACTTTAAATTACACACATTACTTAACAATTACTCAAATCTAATACGATGACAAATAATATTCAACTTCCGAATGTTTGTGAGAAGTCTGGAACTCTGGAGTATCTTTCTTAACCACATAACAACTATTAACTTGTAGGGTATTTGTGACCTATTAAAGTGTGCAATAAAGTACATAATTGGTTTTCCCTGTTTTAGACCAAAAATAAAATAAAAAATTTAACCTTGTTTACAAAAAATACAATCTATATTTATGTCTTATAATGACAGTAAACAACAAGTCATGTCGTTCGATTTTACCCTGCGCGTGACATGCAATGATGCAATACATAACGTCTCAATAAATCCAATATGACAAATCATAGAACGTATAAATATAGATGATAAACATCTCGTATTCGATTGAAAGTTGAAAATATAGATAAGTAAAATAATATGAGTGCTTTGGCTAGAGAACCACTTTTCTTTCTTTGTATCCACGTGTCTCTCTTGACGTGTTTCACTTGCTCGATTTTTGGTTATTAACATTAAAATAACTATTTTAATATGATTTTCCAAAACACTCTTGAAATGAATCCCACAAAAGGCATAAGCCTAGTAGCCAAGTAGTATTTTAAAGTTAAGTAATGTTGTAATGTAATAATGAATAACACGTTAACCCATCATCATCATCATCAGCGACTCTTACCGGTCATTACATAAATGATAAAGAAAATGAGAGTAACGTAAACAACATTAAATTGTAAATAGAGGCCAGAGAAACAACCAAACGCATCGCTAATGTTCCCGAGTGTAAAGTAAATGATTTCAAACTTAAACAGGATCGACACAGGGATGCAAAAGCCGTAATCGCGGTGCATTATCACACAGACGATGAACCGGCGCCTTACCGGGTCAACGATAACTTATCTGTTCGCTTCCATTCTTTCTCAAGCGCCACAACAGTTCGACGTGCTCGAAATCATCGATGAAGAGGAAAAAGACAGAGCCTTGAAATAAGATCTGAGGACGCGGGCGCATGGGTATAAACAATCGTGTCTGAGCCGCGTCATTGTCACTCGCGCGGCCGCCGCGGTTACACGCCTACGACCATTAAGTATAAACATATCGACCTCCATAACTTAAACAATGTGTTTATCGCTGAAGCAGCTGGAATGGGTTGAGATTTACCGCAGAATAACGAAGAGTGAAGACAACGAGATGCCTCCGAGGAAAATACAAAAGTTCCCGTCGAGGGAAAGAAACTACGCTGTTCGGAGGAAAAAAAACAATAACAACTTTCGATCGCACGCGAATTGCTTCGATTGTGCTCGGATCGCGATGCAAGAAAACAGGTGATAAAGTGCCGAAACTACGTGCATTGACAAGAACTCGTTGTGTGGTTAAGTTAATGTATTTCAATATTATTGAAATATCACTGATCGGTTTGCTCAAGACGTCGAGAATATAGCTGTGAAATGTTTTTGCTCAACCGCCTTCCAAGTTATACTTTTCAATATTTACCACGTGATTTGGAAACCGAGTGTCTATATTGTGAAGTGTTACAATTATTCTGCCAGACGTCGTGATTTGAATGACATTGTAATATTCAATGCATAAGTGAATATAATATGCTTACGTGCATTCTTTGAAAACAACATTATGTTGGAATAGTAGATGTAAATCAACATTTTAACGTCTTATTTTTGTCACGAAATAAAATATAAATTAAAAGAACCTAGGTGTTTGCAAAAATGCTACAAATATGCCTACCTATTGTAACAAGCATATTAAAAAACATTCATAAATTAATACACGATTGTGAAGTAAGCTTAAAATAACGTTACTCTATGTTTTATTCTACAATATTTAGATACTGTACTGACAAATAGAATGCTAAGATTTTACTCAGAGTGTAACCAAATTAATGTTTGAGAACTGATGTGTATAATTATAAATTTATCATTAAATATATAAACATTATATATTTCATAATTATGCTATAAAGATAATTAAATTATGTAAATTACAAAAACGTATTTCTGTTAAGCCTTGGTTGGGTAAACAGTAAACACTACACAATCGTATAAAGTAAAAAATAAATAATATAAAGTCACGTTTTATGTCATGGCGCTAGACACGCAATGACTAAATATAGTATTATTGGTATGACAAGATCGCTCAGGGTTACTTACTACCTATATCTGTCTGTCTAAGTTTTATTGAGACGTATCAACTTGTTGCTCGCGTTTGTCGTATAGTCATACAAGGATCTTTTGGCGCGTGGGTGACGTGTGGGTGACAGAGACAGCGCCTTACAGTTTACCTTACTCGTAAGGCGCTGTCTCTGTCACCCAACGTCATCCACACGCCAAAAGATCCTTGTACAACAATAAGTGATAGTGTTGTACCTACACGACACAAAGGACAAACTAAAGCGTTCATCATTCTCATCAATGCAGTCTGGCATCAAATTTCACTGCCCGAAAATGAGGTCGAGGCTCACAGGTCTACGCACTACAGTACTTTCAAATCCATTATGATATGTTAGATGCCTATGTAATACGGTAACTGAGTTCGTAACTGCTACTGCAAATAATTATTAATATTATGTGCGCAGTTTGATATCAAAGTACATACAATTAGTGTGGCACACGCAATAATAATATACGTACTGCATTATTGTGTACTTACTGTATACCTACAACGTGTGAAGTAAGTAACCTAAGTAACCTAGTAATAAACAATGACAAATTAATGCACAAATTTTATAATATATACATATATCCTGCCTGCGATTCCTGTAATTTAAATGCCACAAACTTACCTATTGTTCCGCTTTGAAATTGTGACAAAAAGACGCAAAAAACTTATCTAATTCCATTAAATTTGAACAATTCACTAATTTGATCATTTCGTATTTTACGATATGAATTGCGTTAAAAATATTTGATAAACAATTGTAAACTGATAAATGCTAAGGAAGTAAAGTTTCGACGTAGTTAACTGATAGTCAAATGGCGTCAATAGACAAATTCGATACCATTTGAAGGCAAATTAATATTCTCTGGTTGAGGCTTCCTGATACGCCAAGCTAACGTGCATACAAAAGTCAAAAACAGTTCGTGTTCGATATACCTACAAATCCTTAAAATGAAACCACACTAATGCCAGCTTTTCGCCCCTATGATTAAGGCTCAATGTAGAGTGACCGTAACTATTTAAAATTCCTTAAGTAAATTTTGATTACTTACAAGCTAAATTTAACTCTGAGTACACATAATAAATTTGTATTTGGTGGGAAATAACAATTGTCATTCTTGGTGGCTCAACACTCAAATATAGAAACTAGATATTGTCCTGATATTGTTAGGACCATTGGAAATAGTTACTTGTTAACTTTATTTGGATTGTATAATGTAACTGGGTTAATTACTTTAAATAATTACCTAGTTGTTGCTTCTACGTAGTATAGCTAAATTGTGCAGTCAATATATTATAAGTAGGTACTTATATTTAGTGTCTTCCAAAAATAATGAGCACTAACTTTTTAACTGTTGTGTTAAATTCTCAAGGAAGTCTATAAATAAAGCTAAGAAGGTTAAGTAGTACTGTATTGTTTCTGTACTGAATAGTAGAACTGTATTGTTTCTTTTGAAGAATGACGTCCACATTTTATTATTATTTATTTTCCACCTTTGTTCCACGATTGGTTCAATGGCATTAAGATTAACTTTCTTCTGTAAACAGATTATGAATATTAAAATTAAATATCTCATAACAGCCATATTACTACTGAAGTCGTATACGGCAATACGATAAAGGCAACGAGGAAAGAAATTTAAGTATGTATGTATGTTGGATTTGTAGACACAGGATCAGCTAACACCTGTTTCGACAATAAACAATGCAATATGGACATTATGGTATGATTGGAAAAATGATTCAGTAAATACTCGTTAGTGTTATGTTGGTTCATAAAAACATTCATCATTTCATAAAATAGATAAACTTCTAGAATTTCATGACAAACCTGAGCTTATCATCATAAAATTGATGTCAATAGAATGTTCTACCTGTATAGTATGTATTAACTTATGTATCTGAGAGTAACAAGCAAGTTTTTTTTTCAATTTTAGTCAGTGTTCATTTATTACAGGTGTTTGCAACTAAGTATTTGTCTCACAGTCATAATTATTAGTGATCGAAAGGTATTATAAGTACCTAATACAATGATTATTCAATTGTTAATGTATAATGATTATATAATTTGAGACCTATTTAATATACTTACTTTAAGAAATAAGTTATAATTGTCTTCTTCCTTCTCTCCGTATTCTAACGCAACTTTTTTGCTCAACAGAATAAAATATTTTTATACTTATTTGAATAAATTACAATATTAATTTGCATACATTATAATAAATTTAGTTTTAAAAAGGTACCTTTTAGATATTAACTAATTCCACATTGAGAACAACAAGTTTTAAAAAATAGAAATAAAAAATACTATTAGGATAAGTTAAATTCAGCATAAGACAGAGAGAGTGAAGTCAAATTAAAAGTAGATACCAAATGACACAGACCTACTTTTTGGAACACCCAGAATAAAATAAAAAATATACCAGAATATTCGAAGCATAATATTATGTACCTACTATAAAAGACCACATACATCATCTCAGTAAACATTAGGTACATGAAACAAGTCACAATCAATATTATAGTTCGTCAAGCAAAACAAAACAGATAACAACCGGATACAATACGAAGTTATCAAAACGACTCCACGGCACCTCGTTGTACCTACGATGGGTAAAGATCAATTATTTTATACACAACAATAATATCTGCTACTAAGTGATTAGTGTTATTTTAGATTGTATATGTCGGAGACCAACTCGGCCAATGGACATTGCACGTGATGAGTAACTGAGCAATTTGTTAAATAAAGCCAAAGCTACTGACTCATTTAAAACAATGAACGCTTTGTGTGCGGCCAATGTTTATAAGGTCTACGTTGACAACTTGGATATTGAACTCACCGGTTGAACGTACACGGGACATTATTTGAAGCTAAATAATGCTGTTCATTAAAGAAATTTTGGACATAGTGAAGGCATTCTAAATATATTGTATATGTTTTGCCAGAAATATACAAGAAACAACTTTATCAGTCACAACACAATGATTTTTAAGATCTTTATTTGATTTGAATGATTTGTAGGACTTGAGTGTTAAAATTGTACTGTATAGTTCAATGTATTTGTTAAGTCTGCACTTAACACCATCGAAATCACTTGTGCTACTTCGTTCTCCAGTGTCTTCCAGAGTTCCAGACAGTCAGTCAAGAGACTTAGTCATGAGAAACGTGTTCAAGGACTAAACATTAGCACTCAATTTGCTTTTCCATTTGCAGGTCGTTTTATAACGTCTTTCGAAATCCTTTTTTAAAGAACAAAGATTTGTATTTCTGATTATTTTTAACAAATAAGCTCAAAAACTACTGGGCTGATTTAAAAAATACTTCACTACTGGAATGAAATTTTTGCCAAATTTTGAAAATCTACTTTCATACTATCTTTGGATCCGTGCGAAGCCGAAGCGGTTAGTAAGTTTTATCGTAAAGAATTTAAAAATTATGTTAAAATTATAGCAGACCCTATAGACAGCACAATAATGACCATTTACAAGACCCTATAATAATACGTTTTGGTTGATTTTTTGAAAAAAATACAAAAAAGTATTTGTCGTCAATCAATAGTCGTTGGATAATTGCGTCCTAATTACATTCCACTCAGATGCCAGCTTTTCGCCCTGTGAATAAGGTACCTTATCTACGGATTTATGAGGAGAATTTAAAATGTCGTTAGTTTCGCTAAGCAATAGGTACACCTTAATTTATTGCTCAACTTATAGTTACCTATGTAAAATTAATTGTGCAAGACTTTGAATATTTATCAGAGTTCCCGTAAGCAATCATGCAATTATAAAAATATTAATAAGTACTGATTTTCGACTTGCTAATCACGTAATTATGAATCGCAACAAATAGGGTGTGTTTTGTTTCATAAGGCTCTCACAGCACTAAATACCTAAATATTAGCTCCATACACGCGCACACCAATAGATACTTAGGTAAATATTATTTCAGCTCTAAACTAGTTTGTAGTATCAATTATCAGTACTCAATCTTCAACCAACGGAGCACTCGATTTCAAACGAGGCGAGGTATTATAATACATACTTACTTAATAGTAATACCAAGTAATTTTTTAAATTATCCCAATGTCATGTCGTCACCATGACCTATTATGAGTTGATATGACGGTATAAAATACATAGGTACATTTTGAGTAACTTACTTCATATTTATTAAAGTTTAAAGTTATTAAATATTTAAATAAATTACATTTTAATCACCGCTGTCTGTGACTGTGATGTGGAGGTTAAAATGCACAAAAAACTGAATCCTTGAAATTAATGAACATTTTATAGTACCTACCTGACTTACAGGAAAAATGTTCATGATTTATTTGTTTTTATATTACCATAATACAAATAAGGTTATATGTAATAATATTATGTTATAATATTATCACTGTTTTAAAATTTATCGCAACAAGTGCCATCTGTTGGCAAGTAGCAATAACTTATAATTTAGTATGACATGAGTCGTTATGTTGATCCACACATACAATAGATGGAGTTAATATACAAATAAAATAATCTTTGTCATCTTGCTCTAACGATGATCATTCTCATATCAATTTCTACAAGGGATGCCCGAGCTTTTGCTTTGAATCAATGATATTATATATTACAAGAGGCTTTGAATCGTTTTTTTATATAAAATATGCTAGGTTCTTTACATCAAGCAGCATTATGCAACCTGGTGTGGACTACAAGTTCAATATAATTTCATTTGTTTTATAGATTCCAAACTTGAATTTGCTTGCGGGGCCAGGTCATTCATTTTTAAATTACATGTGGTGCTCACAAAATCGTGCAATTTATATTCTATCACATAACCAATCAACGAACTAGATTTCAGTCAGGGAACCCTGTAATATAGGTAAAGGCAGTTGTCCAACCGCCGGTGAACAGCGAGTAGCTATGGGCAATTTCTAGCCCATGAAAGGGACTATATCACAATCCGTGTTATACGTACAAAAGGGATGCATATGCGAGCGAGTACTCGCCGGCGGTGTGAATAGTCAGCGAGTACTCGCTCACATATGCGTCTCTTTTGTTTACACGGAATGTCATATCTTTTGTACGTGTCGTGAGCGAGTAAATAGCCGGGATCACTCGCCGACTCGCCGGCGGTGGGGCACCTCTAGGGTTGCCACCTTTTTTTTGCAAATAAAGTACATTGGTTATTATAGGTGAGAAAAAAAAGTACATAGTATCAAAATAAAGTACCATTTATTTTTCTTTATTATTATATTTAAAAACATATTTTTTATTGCTTTTTGCAGTTTGTATCAAATTAGGATCTCGACTAAACAATTGCATCTTTACAATCTATATTTAAATTAAAATTAATAAGTGATTCATTTTTTACTACAAAGAAATCAAATCATGCAAAATAAAGTATTTTCGTGTACTCTATATTGTTCTCACATAGTATAGAGTACAATTGACTGAAATAACGTACAATACTTTATTATAAAGTACGGGTGGCAACCCTAGACACCTCCCTAACATACCGGGCAATAAAATATTAACATGCACCTTATGAAATATAGTCATGCATGTATCTACTGTTTAGTTTGATCGATGTGTGTAATTCGTAACAAATCTCAAACTCAAATACTATAATATCTGACTGAAGTCAGCAGTCAGGTAGGTAATCTTACATTGTTGAAAATTAAAACAAGCATTGTTGTAGTGTAGATATCTTATTAAGGTCTTGTTCGCAAAAATTAAGTAAGTAGTTATTTAAGTACGTTATTTAGTTTAGTTGTTGTTATGACTCTGCCGAAATTTATTTTTTTATGGATTTAGATAGCTCGTCGGTGCGCACACACACATTCATAGGGCACGCAGATGCGCGAGATTCAGCAAGAGCGTAGGTCCTTCAAGAGTCAGGCGTAATTACGTCAAAGCCGTCTTTTTGACAATAAAAAGACGTGCCAGTTCTTGGCTACGCTAAGTGCTTTGTAATTGTCACAATGTAGCGCTACACAATTTCCGTTTTTATTCGCTCGACTCATGTCATACCTGTTCTCATACCTACTCGTACAATTAAATAACGGAATATGCTGGAAATATAGCGTAATTCGGCGTGTATGAATATTATCATTTTACTTAAAGTTTTAAGAATTTCATATAACAGAATCTGGTTGAGGTTTTATTATATTTTAGACTCTATTGTTTTATTAATAAGGAACATGGAAAGAAAACTATTGTGCATTATCTTGTTTATACCTGAAGGTTCAATCAAAAGTATATTTCTATAAAATAAGTAATTGGTGAGCTGTGAATATGAATCGCATTAACGACAGCAACCAGTTTCAAGTTTCAACAGAATATTTCAATAATATAAGTAGACTTTCTTTAAACACAGGCACCGACGCCACGAGATTTGATTGTGTGCATGAGCGCCTGCGTGCCATACAATTTTAACACTCTGTCGTCTCGTCATTACAACTTCCAAGCACATATCGCTTTACTTTTATTGAAATAATACATCGTGCCAACTCCGTGGTCCATTCGCCGCCGGCGTGCAGCGCACGCCTTGCACACCCGCTTTCGGCGACACTAAATAATAAACATGTATATTGTCCTGAGACCTGAGGACACTAACTTACTAGCCTCTTAAAGGCACAGTCTACATATTTCATGTAGGTATCTACTATCTATGTTACTTTTACCGAGTAATTTCAAATTAACCTTGATAAACAATAACTACCCAATTTCTCATATACCTACTTACACCAAAACCTATTAACCGACCGGTTTTGTGCTAATGTACCCACTCCAGTCCACAGAACACATATTTGCTCTCCAATGAACAGATAAGATAGGCATGTCCTGAATTTGCCACTAGATTATTTTCGTACTTATGCCATAGCTGTACTAAAACGATTTCACGGCGAGACGCGCTGCGTGATAAAAAAATGACAATAAAATAACATTTTCAGTTTTTTATTGTTTGTTTTTTTTTGTAGCCACAATAAAACACATTCTGTGAAATTTTCAGTTGTCTTTCTATTGCCTATTTCCGTATAGGAGATAGAACCCTGTGAAAGATAGACGGACAGACAGACAGCGAAGACTAGATAATAGTGCTCCGTGCGCTCCGAGGTACCTATGGATTGGAACCCATAATTTATTGTTCTGTTAATTTATTAATGACTAGAGAACCGCCCGCGCTTCGCTTCGGGACCCGTAGGTAACAGCCGCGTAGGTCCCGCTCTCGTAGGAATTTAGGCTAAAAAGTAGCCTACTACTCGCTCTCTTCACTCCACCCTGTCTGAGGTGTGTGGAGCCCTCGGGACAGTTAGTTCCCCTTTGGGGGTGTCTCTCGCGGCCCGTTAAAACGGGCCGGTCCTTGGGTTGGGCCCTAAGGCCCTTGGTTGTCCATCTGTGGTTAACCAATAGGTCAAGTCCGGTGAGTGGTGGCCTTTTTACAGGCCACAGAGTCTTAAACGGGATGGGGTTCATCTTCGCGCCGCCCAGGCGATCGAGGCCCTACCGGGTGAATCCCGTTGGTGGGAAGCCCAGCAGGAGCCGATCAGCGCCGGGCGACGACTTACGAAGCCCCAGTATCAGTCAGTGCTAGGCCTGTCCCGCGCAACCAGCAAGTCGCGCGGAAAGGCTCAGCGGTCCGGTGGACGGGCGTGGAGCGGCGCCAGGTCCTGCAGTTGCGGGAACCGCAACGCGTCGACACGCCCGAACATGTTGCGTGCCAATCTCTCGATGAAGTCGTTCAGGCTCTCGACTCGAAGGTCCCTCTGGTCCGCTGGCACTATCCTGTTGGCTGAGCAACTTGCGGACATCAGTCAACAGGATAGTGCCAGCGGGCGGGCGGTACACTGAATACAGCCGGAGCGGGCAGTTCTCGAGGCAGAGCTAAAGTAGCCTATTACATTTGCCTATGACTTAAGTAAATTACATGTAGTATTTGATAGCGTAATTCAGAACTTGCAAATGAATTTTATTACCGCCATCTATTAGCAACTCCGAAAATAAATATCTAGCAACTAACAAAACATCGATCTTCCCATGGGAATGGGATGTTTTTCCGCGGTAAAAAGTAGCCTACGTCATTCTCCACCCTCCTACCTATCCCCACACACATAAACCTTACCATATAATAGCTTTGTTGCGACGTGAAAGCGTCACAAACAAACAAACAAACAAACAAACAAACAAACAAACAAACAAACACACTTTCACATTTATAATATTAGTAAGGATAACTAATGACATTATTACATGTAATCCTGTAATTTTATCTAATATTTACTTAGTTGCCTTCTTTTGTCCATAGCTAACTGTTAAGGTAACTCTGTGGGGGTTATGTAACTACCTCTACCTAGGTACTCTTTGTTTTATTAAAATGAATCTACTCATTTCTATTACCTACATATGGGTTGTCTACCTTCGATCAACATGTCAAAATACCTACCTACATATTATTATATTGCAATTTAAAAAAGATGTTTAATTGTATTTAATTTAGGTATCATTATTTTAAACTCGCGAGTGTAGTCGCGGGCTCAACTCATTATTCAGTATGTAATTATTAATAATAATAATCCACAGATTAGATTACTAGAAAACAGTTATCGTTATTGATATAGATAAAACCACAAACAATTGTTTCTTTTTACAATCACCCAATGTTTTGCCCATTTTGTATTATCAACAATATCAACTGTTATCATAATACCCATGTCTCTATGACTATGACATCAGTGACCGTCACGGAATAGATAAATAGAGCCGTCCTTTGTGGCTGCTCCCTCAAAGTCCATTATTATCTGTGACGCTAAAATGGCTCGTAGAAAAGTAAAAACACCAGCATAAAAAGATACTCCCCACCTGTCCATTATCGTTACAAAATAAATATCGCTCGCCTATTGGTCAGACGCGCGCAGGTCTTGTTACGCCGGTCTCTTCGCGTTCCTTCGTAATTCGAAATCCCTTGAACTTGAGCGAGCGAAACCTCGGAGGTAAACAAACTAACCCATTAACGATGATGCTTCATGCTTGACGCGGCGCATTTGTCATTTGGAAGCTGGAACGGTTAAACGTCGCCGCAGAGTTTGCGAGCGAACTTCGCGGTGTTCGATCGAATTAAAATACGGGTTTGCATTTTTAAAAAAGGAATTTGTGTTTGATAGTTTTGATACTCTGTGCATGTTTTGTGATTCGAGTTGTGTTCCGTTTTGTGTTTTTTTATTCATGGTCGGTATGTATAATTGAATACTAGGTGTATTTTTTATATTTTTCGGAATTAATTTGTTGTGTTCATGGAGTAAATGACCGATAAAGACGGATAAGAACTTACATTCGCCATTATAATATGTATTTTTATGAATTACGACCTAACTTGACAGATTTTTTCTCGATATAATTAAACTTTAAGTTAAGTATATTAATAATATTAGTACAGGCCGAATTAAAATAGCTGAATCAAATTTTGTTTTTAAAGTAAGTAAGTAGGTACTAATCTGGTAATTCCACTCATATCATATTATGTATGCGTGAAAAATGGGCTCTTGAACCAAACAATTAGGGAATCCTTCCGTGTCCTTGTAGCATGATAGTTGGTAGGTACCTACGGTACTTTTATACAAGGAGAGACAGGACTATATATATAAGTACCAACCTTAGTTACAGATAAAAAAATGTTGGTAGATACTTACATAATTATGTAAAAAGTAATATGCCTAAATAAGTAAAACTTTCATCATTATTTTACCTACTTATCTTAAAAACCGGCCAAGTGCGAGTCGGCCTCGCGCATTAAGGGTCCCGTACCATTATGTATAAATCTCGTCTGTTGTATGAAAGCCTCACTTAAATATATTTACTTTTTGTAGCCACACATTAGCCACAGCGCCATCTCTTGGACCGAACGGTAACTAAACTATCGCTGAGGCGTCGAAAGTGTGGGCGCCCACTTAAATATTTACTTTATACTGTTTTTTAGTATTTGTTGTTGTAGCGGCAACAGAAATACATCATCTGTGAAAATTTCAACTGTGTAACTATTACGGTTCATGAGATACAGCCTGGTGACGGACGGACGGACGGAGGGACGGACAGCGAAGTCTCGGTAATAGGGTCCCGTTTTGCCCTTTGGGTACGGAACCCTAAAAGGGAGATTTTCAATTCGATTGTATTTTTTAATGTTTGTAGTACAAACTTTGTACCTACGAATCCTCGTAACTTTGCACCGGGTGGACCGATTTTGACAATTCTTTTTGAATTTGAAAGGCAGTGCTTCACGTCTGGTCAAATAAATTGGGCGACATCTGACGGGTAGATTAAGAGTTATCTCTACTTATCCATATTGAAGTAACTTATTTTTTTAAAGTTAAGTACTTATTGTTATTTATAAACATGAGGTGTATGCAGGATTTGAACCCAGGCTCACTATCCGTAGGTCTAACGTACGAACCACTTGCATTAGGTAGGTACCTACTACCTAGTACCTAGCCACTACAATGCAATTGTTACTCTCAATAGGTAGTACCTATACCTACCTACCATAGTTTACGCAGCAACTAAGGTAATATTAATTTATTAATCAATTATAGGTACTAGAAATATGCTTTCATTTAAAACGTAACCTCTGTGTAATTGACCAGTCAGCCAAAGACTCAAAGACATTGACGGACTTATTTTATTATATTTATACATCCAGTACTCTAGGCCTCCTCAATAATGAGGAGAGACGAGAGACCCGTGCTCAGTAGTGGGCCATTAAAGGGTTGTAGCCATTCTCGAAACATCTCGACTCTGCCGTAACTACTTATCCATCCAGGTTGTCACAGGATGAATGTTGTTTGAAAATTCCTGTTAAAACGTCCACCACCGGTGCATTCACCCTCCATAAATTCCGAAGAAAATGACTCACACAATATGTCAAACGCACTTTCGAGTGACTCCTTGTTTTGGTATGAATTTCTGTTGAAGTGACTTACTTACAATCACTATTTTATTGAATCATTGTTGTAACTGGTGACTGGTGACGTAAGTATAGTAGGTTAGATTTTGCAAAAAATCAATAATATTTTCGTTACATAAATATAGATAGACATGTGATGTAGGTACACAGTAATTATAAATTATGTATTTAAAACAGTAAATTATGTAACACAGTAAATTATGTATTTACCTATAAAGTTACCTACCAAGGCATCAAAGGAATTCTGTTATGCCGTGATCTCTATGATTCTATCCTTCGGTTAAAATTGGAAAGTTATAAAAAATACGGTACGCAGATTATATTATACTAGTGGACCCGGTAGGCGTCGTCCTGCGACCTGCACATCATATTATTATTAAGTAGACACCTTCGTTTCGCTCTCGGAGCTTGTTGCTTCGATCCTTTTGGACGTAGCGTGATGTAATATAGCCTTCCTCAATAAATTGACTATTCTAAACAAAAATAATTTTTCAAATCGAACCAGTAGGTAGCACCTGAGATTAGCGCCTTCAAAGGAATAAACAAATAAACTCTCGATTTAAGACATCAGGATTACAACAATTATGCCTAGCTGACCCTGCTGGCCCTCGATCCTTCCTTTATCCGTACAGTCTGCGCTGGAGCAGCGTGGAATACTGACGCTCCACATTATTTAATTTAGAATGTCCAAACCATTTACAAAGCTGGCATTAACAGAAAAATAAACAAATATTTCCATTGGCCGATTTTAAGTGTTTTTACCCTCCACATAATAAAAGGATAAGGATGTACCTCTTCTTTATGTCAACAACAACAAAATTACTAATTAAATTGTTAGTGGCTTTGCATAATTATTTAATTAAATGAAGCTGTAATTATAAACAAAAGGCTAATTAAAACACGAAACGGTATATTCTATAGTGTACACTGCGATCCACTGATCTCGTAAACTCCAAGTAAAAAACGAGGTGATTTCGTCACACGCCAATGATCGCCTGGCGCCGTTAATTTTACTAGGGTTGCTCATCTCAAACAATTAATTTAACACTTTTATCGGGATGCGAAGATGATGTAACGACCGCCAAATAATTAACCTGACATTATTCGCGGAGCGTAGACAAAGTGTCTGCTGTGAAACAATTAATATAACTTTTATATTTTTATTACACGTTCTATTGTCCTTTTAAGTACGAGTATTAACTGCGTAAAGATATATAGGTACATAGGTACCTTTCTAATAAGTTAATCTTCCTTTCCTAACTGTAAATAAATATCTTATGTATCAAGCATACAACATAAGACATAACATTAATATGTATACACATGTCAGAGCAGACATACAATAGCTTCATAGTTCCTTGTTCCAATTTTTGCTGTCAAAAACTTGCAACACTGGAACTGTGAGCTTATTGTATCGAATTGAGAGGTAAATGCCTCAAACTGTTGGGCATTAAATATTTCAAAAAGAGATTTTTGAAACCTCAAAACTAATCCTCTTTTGCAAGTCAGCCCTGCATTGCGTTTATGGTTTTTACATACCTATGACTCATATTTTTTTATTTCTTGTAACGCGCACCTAACTAATACTTACCTAGTTATTAATGTGTAAGATGTCTAAAAAATTTGGAAAATTGCCAGAAAAACCTAAGTCTAACAAATTACTGGTGACATAAAATACGATCCAGTAAATTATAAGTTGTCTCGAATATTGTCGAAATATTTTCTGAGGTCGTTGATATTTGCTCAATGAAATAGAGGACTGTCGTATTTTTATTATCTACTAGGTGAAATACATAATGCGGACCTAATTTGTTTAGACATAAAGCTTTTAGGAGGTAGTAAAAGTAAGATAATAAAAATAAGAAAAAAAGTTTTTTTCTTTTTTATCTATAATAATTTTTTGATTGAAAATCACAAGTAATTTTATGTATGTAAACATTTTTTTTTAAACATAAAAAAGTTTGAAATTCATTTTATATGTAATTTTATTTTATGCATAATTATGCTGCATATATGCAGGCCATGCCATGCCATTATTTGTTTAAACACTGTTACATAATAATATAATATAATATAACACATGATTTATTTTAGTATTTGTGTGCAGTATGGGTACTAGGATCACATAACACGACAACAATACTCCACTATTAGTTCAGTCAATATTTATTTTAAAGTGAGCACACTCTAGTTTCCATTAACAATTAGCTTATAAGCAAATTGTTCTGGGAACCAATTCATTTGTTGAACAAATACGTATGCATCGCTTTCGCGAGCATAAATGCATAATTGCTTAGCTCGTTACTGCAACAGTGCATGCATTCGAGATGTTTATGCTCTGATTTGCTTGTAGCATCGTCTTGGATGATCTGTAATTGTGCGGAATTAAAAGGCAGCCTTTTTCATTTGGAAACAATTTTAATTTATTTTACTTAAATTGAAACGCTTACAATTACAACCAATCACATAAATTAAAGATGGTTACGCTTCTTGCTTACAAAACGTATCACTACATAGTATAAAACAAAGTCGCTATTTTTGTCCGTCTGTTTGTTTGTCTGTTTGTCTGTATGCTTAAATCTTTAAAATTACGCAACGGATTTTGATGCGGTTTTTTGTAATAGGTAGAGTGATTCAAGAGGAAGGTTTTTATGTATAATACATGCATATATTCCCACGAGAACGGGATCCACGCGGGTGAAACCGCGGGCGGGCCGCTAGTACCAGAATATATGCCACACATTCAAGGGAGAGAACAAAATGTGGCATACATAGTGTGACACGGAGACGGTTCGTAATCCCGTGTATAAATCGGGAATTTTAAACTTAAAACGTCAATAACCACTTATAGTATCTCAATGCTTATAAATGTCAATTTTTTTTGAGTCTACCGCCGTTTCCAAAGGTGCTATTTCAGTATTTCTCATTATAAGAGGAGAAGAAAGAAGAAAGGCGAAAATCAAGATATAAAAATCATTAAATTCCTGTGACGTATTTCATAATTGGCCTCTTATTTTTAACAATCACATCCAAAAAACGTATGACACATTAATGATAAAATAGATTGGCTACCTTCCAAACTTTCTTGCCAAGTTCGGCATAATTCTTCACCGTTTAGAATTTATGACACATTTATATCAAAGCAACGCAATTGCTTCGATGTTAATGTAAGATAATTATTTTATTCGTGTTTTTTCTTCTGACGTTATAGAATAAAATGAAATTATGATGGAGTTGAACCGTTCAATATTTTTCTTTTGTTACAGTAATACTAACCTTAGTAAAAATACTAGATTAGGTACTGTAGATATTTTTTAACATGTAAAAAACACAGTGAATCCATACTGAAAATTCTTACAACACAAAAAAAAACTATGAAAAAATGTACGAAGCCAAGTTCGTGGCATTTGGCAATCCTATTGTAAAATATAACCAATAGGATATATTTTTATATTACTTAATAGATAACAAATAATTGTATGTTGATCTTATCGTGATGTCTTACACCTTAAATCATGTTCCCTCATAAAGTTCCATAAAATTTAAATTTACTTTAGACTTTATTGTAATGTAGCATGCTTTTAAACTTCCCGTGCGCAAGTATACAAACTTTTACTTCAAAGGTTTCAAAGTTTACCTTACGACGCCTGGCGCGGTGGCGCCCTAGTGACATTGGCTCTAATCTCTATGTACGCGCTTCGAAATACTTTAACGATCAGTCCAGAACCCAACTGCTCGCTATTATCTTATTACAATAGATTTATGACACATTATGTAACAAGCAAAGTAATGTTTTTAATCCAACTGCTTACGATATTAAGCATCTGCAAAATATTTATAGCCTTTCTAAATATTGCGTCGAGTTCTTACATGTTTTATAATATATTCGTTTTGCAAACAATACCAGTTCAAGCGGAAGCAAAGAAGATTAATTATGGGTAATAACTCATTTGGTATTGTTTTAAATGAACTAATACATTGACTAAAAATTTCATGAACTACGACTTAATACTAATGAGGTTGTCGACTTTTTGTACGACAGATAACTTTTTGCTTCTCGGTACAAGTAGGGGAACTATAAAAAAATCGGGGTCAAATTAAGTACGATTCGCGTCGACTTGGCTAATCAAAATCGGTAAATTGAAGATATAAAAACATTATAAACAATAATATTAATCGACATCAAACGATGATATAACTTTTGATCGCACCGAATACGTACATAAGTGTTCACAGGAAGCCTAAATATTCGCTACACGAAAATGTTTATTTAGAATAAAGAGAACATTTTTAGCTGTAGTTTGATTTTAATGAATAGCATAAATCTGTGGCCATCTTCAGTCTTACAAAGATAAAATAAGATACATTATGAGCTACGACCACAAGTTCACAACTAACGCATTCCACAAACAGTTAATATTTTTTAATTTATTGTATAACTAGCGAACCGCCCTCGCTTCGCTTCGGGACCCGTAAGTATCAGCCGCGTAGGTCCTGCTCCCGTAAGAATTTTAGGATAAACTGCCGATCCCGCGGGATTTTCGGAAAGACAGACTTGTTACTTTTATATTAATATGTTTGTTATGAAGCTATACCCATTCTCGTAGAAGTTTTTTCCGCATAAAATTGGATCCCGCGGGATTTCCGGGATAAAAAGTGTCCTATGTGTTATTCTGGGTTATAAACTATCCGTGTAGGTAACAAATCCATTGATCCGTTTTTGCGTGATTGAGGACCAAACATACAAATTTTCACGTTTATAATATTAGTAGGATGCCACAGAATTCGCATTGTGTGTGCGAGTATTTTTGGCGCGTGAAAATGTTTAATGAATTTTTTGACAACTTCTACAGAGCAGTTGAGTGGATCCCGCGGGAAGTCCGGAACAAAAATTAGCCTATATAATGCTCCATAACCTCCTCTACCTTCCACTGAAAGTCCCATAAACATCTGAACCCGCGACCTCGTTCCCAAATATGAGTTTTTCCCACATGAATAAGGATTCCACGGAATTCCGGGATAATAAGTAACCTTCTCTATCTCTCAGTGAAAGTCTCACAAAAATCTAAGCCCGCAACAAAAATGACAAAACTTAAGTCAACTCGAATAAACACTGCACCTCTAATTGTACCAACTTTATCCCCATTTTGCACCCTTTGCTGGCAATATTTTAAATACCTACTGATTTTACATTGAAAATTACTTATTTAACTATAATAATTTTTAAACATGGGGTTAAAATCATTTTCAGTTTAGTCAGAAAGTTACCTTAAAAAATTACAAATTTCCGCATTCATTTGTTTTTTTTCTTTTCCTTACAAAATATGGAAAAACTGAGAAACACGTATTCTATTAATTTAAGTGATAACCCTTTGTTGCAAATTTGAAGTAAATCGGACGACGTTATAAAAAATTTCCATACAAACTTTAGTCACCTATCCCTAGGGAACCTTAATATTATTCGACAAAAAAAGTAGCCTATAATAGACACCAGTATATAGGTAATAACTTTACTAAGTTTCAATGAAATCTGTCCAGTGGTTTACGCGTGATGATCGGTCAGACAGACAGACAGACAGACAGACAATAAATAAAAAAAATATATTTTTGAGTTCTATCTCGATTTGTAAGTGCCCCTTAGTCGAAATTTCACAAAAATATTCAATGTACAGAACACGTGGTCCTACAGTTTTATTATAGTATAGATTTTGCGTGCATATTTATAGGCATGCAGAATTTCGTCAATGCTGTCATCGATAGATCTTTTATATGGCAGTATACACTTAATCTATGCTGACATCACTTATTGTGCTGTCAATAACTATTAGTATTGCTTTTGCTCCATGGTATTGCTATTAGTATAAAAACACACTAAGTACTTATGAGCTCACGCTTGTATTTTAGGGTTCTGTTATAGCTATGACAAATTAATTGGAGAAACTTATTTCTTACGTGATTTTTTTACTTTATATTTAATCTAGGTCTTACATATGGGTTCGCCCGCGTGGTTAATGGCAATTAATAAGCTTATATTATACGCAACTCATTTCTAGTGCAAGCAAAATTTTCGCAATTAAAATATACTTACTAAGAGGAACCTGACTGTATACGGATATAAGTACAGATAGTAAAAACTCAAAGGTGTTTGACAGAATCAGCACTAGACCAGCTTGCCAGCAAAATAACTTAAATATCTTATTGTATTATACTTATTGTGTAACGGACTTGTGCCTGCTAACAGAAAAATCATTGTGATTTTAATAAACCTAAGTTACCTGCGGTACTCTAACTGTTTAGTATGTTAATATGACGTTTTCCTTTGTCTTAGTGGGACGGCTTAACGTCGAGAATGACCAAGTTTTTTAACATGTATGACCTACTCAGCCAGGCTATTGTATGTAATTGAATTATTACCTCATACCCGGCGTACAATGTACCTCATACCCGACGTACAATGCCCACGAACGCTCTTAACTTTGTAAGACGATGTTAGATTTAACAGGCAGTAATCGTACAGAAGATTTTCTGTACGTACATACTATTATTATGTAAATTACTTTTTTAATGGCGCGATAATATGGTTCCCGAAAGACTTTTATACGAAAATTATCCATGCTTTAATTATACTAATTACGAAAACACTGTTTTTCTGCCTATTCAACCTTAACTTTATCAACTGAATAGTTTAGAATAATTTACGTATGGAGATAGTTTAGGACCCTGTAATGGATAGGGTGCCTTTAATATTGAAATCATGTACCTACTCGCAAATGGATTACCTTATTCCGGATAATGTCTGTACGTTACCTTGGCAAATTTTCGACTCCTAGGCACGTAAAGCCTCGGGAAAAAAGTAGTGTATTCTAAATGTTATTTAAGTTAACGCGTTAGGGCTGAAAGATGGGTGAAATAATTTTTAATCTTATAATGAACTAGCGGCCCGCCCGCGGTTTCACCCGCGTGGATCCCGTTCTCGTGGGAATATATGCATGTATTATACATAAAAACCTTCCTCTTGAATCACTCTACCTATTACAAAAAACCGCATCAAAATCCGTTGCGTAATTTTAAAGATTTAAGCATACAGACAAACAGACAAACAGACGGACAAAAATAGCGACTTTGTTTTATACTATGTAGTGATGACTTCTTATAAGTACTACAGTACCTAATGGAAATTAAAAAAAAACATTGACTTCAAAACATCTTATATGTTAAGGTAGACTATAAATATACTCCTAAAAGTCTTGATAGTAAATGTGTTCGAGTAGGGCGTTGACCGTAATGTTCAAAAAACAAGTCAGAACTTTATGTAGATGGTCCTCGCCATTTACATAAACTCAATACCTCGCCGATGTGTTAGCGGCTAAGAAGATAGTCCATTTTTTACGGGCTAAACTGAAACTGAAATATTCTAAAAACTTTCCACGGTTCATTTTAGAATGTAAGGTGGCAAGTAATTATAGAATGAATTATTAATAATACATTAAACATATTAGAGAGATATAGAGATCTCTGTATAACAGGACATGAGAAACGCTTGGTGTCGACTTTGATACAAGAAACTCTAATTTATCAGATTGATATTTATTCATTATCTATTCTTGTTATTCATATTCAGCTAACACAATGAAAGAATTTATAACGGGTGGTGACTAGTATAACACTCATAGCGTTTATCAAAAATGTTATCTGTATGGCCGCAGCAGTTCCTGTCAGTTTTATGTGTCCTTATTACGTACCTACTGTTGTGTATGTTGAAATTACTCCAATACTTCCGTTTTGGTTCTTTGGAATGGATGTTAATTTCACATCAGAGCCTACAATTAATGTTAGGCCCTTAAACGCCAAGCTCATTCGAATTAATATTTTCTCGATTTAATATTGGTTGTACGTGAAGTAAATATTTTATTTACGTCAGAAATCCTGTTACATAATAATAATATTATTCATTTAGGTACTACTTACAAATATATTTAAGTTCAAAAAATGTTTGCACCTAAATACCTATAACTTGGCTGGGTCACTCCTGTGCACCTGTTTTTTTTGTTTACGGTTACTTATATTAAAAAAAATTACAATCGCATCGAACAATAAATTGTAACAACAACTACAATATTATTTTAACGTGTTTAGACAATTAACTATGTACCTAAATGAAATTATTAGGTAAAGTCAAAGTGTATACGCCAGGACTTTGATTTACACATAGATCTGGAATCTGTTTCCAGAAATATCTTGCAGTCAAACAAATGTTGGTAGTATCGTTAATTCTGTAATATTGTATTAAGGAAATGGTAAGGTTCCGTCTTTGCAATAACGAATCTTCAGACAGATAATGTTATATCAAGTACAGACCTCTATAAAGTACAGCGGCTTTCTTCTAATCCTGCACCCATCACTAATTTTTAAAGAATGATATACTCGTACAAGCGTACCTAATACTTTGTACGACTAGAGTTTCGTACGACTTGTTTCGGCGAAATCTTTATGGAGAAATCTGCACACTGGAGAATTCTCCATAAAGTTCTCAACGGTGGTAACGTCCGCCAGTCTGACGACCTTGACAGTATGACGACCGACCCTAGTCCAGCAGTTGTTACCTTGTTACGATGATGATGATGAGTCAGCGGGGAAAGCTAACATCTGCATCGATATTCTATCGATCCATTATCGTCAGTTGTCTAACAATTGTCAAGTCTTGTTGAAAGCTAGTTACATTCCAACTAGGTTGGTACTTATCCAGATATTATTGATAGATAAATTATGACCTATTACGAGTGGATAGAATTTAGAATATTTAGATAGTCAAAGGCATGTAAAAATTTGATACGTAGTTCTTTGTGTGTACAACACAGTCAATTTGATCGCAAGTCAACCCTTCTACGATTCGCATAGTCTGGTCAGAAGTCAGAACCATCACAAGTCACAAGAATCACAACAGTAATTCTTCTTCAATCTGCGTCGTTGCAATCTAGGGTTAACACGAGGCTAGGTCCCCCAGCCTGCCGGAGGGGAAGGGAAGGCTAATGGGTTAGCGGATCTAATGCACGTGATGTCCGGGCGATTCAAGGCCGCCCCGCCCTGACATAAAGCTTTATTTTGTGATTGTTCTAATATACGAACGGGCTTGCCCATATCACGGCTAATTAAATAAAATGGTCTGCTGCGACCTATATGGATTGCGATATAACTACTATGTATGTTCACACCTATTTATTGTTGCACGGTTTAGTGTACTTAAGTATTTAATGTTATTGGTTCTTATAACGGTCTCGTAAGTATATAAGTATTTTATGGGGAAGTTTCACACCTTTTAAAACGAAGAATCCTAAATTGACTGCCATTATTATGTGCATCAATGACAGGTGTTAGTTCTGAACGAATACGACCCGAGTGGCGCAATGGGTAACAGCCGGATCGCTGTTCCGAGGGTCCTGGGTTCGATTCCCAGCGAGGCGGCAATTGGAATGATGAATTTGAATTTCCGTTCTCGGTCCTGGGTGTGTGTCCTTGTCTTGTGTGTTGTCCAAGGTACCTACCCACGACACAGGGAATCCTAGTGTGGGGCTTTGAGTGTGAAGCGTTATTATAAAAAGAAAAAATAAATAAAAAAAAATTGAGAATTTTTATTTATTTTATTGAAAGAGGACATTGTTTGTGATTTTGTTATACGGTTTCATTTTGAGGGTTTTATAAGGCAAAACCTTCAAATTTAGTTTCATACCATTTCTTATAAGTACCTATTAATTTTATCGATTACTGAGTGACGGAAAGATGAGGCACAGCTAAAACTAATGAACTTAAGAAGCTTTTTAATATGTATGTATATTGGATAGTGCAGGGGGCCCTAAGAGCTTTTTGAATTCCTAAACGATATTAAGGAGAAAAGTAATCTGCGAGCGAGTTTTGGGGGAAGTTACGTAATTTCCCAATCTGATGCTGACCACCTGTACACCGGTAGACTGCACTGTATGCGCGGTTCGGAATGTATCATAAAAATGTCTGATCGTTGTTAGGCGCTGTAGGTAAACATTGCAAATGTGTTATCTTTGCAACCACTCTCAATATCAAAGCAACCATTCAGAAACAACCGCTTTCATATTCGTTTTAAATACGAGTAATCAAACATCGGTTAAGTTTGTCTTAGAGTCCTGTTTCGTGGGTTCCGCACTTCCGCCATAGCAGTCAGCTCTGTAGAATTGATGATAAACTCAAACTAAATTTCTGGGAAGAATAATATAATTGACCATTACGATATAATTATATTATTGGAAGCTGTAAAAAGTACAAAAAAAAACTTGTAGATGGTCACTGTGAGTATTAGGTAAATGTCCTAAAAATCCATAATATTCCAACTTTGTTTACTTATACAAATGCACAAAATACATTTTTATTTTTAGGTAGGTATCATTAGCATTGAGTGATAGAAGATTTGCAGAAACCGACAAGTACTTACTGCTAGAAAGGCAATCTACGCATTGCCCATATGCCCACATCATGTCGTATGCTCATGCATTTATTTTTTCATCTAAATCTAATCCCTAAGCGTGTTTAATATGTTCATACAAAACCTTATTTTATTTCTATCCGGATTCGTGGTACAACTACTCGAACTAGGGTTACCATCTCATAAAAATCCGGATATCTACAAATTGTGCAATTTTCCACAAGTTATAAATCGATATTATTATTTCCAAAATAACACTAATTGATTATGTTGTTATATGAAAGTTTTAAGCTTTTATTCACTTTTTTTATTTTAAATATCTGGTCAAGTTCAAAAGCCAGATAAAATCGTAAGTCTTTAGTTCTTTCCATGTCCGGACAATTCCGGACAGTTCGTAAATCCACGCAAGACGTCATCCAGCTGTTCATTCACATAAATATTATGATTACGAGAATGTTTATTTTGCTGAATATTAATAATGAATACAAATTGAGCGCCGACCCAGTTGTCTTATTAGTAACTAAATTTGTCTAATTAATATTTAAAACATTCTTCTGCAATGTTGGGACCTACCATTGCTAAATCGTTTATAAAATATGTACCACATACTTCAATCGGATAGATATGCATCGGTAGAGTATTACGAGAATAACCTTGCATTACGTCGTTAAATATACCTAATTTCTTCATCTTTAATGAGCGTCGGACAAATATCATTCCCCCATATACCCCGTAAAAGATTTAGTAGCATCTTGTTATAAAAGTAGATATTATATTTAATTGTTATCTTAACTTTTAACTTATGGTAAATGAATCTAAGAAGTACCCAGTTACTTTTAAATGTAGATAACTTTCGACTAGATTATTTATCTGCCTCCCAGTAGGACCTACTATGGAATGGAAATAGCTCAAAGATTAATTATAGCAAAGAGCAGAAAAGACACATGCGGTTCTCGTCTTGGTTTTGGTTTGTCAATCTCTCCCGTATGATATGATGACCTACCTTTGTAATCTTTGTATTCAATACCAAAATGTTTTAGGTTGTCGCCATCGCAAATCGCAATGCTGGTTCACTTGAACTTCGTTTTTTAAATTCCTTCCTCGTTGCTTTGTTTGCTGAGGATGTATTTGGTAGTTGATTGGACGTTGGCCTGTGCAATTCAAGGGATTTCCATCGCCTCCTAATAATACCATGGCATGATGGCAGCCCTAGGTAAATATCAGTGACTGATATACGGCTTCTTTTAAAAACTGAATGGTCGTATTATAACAAACTATATATTGCCCGCTGATATCAGCTACCTTTAGTTGTCATTTCAGTGTCGCTATTTCCACAGACACACAGAATTATTCTTTTAAAAATATTCGAAACAATGTTCCATTGTGAACTTTTAAATCTGGTTCCAAAGACCAATAAAATAAAAGTTTATTCAAATAGCGCAAATCTAATTTTGTGAAAAAGTTAAAACTTTTCTGGAATTTCAACGAAAACAAATTAAATTCCGATGTTAACTGATGGTAAGGTCGTAAATGCTTGGAAATGATTGTTGTATTTTTGCTTGCTACTAGTTTTATTGTACATGTCATAATGTAGGTAATTTGGATGCGTAACTCTCTATTTTCAATTTCTCTATTTTAACTGATGTGTTCATTTGTAGCACGCCTCCCGGCTATTTTTTAGCTTCAACTCATTAATTGTCTGATCATTGAGGAGGTTAGAGCATACTCAATCATACCACGCCAACACAGTGCGGATTGGTGATTGGTGGAGGGTATAGTGGCCAACCCATGTATCGAATGTTTTCATGGCGCTGAAGTTGTCTGACATGGCTTTATGATTGCTATATTATACATGTATCGGTAACAACCTCGAACGATGGCTATACTTCCTCTCTGAAGCACGAAAGCGCTCAAGATTTTTAACTACCACCCGCGCCCGTGCTATTTTGAATAACTGCTAAACTGACGATTACTTATTATTTAGGATAAATAAAAGCTGCCACGCTTTGAGCTAAGCGCCTATGTTTTCGCCACCCTAAATTCCCGGCTTTGCTTTTAATACTACATACATTCATTATCGAAATTCGTCTTAATCACAAAAATAAACCAAAGCTACGGTAAATATCGATAATGGGGTAAGTGCTGGCAGTGGGTAAGTATATAAATACCACGAGACGTTTTAACGAGTAGGTCAGCTACGGAC
The DNA here is from genome assembly GCA_905404135.1 of Hesperia comma. Classification (NCBI taxonomy): domain Eukaryota; kingdom Metazoa; phylum Arthropoda; class Insecta; order Lepidoptera; family Hesperiidae; genus Hesperia; species Hesperia comma. Next base: position 18,477,156 of record FR990019.1, on the reverse strand, counting down.
TAAAGAGATCAACTGTACTGTAAGGTTTCTCCCATTGAAAATGGGTCGATCGACACACAAACACATAGATCTGATACATTCTTTAATCTATATCGGTACCTACGTGTTGCGGTCCATTATTCAGCGATAATCATTAAATAGACGCAAGTCATGAAATGGCAACAGTTTATAAAATAGTGGAACATCATTGTCTCTTCAAGTAAGTTATTGAAGAGTTCCACACTCTCCAGACGTTACACCCTGATCAAGAGCGCTATCATAAAGGCCTTAATGACCTGACACCAAAAGAAATGACAACACTTGATTTGCCCTTTGGAGTGCGAAAACCTTATATATATTTGCTACCTAAATATTTGCTAGTATCGGTCGCTATAGATTATTATCCATCCGACTTCCGGCTTGAGTTGTTGGTACTTACAATTGACACAAACCAGGACCAAGGCGCTTCAGATTTTCTGGCACGCAACAGTGTAATACTGTAATACAACAATAAAAAGAACCGACCAGTGTATTGGTATAATTTCACGCGTGTGTTCAGTTAAATAAACAAACAGTCTAAGGAGTAAACATAACGTTGATGAGAGCAGACTCAAATACGCCATTCCAATTTAAAAACGGATATTTTTATCAACACTATTTAAATTAGCAAAATATTGTACCAGATTCGTGTTTCAACACGCTATACTTACGTTTTGAACATTAACCGTTCTACATTTTGTAAACATTTTTTTATATAATAACTAAAATTACAAAATTTTCGTATGAATATTCTTCGCATGATGCTTTAAATAAAAATATTATTCTATGCATATTTCTGATATCACAATTATTTTATCGTATAAGGAAAAATGTTGAACTCCAAATATTAAAACGTGCCTGTTTGGGAAAAAAACGGTTTGTTCAACAACATTTTTCGACTGCTTAGTAAAGTTACACTTTAAGATGATTGTAATCTCTATATCAAATTCAATGATGTTTTAAATATCTAGATTGAGCGTCGCCCTACAATGAAAACAAAAAAAAACAAGGCAACATTATCAAGCATGTGTGCGTGTAGGCGATGTTTTTCGCGTTCATTTATTGTCTATGTGTGCGTAATCTGTGCGTAATGATATAAAAGTTGTGGCCAACAGTTGGCCACAACTTTTTGACACGTTTTCGCGGATTCGATGTTCCATCTAGATATTTAATACATCTTTGATCAAATTGAATGGTACAGATGGTACTGTATAAATACAACTGTACATTACGGAATAAAATAAACAAGAAGCTGAAACGGAGAAATAGGTATACAATAGATAGCAGTGATGACAACACATTGAACAACAGTTGTCTACTAATAAATTATTTTACAAATTGCATTAAACCCTTTGCCGTGAAATAGACATGGGATCTAGACAGAGATTGGTCTATTACTGTTATGAAACAGTACAAATTTAATTTTATATTGATACACACTGTATTGTCGTATATAGGGTTGTCATCTATCCGGACCCGGATGTCCGGAATATTAACGTTTTATGCAGATTTTTTAAAAGTTTTATAAAGTCTTAAAAACCAAAGACCTTTTCTATAAAAGGGCGAACAAGGGGGATTGGCTGTTTCTATGATACAGGTCCGCTATTAATGAACGATAAATCTTCCGATAGACCAAGATGAACCTAGTTAATGTTTTAATTGAGCTATAAAAATATAAATATAACTAATAAGGCCAAAAATAATCGACTTGTAACTTCCACTTCAAACTTACTTAATTTATCTATACTAATCTATACTAATCTATACTAATATTATAAAGCTGAAGAGTTTGTTTGTTTGGTTGAACGCGCTAATCTCAGGAACTACTGGTTCGAATTGAAATTTTTTTTTGTGTTGAATAGACCTTTTATCGAGGAAGGCTATAGGCTATATAACATCACGCTGCAACAATTAGGAGCGAAGAAATAATGGAAAATGTGGAAAAAACGGGGAAAATTATTCATTCTCGAGGGCTTTCGTTGCATGCGTTGCGAGAAAACGATTCAAGATACCAAAAATATATGTATGAAAGAATTATTCCTCTTGAAATGATCTAAAAAAATGTCCACGACAGTATATGTCTATCTTTTAAGATTAACACACTAGAACCGTTTTTATGGTAATCAAATTTGGTCGAACCCACTGCCATACCAAACTTGCCGCGTTTCCAAGTTTAATCTGAATTAATCTTGCTGTGATCCTTTGCTACTTTGCTATTATTTTGTCGTAAGCTTTATTTCTAAGTTTAATTTAATTTAACCTGAATTAATTTTGGTGATAGTTTATTATCTTCCCGAAATTCCTACGGGAGCGGGACCTACGCGGTTGATACTTACGGGTCCCGAAGCGAAGCGAGGGCGATTCGCTAGTAACAAAATATGTATGCATGTCCACAACTTTGTAAATAGCTATTTTTTTTGTATCCAATTTTCCGGTTCTTTTAAAATTTCGAGTTGATAGCCCTAGACGTAATTGGTTTTGTACATTACGTACCTACCTATAGAGATGTTTGTCAACACATTGTAATCTATTATTGTTGAAAATTATTTCGGCAACTCTGCAATCAATGTATTGAATCGTTGACTTATTTGTATTGTCATTCTTTAATTGGCTCATTTCTAAACACTTATGAGGCAAGGATATTTGTGAAGAATTTATGACTATTTAGATACTGATAGACCATATTAAGATTATAATACAACTCCCATAAAGTGTAAAATTTTTACCCAAGAAATTGTGCTTATGTTATGCACAATATATTTCTATTTTTATTTTTACAAAATATATTTCTATTTTTTAAAATACCTTATTTATATAAGGTCCTATTAATTTGATCTATTCTGACTGCAGTACCGTCACTCTAAAATTTTACGAATCCACCAAGTGTTTACTTTTCCGGCACGTGACCTCATCGTAGATAATACTGGTTACGAAGCCGAGGCCTGGCCTTGGACACTACTTAAATGACTTCATATTAAGTAATAGATTAGGTACGTAGTCTTAACATACGGGCACCGGAAATGCTGAGTACAATACAAAGAAGGAGGTACTACAATATTACAACAATGCTTTTAGTTGTGTTTGTAAGTAGACTTTTTAAACAGCCTTTTATTGTATCGTATGTACAATACGTTTCCAATCGGAACTATACCTCAGTCGCCGATAGGGTTGCCATATCGCCAAATCTTAAAGCCGGATCAGCCAGTGTGGCCGGACATTGGTGTACAAAAGTCGGACACTCTATAAAAATCGTAAAATGTCAGCTTGGTTGGTGGCGATAGGGTGCAAAATTAAGTCATCAGTCATCGATTTAATACAATACCGATATCCGAGCTATTTCCATACTAACTATGATGCAAATGTAAAAAAGCCTAACAAATGCCGAACAGGCAGGACACCGTATATTTAAGTCGGACACGCAATCAAAAAACCTGTTACTGTCCGACTTTACCCGACGCTTGGAACACTCGCCGAGGATATGGAATTCTCTGCCCCTCCCACTCTGCCCCTAAAAACTTGGTAGTTGCACAGTGGTACTTAGTGCTCAGCGCATGAAAATATAAAAATTCAGTAGAAGTTCAATGTAGCCATTTTTCGCTTCTGTCATCAGGAAAGCTATAACGGTATATTAAAAGAGACATAATAAGATTTCAGCAGATAATCATATTATGTTAACTTTTCGACATGTGACTTTTATTTATTTTTCATGTGTTTTGGTAAAGTTATAAAAATATATTTCCATTTTTAAAAATACACGTTGACAATACCGATTCCGATGTTTTGTCGAGATTTAGGGTCGATTCCCTTATCTATACTAATATTATAAAGCTGAAGAGTTTGTTTGTTTGTTTGTTTGTTTGGTTGAACGCGCTAATCTCAGGAACTACTGGTTCGAATTGAAAATTTTTTTTTGTGTTGAATAGACCTTTTATCGAAGAAGGCTATAGGCTATATAACATCACGCTGCAACAATTAGGAGCGAAGAAATATTGGAAAATGTGGAAAAAACGGGGAAAATTATTCATTCTCGAGGGCTTTCGTTGCATGCGTTGCGAAAACGATTCAAGATACCAAAAATATATGTATGAAAGAATAATTCCTCTTGAAATGATCTAAAAAAATGTCCACGACAGTATATGTCTATCTTTTAAGATTAACACACTAGAACCGTTTTTATGGTAATCAAATTTGGTCGAACCCACTGCCATACCAAACTTGCCGCGTTTCCAAGTTTAATCTGAATTAATCTTGCTGTGATCCTTTGCTACTTTGCTATTATTTTGTCGTAAGCTTTATTTGTAAGTTTAATTTAATTTAACCTCAATTAATTTTGGTGATAGTTTATTATCTTCCCGAAATTCCTACGGGAGCGGGACCTACGCGGTTGATACTTACGGGTCCCGAAGCGAAGCGAGGGCGGTTCGCTAGTAATTGTATAAGAAGGAGAAATAGGGAAAAATCTTAAATCGACCTTTCTTCATATAAGTACATACTGCCTCAAAAGAAAGAGAAAAATAACTAACCTTCGATATGTTTGATCTTGTTTTTTAACCGACTTCAAAAAAGAAGGAGGTTCTCAATTCGACCGTATAATTATATGCTTTTTTTTATGTTTGTTCAGCGATTTTTTCGTCGTTTATGGGCCGATTTTGATAATTCTTTTTTTGTTGTAAAGTAGATATGCGCAGTGGGGTCCTTTTAAAAGAATCACCAGGATCTGATGATGGCATCTCGGAGAAATCGAGGGCAACTTTCGAAAATTGTAGGGACGACTAGTGTATTTGTTAATGTTTTCATAAGTACATGAAAGCGCTACAATTTCATGAAGGTCTGGAGTCGATCTGATGAAGCCGAAAGTCAGTCGAGGGAACTCCTCAACGATTTACTGTAGTTATCTAGTGTTTGGGCTTGATTAATTTGTAGTGACGAGAACTTTACACCTACATGTCGAATTAAGCGCCATCTGGCGAGTAGTTTTTGAGTTGTCTCTGTTTATCGAGGTTGAAGTCGGTTATTTTTTTTGTAAAAAGCAATAATCATTAATAACCATCAATGATTGTAAATGGCGCTGTTTTCACGACATTTAATTAAAGTAATCAGACCGACTGACTCATATCTTGTCGCTATAAAATTCTATTTATGTTCGTTGGAGCAACTACTATGTTTTAAAGATTAACACACAACTGTCCGCGCCGCACTGTGCAGCGCCCAATTCTGAAAAAGTGAAAATACATGGTGTTAAACTGTTAAAGAGGGGAAAAATATGTTTCGCTCTTGTCGGACATGAGTGGATCACATTAAAATGGCTGCACATTTTTTTTCATACATTTGTATTTTTTACGACTAAAACTTACAAGACCAAAGTAGAGAATTTAATTTCCAACGAAAATGTTCTTAGAAATTTTATGTAAGGCTAAAAGTTTGCGAGATATACCATAAAAAATATTTGCAGCCTTTTTTCAACGATGGCGGCCATTGCCAAGGGACAAGGGTCCAGTCGACAGGTTCAGTCCAGTCGATAAGGTTGCGTTGCTTATTTGAGTATTGTTTATTTCGGCGAAGCGAACTTTACACATGCTGGGTGTATTGCTGGTCATTTTAAAAGCAATGCACAAGTATCATGGTTTATCTTCTAACTTATTTTCATTACAAAAAGACATGATACTTATTAATGTCAATAAAGAAATTATGGTTCAGAATTGATGTAGTGCGATTATGCAAACAACTTTGGTATGAACGATACGTACTCATTAAATCTCATGAACACATTTATTTTTCCTGTCAAATTCTGTGCGATGCGACGTCCGCCGGCAAGTCTATGTGATTAGACTTTAAATAAGTCCGCAATCATAATTTAATAGATACATTAGAACAAGGTGTGGATTTCTTTATTAGGATCTGATATAAGTAACAGCCCAAGTAAGTAAATGATTATAATCATTTAAATTCGTTACAGAATTCCTAATACAGTCGCATACTAAGTAATTATGTTAGGTACTTCCAGCCTTGTGTTGAGACTTAATTGCGAAGTGATAAGATCGTAGTAGCATGTACTTCAAGTTAAATCGTTCGAATCAGCCGTTTCAACAACTTGTATTGACTTATTGAATAGTTGTTTGCTTTTTTTTCCCCGAGAGCACGACGCAAAAGAGGGTAATGTATAGAGCGTCTATCAAACAACGCATTGGTTGATGATTCATACATCGATCGATTTGTCTGAATCGAACTTAATCCACATAATTTTTTTAAAGAAGGACAAATAAATAAACAAACAAACACACTTTCGCATTTATTTTCGCATCTTATTATAATGGACTAGCTGTTCCCTCGCGATTTCACCGCATTCCACGCAACTTTGTTTCACTTTTCCCTTTAGGGGGAAATGTTCAAAATCCGCTCTTTAGGCTACGATATAAGTACTCGTACTTACTCTTCAAAGAACATAGATATATTATGCTTGCTAAATTGCGTTCAGTAGTTTCGGCTGTACGTAGTCTATCAGTCACTCAGTAACGGAACGAGTTTATATTATTGATTTAAGTTATATTATAGCTTAGAATCACTTAGATATCAACGGAACACGTCAAGCCTGGTTTCCAACTTGACAGCTTTCCATTAGCGTCCATTAACTAAGTTTGTTTCTGCGCCACAGTGTACGGCTGATTATCACCGTTACATGGACGCGCTTGGAGTCAAACGATAATGTATTTATTGCTTGACCAGGAAAATAAAAAACCTGTCATGAGGGCGCTAAAGTTTTCTTTTTTATGGCAACAGCACAGGCAACAGTAACTATAGTAACGCTCATGTTATGTTTTTAAAGGAATAAATGATATTTTAAAGGAAAGTTTATTTTAGCTCATAGAAAACCACTTTTCTTTCACGACTATAAATAGTTTTCGGCATTTTCGCAAATATTATGCTGCGAAAATAATAAAATAAACTATGACATTTAACTCGCTGACAAGCACACTGACAAGCAGTTTACGAGTGACGTTTAGAAAGTAAGCGTTGCCAGTAAAATAAATTAGTTCCATGAGCTTACCGCAATATGGCGAGGTTTTTTATATTCCTGGCCAACCTATACACATGCCTTATATGTCCTTGTGTTAAAGTTATTATGACGATGTGTTGCACAAAATATAGAACACTAGTTAATGGCCGCGGCTTCGCCTGTGTTAAAGTCGAACGTTAATAAAACTCTACCGCTAAATATCGTCTGTCGGTGAAGGCAATCTATTTACCTACATTATTTTGATAAAAATTTTAAAAATGTATAAAATTGAGGGTGCCGTCATTTTATGAATAAAAAGCCCCTTACATACCTACCCTTTTCAGCCCCTTTTGGAATATTTTACGGGTGAAATATCCTGTGTACTTTCCTAAAGTCTTAAAGTTAAAATCGGAGCTGTGGTTTACTTGAAAACGTACAGTCCGCCCAACTTAACTCTGAAATGGCAAAAATTGGAACTAACGAAAAGTCATTCATAAGTACGTTGTGTTCATTCATCTGTCAGTTACTAGTGTGCAATGATTGGTCAAATGAATGTCATATGCGTCCGACAGCGCCTCTTTCGTTTCAGTCTTAAGTTGGGTTTACTATAACGGACAAGCAAACAAACATCTATCTAAGTATACCCAATTATATCTTTAAAAGCTAAACCTCTTGTCAAGCACGAAACCTCAAAAAGCAGTTGACTTCATGAAGATGAAATTTGGCAGGGAAGCAAGTTAATAAATGGACGAATGTTTGAAAACCATTTGTCGAAAAAAAAGATTTGTAATTCAAAAAAAGTAGTGTGTTGTTCATATGAACTCACCCAGCATAGATACGGATCACAACAAAACTCAACGGCATCCTAAGGACCACCGAAATCAAAGATCATCCATCCAGTCCATTGACCATTGACACCAGCCGTTATACGTTTTTGTCATCAATTAAGTTTGTTACAAGTATCCTCTACTTAAGGCTAACTGTTGTTCGTCAGTCAAAGCAGGAAACGCCGTATATGAACAATCTAGTGCCGAACGACTGATGCCGCAATTATGCATACATCGTAGATACTACTTTCGACAGGGTTGACAGTATATGACTTACTTTAACCCATACCTAGTGTTACCAGGCGTCCGGATATAGCCGGACAGTGTTAGGATTTTGGCGTGCGTGTCCGGCTAAAATAAACGGTGTACGGTCTGTCTGGCTTTTGTTAGGCTTTTCACATTAGAAAAATAATCGCTTTGCAAGTCACGTTCGGATACCAATATTAGTACTTGAAAAGTTGAATTGTCGAATGAAATTGCTTTTCATTGATCACTTAATACTGTTTTGCACCCAGCTGTGTTAAAATTGATGGATTTTGTATGATTTGTAGGGTGTCCGGCTTTTCAACCCAAATGTCCGGCCAAACTGGCTGATCCGTCAGGCGTCTGTTTAGATTTGGCGGCCTGGCAGCCCTACCCATGCCCATTTAGAAATGCTGTCTCTTCTTGATTTAGATAAAAGTTATGGTGATTGATTTAGACCCAGGAAAGGACATAAGACAATTTTTGCCACGATACTAATGTGCCCTATGGATAGTTTAACGTAATTTTGTTATTTTCTGACTGACGAATTTCGTTATTTTCTGACTGACGAACCTTGGTACTTATTAATAATATTATATTCACATAACTTAATTACATAATTAGTATGCACTCATACTTAGTAACATGGTGATGTATTTTGCATTATTTTGATATATTTATATTTTTCAACATCTTATTGTATTGTTTTTCCAATTAAATAATTGTTGCATCTGTGCAAAAACACTACTTTTTGCTATTTCAAAAGTTAAACCATTATGCCTAAGAAACATAAAATGTATTTTTGACAGCCCTAAAAAGCTGTATTTTAATGGAGCAAGTTTTTTAGGAACTGTCATCTCATGTAAATAACAATTCTTGTGAAGGTCTCCCAGATCTGGTCTGGACCTTGTGTCGGCATTATAGACGCGATGTACGGTGTCACCAAAAGTATCTACTTCAGGGTAAGGGAATGACATGGATTGTACGGTATTACCTGTTAGGAGCGGAAAAACCTACGGCATACATACATGAGTACAAGTCAACAATATCCAATAGGTACTCTAGACTAAAGTTATAATAAATATCTAGGTAGGTAATAGACTCTTGTCTTGCTACCTTTTCACGCTTAATCCGTTGAATTTATTTAGATGAAATTGGGTATAAAAATAGTATAAGACCCTGGAAGAGTTAGGATAGTTTATCAGAAATCGTCCTTAAAAGAGGGTGAAATTTATATAGCCATTAGCGAATTAATAATTTCATAAATAACTCACATAAAAATTGGCACATGAGTTTCTCTGTGTCGTGGTAGCATGGGCAACATAAATACGAGAACAAAACGAAAACAGAAATTAAATTTATTCAAATTTTCACCTGGCATGGAATCGAACCCAGGACTCTACAGCGTGATAACCACTGCGCCATACCCGTAATCATAGTGTACCTACGACCACTTGCGTCAAGTGAAGTCCACACCGGGACCGGATGAATTAGCGCCGCTGCCAGTTGGATCGCGCCAGTTAAATTGTTAACTGCAGCTCTGACCAATGCGGCACCGGACAGTGTGTTATTGTTATTTTGTGTTATTGTCCTTGCAGCTCCTGCACACCATTGTTCGTGTGTGTGTGTTATTTTTATAACTGTTACATAAGTCCGGACCGGATACGCAATCAATATGAAGACAGTTTGTATTAATGGCTGACCTAAATTAGAATAATAGGATGCTCGTATAGTTTGTCTTAATAACCTTACTTGATACATTTTACCAAATATAAATTATATTAAATTTAATTTTTCTTTTTGTATTCTCTTAAGCTATGTTTATCCACTCTTAGTTTGATCAAATACTTTCGATGCTGACTGTACCATGTAACGTCAAGAAAAATAAAGGTGCTTCACTGCTTCTATAATATCTAAGCCCTTTCCACATCCGCCGCAATCTCCTTTTTATGCTTCCAGGAATACAATCGTTCAGACAATTTTTTTACATGACTAACTAACTAACTAATCTAACTCAAGAATTGGTAAGCAAACGAATTGCCTCCGGATTCGAATCTAACTGAGGAAGACGTAAATTTTTTGATATTTCATGATCAAAGCCATCCTCGACACAAACAAATTCTCTAGAGCGGAAGTGGGAGTGTTTGAGGTTTTCTTTATAGGTTTAAATTTATTATTGAGGTGATGTTGATATAGTTCACCGTGCGACTAAGTTGAAATATCGTCGTTTATGTGTAGAACACCTAAAACTAACCAGGGTTCAAGTTCAAAGTCCTATTGCCCTTTAATCATCTTATTAAGTTGTAATACATTTTATTTACGTTATATTACATCACAAAAATATAATTCTTGGAATGGTTTATTGGACGCGTCCTTTACATCCGATGATGCAGATGCGGAGACGCCCTTATGTCTGTCTATCTGACTGAGTAAGAAGCGGATGTAATGTGATCTCCACAGGTCATTTATCGTCTCAACGATCATTTGATCATCCTAATTATACGGCTCGGGTATTGTCGATTTATTAGTTCCATCGAATGTAACCTTAATTGAATACAATGCAATTTAAGCTTTGTAATCTATATTGTACATTTGAACACAATTTGTACATATGCAAATATAGTAGGATAAAAAAATATATTAAGCAAATTAGAGTACGTAAAGGACACATAAAATTGTAATTATTAATTATGCATTTTAAAAATTTACTTGAATTAAGTAGGTACAGTTAAATACTATACCTACCTACCACTCTACAGTCTCAGGTCTGATGGAAGATATTTCATAAGACAAGCAGTACCTTTGTACCAAAGTTACCTAATTTAAATTAATTATATTGTATCCACGTATACATAAACCATTAAATAATTTAAAAAATAAGTGATAGGTAATACGGCAAAACCTAAAGTTGTACCTGTGTGTAAACTGAAATGGAATCAGGATTTGCCTAATAAATAGGTACTACCTACTTAATGATATCTCAATCTTTACTCCTTTGTAATTAATCTCATTTATATACTCCATGAACACACATTTTAAGTCTGAAATACTTACATCCAATTTATTTTAGAAACCAAATAAACCCAGTGACGTCACATAAAGAGTCTTAACCCAAAAGTGAGTGCAGTGATATGGACAACCAGAACCAGTGTGCCAAAGAGCTCAAAGATTGACCTTAAATGCCTCCAACGGAGACCTCACGCGACGGCATGCTGTGCCTGTCGAGACACGAGAACTGTCCCTGGGATCAGGCCTTGAAGTCCGCGGAGGTCACGTGGACAGGCCTCCAGTACACCTGCCTCAAGATACTGCACCTGTATTGCAAGGTGTTCGAAAAAGAAGATGTCCTTGAGATGGTTATACGGTAAGTTGAAGATTTATAGCTGTGGATTAAACATTAGAGCGCATGTTATGATCAGAGATGGATGGTTTTTTAAGTAAATATTTCGCAAACGAGGTGACAAGCCATCTGACGGTCAAATGGTCATTATCGCATCAGAAACTAAAAAGGGACGGAAGCTCTAAGAAGAAGAGGATCATTATTCTCACCGTCACTAATTGTTTCATCTTACAGTCGACTTTAAGACGGTGGTAGCCATTACATTACTCTACCATGTTGCCTGATTTCAGCGGTTGCGCGCCGACCTTATTAGATAGCAGTGACCATGATGCAGGCCTAAAATAATTAAATGAATGATAGGTCATCCTCAATAACTAGCTTTTTGCAAAAATATAACCGACTTCAAAACCGAAAAGTAGAGATAACTCAAAAACAATCGTAAGATATGGCTCAAAGTTCTATTGGACCAGACGAGATGAATCACTAGCTTTCGAACAAACAAATAAACTGTAAACATCCTAATTCATTGAAGTCGATTGAAACACAACAATACCTACATTGCAATGTATCATTGTATTTATTAAGCATAAAGATCTCAGAAATGTGCAAATACTCTAAACCAGCGCAATGACGCAGAGAAAGGCTAATAAAACCGCCACCGTAAAACCAATCAGCAATTTCCCCAGGTCGGAGGAACCGCGCGGCACCAGCCCCATCATTAACGGGTTACGATCCACCGAGACGCTTTAATGGCGACGTTTATGTTCGGGATTTAAATCGAAATATATTTTTCTTTGAACAGATTGAAATAAAACAAATCGTTACCTTAAGAATCGTACAATACGTTTGAGATCTATATTGACTCGGTCGCTCTTGAGTTTAAACCAGTTGTTTTAATAATAAAATAATGTTAGGTATATCTAAACGGGTATTCTGACACCTACATATAATAAGTGTATCGAGTTGGCTATAAGGAATAACTACACTATGTCGTCAGGTAAAACCCACCTATACGCGAATTCACCCAAATGGTCTAAAGATGTGCAAGTGATGAGTTTGCTCATGCTATTTTCATTTCATTATCCATATCCACCTGGCTCTTACGTGAATACTAAATTTACTATAGCACGCCCTGTACGTCATGCATTAGCGCTGCAGCTGATGCAAAGATGGTGTGGTGGGCTTGGCATTGGCTCCATTGGCCGTGCCAAACTGCCAAAGGTCCCTAGGAAGTGTAGAAAAAGTACCAGTAGGTTCCTGGTAGGTTCTCTTAACAATGATTTTTGGAATTTGTGTGTGTCTGTTTGCTTTCGTGATTCGAATGCGGTTTTTACTCATGCATTGCAGTTATCTTTGGACTGAGTTTTTTTATTTTAAACACAAAAAAAATCCTGTCAAAATACTTTTTCGAATGCGGTTATTATGTTATTGAGTCGTCAATAAATGATACTCAGAAATAAATACATAAGCCTAAAGCTAGTAAAGATCGTACTTAAAGTTTTAGAAATTCAATAACGTTTTAAGGAAATTTCTCCAAAAGAAGCCACAAACATTCTTAGAATGCCTTGGGTGAGTCATGAAGCGCCTTGATACCTAATAGCTGCCCTTTTAATTTTGCGTCGTATTTTTATATCCAGTTCAATATTACCTCAATAATTTTACGTAACATAGTTTTAGCTCATACATTTTGGACGTGATCTGTTTGATTCGGAATTGATTTTAAAACCCAACTCTCGAATTGGAATTGTTTTCAATTCGAATGCCAATTTCGAGAATTTCGACGTTTAATTAATTACTGTCATTTGTAATTAAAAATATATTATTATCGTTATGTAGCTGAAGCTTTGCTAGTCGCGCGTTTTATTCTGTTTTAAATAGGTACTGCTCATTCACACGAGGACGAATCGTCTTTTTTCACGAATCGTCTTTTTTCACGATTCGTTATTTTTTTTGACGGCGGCAATGCTTTTTAAATACTCATGTTCACACGCTTGACGAATCGTGAAAAAAGACGAATACGGATACGTCTTTTAGAAATCACGAATCGTGAATGTTTTATGATTATGACGGATACGTCTTTTAGAAATCACGAATCGTGAATGTTTCTGAACCAATCTGAACTGAGCTAAATCACGAAATAAATGTGAACTTCAATGCGGATATTTTGACGAATCGTGAAAAAACACGATTCCGTATTCAATGTGAACGTCCATCCGTCAAGACGTATCGTGTTTTTTGACGAATCGTCAAAGACGTATGCCGTGGGAATGAGCCCTAATTAGGTATACTTTTGGCTGGCTACAACCCATTAGTGGACCACTACTGAGCACGGGTCTCTCTTAATTATTGAGGAGACCTAGAGCATACTCCACGTTGCTCCACTGCAGATTGGTGGAAGGTATAGGTATACTTATATAGAAAACATAATATGTGTAACCAACTGCAATTAGTCTTTTTTGTGTATGAAAGTCGGGGTGATTCCTCGTGGTAGTCTCATATATTATAATTAAATACAATTTATAATATAAAATTAAGAATAAACTATAACATTGGAAAATAAGAATTGTGGGGTCAACACCAAAATTTCCCATGATGTGCGTAACCAGTTCCGGCGTAAAAAAAGAACAATAATTTCCTCTTAATATTTCGTTATCATAAGAAATTGTGCACGTCTGAAATTGATTCGATTCATTGCTCATTTTTTGAAATAAAAACTTTCAGCAAAAGTAATAAATTAGTCGTAAACTTGAAAGTATTAGATTTTTATTGCTTCAGTTCATGCGGGTACTGTACTCATTGCTTTGCAGATATTCCTCGATATTTTTAACTATGATTGATCGTAGACATGCTGTTTAGGTAATGTCTGTACGGCCATACTATCACTTATTTCATAAATTAGTATAATTACTTGAACTAGCATCAAACTAATGGAAGTAAATAATAATAAAGTAAGTATATCGTTTTTATTGCTCTGACTTTTCGATGTTTTGTAACTGTAAATCTTTATAAAAGCTATCTGTCCGCGGTTTCACCCGCGTGGATATTTTTTTTCATTTTCGTCCCCTATTTCAGACCCTTACCTAAAGGTTGGTTTTTGAAAAAATAAGTAGTCTGTGTTTGACTTATCGATTTAGATTTTAGATGGAAATACGATTATGTATCTGTAATATTTCATTCCGATTCTTTTTGCGTTCTGCCATTCGGTAACATACTCTACATAGTATTATCATAATTCATAATAATCAAATAACATATCATAACTGAGAAGGCCTCTAGAGCTGAACGCCACTACATTATGCCAACACTTAGAAACTTTGGCCACTAGTGATCAACCTTCCATAGTTCCATGTACCGACTGCGCCAGCCGCGTGGGCGTGGGTAAAACAATAAAGGGGGTTTGATATCGAAAACATGATGTTAAGAGGTTATAACTAAGAAGATTAATGGTTACTCAAAATTATAAAGCAAAGTAACTGTAATTGCGAAAATTACTTACTGAAATTTTATAACATTAGGGCGCATTCAAGTAGAACGCTGGTTACCGGCGCCGATCTGCTAGCGCTTATCGGCGCTTAACGGCGCAGGTCGTCGGCGCAGGTAGTCTCTATACTTTGTGCCGAACCAGCGCCGATAAGCGTCGAACGTTGCCGACAAGTTCCGACCTGAGGTTATGTCAACGGACCAGTGCCGATAAGCGCTGGCAGATCGGCGCCGGTAACCAGCGTTCTACTTGAATACCCCCTTAGGAACAATGGCTCCCCTGTCAGGCGGCAAACATCAAACCATGGTTCCCTTTGATCTCTAATGGCCACGGCCGTGACTGGGTTATTCGAAGAACGTCAATATGTCAGTTATTATCGATATTGCGGCCTTCGGATCTCTATCGGCCGCCAGGTTGCCAAAATAATCAGGGTATTTTTAAAAAACGTTTACTTGTACCTGTCTGAGCGTTTAATTCAAGAGCAGAATGGATGCTTTCACATTAGAAAGAATAGAATAGAACGAAGATAATGCATAGAAACATACAGCAATTATAACACTATAAGAATGGGTCGAAATTAAGATTTTAGGATTTCTGATGGCTATATTTCCGACATCCATAGAAATTTATAATACCAAGAAATAAGAAGATGTATGTATATGTAGCGGTTGCCCGCGACCTCGTTCGTACATAGGAGTTTTTCCCTCTTGAATCCTGTATATTATTATGTTTCTCCATAGCCTCCTCTATCTCGCAGTCAAAGTCCCATAAAATCCGTTCAGCCGTTTCCTTAACCTACACAAACAGCGATCAGTTACAGTTTCATAATAGTATACAATAGATTGCCATTTAACAAATTCTCTATCGAACGCGAACGGAGTACCGGCTAGCTTGCTAATTGTTTTCATTCCACTAACACGATTGCACTCAACGCGACATACCGCCGCTGTTGTTTACTAAACAAATTTTCCTCGACACATCGCCATCGTCCATTGTTTACCTTGTTTGTTATCCATAATAACTCAGTTATTCTCATATGATAATGGTGTGGTGTTGTTAATTAAATGTAATATAGCGGTGTCATCATTGCTATAGAATTATCCTACTATCCTTCCTACTAATATTATAAATGCGAAAGTTTGTAAGGATGTATGTGTGTGTGTGTGTGCTTGTTGCTCTTTCACGCAAAAACTACTGAACGGATTTTCATGAAACTTTGCAGCTCAGATTATATTGCAGTAATATAGCTTAGACATCGGAATAACATAATTTGTTAAAATTTATAGAGATTTTTGAAGGGACTGGTTTCCCGAAGCGAAGCGAGGGCGGATTTACTAGTACAAGATATTGTCATAGTTCTGTTCAATTCAGTAGAATAGCTACAATTAAATTTCAGTCGAATTTTATGGTTAACTAGGTATTGCCTGCGTGGAGTGAATTAGACTTATTTTCATACAACCTTTCAGCCCCGTTCGGAAGTACTTTCAAACAAATATTCATGCCCCACTTTACCACTTAGGAGTGGAATATGACCAAATCCTCTCTAAGATGACGCGAAAGCTTACCTTTGTAGTTGTTCCATCAGGAAGTCGCATACAATTCATAAACTACGACCATGCCAAATTGCATTTTTATATTTTTATGGGTCAAGTAATTTTCGGGATTTCGTGTTTGAACAATGAGCGAAATAGGTATCCTTTCGCTTTCTTTAAATATTTTTTTATACTAAGTATAGTTTTTATAGGCCGGTCCTGTGTCACGGAAAACCAGACCAGTAGGTAGGAATAAACGATTCATAAGGTAAAATAATGTCATGTTTGTAGTCATGTACACACGCTAGATGTTATGTAGGTAGGAACTCGTATTGGGAACGTGCACGACGGTGGCAACGCGCAACTTTTACGGCTACTGTCAAATATGACAAGTAAACATTGTTAGTATTTTTGCAATTAAAAACCAAAATAAACAGTAAATGATACTTGTTGACTTTATTTGAGTGCAATTTATTGAATAGTGTATGTGTACAATGGATATAATCATAAAAACCGCGTTCGAAAGTATTACACACAGCCGCAATAGTTTCCATTTTTTGTCACGTTGTGCGCTGCGATCGTTTTTGTACACCTGCCACCCGCTTTGCACATAGCGAATAGTACAGTAATTAATTCGGTCTGTCTATGTACGTCTACGCACTGGGATTGAAATAACCGACCCAGCGCATTCCTGCAGCTTGTCAACCAGATGCTCTGTATCATCACAACAGTGGTTCATTCAGGAATTATAGGAACTTGTTTAATTAAGTGATATTAGATCAGTCTAAAGACAACAACAAATAAGACTTCTGGCCAGTGGTGTAGCGTGCCTAGACGCGGCTCCGTATAATTTGTTTGGGGCCCTTATGAAGGGTAAAGATTTCTCACGAAAGAAAAAAATGTTTGTATAAAATAAAAATAAAACATTTATTCATCATAATTATCCATTTGTCACTTTTACAAAATTTTTACAAACAACTCAAATTATACACCCTTTTTTCGGCAAACTGATTTATCACTTACCTAAGTAAATTATGTATTTATAGCTGATGACGATTCTAAAGTTTCTGCCTCTATGGACAATAGTGATGACTAGTCTGACAGCCGTTCATGCAATTTCTGAAATAAAAAAAATTGGGAAGTTTTCATTAACTTTTGCTTACGCACATTGGGGGCACCCGTTGCCCGAGGTCCCCGTTTAGGTTGATACAGCAAATACCGCGGTAGCTATAAGCTACGCCCCTGCTTCTGGCAGGCCAGAAGTGAGCAGGTAGAGGAATGATGGTTTTACTTTTTAACTGAAAACATCTTTAAATTCCGGCAATTCGGCTGTTTATATTTGTTTTTTGTATTACCTGATAAATTACAGTTTGTTGGTTCTATTTATATTTGATTGAGCTTTCTGCTGTTGCATGCTTGTATAACTTGCTTGTATACTTTCATTTTTATTTGAGAAGGACTTATTCTCCCCTTCTCCATTCCCTTGATACACGGTTCCTCACCACACTAGCGTTAATCGTTTAACGTAACCATCTCCGAAGCCCAGTTGCAAGTTTCACTTCAAATATCCTTTATCTAAGATACAGGACACAGGTCTAATGGCAACGATAAATCAGCTTCTAACAATGTGGAGTATTTTCATGTTTTTTTAAGTATACCATTAAAGTAATATTTACTGCGGTATATCGGACCCATTAATGTTGGTGATACAATGTCGGGAGACATCACTGTACACTTAAGATACCAATAAACGTCTTCTTTACGATACTTTGCCTTGGATAAACATAGACAGAAAATAAATAATGGTTGGCAGATTCTTTGATACATATTTTGGAGGTTACATCCTTTCTTATGAAATCATAAGTAATAAGACCTGATACTGATCAGCTCAGATGTAACTAATAAGTCTAATTAAAAGGCCCTTGGCCAAAAAAGTGCGACGACCGCTGGTATAGGTCATTATGTCGCTTTTCTTATTTTGTCATAGTAGAATTCGAACTAGAGTACGATACCCGAATATTTACATCAACGGAATAAATAGAATAACATGTGGTACTCAATTAGCATGCTCCATGTAAATCAACCATTGTATTGGAACTTTACCAGAATCTAAATTCTAAATGTTTATTATTATTGACTTCCGGCAGTAAATAGATGAAACGTGAAGAAGATGTTTGTGCCTTTTGTTTCCGACGAAACCGTGTGCAATTTTATGATCTTCCAGAAATCTCCAACAAGGTGGTAAACCACAAGAAGAGACTTGGTGTGGTGATTTGGACTCATAAGACCGTAGAAGCTTTATTCTTTGAAAGGTCATTAAATTGATATGTAAATTCATCGTTTATTCGGATACTTCGAAAAAAAGAAATGTTTATTTTATTTGAACGAAGTAAGTTCACATTCAGTCAGCATATTATGGCCGCGGAAAAACCACGGCTGAAGATTTTCAGAGGGACTTATTGATAAGTCGATCAGTTTGTATCATTGGCATCATACCAGCATGTAGGCCTCTAACTTAATACAATAGGGTAAACAGAATCTCCACAATATCTTTGATATTTGAGCATTTGTTCAAGTTTTGCGTTGCAATCGCGGCGTCTCAGTTGAGTGATATTGTGGTGTGTGATGGTTGAGTGACTTGAGTGCGCCTGCCCAAAACAAGTAGGTAATGAAATGAACGAGCACGGCTATCAAGCTATCATAGCAGGTGTCTGTTTCGGTGTCGCAATGGCCAGTGCTGGCTGGTCGTGTCGTGACACTTCGTCGCGTCGTGTCGTGTCGTGTGTCGTATGGTGTTACCGCGGATTGAGTTACATTCGGAAATGCTAACTGCGGTCGGTTGGCCGCGATACACTTCAATTATTGCTGTTATATGCATATATTTGTATGGATATACAGAACTTTACGCGGTGCGTTTATTCCCTCAGGTGGGAGAACTGGCTTCACCGATTTGGATGCGATTTAACATATTTCCTATTTGAATAGTTTCACGGAAATAAGAAACTATATCAATTGAAATAACATAATAAATAACAATTAACGTTTATTGAGCATAACAATTAAAGAAACCTGATTAAATATTTACGTTAAACGAATTTTTACGTTAAACGGGGCCTCTGTTTATAGCAGTATCTACCTATGCCAAAACAATAGTAGTAAATAATTTTAACAGTGCTAATATAATCTTACAACAACTAATAAACATACCGCGTGTAACATAATATATTTAACAATCGTGTGTGTGTTCGTAATTTCGTGCGCCCTTTCCACGTTCCCGTCGTGAAAACAAATATTAGCTGGCCCACAAACATTTCTAAATTGAAATCGGAGCGTACTCGTAGTAAACATGCCCTTTTGTGTGTCTGTGGACGTAAAATGGAGTAGAAATAGTAGGTCTGTATGTACTGTACACCTGAAGACGTATCTACTAGTAACAGAGTTTAAGAGACTACGGGAATATGTCAATATGGTTGCAAGATACAAGATATCAGGTACATAATTATATTGATATGTGATGGAGTAACATTTGTGTTTGGTAGAAATAGGTTTTTGCATTGCTAGTATTTTGACTAAAATAGACGCGTGATTTATCTAAGTTGAATTCAGTAAATTAAATTAAGATTTTCTTTGTAACGGGCATCCACGTTTTTTTTATATCTGTTACGGTAGAAAATGTATATGTATGAGTCGTCTTTCTGTTGAATTATGCATGTTCACCATTATGTCCTTTTAAAATCATATGTGTTAATTATTTCTGTCTGGGTTTAGTTAACACTGAGGTAGTCTTATGTCATAAATGTGTCGTTGTCGTAGCGTTACGCAATATTTAGTGCTAATTTGCTAAGTCGGTCGGTGATGTGTTAATAGACTGAAAATGTAGTGCATGCTCTTAGTATGGGTATCATACCGTATAGAACCGGCCTTATCTAATACCTTGAGAATAAGAAATGGGTTAGCAATTTCTAGTGCGAACGGAATGGGTAGGGCTTCGTCTACAGTGGATTTCTCGTAAGAATTACCTTAAGTAGAGTGAAAAGTTGCTTTTGCGTTTTGCATTTCCGTGTAGAAACAGAAAACTAAGGAATTTACATAACCGCAACAACATTATGAGAGTTTATGAGTTATCTCGACTTTGAAGGTGGATATTTTTTGTAATCAGTCAGTTAAACAAATAAACTTTAACTACCTACCATTTCACTCTATAAGGAATTTAATTTTCCAATATCCTTCCACGGTACACTGTGGAAAGAGCTTTTCGCTGGTGGCGGACTTTGGTGACGGTGACGGCCGAAGTGTTGCCTTCATCCTTGGACGACGGTGTTCGTTTACTTTTTTTTTAATCTGGATACTGTGTTATTACGGTATCTATAACTAAAACGAAGGTATCAAATGAAAAGCGACCAAATACCTTAGCAAAATATTTTCGTTAATATTCCCATTAAATAATGTGTCGTCCGCCCGTCTGTCAGTGACACTAGAGCTGAGGGCGAGTTATTTTGGACAAATGAGGCGTGGAATTAGAATCACCTAAATACTTGTTGCGTATGTCGTCACGGAGTATTATTTTTGTTTGTAAATAGTGTTTGTAGGTGGTGTGCTAGATTACACGTCGAAGATAAACATATCCCTTACTAGTTTAACTTTCTCGGGTATCTCTACCTATATATAGTAAAGCGATCGGTCCCGATTGTTATCATTAGATAAATCATTAAGTGTCGGAGGTCTTCGGCAGTATAAATACTCCAGATCCTTGGGTAAGTCATTAAAACTCCCTGATCGTGGGGAATCGAATTTTGGAGGCAGTTGCACCCCTGTAATGACATAGATAGCCGGGAACCTTTGTACATTGCACTAATTGTCACAGCTTTGACAGCTTGGAATACCATGAACTTGTCAAAAAGTTCCTATAATTATATGAGAAGATTCGTCCCACACTTGTGAGTTTGCGTATTCGTGAAAATATGACTGAGCGTCATTTCCGAACTAATCAGTCCACGTTGTAATTGACCTTAAGTCGTGTGCACACTAAACAAACAAACAGTGGCTCTGATCATCGCGCGTCCAAGTAAAACAGTCATAAATCTATTCTTGATTTACAATCGTCATTTATTGCAATGCCGCCAGTCCGGTCGGTCGGCCGATGGCGTCGTCTCCGTAAATCTTACATATTTATTTATTGCTCGGTGATTCCACGACAGATTAATTTTCGCACACTATTTTCAGAAGTGCTCTAATGTGTACGCGGCTTTATTTTAGGACGTCTTTAGAGGTAGCCATATCGTCATTGTTAAGTTAAATATTAAGTCAGTAAGCTTGATGTTAATCATATCAATCAGCAGCTTGGCTTTTGTAATCGTTATCATCGCAAATCGCAACCGATAAACCATCAACCTAGTCCTACTGGGCACGGGTTTCCAATTACAAAGTTAGATTCCGGTTCAAGGTACCGGAAATTAGAACGGATCGGTAAAGTCCTTCATCCATTAAAAAAGAATAAACAACAGTTAGGCTCTACAGGCTCTTCTCATTCTCACTGAGAAGTGTCAGTGTTAACAATGCCGAGAATGTATGAAAGATTTGCCGGTAGGTACTGTGACGGAACTGTGACTTCACTGATATGTCTGAATTGCCTTTTACAGTGTAGGTATGTTCATATATGCAACCAAAAGAAGTGTGAAGCTGGCCTTACCCATCCCTGTTGGTAAGCAACTATCAGAATAACTTTACGACATGTCAAGGCAGCAAGGGCATAAAATTGTTGTCGACATGTAAATCACTTTAGTGCTTTCAATACCTTGTCTATATCACAGCTGTAATTTTGAATTTTATACCGTGAATTTGTATAGAAAATATAATTAATTCTAGAATGTTATAGCTTTATGTTAGATATAAAATCCAACTGGCTTCTTTGCATGTTAAATGTTTCTATTGGTTTTTAAAGTTTTAATTGGAATTACAGTTACAATAAAATCATAATGTCTCAGTCTAAATCAGTCTAATGCTGATAAAAAAGTAAGTAATAACTGTGATATATTATGTGTGTGTTATTTAGGTAGATATCTATTTAACTGGATTCATATAATTCCTAGCAATATCTCGATACAAGTAGTTAATTTTAACGTTGAGTTCACTAGCTTGCCTCTGAGCCGATGCACCGCAACGTATTACTGTCGGGAACAAGTACGTAAAGCGAACAAAGCTAACTGGGTAATTAGATTAGTCATGTCCAGGGTTCACTTATTTTAGTAACAAGGACAAAGCCGTAACATAATATATTATTAGTTGGTGACCATTTACAGAAAGCGACAGCCCTACTACGTTGTATTGTGATTGTGAAGTTGTAAGTTACGTACCTACTACGGATTGTAGAAACCGATCTTTGGTTGGTCTAAATATCTCTTTCTTTGTGTACGGGCTTATCTCCGGAATGGCTGAACCGATTTTTATGAAACTTTCACTGACAAAAAGAGGAGGGTCTGGAGCAACATATTGCAACATATTGGAGCAACATAACAACTTTTTATCCCGGAATTCCCTCAGGATCGAATCTTCCACGCCTACAAAGTAGCCGGCTCAGCAGGTCTATAGGTACATACAAATAAATAAAATGTGTTACGATAAGAGAATATTTAAAGTTTTTTCCTAGATCATCACCATCGCTATGAAATTAACTAACATCCTCTTGCGATACAACAATAAACTATCCAAGAATATTTATATGTATTTTCCACATCCATCATCCAATAATAATTAATAATGATGCAATATTTATAATTAACTATGTAAGTAGGTATGTCATATTACAAATGAAAATAATTAATAAATTATAGTTAATTAATACTTGTTATTTGTCAATGCACTCTGTTATTCCATTGCGAATCAAAAGATATGCTTTGATGCAGCCGCAGAGATGGTTAGCAGGCATAAGTAAAACTCGAAACATTGTTGTTATCTTTTATGAACTACAAGTAGGTACCTATATGAGGGCTTGAGGAGAGCCGAGGAAACTTGAAGAATTAAATTAATAAATACCAAAGAACTTATACCTCACATTAAAAAACACTTGTAAGTACTGTGAAGCGAGATCGCAAAATGTTGTCTTTTATGTCACACATTTATGTACATTTTTCTCAAAAAATGTGTCCAAGTGTTCCTACTAAGTAAACTTTGTGAATTGCGGCCGTTTTGGATGTTCTATTGTAGCTTTACCTACTTAATTTCTGGACAAGTTAATACCTACTTAGATGTAGGTGCAGGCCTTAACCTTCTCATTCTGAGCAGAGACTCGGGCCTAGCAGTGACACAGTTTGACAGAGTTGCGATGATGATGTCATAGGTCATAGATCATTCAAAATGAATAAAAGAACTGGATGCGGTATACAAAAGACTCTATAGTAGATGATGGCATCTTCAATCTTCTCATAGGAGGAATCTTCCGGATTTCCTCTTGCCGTAACTCTGTGTACAATCTCCTCTGTACCCAGGGGCGCCGTAAGGTGTGTCGGCGCCCGCGTGCAAGAGCCCGATTTGCACCCCCCCCCCCCCTGGTTCAGCATAATCTCATACAGATTTATATTTTTGTCGCCCCCCCTGGGTCCATTTGCCCTGAATTTCCCCCCCCCCCCCCCAGGGTGCCTCCCGCGTGCGCCGCACGCCTTGCACGCCCGGTTACGGCGCCCCTGTCTGTACCAATCAGATAGTTACGAGGATGTAAACATGCAACAGGGCGCGTCAACGACCTCTGGTCAAGATTGTCGTAGCTCGTAGCGCTTGCGCATACCAATTAAGCGCATCAGAATGCTGTGGGAACACGCTGATGCGGTAATGGTAATATACCTACGCTGTTTAATGCTTCTAATAACTCTATTACCGCTTCCTGTTGTATAAGCGTTTAGCATCATCGTAGCGTATCATAAAATCTAATAAAACTCACTCTAATATGACTATGGGTACCTTCTTGAAAATATATTTGGGATATACGATTATCGGGGGCCTTTATGAATGCAATAGTGTAGCTGTAGGTACTTACTCAAAATTATGATTTTTAGACTTTTTATATTTTGATCCCCTTGTCGGCAGTTTCGTACGCGCTTATCTCAGAAATGGCTAAGTCGTTTTGGGTGCTATTTTTACTAATATAATATATAAGTACTCGTCACTTAACATTTAGGATTATTTTATATCCCGCTGCTCTGTTTTTAGAACATTTGTCTGTCCGTTAATAATCGAAAAAAATATGTTTATTTATAGGATCGGTTTCAACATTTTTAAGTTTATAATTCTTGTTTGTGATATGGTACTTGGTGCAGAATGTGAAAAAAGCATAGTTAAAGTATTTTCGTAGCTATAAGTGAAGACTGTCTACGAGTATTTGGGCTAGACCTGGGCTAGACCTATAATCAAATTGAATGGTTATTTATCTTCTATCAGATAGTGGTTGAAGGGAAAGGTCACTGATAAAGCTCGCTATTATTGCGGTGATGTTTAGCCAATGGCACTTAGTTCTGGTATACCAATACAGGTAATGTATTCTGTATTTTACAGAGAACATGAACACATACCCAGACCTAAAAAATAAAAACGTTAGAACGAATTTATATAGTTGCACATTGATTCACTTACAATGACAGTTGTCTTATTTGGATTGACAGCTGGCACCTCATTGGCTGCAAATGCTGCAATTAATAAAACTGTTTGACCAATGAGCGCGCATTTATGACTAGGCTCAGCCAATAGCATACTTTTCGAATTCCATATCACATTACCCTTTCCATTTTCTAGCTCCCACCCGTACCTACCGTGCGATAAGGCACTTCGTTCTAACTCATTGCAATTTCTTCTTAACTGGAAATCGAGCCAAGATTTATTCGAAGCACTGTACTATACGATTCTTGTGTTACCATCAAAGTATTTATTGTATGCCAAACTAAATGTCAATGTATGCTACATCTAGTAGGTATGTGCCAAACTATATTGCACCGCCATCTGGTGGTAACCTACGATCCTTTTAGTTTGATTGCGCCACGCGCGCCCACGGCCGCTACTCCCAAAATAATTGAGGAACAGCTTACCTCTGCTTTATGTACTATTTTACGTTATCATAATTTATATAGCTGGGGTGACCATCAATTTGTTAAATTGGACACTTTCCTGTATTCTGGTTTTTTGTCAACCACGTTTTACTTGCATATTACAGAGTAGATAATTAAATCTACTCTATGTCCTGTCGTTGCTTTGATAACGTAAATGTTCATGTAAGCAAATTTACAGGAGCAGTTCTTTCCCCTTAATTTAAACTTCAATTAAAGGTAAGTAGGTACTTGGCTAGAATCCCATTACTTAATAAATCGTTATTAACTGTAGATACAATCAATTGGTGGGTAATAAAAAATTAAACTTAGTCTAAGTTATACTGTATAACTTAAATAATATTAATATTAGTAATACCAAATAGTGTAGAAGTAATACAAAAAAAAAAGTTTAATTACCAACGTACAGAACTTCTAAACCTTACTGATTTACTAATTCATCATTGACGTGAAAGGGTTTATAACGAAGTATGAAAAACATATAAAAGGCTTGAACGAATAACTAAATACATGTTTTAATTGAATATGAATTTATGGTATTTGAAGCGGAACTTCTTTAACTAGAAACAGTAAACTACAAGAAAATCCTTCAAAATGAAATTGTGCGGTGAATGCCGTTACAGTGAGTGCGAATATGTGAAAAATACGGCGTTCTGCACTTCTAACGACGTCAGATAGAGGCGAAACTAATGTTTACAGCATCATGATCATCATTATCGTTTACGTATCATCATCGAATAACTGTCCAACAACAGTGGCACCACGTTGTAATTCTAAAAGAAAAATATACTAAATTGTCATTCAAACATGGAAAGCATTTTCGCATGGCCTGCGTTGTAACGGCCACTCTTCTAGTATTACTCGTAGGCGACATTGTCCACTTGTCGGATATTTTATCGTCAGCTTTTAATGACACGCTATAAAAATGGAGCGGACGAAAATGTGTCACATCCGCACTAGTGCTTATTGCGGCCGGTATGGACGACAAATAAATGAGAACAAGAGTTACGACATGAAGTTTCTGTTGAAATGTGTTGATAAATAAATTAACATGAAGTAATTTGTTGGTAAGTAGTAGGTAAGTAAGTAGGTACCTAAGCCTAAGTAAGTGGCTACTTGTATCCTCGATCCTAAGACAACCTACCCTGCTTATGGTGCACTCTGTGCACACGAAAATCTTCAAAGACAACCCACAGTTCATAACTTGGTTTCCTTAAAAATATACAAACCAATGAGCCAACGTTTTATGAGAAAATTTAGAAAATGATTATCTTAGTTATAATTTCTATTCCATATAATTCATATTACATTAATCAAGTAAAATGTAATATGAAAGCTTCAAGTGCATGCTCCTTGCATCGTTTGCATGACAATAGGCAGAGCTGAATGTCAGCCGTCTCGTCTTCAATCAGTTGGTAATGCCGTAATGCTGCTGACTCCATCCTTGCACGGATCACGACGCCCATTGTTCTGTCAAATTGTGCATAACGTAACGTATTTACTGATCGACGTATACTTACTGCTTAGCAAGGGTAATACTTTGTTTGTTATGTGGTGATATTATAGAATAGGTATCTATAAATTATATAAAAAGTGGTAAAGGCGTAGGAACTGTAGGTATAGTGCATTGCGTTTGCTATGGGAACAAAAGCCGGTTCATTTAAGTTCATTACGTTATTTCTGCAGTGTTATAAGATGATGCAAAAGGATTAGTATAAAATAAAGCGCTGGTTTACTATGCGTTTACCCTGAGTTTTTTAATGTAAATAGCTGCTGCTGCAGGTAGTATCATTACAGTGCGGCCTAATATAATAATCAGAAAAGATTGCACTGTTTCGTGTCTGTCGAAAAGTTAGGTTGTGGTATAATTATTCTTAATAATTTTCGATACCTAATGTGTGGTTATCATGTAACTAGGAAATCCAAGCAATCCAAATTTCATGGTCACCTTAGTCATCTTACATGGATCTTTTTTAGAATATGTTTTTCGTAATAGAATGTACTTTTTTTTAAATTTTTTGAATACATTGGTAATGTGTCGTTAAACTTTAATAAACCATTAGATAACGAAATCAAATTTTAGAAATAAAATTTATTAATTATTAATTTATTTTGCGAAAAAAATTGGCTTATTCGCTTATATAAAAGGCCGTGTTTATACTAGTTCAATCACAACCTAGTAGGTACTATAGGAATGCGATGGCGTACTAATTGCCCGCAGCCTCACACCGGGAGCCAACAAGAAATGATTATTCAGACATTCAGAGCATGATCGGCTCCTTTTGCTCCGTACAAGGGATAGACTGGGTACATTTTGTCGCGTTTTTGCGATATTTTTAGACGCGACATGCAAGCACGCGGATCGAAATTCGCCGCATGTTGCATTTTTTACATTTTTTTTGTTAACCGAGTGGTGTTGAGTGTCATGTGTACGATTATACTTTATAAAATTCAGACTGATATTTTACGGAATTTTAATGTTATAACCCATGCAATAAAATTGGTACCTACACTAGCATTGCAAGCGGCCCAACGTCATAAATCCATAACTGCTAGTAGATGGTCTTCGTTATATGTACAAGATCTTCCGCTATTTGGGTGAGCCAATAACCCTCTCAACAATCCGTACTAGCGCCGTACGGCGGACTCGGGATTACGCACTTTGCAATAATGGGAGTTCCTCCAGTACTTACGTTGCGTTCTGAAGTAATCAGATGTGATGGATTATTTAGTTCAGTGTGGAAAATGGCACTGAAAAATGTGTTGTTAGTTTATCGTGCTAATTTTATAATTATACTAATTATAGTATTTCTTTATTACATGATAAATATTTTTTTAATAATGAAGAAACCCGTGCTTAACAGTGTGCTATTAATGGTTCTTGTTAACAATAATTTTCTGTTAATGCTGCTATATTTGTTTATAGAAATATTGCTTTCAGCGTTAGGGTTTGTAGAGACTGTGTAGTGTGTAGTAATTTGGATATTTTTAGAATGAGTTGTCGCATGTAAATCTCATATGAACTGGTTATGCCCATGTTTTATTTATAACGGTGAACTGCGCGCCGGCCAGACTCACTACTCACTACCGAACGATTTATATCAATACAATACGTCTTCTACTACTTTACTAACGGAAATAAACAAACATTATACCTTGTTTCTAGACTAAATCCATCAATCCTTCCTTTGGGTGGTAGGGCCTAGAGCTCACCCGGGGAAGTACCACCGCCCGCCACGGTAGGTACTTAGTACCATTCCTACCGTGTAATAATTGTTTTAAGGACAATTGTGTTCCGGACAAGAAGGTCATGTGGAGCCGGTTTACTTTTTTAGAGGCGACCATCTCAGTCCTCAAGGGTAGCAACGCATCTGTGACCGAATTAGAACGAGACTCATTGAGTCTAGTTCTGGGTCGGTCACAGTTGTCATGGGCGGCAGCGGAAGGTGGTGCTGCATGCTCGTTTGCTATCTTAATTCAATAAAAAAATCGTTATTTATTATTGACAAAATGTCATAAATCTTTTCGATATTTCTAAATGAATCGGTACCCCGGGCCCTGATCACAGACCTCACCAGATTAGGATAGAACTAAAGTGGGCTTTCGAGGCGGGCCAAATATGTACCTATATGATCAGTGGATATCAAACGCATCTTTAGCAACTTTAGCTTCTTTAGCTTGGAAGGCACCCTTTGAAACGGTACGGTGGATAACATAAGGAGAAACCCGTGTTCTGAAATCAGTACTGGGCCATCAATGGGATGAAGCCATCCACGGAATCCAGAAACGACTACCAGCAGCTTGCAGTCCTTGCACTATTTTATTATGTGAAATAAACTATTTTTCTTTCCTTCATTGAACCTACCGACCGAGAAATCAGAAATTACTAAGAACGTACCAGTAACTTGTAAAAGTAGGCCATATGGTTTGATCCCAAGGAATCCAGAAACAACTACCAGCCACTTTCAGTACTTGTAGCATTTCCTTGTTTTGTGTGTATTTCACACAACTATTATTCCTTCTTTCAACCTACCGAGATATCCAGAAGCCTACCAATAACTTATAACATTGAGCGCCTATTTTCTCTTTACTTACCGAGAAGTCCCTGAAGCCTTACAACAACTTGTACCCGAGATTCTCTCTCCCCTTTACAGTAAGACCTATTATCGTGTGGCTGCGACTCAGAAATGACTACCAATACCTACTCGTGCGGTTGCGATCCAGAAATTACTACAAATACCTTCTAAATCGAGTCTCTCTCATCTTTACAGAAAGACGTGTAAATCGTGCGGCTGCGACCGGCTGAAGCACTCGGTGTACCACGAGGAGCTGGGCTCGGTGCGCGACCGGCTCGGGCTGCGCGAGTCCCGCGGGGCGCAGCACCCCACGTATGACAACAGTCCGCCCGGGCTCACTGCTAAACAGGTGGGTACTTTCGATTTAAGTAGTAGATGTAAGTTTAGACATTGTCTAGCTTGGTCGACATGACAAGACTCTTCAAGAGACTTCTTTTTCTTTCGAAATCATACACGGGTGCATGCCTTTTAGTCCTGCCTTTTTGCCCGCGAGGTAAAGCATTAAACTCAACATTGCATTGGACTCAACTAAATTGCGGATCGAATATAAAAATTATTTCTGAAAAATTAGGGCTAGGGGCGAGTACCTAGTAATTTAATTTTACAAACAATTTGCGTCTGCGATCCGTACGCATAACCAACTTGAACTAAACCAAAGTGGATGCTAAAATTATTATATTGAACTAAATTCCCGTTTAATCCTATAGACATACTTATTTGATTCTATTCTAATTTCAGACTGAACTGTATTGGGCTTCGTTGGCTGAAAGGGCGCCGACCGGCATAGGGGGCGCCACCGGGGCGGCGGCGTGGCGAGCATGGCGAACAAGGGCGCTCGCCGCTCAACTACCAAAACAAGATTTATCGCTTGCACACTGCAGACACATTGATGAAGCTCACCGCAAACAGTTTGAAGATTTTGTAGCTGCTCGTAATGAAATTGCGCTAGACATTGGTACGGCTATGACTACCAACGCCATCTAGTAGGCAGTAGTGAAATATAAGTGTAAATTCGTTTTTGATTTTAGGAATCGCGTCTCAGCATCATGGGTCGCCTGTGGAATGTATGGGATGCAACAAGCCTATTCGAAGTGGGAATGTTGTGGTTCAAGCGCCCAGGATAGCTGAAGAGGTAATCTTCATTTCAAAAGTTTTGAATTACAGCGCCATCTAGTTTATATGTTGTGTGTATGTGTACTTATCCGACGAAGTAGTTAGTGCTACTCGTCAATAGATGGCGCAGAACATAAATTTACAATTATTTTTCTTTTTGCAGGCATCTTTTCATCCAGCTTGTTTCTCATGTTCGGAGTGCGATGAGCTACTTGTTGAGCTTGCTTACTGTGCTTTGGACGGCCGGCTGTACTGCGTCCGGCACTACGCTGAACGACTCAAGCCCAGGTGTCACGCCTGTGATGAGGTAAGTGCACACATGCATAACATCAAAGCGTTAACAAACAAAGTAACAAGGTACATAAGTAATAGTAAATCTTTGAGATAACAATATATCTATAAATCTAACAAAGGCAACGGTAAATTAGTTGCAGCGTTGTTAGACGTTCCGATTTTAGCGGAAAATCCCGATTCTTGGTCCAAAATTAAATGTCCGGCGCGGAACAGGACCAGTCGCGCTTTTCAGGGCTTACCAAGTATTGCGTGCGTGGTGGTGCGGAACAGGTGTTATTGTTATAACTACATAATATACCTAGTACTTACGCAGTTTTGTAATAAGATCTTTATATGAAAATTTTATTGCAAACCTAATTTAAAACTCGAGGATTAACATAAGGATGATGATCTTTTTTTATTAATTAATTCAACCCATTGCCATTGATGGTTTTAATACTCGTGCTCAGTATTGGGCCATCCCATTGCTGAACATGGTTCTCCTCCTCACAATTGAGAAGGCCAAGAGAACATTCCGGTACGCTGCTCCAGCTCCAGTGTGGATTGGTGGTGTCCTAATAGTCCTGGTGAAATCCCTAATAAAAAAACTACATTTTTTACGTTTTCTTATAAGTATTTTTTTTTATTGTACATTTTCAGTCCCGCTTTTTCTGGAAAAAAAATAGTATTATTGTTTATTTTTTTAATCTCATTTCACTAGAGATCAGGGATCAACATAGATGTTTATATTAACTTACGTACCTAATAGAATTGCTTGTAAAATTCTTTAGTCAGTTTTCCTTTAAAAGGTGGAGGGCAACTGGGTATGTTCCACATAACATGAATATCTAAATTTTCACACGTTCTAAGTTATTTAAACCCCGCCAATTAGCACATACCTAAACAGTTTGCTGTGTTATGACGTTTATCTATGCCCACGTTTGGAATACTTATGGATAATTACAACAGACAACATAATAAATCTTTAAACAGACAGAATCATGACCTAATCCAATGCGTGTCGATTTATAAACAAAGCTAAAAAAAGCGCAGTTTCCTACACGTATTGATTGGTAGCCAAAGCCAGGTAGGTACCTATTATTAGATGTAGTCTATTAGTAGGTAATCTTTTTCTCACCTCTAAGCTATGACTCATCTGACGATGAAGCATGACTATTGCGTTGTTCCTTCTGCGATGGCTAGGTGTCGCTATGAATGCAAGGGACTCTAGGTATGTCGGTTTCGTTGAAAACGATATTTAAGTAACTTCCGATACAAATATGAACACGACAATCCTAGCTAAAAACTTACCGAACTTTGTAAGTAAAAACGCCCTCGTCTCCTTGTGGTATCAAAGAAAAGATCGATGATATAGGATATAACTTGGTACCTAAGTGAATCCAAACCCTTAATTTGCCATTCATGTGAATCGTCAAACTTCTGTTAGAAATCACTTTAAAAAATTGTTCTTTTATTTGTGGGTTAATTTGTAAAACGTCTGAACCGAATTAAATGGGATATTTGCATGGCTAAACTATGGCTAAATTACTAAACATCACGTCAGTAATTTTATTAATAACTGAATATGAACTCAATTGATCATGTCTATAATTCAGATCACTAGACGATCAGCAACTCGTACGTAGACAATCTGCAGCGCAACTGTCGCAACGCAAGTGGTGAAAAATGTAAACCATCACGGCACGTCACCAGCGTTCAGGCCGTCACGGCCGACACTAGCCAGTGGCCTAGCTGTTACAACCATTGATTTATAGCTACTTCCATTTTGCAGACGACGCTTCTTTCTATTTTAGTTTGTATAAAATTATGTCATAGTGTAGGTACTTGAACACTTTCATAGACCAAGAACCGGAAACCTTTGTAGTATTGAGTTTTCTTACGAATAAATTAAAAATTAAATTAAGACATCTGTTTTACATGGTTTATATAACATTCGCATACATTGTGGATAGTTGCGAAATACACTAATACTTATATAATAGCAACTATTGCTGTGCTCGGGTCTTCTGAACGAATGGGATTAAGGTCGTAGTCCACCTATACCTAACACCGGTTAGGTACCTATATGAAAATATGCCGAAGCTATATGGAACGAAAGTTCCATGCCAAAGGATACTAAAAATAACATGAAACCTATAACTGATGACATGTGTATGAAATATCGCAGCAATTCGCAAAATATTTGATACCTATATATTACCTTATATATCGCACACCTGAATGTTAAAATCTTATTTTTATTTTCCTTCACTTTACATGTATCCCGCCCGCGCCACGGCAATCGGTGAAAAACCGCCTACGGGACAAAGTGTTTCAACCCTCAGAGTTAGCAGATACCTACCAGGTATCCAATAGGCCTTAATAATGTTTATATGTATAATAGCGCATTAACTTTTCAAGACAGAATGTACTAAATAAAAAATCGTTTGCTTCTGTATAGTATACCCAACACTTATATCCGGGGTATAAATATTCTATACCAAACGTATAATACGGTACTACGTACTAATGAGTTAATAACGTTAATATTTACTGTAAGGCTCAATTTATGCTTACAAATATTTAACATTGAGATTGAAGGTTAACTGCATCGGAATTAAATATTGACATTTACATCACTCACTAGAATTTACACTTTTCTTGTAATTTTCATTAACATTTAAATCATATTCTACCCTATAATCATGATTTACTGACTTTTAAGAATGTACCTACTTGGAGTTATGTGGAAATACTTTTTATTTCAACAGAACGGTAACAGCGTCAATAACAGTGACACTACTGTAAACTGTACTTAGCTACCAACCACTCATTTCGATCAAAACCATTCATTTCCTATAGAAAAAAGAGATATTATAAAAGAAATATTTGGAGCGTTTTGGTCGCTTAGTCGAACGCACCTTCGGTCTTTTTAATTAAATCAGGCTAGGTTTTGCCCGCTACTTCCGTGTCATGAGAGTAGGTAAACGACAAAATAGCGTTTATATTAATCCAAGAGACAATATACTTCAGTGCTATAAGATATCCTAAGTTCCAAAGCCTTAGAGCCTTAGCACACGCGTTTTAAAATACGCCGTGTGGTAGGGCTTAGATCTAATGTCAAATGTCATGAAAATCGATTCAATAGGGTACTTTCCGTAATGAAAAATAAACTATGTTTGATAAAAATAAAAATTTATGTAGAAATATACTTTAATATTATGATTTTGAGTCATAAAAGCACATACCTAATTATTTTAATAAACAATATTAAAATTCGAAATTTTTAATCGGTATGTCATGTGACCTAAAACACGAGAGGCATTGGTGTGACGTCATAAAGGCAAATCTATTCCTCCAAGAACCAAACTGTCAGTTCAGTTTCGTGCATAATAACTTGAATGAATGCCGGTCTTACATAGTACAGTGCTACAAACTTATTTGACCCGGTAAGGGTGCCGCTACTGTCTTGGTATTTTTCTGACAACAGTATAACATTTGCATTAGTGCCAATTATGGCCACCGGGTCAGATAATTTTGTGGCACTGTACACATTACCATTATTACGTCATCAAAATGGCTGACAAGTGCTGACAGCGTTTTTCCGGAAATAAAAAAAGAATTAATATTTTACTTTATTTTAAGGCGAGAAGGCGTGTTTATTTTGCCGAAATATATTTTTTGTTGATTTTTATTAGGAAAATCAAGTTTATTTTTCACTACCGAAAGTACCCTATTGATTACGTGTAAAAAAGCCGGATAGAGTAATTTTCGCATTAATTAGCGTTATGTACATAATCGTGTGTTTATTTATCTCTTTGTTATTTCTACGAGCAATAACGCTTCTTCTCTTTTATTCTTAAACTTCTTAAAATACAACCAAATAAATAGAAAAAAGGCCTCTTAGAATGGAATCAAAAATTTTTACTTTACAATTATTACTAAGTTTACAAATACGCCTACAATTTGTCAAAATGTACCTATACCTACTTACCTTTCTATCAATTCATCATAGTAAAGTTGAGTCAAGGGTAGCGTATGCATTGGCTTGTCGAAATGTTTATTACATTATTATGTGTAACAGGCGATACGATTCTATATTTACTGAGTTATAATCGGATTCGTGTCACGAAGTGAGCAATAGCTGGTAGGGCGGAGACATACTGACGGCTTAATTTAGATATTTTTGTGTAGATACTAGATTTTTGCCAGATGATTCGCTCGCGTGGAACCCGTTACCAAAATCTTTTCTTTATATTCACTTGCTCCATTTGAGAAACTCATATACCTACAAATTTTTAAGAGAATCTATTGAAGAAATAATAAATTTCAGTTTTTCCTTTTTGCATCCCCTTAAAGGGGGGGATAAATCCGAAAACGCTATTTTAATGATCCATTACACTACCCAAGGAACACGCATACCAAATTTATATAGGTATCGTTTCTTAGCTTACCATATTAGAATCGAGAATTTCATAGGTAGGTAGGATTGTGATTTCATGTTCAATGTTTTTCATGCCAAATATTTTCTCATGCCATGCCATGTTTTGTAATTTACCAAGTTTATTATTATTTTACTCAGACCTTTTAAATAGAATAATTATTTTCATTGTGCTGTTTACACAATGCACAGAGTATGTATACAAGGGTATCAGACCATTTATCTTTATTCTCGTACCTATTTCATTCTTTTATTAATTCTTTGATGGTGGACAATGGCCAATCTATGAATACCTATCAGTTCAACACGTAGTGCTTCAGTGGAAATTGTGGGATAATGACGTGGAAAATACTTGACAATTTATCATCATTAGACATTTAAATAAATGAGTGATTTTACTTTACTGGCAACACTAATTTGGGCGTGGTGGTGATAAGGTATTTCAATTAATAGCATTTTTATAACTTTAAAACTATTATAAGGATCTTCTATGACAAGCTGTATATATTTTTTTTCTGTGTTTCGGAATACATTCGAAAGAAGAAAATCGTATATGAAAAAAAATATTGCTGTCGTGAAAATGTGGAAAAGTCGCAACAAAAACGCAAGCGTGTTTGCGCCTAATATTTGACAATATTAATGCAACACAAGTGTGCCATTCACAGGCGGGCTGCACTTTTCACGTTATAGTTCGCCGTTAAACGCGGCCAAGAAGATCGACGGCGCCCCCGCATACCGCGCACTCGTTACAATATATCATTGTTATGTGAAAAGACATTATAATGTTTTAATTACATTATTTTTAGCTAGTATTTCACTACTTCAATAAAATAGAAACCAACATTCAATCATTTATTGTTCATACCTCCAAGCACGGGTTTGGTTTTAGTAATTGTAACTATTTTATAAGTGTAAAGCTTTCGATATTATCAGTGGTGAAAAAGACGATAATATATACACACACTTATTTATAATCAGTTATTGATTTGTTTGCAGCAATGGCTGCATAAGAATTAAGTACATATAGTCATTGGCCCTTGAGTCACATTTTTTATAATGTCGTCCGATGCGGTTACTACGGAAACACTTATAATACCTAATTCTTTTCTTTTCGGAATAATTATTTTAGTTTATTATTTACGTTACCCCTTAATTACTTGGTCAATAACTTCTACAATACATCCACAATAATGTAGCGTAATGGAGAGTAGCGATGTCCTTTTGTGTTATCGTGAGATATCTTTCCAAAGCTGTGAACACAACATTAAACATCATTTGGCTTCCATCCACACATGTTGACGCTCTGGGATTTGATATAAACGAAAGTGCCTCTTTTCCTTGTTCACAATTTATACCAGCTAACGGCGACACTAAGTTATTCTTGGCATCGCAAAAATTCGTATAACCTCTCCTTTGAATCTTGGAAGACTTTCATTATCTTCAAGCAGACTCGAACCTTCGACGAACCCGATTGTCAGCCGCCTTTATCACAAGGCCTATTGCCTCTATCCAAAACATTTAAAAAATGTAAATAAATATCATCTAGGTACATACCTTACATTTTTATCCTGGACATTCAGTATCGAGCTAAAGACATTATGAAGTTAATATATTTGAGTTTTTAAATTTATCAGTAAATGCATCTTATCTGCCAAACGTTACTGTAGATGTGGAATTGTGGACACTTGAAACTTCCCCGGAGGAGATTGATGTGCAATAATACGTAAGTCGAAGGCGCATTACACTGGAATGATTTCTTACCGCCTGTTGGGATGCACACTCTACGTAATTTAATACATTACTACCATCTCATGCGAAATAAACTTGATCAAAACTCATCACTTATGATTTATTATCCTGGCCGTCATGTCTCTGAGTTTTTACTCAATGCAATTTCCCATTAGAAACCGCTTTCTAGCGAGGTTTCCATTTAGCGCTCGATGAGGTTGAATAATAGTTTTGCATCTCTCAGCCGGAATCATGGTATAATTAGCGACCAGCTCATTCCGTGAGGAAAATAGGCATAGTAGTGCTTTAGTGCCTTATACGAACGATCGCATGGTACGCGAAATACGCAAGTTCTAAAATAATACTGTTGCTGTATGCATCGTAGGTGTTATTCCAAATTGTGTTGTGGTTGAACAATTTCGCTACAGAATGGAAGACGAGAATGTAAGTACTTAGGTTAAAGTATCAGTTTTTCAGCATGAATCACAATTTGTATCCAGATTCTGTTAATGAAATATGTCGGGTATGCGGATAAGGAATAAAAATAAACTCTTAAACACTAACAGCACTGTGAGTTTCTTCGCACCTTACTTGTTACCAGTTGCTATACACTCATCGGGATATTTGCCCGCTTTTAACACGGGTGCCATTTTGAAAAGTAAAATTTGTTTTTTTGACGTTCCAGCCAGTGTCAGTGCAATCTTAGGTATGTTAAATCATTTAAATTAGAAGTATTCTACTCGTAGTATTTTCAAAAAAAAACTATTTTAGCTTCAAATATTTGGGGTTTGGGGTACCTATGCATTTTAACGAGTTGAAAAAAGGCATTAGTACCTATTAGATTTATTATAAGTGGATATCAATTTATAATAAGTGATGAAAACTCAGTTTCGGTATTGCTTCGCTGCGTCTCTCAGAACTTTTTTTACTTTGTTACTTTAAGTGGATATGAGCTACAAACTAAGAATTCTGTTTGAAAAAATAATAAATACTGTACACTTAAAAGCTAACTGATACATTTCAAAGCATTAAAATCAGTCACTCGTTAAAATATAGATATCTACTTATTGCAATCATTTGAATTAAGCTTCACACACTGGCTTAGATGAATAATGGTTGAACTTTTAAACATATCTCTCGAACATGCGTATCTGAAGTGGTGGCCTACATTCAGTTCGGAGGAATTATTGATGCAATTCTGTATTGAATCGCATTAATATTAGTAATGGTTTTGGGTTTAAACGCTTGGACCGGATTTACGTTCAATAATTCAACGGGAGAAGATTTTACATGTAAGTAAGTTATTTTGTCTTGATTCTGCACAGTTATCTGTATTTTTGGAACGAAGTTCCTTCCGACAGGCTTGGAGGAGATAGGAATTTTGATGCGCGACCGAACTGAAAAAATGTGATAGTAAAACCGTGGATCCGTGGAATAAAACCGTTAAATGAGACGTGCGCAGGCAGGCGCGACAGTCGTATACACAAGCGAGTAGTGTATAATACCTTTCTCTTTCTCCCTCTTTCTTTTCGTTCTCACATCCCTTCTTATCCCTCTCATATCTTCTTTATAATTTTATGTTGTCAAACAAAAATAAAGAGACATATTTTGTTATTTTAGTTGATAATTTGAATAACGATTTTTTTATTTTACGTAATTTATTATTTCCTAAAATATTGAATTTCCTAAATACTTTCCTGTACTTAAATAAAAACTAATCAGCAAAATTTAAGAGAAAAATCAAGAAAACCTACATAAAATTGAGCACGATTTTTTTTTTGCAAATTGTGTCGATTCTACATTAGCCGAAGGAACTTCGTTCCTACCTGGTGTCCCACCACACCACATTTTAAATATTATTTTGTGTGTGGAAGAATGTAAGAATTAAATGTTAAAACTTTAATGCCAAACTTTAAAACTGCGATTTAACAGCAACGTGATAGAATGTAAGTAGACATTCCACTGCTAAGTCTACCATGCCGTTATATACCTACCGTTTCGGTTTTAACCAAGCGAAGAATCCGTTCATCGATCCTCTAAATAGCGATCGAACGCTTTGAAGTCGTGTCGTACAGGCTTGTTTATAGACACTAGTTCGATGTAATAAATATAATTGACGCACACACACGACAAGGAACACTTCTTGACTCTGTAGCGGTCGCCAACTCTGAACTCAATACTCTTTCGACAGTTACCGAGGACGTATCTCCTCCAGCCTTTGCCTCCAGCAAAGAAATAAAAAAGTTGTGAGTGTAGCCGTCAATCGATTCGAAATTTAAAATTTCGCGCGAATTGTAGTATTACCGCGGTTGTGATTTTGTGTGGATTCGCATAACGTCCATCACATTGATATTGTGAGTGAGGAATCATGTTATTGTGTTTTTGTGTTGTACGAGTATAATAATGCGACCATGAGTGTAACTCAAATTTCAGTTTGAACTCCTTTTATGCATTGAGTGCTGACCTTTCCATATTCGTACCTAAATATTCACTTTGTCATTGTTGCGTATGTATTAACAATTAAAACAAGGATAAACAAAGATAAACAATTAAAACAAAGCAATACATTTTTATTCATTATAAGGGTAAAATGAGGTAAAAACAAAGTTTCCATCTCCTAACATTTGCTACTGAACAAGAGATGGCGCTACTGATATCGTTTTTTTGCTGGTTTTTGTGCATTTGTAGCAAAATGTAATTGGTATGAAATAATTGCCTTATAATGTTAATGTGACTAATGACATGTGATTAATTTTGTTAAACACATTGTAATTTATTTTCACTCCATTTAATATGTTTGATATACTAGCAATTTCATAGGCAATAAAATTACAATTTGTCTAAGTACTTACCTAACTAGTCAAATGTGAATACTACATAATATCGAGGAATGTAACACGAAAGACATACTTTCATAATTAGCACGGACGTGCCTAATCCAAAGTGACATGGAATATTGCAGTTGTACCTATAGGCCATCGGAGACTAGGTTAAACTATAAATATTACTTTCAAATACGCAATACGTGAATAAATTTCATAGTTCCACTGTTTTGTCTGAGTTTATATAGTTAACTACTTCTTTATAACCGACCTCATTACTTATATGGATTAATAAATCTACTAGTTATGATAATTTTATTTTATATTTTATCCAAAAGCTGGTACTTGTCGGGTGGTCCCTAAATTTGTGCGTCAGATGGTAGTTTTTTGTTTTAAGGTTATCCTTAATAACGTGTATTTAATTTATGGGCGTTAAGTGATAACTTTTTACGGTGTGTTGTACTGTATATATATTTTTAAATTGGTGCTTGTGGTGCTTGTCGTGTAGTCCCATCATATACCTATTTTTAAACTAAATCTATGAGTCCCATACAAATGTGAGCGACATCTGGCGAATAGATTTTGAGTTATCTGTACTTGCCAATGTTGAAGTTGGTTATTTTTGTAAATAGTTGTAGTGCAATTGTGTTGTATTTGTGTTTTCATTGTATACTAACAATGAGATTTTGCATTTTATAACTGGTTTAAGAGCTCGTTCATTCCACTGTCAAACACCCAAGCGTAGATATTTAAGTATTTCATAGTGGTTCATGGGCGTACCCAGCCCCGAATCAATCAAGATAATTATTTTATTAAAGGGCTTTAAATCCGAGATCTTCCGCTCCCCTGCCCTACATCAGCTAGATTCCGTACTTATATCGGCTTAAATAAGTAATTAAATTCAATGAGTCTAATGGTCATTCCAAAACTATAGTACAACACATCAAAATGTTTACTAAAATCTAAAAGTAAGGGCGCAATTGCGGGGGACACTTCTGTCCACCAACTTGTAAAGTTTGTACCTCTAAATTCCAAAACTTCACCCGTAATGGGCATAAATTAAAGACTATTACATCGCGCCTAATAAAATATACTAGCATTGCCACGCGCGGACACAAATAGTATGAATAAAATAAAATTATTTTCGAGTAAAATCTTATTTCATTATTTGTTCATTCATTCATTCTGTAGATTTTACGCTGAGATATCTGGCAGCCGCACAATTTCGCTGTGCCGTGTAGGATGCATAAATATCATTAACTACATAACTTTTGTTTCCAACAAATTTATTGTTTATTCACCATTTAAAATATAACTTCCTGTTTCGCTTAAACATACGATAATCCAGTCGTTTGAAGATTACCGGATTTTTTTGCAATATAGGTTGTTACACTATGAAATATTACTTAATTTTCCGGAAGATCAGTGTGATAAAACTATCATTGCTCTTAGGATTCAAATGTACAAACGATTTCAAATGTTGCACTTTCAAATATAAAGATAAAATATCTAAATGCTGAGCTTTGCCGGCAGAGGGTGCAAATTACTTTAGATATTTAGCTGTCTAACTGCATTTAAGTAACGTAAAACGGGGTGAATAGAGATTGCGGGTTGAATAGAGACAAAACTGAAAACGTAATTCAATGCGTGATATTCAAAAGGAAACGTTATTAAAGTGTATATTATTAGAGTCTACAAATTAAAAAACAAAATATACCCTTTAGTAACGTTTCCTTTTGAATATCACGCATTGAATTACGTTTTCAGTTTTGTCTCTATTCAACCCGCAATCTCTATTCACCCCGTTTTACTATGACCAAAACTGAACCATAAAGGTAAGCTAAACGGCAGTCTATAGGTACGTGAAAACAGTCAATGATTTTATTTTTTTATTTTTTATTTTATTTATTTGGTTCACCAACAGTTGTTACATTATTGCTTATATGTTAACATAAGTAGGTACAGTTATAAACATTGCTTAATGCACAACCAATTACAGGTAAACACATCATGCTATCACATATTAATATTTCATAAACAAA
The DNA here is from genome assembly GCA_905404135.1 of Hesperia comma. NCBI lineage: Eukaryota > Metazoa > Arthropoda > Insecta > Lepidoptera > Hesperiidae > Hesperia > Hesperia comma. The sequence goes on along the minus strand of FR990019.1, from coordinate 18,435,137 downwards.
AAAAAACACAAAACAGGAAACAAAAAAACAAGGGTTAATTTGGAATTAGTTCTAGTCAATGATGGGAAAGAGTATGGATTGTCGATTGTCAAGTAATACAATCAACTTCTTTCTACTCGGTATCGATTTGGTAACGCAATCATCTCTCTTTTTCTATCCAGGGTCAGCTTAACGCCTGGCTTCCCCGGCCTATCCTGTAGATCTATGAACTGAACACGCTAGCGCTGTGATCTAGCTGTGATCTTTTCTTTTTCCCTCTTACTTCTTTCCATCTTCGTCGCTGGTCGGCAACATCTTGGTGAAGCCTTTGTCTGTGATGTTATTCGCGCAATCTCAGAAACGGCTTAACCAATTTTGGGTGCGGTTTGAACTCATATATTGCGGTAAGCTTTACTGAAATAATAGGGGTTATTATAATTACGTCATTTTAAGAATTCTCACCTAATTTCCAAATATGCTTACCTACTAAGGGACTGCTTTCCAGAAGCGAAGAGAGGCGGATTTACTAGTATAAAGTATGGTACCCTTAAAAACATAAAAACGTAACCTGAGCTTTCTATACACCTACTCAAAAGCGAGTCCCATGATTAATAGTCTATAAAAAGAAATTATTTGGTTTGATTCGTTCGTGCGTGCAGGTTCGTAATTGTGCTGCTGATGTCGCGAAGCGAGAGTGATGCTTTTTCGTTACGCCGATTTAATTCTGTCGTTCCGTGTTTAGGTATGTGCTATTGACATAAAAACTATTGCAATTTGTTGCAGTAAATAGGTATACTTATTATCTGAATACATCATCATCGCATTTGTGCAAATTTTTCAATTTTATTTGGGGTCGGCGGGGTTGTCTTTTTTTACTTACGCCTCTTTTTCTATTACCCGTTAACTTCTACAAGACGATCTCATTCTCACACAATGTGAATGTAATAATTCCTGTACCATTATTGACTGAAAGATATTTGAATAGAAAGAAACAAGATATTTGAGAAAAACTGTTATGAGGCCGTTTACTACTGCACTAGATCACATACTACGATTTCGTAGAGTGTTGGCATGTGTGCGTTCATTATTATGAATAACATACATACATAACAGCTTTTATGTAGGTACATTCGTGTATACCTCTACCCATTCTATTTGTCAATGTATTACTTTCAGAAACTTTAGGTTGTCTAGAAGAAATCCGCCTAGAAGGCCGGGTTTTGTATTGTGATTTTTTTGTAATAGGTACTGTTCAATGCATTCATATTCTGATATAAAAATAATAAAGAGCATAAATAAATAAGTACATCTAATGTTTCAAGACAGATTACAAAGATATCATGGCGATCACTGCCGGCAGAGACGGATATCGCTCGCGATTGAACAAACCTTTAGCCGGCTGATGTCTGATACATCCCAGACCAGCGTCCTAATAATAAATCACAAATATCCACGTATTTCATAGCGACTATAATACTTCAAATAATTTTAAAGACTGTTCGAATCGCGCGCCGTCGGACCGAATCAAACTCGACGTAAATAGGGAAAAGGTCATGCGAGAATAAAGAATTACGAACAATACAGTCTCATAATGCATAATATAGGCTTTTTATGAACCAGTTTGTCTTATATTAACCTAGTAGTTACCAATTCGGCCTCCTACTCGTAGGATTCGGGTTCGAAACCCAAGGCACGCAATGCTGACTTTTCGGTGACGGTATCGGTGAAGGAAATCATCGAGAGGAATCTTGCCATACCGGAGAGATCGCAAAATTCAAAGGTGTGTGAAATCTGCCAATCCTTCCTTGGCCAGCGTGGTAGACTATGGTGATAACCTTCTCAGTCTGAGAAGAGACCTGTGTCCAGCTGTGGGACAGTTACGGTTTGCGAAGATGATGATAATATCTTATATTTTTCTTATTTTTATTGCAGTTTGTTGTAGAGCCTTCCAAAAGCCATTTTTCAAAATGCATAGGATATTTGAAACTAGGAATAGGATAGTTGTAGGATAGTTGATCGCTGTATTAAAGTTGGTATTAAGAAAGGAGAGTCCATCGAAAATTACAGTCCATATTTTAATTACGAATACTAATTTATATCTAACATCTTGTGATTTTAGATTCGGTTCCTTCTCGCAGTCAAAAAATGTATTTTTTCTCCTAATAAATATAAAATAAATAAATAATAATACCTTGCACTTGCATGTTCAGACTTGAATCCTTCTGAATTTTGATTTGATTAAACCAGTGTAGCCAAATATTGAACATCATTTCCTTTTCGCAGTGCTTACCCAAAATGGGTATAACAAGATCCATTACCTTAATAAGGATACATTTCGTTAATAAAAACCCCCAGATTGCTTTGCATGTGCAAAATTCGCAATCGAAATTTTGAATTAAATCAGTCAGAATTTCAATTAGATTAAACCGGTATGACCAAACAGATGGACATAGAAATCCGTGGGTTCTTCAGGTCCTTCTCGCAGTACGTGATCATGATGATGATACAAAATCATTTTTATAGGATCCATTGTGTTAATAAAACCCCCAGATGCAGTTTTTCTCTAATAACTCGCATATGTAGGCTTAAATCCGAATTTTGATTTGATGAAGCTAGTATGGCCAAACATATGGTCATATATGGACATCAAAATCATTATTAAAGTAGGATGAATTGCGTTAATAAAAACCCTAGATAATGGATTTTCTGAACAAGTTGCACAGTTTACAATCAAATTTTTGATTTAGGTAAATCAGTCACAATTTCAATTTGATCAAACCAGTGTACCTAGACCCATACCAAACCCTTGGTTCCCTCTCGCAGTACATGCCCGCTGCGCACGGCCCGCGCGTGACGTCACGCGGATAGAGTTACGCGCCCGCCGGCCCGTACGCGGACGATTACTTTCAGTTTCAGCTTCAAAGGCAAGGTCGTCCTCGTTGTGGACCATTATTTAAGGCTAAGGAATGCATCTTGGTACTTATCGGGTGTATTCTTAATTTTTGACACAATATCTCATTTTGGAAGTTTGGTTAAAGTTTGTTGTGGGGAGGTGTTTTAGTTTTGGTCGTTTAATTTTGTTTCTTAGAAGACCCTGTTCCGTTAAATTTCCGGAGACAGGATTGACACATTAATATTTGTGCTGAGGGTAGTGGGTTCGATTCCTGTTTATAGATTATAGAAATTATGTTTTTTTTCATCTTATGTTGTAGTGTAGTGTAGATTTTATTTCTTCTTCTCTTCTCAACTCTTGATTATCACACAGCTCAACTCGGGTCTTCACTCACAAATAATTATATTTTTATTTTTTATAATGACATTTTGTTCAGCATGTAAGTGACGCTAGACGGACTGACGGAGTGTACACGAATATCAGTCCCAAGTATTTGCAGGCAAATACATACGTTTACATTACGTTTACGTTAGCAACATGGTTAAAATAGATACTGGAATTGTAGGAGTTTAAGAATGAAGAGTGATATAAATGAAGCTGGAAATTGATACTTATATAAACTTTGGGAAAGTAACATATTAGAATCCATTGAGGAGTTATCACGCTATAGACTAACTGTTGTTCCACGTTTTGACGACATATCATTATTAGGGCGCTTTACTTTAGGGGCTGAATTTCTAAAAATCCTTTCTTAGTGCATACTTACATCATGAAAGGGACCCCTGTACCAAATTTGAAGTTTCTAGGTACAGTTGTTTTTCCTGTGCGTTGGTATATAGGCTGGCAGATGATTTTTTCTTCTGATAATAAGTTTGTTGGCTCTCAGTAAAAATGGATCTGTCAGCTGGTCTTTTATCTATTACAAACGGAAGGAATGGAATTAGTAACGTAACTTCCTATTTTTAATACCCCTGTATAATATACGCTTACATCAAACGCCATATAAAAGTGCAATGCATTTAACGTACAGTAGGTATAATGTGATCAGATTCGTATTATATAAGGTACATTGACTCGGTCTAATCAGCTTTGTAAACATACTATCGTTACGTTTGTAATTAGATTAATTAGTACGATATATGATAAATCGTGTAATTGAATTTCACACGAGTTTATCCTTTAAGCCCTTATTCGAGCTTACATTTTCATGAAATAGTCTGAAATACTGGCTCATTCGAGCATAGTCGTAGCTAGTTAGTGTTCAGTTAGTGAAAATGAAAACAACGCGTACGCAAACGAGTCGGGCGAGCTAATCCTAGCGCGGCGTCAACACAGCAACGTGGCGGTGTGTGATAAAGTAAGGAACCAGGAATGTAATCCCTTCCACCTTTGTTCCTTCCGCCCGAAGTTTTTATACCATTCTTGCCATTCTACCATTACACTTACTAACATACTTGCCATTCTACAATTACATTTACTAACTTACACTTATGATTTTAAACTTATACTATTGCCATTACGTATATGAGTGGTGTCCGTTAAACTTTTTTAAAAGGCAACCATCTCAATTCTCAGTCCTCAGGGGTAATAACGCATCTGTGATAAAATTAGGACGTGACTCATACTAACAGGACTATTACCCATCTAACATTAACTAACAGAACTAACTATCACTAACAGTCCCTGTCCTCACACTTATTAACGAACTTATAGAACAATGTTCTAACACCATCTACTAATTGGATTAACTATCCCAGTCCCTAAATTGAGTCTTGTTCTAGATCAGTCACAGTTGTTGTTGTCATTCCATAAAAAATCGCTGCCTCTAAACATGTTAAATGCAAACAGGTTGTCACGACTTTGAATTGTTTTGCCGATTTTATTTTGTCCCATAACTTTGTTAGCATGCCTAGTCTGACAATAATCCATGCAACTAGGGCGACCAATGTGGGGTTAACCAATTAAAATCATGAGGTACTCGTTTATAATTATATGGATAGCAATGGAAGCATCAGAAATAAAATCATTTTACTTCAAATTGTGTGTGAAATGTTTTATTTTTAAGTTCGTAGGCGGTGCAGTCCTCACATAAACTCTATGAATAAAGCAGATTCTTTGGAAATTACTAACACAATGATTTTGTATCTAAATATTTTAACCGTGGGCATTACCAGGTTTTCAACGTGAGTGTGATAAAAATATCAACGTGAAATACGAACTATTAATTTTCTTGTCATCGGCAAAGAATTCGCGTTTTGAATGATTTTCTGTATTATATTTTTAGACTTGTATCATGGCTTTAACTTTTTAGCTACCCCCTAACATAGACGAAGTAAAAGCATGCATGCCCCAAGGCGGTCCTCGGGCAACATAAGGGGTGTCGCCATCCTAATGCGGTAGAGAGGTTCTAAGTGGTCGTATTCGTAGAGGCGTCGATGTTCAAGAGCATAGGCCAGTATGACCACCGAGAAGCACCCAGGAAGTCTCGTCCTAATGTGAATTGATTGTGCATGTATGGTTTGCGCACTCCTATTAACTCGGAAACAGTTACACTATAATTAACAGTTTAACTTTAATTATCTTAGTAATAATTGAGATTAGCGGATACCGTGCCTTAGTAACTAAGACATTATGAGCTCGTACTTATAATACATACATAGTCCAAATTACTTTTCAACTCCAAATAACATTCGCATCTGCGTATAGTGCAATAATTTCAGTGCAATTGCTCTTATTTAAAATTATTCAGTATAATTTTATAACTTCATGAGTTTGACAAAAGGAAGTATCCATCAATTCTACAGAAGCTTTTACATACAAGCCATAAACATTACAACATGACATGACGACACTCAGATGATGATACTCAGTATCGACATTCTGGAAACCGCCACAGAAAAATGAAGAAATTTCTATAAAACACACACACTTAATAAAATCGCGTTTGGCAATGTGACAATACCAATGTTTTTCTTCCAAAATGTTTGTATAGAATTATGGGACGGAGGTGGCGCGTGCAAATCTGTTTTTTTTTTCTCTACAGAGGTCGATGACTCGGAGTTATGTCAGTTTATTACAGAATTAGGTAAACCACTATTTTCAGTGTTCGGACGTTTTCAATGTCAAGCTATGTTCGTGGTGCTGAGCGCAAGTGCCTTGAGATGTGTTCTGTTCTCAATTTAAAGTCTCAATGCTTTTGATCACTATTATTTTTATGTGATTCCTAATTTTATGTGACATAATGTTATGTAATGGTTAGTTGCTTTATTATACGACAGTGCTATTGAACTTACGACATAGATTACATTTTCGTGCCTATTTCAATTTTTTTAATTTTATTACAATTTATCATTCGCTTTGGATAGGTTAGGAAACGTTAATTTATTTTATTCTTTATCTCCACTAGTCTACTAATGTATTCTATTATGAACTGTGGGTTTTTATTCTAATACCGCTAAAACGTTATGAATTATATTTATTATAAAATAAGCTGATAATATGTTATTATTTTATATGAGTTATATAATGTCTTACATTGTATACCTAATTCTTACATTTTAGATTTCGCAATAGCAATCCTCAAAATTTTTGTACTATAATAAATTTGATACAACAAATCGATATTGAGTAGCGTTGCTAGGGGATGCAGTTGAGCCCATTTAAAACTAGACGGGTATCTCGATATATCAAAAGCAATTAAATAATAGAGTTAACATATTTATCACCTTGGCTATTGTTATAACATAGCCCGCCAAATCCATTGACAAACTGTCGCTACTGGGATCTTACCTGTCATGTAAAGTGCTCTAATGATAAGTTACTATAGATGGTTTCAAAAGAAAATTACGTGCCAAGACTGCCATAATATAATTCTAACGAAATATTATCAACTTTCAATTTTAAAAGAATCTGTTAACATTGTTCTGCTTCTGATTAAAAAATGTCTCATTATGGGTACTTCTCCAATAGTCGTATTTTGTGACATAAAATGTAGTCACAAAATTGCCTGATTTATCGTCAGGTGACTTATCCAATTAACATTCGAGGAATCATCGTGCAGGTGTTTTAATAGCCTCGATATATCACCCGAGGCGTCCGGCCGTCGAACAGAAGTCAATCATTCGATAACTCATAGTCACTGTTCCGAACATGATGCCTACCCGAAAACCGAGCTTACCTTGAATATCAAGATTAAAACGAGACATACATAAACGTGTCTGGCCACAACGCCAATCTCGATTCTAAATGTGGACACAAACTTTGGCAAGTATAGCATTTTAATTTCAGTTCATATCTAGACCCGGCGTTACATCGCTGTCTCCCGATCCCGCCCCGTTCACCGTAAAGTTCCTCGCCCTCATCCTCCATTTCGAAACCGATACTGTTGACCGGTGAAGTATGGGACTGATGCTCTCTGCGGTTCTCTCGTACGCCGGGACCCTGGAAGCTATCGAGTGCCTCAAACACATCCTCAGCGGCGTCGTCCCCGACACAAATCCGGACTTCGAAGATCTTATCCAGTACTACAAGGAGCAACTACATAATTCGGGCAACCCTTCAAAGCACAATGATTGGGTAACCTCCTGCGGTCAGGGTTACTTGCACCTAACCGAGAACAAGAAAGGCAAACTCGAGTCGGTGTCGGTAAAATATTACGACGGACAACCCAGCTCCACGGCGATATTGTTTTCCACTAAAATATCTAGCTTCGGACAGGATTCCTTAGAAGACAGTTCTCACGCAAACGGTGGTTTCAGTTCCGAAAGGTATACACCAAAGACAAAGACTAAAACAATTATATCGAACACTTCAGAGTCCTTTAGTGTGAGTAACAGAAGAGCATCACCGTTTCGTGAAAACGTTTCAGATTCTGCTCGTTACTCTTCCGTTTCCACTGAGCGAAGCGAGCGCAACGGAACAGGAGAAGAGAAAGTGTCATGGGAGTATAGCCCTCTAACCCCTACCTCACCACTACCAGAGATAAATTTCCAATCCTACGACGATGACAAAACAGGAACAGTTAACTACAGCGAAGAATACTTAAGGTTAATATACATTGATGTCGAGCACCCTTCATGTCCACAAGCACATTTACTGCGTTCTGTAGTGACTTAGCGACATACTTCAGTTCATTTTAGTGAGCAAAGCATCCGCTTTCATCAATGCACGTGTAGAAAGTCACGTTCGAATCATGGATCATGGTTTTACCTTTCCTTGTACTATAACCGATTCATGTATTATAATTTGTTTAAGATCACTCGATGGCATTAAGTATCGACCCTTGCAACGAAATGACCCGAGTGGCAGGCGAAGGAGTTTCAGAAAGCGTACGTCGTCGTCTTCCTCCTCTAAAGATTCGCGGGCGTCACGCGAAGAGGAAGTAAAGATGTTCACGTCACTTGAGGAAGCCGAGTTCAAAAACATGAATAAAGACGTTTTCACTGGTTTCGGAAGCACGCCTAATTTACCAGCGCGTTCTCATTCCAGAAGTCGATCGAGGGAAACTTCCAGGGAGAGAAAACTGGAATTCTGGGGCGTGGAAGCCGTCAGCAGTTCAGTTGACGATGACAGTGTAGACAAAAAGCCACAGTTGACCACGCCAAGTTTAGGTTCCTTCGAAGAGAAAGATGAAACGAAGGAAACTAATGAGGTAAAAGAGGAAACGCAAGATGAGGTTGATTTCTGGGCTAACTTGGGCGATTAGTGCCCCTTACTGTGTTACAGCACGTTTGCACTGTTATTGAGCTTCGAGAAAAGCATGACTGAATTTAAAGACATTAAAGTAATGTGATTCCTACCTGTGTTTGTTTTAAGCCCCCCTAGCAATAGTTTTGTGTTACCTTCCCGCCAGACGGATCAAAGGTTTGAGTTGAGCTTTAACGAATGGCTTCAGCAGTAAGCGACGACCGCACATGCTTTTATTCGATACATTAGCATAGACACCGCTCCCAAAGTGGCGAACATTGTATACAAATCTATTCCTCTACTCAAACGATGGCCCATTACTGTCAATTTACTACCCACCGACGAATGTAAACTTGTAATTTCGTATGTAAATACTACTAAGCAGATTACAATTACGCATAGGAATAACACAGAAATGTCGGTCAATGTTTTAGTGAACAAAATGTCTTAAAATTTAAAGTTTTTCTTTCTATAATTAATAAAAATGCTACTAGTCTGATTGTTGCATAACGTGGCCGAAAATACACGGTATGGTGGGCCTCGACCCACTTGCGCTTATTGGAGATGACGCGAGCTGATGTGACCTTTCATATACATGCCGTAGGATTCCAATGGATTATATGGCCCTTCTGTTAAATCCTTTGTTATATTTGAATTGAACCTCGTAGGTGTCAATGTCTTTAGCATTTGGTACTGTAGATATAGTGCCAATAAAAGAAGTACCTGTTTCTGAATATGGTTTCCCAAAAACTAACAATTGTGATTCAAGATGGGAGATTTCTGAACAATGGTAATAGGTAACATGTTCTGAATATTTGGCACTCTTCCTATCTGTTTATATATAAAACTTACATAACCCACTTCCTTAGTTAGAAGCTTATTTCAGAGATTACAAATCGTAACGCGATGCCAATCATTCTGTTGCCAATGGAAACCACGAACTTAGTACCTATTTTGCGTTTAGATTTTGTGTTTGTGGTTAGGTTTAATAGGGTCGTTACAACATTTACAAATTTTGTTTTGTGAGAAAGGAATGCAAATACGTTCATCAAGTTTTAGCGTCTTACCAATATTTGCCGATTTTATTAAAACATACCAATGCTAATCTGCTGTAATTGTATTAATTGATCCCAGCCCGGCGGCTTGCGGCAATTTTTTTTAAGCGCTTCCGTGCTTCGGAGGGCACGTTAAGCCATCGCCGTCGGCCCGGTTGTTATCAATAGATAGCAGTCGTTAAGCCATGTCGGAGGCTTTCGTGCGACATAAAAAACTTTCGATACTGTGTTGGCCACTAACCCCACCACCAATCTGCACTGAAGCAGCGTGTTGAAGTATGCTCTAGGCCTCCTCAATGAGGAGAGACCCGTGCTCAGTAGTGGTCCATTTATGGGTTGTAAGCTGGCGATAATTTACGCAAATCTCGTAAAGTTGTCACTTGATTGGTATTCAAATAAACTAGGATTTTTACGATTGTATGTTGCACGTTTTTGGCAAAAACTTACAAAATTAACATGAATATGTCGTAACAAAATTACTGTTGTTGATTCGAGAAATTTGCTTCGGTTTAAAGCAAGCCTACAATTTAAATACATACAACATTTATCCATACTAAACACAGAGCTACAGAATTACGGCAATTTGAATCCTGTGATGTTAGGTATTAAATTAATATGAGGTTAAAAGTTTAATTAATACAGGCGCTTAAAGTAGGTACGCGTTTAAAGTTAGGGCAGGCCAATTTATTTTAAATAATTACTAAGATCATAAATAAAATTTAGATTAAATGGTACTCAAATCAAAATGTCAACCTAAGAAAGCAAATAATTTTAATGTTGAAAACAGGAAAGTGATATTTAATTCATCTCCATTTTATTAAGTTTTCAAATGTCTGCGATGACAGGATTTCTGAAAGGATAATTTACAGTTTATATCCACATCGTGTGTACGTTTTTACATCGTTAATCTTGTGTTTTCACAGCTCGCTGTAAAATATGTCATTGGCCGCTATGCCATTTCTGTATTATCCGTCACATTCCAACTTTGCCATAAAACTGAGCCAAGTTTTCAGGAAAGCTCTTTTTTATCTCGCGTAACATAATTTGCTGCTATCGAAACACACACGAGTATTTGAATAAAAGAAGTTTGCTATGCAATGTGAAGGAAACCATTGTCGTGAGAATATTTATCCAGTCGATGATTTAGTTTGTAGAAAAGCATTTAATTTTACCGACTTTTCAAAATTACCTTTCTCGCTGTATGCGAACATAAATTTAGTTGTAAATTTGGGTTTTTCCCGTTGGCTCCCATTCCCATTCTCACCCGTTCCACTATACCCCGAATTCCGATTTTACTGATAACGTCAAATAAAATTAAACATTGCTTAAAAGTACAGTTATAAGGAAAAGTCTTAAAGTAAAAATTGAACCATGCCGAAGTTGATTGGATAACTTGAATTGCCCTTCTAAGTAACCTGGGCTTGGTCTGGTTCTTGGTCTGGGTTTTATATTGCCCATGGAAGCAACGAGACGGAATCCTAGAGAATGAGGCTATTTGTGTGTCGTTATTTACTAAAATAATTGGGAGTAAAATAAAAGTAGTTCACAGTAAAGGTAATTAAATTTAATAAACAAGTAAGTGGCATAAAACCATGTAATAAAAGTTAAAATGCAAAATCAGTCTTATTTTCATATACCTTCTTAATAATTTGCTAAATTAACAACAATGAAAGTAATTAAGTCACAGACAAATAGACAAAAATTCTTAAAGATCATTGTTTTAGGTTCTTTTGCGTTAATAAAGAAATTATTATTATCTAGTATAGATTTTTTTTCACCGTTAACTACGAGTTTAAGTGACATTGTGGATAACATTAAATTTTACTAATTTTTGCTCACACACGTTGTGGGACCCTGTAGCTGGGCTGACACGACGGTAGCTACTGCCCTGCTAAAAACATTATCTTACTCTAAAGAACTTTTTCTATCGATTGTACATGTTGAAAAAAGAAGGCAAAAGTACTCACAAACAATAAATCAAATTAATCGTTTTCGGGATCTAGTGGGACGGGTGAGAACGGGAATGGGAGCCAACGGGAAAAACCTGTTTTAACTTACGGAGTTTACACTAAATTGCGATAGACTTCTGATACGCTAATAAAGGTTCCTTTCCTGCTGTAAAGAAACCTGAAAATAATCTTCGGAAACAATAGCAGGTACCTGGTACATTTATAATGATTTTTTAACGTCTGAAAAGTCGCTCACGGCATTGTCAAGCCATCCGGTGTCATCCAAATATCATTTCTCTTTTTCGTTCTATTTACGAGCCGTACTGAGCTACACAGTTGTTCGTGTCTTATTTTAGCAAACATTAGGTACTGGAAATGATGCCAAACCAACCTCAATAGTCAATCCGTAAACAAAAATTGTATTTTAAAATTCTGCGAACTCATTTTGTTACATTTGTCTCAATTTGTTATTTACTTTATGGTAGTTTGTATTACGTACCGTTCTAAAACAGACGTAACGTTATATTGTGTAGAATATTGCTATATCTTGTCCTGGGCCTTTTAAATCAAGCAACTTTTTGCTGATTTCTTCAGAACATCTGTGAACATGTCCTGATACAAATAAGTTGTGCAAAATATTTCATTTAAAATGTAGCTTTAAAGAGGTAGGTACACATACATAGGAGATACATATAGCATAGAGGACGTGAGTATATCAGCGTTAACTTTGAGGTCTAACTCATCAGGTCTAATCAGCTAAACATCTAAAACTTACCTTTCATAACAAATCCCAAATAAAAACTGAACAGGCTCAATATTCTGTATTTCTATTACGGTACAGTCGCGAACACTGAATTAAATGATAAATTAGCGCACGTTTCTTCATGTCACTTAACACCATTAAAATTATTCATTCTGTCGCACAATAAGAATGCGTAACAGAGAATAAATTGCTTCAATCATTTGCATAATAGTTAATGTAGTATCTAGTAGTAGTCGCTTAGAATAGAATCGCTCCGAAGAGATAGATTGAGTTAGCAGCAGCGCAGTCGAGAGTTGGGTCACTATTAGAGGTTAGCGTTTTCGTGCTTCGGAGGGCACGTAAAGCCGTTGGTCGCGATTATTATCGTCATGTAGGAAGGCAAATCAACAGGTGTTAAGAGCCTAGAGTTCACCAGGGGAAGTACCAGAGTACTATAGTACCTGCCATTTCTACCGTCATAATAATTGTTTTAACAGCAAATGTGTTCCGAATAGAAAGGTATGGAGTCGGTGAAAAAAGTGTAATATTTTTAAATGCGACCATCTCAGTTTTCAAGACTAGCAAGGCATCTGTGACCGACTTAGAATGCGACTCTTTCTAATTGAGTCTTGTTTCGAATTGCGGGTCGCGAACCGACTGCTGCCTGCCATCACTGTGACGGATGCCAGGACGAGGACGCCCAGCACGTCTCGGAGGACTGCCCAGCCTGGGCGGAAGACCGCGCGGAATTACGCGCGGTCGTGGGGGACGACCTTTCGCTGCCGACCGTGGTAAAACACATGGCCGGCAGTGAGACGTCGTGGAAAGCGGTGCAGGCCTTTGCGGAGAGCGTAATGCTCCGCAAAGAGGCGGCGGAAAAAGAGCGAGAGGCTACCTCAGACCTCGCTATCCGCCGCCGGCGCCCAGGGGGTAGAAGGCGGGCCTACGGCCTGCACCACTTGCCCCCATAACTACAGCCGTTTGGGCGGCGGATACGGGAATCCGTCGTCCGACTTAACGGCCCGGGTTGAAACCCTTTACCCTAGCAGGACGCCGATGGGCCAACTTGCCGGCCGCTCCAACCCTCTCATCAAGGAGAGGGGCTAGAGAGCGCGCCGTTCCTAGGCCGCCAAGGCCGTGCTGAGGCCGCCACTACAGCGGCCACCACGCTGGGACAGTGGAGCGAGAGTAGCACACTGTCCCGGCACCAAAGCGGTAGGCGTCGACACCGTGTGGTTTTAGTGGGTTCGAGTCCCACATACCTGTCCGGCTTCCCGTGGCCGGATAGACGAGACGAGGGTCTTTCCACACGTTAAAAAAAAATGCGACAACGGAAGGGTGGTGCTGCCTGCTCAGTTGCTACTTAAATTTCATAAAACAACTTTGATACTTACTTCGGTTGGCCATACTCTAACAATCCGCTCAGGAGCATGGTATGCTCCAAGCCTCCTCAAAGATGGAAGGCACTCGTGCTTAATAGTGGGCAATTAATGGGTTGAAGCCCTACACTTAAAAAAACATCCTAATTAAATCTGATTGAGAATTTAAGAATTTGGCTGGGTATCATATACCAATTATGAAACCCAGCCAAATTCTTACTTAACCTTACCATAAAATAGCAAACATGGCTTAAAGATTATACAAAAGTCGTTATAAAATTGTAAGAAGGGATTTTAATTGTACTCACGATATTTTAATATTTACGTCGATATTTCGATCCAGTTGCATTGGTCATGGTCATCTCGAGACTCATAAAAATAGTAAGTACCTGAGTACTATATTTGAACTGTAAAAGTTTACAAATTAAAATAGGTACCTATGTGTTTATCTCCGCTCATCTCCACGAGGTATGAATGCGGAACATGCCGTATCAGTCCAGGGTTACTATTGAGCTATGAGGTCATCCAAGATCTAAGATACTATTAAGTATTGACAGCTGATGAAAAGCGTGTTAATAGGTTTGACAACCAATTAGCCTAATGTACATTACTCAATAGTCCTACTAACCTTTATCATAATATCTTGAACTAGTTACATGCAGTCATTACAAATTTAGACCCTTATGACAACAAAACGAAATGGTCAAAATTCTTCGCTATTTTCATAAGGCAAGAAAATGTTTGTTCAGAGGGTGTCGACCATTACTATGGCTTCGGTGACTGTGACTGTCCGGCAGAGGGCTATCGAACCGTAATGACTATACACTTGTACTTATTACAGGGGGTGTTTAACTTCGACCTTAATAAAAAACCTTTTGATAAAACTTGTAAAAAATTTAAGACAGTGCCCTATTAGAAACATATCTGAATTCTTTCTGCCATTGTGTCCACATGGTATATCCGCTTTTCATGACATTGCCATTCTTACTTTATGGTCACTATCATTACCTAAGGTGGTGGCTTACAATCTTTAAATTTTTATTGAGCCTTTTATAATTTATTCGGCTTATATTTATGTGGTATACTCTCAATTAGTAAAAAATAATAATACGCTTGCAAATCATAATATAAGTAAATATTAATATGATACAATTACAGTGTTCAAATAACTTATGAAAGTAAAATATTGTTTTCGATTTATCCTTAATAATTCTACCCAGAAAAACAAGTGGGGCCATTAGCAAACTGTAATTTTGCTGATTTAATTCTTGGCAATGATTGACTAATTACTGCAATGAGTGATGAACAACATTGTATAACTATTTTTAGAACCAATCTGAATTGCTCACGTTATTAGCATTAACACTTATTAACATTAACATTTATTATTATTCTTAAGCCCTTTTAAGGAGATAGTCGTGTTTGCCATGATCAAGTTTGGGCTGAATTGGTGAAATTTCGAATTTATTTTCAGATTTAAAAGTAGGTAGTTTACATTTTGGAATAATGTCATGTGTGCTTATTTACAATAATTTATATTCGGCTGTATATTTCAGTATTATAGTGTTGTGTAAAGATATAAAATTCGGATAAATTATTTCATTTTCTAAGTTTTCCTGCGTTTTTACTTAACTTCTACCAACAGAGTTGGACTTCGCGTTTAGCCCCTAATACTTTCCTAGTGTTACACAGAATATTCGGTAGTTTCACAAATTCATGTAATGTTAAATTTGTCGTAAATAATTCAGCATGAATCATTAGTACCAGTAGATCGATTATAGCGCCCAACCCACGGACAGGTGTTCCCTATTGACGTCTCACGCAGAACTTCACAAACGTAAGCGAAATCATTTAAAAATAAACCAATGAATGAATCTCTCACTGACCAAGACCTTGGTGCAAGGTCTTCTAAGACATCGACCGGCTTAGAACACGTCTAGACAGAATGTGAAGGCTGCGATGTATTTGAGTAAACATAAAAAAAATTACAAACAAAACTTGTGTCGTGCCATGCGGTATTTAAATATCGAATCGCTTCTTCCGCCAAAGTTTAACGATATTAGGTATCTAACGATACGTTCGTGCACTAGTTCAAGGATACCTTCAAATATCTTCACATTATCTTTTTTAAATTGAAAACGGATGTCTGCGTATCCTTTTTGCTCTGATGCAAGCAAAATAACGTCATCAGTATCAGATTTATTTACGTTTCTAGCAGTAACTAAACAATTTTTAATGGATTCTATCCTTACGTTCATATCTACATAAAGATCTTACACGTCATGATAATGGTATCTATCTATACTTATAATAAATCTGTAGAGAGGTCAATTCTGTACATTAAATACTTATATTTCCAAAATAACTATCAGGGGGTGATTAGGGATCGATACTGATGCCAAAAATGCAATCAGTAAAATTTTTGTCTGTCTGTCTGTCTGTCTGTCTGTCTGTCTGTCTGTCTGTCTGTCGGATGTATAACCGTTATAGAAACAAAAACTACTCGACGGATTTTAACGAAACTTGGTACAATTATTTTTCATACTCCCGCGCTGGTTATAGTATACTTTTCATCACGCTACAATCAATAGGAGCAGAGCAGTGAAGGGAAATGTTGGGGAAACGGGAGAAGTTACTCCATTTTTTAAGCTTCCGTCGCGTGTGCAACCTTAATGGTTAAAGCTACACAGAAATCATGTATGACGGAAATGTTCTCCTTAAAATTATATAAAAAATATTCCACGACAGCATATGTCTATCTTTTATGGTTGACTCACAATAACACGTGTAACTCCCGATAGCTTAGCAGTTCGAAGCTTTCTGATTAAGTATACCTATATTTTATCTACTCTTACGTTTACGACACTTAAGTGGGTGAAATAAAGGGGTGAAGTTTAATTGAAATTCACGCGGGCGAAGCCGCTGGCAAAAGCTAGTTTTGAATATATTTTGAATATTGATTCTCTTACATTGCATTCAATGTCTGAAACAAAACTCTTTGAAGATGTGTTTGTTTTTGTAGTATTTCCCTTTAACATAATCTAAGCATTGAATATTTTGAAATATGAAATGTTTGCATCAACTCTGGCAGACAGGTAGACGGTACGTAAGAAATTAGCAAAACAATAATCAAATCCTTAGGCACTTCTAACATTACGCTATTTATTAGCTACGCGACTGCAACGCATTCCCAAAATTCTACGTATCTGACACTTATGACTGACAGGAGTCGCATCGTAGACGCGTCTCCTGTCAGTAAAAAGTGTCAGATACATACAAATTTTGGATTGCGTTGAAGTCGCGTAGCTCATAAATAGCGTTGTGTGAGAAGTGCCTAAGCATTCACATGTTGGTAATTGATGGCATCTGAAGACCTCTGCTTTAAGGCCTTTAGTTGTAAATTTGATATACCTAATTACCCAAAGGATTACCCAAGGATTAGCAGTGACGAATTTAATATGTAAATGCGTTAGATCTCATATTTAAATGAAAGCAAATCACTTTTAAAGCCATTAATGAGTAAGAGGCTTTCAGTTACTTTAGTCACTAATTGGTCGCAAACGGTTCCTTTTAGGATGAAGACATCAACAAAATATTTAGCATAGCATCTTCCCTGAATAATTGTCAGCAGCTTATTGTTTACTTCGTATACGAGTAACCCAATTATTTGAGTCATAGTACCTAATGCTCTACTTAATTGTCCTGTTGAATCGAAGTACCTAATTTATTTTTGAAT
The DNA here is from genome assembly GCA_905404135.1 of Hesperia comma. Taxonomy (NCBI): domain Eukaryota; kingdom Metazoa; phylum Arthropoda; class Insecta; order Lepidoptera; family Hesperiidae; genus Hesperia; species Hesperia comma. The sequence goes on along the minus strand of FR990019.1, from coordinate 18,417,719 downwards.
GTGCTAATTATACGTTACTGTTGTGCAATTCTATTTTAATTTATAACTTAAAGGAAGAAGTATAAAACGCCGGGCTGAATATAGAAATCTCGATTCTATCAGCTTGTGAGTTTAAAGCATACATCGTAAATCACTAATCGTTAGCCAATTGTATTCGAGCGTTAGCTGACTCGAGGCCAAATGATAAGACGGAGTTAAACACCGCTGCAATATTCATAACTCTGAAGCGCTACGGTCTACATTTCACGAGTACTGCCGGTTCGGATCTCCTGAAAAGTCGGGCCGAGGGGATAACCGATCGCGGAGTTAGCGAGGGAAATGCTCGATTCTCCGGACGCTCGGAAACGCCGCCCGCGCACCTGCCCTCTCCGTCACTCATCCAAAATTAAATCTCGAACTCCCCCCACCGGCGTGCGCCGCTAAACATTCTGGAATAATTCCTGCAATTCAGCCACCGGTGCTCGCCATTCGAATTCGGGTCGCGACCGCGTTCGGTGATATCGCTTCCTTTACTTATCGGGCAGCCCCGACTCCTGCCATGGCCGACGTCGACGTACAAGTCCAATATACCACCACGGAACGAAAGACCAGGAAGGTCAAGAAGACCTCCAAGCGTAGGGAGTCCAAGGATGGTGAGGTCACCGTCACGGAACTCGAACAGAACAACACCACCACCACCAACGATGATGGGTATGTGTAGAGGTGGCCAACCCTTGACCCTCGTGTAGTGAAATGTGACGCTAGTGTCAGTGACAGCCGACTGTCGATTATCGATCGTGTTCGATCTCTAGTGATTACATATACATAGAAATCAACCAATATGTTGAAAGTTATATGGCCACCCTCACATACCCAGCCTAATTTAAGGTATTTATTCGAATTGTATGAATTACCTAAAAAATTTAAACTCAACAAAAAATTCAAAACGTAGTGCTTCATATTTTGGACACACAATTGACGGAAACCAAATATTTAAACGAAATTCCGATGTAAACCAAAAATATGTTTGTTGTAAATATGATTGTTCATGTTTACATGTATCAAATTTCACGATGACTAATATTGCAGAGTGAATTTAGAATTTTAACTTCTGGCGTAAATATTTTCCATATTGTCGATATATGTGCTTAACATTTAAAGTTATTGTTTGGGTTTCAGCTTATTTTCAGCGGCGAATACACCAAGGCGATGAACAAGGACTGGCACAGCGGCCACTTCTGCTGCTGGCAGTGCGATGAGTCGCTGACCGGCCAGCGGTACGTGCTCAGGGATGAACACCCCTACTGCATCAAGTGCTACGAGAGCGTCTTCGCCAACGGCTGCGAGGAGTGCAACAAGATCATCGGTATCGACTCTAAGGTTCATGTCCCTTTTTATCAAATTTTCATATTTTTTTTTGACTCTACTGTTTTATTATGTTAACAAATAATTCCAATTTTTCGAAATAGTTTGGTTTAGGTACAAAACATTATTTTCAATTTATGAATTTTAAAATTTGGGACCAATTTCTCAGTTCAACTGGATGTCAAGAACAGAGATGTTTTGATTCATATATTAAGTCAATTTAGCAATTTAAAACACACACCTAAAACGTTGTTTATCGTTAATGTCCTACCTATTGTCAGTGATTAATAATAAACTTGTGTCTTGAAAGTAAAAATAAATTTAAGACGGACGCACATCGACTAGCAGAAAAGGAGCTGCTTTGATCGCTTGCCAAAACGTGATAAAATATGTTGCAAACTATATCTCCAGCGTTTCAAGAGTAAATGTTAACTGAATTGTTAGTCGTTAACCCTATTCCGGTGGCATTACACCCGATGAGAATAGATTCGTAGTCAGTGGCATTGCTTTGCTTTGTTACACCGATCAAATTTAGTTTTGTCACTCCAGTCGGCCCAGATTCTTGAGGCGCACCTATCTGCACACGGCCCCAGCCGAACGCTGCCAACCCAACATAAAGTGAATACGGCTACGTCAAACACTACATTTATCTCAACAACCGACGAATGACTTCTCCTGTCAGTCCAATACCGGGAAAATACCGTACAATCGTTTGAATACATTCTTATTTCAAGCGAATCGTCTTCGGTGCTCTCGGCTAAATATCTCCGTTGGTTTACAATCACCATTTGTTACATTATTATATTCATTGTTTACAAAATGTATTAGGTTTTCAAAATACACTATTGTTGCTAGGAGATTCTCAGCTTTGTTTACAGCAAATGTACTCTAGAAGTTATTTATTTTCAAATCGTTTTCGTTCAGCTAAGGTGACTTTAAACGATCGGTGCATCTGTAAAACATTGGCAATAAAATGAGCCGTCGTATTTCTGGGTCGGAAACAGTATTATTCTCAAGTTTATGTTCTTATGACCTTCATGCTCCGGGCCCCATTCGATGACTCTTTTAAGATTAATGAGATTCGTTTCTATCCACATAAGTATTTCGTAAGCATCCAAAATAAACATAATATTTTATTGACATTACGACATTTAGATTTAAACCTGAGTTCTCAAATGCTCTCGCCGTGTTGCCAAGAATAGAACGTAGAATGAGGGGAGCTTTATTTTGAAACGAAACGCGGTCGCGATAGGTTACTCCGTGTAGGATATGGGGTATATTTGTGTCTAAAGTAATAGCTCGACCCCTCAGATTACAAGTTATGGCCCAATCAACTACCTCTTTTTCATAAATACCATTTCAAGGTTGATATTTCTTTACAAAACACATACAACATACTAATTTGTTTATTTGAATGACACATCTACTTATGTGTTTATTCGCTTCGCAAAATATGGTTCATAACGGCACCTATGCCTCTATAGTCCGCGTCGGGAGTCACAAAAAAATTGCATAATTGCCTCTCAGTCGGGGACGATAATATTTGTTTTTTCTATGTCCTCTGGAGATGAACAACGGTACTAGATGGAAAAATTACTGACATGCTTATAATGTTTTACATTGATTTACGCACAATCTCCTTCTTGAAGTGTTCAATAACTTACGTCAATCTAGAGTGATTGATCGATTTGTCCAACGTCATTCGGAATTTGGTCGATATTGCCATGAATTACAAGCGCTTTTGGACTTCGAAGTACAGTTTAAGTAATTGGTCAAGGAAAATTTGTAAGATAACAGTTAATTCTCGTCCTAAACAGTCAGGCAAAATAATGTGATACATGTTAAGAACAAACTGCTCAATGACAGTCGTCAGTAGGCAGCTATTGGATCATTTCAAAGTCAATCCAACATAGTTCTAAATGGTTCAGTAAATCATTTTAATTTATAGTACACCCACAATACGGATACCAATAAGGATATCGGAAAAAACATTGACAATGATTTTCCGTGATAGAAATCTACACGATCCAACAAAATCTATTAATAATTGCCACCTACTCTCACATCAGCGGTTGTGATTGGTGTCCTGTAGGTAATGTTGGGAATTTTCACCAAAGTTGTTATACGTATACGATGTGTTAGTAAATAGGCAAGCCTTAATTATGCTGATAAGTCTTGTCATTTAAATATTAGTAACTGGACTCTGTAGCAACACTTGTTGAGCTTAGAGGAGCGGCGATGATGATTTCATAAATTTTGCTATGAATAAAATTAGTCACAGGTCAAAGTAATTTTGACCATGACATAATTTTATATTATTTTCCTCTTAAGATTGTATGGGGCCAAAGTTGGAATTATTATAAATTGTATTCATATTTTGTATGCATAAATAACCTGTATGCAATTTGTAATCGAATGCTGTTATACAGATCACTCTTTCTTGGTATCTGACAGGTCCCTTTGAAACCTCAATTTACAATCCGTTATAGATTATTATGTATGGACTTATTCATACTTGTACCCATTCAGTGTACTCCAAATTACCTGTAGTTGGTCATGGATTGGATATTTTGATGAGGAAAATATTTAGATCTTCCGATGTTTTCCCGTGCCACCTGCGACACAAAGATGCTTTGAGAGTGACCTGTTCTAACTGCTCATGATATCTGCGCATAGCATCTACAATAAAAGCGATCCTTTTTAACCGACTTTAAAAAAAGAGGCTTTTTAGGTGTATTGTCTCAGCACTTTTTGTTGCGATTACCAATTTTGATTATTTTTATATTAGATCTAATGCTAAAGTTAAGGCTTATCGTGTAGTCCCCATTACGTTTGAATGACATCTGACTAGTAGTTTTTAAGTTATATCTATAATACCTAATACCTAATAACGCATATTTAATTAACTGCAACAATGTTGATTATATTCTCATTTAATTTTTCCAAGTTGAAGTCGTGCTTTCCTTTGATAAAGTTGTGTAAGTGTGTCAGCTTTTATTTATGAATCTCTGTTCCGCAGGATCTGTCGTACAAGGACAAGCACTGGCACGAGGCGTGTTTCCTGTGCGCCAAGTGCCGCGTGTCGCTGGTCGACAAGCAGTTCGGCTCCAAGCTCGACAAGATCTACTGCGGGAACTGCTATGACGCGCAGTTCGCCAGCCGCTGCGACGGCTGCGGCGAGGTCTTCCGTGCTGGTGAGTGCTGCATCTCTTTTGTCTCTTAGATCTTCCTTAGTATTTATTTCCATTGAGTAAGAAGCAAGACTCTGCGGCTTTACAGAGTCAACTATTGGAATTAGAACCTTAAGGACTGATGAAAACGATTCTAATTTATTCATTTCTTATTCGATGCGAACATCCGGTAGTGTAGCCTACTGGTCGTCCAATCGTCATGGTTAAGTTGATTGTCTGATATGACATACGCTACTATTCATAAGTTCATCACTCATCTATACATGGCTGTCAAAAAGTAGGAAGATGTCATGGGTCAACCGGTTGGAACTTAATTTATGACATTTAAGATAATATGTTAGTAAACACTCAAGTGAGAGAAGGCGTTTCCGGTTTCCGTTATCTGACGATCTCCATAATCCAATCCATTTAGGCAATTTCTACCAATTAACTAAAGAATTCATTCGGTATTGGGAACATCCTACATTAAGATTCTATGAGTTTAAGAACACAAACATTTGTGTTCTTTAAATTTCATACAATAGATAACATGTTTGCACCAGCTTTCTAGTTAGTTCTAAACTCGGGTCTCGTTATATGTAAAGGATTACAATAAACTACAGGGTCGCCAAAAAATTTAAAGTTTCTTATCCACCATCCTTTCAACTTTCAATATCACCTTGTCATTGCATCCTTCATGAAATAAACTGGTTATATTTACGACTGTAATTAAGCCGCTGCCGTAACCTTAACTAGCTGCAAAGTAAACACCATAATAGCGTCAACGTAAATGGTACTCTACCACATTGCAGCGAGGCAGCGATGCGTGTAAGTGTGGTAACACACGTGCCTTAAGGAAGTGCAAATCATGTGTAAATATGTAAACATTTACACTTGCCTGCCCCGAGCTGTATTAAATCATTCGTACACTAAATAAGGTGTGATGGATCGCGTTCATGGAATACGTATCCTTTGATACCGGGGATTAGCTGCCCATATGTTGGTCTAGTCGGTTCACGTGTTACATTGACGTTAACGACTGCCAGCATAGATGTTATTGTTATGTTAAATATATAAGATAGGTTAGGTTAAAAATATAGCTCACATTACATTATGAAAGGTGTTCAAATCCCAGCAATGGTTACTGTTATGAATCGCGAAGACGGTGTGAAATTGAGATTTGTTTAAACTGAAGTGAAATGTGAACAAATATTACATCGCACATGTAATAAACATTATTTTTATCACGTTAGTGTCAGCCCACCTGTCCTGAACGAACTCTCTGTAAACTAAGTTGAATCGTACTTAACTTTCAAAGATGTTCAAATCGCGGATAAAAACTGCGGATTTAAATATTGATCCCTATCATTCGATCTCTACCCGCCTCTATCAAAATTCTTCCCTCTTCTTCTATATCAAATACAAATTCATCAATAGGCTCGGCAAACTTCTCAACAGTGTGTCTCCAATGCACGGACTCGATACACCCGAATAAGGGCATAGCGTTACCCTCGCTTCATATGGCAATGTAAGGTGAATTGAGTAAAAACTTGACATTGTCACTGTCGCAACCTCGAGAGACGCGCCCAATTGCTTTTTGACTTTTAAATCGCTTGCTAAATATTACCACGATCAGTTAAGATAATGTAAGATCGTGCTGAGAAATTAAATGTAGAGGTTATTCTCGCTAGTTATAATGTCGGGCAAATGTACTTTATTTTAGAGAATCGAACAATATTATACCGAAGAATATTGCATGACTTGGTGATATACTCGTACCTTACATACTTACTTGCATTCTAAATTGGTATCACTTTACTGATAAATTTTTCTCAAACTTGGTTATATACATCTTACTATGATTAATTGAAAATGCTTCAATATCGCAGATACTACGGACCGCTATAAATAACATGTATAAAAATAGATTCACTTTATTATACTTAAAACCATGTAAGTATTTTTTTTATCACGCTGTATACAAAACCCTCAAATCATTCCAATTACACGCAATCAAATGAAGTCATCAGCGTCTCTAAATGAATCGTCGAACCGTTTCGATGAAACGCCAAATCAAGCCAATTCATTTTCCCAATCAATTGAATCCCCCTAAATCGCGTAACTGGATTAGTTGCGCTCGCTCCCGCTAGAGGGCGCAAACCGGTAGGATATAGGCATCGGAGCTATTAACGTGCAATCATCGCCTATTTGGGGAGTCTTATGTCATTGGTATGCAAACTGGCGTGAGCTGGGAATACGTTATTGCTGTTCATTTGCGAATTAAATATCGTAGGTGGACTTGGAATGGAATAAAATGTAATAACACGAAAATTTAGAAGTAAATCGTATCATTAATCAGCCTGATGTAATGCGCCCACTTTGCCCGCCTACAAGTAAATTACCTCTGTAGTTGTTGTATATTTAAACGCTCGTAGCTTTTTATGTACATGGCATCTATAAATCTTCCCTTTCAAACGAAAGTTAATTAGTAAAAACAAAATTAATTAAGTACTAAAACAAAATTACAGTATAATTTTCAATATAGGCAAGTACTTACTTCCAAAGCTATTACGAACTTGATTTTACTTTTTTATCGCTAAAAAATAAGGGCCCTGTTACAGGTAACCGAATTAGACATTGTTAATCGTGAATCACACTTGTCTTACCTGTCACTTTTGTATTACCTGTCAAAACATTTGACATTTAATTGACAGATTGAACTCTATAGTCGAGGGCACGGTCAAGGTATCACACCAGGTAAATGTAGCATGTGCCAAGATGTGCAACGGTTTCTCGGTTGTCACATTGTACGAATATTTTACCCTCACACGCTATTGAAATTTCATTACCTAAAGGTCGACGGCCTTCGTGCGTAATACCAAGTTGTTGCTAGGTAATCATCGGACCTTACCTTGGCTCGCGATCGTGAAACTTACCTTTAGTACGGATATGAATTACTCGTTTTATCGTCATCTTTAATTTACAAAATTATCTTCCACTCTATCGAGGTGCGAGACAGCATAGATATAATAGACTAGCTTTCCCCTACGGCTTCACTTGCATATTTTTTTAATTTGTCCCCGTTTTAATCTTCCCCTTGACTTCCAGCGAAGTGAACGTACTATAGAAATCATGACAGCATCGACTGTCGTTGGAAGCCAAGGGGTAGGGGGAATTCCCAAGAATCCTGTCTTAATGGTCCCCTACACTCCCTGAAGCATATGCAAGCCAAATTTTCATTTCTTGCGTTCAGTAGTTTCGGCGGTGTGTTGTCTGTCAGTCACTCAGTAACGGAAGAGTCAACTCTTTAATGGCCCACTAGAGGAAACTCAAATATGCAGCTCCATTGCAGATTGGTACAGGGATTGGTCAACCCTATCGGATGTTTTCATGCCGCCCGAAGGACTCCATAAGTCAGATGATAGGTAGATAAAATACCTAGTAGTATTCAATGTAAATTAATATATTTAAGATTAATCATAAACCCATGGTAGAGTAACTTCGTATATCGCACTGATGTAGGAGCAGTGATTTATCGGTCGTGCAGGATGCGATACCGTTAGGCCGTGTCGTGATCTGCAAAAATGAGTGCATAAACTGATAGTCACCGTTAGGTGATGTTGGCGGGTGTTTCTGTATAAAATTTAAAAATATTGGATATCGCATCGGAATCGAAAGTAAAATGAAATAAAAGTTTATGACAGAAATGGATCTAAAAGAAAAGTTTTCCCGCTCTTTTGAAAACAACTTCTAATATTTGTCCAAACTCCAAGACTTCGTTCGTACTCAGACATGATAAAGTACCTATTTCTGCGGTGGAATTTTTCTTTAAAAGTAACTCCTATACTTGTGCGTTATAAAGTTGTTCAGTTTGTGAAGCTATTGGAATATTGAGGATTCACTTATTTAGGTATATTCACTTATGTTATTTATAGCATCAAACAAACTATTCTTGTCGGTTTCGGCACTTGCTAACGTTAAAATAAACAAATTAGCTTATGTTGGACTTGCGGATCAATAGCACCCCTTACACTCCAAACTTTTGAAGTTGGAGGGAGGTATCACACATTATTGTCAACGTAGCTGGTAGTATCGTTTTACGACTAAATACCTCCTCACTCACTCCTTTATAATACCTACCTGAAATCTCAAAAACTACCTAACTTCTGAAGATAGTAATGGTATTTATAAGTTTAAAGTTAATTTGGAAATCAGTCAAAAGTACGTCTACGCCGACCAAAATCGAAGGCAAAAATTAGTTTCGTATAGATTGCTCTGTAATTTGCTATCATTTGCGCAATCTATCGCAATTTTTTTTTATCCTAATAAGTTTGTGAAGAAGCTACGCCGTACGTTCACATGACCGTAATATAAACGATCTATGCCGTAAGTTAGTGACACCTAACTGGGTCCAGCATGGAGCCTGAATCATCGGGTGTGGGCAGTTAGAGGTGGCAATGTAAAAAATATACTAGTGTCTCAGAACTGACGGTATCGTATGTAAATGTCGGTAATAAATCTATTTATGATGCTAGATTGAACCGTAAATCACTATTTAATTTAACACACATTTGAAACCCGCCCTCACTTCGCTTTGATAAGGGTGCGGTTCCACTGAGGCGGAGCGGAGCGGAGCTGTGCGCGATTCACTAATCACATGGCTTGAAATCCACACGAGGCGCAATGAGCGGAGATTTCAAACCATGCGATTGGTGAATCGCGCACAGCTCCGCTCCGCTCCGCCTCAGTGGAACCGCACCCTTATACTCGCTTCCGAAGCAATTGCTATTAATTTATTTTGGTTGTTATATAAATCACTTGTTTACCCCATTTATGGGTAAGCTTTAGGTGTTCTATAAATTATTAATTTATTTCTCCTAAATAGGCAATGCTTTATTAATCTGTATTATATCTATACTTCGATCTTTGATGGACGATTTATAATACGTTTCACCTACAATATTCACAAGTAGTGACATGTACACTTGTATGTTTTATTTAGTAATTAACACACAAGTAGGTACATAATCGTAAAAACCATTATCAAAACGGAATAATAAATATTTCAATTCAATGAATCAACCACTGCGAAAATTCCAAAGAACTTAAAGCAATTTTATTATTTGCATGAAAACAATAGCTTGTAAAATTGAGAATGCGAAGTTCAGGCGATGCATTTTAATAGTCATTAGTTAAGTAAGCTTTTGTTCCTATTGCAGAGCAAACGATTTTGATAATCATTTAAGTACTTACTTATAGTGTTTGGGTTTTTATATGAAAATTTTATGTCGAAGTTCTTTGCCGGGGTGACGATTGAGGATCGGTTAATTTGTGCAACTTTCTGCTTTATTTTTTTGCAAAAATATATGTACCTACCTACGTGTTAGGTAAAAAAAATCTTAGTGAACTTAGTTATGAATTATTACATGACTTGCGTACATTTGCTGTTAAAACATCTTTAAATTTAATTTAAAGATTATTTATAAAATCTTCATTTCCATTTTAAATATGTAGGTACCTATTGTATTTCTAATCCTTATTGTACTGCCTGATAGGAAATTAACAGAAACGTTTAATAAACTACAACAAGTCGAAAATGGAAATCATGCAAACGCATTGTATTTTTGAAACGGACAATGAAAAGTTGTACCACGAATAAAAAATATTCGTCGCTCGCTATGCGTCATTTTAAATTATACATTATTCAACGTTTTCGGCACAGAATAAACCAGCAGTGGACTGATGTATGATGTCAAATTAATATTCATAAACATCCAGTCTCGTATTTGATTACGTGTTCCTTCCAAATATATATTTTGAATAACAATCATTATTAATTTATTGTGTACATAAATCATGAATATTGTTATCGATTTCTGTATATGGAAGATGTTTCACAATTCCTATTATGAGGGTATTAAGGTCTTATCATAATTACTGTAGAGTCCATTATTATTGTTTTTAGAACTTTACTCTGTTGATCTGTGCGTTTGTTGCCGCAAACAGGAACTGCTTAACCGATTTTAATGAAATTTCAAACTACGACATAGATTTCTTGAAACGTAGCGAAAGCAATTACTACTTAGTTAATCAATAAGTACCTAGTTTGGGTACTATCTACCTGAAACCTCTAAGTATTATTATATTAGATACTTTTCACTTTTAAATAAGATGGCATGTTCCGAAAATAGACATACATGGAATACTAGTTACATTTTTGATATTTCGCAACGATCATGGTATTTTTCTAATGCAATTAAAGAGATAAAGAGGCGGTTTCCAGGCAGAAACTTTTCCCGAAGAATGGCTAGTTCTTTTAAACCCGTTCCATTCCGGCCTAAAATTATGCAGCTATTGTGGTTAAGTTACAAAACAATTTCGTACACTTGCGTAGTTCACCGTCAATTTTATAAATTGTAAGTACTTTAAACTTTAAAAACATACCACAGCACTAAGAAGTCTAAAGGACTGCGCACATTACAACGACTCCACGCCAACGCGGTTACGGAGCAACTCAAATGTAAGCATTCAATTATGATCCTTATATCTTAGGCGTCACGGTTGAATTTCGAGTGTGAACGGCGTCGGTGAGCAGAGGGTGGGGAGTAGTCCACGTTTTCTAAGTGTACACTCGAAATTCAACCGTAACGCCTAAGATATAAGGATCATAATTGAATGCTTACATTTGAGTTGCTCCGTAACCGCGTTGGCGTGGAGTCGTTGTAATGTGCGAAGTCCTTTAATCCGAGTCTAAATTCCAAACTTTACATGTACGGGTCTTTAGTGAATTTGGCTAAATGCGATCGAAGTTTTCTGTTTTTAACCTAGCTATTAAAGATGTTGTCGTTGAATTTAAAAGTTAGCGGTAAAAACCTCTACCTGATACAAGAGAACTGCGTGAATCTATAATTTAGATACATGTAAGATGGAGAAATCCACCAATCTTACACTTGATCAGCGTTGATCACGCCCTTATTATTCAAATTCAAAATCATACATCCGTATAGGTATCACTTATACATTTATGCATCCCTTTTTTATTCTATCACCGTATCAAACGGCGAAATAAACTCCTCAGCATATTAAAAAAACAGTAGGTGTTAAAATTAAAATGTTCTTTAACCTGTGCTGTGCGGTACAGGTTACAAGGCTTATCATTTCAATGTATCTTTGACATCTTAATAGGCATCTACTATGGCATCTACGCTATATTAAACTTAATAGACGAGAAAAATCTTACATCAGGGGAATGCAATGGAACATTTACGGGTAATAACGAAGCAAAATGTCCTTAAATATTTCCAGTAAAGATCTCAAGAGCATCAGCTACATTAATATGGCTTCGTTTGATCGAGATATCACTTGACTCTATCATTTATTAACTATCTCTCGCCCCCGGCATTACTGGGATGCTTACGATTAATTCCTGTCCAGTGACAAAGTGAGTTGTTGTAGCTAGTAGATTATCTACGGAACATATATTTCCGGAGTATACATATATTCGTGGAAAATATATTTTCAAGTCTGATAAATAGTAGCAGTTTTCAGTGCAAATTTATTACGAAATAACTAATGGTTTTACGGCAATTTGCTATGTTGTAATGAAAAATATATATCTTTGAGAGTTCTTTTCAAAGCTCGTTATAAATCAACGCATATTTACGGTTATACATACGGTTGAGTACATTACTATTTGGCGTTATGTTGAGATAAATTATATCGAATAAAAAAAAGTTTAAGCACGTGCTCACACCAACTGTACACGTCATAGCTTTATGGCTGTGATAAAAACATGTTCTTTGCGAGTTGGTTGAGACAAATGATGAACATTACAGTAACGTTTTATGTTGAATGATCAATGACTTCATGTTTTTCTACGTAGTCGAGGAAATAAATTAAAACATGTTTTAACTTTTGTACCTACTTCATAACCATACCTATTATATGAATTAACTTACCTACTGAATTAACTTTACTTACTTACGAAGAAATTATGCAGGAAGGTTGTTTAACAATGGTTGGCGGGCCGGACTAAGGGCGGATTTAGTGATATTTCCATTAAGGGCGTTAAAAAGGATTGAAAGCTTGTTTGAAAATTAAACATCCGCGTAGTCTAATCCACGGACATGGGCTAGTATACACGTTACACATAACAATAAAAAGAAATGAAATCTAAATGTATGGCAAAAGAAATCAAATATCAGCAACGCGTCATTGACATTTTTGATGTGACAGATGTTCATGGGCCATGGTGATCATCAGATGTTTCCTTTATTAGTAACACAAAAAGACAAAAGCCTACAAAACAAGATAACATAATTATTAATATGTGAAATGTATTTGCAAAGCAATCAACGCTTCTTAAAGTTTGAAAAACAAAGTTAACGTTCTACTAACTCGCGAACCGTGCTGAATAATCAATTAAAAGTTGTTCCTATTCATCACTCAGACGAGCTTAAATCCCGTTTTACATTTATCAAGTTGCTTAAAGTATTTTTGTAGTATTAAAGGCTCAATTAAATGAGAGAAACTTGTTAAATCTTGACATCATAAATAACTTTCTAGTCTCGATTACTCTTAACGGTAGAATAAGTGCTATTCTTAGACCAATTAAAATTTATTTCGTCATTATTGACTTCAATAAATTAAGCACCCTACGGAGCATCATGTATCCTCATTGCGAAGGCCTAAATTACGTGTACAATTCTCTCAGGGTCCTCAACTGAAGAATTTTTCTCTTTCTCTTCCTTTTCATCGTACCTATGTATTTAGGTACTAAGAAGGATCCACTGTCTCCACATCCATCAAATGTTCGATCAATCGATGAAACTACGTGATAAATAGAAATCTCCAGATGTTTTCAGACCTCGTCTTACCATCCTATAAAACTTCGATCTCGAGATCTCTTTCTTTCAATTTTTCTGTCCCGATGAATTTCTCCGTATCATGCAATTCTATAAAATCTTGGATGTCTACAAAAATTTTGAAATACGTACGTAGCTACAATATTTCGGTGTATTCGATGTCAGTTCTAGGCTTTTATCCTAATGAACAGTTGGCTTTCTGGCACAAAAAAATTTCAATTCATAGTTTAATCTTAAATTTTCTTCATCATTACTACAATTTAAAAAAATTATGCTGGTTTAGGCTCATTAGGTAGGTATATAAAATACCTACTTGTAATCGAATCTTGTTATCAAGTTGTCCTTTATTTAGCCCCTCATGAATCATTGTAAAATGTTATCCACTTGCATTAATTATGATTGTCATTATTGCAAATTACTTTTATGATATATTGCAGTTTCAAGACGAGTCAATAATTGAGTCACATTGCAAGCGTACCTGATGCAATTACATAATTATTATCTCATTTTGTTTGTAAACAAAAATCATCGTCCATTATCAAAAATCCTTGACCATTTTGGACATACTTAACAAGAATAGATAAGAAATAAATAAAGAAAAAAACATTATGAAAATTTGGATTAAAAAATTGTGTTTAATGTTAGAATCCTTTAAGAGAAACCGTCTCAAGTACCGCTACTTCCTCCTTGCGCTAATAAGATGTCAAGAGTATTTGTAGCGTCTTATCGTACCCGATCAATTAAGTTCAATCTACAGCCTACACTACTCGGCTACGGCTACACGTCTCCCTTAGCACCGTCGGCATCAGTACGGCACCGCTAGCCGAGAAGCCTGCACATCGCGGTGCGCGCGAAACGCTGTCAAAACTTCCGCACTCTAACTTAAAAAAAAACAACTGTCAAAATTCCCGCCGAAACTAACTTTTTTTTATGACGCACCGATTTCACAGCGTTTAGATTTCCCGCGGCTTTTTTAATCAGAAAAAAGTTTCTGCCAAAATGTCGGCGGACGTATTGAGTGATGACTTCAAATCTCGATTGCATCTGACCACCAAAACGGTCGGACAGGAGCGGATACGTAGAGCAAGGGAGAATAATGAGGATGTTGCCATACTGTCCATGTTCCTGCCAAATGCAACCGCGGAAAGAGAAAACAAGAAGTTCTGTTGTGCTCTCAAAGACCAGTGTCTTCTTGGTGATGCCAGGAAAACTATTGCAGGTGTCGTAATATTTCTTATTACATTTAAAGTAGATTCTGGTGACATTTTGGATTCTTTAAATAATGTGTTTCTTTTTAATATAACAGAAGCGAATGAGGATATACATGGTTCACTTGATTAAGTTGTGGACATTACATCAATGGTTGTGGAATTAAATTTATAATATTTATTTTAAAAACATGTTAAATTAAGAATATCTTATGTTATTCTTGTCATGTTTTAAACAAGGTGTTATTGGGATATGGGTTATGCTTAACCATAACAACATATCATTAACGTTGACCAGTTTAAAAACGCAGAAGGTAAACTTTCTAAAACGTGTTTTATGATCACAACACGATAACAATAAAATTGAAAGTAACGTAGTATGTAGGTAATGTAACCGATAAAAACACTGCACCTTTTACCGGCAGAGGAATAAAATCAAGACTATTACTTGTAATAAAACTATTGAACAATAACTTCAGTCGTGGAAATCTTAAAAAAAACTTTATTAACTTCTTTTTTAAGTTTAATAACAATGCTCCTTCCTTTACGAGTATAATGCCAGCACCATATACATACATATATATGCGAGTTAAAAAGTTATTAAAAATAAATATTGACATAAATGACCTGTAAGTAAATAATCATTTTGTTTTAGTCGCATATGAAGTAGATATTTATTTATTATTCTGTAACATAAATATGACATGTAAAATATAGAAGTTTCAGTTACTAGAACTAATGAACAATGCCAATTCTCTATTACTAAATAATATATTTAAATACTTATTTGTTTTGCTTATTTTAACGGTAATTACTAAAGAAATATAATAGTTTCAAGGTGCTTATTTATT
This sequence comes from Hesperia comma, assembly GCA_905404135.1. NCBI lineage: Eukaryota > Metazoa > Arthropoda > Insecta > Lepidoptera > Hesperiidae > Hesperia > Hesperia comma. The sequence continues at coordinate 18,402,282 of FR990019.1, read as the reverse complement.
TACGATTTTCTATTGTACGCCCATTATTTTTATGTAACATCTTAACAGTAACTAACCAAACGATTTGTTAAAGCGAAATTCGTCGCGCTTTTTTGAATACGGTACATCTTAATTATTCGTGACAAATCTCGGTGCTTGCTAATGTTTTCTTCATTAAAAGGAAAATTGCCATAATAAACGAACCTAACGAACCTCTACGAACCTTACATAGTAAACGAACCTTACGAACCTCTTTTAGACATCCACAAACATCGGCCTACCTTTTAAAGTTAATTCGTAATCAGAACCCCTCAAAGGCTTTTCAGTAAACCTCATTACCAGCATCAGTATATCAGCTTCGCGTTCCTCCAACTGAGAGCCAGACAGCTTAAAGATTTAAAAGTTAAACATTTCACCGGTACCTCGTTAATTAATGTTCGCTACAAAGTTCTTCATTTGCGCCGCGCCGGTAATTCACTTGAACTTAATTGAATGAGTTCTCCATTCATTCAATTAGTGGTTTCATTCGACATTCGTTCAAAGCCGTTTAATGTCTCTTTCTGTTGCTGTGTAATTGTATAAATTTTTATTCTGCTCCGAAATTTATTGTCGTTTGGGACGGAAAAAATTCTGTCACAAGTCATAACTAATTCGTTCCGGCCGCCTAATGGCTGCCCTGCAAATTGGATTGTTTCAAACAAACTGACATCTGCGTTCTACATTTAAAAATACGTATCTAAATATCTTGCGTTGAGTATAATGTATTACTCAATTACGAAAGTCTCTTGCCTGGCTGGCCCTAATGGGTTGAACCAATAAATATTCCGAGGGGACTTTATAATGTAATAAAATGAAAATAAAAGTTCTTATTTTCAGAGAAATTCCTTTAATCAACCTGAGACAGAAAGTTTATTTGATAGATTTACACTATTGCACTGATACTTTTATGTGATTGTATGTATCTACCTAATATTATTTAAAAGTGGAGTAAAATATACATTTGTTACATTGCAATAAGTTGTCGCAGTAGCCACCATAATGTAAAAACATTAATTTCTCGCAAATTATTTTGTCTTGAGTAAAACCGACGTATTCTAAACATTACCATAGTCTCGGTAGAGTTATAGGATAAAAAATATAATGTAGGGAAAGTGAAATACATTGCGAGTTTTGATTATAATTCAATTTACTTTCCTTGCCTTGTCTTGAAGTTTTTCCCAAAATTCTATACGACTTGTAGGAACGCGATATAGAGAAATGGTACACGCTTAAAGCCCTGACTAAAGTTATTTAAGGCTCGATAGTATACAAAGTGTAGTGGAAGTTAAAAAATAGAGTGAAACATTAAACCCAGCTGGATTTATATTTAGTTGTGCGATGATCGTGATGGGATGGATCCCACATCCCAGTGAAATAGGTCGCGTGCTCAATAACCTGACGAGTGTGTTCTTTACGTTGAAATATGCACTTACGTCATTTCAGCTGTTAGAATGTCGAAATGAGATGAAATAACGATGGGCGGTAACTGTTTCTTTTGAATATAGAATCAACTTACTTTTGTTGGAGCACGGGACCTTATAAGTCCCCGTGCTCCACCCAGGTGGAGAACCTAGGTGGAGCACGGGTCCGGACCCCTTTTATTAGACTTTTTTGCAAGCAAATAAAATAATAGGTATTTGTGCTGCACATAGACAGGTAAGTATATATGTGTTGTTAACAAAGGTATGATTTTTTTTCAATAAAGCAAGTATTACGAGTATTAATGTTGACATGTAAATTAAGATGAAAGAAAAATTACTACAACGATATTTTTTATTTTACTTATTACTTTTTTAATGTTGTTTTTGTGGTATCTACTTACTTATTAGGTATGTCATATTTTGAACCATAAATATTCTGAACTGATCTTAAATCCAAATCAAAATTATTATAATAATAGTGTTATTGTTCTCAACATCAATTTAAATGAGAAAAGTTTTCGAAAAACATTATTTGGTATTTGTTGTTTAGTACGAAAATTAAATAATTACGCTGGCAGGTATGACTCAGGTTGTAAGGTGGTCAAGATATCATAAGAAAATAGACCTAATGTATAAAGCAATAAGAGTTATTAAGACAATGAGACGCATGTATGAAGTATTTAGCTCACATAATATGCCAAAGATAATTAATACGTATTTTTCTGCCCTTGACCGTAATGCAGTGTTTATTTTCAAAATAAGCATTGGGAACGTAGGTGCAAAAAATGTGTATTGAATATATTTAAGGACCAAGAACATATTATTTATTAATAAGTAGCTGACCCGGCAGACGCCGTCTTGGTCTTGCAACATACATAGGCATGTATAAGTATTATTAAGGAGACGGCCTAGCTTCGCTTCAGGAAACTATTATTATTTTATATCAATATTTTTTTTTTCAATTTCCTTTTAGATATGCCTCAGGTAATGAAATACAGATAATGTTACATGGAGTCGCTACAACCCCTAAGAATCTATTGATAACCTATCAATAGATTCATCAATAGATTACCAAAATCGAAAATGACGTTTTTACTTCATTCCGGACGTCATTTCATATTCTTAGACCCCAAAACTTGTTTTTACAAATTAGATTAAACTAACAGTAGTAGGTACAAACTAAACAAATTTTGGTTAAGACTTTCAGTTTGCTTGATATAACTGCAACTTCTGCGCAGAATTCGAACTTAAAGAGACCTGCGATCATTCTACTTAACTGTCAATATACTAACAAGTACACAATGAGGCGACGACAATAATATTTCCTACACATTGTATTGTACTCGTAGAAGCTGTTAACTCATCTGTGAAGGGAGCGCAATGGCGCCTGAAGCAAAATAAACAACTCCGTAAAACGTCATCGCGTGACAACTACAATAACATTAAGTTAACAGCTCGGAAATGGACATCGTTACTTGTTGCCAATGGTTTTGTAGAAATTTTTTGTGTCCATTTATTAATCTGTACAAACGGTGAAGGAAAACATCGCGAGGAAACCTGCATGCCGGAGAGTTCGCAAAAACTCAAAGGTGTGTGAAGTCCGCCAATCCGCGCTTGGCCAGCGTGGGGGACTATGGCCTTAACCTTCTCATTCTGAGAAGAGACCCGTGCTCAATAGTGGGCCATGATGGGTTAAGATGATGATGATTAATCTGTATTAGAGGATTTTACTGCAAATTCTATACGTATCCTACAATACCTAGCTACGTCTTTGGATCGATTTAGGATTTGACAATTTGTCCGCGATACGTTTCGATCGATTTTTAATTCAGCAAATTCTCTACAATAGCAATAGCTCTACATAGCTCTACAATAGCAATAGCTCTACATAGCTCTACAATAGCAATAGCTCTACATAGCTCTACAATAGCAATAGCTCTACATAGCTCTATAATAGCAATAGCTCTACATAGCTCTACAATAGCAATAGCTCTACATAGCTCTACAATAGCAATAGCTCTACATAGCTCTACAATAGCAATAGCTCTACATAGCTCTACAATAGCAATAGCTCTGAATAGGATTCGACAAATTATCTACAATACTGTTCTGGGTCGATTTTGCATTAGGCAGATGCTCTACAATATGGCTCTGGATAAATTTTGTATTCGCAGACTCTGCGTGTAATGTTTATATATCTAGACATACTTTATAACATTCATAAAAACCGCATGGATATTCTTACAGTATTTTTTTAAATAATCGCATTCTCAGAACCATTTCATAACAGAAAAGATATGAAAACTGAGTCAGAGAACAAATTATGTTAGTCCGAGAAAACTTTATAAAGTTATATAGTTGTAGCAAGATCATAATAACTACCGTAAAGAAAACTGTTTCAAACAGCAATTTAGGGGGATAGAGTTGGAGCCGTATACACAAAGTCTTATCTAAGCGTAAATCTTTAATACGAATAAGTAAAAATTTCTTACGAGAAACATCTTTTGTAAAGAAAAAGTTGCGTACGTAAGTACTGTAGGAATATTGGACGATAGTCGGGCGACTTCATAAAACTTTTGAGGGTAAACTTATTACATTATGACTAAGACCCTTTCTTGCGACTTATTATAAATTTCATGTCGTCAATCTCACTCTTGTCGGGTTCATGTACATGAACAGCAACCCGAGTGTACACTCGGGTTGCTTGAACTGTCACTTTATAAACGTAACACAGTTATTAATTCTGTGTAGTTACCTTACCCCTTCGTTATATTACGTCATGGCAGCATATTTAGAGGATTTGAGAATAATTCCGGACTTAATGCAGCATCTCTCGTTTTTGTTGGGACAAATCAAATAATTATGTAATGCAATAAACTACTTTTGATATCTATTTTTACTATTGCTGAGTTTTTAGCGTACCCACTACCTGCTACCTCCATTTTTTAATAATAATACTCATTTTTCAATTTTTAGCTCTACCTAAGAAATATAAAAACTGGCTTGTATCTATAATTTGTCTAAGTATAAGAGAATGTAGTATCGGTGAAGGCAAAAGCAGTTTATCAAGCAAAATAATGGTTGGCAGCCATTTTAAAAAGTAAAAAGGGACTCGCGAAGTTTAGTGTTTGATTAGGGCTATTATAACCGCAAAGTACTTTTACTTAAACTACTGTAACTTATTTATCATAGTCCTGAACAGTTACAAATCGTTTAAAAGCCACAACTCTAACACGGTAGGTACTTTGTTTTATATAATTTATGTAGACTTACTCATTGACTTAATAAACTATAGTTAATACCTAATTTATCTTCAATATTGATTGAATAACATCTGGTTGACGTCAATTAATCGATAACATTATTATGTACTTACACGAAGATCAGCACTTGTGTAATTAATTCCATTTTATTTATTACAGTGGTGACATAATACTTATTTTAATCTGTACCAGGCTATATCCTTCATATGTTATTAAAATTACTTAACCGCATTTAGACGTTGGATGCTTCGTTGTAAACCCTGTGAGCATTAAAAATCTAAAATATTAGAAATGAGTTATTTTTTCTTCGGCGACGAAAAATATAGTGAGGTAACCTGCACACCTAGCAGTTCTATTTCATAGTCTCAAACAGCCATTTTGCTTCTTGATTGATTCATTTATTCATTTAGCTAGTGTACTGGTTGTATGTCCTGTAGGTACTCCTCTTAACAATGTGTAACAATCCATGCCCAATAGTGAGACTGTTACGAGTTGTAATTATAATGGTGATCTTAATTTGAAGCATAATTCGTCCGCCATTAATTTGTTACGACCCAGACCATTACAAATGAAAAATGCATTACAATTCATTGCAGAACACAACACAAAGAGAAGCGTTATCGCTAACAAGCGATTACTTGCCGATAACTCAAAGCAATGAAAGGAAAACTGTGTTTGGAAAATAGTAGGGTAGAATGTTCAGATAAAATACACTTCTGGGTTAACGATAATCACAGGTAAATTCATACCAAATAAAACCATAATATCTACAAAAGATGAAAAATAGAAGTACAAAAGCTAAGGCAGCTTTTGTACCTATTTCTATTTTTGTCTAGTAGTAGTTTACAATGTATAGGTTGGTAGCCTGGATTTTACTATCTCTTAAGCTCTTCTCACACAACGCTATTTATGAGCTACGCGACTGCAACGCAACCTAAAATTCGCTGTGTTCATTGACAGGAGACGCATCGTAGACGGGTCTCCTGTCAGTGAGAAGTGTCAGATACAGCGAATTTTGGATTGTGTTGCAGTCGCGTAGCTCATAAATAGCGTTGTGTGAGAAGAGCCTTACTGTAGTTATTGATATGATTGATAACATTTTTAGGGAGCCGTTTATCATCAATTAGCTTTAAGTATGTTTTGTATCAAATTAAACGTACCTACCTACTGTAATTTTTAGTGAAATTAAAAAGAGCAGCTAATGCAGTAAGAGCTATTATTGCAAGGAAGGAATAAACTAAAACATTAAAAGCGTCTTTATTAAGTGGTACGTACTACCTACCGACCTTATACAACGACCTTACGTCGCCCACCTCCAAGCGATATCTTACCAAGTACCTAACTATCTAGTGTTTAGAACTGAGATAGGTTATACTATGTCATTTCGTATTTTACATTCAAAATGCAGGTCTTGAATCTGACCTTACCATATGCTTCTACTTACTTTTCTGCGTTCCTAACGTCCTAAGGAGACGTTTTACTAAATTATTACAAAGTTATTCATAGCATAAAGATACAAAACAGCTTGGATTTGGATTTGCAAAGTTATAAAAAAAGAAAGATAGAGTTTATTAAAATCAACTTCAGCGATAGAAGGCCAATCCAACTGGCCAATGCAACTAGCGTAATACCGTACCTCATTTTTTTATTTTTTATACTTTACTGATGTTTTTTTCTCAAATATCTTCATGTTCAGTTATCGATCATTTACAGTTACGAGTATGTACTTATAAATAAACTAGGCCTGTGTGCGTGTACTATGCACGTTATATTTGTTGTCTCAATATCAAGTGACCTCGAAAGTGAACATTTTCATGTTACATTAATGGATGTTTGTTCTATTGCCAATGTGGCGGAAGTGAAACACCTGAACGGGTAAACACAACACAACCTTTTAGCCCAGTTTCAGACGACATGGGGGTAAGGAAATAAGGCGAGATGGATCCTATGTGGATTAAAGATTTGGAAGAATTGGAAGAAAGATTTAAGCATGCTAAATATCATATTTGCCGAACACAAATCATTCTTAGACTTGCCTAGTCTTCGATAACGTAACGTACCTATGCACGTAACAATGTTTCTGAATCGAAATGCATAAAGTATCACCCCTAAGCCAAAGTTCATATGGGTACACATACACTACACAAATATTACAATATGCTAATCAATTAAGTTGAACTGTGTATGTATGTTCAATTCGCTTTAAAAGGCACTGAGATGCCAAACCTGCCCACTGAATCTATTTTAAAAGTTTAAATGTTTAATGCTGCGCGTGCGCATATAAAGACTTATCGCAAACTCTAATCGTATTTTAACAGATGGTCATCGTAAAGCCTAAGAAATGATGCCGCGAGCAATGTCTTCCGATCATCGTAATTATTGATTGACTGATTTGATTGGCCTTTAAATCTACAAATTTAACAATTTATAGCTTTCAAATATGTCAACGCCCACATGGCACTTCCAGCAATGCCGATCGTATGTTTCGAATCGGTTTTCGAATAGATCCGGTCTAATATTAGCCAGTCTTAGATGCTTATTTTAATACCATTTTTATTTAATTTAGATTATGTAAACGATTTCCTGGACCTATGACCCGATTAATAAACTATGTTTACTTTTACCTATACCTATTCAGTTATGGACACCAAAAGGTTTCTCCGCTTTAAACATTTTTTGTGAACAACTCCGTGTAACGCCACTTATAAGATTTTAATATTTATGAATCACCATAATAACATTGTATCGGTAAAACTTAATCAGTTAAATTAGTCGAAAATGACACGATCATACTACACACACAAATAATTAAAGACAACAAAATTAATCATGAATCCGATTTTATCTCTGGGACTGACTCTGCCCGAATCGTGTCGACTCGGGCCGACACCAATGCCTTTTCGCCATATTTATCGATAAAGACCGAGTTTGCCCAAATGAATCCACTTTAATTTCGCAAGAACAAAGCGAATAGCAGAGTTGAAGGAAAGAATCTCTCGTAAAGGAAATGACGTAATATTACCGCGTAATTACACCGAGCTTTTAATGTTGGCCGTATTTGCTTTCGTTACATTAAGAAGAGGAAAAATTATGATAATGAACGGAAGAAACAAATAAAAACAGCAGAGAATTAAGTAATAGGTTCAAAATACATTTATTCAATTTGATTTTGTGCTTAATAAAAGTGTTATACTTAAGTTATAAGTCGTACATAATTTAATTAGAATTCTTCCGTTTGAACGGAAGCAGAAGACAAAAAACCTCTAAGATTTCCATCTACGTAAGAAGCAATCTTATTTGATTCATAGAAATATGTAGAATAAATTGACGTTTCAAAAGAGATATTTATAAATTTTATTGTAGATATGATATGGATAAATAATAACGCTTTTATTTCGACCGACAACGAAGCAATTAACCATAAAAATAATGTAATGTCCAGTTACCATATTGATCTAATTCCGCCTTCTCTACAGGGTATTTCTTATTACGATTTGTGCGCTGGTAATCCTCCATAATTAGGGTTACCAACTCAAAATAATCCCGGTGACCTGGATATTATTAAAAAGTAGAAACATTAAAAAAAATTAAATATAGGTACAGAAATGTTTTGAATTAATTATTTGCAGTAGAAGTTAGAAATTGATTATTTTTGTGGTGATACTGACTCGTTATATTTTTACAGTTTTTATATCCTAATGAAAACATATTTAGTAAGCATTATTTCAATTTTTTATTAAATCTTTCCTGTTAAAACAAAAAATCCGGACATGGCTGGACAGTTCATGACAGATGGCAACCCTATGCGTAATGGAGTAAAGAACAGATGGTGGTTCACCTCAGCTCGCCATATCGTGATTAGCCTCCGCGCGGCCCTATTCATCGCGGCTCAGTTTTAAGGACGGTTTCATTCGCTCTATTGATTGATCCGTTCTCTGTGACTCTCCAGTCGCCGAATTAATGAAGCTATTACGATGCGATGTTCTAAAAATGTGTCAAATTATATCGCTGCAATTTTCTCGCGCTTGTTATGTGAAATGTTGGCGCGTTTTGTTTGTTTTTACAAGCACTGCTCTTGAAAAGTACAATCAAAACGCGTAGGTAATAAAAATTTCATGATGACTCTAGGAAATGACCTAGTTAGTTACTAGACAGACGGGGTTTCGTACATATCCAGGATTTTCTGGGTACAAAATCCCGTTGTGACCAGCGGAATTAAACTGAATGGTACCGAACCCAGGGACCTCTCACACCTGGCGCCAAGCTAAGTGAGGTCTTCGAGGCCCGTTGTTGGCTTTGATCCAAAGACTCATGGAGCATGATATGACCTACGTCAAATCCTAATTAAAACCAAATAGGAGGCACTAAATAACAAACGTCACAATTTTCTTCATTCATAACTATTGTGTCATATAATCCACCATTTGTTTTATCTCGTAAGTCGTACCTATAGGAATGCAAGTCAATTAAAACACATATTTCTAATTTGAATTTTTACGATTCAGATTTACAATGGGCCATTGTAATTCTTCACGGAGCGTTTCAAACAATGATTTAAAAATCGAATTCCATTTATTACGCACGTGGCCAACAGGTGCCGCCACTCACGTCTCGGCAGTCGGCACGTGCGTGATAAGATTTTACCGCCAAATGCATAACATACATGATACATTACAAAAAAATAAAAAATCTCAAACAATTTTAAACTCCTACTTACGTAACTCCTTCTAACGTGATATTAAGAAAATAAAGTTTCACATCACTACATAGTATAAAACAAAGTCGCTATTTTTGTCCGTCTGTTTGTTTGTTTGTCTGTTTGTCTGTATGCTTAAATCTTTAAAATTACGCAACGGATTTTGATGCGGTTTTTTGTAATAGGTAGAGTGATTCAAGAGGAAGGTTTTTATGTATAATACATGCATATATTCCCACGAGAACGGGATCCACGCGGGTGAAACCGCGGGCGGGCCGCTAGTACATAATATTTTTAACAGACTTCCAAACACGGAGGAGGTTCTCAATTTGACTGTATTTTTTATGTGTGTTACCTCATAACTTTGTAATACGGCATGAACCGATTTTGATTATTTTTTCGATAGCTAGTGTAATTTTTTAAAAATCTCTATAGTTTTAACTAGTTAGTAACGTTGACAAAACAAAATGTCGGGTTCAATTCAGAAAGTAAATACACTAGTAGGTATCGAATCGAATTCTGTAGATGCGTGAGAGGATTTTACGACCATACGATTTTATTGCACTGGTAAATAAGAGATAGAAATTTTATTCAGATATTTGTCGTAATAAAACTGGCGTAATGGGGTTCGAGCGAGGGATGTTCACGTGAGGAACTACTCGGTCGATTAATGAAATCCCGGGACCGTAAAGACGTTGCTTCGGGCTATATTTTTAACCGACTTCAAAAAAGAAGGAGGTTCTCAATTCGACCGTATATATGCTTTTTTTTATGTACGTTCAGCGATTATTTCGTCGTTTATGGGCCGATTTTGATAATTCTTTTTTTGTTGTAAAGTAGATATTCGCAGTGGGGTCCTTTAAAAAGAATCACCAGGATCTGATGATGGCATCTCAGAGAAATCGAGGGGAACTTTCGAAAATTGTATGGACAACTAGTGTGTTTGTTCATGTTATCATAAGTACATTAAAGCGCTACCATTTCATGAAGATCTGGAGTCGATCTGATGAATCCGAAAGACAGTCGAGGGAACTCCTCAACGATTTACTGCAGTTATCTAGTGTTTGGGCTTCATTAATTTGTAGTGACGAGAACTTTACACTTACATGTTGAATTGAGCGCCATCTGGCGAGTAGTTTTTGAGTTATCTCTACTTATCAAGATTGAAGTCGGTTATTTTTTTGTAAAAAGCAATTATAAGTATAAGTATCAGCTACTCGTAGAGGTAAGAGCTAAATCGTTTCAAAAATAAGGTAGGTCATACTATGTAGATACAAAATAATAAGTATATGGTCTTTGCAATCGAATAAAAAGATCTGACGTGTAATGTTACTGAAGTCGGGGTAGATATAAATTAATACTGAGTTAATATAATCTCGCGTCCTTTCTGAAAAATGAATTACATTAAAATCCCTGCTGAAATATTATTCTTAAAATTTCAGTTAGAAACCGCACGCATTCAATACAATAAATCATAGTTCAATAAACTGAATAAAGTAAGTAGGTACCATTGTTGAGGTTTATTGTAAAATAGGATTAGTTTTTAGTAAATTCTTATTAATGATCGCTGCTTATAGGCAAATAACATGACAAGTATTGTGTATGACACAAATCGATGCAAATCTAAATCTTTGAGTTATACCTATTTAAGTGCTATTATATTCAAGACATCATAATTATTATTTATCATTTATAAACAAAGCAATATTCCTATGTTCACGTAGGAGCTAAGATGTCTCCTTGAATATTTTAATGCTTTAAACACGACCCTACTCATATCACATAGAGTCACGAATAATATAGCCCAATGCAACAAAATGGGAATCGTGACAACATGAATTAAATCTTTTAAAACATACAGCCATGTTAGGTAATTACATGAACCTATCATCAAAACTTCTTAGTTTTTTAAAGTTAGGAAACAAATAGACGAGCCTGCTTTCAGTAAGCGTTTATCGTCGGTCATAGACAACACAATACCAAAACTATCAACGACGCGTTGCCGGTCACTTCAGACAAAAAAAAATACTCATCAATTAACTATCAATTGAAATACTCGAAAAAAGACAACCATTAAAATTAGATAATTTATTTTTTTCTGATTCCTATGGCGCGTCTTCCAATTAACTATCAATTGAAATACTCGAAAAAAGACAACCATTAAAATTAGATAATTTATTTTTTTCTGATTCCTATGGCGCGTCTTCCCACGCAAGGATCTCTGACATCACCCAGCCCACGGCCTGGCCTTCGAGTTACCTTTATAATTCTTGCCAGTAATTCTCCGAGTAAGCAGTCTGTTTGCTGATTGACCGACGCTAATCTATTTAAACGGTAAATAGACTTAACACGTCTGTTGGGTATACGTCATGTGGAAAGAAAAATGTAAATTTTATTCTCAATCCAACCTTGTCCTTTGGTCAAACTAGGTCGTCTCAAAACAAACCATCACTCATAATTTGTTATTTAAAAAATCCTGCTTAATGGTCTATTGCCTAATTTGATAAAACTCACTAAATTAAAAAAAGTACCTGTGTTACTTTGAGATCATTATCTCTTTTAAGCACTTTATATTGAGAAGCTTGGTATTAACAGCTAGGTAGCTATATAACTAACAAAGTACTAATACCACAGCCGGCCAAATAAGAAGGTAAGGTATATCACTTATTTGAAACAGTATTCCCAATGAGTCCCAATAAAGCAAGTAACACAATACTGTAGTACGAGTACAATACACTTACGACATAGTAGCCGTCTCCACTCCACTGTCTGCGTGGTAACAATGTGACGAACAGTCAAAGAAACCGCAGACAACAGAGTCGCGTCCAGTCGGCTCCGGTTACCTTTTCACCGGTGCTAAGTGGAACGCAACAATATTCACAATATTAAACACATGACATAATTATTTGCTTTGTCTTAAGTTCTTAACCTAATCAATTTAATAATATTTGTCATTATGTAAATTAGATTCTTTGATGTTTTAAGATTAGATTCTTATTTGCTCTGATTTGTAGTTTTAATGACTTTTGGTTAACTTGCAAATATTAGAGTCAAATAAAATATAAATAAATAGATGAATGAATCATGATGTTACCTTGTCAAATTCAGCGTGATTTTATTTTTTGTCATTCAAAGTTTTTTTTCTATTTAGTCAATGCTTGGGTAGTCATAAGGTGCATCACATGAAATGCATATTAATATATTTTCGTTTTTATAGTTAAATTCTTGCAAAGACCTCATTTACTACTTGCTTTATAAAAATGACAAATGTCCATAAAAAAATATAAAGCTGCTTTCGCGGCTACGAAAATACCCATCCTACATAATGGAAATCATTTATCTAATAATAGGTAATCATTATCATAACAGCTTGTTTGGTTCGAATTTCTAAAAATAATTCACTCATTAGTAAAAATAATCATTAGTATTAATATGTGCAACAGCAACAGACGGAAGTATATTTAAACTGGTCCCAGCGAGTTCCGGATGCGATAGCACGTATTGTCTGCATTAATAGCAAGGCTGTTGAAAGCACTTCCTTTGCCTAGTGTTTGTTTAATGGGGACTCGTAGATCCCTCGAGAGCCCAGCGAAACTGGCGGGGACGTGCCGATACCGAGGAACTTTTAACGTAGGTACTATTTTAATAAATACAGGCCTCGATTTTAATAACATAAAGCAGAAAAAACAATAAAGTAAATGCTCTCTATTGTCTCCGTGGAAGATCAATCTTCCTCACATTTTAGATCACTGAGAAAGAGCAGCATAGCGTCCATAGATAAAAACATGTAAAAATGTCAAGTGTCCACCTGTTCAAGAGAGAGCCCTAGTAACGGGGTCACATCGACACTCTTTTGGTATGGAACTATAACATTTTGGTATTATTTAGAGGGTAGCAACTATCGGTCCTTGTCTTACTCTTTATTATGTAGGTACATTGTTACAATTGGTTGATGTAGTGAAAGACTCGTAGCAAAATTTTATCATTTAGACTAGGACTGGCCCAACGAAACCACACAAGTAGGTAACTTTACCTTAATTTACCTTAAGAAAGAAGGGTGTACCTTAAATCACTAATTACCTTAATCATTTATGTGCTAAGTTCCGCATTTTCCCCAACCACTACCATGTTACAACTAGTATTGATTGCTCAAACACAATGATTTAAATATCTAGATAGAGCGTCGCTCTACAATGAAAACAAAAAAACAAGGCAACATTATCAAGCATGTGTGCGTGTAGGCGATGTTTTTCGCGTTCATTTATTGTCTATGTGTGCGTAATCTGTGCGTAATGATATAAAATTGGCTGCCAACTGTTGGCGGCAAATTTTTGACACGTTTTCGGGGATTCGATGTTCCATCTAGATATTTAATACATCTTTGCTCAAACAGCAAAACTGCATTGATTACAGAACAGGGAACATTAGCAGCCGAGTTTCTGTCCGTTTCGTATCTAATCAGAGCATTTTCTAAGATACAAATAACGGAATAGGGCCAGAGAGAGTGGCCATAACCGCACATTTGCAAACCAAATGGGTGGTAATGCCACACGTATCGTTTTTCGATATAAACCGCTCGTTCTTTACGATTATTGCGTGATTTCCCTTTTGCTTCACCGCGAACTAGAAACGATGAAAGATTCAACCGCTTCAAGATAAACATGCATGAAAAATAGACTGTCGGATTTTTTAAAACTTTGACTAAAAGATTTTTTAAAACATTAATGGTCTGTAAGTAATATTTATTACTAAAATTTTACTTACATATAATACTTATCTTTCCCAAAATAATATTATGTAACTCCTGTAGGTAATATGACGTCTATTGTACCTACCTACCTACTAACGGAGCCTAACTATATAAAATTCCCTTTATTTCAACCTCCCTTTATCTAAGTGTTTCAGAGCGAATAAAATCCACAATTTTGCTATAGAATAGGTACAAAATACAAATATTTATTTTGGCACCGAACTTAATACTTACATACCTAAGTATATGAACGAAATGCCCGCAATGAAACCGAATAAAAATGTCCTCGTTTGCTTATGGTAATAAAAAGCAAGGTCAATGACCAAGAATGTAGTTCATTTATTGGAGAAACAAATACCTTACATGGTATCCTGCACGTTATGTAGACAGTTCTAACTAGAACTTTCGATATGCAGAACCAGATGCTCTAGAAATTCACTAACAGTTTCACAAAAAGCAGTCCCCGGCCACAGTTTCACCCTTAATACTCGTTTTGTAAAAGTTGACTAACGAACAGAAAAAATACGAGCAGATTCCAGAGCCAGCTTGCTTTCGTAAGTAAGGCATTGTTCATACCAAACGTATTGTCGGTCGCTGGCTGTGAGCGCGCTTTACGCAGTAGGGTAAGTGCTCCAGTGAATGAACACCCCCCAGTGAATGAACAAAACGCAGTTTTTCCCAAAAAATAAGAAATTAGGGCGTTTCTACGAAACGGAGTATTTTTTTTCATTATTGCAACTCTATCTCCTACACTAATAGCAACATTCAATCCTAATGACATTGTTCATTTCAAAATGACGAGCGTCTAAAGTGGTCGGTTATAAGAAACTGAGAATTTGTTCGAGCCAGAATTTACGAGTCAGGTATGATGACTCGTATTTGATTTGAGATTGTAACAATAACTGCAGTATTTTCGTGAAGTTAGTTGTGTAATGATAAAATAGAATTGTTTAACATTGTATTTCAAATAGATTAAGTTGAGATTTTAGCCAATTATACTAAATTATTACGTGTCCCAGCATTGGAACTAAAAATCGTCTGAAACCCAATGAATGAACGACCGTTCACTCACTGGGTCATCGTCAAATTCAGTTTTTATTAAATAATATAATATATTTTAATGCTATAAGGCCTGTCTTTTGGGAGTTACTTTATGAATGGATTTCTGACCCTTGGGCTAGTATTGGGACAGGCATGTTCATTTATTGGTTTTTGAAATCCAGTGAATGAACAAACATTTTTCATTATATCCAAGTAATAGTTTTCGTTTTTTTATAGCCTGAAGGGCTGACGTTAAAGCAGACGAGCTAAGTGAAGCCTGACCTGAGCTTTATAAAGCATCAGTGGGTCCTTCGCAGTAAAGTACTGCTTCGCCCGGTTCAGGTCGCCAAGCTTTTTGGGGCCAATTTTTGACTTTAGCTTCCAGGTGACACCGATACAGCACGTCACTCGAAATGTCAATACCCAGAATCCCAACACTTTTACTAATGGTGAGTGCGGTACCCTGGAATTGAGCCGCCATGACAAATCAGGTTTTCTTAGCGGAAAACGCGCAAATTTTTTGTCTTCGTGAGGTTGAACTCAACTAAATTTTGGTGTACAAACAACAAAGTGTTAAATAAATAAATTAATTGAGTGGTCCCCATTCCGAGACTTGCTCCAGAAAGTTCTCGACTTCAGACACAAGTTTGATTCTGCAATCCTCCACATGAGACTGAGAGGAGTTTTTACGGCCTGTGTAACATACATCTCCCGTGCTGTCATCCGCATAGCAATGAATGCCGTTTACATGCTCCAACATATCATTAATATGCAGAATGAACAGAGTAGGAGACAGTACAGACCCTTGGAGAAAACCAGCGTTTATAGGTTTCATATCTAAGCAACTACCGTCAACTACGACCTTTATATATCGCTCGGATAGAAAGCTGGCTACCCAATTGCATAACCTCTCATGGAGACCGTAAGATGGAAGCTTCGCGAGAAGAGCACTTTGCCAGACCCGGTTGAAGACCTTGGCGATATCCAGGCTGACCGCCAATGCTTCCCCGCTGATATCAAGGGCCTGAGCCCACCAGCGAGTAAGATATGCTAAAAGATCGCTAGCTGAACGGCCGTGATGAAACCTGTTCTGCCGGTCACTGATCAGCTGGCGATCCTCTAGATATCCTAGGAGCTGCATTTATAAAACGCTCCATTACCTCAGCAAGCACGGAAGTTATCGCTATAGGCCTGTAATTGGCCGGCTTAATAAGATCGCCCTTTTTGGGGATAGGATGAACTAGGGCTACTTTCCACGAAGACGACACTATTCCAGTGGTGTAGGATAGCGTGAATATGTAGGCGCGTTAAGACTGGAGTCAATTCAGGAGCACACGCCTTAAGCACCACTGCAGGAATGCCATCTGGTCCACTCGACTTCTTGGTATCGAGGGACAGTAGAGCTCGTCTGACCGATTTTTAAGTAAAAAGTATATCTTTTATCGTTCAACGAGCTCTCACACCGCGGGATGTTAGGCACTATGGTCCCTCCATCATCCAAGGTCGAGTTGGCGGCAAAGAGGGTATCAAGAAGTTCGGCTTTCCCCTTTGCCGTATGGACAACAGATTTATCTGATAATAGCAGTGGCGGAAGAGAAGACCGACAGAAGTTGCCCTCGACAGCCTTAGCCAGCGACCAGAATTCTCGACTCCCGTAGGTCTCGACTAGTCGCTCGCCAATTCTGACGATGAATTGGGCCTTCGCCCTGAACATTTGCTTCTTAGCCGACCGGGAGGCAGCGTTGAGCCTTCTCTTAAGCTCGGAGGCAGATGGATTCTTCGAAGAGTAGGTACGCTGATGCCCAGGCCTGGTATGCGGCACGCTTGCGGTGAAATGCCGCAATGTATGAACCACTGTAACAGGGCCGGTTTTAACCACCAACAGATACGACAGAGTTAGGAGTAAAACATTCCATACCCTGTCGGATCATATCGGCTGCTGAATCAGCGCACATATTCGGGTCCCCAGAAGCGAAGCAGAGCTGCCTCCATCGGTACGAACCCAGGAATTCCCTGAGTCCATCTCAATCTGCTGAGTTATAGTGCCAGACTTGATGCGTTCCAGACGGACGAGAGCCCTTTTTACGCATCAAGGGCACAGTTGTCCTTACCAAGCAGTGGTCAGAAGATCCAAGAGGAGCCTCAACCACCACTCGGTAGTCTGCTGGAAGCTTTTTGTGACGTAATTAATAAAGAAAAAATATGTTCATTCACTGGATTTATTTGTGTTCATTCACTAGAAAATTTCGTTCATTCACTGGGTTTTTGGGGATATTTCTGTTTATCGCTAAATATCTAAAAGACTGTTAATCACATATGGTAAAACGAACCTAAATCTTATTTTTGAATGTATTCTTTACACCAAATACTAGCTATGGGCTGTATGCATTAGAGGGAACATATAGTAATTATTTTTTAAAGTTCACTAGATGCTTAAGTGTTCATTCACTGGAGCACTTACCCTATATTGTTTTTCCATACATATTCAACTTCTAGTTCACACCGAACCGATCATACGCAAACTGAATACACGTTCATATTGGGGCTGACAGTAAGCATACTCACAATCGGCGGCAGACAATACGTTGGTGTGAACGATGCCTTAAGATGTGACTTTTACTAAAGTATTATTCAAATATTTTCCCGGTACTTTTACGTCTGTAGAGTCCCTTCACGTAGTACCTACAAAATTTTTTTTTAAACTGAAATTCATTAACTATCTACGACTAAAGAGACTTATATTACATGAGAATTTAAATTTCTGTTTTATTTTTTACTATTATGCATTAGGAAATTTTAATCAAAGTAAATACAACAAACGTAGAAAGCATCAGTTAGTCCGCTTACTGCTAACTCTTGAAACAACTGGCTCAAATATGTCCAATTTACTCACATCACAGTATCATAGAACATTTTTGCTGACGGCTGCATAATACCTATGTGGAAGGCCGAAAGTTCGAAACTATTTTAGTAATGTTTGACGGAATATCGTAATAGCCGATAATGCGCAACACTATGGTGATACCGAGATGGGGGGACATCACTAGCTGGGTGGTGACAGCTAGACTTCCCGCGCTGTGGTCAATGAGAAAGTTGTGTAAAGAATAAATCCATTATTTTAAATATAATATGTAGTGTCTATTAGTAATAACGTGAACTTAGCTCCCTCCTAAGCCATCAAACATAGTCGATAATATCTTTGGTTTTTGGTTTGGTTATTGATGTCCGGAGATTGAGATGAACACTGACCACGAGGCTCCAGTGCCCATTTATGGTCCATTTACATACTAATACACCAGCCAGGAATTGGACCAATTACTATTCAACGATACAAGGTCTTACGTGAATGTCGATAACCTACGCTACTCGCATCTACGAGACCGTACTCAGGATTCGAACTCGAGATCTGAATACAAATGTCCCGGCAGGTGAATCACAATCAGAGTGGAATGTGGAATCACTCCGCAACTTCGGTCACGCGAATTTACAAACTTTTTTCGTACATTACGAACTTTTCCCATTTAACTCTGAAATCATCAGTTAGTTGAAATTGTTTTGCCATGTCATTGTGTCGAGTTAGGTGTCTTTTGTTAGGTTATCATCAATAACATCTGATGGGAATTTGTTTCGGCGCCAGGGGTAATGGTACCTGGTATATTAATGCACGAGCTTGAGTTTGACTACTCAATCTTCATAGTGATAGTGACAGTATTATAGATAGAGTAATAGACGTTCCGAATTTTATGAAAATATTTCAGATATTGGAAATTTCACAGCTCATCGTTAAATTAAGTGGCAATTTATTTTTACTACGCACGAAGGTGAGCAGGCTTACTTCAGAAAATGTTTTCCTCATTACCTAGCAGTCACTTAAAATTGTAACAATAATTGCAATTAGGATATTTTATTTTTCGTTTTTTTAAGGGAGATAGTATACCAACAGACTTTTAAGGAAAGAAAGCCAAAGCAAAACAATATCATATTTATGGAAGTGACTTGGAGGTTTATCGTGTATGAGACATGAGTAATTATGTCTACTATACATAAATATGGATGCAAACGGGCTTGCAGCACAACCCTTCCGCCGCCGCCCGTGTCAAAACAGCTTCAAAACACAATAGTTTTGTTTTAATGCCGACATCACACCATGTGGGAAATCAATTTAAACGTGACAAATGCCAAGGTCCGTTCCATGTAGTGTCAAATGAAAACTAGCTAACACGGCATATCCACAGTTACGCTGGAACGTTGAATCACGTGTCCTCAACACCCTGGTACGGAATATTATTTACTACAAAGATCGAACCACCAGATCAGGTCGATGAACCTTGAACGATGCAAGTTCGCGTGCATCCGCCGAATATCCTATTGTTTCATTGCCATGTTTCAAGGACGCAAATATACAATTCCGATACAACACGCTATCAATGCAATTTACGATCTCGTAACAACGACTACAACGAGCGGGTAGGCTATCGCTCACAAATTCTGATCCGTGCTTTTGTTTCATAAAGTACAAAGGTACACAGTTTAAGCATTAGTAGGTATAAGAAAAATTGTTGCTGTTTCAGGTAAATTAGGCTTTACTAAGGAAAAATTAGTACGATGAGTACAGACTTAGGTAAAAAAAAAGTATGTTAAAATTACGAGTCATTTGGTTGGTACTAAACTGTCAGTCTCCGATGTCATTACAAAATATTCCGCAATTGGTGTTTTTTACGAAAGTAATTAGTCGACATAGTACCTACAAACGACCATATAAGTACATGAATTACGAGATTGTCCATAGATGGTACCTACCAGTATTGCGATTGTTGTCAAGTAGTTACATACAATTTACGACCGTTTAGTCCAATAGGTAAGGGCCTTGTTAGTGAAGCAAGGGTCCCGGATTCGATTCTTGGCCGGGGCAGATATTTATGTAGCAGATAAACGTTAGTGATGCGTTATTTAAGTTCTCCACGCTATCCGCGATAGAGGGCATCCAAGTGCAGGGGTAACTCATAGTCCTGTTTAGAGTTTAAAAGAAAAATTACAAAAAATGTACTAAAGACGTCACTCACGCAGAGGAAGTGCGAACTTATACAGACAATAATTTTATAGTCCATAAAATTATTCATGTGTCATTGTTATTTTTCTTCCCATATGTAAATAAAAAAGGGTAGTCCTTGACCATGATCTTTCGTGAACAACCTTGCGATCTTTTCGTATTCGGCATTTCTCCGAATATGCCATTGTAGGAACTGCCGGCCATTGCTGCATGTAATTACCGTTTTTATCTTGGTTTGCCTCAAATTACTCACCGTCGAAACACCACCGTACTCTATTATTAATTTCGATGATGTTATTGAGATACACAAACAACATGACGTTGCTTTTAATTATAGTTCACTAATGGTCGTTTGAGACTTGTTATGTATGTAGGTAATTTTGTTAACCGTTTCTGAATACTAGGATTTTTTATATTATTGTGTTCATCTGGTGCAAAACTGCTTTGTCATATCCGCGGGAGCTCTACATTCGTTCACAGTCAAATATCTATACAAAAACTATTTAATTTTCATAATTATAATATTTTCTTTTAATATTTTTAATAGGACAAGATAATGTTTTCTTCTTCATATAAGAAGGTTCCTAGAAGAAGGCTCAAATAACCACATGTAATTAAATTCACCGTACCAAATTCTACATCATTATAACTCCTTCCGTCTCTTGTCTCCAGGCACCAAGAAGATGGAATACAAGACCAGGCAGTGGCACGAGAAGTGTTTCTGCTGCGTGGTGTGCAAGAACCCCATCGGCACCAAGAGCTTCATCCCTCGCGAGCAGGAGATCTACTGCGCCGGCTGCTATGAAGACAAGTTCGCTACTCGCTGCGTTAAATGCAATAAGGTTAGTTAGAGTTTATGCCATGTTGTGGGTTTTTTTAGCCTAAGCAGGCAACGAGCAGACGGGTCACCTAATGGTAAGTGATCAGTGATCACCGTCGCCCATGGACATTGACGACACTAGGGGCTTCACTAACGTGTTGCTGGCTACAAAGAATGATAATTTGAGATGACACAAGCAATACGTATTAAGATGTTACTACTGGTTTTCACAACCTATAATTCACCTATTCCTGGGCACGGCTTTCTTCTAGTGGGCACCAACAAAATAAAGCGTTGTCGTGGAAATTGGAAATTGAATCCAGCGATTGATAAAAGTAACATCTAGTCTATTTCAAGATCTTAGATCATGAATGTACCTCGCATTTCCTTCTTTTAACCATCAAACCGATGGACTCAGAGTCTTCGGCTGGCCAATATACCAGGTTGATTGATGATCTAAAAATTATAATGGGAAGCCACTGAGTGGGTCATGACCGTTTGGAGTGGCGCCAATTAGAGCATAATTATGTCCAGTAGTGAATTTCAAAAGGCTGATTAATATTAACCATGTTTTTTTAAAGCGGTGATTGCCTAATTTTTAAGATTCCGACCTCTTACTCCTAATCGGGTTCTAATCCCAGGTCATACACTACTGACTTTCAGAGTTAAGTACCTTTTTTTTTTTTTTTATCGAGGGGGAAACCTTCAAAAGGTACCCGGTGCCGTGGGAGCGACACAGGGTTATGTGGGACTTTTACCCACTAAAACCCCCCCGGTGGCCTGCCTCAACGCTTGTGGAGGACTCCGGGATCTCCAAAGGAACGCGACCGGTGCCCTCCAAGCGCGATGTCCCGTACGGACCCATCTCAAACGGCTCTGTGCGGCCACACACAGAGCAGTTCTTCCCGGGGTTGCCATTGGGCGGTTTGAGCTCCCACTCTAGCCGCCCGCAACCCCGAACGCCCCCTTTTAGTCGCCTCTTACGACAGGCAGGGGATACCGAAGCTCGTATTCTGGTCCCGAGCCACAGGGACAAGAGTTAAGTACCTACGTGCGTTTTAAGAATTTAATTGTCACTCGCTCTAATGGTGAAGGAAGACATCATGAGAAAACCTGCATGCCGGAGAGTCCGCATTACTCAAAGATGTGTGAATTCTGCCAATCCGCACTTGGCCAGCGTGGTGGATGGCCTTAACCTTCTCTTTCTGAAAAGAATCCCGTGTCCAGCTGTGGGAAAGTTATTGGTCGCGATGATGATGCTGTTGTTGTTCCAGATCATCACGCAAGGCGGCGTGACGTACAAGAACGAGCCGTGGCACCGCGAGTGCTTCACGTGCACCCACTGCGACACGTCGCTGGCCGGCCAGCGGTTCACGTCGCGCGACGAGAAGCCCTACTGCGCCGAGTGCTTCGGAGAACTGTTCGCGAAGCGTTGCACGTCTTGCGCCAAGCCCATCACTGGTGAGTGTTCAGAGATTTGCTTTGTTTTGGCGTGGAAGTCTTTCGGTAAAGTTACTTAATAAGTGGGCTCGCCTTCTTAGACACCATCGCCAGTTGATGTGAGGACGAATTTTTGCTAATCATTAAATTCTTTTCTTATAAAGAAAGACCCTAGTAATGACCGATCTCTAATGCTTTACAAATCTTCGGTTCCACCTTATATGATGCGTTTCTAGATGTACCTATCTTTCAAGGCCCCGTGTAGGTATTCCAGCTATAAATTTAAGAGAAGGGTTGGCAGGAGATGCACATTATATCTTTCAGCTAACAACAATAGGTGTATGTACCTACAACTAAAACTCAACAATTAACCTTTCAGGCATCGGCGGCACGCGTTTCATTTCATTCGAGGACCGTCACTGGCACAACGACTGCTTCATCTGCGCGCAGTGCAAGAACTCGCTGGTGGGCAAGGGCTTCATCACCGACGGCCAGGACATCATCTGTCCGGAGTGCGCCAAGCAGAAGCTCATGTAAATACTCGTACCTCCCGCTACCGCATGAGTAACGACCAGAATCGAACGCTAGCGGCGGACCTCTCGCCCACGGACCGCGGTCTTCTTACTCGTGTGCTCCGCTTCCTCTCTCTCGCTGTTACGATGTGGGTGGCCCCTTGAAAATGCCGAGTTTACCTTCAAATGCTTTCGTCAATTAGATCTTCTGTCGTTAATACTGTTAATACTGATGAGAGTTTATCAAGTCATCCTGTTCACTTGACTAGTTTAATCAGATGTTTTCAATGGACCACCCTTTTTCCGGCACGGATGAAATTGCTTCAGAGGGATATGATGTTTATCGCGCATACAAATAAGAAAATTATAATAATGTATGTTAAACTCGGACTGAAGTCTGAGATTGGTGACAGATGACCACAAGTCACCTCCGTGCCGAATTATACGACCTTCTTAGATGTTAGGGTGTCATTATGGAATTTAAGAGCGGGACCACATCTTTGGTTCTATAGGCGTGCGAAGCGCGTTATAATATCTTGCCTCATAAAATTTTCTTAAAAAGAATAACCACACGCTAGTAGACCGACGGAAGCTGTCGCTATCGCAAGTGTGGCCCCTAACAATAAATTGCTGTTTAAATACGAAAAGGACACGAATCAAAACACGTCATAGACGACAACAAAATGGCTGACGTAACTTAGAAAATGGCTGTCGTAATGAATGAAAAAGTAAACTAATGTGAATTATTATAGATTTGTAGACAAGAACTCACTTAAGTAATCTCTAATACTAACTAGGATCATTTTAGACTCGCGCTTTCAGTAAGTACTTTTGGTACGTGTCCTTGCATATTTAACCATCGATAATGTGTAATGATTTATTTTATGGTTGTGCAGTGACGACACCATCGTCCCCTTAGTCGTTAACGCGAGAGACTGGTGCCTGTTGAATCAGCAGAAAAAGCCCAGCGCTGATCTATTCGACCTTGCCGATAAAATAAACTTCCGGAAGGTCACCCCGTAGTCACTCCAACTCGTTGATCATATTTTTATACAAAAAATGCGAAAATCACAAAAAAATGTGGATGCACAAATAAAAGTATTTAATTTTGCTTTTTTTACTGAATTCTTTAATTAAGATGTTTATATATATTTTGGTTGTTTAACTATCGTTACTAATCGCAGTGAATACATCCACGTGTCCTGTATATTATCGCATAGCAACTATACGTGCTATAGGAATGCCATATAATTTCGCTTTGGCTGTCGTATTAGTCCCTTAGACTTAGGTCAATAATTTACCTAGTGCAATTCACACGATGCCTTAATAACATATCTAAGTCAATTTGGAGGGTACCGGCATCGCCGGCTGCGAGTTTATTCTTAGTTTAAATCCGAACGGATTAAGTGCTTGTCATTGTTTAAACGCGTAACATAGAGTAAGTGTAAGTTTATCGACAGAGTAATGTATCATTACGTATCATACTTAAGTATTTATTTTATGTATACGGAGTACAAACTCCTGCGAGCGCCCGAGCTTCCTAACACTAAAAATTATGACATAAGTCGATAAGTTTTAACTAATAATGATATTAATGTAATAAAATATTTTTGTTCTCGAATAAGATCTACTCGCGTTACAATAATGTAATTGAATGTTATCGCTATTTTTACATGATAATGAATAAATACTTATTTTGTTAAGAGTGTATTCTCGTGTAAGTGCGTACTGTACCATCGGTTTGGCAGTCTGGGATCACTTTATAAAGGTTACTTGTTAAGAGTTAAATTATTAAAATGTTGATGAAAGAATAATAATTTATATTAATGTGTACACTTTTAAATCGCTTAGCTGTGTGATCTGATCTAATCTTGTAATCTATCGATACAATACGTAGATTGTATAAACTCAAACTGAATTAAATTATCAAAAGTAACTTGATTGTTCGTTTTATTTATACTCGTATACTCCCTAATTTTATTTAAAATATATCGTTGTAAGTGATAGCTTCTCATTCTATTCCATACTGAAATACTCTTTATGTCGACAGATATGTTCCGAGTTCGATACCCTATCAAAGCAGACATTTTAGTCACATTATGGTACTTAAATGGTCATATTCCTTTGTAGTTGTAGAGTTTATATACAGGGTGTCCCGTAAGTTGTACGACAAACTGAAATGGAAGATAGCTTGGAGAGAGACCTATCAGATGGCAAAAAATCGTTTTAGTACAAGTGTCACCGTTTTCGAGATTTTGACCTTTGTTTGATTTTTCAGAAATCTAGCTCTCTTGTCCTACTTTTACTTGCTGACTGCTGTTGAGGGAGGAAGCTAAACATGTTTCGTTCGTTTACCTGCGCTTAATGAATAAAAAACCTAAAAATGTGTAAACCTAATGAATAAACTTGACACAGGCAGATGGAATTAATTTTAGGTGAACCACGACCTATATCATTTTTAATTTGCATATTATTCATCAATTAGGTGGACCACTTGCAGGAAAAAGTGCCCGTGGGCCACCTAGGAGGTGGAACACAACCGATACCTGCTCTATAACAGTAATAACGCTACACACTCATAGCCACACTAGGAATCCCTGTCGTGGGTGCCATGGACAACACACTAGACAAGAACACGCACCCATACCGAGAACGGAAATTTAAATTCATCATTAAAATTTTCCGTCTCGCTGGGATTCGAACCCAGGACCCTCGGAACAGCGATCCGGCATGTTAACCATTGCGCCATCCGGGTCGCCAACAACAGTGTCGATCGTCCAGGGTGTCACAAAGGGTTTAGCAGAATTAAAACTCCAATTACTGATGAAACATTTACTTACGGCTAAATACAAATTTACAGCATTTTGTCTTACACGACTTACACAGTAGCAGCACTTGTCATTTAACAGTTTAATATTTATTAGATATTAGTATTACATGCACTTACACCTTAAAATAATATGTTTTATATACAACTCTTGTCCATAAAGCGTAAATACTTCCAACATAATATAATTTAAAATCCAATTGTTCAATAAATTTTTGGTATAAATATTACTCTTCTATTCTTTGTTTTTACTAGTGAACAAAATCGCTTTGTTTCGGGAAATTTATTTTTTACATTGACGAACATTAATAATTTATATTGTTAATATAAGCTGAATATAAGGATAAACATTAAGGGTCGGGCCACATTGATCGACGGCGATCGACGGTTTGTCCATACAAAAAGAGCGTAAAGTATGGAAAGCCGTACGCGTCCTTTCGCATCGACGAGCCGAACGGCCTTCCATACTTTACGCTCTTTTTGTATGGACAAACCGTCGATCGCCGTCGATCAATGTGGCCCGACCCTTAAGTGGCACCTACAGACTACAACTTTGAAAACCGCATCAATTTTCACTAACTAGTTTTTTTGGGATGCGCGTACAATAATTTTGGCTTCTATTGGCCCAATTAATAAATACTTCATTATTTAGTGCAAATCTCTATACATACCAGTTTTTAGAATTAGAACAGTATTTCAAAGGCATATTTTATTGGCATTATTAAAGCAAATGAAATGAAAAATGAATACAGAACATTTTTTTCGTTTTAAATAACTACCATTTCATTCATAATTATTTGTAAATAATAATCGTGACAGGCAAGATATGATAGTATCTAAAAGCAATATAGTAAAATACAAAAATTAATAAATAATAAAAATAAGTAGGTAGATAAAATTTATGATATCATTGATTAATACCTTTGCTATAAGGCAGGTGTCCGACCGCCGGCGTGCAGCGAGCAGCTACGGGCTATTTACTCACTCAAGAAAGGGACTTAAATATGACATTCCGACGCGGCGGTGTGAACAGGTAGCGAGTACTCGCTGATTTATGCGTCTCTGTTGTCTACACGGAATGTCACAACTTTTGTAACTTACTTGTAGTAAATATCCGGGATTCACTCGCCGACTGGCCGGCGGTGGCGCATTTGCCTAATATCCTTTAAAAATTGAGTAAATTTTACAGCTTAAAAATAAATAAAAATTTTGACTACTTTAACACTCTTGTTCTCAAAATATACGGTGAAACCAGTGTTCCAGGGATTAAATCAGTCATTGTGCTGCAAATAAAATGCAAAATATCCCGTGGTAAATACAGATTAAAAATCACTAATCAGGAACTACAATAAATTGTTGCTACAAAATCAATAGGTTGAGATTTCACACCTCAAATAAAATTCATCCTCGTATCAGTCAGTTCCGAAGTACTTCTGACCGAAGTGGTTTGGAGCTACGGGGTGCAGTTCTGATGTGAGGATCTTCATCTTGGGAACGTAGTCGACGACGGCCTGCGCCGCCGCCGGTGTGCAGAACAGGTTTGACAGAATTATACATTCTTCTTTCACCCCGTGCTGCCTCAGAACATTAACTGCCTGAAAAATAAAACAAAAATATTTATTTAAGTTTCAAATACATGATTTAACAAACATATTATTGATGTGTTTGTTGAGCCGTGGCCACGATCCATGCAACTGGGTTGACATATCATTTATATATTTAAAAACTCTTTTTTAATGCGGTTAATGACAATAATAAAACAAACCTGTTTAACGGTGTTGCCAGTGGACATAATAGGGTACATCAGTAACACTTGTCGCCGAGAGATGTCTTCTGGGAACTTCGCATACACCACATGTGCCTCGTGGGTGTCTGTGTCACTCTCTACAAGGATCTTGCCGATGCGGATTGAACGACAGCAGTCCCGGAGACCCTGAAACACAAGATGATCCATTAAACAAGTTAGGTTATACTTCCTTATCCTTACCTTATTCAGGAAACGCATCTCTTGGTACTCACATTTTTAAATTGTTAGATGTCATTCTTTAAACTAATATGACTTTTATATTTGTTAACTATTAACTAACTGATATAAAAAAAAATTCCAAATTGGTGAAAACTGCAACAAAACACAGTTACAGTTTGAGACTAGTATGCAATATACCTTAACTGTGCAAATATCTCATTTAATGTTTAATTGCTATAAAAAATGCTACAAATTCATAGCCCCACACTAGGATTCTCTGACATAGGCACTATAGACAACACATAAGACAAGAGAACGAAATCAAACCCAGGACCAGCAAACCAGCATATTAACTATGCTAAATTCGGGTAAAAAGAATACAAAAGAATAATATAGATCTGATGATGTGTCAAAAACATGATTTTATTGATAGAAACTGACCTGTTCCATGGCTTCTCCAGACCGGACAATAGACACTCCGCAGTTGCCAGCCCCATACTTCAACCCCTTGTACAATGCGCCGGTGGGCGTCACCACCTCACAGTCAGTGAATGGAAGTTTATTCAGACTCTCTTCAATCACCAGCCGGATCAAGCGGTCAGCATAGAACTTGAAGTCACTTCTTGTTGTGTTCCTTGAATGTCAAAACATTTTAAATTGAAATTTATTTGTTTTGAATATTTATTACATTGTGTTTTTGTTAGGTAGGAAGTGAACTTGACATTTCATTACTTGTTATCTCAGAACATGATCCAAATACTCATAGGCCATGAAATTATTTATTTATTCATTCATTCACAAACACCTCTATCTTTACAGGAAAACCATTATTAAGCCCACAAAATTCAAGAACATCATTGTAAGTACAAGTGACAAACTAATAAATACATCTAATTTAATCTAATTTATTCTAATTAAAAACACATATGACCAGCATAGATCAAAGCAGTGACAAACGGATATAAGCAAAACCAGTCGTAAGACTGCCTGCCCCCTTATTATGAACTCTTAATTCCAGACAGTTTACGTTCACAATGTGTGGGTGACAGAGACAGCGCCTTATTACCTATAAGGCGCTGTCTCTCTCGCGCCAACGTTGTAAACGTGAACCGTCTGGAATTAAGAGTTCATAATAAGGCCCCTGCTTATGAATAAATAAATAATATTTTAATAACCAATTTTAACATAGATATCGGTGAAATGTTATTTCATAAGCGACTGTAAAGTACAAGGTATAAAAAAAAATAGACTTGAGTAAGTGTTTATTTATAGAAAATAACACAATGAAAGTGTCTGTTTCACATTTTCATGTAACCTCACTTACTTGTCCCTGAGAATAGTTTGCAGTTCCTTGATATTATCGTTTGAAGGCAGCAGCGTGAGGCTATCACCGAATTGCTCCTTTACATCCTCAGCATTCCACTGTCTGATATCGTTGTCAATCAATTCCATTTTTCTTAAATTTAACTCAAATGAAACTAATAATTTATTGAAATGCAAGTCGAAAACACCAAAACAGGATAAATGACAATGACATTGACGTGACGTCGTCAATTCACCCAATGCCAAATTGGCATTGCCAATGCTGTCATCCGTCAATGCCACACGCCATAGACAACATAATTTAGCAGAGTATTAAACCACAAACAAACACGGCGCTACTGTAGCTAGAGGGTAAGTTTGTTATAACTTATAATTGCCGTGCTTAAAATTTTAAATCACGTGAGTAGTTAAGGGTTAGTAAAAATGATGCCACTTTTATGTAAGTACATAGTTTAAGATACGAGTTTAATTGTTATATTCAGATGACATGAGAATCGTACTTTCCTTTGACTTCATAATTATTATAACTTTGCTTTAACTTCTCCAAACAGTCAGAACATAGTTCCCTGGGGTTCGAACTAAATCGAAAAATCGGATACTCTTTAATAATTCAGGAAACAAAACACATTTACGTATTAACTCTTTATTTGCCCAGAAAATACAAATTAATGATTGCAAGAATAATACCACTTTCATGTTACAGATAACATTCTGCCGCTATAATTATTACATGTTACTAGACCCGAGTCCGGTTGTAATCACAAAGATTGTTCACAAAAATATATTTTTATGAATATGGAACTGTAACCGCTAATTCGTTCTAGACTGAACAAAGTTTCTCGTAAATGCAAAAACTTATTTTAAATAATAATGTGCAGGGGAAATAATTAAATGCCATGAGTCGGATCTCGTTAATTCGGATCTCTTTGTACACTGTCTTATTACAATAAAATGTAGATATGGCGGATATGCCGGCCTTTCACATCAGCAGTAACAACTTTAACAGACTAATTGTTTTATTACGAATTTGTGATGCATCTCCTAAGTTTTAACATATCCAATACAAAAAAAAAATAATAAACTATATTTTAAAAACATAAGTAGGAACATCGACAAATAAATATAATAACAAAAATATACAAGGGCAACAACTGTAACAAAAGGCCGACGGAGCAACATCAAACATTGTTAAAAAAACTATGAAAAAAAATGTAAACCTTAATACAAAAAGTACAAAAATGGCATAAAATGTACTCTCGGTTGTGTGACGTTGAACGCAGTAAATATAAATAGGTTACATATCGCTTTTGCGCTTTATTTGCGGACATCGTCCGTTAAACAGTATTCCCAAACCATGTGTAAAATAATGGTTAATCTACCCGCATTATAATATGAAAAATGAAGAATGAGGTCGGATGAAAAATATAACCATAAAAATCCTTAAAAGTAGACAAGTCCAGAAAAACAACATAGCCCTAAGTACTGCCCCCTTATTATGAACTCTTAATTCCAGACAGTTTACGTTCACAACGTGTGGGTGACAGAGACAGCGCTTTATGACCTGTAAGGCTCTATCTCTGTCACTCACACGCTGTGAACGTAAACTGTCTGGAATTAAGAGTTCATAATAAGGCCCCTGGACAGTAAACTGAACAACCTATCCGACCTACCTAACTTGTGACTATTTGAACTAGACAAATTGACCTGACCTAATCTACGCTAATATCTGCACACCACCACGTTAGCGGACCGTAGGGGTTAGAAGCGGACATTACAAGATAAATTCTTCTATATCCTAAAAAGTTAAGGAGAGAAAATCATTCAACGACACTTCGTTAGTCTAAATCTGAAATTTCAAACTTTTGCCGAAGCTTTGTACACTTTGTCTATGGCGAACTTAAATACGTTCGATCACGAGTTTTATACATTTTGTATTTCTTGAATCATCAGCCTCGATTTATAGGCTTTTAAATCGAGCCTTGTAAGCAAAAACTAAAGAACATACATTCACGTAACTTCACCGTACATTCTTCAATTATACATCTATACATTACCTACAAAATTTGGATCCGTAACTACGTTTTCACTGATCACCGCGTAGTTAAACGACAAAGCGTTCAAAAATTTTACTGTCACATCACAAACATTAGAGGACGCAAAACGCATGTATACAGCTAATGGCCAATGATGGACGCTGTGTCCGCGATTTTTTTACAACTAGTCGCTAACCTAGCATACCAGCCACTGCCATCAGTAACAAAGAGGCCACCGACGCGTTGCCGACCGAAAAAAGCGTCGTAACGCTGTCTTCAATCGCTTATTATACTATTCTCACTCTCCATAGTACCCAGCAATGTCTAAACGCCTAGCCGCTCTCAACCATTAAACAGGATTGATTACTTCAGATCACCCGTAGTCGTATTCAAACCTATCTACATACGTCCCTACCCCAGTATTATACACTTCAACGGTTGTATGTACAATTTGTTTTTGTAACATTGGCATGCCGTTCTATAGAAACCTTAATTTTAGCAATATACATTTTTCATTACTAAGACTTGCAAGTAAACGCAACGATTCAAATACAGGACAAAAACAGTTAAACACATATTTAAATGTGTAAAATTCCTAAAAT
Organism: Hesperia comma; assembly: GCA_905404135.1. Lineage (NCBI taxonomy): Eukaryota > Metazoa > Arthropoda > Insecta > Lepidoptera > Hesperiidae > Hesperia > Hesperia comma. Next base: position 18,370,520 of record FR990019.1, on the reverse strand, counting down.
ACTTTTATTTATAGACCAAAGTGCACCTGACGTAACACCATTAAACAATCATTTTATACAACAAACATCCAAAAACTATTTGTGATGCTCTGACAACAGTTTTTCATCATCGGTCTGAAGGTCTTATTAGTTGCATTATTCCCACAGAGTAATAAGTTAGCGTTTAACGAACAGGCAATTTTTAATTATTTTTTACAAACGCGTGAAAATGTGCATTTGTTGCACACACAGCCATAATATGCGCAATATACATGAAGCATAAAATACGCACAATTACACCTCCGAATCAGTTGTATGATACCTGGCGTTAGGTCTGGATCATGACATTAACCTGTGCCAACGCTCCATTACTATTTACTCTATGGATTTTATTTTTCGCAATCAACGTTACAAATACGTACTCATAGAACTAAGACCCAAACCAAACGTAACTTTTCTGTTATTTAGGAAATCCGTAATAAACAATCTCAAGTACATCACTCAATTTTTCCATGTTATTAAAACCAATTCCAGTATAGTTTTGATACTTTTTATCCATCCACCTACTATTAATAAGTTATTAAAAAATGGGGTCCGGACCCATGCTCCACCTAGGTTCTCCACCTGGGTGGAGCACGGGGACTTATAAGGTCCCGTGCTCCAACTGATGGCGTTAGTACAGTGAAACAGTAAATTGTTTTCCTTAAATGATTCAAAAGATCTAAACAATTATAATAGGCTAGCTAATGTGGTGCACAGAACGGAGTTTAAGTATTATTTACAAACCTTCTTGGTGCACAATTTTTAATTAAAAATAAATTCAATGCGTCTGCTTTCTGCTTTTCAACTTTTATTTCTTTAAATCGCTGACAAAAAGAGACACACAGAGGTTACATTTAGCCATAGCTAGCCTATTATAATTGTTTAGATCTTTTGAATCATTTAAGGAAAACAATTTACTGTTTCACTGTACTAACGCCATCAGTTGGAGCACGGGACCTTATAAGTCCCCGTGCTCCACCCAGGTGGAGAACCTAGGTGGAGCACGGGTCCGGACCCAAAAAATGCCATTCGAATACATGAATTGGCATGACTTAAGTAGTTTTGAAAAAGTCAATAATTTTGGCATACTTTAGATACTAGTTGATAGATAGCAAAATCATTACTGAAATCGTATTGAAATTAATTTCTTGACAAACTCAGTAAAAACAGTAATTCTCTTACCCCGCTAGTTGAAATTACAATAAGAAATACACTTTGTGCGCTTGTTTGACAAGCGTTTCAAAGTATTAAAACTAAATTAACGCTCCACGAACATAAATGGACCTATCTCTGAATGTACACAAGCGAAAATGACTTTTATAATTGTACATTTAAGTCCAACATTGTACAACCGCCATCGGTGAGAAGTCCTAACGCGGAGCGGTACTCCTACGACCGATATAATGATCACAATAAGCGGAACCCATAATAAATTATTGTTAACTTATATTACAGGTCGATAAACCTACCCCTTTACAAATAAATTACTTTAAAAATCACTATTATTTTCTCATTAAGTAATAAATACGTTAAACAACAAAGCAGTTACGCTAGTTTTCACGCGACCCTAGACGCAATACACCATAGACATTTAGACAAACTACGTGCGAAGAGTCATAGAGATTAAGATACATAGAATTAATAGTGATGGAGTGTACAAAAACAATAGTTGAGATATATAACATCTCTCTCGTTCACTCACATTAGTATTAACACATGAAAGAAAGAGCTTTCTTTGTTCCGCTGTAGAATGTAACAACATTTGTTCATTTGTGGAAACTAGACAACTACATAATACAACATTTAAATCTCAACTATTTTTCCCGCACTCCATCTGTCCTCATTTACACAAAAGATATTTCTCAAGAGATAGTAGAAGATACAGATAAACTCTACTTAAAATCAGGGTTCGAAAATATCCGATATTTATAGTAAATATCAAAATATCGGATATTTTTGATATATATCCGATATATATCAAAATGTTGATATATATCCGGTATTTTGTATTAAAGCCATATTAAAATTTACTTTTACTTTTTACTGAGTATTCAGATTTTGATGATTCTTCTTTTATTCGCAAAATAAAACTTGTTGTGTAATGCAGTTTCAATTTGAGCAACATTTGACGAGTAGTTTTTAGTAATCTTTATTCGTCGATTTTGATTTATGAGGTAACAACCATAATTCAATAAACATTAAGTATTACGGATAATATCGTCATCAAATCAGAACATTCAGTAACATTTTACGAGGTAGCAACCATAAATAAACTTTATTATGGATAACTCAGAAACTATACTCCTCAGATTTCGCTCAAATTTATATGAGACCAACCAAAAAGTACCAAATAAAAAATAAAAAAAATTTAAACAATCATTAAAAGATTATGAGGTAACAACCATTAGACATCCCTACACATTATTAAAGATAATTTAAAAACCACTTGCTAGATGTCGCTTCAATTTATAAGGTACCACATGACAAGCACTACCTTTCAGACAAGAAAAGAATCATCAAAATCGGAACACCCAGTCAAATGCAGTGTTCGAAAATATTCGATATAGCTTCTGCCAGCGGTTTCACCCGCGTCCCGTGAGCTATTTCGCGTACTTCAGGTAAAAAGCAGTCTGCCTCGATATAGTCTTCCTCGATAAATGAGCTATCTAACACTGAAAGAATTTTTCAAATTGGAAAAGTAGTTCCTGAGATTAGCACGAGTGTATGAGTGTAGCTTTCCAACAGTGACATAATTTTTCAAATCGGTTTAGTAGTTCGGAACAAACAATCTAATCTTTTCTCTGTATACTATTAGTATAGAAGTATAGATACATATAAATATATAAATATCAAAATATCGGATATTTTTGATATGATATTATATAATATTCGATATCATTTCAAAATTGTTTTATAGAGTTATGAATACATTTCAAAACTTTATAGTCGACGGATGATTGGATTGACGGACTTACTGGATTCCGAGGTATCAAGCTTACTGCACTTCACTATTAGGTACTAAAGGATTATATGACTTCACTATTACCTACTATGGGAGTATGTTTCAACTCTACTACAATCTGCAACGCCATGCACATTTGAGAAGTAGAAATACAGTAACAAAAGCCAAAAATTACATAACATTATAAAAATTTGTAAACCAATTTTGTATTGATATATATCATTGATATATATCCTTCGAACCCTGCTTAAAATAAGTAGGAAACTCGCATGAGGCACACCCTACGTCTAGGCAAACCTACTCTGTTATACCATAGCCACGTTTGCGTGCGAGGTATTATCATAGAGGTATTATACATGGAGTAGGGGAGACAATACATACAGTTGCCTGTAAGCAGAAACTTCCAACATAATAATATAGAGAGAAAAAATTGCGATATTCTGAATTACTCTTTAATTTAATCACAATAACAAATACGAGGTACCGCAATCTTATCTCTTTTTCTAACCGAAGAATAATTCAAAGCCTGGCCCCCTGCTCTATCTACAATACATCTATGTTCGTCTATGTAATTTATTTATAATTTATATCCGGTATATACTATATACGTCGGTCGCGTGAAAACTGATGGCGCCAAGACGCGGCCGTCACTATGAAGTATGAAGCAATGTAACCGAACTAAGGCCGTGGACACACCGTGCGAACGTAATCTAGCGTGGAATGTAGCACGTGACGACCGGCCTTAGAAGTGCGATTCGGGGCTGTCCCTGTTTTTAGTTTTTACTCTAAGTTCTGTATCATCTATTTTAAAATATTTGAAAGCATTGCAACTAATTAGTTTAATTAAAGTAGTCCAGTCAATTAAAGGCATTGTTCCCTGTTAAATCAAAGGCAAATGAAAGCACCATACAATAGTGAGCTAATTAACAATTTGTCGAGAGTAAATACGTTAGTTATCTTTGAATACGTGAAAACAACTCTATTGTTTTGTAAAATACGTTAAATTACTCATTTTACTCTACATTACTACGAACTATACTTTTGGCGCGTAAAGTCTCAAAGTACCTGACGTTACTACTACTATTTTGAAGTGGGCGAACTCCAAGTGAGTTCCAACAAATATTTATATATCTAACTCACATACCATTTAAGTTACAATAGCGTAACTCACTACATATAAATATGAGGTCAGTGTCATTTGACATACAACTTTATTCTCGAATATTCGTTACTACAAACAATCACTTACTTTAAAAGCTACGTCAACACGACACGCTTACATCAAAACGCTATTAACAGTAGCATTATATTTGATTACTTAATTGATTGAACAATCCATTATGTACAATTGTGCATAATTAGCATGTATTATACATGTCTAAGAACGTGGCACTGGAGTCAATAAAACTTGTGTGAGGCGATTGGGCTGAGGATACGGTACATAGCGATTAGCGACGCGACTATGAGAGAGAGTGAGGTAATCACTATGGCTACACTTTAAGACGAAAAACTCTTTTTCACAAATTAATTAAAATTACCGATAGGTTACCATACACATAACTAAGCCACACTATTTGTGCAAATAAAATATCTTGAAATAAATTACTTCAATTTCGCTAAAAAATTACTTGGCATGACCCGCTTACCGCGTGTATATTGTAAATAGATAGATGTTGTAAAACTGAACCGCGTAGATATTGTAAAAATGATATCGCGTTAATACTTACGACGGGTCAATAGTTTAAACCATTAAATTATGTAATGATGTTTGACGTAGTGTAGCCACGTGAATATAAATGAAGTAGGTATAATTCGTTTTATTTAATTTAAATATAAATATCACTGAACGCGTCGCTAACATAACCTGAACCTTAGCGCGACACTAGTGACCTCACGTGGACTAGCAATTAATTGGACGCGGATTATGGCGAATATTATACTTGGATGTTGCCGTGAAAACGATCTAGAAACGCTATTAAAATTATTATAATAGCTAGAAGCTCGCCTTGGCTTCCGCATCACACAAACCACGGGTACAAGTCATTAATGTCGTGTTAATTCACCAACGATTTTGTTTGACGATAAATAAATATAAATGTAAAACGCCGCGTTTAGATATTTGGCCGAATATTCGGTTTACAGTGACGAATATAAACGCGCACATAAATCAGCCCAACGATGAAGTAAAATACCTACTAACATCAAGCAGAGAACGAGCAAATATTCGTAGCGAATAGCAAATGCTCGTATCGATACTCGTATTCGCGCGCTCTCGTCTCTTCTCGCCAAGTATGTAACGTACAAAAAATTGTAAACGCTCAACACCTCATATAATTGCCTTTCTTGCGATAGAATTGTTTTATGAAAAACGTAAACGATTATTTCACACTCGGCCGACGAACGCGTCAACTACCAACAAACACGCATCGGGCCTTTAATGAATCATTGATCACTAATAATGTGAAAATTACACGCTCACTCACTCACATTGTGTTAACATCTACATTATGCCTTCAATTGACTTAATGAAACATCCATATGACTATTGGAATGAATTCATTCATTCACTTTATGAATTTGCATTTCCGTGATGCGCTATTCGGAGTTCGTTTACATTAAGATTGAGATGTTATTGACATTTAAATAAATAATAATATGATGATTTGCAGCAACTTCCGACTATTATTTATTGCAATGAAAAATAATAATTAATTTATGGTAATTTGCAACTTGATTGTATAACGTTTAATTTACTACTAAATATTGATTCGTGTTATTATGACTCAAGTAACTATGAGCAACAGGATTATAAAGTGATGTTGTGATGATAAAATTATTTATAACTACTCCAAAATAGATGCTTCAACCAATAGGGACCGCCCAAATCGCTTCCGCGTAACCTAATGGTGCCGTTCCGCAGCACGCGACAGTCGACAGACGACAACACGACACATCGTCGCCAGTCGTACTCTGCGGAATCGCACCTTAAATACTTATATATCACAGGGCGCACTAGTGGACGACGCCGTTCCTCTGCCGCGGATAGCTGTTGTAGTCCGGCTTCTTGGCCACAGGGGGCTCGGGAATCGGCTCCATTTTGGCCTTCTTGCCCGTCTTCGCGGACAGATAGTTCTTGTAGAAGAACCGGGCGAAGAGAACGAAGTACGAGAAATACATGGCCATGGAGAGTTTTATGTTGATCATGCTGATGCCGCACGAGTGCGGGGGTGACGCGGTCATGTAGTTGTGGGCCCAGATGTTGACCGCGCAGCCCACGATCATCTGCGTCAGCTGCAGGAACGTTATGGTCATCGCGAGGAACTTCGGCGGGTACTTGCCCATGCTCACCAGCGCGTAGTATGAGTACATCACGCTGAAACAATATAATGATCGAGTTAATATTATGATTATAGACTGGGTTTTATAGCTTAAGCAAGCAAACGAGCAGACGGGTCATCTCATGGTAATCACCGGTGTCGATGGACATTGACAACACTAGGGATGTCAACAACCTGTAACCGGTCAAAATGAACCACAGCCAGCTCACGATGGGCTCTCCGTTGAGATCAGTGATACCAAAGGTATCGGCAATAATTTGCCGGCACATAAAGAACTAAAACAACACTCAAGCTCTAAGATTACAAGTTTTTTGGCGGCTGATTCAAGCGAAAGGGTAGTAGCCAACCACCCAGGCTTCAGTCCTACCATCAAACAAGGAACTGCTATTGTCACAACTTACGATAGCAGTATTTTGATATTGAAAACTTACATCAATTTGATAGCCCTGACATTAACACAGCAGGAAATATGAGTTCCAGTTTTAATTTTAAAGCAATAGCCTTGACATTGATGTAATGTAGGGTAGGAATTTTATTATCTGGCACTGAATATATTGTTAAGACAGGTTCTACGACTTGGTTATTTTAGCAGCAATGTGTTCAGAGTTATGTTTCAATCAATCATATTTTATTTATCTAAGTATTTAATTTTTATTTGTTGTTTTTTTGCCGAATGGATAAAAACTTAGGTGTCCTCATTAATTCTATGACACATTAGAGAACAACGTTTGCAATTCCCTGACGAGCCTATTTACGAATATATTTGACCTATATCTTAATTAAAGTAGAATGGCATTGTATTTTTAGAAACTTAATGTATACAAATTCAATAGTTTCCAAGCCATATAAAGAAGGTGGATCTATTTTGTGACCTTCAATTACGTATATGGTCGCCATAAAGGTATTAAATCCTCAGAATATGTAGGCAGGCAATTGATATCATTGATGCGTGTTTTAACGCGGCGAAATCATCTTTATGTGATTGGAATAAGGTCTCAAATTCATTGTAAACCACATGATCAGCTACTCAATTGACTCTGCCAATAAGGTATCCATGTCCTTTGCGGGCCCCATATTTGCAAATAATTGGTCACTAATGAACGTTGATTGGTGACTTTAAAGGCCCTTTAGGATTAACCCAATTACCTACCAAAACTACTGCTACCTACAAACGAACCAAGGGCAGAAACTATTTGCATTGCTCATTTAATTCTTTTCAAAACAAGCAAGTGCCTGCAATTTGGTTCATGTAGTCTTCAGCAGAGTAAATATCTTAAACATGTATTTTACACCAAAAAATCTGATTTGTCCTACTTGTACCTACCAATTTCTTTACTGACAAGCATTAAAAACTGCCAGAAAAAAATCCCACCAGACATTTTAGTGATGAATTCAATCCTTTCATAATACTTGTATTAGCTTGTCAAAATTCAAAATCTATACGCATTGATAATAATGTATGCCGTGGATCAGAACACTGAATAGGAAACGCGTGGGTCTGCCGCGAATCTGATGAAACTGTATAAACACACACGTACAGTTCATTCCTAAATTTAGACACGCGTTCACTCTTGATCGATTATCACGATCGGCAAATGGTATCGAATGTTAAATTTAACATTGTCTCAATGACAAACTCTTTAAAAATGTGACTTTAAATGATAGTGGACACTGCACATGTCATTGCTAATATAATGTAAACATGTATCTTTACGATTTTATAACACCTTACGTAAATTGATACTCATTTACCTCAATTCGTAGCGGCCGTGCCTGCGAACCGAAAGGGCTTCGGTTCGATTTTCAGCAGATATTTATTTATGTGACCGATATTTTTATCGTTATCAAACACCGAAAGACATGCGACCTATCGTATTAGTGTCATCCATGCCACCACATATTATTTCCATCAATCAAACGCCCCAAAGATAATCCATACTAATATTATAAATGTGAAAGTGTGTTTGTTTGTTTGTTTGTTTGTTTGTGACTCTTTCACGTCGCAACATGGCTATTATATGATATGGTTTATGTGTGTGGGGATAGTTAGGAGGGTGGAGAATGACGTAGGCTACTTTTTACTGCGGAAAAACATCTCATTCCCATGGGAAGATCGATTTTTTGATAGTTGCTAGATATTTTAGTTCCGGATGTTGTTAATAGATGGCGTTAGTAAAATTCATTTGCAAGTTCTGAATTACGCTATCAAGTACTACATGTAATTTACTTATGTCATAGGCAAATAATCTGATGTTCCAGTATATCATATAATAGGCTCTACTGCTTAGCCGAGACGAGATTCCTACGGGAGCGCGACCTACGCGACTGTTACCTACGGGTCCCGAAGCGAATCGCGGGCGGTTCTCTAGTCAAACATGAACCTCACCTGTGCACACAGTAGTTCATAACGACGAACCACCGCGCGGACGAGGTGTACTCGGTGAACGAGAACCAGGTGTACAGCAGCACCGTGATGTGGTGGTACCAGTGCAGGAAGATGAGCGGCTTCTTGCGCAGCACGATGAACACCGTGTCGCCCAGCTCCGGCAGCTTCGACAGCACGAACATCACCGTCCAGAAACCGGACACCTTGTCTTGCTCGATGAAACTGGAATGGAAAGAGAGGAATATTTTAGGTACGTGAATCTTTTTTTACGTTAATTAATTGAAGAGTAGATGAGCCATCTGGGTCTTGTTAGATAGGTAAGTACATCTTTATGTAGATGAGCAATCTGTTGGTTTTTGCTTTAGAACCACGAGTAAGACTTTTTCCTCGTAGTCCTATTATGACGTCATAGTAGAACAAAACAGTAGGACCACGAGGAATCAACTGGGATAACTTGACAGTTTTATCGCAATCGAATCAATGGGATGAACGGTACGGCAAACAAACAAGCCATTATTCAAACATGGATGATCCTCTCTTAGTATACGTATGATAAAAATGTAACTAGCTTGTATTCTGTACATACAATGAGAATAAAATGTGTGAAGGGTCTAGGGCCAGCAGAAGCCAAGAACACAATTTTTAAAATTTTTGCCTCTATCTACGTTGTCCGAGCATCGCGAATAAACAACTGGATGAAATTTGATGAGGTTTTCTTCGTTGTATTGCTGGTCTATTTTTAAGAATGGTATTGCTGGATTCAACGGGCTCAGGACCGGTTAGAGTGACGCCAGTTAGGGGAGGCCTACGTCCAACAGTGGACATCGAAAGGCTGATGGGTGATGATGATGATGATGATGATGATGATGATATATTTCATCATAATGCACCGCTTAGAACCTAAGATATAAATATACGGAATATGTTGCAAGACAACGTCCGCCGAGTCGACAAGTTTATTAAGTATTCATTTTATTCGAATAAAACTCTTTACTTGGAGATAATGATTCAGTCGTAATTAATCACTCTCCAATACACATGATTGTTTTATATCGCTGCCAACATCGATTAATCTCGTCTCGTCGGTTCGCTTTATTTATATTCGGGAAAATATTTACATTTTTATCATTCAACCTTCGAACTAATACGGAAACTACTTAATGACATATAAAATGTAAAGTATAACGACCTCAAAAACCATTAACCTCTAATTGTGCTATTAAATAAACCTCGTCTAAATCGTAACAAACAAATTAATTATAAATTTTCGTCGTGCTCGTGCGTAACTTCCAATATATTCATCCGTCCGTTCGTACGTCGTCATTTATTTATCTTTACGTTGCTGTTGGTGAAGTCATAAAAACAAGATTGACTACCCTAAAACTTTTCACCTTGCGTTGAATCTTTAAAAGGGTTGCGTGCAGTATGAATCTACCTACATTTAAGTATATGCTTTCAGAAACGATATCGATCGTTTTTATGTAACGTGATTCTAACTATCATTATCACTTTCATGAAAAACAAATTCAAATTTGCGAATTAGCATGAAACACTAATTTAATATTTTCGTATAAGAGCCTTCACTTCGAACGAGGGTCACACCACACATTTGTGGCCACCTGCGACAAGGAGGGTGGAGTGCGTTTAAAATATCTCATTTTTAAATGGCCCATTACAGTATAGGGAAAATATGCAAATTCAAATCCCAAGCCAAATCCTAAAGTCCTATAGAAATCCTATCGTTAGAACGTAACATAGCCCATTAGGGGATTCCCGGAACACAACAGCAATATATCGCCGCGTTCAGAGCTATTTACCAAGTCGCCATGTAAAGTAAGCACGCGGGGAATGCATCGTTTGGAATACTTTCACGTACGTACGAGACGCCCGGAAAAAATGCTTGACCTACATGTCTTACGTTAGCATAATATGACAACTCATAGTGGAATACTGATTCATTTTGTTAATAGTAATGTTGCAACACGTTACATGGTATTTGATTATGACATAATGATATCTTCGTGTAAATTGTTTGATATTCTTTAAACGATTCATTGGTTTGGGGGGGCATGGTAATCAGTCTAGTTATATTTGGTATAGCATTTTGAACTATTAAAAATCTTCCAAGGATTTGCTGAACGTAACGTCTTCTGTTACATGTTCACATGTTATTAATAAAATAAATAATTTGACGTGGCATAGATATGTTGTCAATCTGTCAACAAAATATTTAGCTAAATCAATGACGTAGGTGTTAGATGATTTATTTATACTACGTTGGGGTAGGTCATATTATAACAGTTTTTATCATAGTCATTAATCATTCATAAACAAACTAATACTACATGTCAAAATATTTGTTATTATTAGAAATTATGATTATGACATAATATAAATTATCATTGCAAATAATAAATAAATATGTTAAACCCGAGCATGACATGTGTTATTGGCCTAAGTTGTTGTGTGCCCTCTAGAGACCAAACGCGTTTGCCGATTTTGATGATTGTTACGGCAATCGATTTGTCTTGATCTTCCGATAATTCGAGAATACTTATTAGAACTATGGGGTATCATTTAAAAGATATTTGAAAATTATTTTTAGGTTTCTTTTATAATTTTCCATTTTGAAGAATTATTAAGGATCTATAACATCTTAAAGTTTTAAAAACCATTTTCCCTTTAATACTAAATATTACTCGACTGTAAAGCTTTATTTACCTACGTGGCGTTTCCACGTTGTTAGTAGTTATGGCTCTCATTTATCGTTATAAATGAGAGCAATAACTAGGTACCTACTAATCGTTTCCTGTTTACAAGCGACCCGAATTGCGATGAATAATAATTATGTCATGTTGTGTGGAATCCTACCGGCGCCGCGCCGCCTATACAGTTTTTCCCGACTATTATTAATCCACTAAACAACATTATGATATTTATAGACATGCAACACAGTTCACATTTACATAATGAATAAATAAGATACTATGAAAAACAAATGCGGTCGGTCCAGTTTACCAAATTTACCAAAACTTCCATTTTTGGGTGAATTATAGCCGAAGAACGTCCTTGAATGGTGCCCGCTTTGAGTACGCTTGTATTAAGAACAATAATCATAAAAACACTTGTTCCATATAAAAATGTACTGAAGTACCTATAGTGTGTGTATTGTCAGTATCAGCGTTATCTATTATCATCTATCCTAAGGTCGAATAGTGTTCAGCACAATAACCACAAGTCCCGATATACCAATAGACGATATACTTACTTCTGTGTTGTTCTCCTCCCCCAGGGAAATCAGTAACAGCAACGACATCTACACGACCAAGAAAGAAGAAAGATGAAGAAAGCAAAGGTAACTTCTGAACATCAAACCCCCCACCTGAACTGACCCTTCAAACTGAACGAGTCGTTTGGCGACCCATTCAAAAGTTTAAACAAGTGAATGGTAGCTAGTATTATTATTCAGTCAGACTATACGGAAAAATAATAATACCAGTAATAACAATCAACCCTAGCATTTTCCATCCATCTAGAACTAGCTTTTGCCCGCGGCTTCGCCCGCGTGGAATTTGTTTATATCGCGAACCGGGGAAGTGGGGAAGGGGGTACGTCATTAACTTTCTTCCTGGGAAAATTCATCGAAATCGGTCAGGCGGTTTAAATTTTTCATACAAACTTTCATCCCCTATTTCAAGCCTTTAGGGGGTTGATTTTTTGAAAAAAAGTAGCCTATGTGTGACTCTGGGTCTTCAACTATTTTCATTCCGAATTTCATCCAAATCGGACCGGTGGTTTAGCCGTGAAAACGTCGCAGACAGACAGACAGACAGACTTTCGCATTTATAATATTAGTATGGATCTAGAATAAGCAATAGACAGGAACCATTTCGGTGAAAAGTGCGTAGTTATTTACATTTACCAATTAAAATAGCGACCTCATTATAACCTAATTATCAAGTTACTTATACCAGCAATGGTTTGGGTCAAACGGTCTCCTATTGTTAAACCATTGTATTGTGTGCAAATAAATTTGTGTTCATATGATATTACGTGATATAACGCGGTCTAGTTTCGCTTCGGAAAACTTACGCCAGGCGTTGTTTTACATCGGATCTCTATCCTCCACAATACAAGAAATATCTTGTTTACGACGTACGTATTTCGAGAAACGGCGTAAATGTAACAACTTTGTTTGCGAATGACGATATTTTATTATATTAATATATAGCAGACAAATGCACAGATGAGTTATCTGATGGAAGGTGGTAATCTCCGCCAATGGATATTAGTATCATCAAATATATCATGCGTACCTACGTCATCAGCCAAGAATGAAATAAGAGGAAAAAAAACTGGATCTTTAGACTCAAAAGTTTAGAGGCGAATTTTTTGTTTCGATGTGTTACAAAAAAAGTGGAAACATACTCTGGTTTTCGAATAGGATTAAAAACTTTTGAAAGTTTTGGATTAGCTCTAAATTTTCTCCAAATTTTTACAGATCACTTTTGAAACAAGGTGATTTTAAGGATTAATCAGAAGAATCAAACCCATTTTGTTTGCCCTACAGTTTCAGATGAACGAAAACAAAATTTTCGACCTGCAACCTGCAAGTAGGTCAAGTGGTAAGTACTTTATCGTACATTTATTTTGTCTACGTATACTGTCCATTACGTCACCGACGGTCAACTGACCGACTGGCGACAGCTACGTTAGAAAGTGTTGGATTACGCAATTGGAAAATCTACGCATCGCATCGCGCGAGAAACACACTGACCTGTTACAAGCTTAGGCCGGCTCCACACGTTGGCGCCAACGTTCGCGCCAACGTTGGCGCCAACGCCATTTTCTAGCTCCACACGTTGGCCGAGTAGCGCCTGCCAACTCCCAACGCTCGCCCCAACGACGATTTTCTAGCTCCATACGTTGGGCGAGTAGCGTTGGCGTGAACGTTGGCGCCAACGTGTGGAGCCGGGGTTACAAGTAATGTGGAATCTCACTGTTACCCACCGATACTGTACCCGCCATCTCATGAACGATATTCTCTAATTTATGTCTTAATTTCGTTGAAGATAATATAAATAATTAATTGTGGGTTTTTTGCGGGTAATTTGCAATTTTAATAAGTCATCGTCTATCGAAACATGTCATCAGCGATCATCGACGCTTTGCAGATCGAAAAGAAATACGTATAAAATACATACCTATATTATATGGGTTGATTATAGAAGGGTCGGTGGTTAGTCAGAGTAAAACGCCTCATCTTTATTATAGGGCCTACCACTATGCACACGCAAGCACCGTCGTGATAAACTCTTGCCCTACGTTAAAGAAAAGTGTTTGGAGCAGTGCAAATTAGAGTGGTAAGGACCATAGATAGGATAGAAGGCGCTCCTTGCATATACATGTAGGTACTTAATTACAATCTATAACCATGATGAGCCTGGTCCCCGTCTCACTATAAAATAATTTTCAAATACGAATATTATTTATATACTTGTACATCGTATACATTTACAGTGATACAGACCACATGCGACATATAATACAAAAAAATATATTACACGTATGTACCTACATTACGAAAAATGAAAATAACTGATGCAGTAGGGAATATAGAGTAAAAATTATGAAATTTGAAACAATCTTGTGATTGAGCTAAACTTTGCAGCCATTTTACAATGCAGGCATATTCAGATCGAAGAAACTACGTCTACGGCGACCTTCGATGAAATTTACTATTAATATTTGATACGCAGCCATCCCCTTGAAATAATAAAACGGACTGTAGAATTCGCATTCCGATTTCCTACATTTAATACAAATGTTAAAACTTTAGGCTATCTCTGCAGCCAGTAGTCTTCACAGAACCAATTTTCACCAAGGTATCTTCAATAAATCTTCGTTACCGGTCGTCCTCTAGGTATCGCGCCGACTGGAGTGGCGTTAAGGCGAGTGACTTTAATCGATTCGACATCTATAATGCATAGAACGGAGCGAAGTATTCGCCTCAATTGGACCCGATTAAGACAGCAATTGACTGACGAACCGATGTTGATTTCGAGACTTCTAAGAAAGGAGAAGATCTTCGAATGTTGGCATGGAAACGATATGACTGATGCGATAGAAATACCGATAGAGAAACGATATCTGCAACTTCGAAATTTATTTATAGTCCCGATGAAATTTCGTATGATATCTATCTGATAAGCGGGATGAGATGTAAGGCACTTCTCACACAACGCTATTCATGAGCTACGCGACTGCAACGCAAACCAAAATTTGTATGTATTTGACACTATGTACTGACAGGCATACGCGACTCCTGTCAGTCAAAAGTGTCAGATACATACAAATTTTGGATTGCGTTGCAGTCGCGTAGCTCATAAATAGCGTTGTGTGAGAAGTGCCTAAGATATCTTGGGTACCGTTACATGAAAAGCAAAATTTCCTTATGTCTGGCAGCCTTCCCGTTCGGCAATATAAGTAGCTCAACAATACGAATGCTTTTTTATTTATTACGTGCGCTCAGAGTTCAATTTAGCTTGTAAGCAAAATTTGCTTACGGCATTTTGAATTCACGCCGTCAATCTACATTGAACCTTAATCACAGGGGCGGATGATATTAGAACTAATTCAATATCGAACGTGAACGGAGTATAGCTGTCGGTACAAAAGTCAACTAGCCAAAGTGTAATTTTGGCAGTTTTGACATACATACATTGGACATCAATATTTTTTACACAACACATATTGTGGCAAAATATTGTATCTGTGGCAATAGTATACAAATTCATTAACTTGAATTGATTTTAAGAAATCCCTAATTTACAACGATACATACTTTTTTTTATTAAAATCCTACCCTTCCTGAACATTTTGACATTTGCAGATTGGCGAGTAGACTTTTGTACCGACGGTATATTCGGCATTGTACGTTGTTTGTTTGATCCCGCCTCGTTTACTACCAGGTCGCGGCCTTCGTACTCTGTTTGCCGTCCGTGTACCTACCACAACGTCCACAATGCGGTCGTGAGTCGTGAGGCCAGCACAGCCAATGTGATAATCAAATTATGTAAACCCTCCGTGGCTTTCATCTTTTTGCTTAACATTTCATGAATGAGTTCACTTATAATCCGAATTTTAATTAGATTCCTAAATTGACGTAAGCTAATGTCACTTTTCGAAATAATGTTACCAGCTTTGAAATAATAGTGATTACTCACACGATTAACGAACGATGTTTTGATTATTCGATTTTCTTTTCTCAATATGTGTTTTAATAAAATATAATAAAAAAATCAGAGATCAATACGGAAAGGTTATTTATTTAAAATTATATAGGAAAGGAAAAATATTTAACACCGGTACATGCATACTTTTAGTACAAACATGCACTAAAAGCGCTTAACTATTAAAAATGTAGGGGGAAATTGATAATTTTTTTGTGTAGTAACTTCATAATTCCTACAATAACTTCATGCAGTATTTTAGCTATTTGCTAAATCATGCGAAACGATTATAATCCGATTAATATTTTTATCAAATTGAATCATTTGCGTCCAGGTTACAACACTATTTTTGTGATAATAAAAAACAGTAACACTGGAAATGTCATTTTAGGAATCGAATTAAAAGTCTGAGTATAGAAATGGTTTTAGTTGGCTTCTGACCTTGTCTGCAACACGGCATGGACCTCTCATATTAAATTTGAGGAGGCTCAAAATTGTGCGGTTACTGGTGGCTCTTTATTTAAGGGCGTAATTTACAGAACTCAATATTGATATTTCAATAGAAATTACCGCGATAATACTAAAATCACTTCACGTCGACGAACCGCTTAATACAGTGCATAACTTAATAGAATTAAAATATCCTACTTTTGCAACAGGTTTTTTAAATGTCTTCTTGTTGTTTCCTTTTAGGTATAGTGACGTCACATTTGACGTCATGTTAGACGCATAATTCGACAGTCCAAGTTAAGTTTCCATTGGTTTTATAACCAGTCGCAAAAAAATGCTGACTTCATGTATTAAAAAGGAGTTCATTGAATCTGCACGACGTATAATGGGCATGGAATTGATGATCTATAGCTTTAAAATCTTCCTCGCATCTATCTTATAGTTATACAGAGGCCAGTAAGTTGCGTTGCGGTCATTCGTCTCCCGATATAGGCATTGATACCGATTAGTGTTATATGCTTTGATGTTTTAAATATTTAGATGGATGAAAAATTGTGGCTAACTGTTAGCCACAATTTTTATATCAACACGCACAGATTACGCACACATAGACAATAAATGAACGTGAAAAACATCGCCTGCACGCACACATGCTTGATAATGTTGCCTTGTTTTTTTTGTTTTCATTGTAGGGCGACGCTCAATCTAGATATTTAAAACATCATTGGTTATATGATGTGCATAATTACAGGGACATAAGGTCAATATTACAAACTAAAATTTGACAAAATCAATGACAAAACAAGTTCAATCCGGTCAACTGAGCATTCACCTTTCTCAACAACTTCAAACATTGACCGACTGGCAACATTGCCAAGTAGGCACTTATCGGAATTAGATGTAACTTTGTACTTTGAACTCCGAAATGATTGGAAACTTTGAGAGGTCTCAATAACGTCGTAATACAAACAGGCTTCTGAAATAACATTTTATTTGAGAACGCAAATATTTACAGATGTAAGGACCTTCTAAAATATTAAAACCAATTTATATTACTTTATTAGTTTGAACGCACGCCGAATTCAGAACCTTTGAAGTTATCGACCTGGTAATTGACGTCAACGCAATCGAAGCTCTTGAAAAACAATCATTAAAACATCTTCATAACTTCGAATAATAAGAGACTCATGATGTGGAGTCACTTTTCACTTTAGCCTGCTGCACTTTGCTTTATTTTTGTCGGATGTATGCCTCTTTTTTTTCACTTTTGCCTAATAGGGAATATAAAGCAAAGTTTGGCGTAGGTGGTGCCTTCGGCCATCAGCACAGTCATACAGTAAACAAATCATAAGCCGCGTTCCGTAACCTGACCGAAACTATAACGATATATGTAAGACTATTGATATCCATTAGGTATGCCGGATTCACACATATCAGTGAAGTCACCGTTCCGTCACAGTTCCGGCAAATCTTTCATACATTCTCGGCATTGTCAGCACTGACACTGCACTAACAATGTCGAGAATCCGGCGTTAGTGAAGGTGACCAAAGACCATAAATCGTAGAGAGCGTACCTAAATCTTAAAAATTACACCATTGAATTAAATAGGTAAACAAATGTAAGGCCCTAAACGTATTTGCGCCGCACAATCGCACGAGACAGTCGCGCAATTACCATTTTTCATTAAACATTTACTCAACAAGGTCGGCATTTGGTCTTTATGGGTAGATGCCATGTAAATAAATGCGAAGGATTCCTCTGTGTACATTAATTAATGAGAAAAAACAAGCGTGATTTTTAAATGCAAACGAAATCTAGACTTAAGTAAGATAAATCTTCTTAATAAATATTCATGTACATAATTTTGTAAATTCAAAACATTTACTGGTACTCAAACAAAATTTTATTTGGCTTTTTAACGCAAACTTTCTCAGAAATTTTGATACAAGACAGTAAGTAGGTAATATACTAAGTGCGGCGCTGAAAGATAAAATAAGTGCCTCTAATATTTTATGCCGCCGAAAACACGGCAAGGATAGAGTATAGAGAGAAAGCGTCTCAGCGAGGACTAATATTAGTCTTAGGATTTTATCCGAGAGACAAGAACTTCACCCAAGCGAGTAATGAAAAAATATGTCTTACTCAGGAAAGGGTTTCGAGAGGCGTCTATTAAGGATAATTGACTTTTTCTTGACGTAAGTACCCGGCAAAAGAGGAGGCAAGAAACCAGGTAGAACGGTCATCGTCGCCTATGGACATCGATAACACCAAAAGAACATTAATTCCAATTCAAACCATTCCATTCAAACCAAACATTCTCATTATTCATGGTTCTTCACTGAGATTGAAACATGTAAATAAACATTTCATAGTCGACTAGCTTCCACCCGCAGGCTTCACCCGCGTGGAATTCGTTTAAACTTCACCCCCTTCGGGGTGGAATTTGCAAAAATCCTCTCTCAGTGCTCCCCTACACTCCTCAAGGAACATACATGTCAAATTTCAGCTTCTTCCGTTCCGTAGTTTCGACTGTGCGTTGTCTGTCAGTCAATCACTCAGTAACGCAAGAGTTTTATATTGAAGAAGGAGAATGGTAGCTAGCCAGTTACCATTACAAGAACCCCATGAATTGAATTGTATATTATTATAGAAACAACAGCACATGCAACTGGACCTCACTAGGAATAGGAACAAAAGAGGTCGACCTGAACTCAACGGTAGATGGATCCACTAAGCTGACACCCCAAAACTCTTTATAACGTGCCTAGCATTTTGCAATTTCTAAAAAAATTTATGAATTCACCACGACAATGACCATTGACCTACAATGATTTAAAACAATTGATTTTTTAATATTTTCCTTGATAAATGAAACCAATGGCCTTGCACTACGTTTGGTCCAACTTTAACAGATTCTGGCAGTTCCCCAATTGGTAAGAGGGCACTTGGAGGGTTGAAAACATTTTATAGCTATAACGAATTATTTTTACAATGCAAACTCTTAAAAACAATTATACTCGACAACATTAAAATACAATAAAAAAAATAATTTGCGGATGTTAACTGTACAATATACCTAGACACATAACAAGAACGTTTTATGCCAAGGGTTACTGCGGTACTTCGAATGTATGCTGTAAACAACAGAGGAAACATCATGGACTTCAATTGCATGGTGATTGCTTACTGTAGGAGTTTCATATTGGACAGAAGCCTAATAATCCCAAACCAAAAAAGGAATCTGGAGCCCAAGACATCCTACGGATTAATCGGAACGTCTGCCTAAAAAAGATTAGGTAACTTTGGTTTGTAAGGCGTTTTGGCTCTCAGTTTTCAAATGACAAAAATTCCTAAGCAAGTAATAAATTCCTAGACGACAAGCTCAGCGAAATGATCTCATGATGAACCTGCTCTGCTACGTCATTACTGAATTTATAATGACATGTGTGAGTGTGTGAGAATGTACACGCCTTTGAAAGAGTTGGCACACACCTTATCAGGTGCTTCGTAGTAACTTTGTGTTTGTGTAGGTATGCTTTAACTCGGAAGGGATTTTGCGCACATTTGCACAAACCCTTAAAGACTACCCTAATCAACTAAAAGCTTTCAGTTTAATCCCAAAAATATTTCATGCCGCTTCATGACCGAAAAACGCGATGAGCCTAAAAAATCGTCCGCGTCGGGCCCAGTCAAATGAGCTCTCCTTTTTTGATCTAAAATATTACAGCTCATTTTATTACCATCCAGGGAAAGTTAAGGTTAAATGGCAGGGTTGTAAAATTAAGTACATACCTACTGAAATGTTTCAGGAACATTTACAAGGCACTTGACTCTTGGAAGAGCCTCAAGCTTCAATGATGTTTTGATGTACAGATGCTATAAATTAATTCCAAGGGACATAATACGGAAGTTACTACATAACATAACGGTCAGGAGTCAGGATTCGTACCTTGCGGGATACCAAAAGTCCGACCATGAACACGTAAATACACGTTTCTTATGTCAATCATTAAGTTATCGATAGCTGCCAATTTATTCCATTTACCTACTTATATAAAGAAATCGATATCCGTAAAATGTTTGTCGTACGGACATCCTTTTCAGCCCAAATTACACGCGCAGTATTCAGCTATAGACGCTATTGTGTCGATTTCCCTTCCCCTCTATACAATTGAAAAAATGTCTCGAAATTCATGGAAAGTTGCCGCATTATATTAATATTGAATGACTATAAATCATTTTATAAATGCATTAGAGGTCCGCTCGTAAATATCAATACTTAAACAACAATCTTGAAGTTGGCGATATTAAGCAAGCTATCGACAGAGTCAATCTGGACTTGGCCAATGTCAGTATGTGGTCGCAGAAATATGGTATAAAAGTTAATCCCGCCAAATGTCAGTCCATAGTTGTTGGTAGTACGCGGCAATTAGCTAGGATCGATCTTGCCTCTGTTGCGCCTGTCATGTACGATGGTGCAATAATCCTCTTTCATTCGCACGTCAAGGATCTTGGCATTTACATTGATAGCTCGCTCAGCTGGAGCACACAGGTGAGTGAAGTCTGCCGTTCCGTCACTGCCACGCTAACGTTCCTTAATCGCCTGAAACATTTCTTGCCAATTAAGACCAAAATCTATTTAGTGCAAGCTCTCATATTCCCGATCATCGATTATGGTGATGTGTGTTACGCTGATATCAGTGAGACTCTCCTCGCCAAGCTGGACCGCCTCATAAACAATGCCGTTCGCTTTGTTTTTTGCCTTCGCAAATTTGACCATGTGTCCTCTCATCGTCTTCAGCTTAAATGGCTTCATATCCGAGAGCGACGGCAGATTAGATTGCTTTCCTCCCTCTCCTCTATCCTTTTTGATTCCCGTGTTCCCGACTATCTGAAATCCAAGTTCCAATATTTACATTCCTTCCATGATCGTGAGCTTCGGTCTACCGACTCGCTTCTCCTTTCCATCCCACTGCATCAATCTGGATTTATATCCAACTCCTTTGCAGTCCAAGCTGCTCGACTATGGAATGCTCTCCCCGATAACCTGAGAAAGCCGGTGGATAGGTTTAAGCTGAAGAAAAACCTTCTGGTGCACCTGATAGATCGATAACCTTAGCTGATAGTTTGTTTGTCTGACATTAGCTACATTCATAGGAGGTATGTGTATGTATGTTTTATCATTTATTTATGGAGTATATATAGGTTGTATGTTTATATATGTATTTATATGTATTCTTATATATATATAATATATATATATATGTATATATATTTATATAATTATGTATGTATTATATTATGTTATTTATTTATTAACATATTTATTTTTGTAAGTATGTATTAGTATTATTTAAATTATCTGCTACATGTAACTTAAAACCGCTATTTCGTGTTTCTCTGCTTAGAATAATGGTTAGCTGGTAGAGAATGCAACTTGCATTAAGCTCGCCATTTGTACCTTAATATATATCTATATGACGGAGGTAGGTAGTAAACCTATGATACTGGTTTGATGCGATTAATCTGTACGCGATGATTAATAGTCAATCGGATAGATGTCAATAGAATTGAAAAATAATAAAGTATGGCTAGCGGTGTGATATCTTGTAAAAGCTCCTTCTATGTTGAAATGCCGTGAATCGTTAATAATAGTTGATAAATAACGCGTGAGTCGCGAGTGCGAGTGGATCGATCGATAACACCAATATCGTAATTCCGTGAAGTAAATCCAAGATGTCAAAATACCAAACCAAATCTAAATGATCTAATAACGTATTTACTGAGCCAAACTGTCTGATTCAATAAACGGAGATGGTGGTGTGTTTGGCTAGAACTAACCCTGTGTTTCATTTGATATCCTGAGCTCACGTCCTGACATATGAAAGAAGCCCACATTGCTTATTTAGTCATGGAATGTAAACAGTACGAATGAACGCCCACTCTACTACTGGACCCGATTTCAGAAGTGGATAAAGAATCCTGAAATTTTTTGTGGATAAGGCTAAGATTGCCATCTGTCATGTCAGCAATTCTCATCACTGGTCCATGGAAATGAGGCTTATGTTTACGAAACATTGAATGAGAAATATTTTGATAAAAAGCGATTGAAATTTAAAAGAGGAAATTACACGTAATAAACCATAATTTTGAAAGTGTGTTTTGAGAAAAGAAATGACAACTTAAGAATTCTGTGTCACAAAAACATGACATGTCATACAGTTCAAAATAAGTACCACAAAGAAGATCTCTGCTAACTTGAGATACCAAGGGAGTGAGAGTTTAAGATAAATTGGTTAAAGCAAGTTTTGAATATTGTGGAATACAATAATTTTTGTTTATGAGCATTCTATGTAAGGAAAAAGGAATCTGCAACAATACTTAACACCAATCCATTCAGAGAGAATTAATTGTACTTGGAATTACAATGCTTTAAGTGTTGTTACACTACGCTTCTGGATATCAGGTGATTTCTGTTTTGTTTTATTCATTGGGTAATTGAGGACCTTTAATGAGGTTGGTTATTGATCTGAATACTCGAGAGGTCTGGTTAAGAGGCAATAATCAACAGTAAGAATACCTCAATATAATGTTTCTAGGACAAAAAATTTAATGAATTAAAAGTTTTAAAAGTTTGTCAGAAATAGTTATGGCAGATCTAAAAAATAGTAACTAGGTATGTGTTATTTGAGTATTGAATTACGTTGCTCAATTAATGAATCATAAAACAATATTTGATAGCGCAATGGTAAACACGCCGGATCACTGTTATGAAGGTCCTGGGTTCGATTCCCAGCGAGCCGGCAATTTGGATGATGAATTTGAATTTCCGTTCTTGGTCTGGGTGAGACTGTCCTTGTCTTGTGTGTTAGTTTTTGAGTTGTTTGTAGATATGACATAGAATGGAATTAATTAATGAAAGGAGAATTTTGTCAGAAACTAAATTGTCAATAATGAGATTTTGAAGTTTCTTATTCAGTTGTAAATGTAACAAAAGATAAAGTTATTAATTTTTTGATACCAGTGTGGTCATGGGGTAGCAGGAGCTTTACATCACTCATCTGTGGTACACATGGGGTTTTGATATACGAGTAAAAAGATGATCACAAAATAAATTTCTGAGTGATATCCATCTTTTAAAAAAAAGGCAATTATATTATGGAATTATTTTGATGTGGACTACCTGAGTCAATAAAATGTACCGCTTTCTTAACACCTGGGCGACAATTTTAAGTATGGTATATGCCTGATTGTTATGTTCCATTGAAACTGAGTGCTGGCCTTTAACGCCAACAACTATTAACGCGTCGGGGTGTATCGATAACAGCGTTGGTGACTTACCGTTGGCAACTGCCATCTACACAAGCCTGTGTTTCACTGACGAGCCTATGTGTCACTGACTAGCCTGTGTGCCAAATCTATTGATAGGCCTTTGTGGCATGACCATTGAAAGGCCTATGTGGCATAACTCTTCAGACGCCTGTGTGGCATACCTGAACACCAACGCCTGCGTCATGACCATTGAAAGGCCTATGTGGCATAACTCTTCAGACGCCTGTGTGGCATACCTGAACACCAACGCCTGCGTCATGTATGCCTACGTGGCAAATATATTCAGACGCTTGTGTGGCAAACCTATACAGCAAATAATATACAGTCAGAGGCCTTCGTGGTATGTTTCTTCAAGTTTCTGTGTGGCAGTATTAACAGACTTTACATGTTGTGATAGTAAGTTGTGTGAGCACGTTAATTTGTCCAAAAGATTATCCGTATGTAATTCAAAGTTATGTGATCAGTAAGGTTTGTGATTGATTTGATTGACGAGGTCGTGTGTGGATGTAAGACAGCCGTAACGATGCACGTTGATTATTATTTAGTAGGTCAGGAAGGACCGAGCGTGGAGAGATACTCGCGTATGTGTTTGGTTGTTACAGGTAATCTTCAATGCCTCATGCGTGTTGCCGCTGGTAGAGCGTGCTCGAGGATGGATCACGGGAAGATGCCGAAACGCATAACGGTTTTAGGGCGGGGACGTACCGATTAGAGTTATATACGGTGACGACGTACCGAGTAAAAGTTAAAACAAATCGCGCAAATAATAAATTGGTAATTTTGTTCTAAATAAGTGTTATGTTATGGAGTTTCTTCTCACTCGTTTCTTCTCCATAGCGAAGACACTTAGCGAAGCGAGTGGTAGCTTACGGTAGTCAGGGTTAAAAAATGCAACATAAAGTTTTTGAAATCCACTCGCAGCAGTAACAGCAGTAGTCATTTTTGATGTTAAAGATTTTGAGTTTTGTTTTGGGTTGAACTAATTGAAAATTGCGGGTCGAGTAATTGAGATGGTAATATTAACGGGGCGGAGCATCACCCGAGGACGGGCGATGAGTCAGCGATGGCCGTGACGGAGGTAGGTAGTAAACCTATGATACTGGTTTGATGCGATTAATCTGTACGCGATGATTAATAGTCAATCGGATAGATGTCAATAGAATTGAAAAATAATAAAGTATGGCTAGCGGTGTGATATCTTGTAAAAGCTCCTTCTATGTTGAAATGCCGTGAATCGTTAATAATAGTTGATAAATAACGCGTGAGTCGCGAGTGCGAGTGGATCGATCGATAACACCAATATCGTAATTCCGTGAAGTAAATCCAAGATGTCAAAATACCAAACCAAATCTAAATGATCTAATAACGTATTTACTGAGCCAAACTGTCTGATTCAATAAACGGAGATGGTGGTGTGTTTGGCTAGAACTAACCCTGTGTTTCATTTGATATCCTGAGCTCACGTCCTGACATATGAAAGAAGCCCACATTGCTTATTTAGTCATGGAATGTAAACAGTACGAATGAACGCCCACTCTACTACTGGACCCGATTTATATATTGTGGTCAATAAAGTTTAAATAAATAAAAATCTTTTCACATATATCTGTCTGTTTAATAGAATAAATATAGCATATAGAAATGTCTTCACACCCACAAACGTGCACGCAGACACACACTCACAATGTCTGCAATTAATTTATTTTATTTTATTTTATTCTCATCGACCACTTTTCCGTCGAACCCGTGTTGAATTAATTAGCAACACTGCGCCTCCACTGATTACCTGCGAGTTAAGTAAAGGTACTATACTGATCAAGCGAACGAACGAACCCAATCAACTAATGAGCCAATTAAGTGTAAATTCATTACGCAAATTTGATTTCGCTTAATCCAAAATTAAATAATTAAATATCAAGTAGGGGAGCCAGGGGCATGTACTAACAAATTTTATTATTTTTGCTGTAATTCTGAACTTAATTAATTTATGGAGATAGGATTTACTATCAACATATAATAACTATCTCTTTTTGACATAGTAACAAAAATTATCTACAATTCGTATTAGTTTTTGCTGTAGAGCGGTTTTTTTAAAAAAAGTCGGCTGTTAATACTTACCCCGTCATTGGGGCAAGTATTAACTACTCTGGGGCATATATTAACGGAAATATATTGCTTGATTTTCACCATTATTACAATCATAAACACTAAGTAAATATTAATAAATTTTTGTAAAGCATACTATTTATTAATAGAATTAATAAAACTACCTCTTTTTCACTCAATGCCGCTTAATACTTAAAGCTTGATACAACATTAGGTTATTTTTTTATCAACACTTCTTTAACCAGTCTGTATTACACATTATACTTATAGAAGAAAGTTTCAACGCTCTACCCCTACGATATAACCCTTAATTATACAACAAATATGCAAAAATAATAACAGATTCATTCATCGTTAACATTAATAAAAGTAAACAAAATACAATCATAGATACAAAAATTAATATCTCTTGCTTGACTTCTGTCAAACTTAATAAATAAGCAACATTTATTCATCATAATCATCGTCAGAGTTGCAGTTAAGGCATACAAAACTGTATGGGTTCCCTTTGATACATTTTCCATGCGCCCATTTATTGCATGACCTACATTTAAACCAATCAACTCCTGAAGTATTTGATGAATACGATCCATCACATGCCATGCCTGTAATTTCTCATTCTGAAATAAAGAAATAAATTTTGTAAAACATCTTTCTACATCTTCAGGGGCAAGTATTAGATACATGTTAAAACTTACCCCTGACATTTTGTTAATACTTGCCCCGAGCATAACGCTTTTAAATTAAACATTGTATGTTTAGAACGACAAAAGATAATTAAATAGAATAAACGTGATATTATAGCTAGATAAATTACCATCAATTGACTATAATCTGTCTGAGTTACATGTATTACATTTACTAAAAATCAAAAAAGTTTTAGTGTAAAAAAGATCGTTTACCTGCTAAAATTCACTCATGTCACAGAACTTTTAAACGCGGTGTCCGGACGACACCTGACAGGTCGCAACGTGATCGGGACGTTGTTCTTGTCGTCGCATCGCGGACACAGATCACACTCATTAATAGTTTTGCATCTATGAGCTTGTTAATACTTACCCCCGTTAATACATGCCCCTGGCTCCCCTACGGACAAATAAAAGCAAGAAAAATCAATAAAAGTATTAAAAAGTAGCCATCGCGGTGCTTATTTTTTGGCAATAGAAGAAATTATGTTCCGTTTTGCGCTATGCGCATAAAAGATTAACTGAATATTTTCTTCGTCTATATCAAATAAACTATTCATATTCAGATGAGGAAAATCGCGGTAATAAAGTCAACAATCGGATATTCCAACCGAAGATGTGGGAAGGAAATGATAAGAGAGAGAGATGCATGATCCTCTGAGGCATGAGGCCTCTAGTCATATCAGTTAGTAACAGAGCATACAATTTCTCAAAAACGATCTGCGTAATTTATAATGAACACGAAACACAATTATAGTATTCCATTCCAAGCGTTCCCAGGAAGTTCTCGAGCGCGTATCCTGGAAATAAGGATTCACAGGAAGACTCGGCTCGAAGCGCATCCTCTGTTGATCATATTGTCTTTGAAGAAACTGGACGCTTCTAAGAAAAAACGGAGTAGGTGCGATTCAAAGGTATCGCGCGCCGTATGTGTCCGGATTTTTTTTCGCGATTGCCCGGAAAGAGGATGGCTTCGCATGGCCATGACAACCGCACCTTACCGGCCAGGAAGTTGCGGAATTGTCGCTTATTCTCATACCTATACATATAATAAATGTGCGTGAACACTGCACATGGAAGATAAAAAACTATGACGGAAAGTTATTATAGAAACCAAAACAATAATTATATGTAATTTTTGTCTGTATGTCTATGCTTTTGGCACCCTAATTGAGATTATAGATAGAACATCTTATTCGGTTTAAAGAACTTTATTTCCCATAAGACATAGTACATTGTCACTTACAATGAGAAAATTCAATAGTGTATAGTATAGTTTTGTTCGGCGAAGTTGTAAGAGTGAGTGTGAATGTGGCTGTACCTGTATTAAGGTGTAGTTTTAACTCATGTACCAATTGTGTTACACAAAAATCTCATACAGTTCTTAAATAAATAAGTTATGTCAGCTTGAAATACCACATCTATTTATTTTTAAGCGTAGGTACTAAGGGACGAAACGAAGGCGGGTTTGTTTACCAGTTTCTAATGACCCTGCAAGTAAAATCCAATTTCAAAACGTGCAAACGTTGCCTTTCCTTAACGATGAACCCAAACCTTAGGGTGCGGTTCCACTGAGGCGGAGCGTAGCGGAGCTGTGCGCGATTCACCAATAACATGGCTTGAAATCCCAGCTCATTGTGCCTCGTGTGGATTTCAAGCCATGTGATTGGTGAATCGCGCACAGCTCCGCTCCGCTCCGCCTCAGTGGAACCGCACCCTTAGCCTATGAGCACATTGAAATTGCTGATTAGCTACGACTACGACCACTTACACTTACTGTTGAAATCGCAATACAAAAGAAAACCAAACAGTCAGTGGTTAGGGCTCGTACTCCTAGCCGCGAGGGTCAAGGTCCCGAGGCGAGCTAAATCTAGACAAACAACATCATCAAAGTCAACTCGACGTTCCAGTCTGTGCCCTATCGATGCTGAATGGTCCAGATGTGGGTCGGCCCTACCCCTCCTCTACCCTTCTCCCATCCCCCGCATACAACGCCGCGCCGGGCAACGAGCCAAACTTATCTTACTCTATAACAAGATTTATATTGGTTGCCCCTAGTCATTTGTTTCACAATGAAATTGACTTTTTGTTTTCTTCCAAGAAAAGTGCAAGCATTATAATTTTATTAAAAGGGCGTCCGATTTCATCAGTCACAAATCACAAACTTCAACAATGAAGAAAACAATTAAGGTGACGTGTACTATGTGCACAGATAAGAAAATCAGTAGTTATTTTAATAGCCTACAACGAAATGGAGATTAAGTTGGCTTGACTGGTATTGGCATCAGATTTATCAGCTTAGTTTGGAATTAGGGTGTTATCGCACTGCGGTTTATAAACGTTTTCAAAGCGGACGGGTGCACAAGGATCACGCTCGAAAACCGCCGCGCCTTAATACCTTAGAGTGGTCGTAACAGGAGACAGAAACCAAAAAAAATATTAAATGTATTATCCGTAGTATTAAAATATATAATCCGTATTATTAAGTTATTATTATTAATTTAATATATTTCTGTGAAGTCGATCCCACTCGTCATTTTTAAACTGCAGATTGAAAACCAATGTTCTTGTACCTACGGAGGAAAACTACTAACCTTGTGTGCATTTTTTCAACATCAACAAAATTGTTATTATATTCATTTATATCATAATTTCTTTATATCCTACTTTCAGGCCCTGAATCGGTTCTTTTTTAGTTTTAATTCGAGGTTATGTCTACAAGACTAGAGCAAATTTTTTAAGTTTTCATCAAATATATAATAACGGTTAGGTTAGGTTTGTTACAAAACTAGTTTTTTCGCAGCAATACTTGTATATAAATATATATATTATTTATAAATAGTAATAATAAATAGTAGAAGTATTATTATATATCGAAGCATCTACACAAAATAAATTACAACCACCTTTGTATTAAACTCATTCATTCGTTGTAATCCTACTTAACATACCTACCTATAAAAATAAGTACGCAAACCAACTTTAGAACTGATTGCTATACAAGTCTACAAGTAATAATAAATGTTTGACGTCCGTGAATAGATACATAGAATGACAATTTTATGCAAAACATCGAAAATAGTCATCAGTCGCTAATCAAGTCACTAATTGAATAAAACAATAAAATGCGAAGACGATTTACGTATTACGCACGCGGTAAAATTCCTAGTTTATGTTAAAATTAACGATATGATGTTGACATACTGATCGTCACTTCACACGTTCGACACAAACACTTACGTACAAAATGCTTGATTGTTAACACAAACCACCTTAATAGTTAATACCCACCTTGGTATAAAACACCACTCATCAAAGTACTCAAGGAAAAATACAAGTACCATTCAAAATACAAAATTTATGGCAATCAATCAGATTTATTATCTTTTGTAACTTTACGGGATCGCGCAAAATTGTTAGAAAAAGAATTATTTAACTATTACATTACATCTATAGAAGAACATATTACTAACAACCCTAAAGCTTTCTGGTCATACATTAAATCTAAGCATCAACATAATACATATCCTGCAATAATGAGCTATGAATCAGGTTCCTCGTATGACGGTGGGGAGATTTGCAACATGTTCAGTAAATATTTTCACTCAACATTTTTATCTAACCCTCATACTGATTACTCTGTTAAAACACTAGAATATGATTTAACGGTAGCTGACATAGGAGATGTTGAAATTGTGCAATCGGAGGTGCAAAAATTATTACAATCTTTAGATATCAATAAAACAGCGGGTCCCGATAACATCCCTGCTCTGTTTATAGTAAAATGCGCTAAAAGTCTTGCCCTTCCCCTGTCAATATTGTTTAAACGCTCTCTGTCGGAAGGCATAGTACCTTTAATCTGGAAATCTGCATACATCACACCAATCCATAAAAAAGGGCCCAAAAATAGGATTGAAAACTACAGACCTATCTCTAAGTTGTGTTTGTTTGCCAAAGTGCTGGAAAGGTTAATCTACAGGCAAGTGTATGCCAGTCTTAAACATGTATTTATTCCACAGCAACACGGCTTTCTAAAAGGTAGGTCCACGACTTCAAATTTAATATTATATGCAGAGTACTTGGCTGAATACATGTCGAAACCAGGTCAAATTGACGTCATATATACTGATTACAGCAAGTGTTTCGATAGAATTGATCACTTATTGCTATTAAAGAAATTACAAACCGTAGGAATAAGAGGTAATCTCTTTCGATGGTTTACCTCTTACATTCAAAATAGAACCCAGACTGTCGCTTTAAAGGGGTATACCTCGACTGCTATGCATATTCCATCAGGCGTTCCTCAAGGATCAATATTAGGTCCACTCCTTTTTAACATATTTATGAATGACGTTACTAGTTGCTTCTATCACTCTACAATACTTTCATATGCAGATGATCTTAAAATCATATGTCCAGTTAATTCTCATGGAGACGCCTCACGTCTACAAGAAGATCTCGATAGGTTTGAAGTATATTGTGCAAATAATAAGCTTGACTTGAACGCGTCCAAATGTTACATATGCTCGTTCACTCGCAAACCTAACCCTTGTAAATTTACGTACAGGCTAAAAAACTCAATTATATCCCGAGTAACTAAAATAAATGATTTGGGCGTCGTTTTTGATTCCAAACTAATTTTTGACGAACATATAAATAATATTATTAATAAAGCCTCAAAATCATTGGGATTTATTTTACGTATGTCCCATGACTTTAACTGCATAAAAACGTTTAAAATACTTTATTGTAGTTTCGTAAGGAGTACTTTAGAATACGCATCACAAGTATGGAACCCCCTTTACGTTACTTATATCAATCGTATCGAAAGTCTGCAAAAACGATTTCTTCGTTATCTACAATTTAAAAGTAAAGAGTACCTACCCAACTATGAACAACGCTGCAGGAGATACCATCTACTACCGTTGCATGAGAGAAGACAATTAGCTGACCTCATATACTTGTTCAAAATTGCCAATGGTTCTGTTGATTGTCCTAAACTATTAGAACGTATCGGCCTATGTGTTCCTTATTCCTCTTATCGTAGACCGAGCTCCCTGTATGTACCCGGATGTAATACAAATTACAGAAAAAACTGCTACATGGTACGAGCGAGCAGGTGTTTTAACGCCATAGCGGATGAGCATGACGTTGATCTGTTTAATACATCGATTAATGTACTCAAACGTTTATTAGCGAATAAGTTCTTTAAGGCATAATTTTGTTAATTTTCTTGAGTTTTCTTTGTTAAAACTATATATAAGCGTGTGTAACTTCATACTTAATTACTTAACCTACAGGTGGAAACTTTTAATTGGCCTTAGATTATTATACATTGTTTTAGCTCTAAGTTTCATATAGCTGTAAGTTTCCCAAAAATAAATAAATAAATAAATAAATAAATAAATAAATAAATAAATAAATAAATAAATAAACATTTTACCAAAATAAAAAAATAAACAGAGTTTAAGGAAAATGTTAGGTGTTAAATTTATGAAACCAATTATAAAACAATTTAAGTATGAAATGAGTATGAATTGAAAATTATTAAGGATCTTAATGGATGACTTCCTCAATCAAAGTAGACGTTGAAAAGCTTCCTTAGTTCCTTCCTTAACTACTTCCTTTTATTATCCTAGATGTCATCGCCAGCATCCTCTGCTTAGATTAGACGCTTCAAGAAACAATTAAAAGTTCACAATGTAACCTTTTAAATCCATGAATTAAATTCATCATCATTCACAGGAAAGATCTTTGTAATAATTAAGGTATGAAAGGAAATATTGATGAAAAATCCAACAGTCACTTGGTAAGATTATGTTCTATCTGCTTTATTATCTTTCTATTAACTTTGTCTTCAAAACAGACTTTTTTGTTCGCGTGGAAGTTTAAATAAAATAAAAAAACTTAGTATTCCAACATAATTAGGTCAGGCCCGATCCGCGATGTTGTTCTTCTAGGAAAAACTAAGCTATGGCCGGCATCTCTTGTTAAATAATAAAAGAGACGGTTCGTATTCAGCGATGTAGAATCGTGATGATAATATCTGACAATGAAGAGCTTCAATATAATTGCTTTTTAAAAAAAAAAATAACAGACTAACCTCGACAAAGCAGAGATAACTCAAAAACTATTCGCCAGATGGCGCTCATTTCAACCCATCTAGGTGTAAAGTTCTCGTCAACAAATTCATCAAGCTCAAACACTACGAGTAGATCACTGCAATAAATCGTTGAAGAGTTCCCTCGATTGTCTTTCGGATTCATCAGATCGACTCCTTCGTGAAATTGTAGCGCTTTAATATAATGTTTTAACTTATGAATGAATGTATGCTTTAACTTATGAAAACATTAACAAACACACTAGTCGCCCCTACAATTTTTGAAAGTTCCCCTCGATGTCTCTGGGATGCTATCATTAGATCCTGGTGTCTTTATCAGCGTACCCCATTGAGAATGGGTTTTT
Organism: Hesperia comma; assembly: GCA_905404135.1. Classification (NCBI taxonomy): domain Eukaryota; kingdom Metazoa; phylum Arthropoda; class Insecta; order Lepidoptera; family Hesperiidae; genus Hesperia; species Hesperia comma. Next base: position 18,337,541 of record FR990019.1, on the reverse strand, counting down.
CCCGTTGGCTCCCATTCCCGTTCTCACCCGTCCGCGTCCCACTAGACCCCGAAAACGATTAATTTGATTTATAGTTTGTTATTACTTTTATCTTCTTTTTTCAATGTGTACAGTCGATAGAAAAAGTGCTTTAAAGTATGATAATGATTTTTGGAAAGGCGTAGCTACTGCCGTTTCAATGATACGGGGCCCCCGGGTAACAGGAGCCCCCAACGTGTGTAAGCAAAAATTAGTAAAATGTTATCCACAAGGTCACTTAAACTTGTAGTTCCCGAGAAAAAAACATCAATACTAATAAAAAATCTGTAGCTGGTCGCTGTCTGTACTTAGAAGATAGGTATATGAGATTTTTTTTACTGGGGGTGTTTATTAACACAAGAGAACCTAAAACAATGATTTTTTACAATTTTTGTCTGTTTGTCTGCGACTGACTTATTACTTTCATTGTTGTTAATTTGGCAAAATATAAAGCAGGTATTTCAAATAAGGCTGATTTTGACTCGAAAGACTATTTTACTATGTTTTTATTAATATTTTTAATTAAAAGTAATTCCTTTCACTCTAGTTAATTTAGCAAATGTATGTTTATGAAAATAAGACAGATTATTACATGTTTCTATACTACTTATTTTTTATTAAAGTAAATTACCTTTATTGTTATATTTTACTCCCGATCTTTTTAGTAAATAACGACGCACAAGTAGCCACATTCTCTAGGATTCCGTCTCGTAGGTTCCATGGGCATTATAACACCCAGACAAAGAACCAGGTCAAACCCAGGATACTTAGAATGGCAATTCAGGTTATCCGTCCGGCGTGGTTCAATTTTTACTTTAAGACTTTTTCTGATAACTGTACTTTTAAGCAATGTTTACTTTTATTTGACGTTATCTGTAAAATCGGAATTCGGGGTCTATACTCGGATTTTTAATTAAACGGAGTAAACTGACACATCGAAAAGTAATTTCTTTAAATAATATTGCCAACTTTCAAATCATAGTGATTGTCTTTAGTTCTTAAAAACTATATAACTAATAACAATACCGGTAATAAACGATACTGCAAAATGAAATTTAAAATAATCTCTTGCGTCACTAATAGTATCAATAACATATAACTTGTGGTCATTCGCCTTCTTACTTCCGATAGATTTTTAATTACTTTAGCGAATAGTGAAGATGATTTTACCAATAGAGAACTTCTACTAAAATATATTGTTTGTTTATATTATAAATCTTACAATCTATTTACCGAATAGTAATATTATGTTTAGAGCGGTAACTACGAGTTTTTTGAAAATTTGAAATTAACATAATAATGAATTATTTAACTGAACTAATTAAGTTGAATAACGAGAAATTTTTGCCCCAGCACTATTTTTTATTTCATTAAAAAGTGGCAACACTCGAAATGTCATTTTACTCCGTTTAATTAAAAATCCGAGTATAGTGGGAAGGGTGAGAATGGGAATGGGAGCAAAAGGGAAAAAAACCCTTGAGAATAATAATAATAATAAATCTTTATTTCAGACCACAATAAGTCCATATATTTTGTTGTTAGTAATACACACATACATTTCCTTAATACTATGTTAGTCATTCACACATAAATATGGGTTAGTAGTAAGATAAACCTAGCCTATGTTAGTATATAAATTAAACAAAACAAAATAAAACAAAAGATAAAAAGAAAAGAAAACTTATACCTACTAGATACACAAACGCTTATTTGCTAGCGTATGTGCACCATTCCAGCAGGCCCAGAGAGGGCTGTCTAACTTGTACGCCAATGTACTGAGGAGGGTGTTGGTGCTCTCCGCCACCCGTCTCATCATCGACGCCACGCGCTTGCGAATGATCGCGTAAAAATCGTCCATCCGCGCCTCCGCAAACATGGCGGATGCACTACAGTAACGCGGCTTGCCCAACACAGCCCTCAGCACATTGTTGTACTGCACGCGTAGGGCTCTGACGGTCCGCTGCCTACAGTCCGTCCACAGACTGCACGTGTAAAAAGTCTGACAATATGCTCTAAACAATGACAATTTTACCTGCTTATTACAGCGTGCAAATCTGCGGGCCAACATATTGCCTCGGACCGACATCGCCCGCCGCTCTCTCTCTACGTCACCATCGTCCTCGAGGCACTCGTTAACTATGTGTCCGAGGTACCTGAACTCAGCCACCTGTTTCAGGGGGGATCCACATAGCGTAAAAGTTGGTTTAAAGTTCGAGGGTTTGTTCTTCCCCCTGAAAACAAGGATCTCGCTCTTTTTCGCGTTGTAGCTGAGTCCATTCACCCCGGCGTACTCCTCACATATTTTAAGTAGTTTTCGGAGGCCACTGACCGAGGGACTCAGCAGGACCATGTCATCAGCATAACTGATGTTGTTTATAAAAACTCCATCAATCGAGCATCCGACACCCGCCCTACTGAGCCTCTCTATCAGCTGGTTAACGTAGATGTTAAAGAGCCTCGGCGACGTCAGCCCTCCCTGCCTTACTCCACAATTCAGTTTGTAGGGGTCACTCATTGTATCTCCCCACCTCACTACATTTAATTGATTGTCATACCAGTACTGAAGCAATGATATCAGTTCCGGCCTCAAGTTGGTCTCGGTTCTAAGTTTGTGCCATAGTATTTTATATGAAACCAGGTCAAATGCTTTAGACAGGTCCAAAAAGCACGCGTAAACCGGTGTTTTCCTGTCTGTATAGTAACGGACAGTTTGCTTGAGACACAGTATTGCGCTCTCAGTTGACAGCTCGGGTTTAAAACCGAATTGCGCGTCATGGATCTTCGCGGATTTACTTAGTTGTGTATCAAGCAAACTGTCCAGCACCTTAGCTACGATCGTCGCGAGGGATATGGGCCTGTAATTGGACCTGTCTGCTGCATCACCCGTCCTGTTTTTCACCAGGGGCACAACCACTGTCTTCATCATTGCCTCCGGTAAATAGCTATGGCTAAATATCTATCTACTTTCCAACAAAACAAGATTATCAAAATCGGCCCATTAACGACGAAAAAATCGCTGAACAAACATAAAAGAAGTAGGTACGGTCGAATTGAACTTGTCTATTTTTGGTCAAACATAAAAAAACATGCACTTTATCTCAATATTCCGTGTACCTATAACATTCGCAACCACAAAATTTCCACGACCAAGAAAAAATGTTAATATTCTCCATACTACCAGCCGGAGAGCAGAACCTGTTAATGTAACTTTTTTTGGGTGATTTTGTTATTGTAAGGCTACATTAATCTCTTGATGTAACATGGATGTAACATTAAAACTTTTTACATACACTGCGTTTTAACCAATACCTACTCATTAAAATGTTTATTTCTTTATACAGCTTTAGGCAAGTATTATGCCAGTGTGTAACGTTAAACTAATACCAACGGCTTAGTGACAATACCTTCTGTTGGCTCTTTTTAATGGAAATTCGAAATTTGATTATTTTGATTTGAACATAAAAAAACTCATGTCATGAAAAACTTGTGAACTAGCTTTGATTATAATGATATTTACATACAATGCAGAAAATAAATTAAATTCCTAATTGAAATTAAAGGTTTTTATTTGTATAAAATATATTTACAACCAATTTACAATATTGGCAATTCGTCATCGATACGCGGCTGACGTCAGCGTTCCAAACGTTCGTGCGTAAAGACCTTATTTTTGAATAGCGGGCATCGATGTAATGATAAAAACGATCATTATCATTGCTGACGCACAAACGAAATACCTACTCGAATTGTATCGATGTTTTTAGTGAAGTTCTCTTATTGCGAGAAAAATTGCAATCTACACAATCTACACATCATATAAGTATATACAGTAGAAGCTGCTCCTTATTCGCGGGGATTTGGTTCCGCAGATAGGCCGCGAATGCGGAATTCGCGAATATGGAATGGTATTTTGTATGGAATTGCGGTAATTCGTTCCGAAACTGTCGAGGTAGAAGAGAAAAAATATATTAAACTTATTAAAAATCGATTTAACAGTAAACTAATTACAACACGAATTAATTTTTATTATTTTTTATAATGAAGTATACCGTAAGGGTTTAAGGGATTGTGTAATTTTAACTTGTTTTACTGATTTTAAAAATTCCACAGACGGAATAATTTTCATGAAAAGATCACACCGCACATTTGCCATGCGTACCTAAACCTTTACTTAAGGTTTAACGATAACATTTCTTCCAATTGATACGATTTTAATCAAAGTATTACTTATTAGTACCAGCAGTATTCAAAAAAAGCCGACGCGCAAACAGAAGACACTAAATCTTAATATTTTTACCGACTTTCGTCACATTTTTATAACCCACGAATACTGAATCCGCGAATACGGAAGCCGCGAATAAGGAGCTAACTATCTTTTTTAAAAATGAGTCGTTTATTACGGGTTATTTACAAAGATCACTACATAGTATAAAACAAAGTCGTAATTTTTGTCAGTCTGTTTGTCTGTATGCTTAAATCTTTAAAATTACGCAACGGGTTTTGATGCGGTTTTTTGTAATAGGTAGAGTGATTCAAGAGGAAGGTTTTTATGTATAATACATGCATATATTCCCACGAGAACGGGATCCACGCGGGTGAAACCGCGGGCGGGCCGCTAGTAACTTATAAATGTCGGATGGTTTGGTCGAGGAAATAATGTTGATTTATAAAACAACACTGTTGAAACTCATATTTCAACTTGTTTAAACTCATTATTAAACGAAAAGCGTATGTTCCAAGTAAATAAAAGGACACATAATACACTTACTATTTTACTGAAGAACAATTAAAAGAATATTTAAAGATTGTTTAAGGTAAATAAATATTTTTTGTATCTCTTTAATTAAGTGCCACTTCAGTAAATGCTTTGTCCAAATTATTTATTTATCATTTAAATACTTGAATGTTTATAGCTAACGCCAAAACACGTCAAGTAAGCACGACCAAGTTATCCTAGGTTCATAATATTTATTGATCTTATCACGTGTTAACATAGAATCAATCGTTAACATAATAATCTCCATTTAAAAAGCGAACCAGTGAGTAAATAATTATACGATAATGACCGTAAATATAATTATATCATACAAAAGTGCTGTTTTTGCTGCTGTATTTCTTATTATTAGCATCAAATGTTTTTCGCATTCACAAGTAATTTTAATTTAGGTATAATAAATGTATTCATATATTTGCGATAACATCGCATATGACATTGTCATATTTAATATTTAACCTTACAGTAGGTACTAATCCAACATTCAACACGTTATAAATTATTAAAGTAAATCTAATGTTATTTATATTTATGTAAGTGGATAAATTAATGTTATGTTGTATTTGTAATTTCAATGTTGGTATATTATAGATGTTGTTAAGTAATTTATAACACTACATAAGTACATATTTAATTTTTATTGTTCTGCACTTGAGTGTCCGTGGAAACTCAAGATAAAATTTACGGTTATTAACAAAGAATTTACATAATCACCACAGTCACGTAGTTTTATGTTTGTGTGTTTGTGGAAGGACCATAACGATACTCAGTGGTCATTGTAGCCCAGTAGCCAGGCGAGTAACCAACGCTACGTACCTATATCAAAAGGAGGTCGTAAACGCTTAACTGTAATTTGTATATCCAGCTCTGAAACCGACACACGTTTCATTAATTTCACGTTTCAACCACGCCAACGAAAACCAACACCTCCGCTACAAAATTATCGATGCTGTTCGCGCATACACGCGTCGTGCCCAAAACACTATTACGTCATACAACACAATACTCATGCACACTCAACATTCGGCCGATACGTGAACTTTCGCTGTAGCCGAACGCGTCTGGAATACGATAATAATACGTGGTGGACGCGAAGTAGCGCGCCTACGTGATGTCAGCCGCCGATTGAACGGCCTTCCTGTCGGCACGTAACCGGCCAATCTTACTGACCGCCGGAACTACGTGCTGCCTCAGACCAATGAACTATAGACGGAACGCCGGGAACAAAAGAGTGAAGCCAGCAAAAAGTCAGCCTAGCCTTGTAATACACACGGCGGCACTCACACCAAAACGACTTTTGTGTTCTAAATAATAAAAAATAAATGAAGCTTTGTGTTCCAAAAATTAAAGTTTAAAGTTCTATTTCAAACTGTCAACATAGGGCATTCTATTGGTTTCGATGTGTGCTTTCGGCTGACTTTTGCCGGCTTCACTCTTTTGTTTACGGCGCTCCGTCTATAGTTTATTGGTCTGAGCGTACTGCTATGTAGATATAACTGGTTGTGAAGAGCTCCATTCATGATTCGGACCCGAGGTCAAGTTATCCTCGTAATTCGCAAATGTTGACCAAGGAACATGTTGATATGTTAGGTAATAAAGAAGCTATAGGTTTTACTTCAGATTGCGTAGCCCTGCACTCTAAGCTAGACGTGGCCTTAGACAGTGGCCCAACTACTTATTTAAGCATCTGCAGATAGAGAGATTTCAGCATTAAACTGAGCCCACCTCACCAACTGCAAGCAGTCAAAAAGCTTCCGCGTCGAAACCACTATCGTTTGCAGTACGACTAAAGAGAGTGGGTTCTGTATCACCAAGGTTAGTCCTGCTGATGTCAAGTTTCATTGAATTTTACTGTCTAGCTCTATCCAATCGACCAATATTTTGATTAAGAATGCGTTTCGTTCGACAGATAGTTAACACGCTTGAAGCCCTATTCCTGCCTAATACCTACTGTATGGTAGCCAATTATTTATCATCAGACACCGCAGCAAAAACTGGCTGTAACTATTCAAATATTTTCTATATTCCCCACATTACCAATTTTGTCATTCATAATGCAAGTTATACATAATAATAATGCAAGTACTTAAAACTCTTTGAAAGCTTCGTTACATTGATAACTTACTATCGATCGTTAAAGTTGTCTATTATTCAAGTAACCTTGTTTATTACTGCATACACAAACACAAGCACCCATCATTTACTAATAGGCTACGTCGAGGTAAACGCGATGAAGACTATACGAGTACTTGCAGCTCATTACTCGCTCGTCAAGACGTCACGGGCGCTGCGTGGCTTGATGGTAATGATAACTAACTACGTTGCTATAATGACGACAATCATCTCGGTGCTTAGCCATCAATCAGTCAGATACACGAGTTAAGTGACGCGTTATGTTATGCATAATGCAAATTGTAAACGATTCTATTAAATTGCTACACGTTAGTAAAAACTGTAATTTAGCATGCAGTCCTGACTCCTGACACGCGCGTTGAATCTGTCATGTTCATTCAAAATATATCGCACTAATAATACAAGAGTGTTGTAATTCAAAATAGACAATTTTTCAGAATCAACAAAAAACTGATTTAATCACTTCCTATTATAGGTATAAAAAAAAATAATGTTTTATGTGTTTTTTAATTGATATTCACAACGTTATCTTTTTACCACTAATTGAAAAAATAATCTGATAATGAGTTATTGAAGAATTTTGAGTTGAAACTAAAATAAAATGTTCAAAATAAAATGTTATTTTTAGTTAAATCAATATTTTGTGAAATATTTTGAGTTAACTTTTTAATTCACAAGAGTTTTAAATGGTTTAAAGTTATTTTTTTAGAGTTACAACAATTTCTAAAACTGATTATCAATAATTTTATTTACGTTTAATGTGATCTCTATAAAACTTCGGTTAGGGTATTGAGAAATAAAACCAGTTTACTCTTAGGGTCGATTTACATTGCCGCGGAATGGAATGGAAGCGAATTTTTGCAACGAAATTCTACATAGCATAATGAACTTTATATCAATTGTGTAAGGTACAAACTAAAGACGAGCCGAAAAAGAGGGAATTCTCGAGAATGCGCGGGGATTCCCCGGAAGACGCGCGACCTCTTTTTCGGCTCTTTTATGCTATGTAGAATTTCGTTGCAAAAATTCGCTTCCATTCCATTCCGCGGCAATGTAAATCGACCCTTAGTAACGTTTATAAAATTAAATTGGACAAAAATCGTGTGTTCCCGTATCTGCCGGGAACTAGTCTCTCGCAGCGTCCCTATCGACTAAGCTATGGGATCCTCAAATATAAAATAAATAACGCTACAAACTCATACTCGTAGTTCATAGAGCGCCATGGACATTACCACACAAGACAAGAACAAACACCCAGAGTACGGTACGGACATTAAAGTTTAAACTTATGATAAAAATTTCACCTCCCCAGGAATCGGACCCAGGAGCCCAGGACCCTTTGAACAGCGATCCGGCGTAGTAACAAAAAAATACACATCTCAAGTAAAAATGCAAATTGTAATAAACTTATTTTATTTTTGTATGGGACAGTTCTACCTACATCCGGATTATTTGACTGTAATTATTCAAAGAAGGTTACATCACTTATGCTAAAATCCTAGTATATCTTGTTAATAAAATTACATAATATGCAAATTTTTCACTATATCGCTGACGTATATACCTACCTACCTATCAATTTGGAACATTTAAATAACAAATTAGGTTCCGTTATCGCTTCGTTATCGTTATTGTTCACTGCTTCTTGTACAACTTCTTGTGTCCAACAATATTGTATTACAACTCCTTTCAATCTTCGCGCACGTCTTGTTCACCCGGCGTAATATTTTCGATGATTTTTCGCTTACTTCTTGATATTTTGTTGGTTCTTGTATTTCCCCTCATGGGCCACCAATTTATGTCTTTAGCGGAACACTCGGTGGCTTAATAAAATGCGTTTTCCACGTATAATAATTTAATTTGTACAGAGCGCACACACAATTGACAGGTCAAGTTATGCAAGTCATAGGCAAGAGAGCATTCCTACAGATGAAATCAAGTCTCGGTTACATTACGCGTCAAATTGCTCACGCGGTTCATCAGGCGCGCAAACAAGCACTCTTTATGCCTGGCTGCCAACAGGTTGCGGCCATGTGCCTAATGGCACACCCGACTTTTCAGGACCTCTAGGTGTATATCTTGACCTTGGAGTATATTTTATATAAATAACAGATGCATGTAAATTCGCCCCAGAAAGTCATTTTTCTTTCGTTAATTAAACATACTAGCGGCCATTTTTCGACAGGCACACCAGGAAAAACATTGTTCGTTGCCTAATTGTACAAAAAAAAATGATTTTAATCAAATACTCGATGGGTGAAGAAAAAGTGTTATGGGATCTTAGACCAACACGATTAAATTAATTTTAATTTGAAGTAACATCGACATAAATCCGTCGACTAGAATCTTCTTTTATAATACCACTGGTTCACTGATACGGTTCGACGCACCCCTTATATGTATAATACAATGACGTCATAACTAAATGTTTATTCAATTCGTCACGTAATTAACAAAATCTCTTTACGACTTTTTTTCTCTTCTAAAAGCTCAAGCTATGGGTATACCTATTATTACAGAATTAAGTCAGTGTTAATGAAAATGAGTCGTAAAAGAGTGACACTAGTGTATTATTAATATTTAGTCATGTCTTTTTATCAATGACAAATTGTCAGATTATGTCATCGCTTGGCTGTCAAAGTCAAGAGTTGGTTCCATAGTATTTGACAACCCCGTAGCCAACGGCTAGAGATCCTGTCTGCGAAGAGATCGGCCCTGGGTTCGAATACAATACCAAAGACATCACCGATGATCAGATCACCAAACCTTAAGCGAAGCGAGGGTCAATCATAATTTATACCGGCATGGGATTGGTGGCACAGTGGGCCGCGCGAATACAACTCAAAATCGGCACATGTTGTCTTATTCAATAACGCGAAGCCTCGAAGCGGCTAGTCGGAAAACTATAGAGTTCATTTTCCCACAGCTACATCTTTTCCAGGGCCATTCAACTTTCTCTTCCAGGGCTTCAAACTATCTCCATACCAAACACCCAAACAAATGGTTTTAGTGTATTAAGCCTGATAATAAGACGGACAAGAGCATCTTGTCCTTTACATAGTATATGTACTAAAAGACAAGAGTTATTTTCACATTCATAAACTACGGTATTGGCATATACATTTATACATGTCCACTATGAAACCGCGTCATTCGGAATCGGAAGCGTCAGTTATCGATAAAATTATGTAATCGAGGAAATAGCAGAGAGTAACATCGGATTTAAAATGTTCTCTATCGTGTATCGGTCTATTGATGCGGTTCAATTTAAAATGTTACGTAATGTTTTCGACCTTACTTGTCAGCGTAACATACAAACAGATATTAGGTACTGTTGGGTAATGGGACGTAACTAATACATAAATTACTACCAAGGGAAATACTGTTACGCATGATTTTTTATGTTTTATAATCATAACAGCTATATTGCCACACCTAACCTTTTTAGAGGTGACCATCATAGTCCTCAAGGGTCGAACTAGCAACATAACTATGACCCAATTAGGACGAAACTCTTACAGACAGTTACTAACTAACTAGATAACTAGACCACATTTAGTACATAGTATCTCAATGCTAGACTATTACTATTTATTACTCGCAACAACTAACAGGACTTGCTATCATTAACAAACCTCCGGCCGAGTCAAATACATACTAACGAATTAAATAACACTCATAATAAAAAAACCTCTGCTTTGCTAAGATGGAATCCTAGTCCCAATTTCAGAAGGATAGTGTTGCCTTCTCGTTGCTATCGTAATACCATTATAAACCGTTTCTTCCGTATTCAAATAAATTCATTTGTATTCATTTAATGATATTTTATTTGTACTTCCCTTTTCAATCCATCTGGCATTAATTTCGACCATTGTAGTCCTGTAGTAATTTATTTTAAGGTTGATGCAATAAAGGATAATAAATTAATGAATTTCAGTTTTTATCTTTTAATATTCATAACCTTTCTCCGTAGATATGAATAATTAGTTAATTGCAAAGTAAAGTGCGATAAGGTCTCTCAACTTAAAATTACTTGAGAAAGTAAGAAAATTAAATTCAGTGACAAGCGAGAAATCAGAATTTGATTAGTTTTTGTAAATTAAGATACATTAATGCCAAATAACAAGCCTAGGTAAGTGATGAAGAAGTCCAAGACGACTATCGCATTAATATAGTAAAAGCCTATTCACGCTATTTACGTTCGTTCTCGAAACTTTTACATCATCTTGGATCATTCTCTATTCATACAATAATTTTAATTTTATTAATTTTCAGAATTCCGTACCTAAAGACGACTTTGTTCATCCGTTCGTCCATTTGGCAAAATCTTTATAAGCATAAATGGTAAAAGATATCGACACCTTTGGGTAGAAAGGTCGTAATAAACCAAAACCCCACTTTTCAGGAGAGCAGAAAAACAATTTTTTTTACATTTAAATCCGTAACTTTTTTGTTTCTGAAGTTATAAAAAAAATATCTATGAGAAAGGTTTTTAGAATTTGTGAATGAAAAAGGTTAAAATATCAAAACCTATACATCTTCTTCACTTTTAAAGTTAGCTTTGATTTACGTGTAAGAAAAATCAATTCTTGGTTAAAACACCCTATTAAAATGTACTTTAAAAAAATTGTATAGGTCGTATATCCATTTTTGGTAAGCTTATTTATGGTCACACTTAGTGTCGTAAAAACCCATAGATGTAGTTTTTTTTTGTATTGACTATTTTTTGTATTCACGGGTATTGGTACTCACCTAGGCACGCACACGGAGTGGTAGATGCCGTGGTTGCGCAGCACGTGGATGAACTCCGGCAGGGTGCGGCACGCGCCCATGATGCTGAACGCGGCCAGCGCGCAGTTCCATACTATCAGTGTGCGCCGCAACTCGAACCTGGGGAACGAACAGATCTGTGTGAGTGGTGCGTTGTTGACAATACACTCATTAATAATATTCATAATCATAATGATGTTAGAATTTTATTAGGTATCACTTGGTCCGGTGATGGAAAACATAGTGAGAAAAGCGGCAGATCTAAGAGATCCTCATAAAGTTCTCAAAGGTGTGTGAAGTCAGACAATCCGCACTTGGTCAGCCTGTTGGACAATAGCCTGTGCCCTTCACATTGTGAGAAGAAAGAGGAGGCTGAGTGTATTGTATGATTTGATTCTGTTATCAAGTCTTTACATCATTTGCATGAAGTATGGCTAATGGCATAGAAAAGCTGAAGCAAAAAACGTAAGAGCTTTAGGTGCTTTTTACTGATATTTTTCACACCAACATTACGACAATGTCATATTCAACTCCTAATCGTCTCATTTAGGATATTGTAGTGCAATACAAACATTAATGGATAACATTTGCCGTAATGTAAATGTTTGCAACAACTTGAATTATTGATTAGATGTACGAACTTGATTAGTTTATCTCATGTAAATTTCCACTGTGTACGTCTATATTTCAATATACCTATTTTTTTAGTTCTTAAGTTTTTATTGTGTTCATTTCTATATTTTATAGCGCTATAGGTGCCTTGATTTGTCGATTTCATAATAGCCTTCGAAATACACCTTCGGCTTTATAAGCTTTTGATGTGATGAACCATCGATATTAGGTAATAAGACGTCAGATGTAATGAAAATTCGATTAAATGAGCTATTGATGTAACGTGTTCAATGTCATGAATTTCGATGAGGCGTATCGAACCTAGCTTGCATAATTGGCTTCATATCGTTGTATCTAAAAACATTGTTGTTTGTGTGTATCTATGAGCATTATGTGGAAAGCAGTACCTACATTTAAAAGGATACTTAGCATCTCTGTAACTTACACGTAAATTAAAGTATTTCTACAAACGGAATTAAACAACGGACAAAATGTATCCCCTAAATTGATACATAGTGCAATACATAGTAACTTATAATATTCTTAGTGTGCACAATAAAGTATATTGTATTGTATAGTGCAATTTCATGTGCTTATTGGCACTAAAATAATGTTGGTCCCCATAATTCTGTTTTCGAATAGCCTGGTTTGTTTACAATAAAAATATTTTGTAGATCACATAGCGACAGAATTTCATCAAATAGCAATAATAAATCATCAGATTCCAAATCGTTAACTACGACGTCATTTATAACATCATTAGCACCGCTACATGAATTGATCTAATCATCTACATAATAAACAAACGACACACATATCAACAAAGTGTTTATTACCGGTAGGTTAAATAAGATAATTGTTTTCATCACACCTATTCGAAAAAGACGACTTGGTTCGGACTTACGGGGTTCCAAAGTTGCTGTTTTCTATTCAGCGGGCGGGAATGAATTTTCATACAACTTTTCCTGCCGGCTAGATCTTTTCCGTCCTATTTTGAATTTAGAACATTTTAGTATTTTGCGCTAAAGAAATCGAACGCAAATATTGTTTGAATAAAGAATGTCTGGTACGACGCGAGGGCCCCGCCAGCTGAATAATAAAAAAAGAAATCAAATTAAGATTTCGTTTTCAAATTAAAATTAAGTTTTCGTGCATTTTTACGTATTATTTTCTATTATTTTCTGTTATATATGTCGGGAATAGTTAATCCATGTTATTCGTTTGGTGCTATTTAACCTGTGGTAGGCGCGGATCCATAGCGAATCGATACTCTATGGCGCGGTTGATCGGTCATTAGAAAAAGAATAATGAAAAGAAAGGAAGGTCGGGTTCATGATCGTAAAGATTCCTTATTAATTGTAATGCCGTGAATCTAAAAGAGTTAAATATCGCGTGACCGCGTGTGCGAGTGGTTAAAATCAATATTGTAACATCGCGAAGTAAGTCCGGTCAATACCAAAGCGAACCAAACCGAGTATTCATATTGAGCCAAAGAGAGATCATTGAATAAAGCAGTTGGTTACGTGATGGCTCAATCCTGTGTTTCATTTGATAAACCAACACTTCCCACGATGCCCACACGAGAAGATCATCTAGAAATCAGTCAGGATGCCGATATCCGAAGCGGGATCGGTGTTGGTTTAAACAGAGAGGAGAACGATGATAAAGGACATAGCTATTGGCGTATTTTGTCTCTACAGCAAAATAGATACCTAAACTATCCAAACAAAAAAAAAATTTAGAAAGGCATTGAATGGCATGTTGCAGCGGGAACTAAGAGGTGTTACACAATGGAAATGCAGATACGTATTCTCATTGAATCATCCATAATTATAATTGATTTCAACAGCATAAAACTAACGTCATATTTAGTCTTTCAGCTATGTAAAAAAATGTGATAATAATCAACGAAGCTACAACCCAGCAAATTTTGAAAAGGAGCAGTGTCAGAGCCGTTTGTAGCGAGCGTGGCTATTCCGCTACACAGTAACGTACTGCGGAGCTACTGCCGTTGCAAGCGCCGTGCGCCGCGCTGAATGCAGTCAACCTGCATGGACGTGCTCTACAGAACCAATAACACATAACGCGGTCAGTCGGTAACAGTTTTGTTTCTAGATTCTGGTGCCGATTGCTTTTAAAGTTCTGAATATTGCTAAATAACTGTCGTGTGATCTTTATAACACCTACATTGTGAGGAGACCTGAACATCTTAGATTTCTTTTCTTAAAATGTTTCCAAGGATGTGTGAAATCTATCAATTCACTAAGGTACAGACCATAGTCCATCGGTCTGTGTCCCTCACACGGTGACAGGAAACTAGAAATTGGCAGGGATGGTTATGAGCAGCGAAATAAAAGAACAGAACATTTAAAATATCAATTCATTGTAAGATTGTTCAAAAAAATAAAGAATATCCCAATGATCTTATTGTAGGTAGATACTCCCTGGTGTTTCTTGAATTTGTACAGTGGTATTATGGGTCTGAAGGCTGATGGATAAGCCTTTACTTCTCCACGGTCGGGCGTTGGCCTTCCCTAACTAGCGTTACTCTGACCGATCCTGAGCCCTCTGAATCCAGCGAATGCTTCAGGTCGTCAGTCCACCTAGTCGGAGACTCCTTTTTATTCTATTTACGTTATGGCTGAACTTAAGATATTGTTTTCCGGATTCTTCAGTAATAATAGAAATAAAATTGTGTATTTTAGATCCATAATTTTATTCTGAAAGTGACGTGACAGATAACTTTGACTAGATAGACAATGACATTTGAATGTAGTTTATTTAAAGAACGATATTCACAATTTAAATGACAGTATGTTACAAAAAGGTTTAGATGCATGTCAGACGACTTATGGGGTGAAGTGGCTGCAATATCGGATTGTCGTTAGTAGGTTCTAGGTTCGATTCTTGGAACGTGAGAATTTGAATGATTTTAAATTTGTTCCCGTCGTTATGCGTATGTGTGTTTATTGACTTTGGCATCGGCTCTATGGAAGAAGCCAAAATAATAAGATTCATATTTTAGAGGTTCGGTAATATTACATTAACATTGGATGCAATGATACACATCAGATAGGATATCGTCATTCGAATAAGATACTGTTCAATTAAATGATTGGAACAATGTTGAAGGATTAAATTGTTGTAAAGCCAAATTTAATGGAGGATACCTATAATTTCATTAATACCTCTACCTGTAATGTTCCATTATATGTGACAGTTGTTGATTCATGACTTGAATCAGCCGTTACTGTAGAGAATTTCCGTTGCAGAAATTTGAAAGCAATAGGCATTTGTTAGTAGTCCGGCATCTCTTTATTAATATGGAATGGAATGTTTTTATAAGAACCGTTTAGTTGAAAAGTTAGAGTTAACTTCTGTTTACCGCACAACACGATTATCAACCCAGATTCCACCACCACCTGGGTACTTGGTGATCACTTACCATCATCTGTTATTTCTTGACTAAATAAAAAAAAAAATATAGCGAACGCTAATGAATTTAATTTAAATGTGTTCACGAAGATTAGTCTTGTCGGATGCGTAACTTTGTCTTGACCGTCAGTATGATCATTGGTTTGTTTGTATTTGTTGTGAAGCATGTCTGTCTAGTAACCACCCTCTTGCTTGAGTCTGCTGTCGAACAACTTGAAGGGTTCCTGTAGGAACATAAAATGTCAATCATTTCCTTTTCTGTCTTTTGTCTTTCTTTGTCCAGAAGTGAAGCTGATGAAAAAAAATATTGGTTGCCTGTAACGTCGGTATACTTACGGGCGAAAGTTTTACGTGACAACGACTTTAAGTGGTAAAATAATTTTAATGTGAATATTCATTCGTATAGTAGGAAGAAGGATGAAATAATAGTAACAATTTAAAACATTTATTTATACAAAGAATTATATTTAAAACATTAATTTATACAAAGAATCTCGCACTGAATTTCATATTAACAAAATTTTATTTTTACCTTTACACATACCTTTATTGACGTGACAACGTCTTATAAATTGGTTTGCCGGGAGGCACTTCAAGAAACTGCGTTAGTAAGCTCCGCTCACGTTCCTTGGTAACAGTGTACAGAAAATGGTACAGCGCCATCTCTGGTTAAGTAGAGTAACTAGTTTGTTACCTCACTTACTGTTGTGACTAATGGTTAATGGTCTAACGGTTAGCAGCGCTAGATGGCGGATGGTGTTACAATGTTTTAAATATAATTCTTTGTATACGTTTACCCCATGAAGATACGGGAACGCAGGGTCAACTTCACAAATAACCACAACTGCTTGCAAACCCAAAATAGCAGTTTATTATAAAACCAAAGAAGTCGACACATTGCCCTCTACAAATTTTTCTCTTATATAAACTCCACGTTACACTCGTTAGCGCGTTTCACAAATTGGTACAATGCCATCTTGTTTACAAGTGAGGAACTATTTAACAAAAATAAAACATTAAACTTAAATTGCTTCCGCCTTCACATGACGGTTAGACAGTATAAATAAATGTTTTAAATTGTTACTATTATTTCATCCTTCTTCCTACTATACGAATGAATATTCACATTAAAATTATTTTACCACTTAAAGTCGTTGTCACGTAAAACTTTCGCCCGTATACCGATGTTACAGGCAACCAATTTTTTTGTTAAATAGTTCCTCACTTGTAAACAAGATGGCATTGTACCAATTTGTGAAACGCGCTAACGAGTGTAACGTGGAGTTTATATAAGAGAAAAATTTGTAGAGGGCAATGTGTCGACTTCTTTGGTTTTATAATAAACTGCTATTTTGGGTTTGCAAGCAGTTGTGGTTATTTGTGAAGTTGACCCTGCGTTCCCGTATCTTCATGGGGTAAACGTATACAAAATGGCGCTGTACCATTTTCTGTACACTGTTACCAAGGAACGTGAGCGGAGCTTACTAACGCAGTTTCTTGAAGTGCCTCCCGGCAAACCAATTTATAAGACGTTGTCACGTCAATACAAAGATTCTGGCTACATCGCAATCGGGTTCGAACGGACACCGTCGCAGACAGCGGAGAAAGAGTATAGCGAGAGCTGAGCGGTGGTGCGGATGTCTGCGTTGTCTCAAGGCGACCGGGCAACCAAGCGGGTTTGGAGCACAATGAGCACTTAAAGATGGTTTGGTTGAACTTGCTTATAATTCTGGTAACGAGTATTCAGTACGAGACAGATGTTATGTTCAGTAAAGAATAATCACTCTAATGTTGTTGCACATTTGCCAACTTATGACAAAATAAGTTATCAAAATTTTAATGACTTAATATTACAGCGATTTAATTTACAAACAAAGTTCTTGGCTTAAATTCTAATTTGAAATGTCACTACTGACAGGATGGATATAAATAAAGAAATATGCTGCAATTATTGAACTGTATTTACAAAATTTTGAGAGCGGGTTGTTAAACATTTTGACTTTGCGTAGAAAATTCATAAGTTAGCACACGATTGCTTATTGAAGTTTTCAGGAGTCATGTACCAGTCGAAAAGGATATTGATAATAATAAACATTAGATATGAAATGTAAGGAGGGAAATTGTATCACAGGCTCTTTCGGTTTTAGAGAAGGGTTTTAGATCTTTCTTTCCGCACGGATGGAGGGAGAAAGCTGCCCATCGGTTTGCTTCTTTCGTTCCACACGGATGGAATGGGGAAGCTGATCATGGGTTTGGATCTTTCTATCCGCAAAGGTGGAAAAAGAGAGCTTCCCAGTTGTGTTTGAAAGAAAGAAGAAAGAAAATACATTTATTTCATCAAAATATGTGACAAAAAAAAAAAAAAAAAAAAAAAAGAGGAAGAAGAGAAAAAAAAAAGGAAAAAAAAGAGAAAAAAAAAAAAAAAATTCCACAAGGGTGGAAAAGAAAGCTTACCTTGTTGTAGAGTTGTAAAGGCGAAGAGAGAGCCCTGGCGTTAAAGGGGTTAATTTGAAGGCGTTGAGAAATTTTCTTGTTTTACGACATTGGTACATGGCTCAGGTTAAAATGATACTGGTATTTCGAATGAGAATGACTTTATAATAGGTCAGGAAGGGCCGAGCGTAAAGAGATACTCGCGTGTGTATTTGGTTGTTACAGGTAATCTTCAAAGCCTAATACGTGTTCCGCTGGTAGGGCGAGGACGGATCACGGGAAGATGCCGAAACGCATACGGTTTTATCGCGATGACGTACCGAGTAAAAGTTAAAACAAATCGCGCAAATAATAAATTGGTAATTTTGTTCTAAATAAGTGTTGTTATGTTATGGAGTTTCTTCTCACTCGCTTCTTCTCCATAGCGACACTAGCGAAGCGAGTGGTAGTTTACGGTAGTCAGGGTTAAAAAAATGCAACATAAAGTTTTTGAAATCCACTCGCAGCAGTAGCAGCAATAGTCATTTTTGATGTTAAAGATTTTGAGTTTTGTTTTGATTTGAAGTAATTGAAAATCGCGGATCGAGCAATTGTGATGGCGATGATATCGGAATGGAGCATCACCCAGGGACGGGTGACTGTCAGCGATGGCCGTGTCGGGAATAGTTAATCCATGTTATTCGTTTGGTGCTATTTAACCTGTGGTAGGCGCGGATCCATAGCGAATCGATACTCTATGGCGCGGTTGATCGGTCATTAGAAAAAGAATAATGAAAAGAAAGGAAGGTCGGGTTCATGATCGTAAAGATTCCTTATTAATTGTAATGCCGTGAATCTAAAAGAGTTAAATATCGCGTGACCGCGTGTGCGAGTGGTTAAAATCAATATTGTAACATCGCGAAGTAAGTCCGGTCAATACCAAAGCGAACCAAACCGAGTATTCATATTGAGCCAAAGAGAGATCATTGAATAAAGCAGTTGGTTACGTGATGGCTCAATCCTGTGTTTCATTTGATAAACCAACACTTCCCACGATGCCCACACGAGAAGATCATCTAGAAATCAGTCAGGATGTCGATATATATATATATTATTTTCTCATAGTGGGTGATGAAAAGTAGAGTGTATCACTCGGGTGCAAGTATATTTTTGGCTCGGGCGACGTACTTTGAATCCCTCGCTACGTTCGGGATTCTACTAAAGAATCCCTCGCTACGCTCGGGATTCTACTCTAGAATCCCTCACTTCGCTCTGGATTCAAAAAACGCCCTCGCCGAAAAAATATTACTTTGCACCCTTGTCATACAATCTACTATTTCTTATCGACCGATAAAAGAAAATGTAACCAAAATGTCTGCAAATCATAAGGAAAATTCTTGTAAGTTTTGATTAGGTTCACAACTTATAAATCAATGGAAATGAAAAACTTGTATATATTACTAGTCAACCTTCGCTTCGCGTCGGGAATCAGTCCCTTAGTAACCTAGCCCTTAGTACCTAGTCCTAGTCCTTAGTATTGTTAGGCATGATTGGCATGATCCTTTACTGACATAACATTTTTATCTATTAACCGATTGAAATATAACAAATGCTATCAGTTTAAATAATTTGTTTAAATTTTTTGTAAGTAGGTACACTATACATTTTACTAAAAAATCTCAATATATTCAGTGAAATGGACGCATAAAGGTCGTACGAGGTAAACTGTTACACTACCTTACTTACATAATCTCACGTGAATCTGTCTATGCATAGTCTGCATATGAGATAAAACTCGTATGAAACTTGCACTATCAGTTCGTATCATTTATCGTATTTACAACTTGATAAGACGAAGCTGAGACATCTGAGAACCTTACACAAGTGACGAATAAGCGAATCTCACGTAAATACGGACTAAAGTCGTATTTGTCCGTTCATTTGTAACTCAAAATTCATGTAATGCAATAGTAGATATATTAAGGAGCAGATGAACCGCTAGATCTATTAAACAAATTGAATAGCAGTCCTTAAGTCGTCGGAGTGGCAGTTAAAAACTTCCGACAATCGGGTTGGCCACTAACTCCTCCACCAATCCGCATTGGAGTAGCGTAATGCAATATGATGTAGGCATCGTTAAATATGACGAGAGACCCGTGCTCTAATACAGAGCACTCATTAATTGGTTGTAGCAATAGACAATATCAAAGGCATCATCCATGTTATTCTTTCAAAAAGAAAGTAAGGACTCGCCTGCTTATTACGAAAATAAGACAAAATTATTTTTTATAGGAATGAGGTTGGATTATTCAAACTGCCGCGAGGAACACCTGCTACTAAATTTGTAACTTGGGGTGAGCCGTGCGGGGTACTTTTAACCAGTTTTAACCGCTTCCGGCCAGGGGTCGCGAGGACGGTTGTGTAAACAACAACAAACAAAATTGTTATCATACTATCTATGGAAAAAAAATATAGCTACGATACTCAGAAGCAAAATGCTATTTGTTTGAACATCATAAAAATAACTTTATTACGCGACTACACAGCGAGGCCGAATGGATTATCAGTACAGTCCATTAATTATGAAGTATTTACGTATGTATTCATGCAATAATGTAGTTATATGTATACGCCTGTTCCCACGGAACTATTTTTTAAACTACTCATAATTCAACGAATGAGTTTTCGTTACGGACGTCTTCATCATCTTGATAGTATAGATTAGATATAGTATTGCTATTGACCAAATTCAAAGCGATTAACAGGAAGTCAACAATTAAAAAATCATCGATAATTCTACAGATTCGTGTAGAATATCAAAATACCATACGTCTTACGGGGAGTCAGTTGAGATAGCCGGGTAAATAAATTACATTAGGTACTATTGGATAATCTTGCAATTGTGTAGCAACTACCAACTAGCCACGTTAATTCAAGGTTTATGTCAAGGCGAATTTCGGTTCGCCAATTATTGACACTGAACTTGCGGACGCGCCGGCCGGTGACTTTAGCTTTTTACGTCGTACTTGCTGTTCGTGTTGAATTGTATCTCAAACAATTGACGCAAAAAAACAAATGACGTCACCTAATAAATGTTGTAATGCTGGCGACAATAACACAATAATATGTTGTTATATAAGTTCTACAACAATAAAAACTTAGTCGTAACGTAACGTAACACTGTTAGAAAGTGTGAAGTTTACGAAGAGCCAAGCTCATGATTATACAAGGAATTTTTCTACTGCCTTAACTCTACAAACTCTACATCTCGGGCAAAATGTAAGACTGGGCCTTTCCCGGTCGTCGTATAAGATAAGAATAGAAAATGAACTAATAATTATAGTATTGTTAACATTGCTTTAGTCTATCTATGGACGAATTGGATAGTATTGGTAACTATCAGCTACCACATCTGATTACCGACTTTACTTAAACCTCACAGCGGAAACAGGCTCGATATTTAGAACATAACGTTGTTTAAATAGATCGCTACATTAACAAAATTGTCCGAATCATTCAGCCGAAGTAGTGAAGCGAATCGTAAAATACATTAACATAAGCTCTCGATTCATTTCGGCATTGAACTTAGCTCGCGTCAGGAACTCGCAGAGGAAATTGGTTACGTAACGCTTGCTAACTTGCTCCTCGCGACTGAACCAAGTTCATTTACTGCCTCTTGCGAATACTGGCTACGTTACTAAATCCGACACAAGTCACAAAAGTGTCGTACGTTTGCGCAGCGCTTTACTGCCGCGCCGCTTCCTTTACTGACACTTTGTTGGCTATTTAATTAAATATGTACGTTTTAATATCTGGGGAGTTTTTCATTACTTTCTTCAGAACTGCAAAAAATAATTATAAAATTATGTAATTTAATTTTTAATTATGTACTTATAATTATGTTGTTTTTGTTTGAAATTCATGTAAAACTTTAAACATTAATTTGATTATGTATTACCTAATTAAATATTCTGTATTTCTGTTGCATAATAATATATCTTTGGTGAAAATTAAGAATCATGCGCATGATAAGACAACCATTAACCTAGACAAATCACATTCCAGTTCTCAAACTCCGAACTCTCAGCATCCGGGCGGAATCGACCACGGGATATTGGTAACAGGTAAAAATAATAGTAGCCTATTGCTAGACGGCCAACTGACCATACTAGTTAATCTAGTTATCGTACCTATGAGGTACGCGTTAGACGTAGTAGAGACCAGTATCTCCATTATGAGGTCAAGCCTATTACATGTGGCCGGCGGCCGGCGATCGATAGTGTAACCTGTTACATTACATCATGTACTCAACACGTGTTCGTAGTTGTTGCATCCTTCGCCGTCGCCTCGCACAATTGAATTGGTAGGTAGGTACCTTTATAAAACTGTCTGGGTTTTACATAATTATTTTATATTATTAGTACCACGAGTATGATGATCTAGAATTGCTGACTAGAGACTCTTTTTTTTAATCTAAGACGTTTTTAACACTAAAAAGTCGAGCAATATAATCTACTCACTAGATTTATTTGACTACCAGTGGTATTAGTTTTTTGGTATTAGATCGGAATAGGTCAGAATTACGTGTTGTAGTGGTTAGGAATTACTACGTTTAGTTACGGTTGGTAAGTAGTGGTAGATAATGAAGTCTGTCATTATTTTCCATCCAACCATCAATTCGCATCTGATTAAGACCAGTTATTGTATATTATGTAGGTACATGTTTTTAATAATAGGTCATAAGGTTTTTATAAAGGCAGGTATTTGTATGTACATATAAAAAATGAATAAATCTTGTTTTAAGAGTTCCTTACCTCGAAACGAAAAAACGGAAATTCGCAATAACAAAATACTTTTCACCAAGATAACCACTCTGTGGTAGGAATTCTAGGACTTATTCCCGTAGTCCTGTAAAATACGGTTCAAGAAAGAGATGGACCGGCCGAGTTTCTTAGTACTTTTTGGGTGCAAACCGTAAAAAGAATGCCGTACCACAAATTACTTTTACTCATAATGAGAAAAAATGCTAACTCAACACTATCAGTTGCACTACTGCTGTTGAAAACTTCTCATATATCATAATCGTTGTAAAAATTACAGGAAAATAGTACAAATTAGAAACATCTCGTAGCTTCTATACAACAGAATCGTAGAACATCCACGAACAAACATGTAGTTGACTGTTATGGGACGTACTTAGACCGGCTATCAGACCAACAGGCGAACAACTGACCAGAACAATAGCTGTAATTAGCGGGTACTGATGCAACTGCAACTGGAGGAAACAATACGGACATTAGTGGTAAAACATCGTCGATTCCAGATTATACTTTGCAAGTGTAACTTTTACGACGATGGCGCATTACACAGGCCACAGATCTTTCGAAGGATTAAGGGCATATGGGTAGAGCAGAAGTTTGGCACTTTGACGTAAGTGCGAGGAGTCTTTTAAGGCGACTTCAACAAGGCTTTTCAGTCTCGTTCTTACAGAACAAGTGAAAAAGTTCAAATCTTCGTTGAATGTAAGAAAGAGGCTTCATAGTATCGAAATATTGCCTAATCCAACGTTTTCAACTTAGTGAATATAATTTATATTTACGATACATGGATGAAACATTAGTTTTTTTTCTTTAAACTATGATTTCGATGTAGGTAATCTGTCAAAAATTTAAATGCATTAATAAAAGTTGATTAAATGGCTGTTGAAATTACATTATTTTAATGAATATCAAAGTGCCGCGAAATTATGATCCACGAGAGATAACGACAATAAAATATGCGTATAAACTACAGTTATTATAAATTGGTTTATTATATTTAAGAAAAACCAGTTACTCGTCTCACTAATAGTTCCATCAAGCCATGGTGTTGCTAAAACCAGTAACCATTAGTGACGTAGAAAATCCTCACGATTAGCGTTGCCAGGTGTCCGGATGAAGCCGGACATACATAGATAGGCTTTGATTGTGTCGGGCCAAAATAAACGGTGTCCGGCCTCTCCGGCTTTTCTTATATTTGAATCATACTATCATAGCTTAAGGGTCTCCGAAAACTGACTGCAGCCACCGGCGGCTGTAGCGCTGTGGCGCTTCTATTCAGAAGCGCAATCCGGCCAACAGCCAACAGCTCCAATAACAGTGAGCAGAATTCAGCCAAAACGGTGGCTACAGTCAGTCTGCGGGGACCGTAATACTGTTTCTGTCGCTTATGTTAGTTACCCCAACCCGTCCGGCCAAACTGGCTGATGTATCCGGCTTTTAGGTATGGCGACCTGGTAACCCTGTTTACGATTTGACATAAAAAATAACCAAAAATTAAATTAGACATTGAAAAACTATAGACCGGTCGAAAGGCAACGTTTGTTTGATACTAGGAGAGACCCGTTACCTAATTTATGGCTGACCTCCTATTTAATACTAGCTGACCCAGCGGACGTTGGCCTGCAACATACATTATTTGTATCTCAGGTTCCTGAGAACCTCTGAAGGCGTAGGTAGTAATATGAAACGTGCACCAGTTTTAAATTAGACATCCAGCAATGCAACTAAGAAATCCGCACCAAATTTAATGCAGCAGTTTTAGACGCTTTGCCCACGGCCCACGGAGCAACTATTGCAGCAACTGGCAATTAGCTGTTTACATACATTTTAATTAGACTGCGCACACACAGCAACTCGAGTTTCGAGTTCCGGCAATCGTCAACAGTTAAATATTATACCGGTTTTTAAAGTTGCCGGTTTCCGCAAGTGTCAATCGCAAATCAATCAATCAAGTTGCTCACAAATTGCTATAAAATTGCCGCAACCGTAAACGTTGTAGCAACTATCAACTTTTATAGGAAACTTTTAAAAAGTTGATAGTTGCCTCAACTTGAGTTGTTCCGTGGGCAAAGCGCCTTAACGTTGCGCGGACAAACATACATTCACACAGACTAAAAATTCTCAAAATAATATCAAATAACTCCTACGTACCGACCGACAGACATAGATCAGTTACACTTTTATAATAAGTACGTATAGATAACTCGCAAATCGCTCTACCGGAAGTAGCTCGGCAGTATGATCGGAATTGCAGTCTTATTGTTATATTATAACTGTTTCTACAGTGCAAAGACCTCCGCTGGTCGTGAGCGGTGGAAACTGACACACTGCAACTCGATATTAGACACACGGACGATTATTACTTGATGATAACTTGATGATTATTTTGATGATAAAACAGCTTTGACATGAGTTCGATATAATTAATCCATAAGTAGGAAGTGCAATCTGTAACGGTGAGTACGAAAATAAGTGCCTTAAGAGTTTCTCACTCTATGGATTTGATGGCAAAATGGTGTAGTTTGACTTTCGATAAGTGTTTGTAAAAAAAATCGAATAAACTTTATTTATTTCACTTCAGAACGTGAGAGATGTGTCGATTATTCTACTTTCAAATCGATTATCTGATGATAATAAAAATTGTCGGATAGATAGGTCGATAGCACTCTGTTACACGTGAACAATTCAATTTGACATTAGAACTTTCGACTGCATTCAATTTTGTTGAATGTTTGAGAGTTATACTAAACACTTTTAAAAATTATAAAACGGAATAAAAGCTCTCTAGAAGCTGTGCTTATAACTTTTTTTAAACATTCATAATCATGTGCAGCGGAAACGTAAAGCTCTTTAGGTCCTACAATATATTGATTAATTATAAATTTTGGTTATTAAGTCGAGTATAATACATTAATAATATCTGAAATAATAATTCAAAATAATTGCTTTTTACAAAAAAAATAACCGACTTCAATCTTGATAAGTAGAGATAACTCAAAAACTACTCGCCAGATGGCGCTCAATTCAACATGTAAGTGTAAAGTTCTCGTCACTACAAATTAATGAAGCCCAAACACTAGATAACTGCAGTAAATCGTTGAGGAGTTCCCTCGACTGTCTTTCGGCTTCATCAGATCGACTCCAGATCTTCATGAAATGGTAGCGCTTTAATGTACTTATGATAACATGAACAAACACACTAGTTGTCCATACAATTTTCGAAAGTTCCCCTCGATTTCTCTGAGATTCCATCATCAGATCCTGGTTTCCTTATCAGGGGACCCCACTGCGCATATCTACTTTACAACAAAAAAAGAATTATCAAAATCGGCCTATAAACGACGAAATAATCGCTGAACGTACATAAAAAAAAAAGCATATATACGGTCGAATTGAGAACCTCCTTCTTTTTTGAAGTCGGTTAATAAAGAGAAACACTTTTCGTGTGTAGGACGGCATGACGGCACTAAACCGAGCTGTTCTTTATTTACCATTTGAAAATTTAGATAAAAACTTCGAAATTCTGTTACAACATTGTTTACATGAAGCTAAATAAAAACAATGCAACATAATTTTACAAAAACTGGTCGTTAACTGGATGTTGAAATCTTGTTAAAAACATAAGCATAATCAACTCAGCCATCAAACATTTACATTATTACATAGATCTACACATTTACATTTTTCACAACAAGTACAAAAAAATCTGAAATCATAAGAGAAAGAAAATAAAGAGGATTTATATTCTTCCATTAAGTTGGTTTATTTCCGTAATGAATATGAGAAGTTGCGTATTGTCTATTGGCAGGTCATCTTTATAAACTATTCAATGATTAATATTTTTAAGTTTATTTGCACCAACGCAACGTCCAAAGACCAACTTTTTTGCGAGTCGGTGTTACCTTAGGGTCAAATCACACCGAGACGAGACGCGACGCGACGTTGCGCGCAGTCTTTCAAAGAGCGGCTCAAAATAGAACTTTATTTTCTACACGAAAAGATACACATTTCATTGTGAGAATTCAGAATACGTTGCTTCATGCAGCGCTGCGTCTCGTGACGCCTCGCGGCGTAGCGCGGTGCATCGCTACGCAGCCGTGCGTCGTCGGTACGCGCGGAGTGCAAGATTGCCTACTTTTACGATGCACCTCGCGGCATTGAGATGCGTCTCGCGGCGACGCGCGGCGCAGCGCGAAATCACTGGCCTCTTCCAGGGCCCCAATTCTGCTAATTTATAACGCTTCAATTGTGTCTCGATTGAATAGTCTGCCACATTTTGTATACGGATTCTGCCGAAATAGCATCGAAAACTATTAAATTTTGTACACAGAACGTACCAAAATATGTCCATCTATTCAATTCTATACACGAAATGTGCGAAAAATGTGTCAAACTATTCAAATACGTATACAAAATGTGGCAAACAATTCAATCGAGATACTATTGAAGCGTTATAAATTAGCAGAATTGGGGCCCAATATCGTTGCGTCGCGTCGCGTCTCGGTGTGAGCTGACCCTTAAGATTATTGATCTTCACAGATAGCAGTAACCACTTAATAAGCTATGTGTATGTGTGTTAATAAGCTGACTCATCTAATTGTTTCTCAATTATTTACATAAAAAATAACAATAATACAATTATTTATAACCGGGAAATCCGCAACGTTTAAGTGAACGCAATTCAACTACGACTAATGGAATGGAAAAGTTTCATGGCACTTTGCGGTTATATACATAGAAACAAGTCAAAGGTAACTTGAATACGATATAAACTGGATACAAACTTAACTAGGTCAGGTCACCGCGAGATACACTAATGAAAACAACATCAATCTTCAGAAAGATAGATTACCATCGATAGTAAATCGAGACAGATTCAATGGTATCTAGATGTTTATATGTAAAAATGGTCTTCGGCGGACAGTTTATCTAAATTACAAAACGCTGAAGGAATACATCCATAGGGACATATAAGAAATGCCTTATTTCCAGCAGTATCTAGACATCGAATTCAATTGCAACAAATGTATACTTAATTATTTTTAATTTGTGCATGCGTTCCATTTCCAAAAGGCCAACCAAAGCTGATCTAAATTTATCCAGAATTGCTATACCGTAAAGAGTTCTACTCTTGCACATAAGTAAATGCATACAGAAAAATAAATAATAAAGGTAGGTAATTGGGGTCAGATTGAAGTCACGAACTACAAATATATTATTAATCAAAAGAAATAAACATCGACGCGGAAACGTGTGTAAATGACTTACATTTTAAATTTTATTGATTCACTATACAAAAATGTACTTTTAATATATTAAAATTTTCCACATACCTACCAACGTCATTTAATACAAGAAATCCATTCTTTTTAATTTACCCTTTTAGTTAAATGCGGATGTTTATCAACTTTGTATAAAAAATAAAATAGAAAAATCTACCTGTGGTTAAAGTTTTCCGCAAAGGGCAGGCTTTGGCAACCTTGAGTTATTTGAGGATAGTAAAGGTATGTAAATGTAAATTGGCCTTTAGAATTTTTGACAATAATATCTTTTTACTAAACTGGTACTCACTTCAATACATCCGTGTTTTTCGTTCAGGTCTGAAGTGTTTAAAATTGAAAATAAATATTTAATAATCACTGTAGGTAGATATACGAGTATAATACTGTACATAAAATACAATAAAA
Source organism: Hesperia comma (assembly GCA_905404135.1). NCBI lineage: Eukaryota > Metazoa > Arthropoda > Insecta > Lepidoptera > Hesperiidae > Hesperia > Hesperia comma. The sequence goes on along the minus strand of FR990019.1, from coordinate 18,308,880 downwards.
TTTATATAGACATCACAGTTATCTATTAATTAATTTTATCGAAGTAATTATTCGAGAGATAATTAACTCACAAATTCCCTAATGACTCCTTAATGAGTGTTTTGATTGAGAAATTGAAATTATAGATTTCTTTTATACCTACTTTGTAAATAGAATGAAGTATACTCGAAAGACATTTTCTTATGACGATTTCAAACACTTCGCGCCAAGTCGCCAACATGACCGATACATTTTTGGACGAGAAAACCGTGTGCCAATCTATGGTTAACTTCACAGTAATTCCAATACAACAAAATTCACGATCCCAGATTCCCGAAAATTATTATTTTACTACAATCCCACCTGATAGTAGATAAGTGGCGGTGTATTCATGAGTGATGGGGCGCATTAACAATAGCAGTCTTATCCCTCTTCGTTTAAACTTTTGAAGACACCCACGTTGTAGGTAATCCAAAACATTTGTCAAGTATACCTTGAAATATAATTTAAAATCGGTACTCAGAGTCCCTACCAAGAGTGGATCAGGTCAAGTTTGCAGACCCCTGAAAGTATGACCACGCAAAAAACGGCACTTAAGCACGTTACCCGCGCAGAGGTTAGGATCGCTTTTCCAGATTTATAAAATTACTCAAACTGCGGCCAGTGTTTTTGCGTTAAAAATTCAAAGAAATATCGAAAGTGGAAAGCACCCACCGACCGCTAAATTTTACAGTGTTCGCACACTGAATGTCTGACCTACTGTTAATATTTCGAATATTTCAGCCAGTTTTACATTATGCAGTATGGAAAATGTAACGTTACATTTCTAAGGTAAACAAAAATTATAGTAAGTATAATAACATAAATTGTATTATAACACATAAGACAAAAATACAACATCCATACCGAGAACATAAATTAAATTTAATCTCATCATTAAAATTTCCGGCTCGTTGAGAATCGAACCTCGAATCTGTAACAAATAGCCGGGTGTCGTATATGACTGCCATTGCGCCATCAAAATCGTTAGTTATTATAATATCCACATTTTTAAGTTTATTATTTTTAAGAAGACCCGGATGGCGCAATGGTTAACACGCCGGATCGCTGTTCCGAGGGTCCTGGGTACGATTCCCAGCGTGGCGGAAATTTACGGAAACGAATACGGAAGGTCCACATATTGCTACCAGTGATAATACATACATATAAGCTTTTGCCGTTTCTCGGATGAACTACAAGATGAATCATTCAACGTACAACTTAACTTTCAATAAATTTGAATGAAGCCTTGTCTTATTTCATTTACTCTGTCTTTCAACTTCTGTCATATGACATCACAGAATAGAAATAAACTGGAATCAATACAAAGTATTGACTGTCACGAGAACAACCCCTAAAAATCATCGGACAACATTACATAACAGTCTCTTGATTCAGGTATTATTTTTACATGTCATTTAGCTACAAAGTCGAGTGAGCTGCCTGATCGAACTGCACGTGTTACCCAGTTACACTAATATCCAATAATGCACATCGTGATCAAATATTTAACCGCCTCTCGGCTAAGTGATGTTTATTTTCTAGCTTTACAGACGCCACGTAAATAACGAATAACATCATCGCTATAATCTATCATTTGTCTTTGACAATAATTTACTTTGATTTTAGCACCACATAGGCACACACGTACTTATTACGTACGTGTTTTAAGGATCTTACTTTGTAGAAGTTGACTTGTAGAAGTTGCTGTACAAATGTTGAGAAGATAAAAACTAGGACCGATGACTTAACGTGTCCTTCGAAGCACAACGCAGACACATCCCGCGTGAACAATACACAGCCCAAACGGGCAGAATGATGCAATATAGTGAATTTGTACTACTTTTTACACCGTGTGCCGCCTACTACAGATTATGTAGCTACATTGTTGTGTCCGCATCTATAGACCATCATCAAGAAATAAGCTGGTCCCCTGTTTATAATGTACAGTGTTACAATATTAGGTAGGTACCTAGTTCTAAATTAATTAATTCACAGTCAATCAGCGATCTATTTTTAAAAAATTGTTATCGTGGCGGATAGACCCTTACCGAGTGTCCACAAACAAGGTCAACGACCTCATACTGTCAGTAACAGTAAGTAATTACCGAGGCTGGGGTCACCGGTCACGCAACTAGGTGCTGCGGAGCCGCTGGGGTCAAGAGTGCGGCGACGGAGTCAAGGATGCCGTGAACTTTTGGTCACTCACTCACATTTTGGTCTTTACCAACATGTAATTTAACATTACAACAATCCAATAATTTCTCTTTTTCGTTCTTCATCTTTCCTGACCGGTATCGCGCTTTATGCAGTGATGCTAATAATGATGTCTGTTAACTTGTAGGCTAGGTATTAAAAAATGCATCCGGTTTTAAAATCGGTTTATCGAATAAGTTACCTACCTATTCTAATTTTCTAATACCTGGCCTTTGTATTAAATTATATTAATGATGTTCGCGTTTGATGTAGTAAAAAATGTAAGTGACAGTTGATTGAAACATTACAATAAATAAAGTTTCTCTGTTAAAAAGTTTTCAGATCTAATAAACAGCCAAGGCAATTATCCAAAAATGCAAGATTCTACTAGCCTTAACTCTACAGACTCTACATCTGACCAGCACGTTGCACGAGGCCATCTCACGACCATCGTACGTAGATTTTCGAGTCATCCAAGACAAAGCTTACTTTAAGAAAATGCCATATGTCACGCAATATTTCTATGTAACAGCATAGCCAAGCGGTTCTAAGACATATTTCCCGAGTTAAGTCCGAGTTGAGTTGAGTAATGTGCGAGACAGGTCTACAGAGTACCTCATGTGCGCTGTCCTTTAGTTCCAGCAAATATAGAACAAGCGTCACCGTCCACTGGAAGTAGGTACGTCTCACAGCCGCCTAGCCGCCGCCGCTCACACGGTTATCGAAATGTGGGAATAGTTCGCGTGCAACCGAGCTTGCATGCCGCTATGCAAGTATAATTATGCACATAGACGCAATTAGTGTTTTAACAAACAATCTATCAACAGAAACAATAGTTTTCCACCGCTTATCCCAGCCGCGGGTCCCCTTATCTGTGACATCGACGTTCATAATTAAGACGATTGAAAACAATCAAAGACACAGTAATATTTTTTTTCTCACTTAACCCCTAATCACGCTGGACTTTCAGGATAAAAATAGTACAGTTCCCTATATGTTGCACTACAAGTTCTTTTATCTCCCAGTGAAAGTCCCATAAAAATCCGTTCAGCCGTTCCGGAGATTAGCCGGGACAAACAAACAGGCAAAATTTTAAAATCGTTTGTGTGTGTTCCAATACTTCCAATAACATGTAAATACTCTGAAAAAAGACACTGTTATTTTGAAATCACAAACAAACCGTTCAATTTTATTGATAAGTAAGTATAAATGCATAGATTTACAACAAAACATTGCGAAAGTTGTTTACAAAAATGTTCCTTTGATCGGTCTGGTTCTAACATTCATGATAGAACGTAAGACGTTGTTATTCCAGCAGGCCGCGGGCAGCGCCGATATCAAGAACAATGGCTCGGTTTTCCACTCTCGACAAGCTTTGCGCAACAATTTTCATTCAAGCGCTTGACACCACTTCTCGCAAATGAGAGTTTATTCAACAGCCTACTTTGACAAGGCCATTTTCTCAATAATTATTGTTTTATCATTCACAACATATAAATAGTTATAACATAAACAAAAGCTCAGTTTCCAATTGTTAAGCCCCTGTCTACAAAACAAAAGGTTCTCGGGTTCGATAACTCACTACTCACTAGTGACAATTCTGTTTTCGAGTTTTAATCGTTTTTTACATATTGACTGTATCACACTGCATGTAAACGTTTATTATATGCATGCTATTTGAAATATGTATCGAATGTCCCATCCGCCCCGGAATAACTTCTAGTAGCGTGAGTTTTTCTCTGAGCTTATAGCATAGATATAGCATTTGATTCGTCAGTCATCGGTTCCGTGGCACGAAAGGAGAAATTCAAGTATGTTCGATATTTGAACTTTGATACATACATCCGTTACGAGTTTTGGACAGCTCCCAACGCCACGTTAGGGCTCATTCCCACGGCATACGTCTTTGACGATTCGTCAAAAAACACGATACGTCTTGACGGATGGACGTTCACATTGAATACGGAATCGTGTTTTTTCACGATTCGTCAAAATATCCGCATTGAAGTTCTCATTTATTTCGTGATTTAGCTCAGTTCAGATTGGTTCAGAAACATTCACGATTCGTGATTTCTAAAAGACGTATCCGTCATAATCATAAAACATTCACGATTCGTGATTTCTAAAAGACGTATCCGTATTCGTCTTTTTTCACGATTCGTCAAGCGTGTGAACATGAGTATTTAAAAAGCATTGCCGCCGTCAAAAAAAATAACGAATCGTGAAAAAAGACGATTCGTGAAAAAAGACGATTCGTCCTCGTGTGAATGAGCCGTTACGCGGTGAAACCGAAAATAGTAACAGTTAACAATTTGTAGGTACATATTTGTTCAAAATGCGAAAGTCGTGGTACTATTACATAATCTAAGTCGAGGAGTATTGGGACGTGGTTGAATACTCCCACTCACACGCTAACAAACCAAGGTATCATCATGAAAGGTGATATAATTATTGTTTAGCTGCAAAGTACAGAGTAACTCTTAAATACCCCCTATTTATTTCTAGATGTTCGTTTTTTTTCCATAAGATTAGCATAATCCGTTGTGCAAATAAAATTATTGAATTAAAATTGCGTACTGGACAACATGCAAAACAAGAACACACCCAGACAGAGAACCAAAGTTCCAACCGCTTCGCTGGGAATCGAACTAGGGACATTTCGAATGCTGGTAAAATATACAAAATTAAGTGCACTGCATACTATACTTAAAGTGTTATATTGATCCTATTCTAGTATTATAAGTCGCAATATTGAAGCGACGCGTGTACAACCAGGGTCACACTCACACCACTATGAATAGGTAAATGAGACTAGTTAGAGCCATTTAAGTAATTAGGCGAATTATCCCGGCGCACTCTGTCACGCAACATAATACGATAATCACTTCACGGGTTAGCTTAGGATCACCTTACACAGATTGTTTTCTTTACCCTTGAAAATATTTACGACCCGAATGTACTGCGTAGTGGTTACCATCATCGGTTGTTTGAAGGTTGCAATTCGATCTAGGCCCCGAGCTCCGATTCTACTAATTCATAAATGCTTCAATTGGGTCTCGTTTGAGTTGTCGCTTGACACAGTTCCTATGTAAAACGTCAAATTAATGAAACGAGACGCAATTGATGCTTTGACCAGAATCGGAGTCCTGGGCGTGTGTTTTTATTTTTATGATTGCTGGTTGTAAGTTATTTGTAAGCGTCGTTTAAGCCAAAAATCTCTATGTAGGTATACAGCAAATAAAAACTTTTACATAATATAAATATGCACGAAAAGCCTTCAAGAGTTATCTAACAATGACTTCTTCATCTCAATCACATAAAACGCCGCACATTTAGAACTTCACACTTTTACCGCAGCTACTAATAAATAAAACGAATGCAGAATACAATTGTACAAATGTAAGCGAGCGGCCAGTGAAAGAGAAAGGTGGTATAATGCGAATTGTGAATAAAACAAAACCACGGCACCAAGTCAATTACGATCGTCGGCCGAAGGAGATGAAAGCGTGCCAAGTGTTATGTAACGCTGCAGGTCGGATGCGGCGTGGAGCCATTCATACCGCTCTTAGGCCCGCCGACTCGCTTACACCAGAGTATATTTGAGAAGTAAGTCAGCTTCAGCCCTATTGGAGATATAATATAATTATCATTGCCTTTTGCTCGATACTTAGCGACTGCACGGCACCAAATGCCAACGGCCTTGAGAAAATTATTTGCGGATCCTCCCGCTGCGCTGGCTACGTTGCATACGCACATAGCTACACGAGACACATACATGCCTCGAGTCATACTTTTGTATGAAGATAACCTACTTTTTTAAATATACTCTGACGCTGCCATTGAGCCGACTGGTTCGACTGCCTGTGACGTTTGAAACGCTCACGCCTTCGCAGCATTCCCTATGATGCAACGGCATGGATTTACAAGTGACGTCAGCACAGTTAGCATAACGCCAGAACGTACATATTTGTCCGATATATAATTCCCGAAATTCGTATGCTTGCTTGATATAAAAGGTCACTGCCAACGGGACTAACAGTGTCTTGTGTGTGATATATTTATTTACCGTGCATTATAGTATATTTACCTTCGTACTTTTTGAACTTTACAGAAAGTTCATGAAGTTGTCCGTAAATGCAATATTTTTTTCAGGTCTTGATATTAACTAGCTTTCTCCTCACAGCTTCGCCATTTAGAGGGGGGCTTCCTTACACTCCCCAAGGAACAAACATGCCAAATTCGAGCTTCTTGCGTTGCGTCTTTCTTTCTTTAGTTTACGCTTTGCTTTGTCTGTCAGTCACTCGGTAAAGGAAGAGTTTGTATAAGTATATTGAAGTAGAAGAAGTATATGAGGGTATGTAACTATTATGTATGTGGTTGCTTTTAATTTATTCATATGACATGTTCCTTTTAGCCTTTTACACAATTATCTGGGGATGAATTATCACTACATAGTATAAAACAAAGTCGCTATTTTTGTCTGTTTGTTTGTCTGTTTGTCTGTATGCTTAAATCTTTAAAATTACGCAACGGATTTTGATGCGGATTTTTGTAATAGGTAGAGTGATTCAAGAGGAAGGTTTTTATGTATAATAACATCTATTAAATAATGGAGAAATACTGTTATTTTCAGTGTTTCTAATGTGGTGTCGTAAATTCTTACATTTCTTGCCGCTTACATTGCGTACGCAGGCTTAACCTTACAGGATTTATAAAAATAATGTACTAAATATTGTACACCTTGAAAAGGTCTACAGAAAAGTCCGCGATGGTATATGTATGTCTATCTCTTATCGATATCCCACAAAACCATTGTTTGTCATTTACTTTTTACGGCAAATAATAGCTAATATTCGAAGCGATTTTAAGCACTACAGCATTATTCCTTATTTAATTAAATACCTTAAATAGATTGTTGATTTAACATAGATTTATATGGCCTTTTACAGCACATAATTTCTTTGAATATTTTCGAAGATATTACAGATTTAAAAATACATTGCGTAGCGTTTGCGGCGGTACCTATCGGCCGGCAGCCGCCGACCGCAGCGCGACGCGACGCGTCACTACATAGTATAAAACAAAGTCGCTATTTTTGTCCGTCTGTTTGTCTGTATGCTTAAATCTTTAAAATTACGCAACGGATTTTGATGCGGTTTTTTGTAATAGGTAGAGTGATTCAAGAGGAAGGTTTTTATGTATAATACGTGCATATATTCCCACGAGAACGGGATCCACGCGGGTGAAACCGCGGGCGGGCCGCTAGTTCATATAAATTTAGACATTGGAATAACATACGTAATTTGTTAAAATTTATAGAGATTTTTGAAGGGACTGGTTCCCCGAAGCGAAGCGAGGGCGGGTTTACTAGTTGTATATTATAAAATAAAGCTAGTTATAATATAAATTGTAATAACCGTAATCACATTGCCTTTGAATGCTGCTTCGTGTAAATGTAAAAAGACATTTTGCTTAATAAATTTTGTATCTTAAAATGTATGTTATTTTATATCCGTGTCACAAGTGTATTTGCTTATAAAACACTTATTTGCGAAACATTTACAGCTCTGTCAAACATTATATCTTGTTTTTAAACACAATTATTATGATGTAAGACACAAAGTAAATAGCGTCGTCATCGTAAACGGCATAACAAGTTTTTTGCATAGCGTCATTTACACATACATACAAAATGATTGATGTGTATATTTGGAATATTTTTGATGTGAATATGATTATAAATTGCAATAATAAATTATCTACAGATTAGATGTTAATCTACTTTGCAACAATCCGCGAGCAAACTCGTATGTATGATGGTGTATACTTTCATGCAAGTAGCACCTCCCTCCCTCCCACATAGGAACATGCAACGAACAAAGAATGTATACACCAACATACACACCACCACCAACACGTGTTTCGCCCCAAAACAGGGCATCATCAGGGTAAGTAGACTCTACGACGGTCGGTCACAAAGTGAGGCTCTGGCCCGAGCGGTCGTCTTTTATACCCTTCCAACCCGCCCTTATATGTCGTATGACCTAATAAGGTGGTGGTGTGTATGTTGGTGTATACATTCTTTGTTCGTTGCATGTTCCTATGTGGGAGGGAGGGAGGTGCTACTTGCATGAAAGTATACACCATCATACATACGAGTTTGCTCGCGGATTGTTGCAAAGTAGATTAACATCTAATCTGTAATAATGGAGTTCCGCAAAGTAACGCCTGAATCGATTAACTAATAAATTATCTCATTGAATTATACTCGAAGTATACAATGTTTATCGGATTACATTGCGGCAAAAATTAGGAATATGTTAATTAAAGTAATAATTAACGTTTTTATCATTATCACACGTTATTTGTCATGATTGGTGACTGACCATCACATGACCCGACTGCTCGTTTCTTTATTTACTCACACTCGACAATGTTTTAATATGATTACGATCAATCAAATGGATTGAGTAGTACTTAAGCATTGATGAATATACATTTATAGGTATACCTAGTAGTACTTAACTAGCTAGACTTCCACACAACCAAACAACGGGTCTCAACCAGGGTTGCCAGATGGCTGGGAAATCCAGGATTGTCCCGGAATTTTACAACTTGTCCAGTGTCCTGTAATTACAATTCTCTGCTCCGGATTCGTCGATCCGAAACTTAAGAGGAAGCGTACCTTAAGGTACCATATTTTTAATCATTTCTAAATGTGAAATTAAGATCGAGATCTTTTATATTCATTACTACGGGCTCACTTGCCCTACCTCTACTAGAATGGTCCGGGAAATTATAAACATGTAGGTATGTGGCAAGTGGCAACCCTGGCCTCAACTACCAAACATCAGCAAGCTCGTTTGAATGGCGCACTTTTTGTTTGACATGTTGATTTTCTCATTATACACGTGAGGCTGGGATTTCGCTACTGTGGTCTGCTATTAAACATCTCTTAGTTAAGCAACGTTCGTTAGCGGCGTATTGTTGGTAACTTTCCAGTTTCCAGCTATATTTAACACGTCCATGTGGATCGCATCATAATTATTTATTCATAGAATTTAATTTGGTTCATACTATAAATAATTAATACTGAATTTATGCGTGAATACTTTGTGTTATTAATTAATTATCTGGTGTCAAATGGACATCGTAAACAAAAGATGACATTGGCGAACCGAGTCGAGATATTGTTGATATCTTCATTTTACGGGTTATTGTCATTAGCGACAATCCCGTGTTTCTTAAGTGATAAACAGTACCTACATCAATGTTAATAACAAGCAAAAAACATTGTGATGGTGAGTGATATGTGACGGTAAGTCATATGGTGACGCCGTGAATGGACATTCAGTAACACCGAAGGTCAAGATTAGGTACACTATTGATAGGACGTGCGTCGATCGCACTCCGACTAAATACCGCGCTTCCTCAAAATAAAAACTTTGTGAATGCGGCAAATTAATATTGTCGTGCATAACAAGGATGCTAGTGTGCGTGAAAACTGCAACTATCTCAATGGAAAAGGAGACCAGCAACTTTCTTAAGGACCTTGGGCCTGGAATAATGCATGAGACTTTTTAGATCGAGGATATTGTTACCACATTGTGCATATTCAGTTTTTGCGGAAAATTATGAGAATAATGAAATATAGTCGTCTTACGCACCGCGCACACATACCTATGTAGTATCTACTTTAGTCGTTTAATATTTTAATGATATTATTATGATGTAACTAGATTTTTAAATATGAAATGGATGTATTAAAATATGCAAGATTATGTATTTGAGGGTATTAAACAAGCTGTTCGCTCCAGGCCCGAATCTGATGTTCTCCTTTGAGACGGCTCGGGTACGCCGATTTTGGCGATGTTTGTTGCCGAACTTTACAAGTATGCCGGCGGTATCAAGTCTTAGTGCGAGCGAAAACAATAATATTCATCCATTTGTCCAATATAATTACAACTCAGTGATGTAATAAATTATTATTTATTTATTATGATTACGTTAATAATGTTAAAATCAATATTTTTCAAAAATATTGGCATAAAAGCGCTAACATGGAGAGTAAGGGAGCTGGTGACGTCGGTATGGCGTGACGCACATTATTAGTTTCGCACTTTTATCACACATCCTTATCTGCCATGAAGCCTTATACATTAGCATCAATTTTTTTAATAAATATTTTAATGTCAGATGTCTGTGTCCGGTTCATGAGAACATCACTAAACAGGTTAAGGCAGTTATGGTTTATTAGGCAGTTATTTAACTATAACTTAAAAACTGTGATTGGAGTGAAAATTATCCTTCACTAATTCTTAAGTTATCGGAAGAGAGACCGGAATTCATTGGGCCCTTAATGGTTTTAAGCCAAAAAGTATTGTAAATTTTTCTAAAATGACTTGTGGATGCTATTAACATTAATTGCAAACGACGTAAAACTTCTGAAGGGAAGAGAGGTCGGTCTACTGCCGCTGACCTTGTCAGTGAAACGTCACTTTCTATCAACTCCTGCCAGCGTGTCTCCCTGTCCCAGAATATAATAACAATATTATGAGAAAAATTACTGATAAAACTCGAGTTCACGTTCAAACGATAACGATTCACGCTCGCAAGCTTAACGATAATGAGTAATTGTAACTGTTATCTAATATACGCGGCCGCTATCTACGGTAATAAATTTAAACATTAAAGGATGTATGCCTTAATAAACTTTTGCAGTTCGATTTGCAAGACAAGATTAGTTACTGGAGTTTTTATTGATCGGTTCGCCTGGACTATCAGATCGAACGCTGATAGTGTTGATACCGTGATAACGAACATATCCGTCAGGTGCATGCGGGCCTCTAGTTTTATCGATTTAATATACGAACGCAATATCCTCGATACTATATACTTACGATACGATATACGACGATACGATATACTTGAGTCGCCAAGAATATGGAATGAGGGTCTGGCTGTCAGTGCCACAAACTTATCTGACCCGGTAAGAGGGGCGCTACTGTCTTTGTCTTTGTCTGACAACAGTATACATTTGCATTAGTTCCAATTTTGGCCACCGGGTCAGATAAGTTTGTGGCACTGTCACTTCTCACTTGTCTGAATATCACTTGTCACTGTTTATGTATGGGTGGGCTTTGACAGCATGACCTCACTCGCCGGTGACGCCAACTCGTGAGTACAAAAACGGCGACCCTCATTGTCTATTTGTCATTTGATTCTAAAAATAAATGCATTTCCTGTGGTCACAGTTCAATTGAGCTTACCTATTAGCAAAATTTAGTTAAGGCATTTTAAATTCTCGTCTTTAATCTACAATGAACTTTGATCACAGAGGCAAAAACGGGCATTTGTGCGGGTTGCCATTAAAAATAATTCCATATGGAACGCGAACTAAGTATAAATAGTAATAAAAGTTAACTAAAGTTGGATTGGAAATACATAGTTGCACTGACGTCAGTCGCGGATGCGGAAGGCAGGTGCACACTGCACATACTCGATCAGCAACGAGAGTTTTATTTCGTTTTGGACATTATCATGACTTAATACATGCATTTTCAAATATTAAGATGCTAAAAATAAGTTATTGCTAGAAAATTCAAACAACTCCGATAGTTGGACCGACTCGGGCTTTAGATAGGGGAGGAGCGAATGGCATAGTGGGGACACAGTGGGTGACGGTCTATCTGGCGTCTCAGGTACTGTTAAAAGCATGAAGCAATAAAGGACTTGCAGCGGCTGTATATCCAAGACTGACGGGAAATTGCTCACGACAGAGAAAGATAATATCTAGTTTTGTAAGACAACAAGGACCCATTTTGAATAGTTATTAAGAAAAAATCTGAAACATTGTATAAATTCTGATTACAATTTGTATAGTATGTGCAAGTGAAAGGTCGTGTTTATAACAACGCCGTCGCTTGCTGACAATCAGCGAGTCAGCGTAACAATACATTTTTCCGAATTGCCGAAAGATGGATCCTATGGATGGATGAACGTAACTTAATACACTATAAATAGCAAGCAGAAAGATTATTATTATAACGAATTTTGAGAATTGCGATACAGAGTTTGTGTTCTACGTCCTCGATATAGATATTTACATCGAAAAGCAATCTGTATTTTGTATCGATGCCAAAGAGAATTTTATACCTACCATCAAAATAACAAACCAAGGTTATATTCTGGAGAGATATAATATATGCAACAGAGACAGAAAGCGTTTTGAAATCTCATAACCAGTAGAGCCAACACATTTTCCTGTGTACAATTTGCTCTAAAAATCTACTACCGGTAACCATAAACAGTCGTTTATTTAAAATTGACGCATCAAACATCGGATGATGTGGTATTACGAGGAAAACGTTATTCATTGTACCTAATCGACTGCATTGTGTAAATAATTATAAATCATGACTTTCTGACATGTACCTAACTTACCAATAAAAATAGATTCCTCTCATTAGCGTGTCGACGATAATATGAAACGGATAGGATAGGATTCAGTTAGCAGTTAGCATGACTAGTGCGATATACCTAATCGTGGAATATAGCAACCTAACACTTTGTAATTAAAAAAAAATGGTAAGTATTACATTTTTTACACACACAAAAAACTAAAATCGAATGCAGTACTTTTCGATAGAGCACAAATATTTGTTTGATCGTTTCGTTTTATTCTCATTTAATAATTCATGGTAACAACTATTTACCTATAAAACCGAAAACGTTTAATGCCTATCGTTGAGTTCCGATCAAACGCTATAATAATATTATCGCACCATTGTTTTCTATCTCAATTTCTACTTCGATGGAGATTGATAGGATAAAATACGACTGACATAAATTTAAAAAAAAAAAAAATTACGAATGAAAAATAAATTTCAATCTCAAACAAATTATACAGAAAATATACGTTCAATCTTTTACCAATAAAAACTGGACTTTACATGGATAAACGATCTCATTTGATCCCCACAAACTTTTGTTTCGCTCGGAATGTTTTTACTTTTGACGTGATAACGTCTTATAAATTGGATTACCGGGTGGCACTTCAAGAAACTGTGTCACGGTCACGCTTCGCCGCTCACGTTATGCGCTTACAATGAGAGCGAGAGGCACGCGTCCCTTCCACTCGGGCATGGTTAGCCCGCCTAAGAGCGAGAGAGACAGACATCCTTAACATTACTTATGGTAGCTACGGCGTACACACGTTGGCGTGTTTCAGAAAATGGTACAGCGCCATCTCTGAAGAAGTAGAGTAAGTAATCTCGTTTGTTACCTCACTTAGTTGTGTCTAACGGTTAGCAGCGCTAGATGGCGGATGGTGTTACAATGTTTTAAATATAATTCTTTGTATAAATAAATGTTTTAAATTGTTACTATTATTTCATCCTTCTTTTATTGATAAATTTCTGTAACTTTAAATACGATTTCATGACGTTTGTTTACTTTGATGATATTATTTGTCAATCATTCCATCAGTATTTTCTGGTATTTTCTTAAGACGTTGTCACGTTCAACTATCGTCAGTAAACCGACTTTACAGACAACCAGTTTTTATGTATGTCCTGCAATAACTTTTATTGTAAAATAAATGAATCGTATTCAATATCGACTTGGATAATTATTTAGATTTCTAAGCGTATGTACGCACTATGCGGATAGACGGAGTGCGGTTAACCGTCCGGTTAACCGCAATCAAAAAAATGTATGAAAAATTAGTATTTATACGGACTGTCATGCGGCTGCCGCTCAACCGTTGCGGTCGCTCGCAGCACTGCGGCCCGACTGACGGTCATCCGGACGGTTGCTATACCCACTACGCGGTTAGTAGTTTGCGGTCGACCGCCCGCCACTGACGACGCACGTGTGTACCTACCTACTGACGCGCTAAAAACGGACGCAATGAATTTCGATACAGAAAAGTTTATAATTGAAATACAGAATAGGCCGGCAATATGGAATACAAAATCTACGGAATACTCTGAGAGAAACTTACGGCAAAAAGCTTGGGAAGAATTGGTGGAAATCTATGGAACTGATTTACCACAGGATAAAAAAAAACAACTCGGTATGTACCTACCACTTATTTATTTATTTATTTATTTAATCATATATTATATTAACAATGATGTTTCATGTTCATGTTTTAAGCATATGAGCTTGTTTAAATGTAATTATCCTGCCAGCTTACCCTCCCTTCCTTCATGAAATAATCAGCAAATAATTCTCGATATCTCAATGCAGTTGTATTGTTTCTGTGTACACTATCTCGTGCAATTGTTTCAGTCAGTGGATTATTTAGCGAGTCTTCAAAAGAATACCCATCTCTATCTCTAACGAAGTTGTGTAAAATGCACGCCGACTTAATAATATCATTAATTAATTCGATGTTAACATTAATGGGTCTATGGAAAATACGCCACTTATTCGCAAGTATCCCAAAAGTACATTCAATGTAACGTCTAGCCACACAAAGTCTATAGTTAAACGTTCTTCTGGTCACATTTAAATCACGTCTTGGATATGGGCGCATCATAGTTGCACTTAAGGCAAAAGCTTCATCTCCTACAAAGACATAGGGAAAAGCAGTGCTGTTGGATTCTGAAATTGGCGCTGGTTCAGGAATGTTCATGCGATTCTGTTGTATCTTTTTATAAAAGTTAGAATTTTGAAATACTGCCGAGTCACCGAATCTACCGTAGGCTCCAACGTCAATCAATACGAACTTGAAGCTGCTGTCACAAATTGCCATTAAAACTAGGGAAAAAAAGCCCTTGTAGTTGAAACACATTGATCCACTATTGTTAGGTGCTACAACTCTAATATGTTTACCATCGCAAGCACCGATACAGTGGGGAAAATAAGCTCTCTTCGAAAAACCATTTTCAATTTGAAGCCACTTTTCTTTTGTCGGTTCTGGTAGGCATATCTCTTTCAAACAAATCCATATAGCGGCACATACTTCTCGAACTATTTCGGCGACAGTGCTCACTCCAACTCTAAATACATAATGCAATTCGGCGAATGAGCATCCTGTTGCCAAATATCTGAAAAAAAAATGTTTTATTACAGGTTTGGATCTTCAAAAAAGGTGGAGAAACATTCGCGACGCTTTTGTAAAGGCCCATAAAGCAAAAGAAAGCAAGAGTGGGTCTGCAGCAAAAAAGAAGGTCCCATATGTATTCTATGATAATCTTTTATTTATAAAAGATACAGTAACGGTTAACCGCACAGATGGTAATGCTACAGGAAATGACGATGAAAACACGAGTATACAGAATGAAGACAATGTTCCGTCAATGTCTTCATTGCCGCCAAAAAGACGTAAGAAAAACAACGATGATAATGAAGTCGGTGCACAGTTAGTTGGAGTGTTAAGTAAAAATTTAGAAAGAAAGAATATGGATGACGACGACGATCGCCTTTTTTTCTTGTCATTGGTAAAGGATTTTAAGAAAATACCTGAGCACATGCAAATGCAGACAAAGTTAGATATTTTAAAAGTAATAAAGGATGCACAGCAGTTCTGTGATTATTCAAACGCGTCATGGAGTTTTTCAAGGGCTAATAATACCTATCGTGGATATCAAACGGCACATTATTCAAGAAATAATCCCCACACTGAGCTTACGCAATCATTGGACGTTGGACGACCACCTTCTCAAAATTTTGAGGTACAATCGCCATTATCAACTCACAGTCACCAGTCTCAGAACAGTGAACACTCGTCTTATATTGAACTTTTTAATTCTATTAATGATACTGAGGATGATTAAAATGTTTGACAATAGCCTTTCTTTTGATGAATAAATAAATAACAAATTAAATATAAATTATTTTATTTCACTTACCTTAGCACTATCGTTAACTTTAATTCCGGCTTAATGCTATTCCGAAACTGTGTATCTTGCTTTGTTATACAGGTTCTCAGAATGCTTAAAAGTTCTTCAAATGATTTTAGACTCATTCTAGTGTATCGAAAAAACTTGTCTTCATACTTTTTGAGCTCTCCGAAAAATATTTCAAAATGTTTAGTCTCATCTCGAGTTTGCAAATAAGGATGAACCCAGTACCTTTTTCTTTGTTTCTTTTTCTTTATATAGCGCTAGTAAATATAATAAATAGCTGCGACTTCTTCAGCGTCCATCTTCGAAATGGTTCGATCAAACCGCAACGTTATCCTATCCGCACTTTCCGGTTGCGGTTACGGCTAGCCGCCGCCCGGTTAACCGCAGTTGCAACCGCGTCCTACAGCTAACCGGACGGTTGAACGCATTCCGGCTATCCGCATAGTGCGTACATACCCTAACGGATCGCCGCCGCGCCGGTTTTAAACCTAATCCTACTAATATTATAAATGCGAAAGTTTGTAAGGATGTATGTGTGTGTGTTTGTTGCTCTTTCACGCAAAAACTACTGAACGGATTTTCTTGAAACTTTTTAGTAATATAGCTTAGACATCGGAATAACATAATTTGTTATTTATAGAGATTTTTGAAGGGACTGGTTTCCCGAAGCGAAGCGAGGGCGGATTTAGGGACGATTCACACATATCAGTGAAGTCACCGTTCTGTCACAGTTCCGGCAAATCTTTCATACATTCTCGGCATTGTTAGTGCAGTGTCAGTGCTGACAATGCCGAGAATGTATGAAAGATTTGCCGGAACTGTGACGGAACTGAGACTTCACTGATATGTCTGAATCGACCCTTACTAGTTAAGTATATTTAAAATTCTTAATTAGGTTATTTAAAAACCGTTCGACCCGTTGCTAATTATGTATTTAAAAACATCAACATCCTAGTAAGTAACTATATCAACCACTTCATAATTCGACAATGACAAAATGTCGAGTGCACTGTTGTCCTAATATTTTAAGAAAAACTATTAGGTACGCTCATCTGTCATCATTTTTGGTGTGCTCAAATAAAATCAGAACACAGCCCCGACATGTCCAATACGACACTCAAAAAGTGGCAATAGTCTCAAATAAGACGCGTTTGCGATACATCATCCAGGAAAGCTTCAATGATGCTTTCAAGCCATGACATGAAGCTATGTTTTATTTATATCGTAATGTTATTGTATATCTTGTGGAAACAATAATAAGCCTGTCGAAATTATGCAATGTTTGCTTCCCACACCTCATCACAGGCAATGAACCACTGCGTAGGGTTGTATATTATAATGTCTATGAATTAATTTGGCCTTATTGGTTGCTACACAATGCTACACTGGCAAAACTACAATGAAAAAAGTAAATGCTGGGTGATTACATTTGTGTATTCTATAAATAAGATTAATTATTATAATAGTCCTTTATTCAGAAGCTACTGTGTTTTTATCAATAGGGCGTTTTTCCATTAGCCGGCCCGGCACCGGCACCGGCGTGCCGGTGAAGCAAAAATGTAGGAAAATGTATGGCTCGCTTTTCCACTTACCGGCGCCGGCGCCGGCCCGGCATTGAATCCCGCCGGCGCCGGTGCCGGCCTGGCAAAAATGCATGTGTATTTTATATGAATTGTAGCAGTGTGCGTGTGTTAGTGCGCGGGGGGAGATAAAGAGAATTTTCAGATGGATAATTTGTATCCAACAAATAGTTAAATGTGTCCTCGGTTATAGTATGGATACCTATATAAAATAGATACTAGAGAACCACCCGCGCTTCGCTTCGGGACCCGTAGGTAACAGCCACTTAGGTCCCGCTCCCGTAGGAATCTCGGCTAAACAGTAGTCTATTAGGGCGCATTCAAAAAGAACGCTGGTTACCGGCGCCGATCTGCCAGTAGGTTTGGGCCGTTTGGGTAAAAAATATCGATATATCAAAATATCGATATTTTTTCAGATTTAATATTTATTTATTTAAAGCTCTGCTGTCTGCTCATGGATCGCATCATGTACCTATTTGATCAATCCGATTTCTTAAATTTAGAAAAAGTGTACGTATGCAGTAGGCTATATGGGTTTAGTTTCTTTGCTTCAAACACAAACAAAAATTACAGTCTATGACCTACTTGTCTATGACAATGACACTGCTTGTTGGTTTGGTTGGTAAAGTGCCACAAACTAATCTGACCCGGTAAGAGGGGCGCTACTGTCTTGGTCTTTGTCTAACAATAGCATTTGTATTAGTTGCAAATGTTGCAATTTTGGCAACCGGACCAGATATGTTTGTGGCACTGTATACTATGTTGATTTTTTCTTGGCTACATGTACATAAACCTGTTTTTTAATAATAAAACTGATGTCATAACAGCCAGATGTGTATTTAGGTACTTTAAAATTTCGAATATTTTGGCAATTTTTATAAATAATTGCATATTGGGAAAAAATGTCGATATATCGAAATATCATATACATTTAATTTAATTTCAGATACATTTGGAAAATATCGATACGATAAATGTCGATATGTTTTTCCCATTTGCCCATCCCTGTCCCTATCTGTCAGCACTTATCGGTATAGTCTAAGATCCGAATCTAAATCGAAACTCATCGGGTTGATAAGAGAATCAAAATTATTTTATAATAAATTTCGTATAATAGAAAATATATTAAAAATGGGTAGACAACAAAAATCCTGGACAGAATATAATACCTCTCTTTAGTATTAAACAAATATTTCTTAGTATTTAAAATGATTTTTTTGTGTTTAATAAATCTGATATTCATTTATTACATATTAATAAATCTTTTTAAATACTAAGAAATATTTATTAAGCACTAAAATGTGGTCTCTAATAAATTATTTGTTAAATATTAACAAATATTTTTAACTATCAAAAAAAGTTTCTATCAGTGTGTTTGATTCTCATACCAACCCGATGAATGTCGATTTAGATTCGGATCTTAGACTATACCGATAAGCGCTGGCAGATCGGCGCCGGTAACCAGCGTTCTTTTTGAATGCGCCCTTAGGTATAATTATGATATACCGGAACATCAGATATAACATTTGCCTATGACATAAGTAAATTACATACATGTAGTATTTGATAGGGTAATTCAGAACTTGCAAATGAATTTTACTAACGCCGTCTATTAACAATATCTAGAACTAAATATCTAGCAACTAACAAAACATTGATCTTCCCATAGGAATGAGATGTTTTCCCGCGGAAAAAAGTATCCTATGTCACCCTCCACCCTCCTAACTATCCCCACACACATAAATCATACCATATAATAGCCATGTTGCGACGTGAAAGAGGCACAAACAAACAAACACACTTTCACATTTATAATATTAGTATGGAAGTATGGATTTTAAGAATTTTCTGGGACCCATTTTCAACTTTTCAAAAGGCTGTATTATGTTCATTCTAAGTATCTGACTTTAAGTATTGAATTAATCCATAATTCGACGTCTCTGCGTTGGTATTGGCGTCGTAGATATAAAAGAAACAAATAATATAGTAGACGGCTTGAAGTTACCATTGTTATATCTACGCGTTGTAATGTACTTACTATACGTGTCAACGTGCTGAAGACCATGTCCGTACTGTACCACTCACCGGGCATAAACCGGCATTGACACCGGCACAATGGAAAAACAAAGACCCGGCGCCGTGCCGTGCCGGTGCCGGACCGGTGCCGGGCCGGCTAAATGGAAAAACGCCCATCAAGTCTATAATTTTATTTCATTGCATTTAACTTTATCAATTGTGTTTTTTAAACAAACAAGGAAATAATATGCACCTATCCTTGAATAATCTTATGAATTGATACAAATGAGCTTAAAATCTTCAATATTATGTTTTAGATCTGATTGACATTCTAAATCCCAAACATCAAAAAATTACATTTGAGTAAAATGCATAATTTACACAAAGTGTAGCTAAATTGTTAGGTATACATATATATTGTCATCTACATTTTGAAATTTCAATAATAATAATTAATTACAACCATAATAATAATTATTTTTTTTTAAGAATTTAGCTGTTGAAATGAGAATTAAAAAGACAACATAATTTGTATAATATTTTAGCACAATGAATATATTTAATGTTTATCAGCTTATCAGAGGTAAATTTGTGATGATTTATCAAAGCTAAAAACCCAGAAATGACCTATGATTAGCAGTATCACTATGCCAAAATATAACGCTGATAAACTTATTGCAGGCCACAATAATAAACAGGTGCCTGTTAAAGAATTAAAAATGACCATGAAAGATAGATTGCTGCGTAGCAATAAGGTTGCCTTTTGTGAAATTTCTTTCTGTTTTATTTATTTTGTTATGGCCTGTTAGTGCACAATAAAGAATACAATATTGTATTCTATGAAACAAAGAATAAATTAAGTTTGATGATTGATGAATATCGAAACTGGTAATGTCGCCTCGATAAATAGTGTTGAGAAAATTAAAATTTCATACCATTATTATGCTTAAATATAATATAATTAAAGAATAAATATACATTTATATATGTGAATAAATTTGTGAATACTTAAAATTAGTATAATAATTATTATTGTTTATTATGTTACCATTGTACCCACAACTTTTATGTGTATTACAGCATGTTTTACATTGCTACATTATGTAGTGTATATTTATTTATTAATATACAGATGGTTATAATCAATTCACATTAACATGTGAATAGCAAAATTTAAAACATGGTTTTAATTAACAAAAAATTTTGAAACATAATTAATGTACATGTGAAAAACTTTCACCTGAGTCAGAGAAGTGTTTTTTACACATGGTTGTGCCTAAATTTACTTTCCAATAAATTTAACGTTAAGTAACTGTTGTGTTTATTTATATTATTACATAAACATTCCAAGTACAACTGGAACTAATTCTCATCAGACAATACCTTACATAACTGAAATATATTTTTTATCTTGATTCTGGTGAATCATAGTAAATGTGATAAGACATTTGGGACTGCTATCGAGTAACAGAACACAGAAATAGGATTCAGAATTCAATTTGTTAAAAATCTTCTAAGAAATTAAACTTGAAATCCAATTATATTCTAATAGGTTATGTGCATTACATACCTTGGACGATTCTGCATGTAGTACTGGCCGCCGAAAATGAATGCCATATACACCCCGACGTAGTAGAAAGCCACTGTCCAGTTCTCGGTCATCCATTTTCGATAATTTTGATGAATAAACTCGTTTTCAAATTCGAAGATGTACGAGTAATTTGGCGTTATATCCAAATTATAAGCAATCGACGACTCCATCCTTCAGTCCGGAATGTAATACTAGGTCTCACAGACAACGTTTTAGTCCTAAACCTCACTGATCTGATATCACCGGTACACGATTTAACCTAAAAATTTAACGAGATACTCTAGACTCTAGTACCTATCACAGTCGCTCAATATTTCTACGAGACGAAGCAGCACCCCGTGTGCCGCGCTAGTGACACATAATACGGTAATGATCTCGGAATGCCTTTAGGTTGACTTTTATTCTGATAGACGAGGCGTCGCTGCTCGATACGGAGCGGACTTGAACGCGTCCTCGTAAACGACCGACGCAACACCAACCGAACGATGAATGAAATGAAATGATATACCTAAACGAATAATAATGTGATAGGTACCCGCTGTCGGGACGGGCGGCGTTGAATTCACTCGCTCCCACCCAGTACCACAGAGTAATTAACAAGATTTCCAGTGTTCCTAACTGTCACTGTCAGTGTCACGTGGAGTGGTAAGTACAGTGTTACCAGTTTTAAATTCATAACGACATCCAGTTATAGTAAACCCAACTTAACGAAAGAGGCGCTGTCGGACGCATTTGACATTCATTTGACCAATCATTGCACACTAGTAACTGACAGATATAGACAGTACTTATGAATGACTTTTCGTTAGTTCCAATTTTTGCCATTTCAGAGATCTCTGAAGATAAGTTGGGCGATGGGCGCACTGTACGGATACAGTGCCACAAACTTATTTGACCCGGTAAGGGTGGCGCTACTGTCTTGGTATTTTTCTGACAACAGTATAACATTTGCATTAGTTCCAATTATGGCCACCGGGTCAGATAAGTTTGTGGCACTGTACTCGGATTTTTATTATACGAAGTAAAATGACATTTCGAGTGTTGCTACTTTTTAATGAAATAAAAATAGTGCTGGCGCAAAAATATCTCGTTAATCAACTTATTTAATTTAGTTTAATAATTAATATTATATTAATTTCAAATATTCAAAACACTCGTAGTTAACGCTCTATGCATAATATTACTATTCGGTAAATAGATTGAAAGATTTATAATATAAACAAACAATATATTTTAGTAGAAATTTGTTCTCTGTTGGTAAAATCATCTTTACTATCCGCTAAATTAATTAAAAATCTATCGGAAGAAAGAAGGCGAATGACCATAAATTGATACTATTAGTGACGCAAGAGATTATTTTAAATTTCATTTTGTAATATCGTTTATTACCGGTATTTTTATCAGTTATATCGTTTTTAAGAACTAAAGACAATCACTATGAATTTTGAAAGTTGGCAATATTATTTAAAGAAATGACATTTCGATGTGTCAGTTTACTCCGTTTAATTAAAAATCCGAGTAGGTATATGTAGTTACGCACGGTACCTATAGTATGTATTTATTATCCATAAAATTTTAGTAGAAACACTAATAAAAATAAAAGTAAAGCAGTATATAATTAAATAGCGATGATTTATCAGATGACTTCATGACGAATGAATACATAAGGATATCATTATTTCTTTGTGTTATTTTGGGATTAATTTTGTAGTACATATTGTGTTTCGCTCGACTAACTGCGTGATTTTGTACTGTGTGTCACTCTTTAGTGTTTATTAGTGTCGTCGATTGCTTATAACTGAAAAACGATACTGGATTGTAAATTACGTAAAGTTACACTAGTGGCAGATCACTATAAGAATTCGCAAAAAACTGGCAACACAGCTTATGTCAATTTAGTCCGTAGCGAAAAAAACAGACGTGTATCCATAGATAAGCGTAAAATGAGAGTGGCGCCTCTATAGCAAGAGGGTAATATATTTACAAAATTATTTAGACATCGTAAGTACAATACCTATTTATTTTATATACTTACTAGAGTTTTATCAATTACTCTAGTTAACGCAAATACTAAATTCCTCAACTCAGCATACTTCACACAATAGACAACTACTAAGGTCATTTAATACTATCTAACGACTTTAGAGCCTAGCACCGCTGTCCTATAAGGATCTTTTGGCGCGTGGCTGACGTGAGGGTGACAGAGACAGCGCCATACAGTTTGCCTTGTCTATGTCACCCACACGTCATTCCACGCGCCAAAGGATCCAAAAGGATCGTTGTATGACTATATCATAGAGAGATAGGAAATGGACTATATAGAAATGTACTTGCTGTCACAGCTGGACAATTTTTAATTATTATCCCACGTGAATGTTGTCTGTAGTCTCCATGCTTTCGAACTATCAATAGTTCAAAGTAGGGTTGCCAGACGTCCGGATAAAGCCGGAGTGTTAGGCTTTTTGAGTGCCTGTCCGGCCAAAATAAAGGGTGTCCGGCCTGTCCGGCTTTTGTTAGGCTTTTTACATTTGAATCATAATAATGCCCGCCTTGCCCTTTAACAAATAAAAGGGGGCCCGCAGTCAAAAATACTTCCACGCAGCCCAAGCCACAGGCAACAGCTAGTGTAACGGTAAAATTTAAGTTAATTTTGCGGTTCAGATAATAATCATCACGCTGAATAAGTAAAATTTCCACATTTCTGGAGCATGTATTTCAAAAACGGTTGGGAATATCCAAAAAGTGTATGGAACCAAAGTATTAGCGAATTTTATAAGCGTTAATTTCTCGCTATATTGCACCATTTGTGAGATATTGGCAAAGAAACAAAAAATTGGCACCTTTGTCACCCCCTCCCGCCGGCTCACCCCCTAGAAGTTAGGTTTTTCAGTATGTTTTCACCCTAAACACGTTTCTGAAGAAATTGCTTTATTTCGCGTACCTATTCTGCAATGACATATTGACCGGACTAGTTGCTCGGAAACGAATATTTTCCCCTATCATTTTGTACCCCCCCCCCCCCCCCCCCCCCCCCCACCATCTACGAAGGAGATAGTTTGATGATTTACACTATAACATTGTTAATAATAATGGGTTTCCGGCTTTTTTACCCCAATTTCCGGCCAAACTGGCTGGTCTGACCGGCTTTTAGATTTGGGGATCTGGCAACCCTAGTTCAAAGTAAAGGAGACTTAGAAAAACTAATAAAATTATTTAAGTACTGATTCTACTAGGAAAAAATTCAATTTTGAAAATACAAAGGCAACAATACAATAGTCGCAAATCAAAGCTTTTCATCTTCCTCAAAAAACCGAGGTTCTCAATGCGAATGGTTTTTTAAATGCATAACTTTGCACTGGATGAATTGATTTTCATAGTTCTTTTTAGGGTTGGATATTGACGAAAACAGGCGATGTCCCATTTTGAGCCAAAAATAATCTGCTCACGTTTTTCATGAGTTCACCGTGATCGCTATGGCACACCTTTAAAAAGATGAACCCTTTGTAAATATGTAGTTGTGATAAAAAAGTGCCATCAAGTCATAAGGTATTAAATAGTAGATTTTATAACAAGGGTTACAAGGGAGCAAAATAATATTTTTACGGCGAGGGCGCTTTTTTGAATCCAGAGCGAAGTGAGGGATTCTTTAGTAGAATCCTGAACGTAACGAGGGATTCAAAGTACGTCGCCCGAGCACACTTATACACTCTACTTTTCACCCCCCCCCTATGAGAAAATAAAAGGCGCCTCAAATTCAGGAATTATCCTTTCATAGTCACTTAAGAACTCATCTTTCAAAATAAAACCATAAATTTCTAACAATCCGAACTGAATTCATGGTTTTATTTTGAAAAATGAGATCTTTAGTTGGTTTAGTCGGTTTAATCGGTTTAGTGGGCTTAGTCGGTTTAGTCGGTTTAGTCGATTTAGTCAGTTTAGTCAGTTTAGTCAGTTTAGTCAGTTTAGTTAGTTTAGTGACTGTGACAGGGAATATGCATGTAATTCAAATTGAAGTGAATTATTTTTTTACACTAGTTATCGCTAACATAAAGACACCTTTAACGTTATTTTTGGTTTAAACACTGTGAAAACATAAATATTAATTAATAAAAAGTGGTAAATTTACGAGGGAAATTCAAAATTGTTAAAAAGGAAGTGACGTCCTCGTTCATTAAAGACATGAACATTGACGTCATCTTTCTCTTGAGTTTATGGAAGGTGCGTTCCGCTTAGCACAAATACAACGCCCAAAACTTATTTTTCGATACAAAAAGAGCGTTTCGTCAACCTTTTGGTTGTAAGTGGAAAACACCCTCCATAGACTACATAGAAAGATGACGTCAAAGCTAGGCGCGGGAAGATGGTGGCGTTTAAATTACCATTATGTCATTGCAGTTTTAAATATTTAATTTAAAATAAGTGTTGATTTTTTCATTAAGTATATTTATTTTTACGGTATCATATTGACATAAATAAACGTTAGAGACAATAAAAAAATTAATGCATATTCCCTATTCCTGAATTTGAGGCGCCTTTTATTTTCTCATAGGGGGGGATGAAAAGTAGAGTATATCGTGTGTAGACTCGGGAGCAGTGCCGGATTTAAGCATAGGCAACATAGGCAGTTGCCTATGGGCCGCCACCACAAGGGGGCCGCCACCACACCACAAAAACATTAAATTAAATCGATAGAGGCTCAGTAGAGCGAGAGAGAAAAAAATACTGAGTTTTGTTACAAATAGACGAAAATCTTTTTTTATATTTAAATAAATTTTGTTACCCAACTTATACAGTTGCTCTATTTTTTACCTTAACAGGGGCGCCGTCAGGTGTGTCGGCGCCCGCGTGCGAACCCGATTTGCACCCCCCCCCCCCCCTGGTTGAATACGAATCTCATATACAGATTCATGATTATGTCGCTCCGCCGGGGTCCATTTGCCCTGAATTTGCCGCCCCCCCAAACTTTCAACAGTTAACCACAAACTATTTGAGGGCCTCCACCACACGCTCTGCCTATGGGCCGCCGAGGTAAATCTAAAGCTAAATCCGGCGCTGCTCGGGAGCAAATATTTTTGGC
The DNA here is from genome assembly GCA_905404135.1 of Hesperia comma. NCBI lineage: Eukaryota > Metazoa > Arthropoda > Insecta > Lepidoptera > Hesperiidae > Hesperia > Hesperia comma. The sequence goes on along the minus strand of FR990019.1, from coordinate 18,282,546 downwards.
TCGGGCGACGTACTTTAAATCCCTCGTTACGTTCAGGATTCTACTAAAGAATCCCTCACTTCGCTCTGGATTCAAAAAAGCGCCCTCGCCGTAAAAATATTATTTTGCTCCCTTGTTATACAATCTACTATTTCCGCGGAGGACGAAAAACTCATTCCCGCCCGCTTAAAGTTTCTTATAGAAAACACCAACTTTGGGCGCACTTAAAGGCGAACCAAGTCGTCTTTTTCGAATAGGTGGGATGAGAAATACTTTGTGGAACAAAATAATTTCATACATAACGACAAGGTAAGGCAGTTATCGAGACAATGAAAAAAATTTTTATGAACATCTTTATTCACTGTAATTATGATTCCAAAGTGTATACTGAATATAACAGGTTTTTAATAGATATTATACAGAATTAACGTTAAATTAAATTTAATGAGACTGAGAACGTGAGAACAAGACTTTGTGTGAATGGATGGACGCGAGTTTAAATATACGGACATTGTGTAAACTGAACAAGTATTTGTAAAATATTTGTCACCACGATGTTGACAAAGATAATCATATTGTAAATCTGTCTGGACAATTCTCGGCCAATTGGCAACTTTGTTGCAATTGGCTTTGTGAAATTATTAACATCAGACGTATTCACAAAAGTATACATGTAATATGCGGGTGTTTCGCCAACGTTGAGAACTTTATGGAACATCCCATTATTAACTTTAACATGATTTCCCGCTGTCATTATGTGAGAGTGACCATCCAGAGTTTGGGACACTTCAGGCTCGTACAAAACTCTTCCTTCTAGTATTGTCAGCGTGACGTTGCTTAGATCAGTTGGAATGTATTTTTGTTGGTCGTAGCCTGCGAAGAAAACACATAAAAATAGTAAAAGCAGATACGTAACACTTTTATGATGCACTTGATACTTTTATCATGGCTTCATTCGCATCTTATCAAGAGAGATGAGCGAAGTAAAGAAATTTTGGAAATGCAGCACGGTAGATATCTCCATCGGTAGATATCCATTCTACTTCATTCTTTATTTAGATTCAGTTTAAACGCAGACCAAAGGCTAATATCTGATTGTTCTTTGGCAAGATCGAAATGGGGAATAAACACGTGATGAAAAAAGGGAGAGACGAGAGAGAAAGCTGTGAGCTATTTCGCTATCAAATATGACTGTATGTTTGGTAGCCTTTGTTTTGTTTGTATTCTTTTTCTTAAGCAATATAAGTACGCAAGTAAGTAAATCATTATAATCCAAAATCATTATAGTCCATCATTATAGTCCGTAAATCATTATAGTCCAAAATCATTATAAAATAAAATCAACTGATACTGCACCAGGGAAATCAGCGATAAATATGACGTCGCTCGCGTTGTGCCAGGAATGGACTTCCTGCCGCACTTCCTGCAGCATGCTTCTCCAGGAGACGGCCTCATCCAGCAGCGGCATCAGGTACGTCATGGGCTCCAACGGAGACCACGACACGTTCAGTAAATCCTGCTTTGGATCAAACATCCGCTGCGTGAATCTACCGTTCATGGAGCACCAGACATCCCCATAGATTGACAAATTGCTAGAGAGGACATCCTTCGAATTCCGTCCATACTCCCTCGACTGCGACAGTATATTGTCCTTAATGCAGTGCGCATACTGCCGCAGCATGTCTCCATGCCTGGTCCACCTGTCGTTGGGTGAGTATAGATACGGATCGATGTAGAATTCGGTGTTTTTCTCGTTGTCCACTATTTTAATGACGACAGAGTTAGTGTCCCAGGTGTGAACCATCATGTCCCAGGAGTACCCGTATAGACCGTTTGTCCAGTTATTATACCCCTGAAAGTTCATAATATTTATTATCTTATTGACGATGTGTATTAAATTACATGTATAATCTTCAACGTTCCTAGTAACATTTTTTTTTATTACAAAGGTAATGCTTGATCCTATGCCTTCATAAAATCATAACAAAGAGATATAAGGGTATACATAATATATACGTTCCAATTATCATCAACATCACGATAAAAATAATTTTTGTTTTTTAAATAAGTCCTACTAACAATAAAAATGTTTACCTGTGTTATAAAATGCGAAAATGGTAAAAATGCTTGTGTTACAATGAAGAAAAATATTAATGCAACGGTTAATGTTCTATAATTATCGTCTTTCCCAATATTTTGATCTTGTAAATTGTCATGTGTATCCTCAGAAGCTTTATGCATCTCAGCATCTTCATTGGTTTCGCTGCTAGATGTCGTTGCTTTGTCTTCAATATTTTCAGATGCGCTATTGATTTCATCCTTTTTAATTTCCTCAGCATTTATCTTATCATCATCATTGACAATATCTGGATTCTGCTTTAGGGTGTTTAAATTTTCTTTAGTTATCTGATTGACGTTATTTTTATCCGTTTGTGAATTGCATTTTAATTGCAGTAAATAACGAATGCAACTGCAACCTTCTTCCTTTACGTTAAGGTATAAAATCTTTAAGGATTTTGCTACAGTTTTTGGCCAGTCAAACGGGTAGAAGAGCGGCATAGTGGCCAAACAAACCCACGGGAACATTCCTGCAACCCATGTGTGACATGACATGTTAGTGGGATAGAATACAGCGTTCGAACCATGTGGGTCCCCAAACTGCTAATTTATAAATGCCTCAATAGCGTTTTTATGGTTTGACACATTTTGTATAACTACCAATCTTATTAAGTAGGTAAACATGTCCTTGGAAATGACTACGCGATAGAGACATTAATTATAAATAAATGAACTTGAACTCCTAATGGTAAGTGGTCAGTGTAAGAAGTAAGAAACAAGTACGAAAAAAAATCCCCAGCCGGAAAATAAGGCTTTTGCGAATAAATTTCTGATCCCTCTGATCTATAAACATTAACATTTCAAATTCTAACTTTACTTATTAGATACCTACATACCTAATTTAAAAAACGAGTGCATACTGGATATAAATAAAAAAGCCATATTGCCATTGTAATTAGAATGTCGCTATGAACTTCAGTGTATTCTTACCTATGTACCTACAGATAGGTATTGTTTATTTATTTGAATTATTGGCACTTTTTAAGTTCCCCAATTCAATGATAATAAGTATATTAAAATTAATTAATCACTTAGGTACATATATTTTACTCTACAGTAAACATCAAACAATTGATAACAGTTCGAATTACGAATTATTCCATGTAACCTTTGACTAGATTTCAGGTGGACGTTGAAGAAATTACTTAGTTCGATACAGACAGATTAATTAGATAAATGGGTAGACCTGCAAAGATAGTCTAGATGTGTGAAGGTGGGGCTGACTGAAGGAACCTGGAAGTGAATCCAGCTCATATTTCTCTGTTGACTCTTTAAACGCGTTTATATTAACTTGACCTGTTTACAACTTTGTCGAGCTACCAAGGTCCGATGACAACGCAATCGGATAACAAGCATGACCGAGAACTATGCTTAGATTTGGCAGACAAAAGGTCGACCGGATTTACAGATAACTTGACAACAAGTTGTTGTCAACAACAGACCACAGTGGTGCTTCGACATTGTTGCCCGTTTAATTTATAAAGACGTCCGTTTGTAATATACTAGCGGACCCAGCAGACGTCGTTCTGCAACATCATTAAAGAGACGAGTTCGCTTCGTTTCAGGAAACTTATTTCTCCGCTCTTTTTGGTCGTAGCGTGATCTTATATCGCCTATAGCCTTCCTCAATAAATGGACTAGGATTCAACACAAAAAGAATTGTACAATTCGGACCAGCTGTAGGTAGGTACCTAGTTCCTGAGATAAGCGCGCAAACGAACTCTTCCGCTTCATATTATTAGCAAAGATTTATCTATGGAAATACTAAATAAATAAATAAATAAACGCTAACACACTCATTACCCCGCAGTAGGTTACTAGGTACCTGTGTCGCAGGTGGCATGGACTACACCACAGAACAGCTTTATCTGTTCTGTGGACTACACATATAACACATTACAATTACACCCATGACCCGAGTACAAATATTTATCTGCCACATAAATATCTGTCCCGGTCGGGAATCGAACCCGGGACCCCTCGCGTCGCAGGCAGGGTCACTACCAACTAGGCTGCAGGGTCGTCACTGATACAAACCGATGCTGAAGAGTCTGCTATTCATGAGGTGGAAGAGCGCGCAGACGGCCATGGCGAGGTGTCTGCTGCGGCGCCACATCAGCCAGAACGCCACGGTGAGGTCGAACACGAAAACGAACCAGTGCACCACCAGGTAGTCCGACTGCTGGACTGTAAGGAACAGTCTAACAAACAAATACACATACCTATATAGCTAAATGATTTGAAACAAGGTTTTGGACTTATTTCTAAACAGCAAACGTTGTTTCATATGGCGTCCAACCGGTGAAATAATATTAGATATAGAATGTAACATAGGCTTGAGGTGTGAGGGCAGGGGCAGATTGAATGTGACAACGCCCCTAGGCAAAGTTCTTTTGTTTTGTTTCTATTTACGATGCAGGGATTCTTAGTGTGGATCTAAAGAATATTGGTAATTTGGTCATTGGTCAATTATCTTATTTACATTTATTTGCCGCGCCTCCTTATAGGTAACACCGCGCCGCTAGACACGTGCCTACCCGCCACTGTGTGAGGGGCTCCGTCCATTTTCATTATAAGTCATCCATCCCTTTTGTGATGCACCCTGCAGAACAATGGACGCCTCTATGGCGTCTTTTTTCCAATAATAATGAAAAATGGGACCGGCATCTGAAGTTTCCTACGAAGGCCTGATCGGCCAACATGAGATTAGATTATTCTAGTCTTGCCCAAAGTGAAAATTTGGCACAAATTGCGCGTGCGTAATGTGACGTTTTAATTTAAAATTTAAATACTTCTGATTGAGTTGTATGTCTGTTGTTTGACGTCAAAGCCGAGCTCGTACCCATGTACTGTACCATACATATTAATGAAGTAAGTAAATACCATCTAATACGAATACTTTACAGCCCTATTTACATACCTACGCTATTAATGTATACTTTACGTTAAAAATACATAGCTTATTAGAAATAAACAATTAAAGCAACAATTATTAAGTACCTATACGTATACCTACATACCTACTTAATAGGTAGTAATAATTTTACTAGAGGGTACCATACATTTACGGAAACGTATTATTTAGGCGGACACCAAATTGATGGCAGGGCTTCTGTCCGATTGTGCAGATACCACTCTTACAATCTTGTTTGAATCAGCCGTCAAATAACAGGTCGTTTTAGCTGGGAAGGTTCAAAGCGTCTTTGCTCCGCGTTTTAACTTGGCTCACAAGGCATCAGTGAGTCCTGTGATATAAATTTATGATGTCCATGGACGACGGTCTTACCATCAAGCAGCTCGTGTGTTTATTTGTTGGCTGTCACCATAACAATATGTAGGTACCTATTGGTATCTACATATACATTATGTAACATTTACAGGTACCTATAAAAAAAAAAAATAATGCCACACACTCATAGCCCCACATACCATACCACATACCAAGCCTGAGAATGGAAATTTAAATTTCCACCTCGATAGGAATCGGACCCAGTACCTTTTGACAGCGATCCGGCGTGTTAAATTAAACATTGCACCATTCGACTCATCATAAATCACCTTAAATACCTACTATGGTACAACTTACTTGATCGGATCGAACACCCAGTGCTCGCTGAGGTTCGGCACGGAGTAGCCAGTGAGCCACTCCACAGTCCCCTTCTTCACGCCCGCCATGAAGTACAGAATAAAGAACTGGTACTTGAGAATGAAGTAGTTCCAATACGGGATTGCTTCCTTTTTCACGGCAGGGTTAATAACCGCGTCGATGGACCTGAAAGTTGCGTATGAACTGTAGACACCATTGTAATCTTTGATGGGCATTCATAACTAAGGTGAAACTTTTCAATATCTCCTATCGTTCTTACCAGTAACAATGTGCGTCAGTGAAGCTCAACAGAGTTGCGACGAGGCCGAACAGATAACTGTGGTTGTTCCAGAAGCTTTTCTCCACCAGAAATAGGTACCAGTAGCAGAGAGTGAACGTTGCAGCGCTGGCGCGGTACTTGTACCCTAAGGCTATGCCTATTGCCCCTGGAAATTACACTCTTCACTTACAATTACAGACTACCAGTTCAATAAAATAAATTAACACAGTTAAGAGGTGTAACAATCCGCGAGCCAACTCGTATGCATGACGGTGCATACTTTTATGCAAGTATATAGTAGGTACCTACTCACCATAATACATCAAAGTAGATTAACCTCTAATCTGTAAGAATGGAGTTCCGAAAAGTAACGCCTGATTCAATTAACTATATAAAATTAATTAAGCAAAACAGTAACGACTTTGGTTTAGTACATAGGTATAAATTTGCTTTTAATGAGGCTAAAATTTAAAACCTTACCAAACCACAGAGCTGCGTACACCAGAGCCATGTAGGGCATCGGGACAGCCCTGATGAAGGGCACGAGAGGGAAGTGGCAGGTCTTCGGGTTTCCCCACCTCTCCGCCATGGTGGCGCCACCGCGCTCGCCGGCGATGTCGAATAGCATGGCTATACCTGGAAACCGCTGTCTATAAATTAGTAGATACCTAAGTATATCCTGTGATTACCCATTATATGTTTTATGCGCAGGTTAATGTAACGAATAATTCTATTTTGCAGGCCTGCGGGACAGAAAACAATACGCCTGAACCACCTACTTATGCATGTTCCATATACATATCTAATAACTAGTAAGTGTGGAACTGTTGTTAAGACTTGTACGGTATGTGGAATGGTAACCATCACACACCTACAACTATTTTCAGAAACTTACGAGTAACAAGCGGTGGCGACCATTGGTAGCCGTTGTGCAGGGTACCTAGAACGATAAATTATCTTTCAACGTTTAGTGGTTGACACTTTTGCGTCACATAGGTATGTTGTTTTTCAGTTTAGAAAATCTACCTACAGCTCAAAAACTTCACTTTAAAAAGCTCGCACAATACTGGATTGTGACTTGCACCATTGTTCCCCTCGCTCTACCCTGAAGTCGGCTCTGAACGTGACTAAAATAATAGCTCCAACTTACCAAATAAAATCCTGGTGACTGCTAAACTAGAAGAGTCTTTCGGTGTGTATAAATAATTCACTATTTTATCCAAACATACATCTTGACAGTAAAATCCAAATTGCTGGAATATTTTCTCGTTGACTTTTGCGAACAAGGCCAATATTTTATGTTTCACAGTACCTGAGCAAAAAAAATTAATAACATAATTAAAACAATACCTACATCAGTATAAATAAAACTCTTCAGTTTCTTTGTGTTAATTTAATTTGTGCAATCACAATCAGTCAAAACTTACGTAGATATCAACTGTGTTCCGTGTAACATGAACAACACAAATAAAAAAGATCTGAGCGTCTATATGGCTGCCGAACCCGCTACCTCTCTTTTTAGGGTTCCGTACCCAAAGATTAAACGGGACCCTATTACTGAGACTTCGCTGTCCGTCCGTCCGTCCGTCTGTCACCAGGCTGTATCTCATGAACAGTAGTAGTTACACAGTTGAAATTTTCACAGATGATGTATTTCTGTTGCCGCTACAACAACAAATACTAAAAAACAGAATAAAATAAATATTTAAGTGGGTGCCCATACATTCGACGTAAGTTTAGTTACCTTTCGGTCCAAGAGATGGCGTTGGGCGTAATATGTGGCTACAATAAAACAACCTTTGGATTCCAGCGAAGTGAACGTACTATGGCATTCGTGACATGAATTCATGTCGTTGGAGTTTAATGAATATATTTAAGTGAGGCTTTTATACAACACAACAGACCAGATTTTTTTGGCGTTTTTATACATAATGGTACGGAACCCTTCGTGCGCGAGTCCGACTCGCATTTGGCCGGTTTTTTCAAGCGGTGTCACTAAAGTTCTGGGTTATTACCTAGCGTTTATGTACCTACCAAAATTAAGACGACAGCAGTCAGCAGGTATTATCATAATCATGCTGCTATTTATTTAGAAAATTAAGACTAAAATAACTATATTTTACCAGTGAGATTGGAATGGACCTCCGGACTAATTATAAAATTAATTTCATGGTAACTTACTTAATTTTTCTTTGCTCATGGCTGAAGATGTCTGTGGTGTTCTGTTCGAGAGTTAAATAAGACTGACGGAGATTTCAGGCTACATTTATCGGGTAGCATGGGAATTTTGCTGAAAACTCCACGTCGCGTTAATTATGCCGATGTTCTCCTTTCGGACATGTGCAGTGGAGTGGCAAATGTCACATATTTCCATACTCAGGTGAATAATTAAGATAATTTATTCTAATAAGTATCGTACCTACGATACGACACGATTATACAGGTAGGTAAATAGGTGGAACGAAAATCAGGTAGGTAACCGTTTTGCGTGGTAAATTCAGTCTGAACAATTACACTAATTTATTTCGATACGTAGATATTCTACTCTAAACTCCGATCTCCAACAAATTGGTCAATCGGGTGAACAGATCTTGTTGTTGAGTAGACACCTGTATGACATCACAAAATGGAGTTCCCATTAATGGCCAATACTGAGCACGGGTCTCTCCTCATTATTGAGGAGGCCTATAGAGCATACTCCACCAAGCTGCTCCAGTGCGGATTGGTGGAGGGGTTAGTGGCCTGGCCAACCCAGTGTCGAAAGTTTTCAAGCCGCCCGAAGGCCTTCAACACGGCTTGACGACTGCTATCAATCGATAACAACCGGGACCGACAGCTTTACGTGCCCTCCGAAGCACGGAAGCGCTCAAGATATTTTTGCCACTAGCGACTACCGATCGCGCCCGCAGTTGCTTAACTTTGTCGATCACTTAGGATCGACGTAAGCCGCGGGCCATGGGCGCTTCTGAGGTACCTACTTACTTTAAAAACTATAAGGTTAAGGTTAGGTTCATTTCTTGTGCGGATTGACACCCAGTGGTGAGCTGAACAATTTATTGTAGGTAGGTAGGTATCTACGCTACGTAGGTATGTAGGTACTCATTTAAACTGTAATAGTTGTATCGCCTAGTTAGTACGGAAATCACTACCAATAAATGAATATTGGCTGCTCTAAGCTCTAAAAGCATCTTTCGGTTATAAACATTATAAAGAACAATCTTTTAAACAATGGTTATAAACGTAACGATTTGTTTTAGAAATTTTGGATGTAATAATTCCCTATTTATTACATGAAAAGTCGCATCGCATTGGTTTAAAGTTGTTCAGCTTCAGGGCCGCCGTAAGTGGGCATGCACGGAATGCCCGGAGGGGCGACTGATATATTATTTCAGTACCAATAAACCGATATCGGGTAGTTGCAGCGAGTAGAGGTTTCCAAAACGGTATTGCAATGGACGATCATGCACTAAGCAACGGCCTTTTTTTGTTGAACTTGTCAGTTATTGCTCAACCAGAAGGCCTTTAATATGACCATCTATTCGAGTTTCCAAGATCCGAGTCACTTGCCAGTCCCTTTTCATTTCTTTTTGTCGTAACCTCACAATCTACATAATACACCCCATTCGCATTGTACTGCGCGTGTAGAATCACAGATGTCCCAATCGATCAGTTTTCCCAGAAGCTTCGCAATAGGCATTCCAAGTTTATAGGAGGTTACACGCTCAATAGTTCTGATTGCTCAGTTGGTGAGCCCCCCTCTTTTAGTTCAATATCAAAAATCACAAATGTTAACTTACGCCGCCCCCCCATGCGTGCCCGCCCGCCTTGCTGCACCTACAAATATCTAAAAATACAAATAATTCTTCTTTTGTTACATTACACCATTAGTTAAGGGATACCATTTTGGAGATTTATACCATCAGTAAAACAACAAAATTGTGCTGAAATAATTTATTTCTCAAATTCTATATAATTCCAAACACGTTCCGCTACGAATAATAAACATTTATTATTGTCAATCGTTATATCCATCAACATGTTAACTACCACATTACTATGGAAATTTCTACAATCTCATAATCAACATCGATCTAAAGGGATTGATTTAAATACAGAAAAACGCGGGTACGTCATAATTATAATATACGATATTCTTTTTTATAAGATCCTCTCTCACACTTTTAGTTACGTGTTTCAGCTTTTATGACTAGACTAAGGTAATCAACATCAATTAATAACAATAATTAAATTAATAACATTTATTCGCAATAAATTAATCAGGTTAATTTATTAAGTTTGTAAAACGAAGTATACGGATACAATTTCGTATAATCACAGGATACAGCAAGTGTACGTAAGTGTAATTTTAGTTTTGGAGAAGAAAAACAACACCCAGAAAAAATAAACATTTTAGAAGAATAACGAATTTTGGAAAAATATATTATATCTTCGTGATAAGAAATTCATGAGCGTGTTATTTATTTAGTAAATTGTAATTTACAAAAATATTTCGATAGGAGTGTATAGGGACTAAAAATAGACTGGAGGCCTAATAAATTTTATAAAAACAATAGTAAAAAATCCTATTATGAGTTTGAACTTGTTCAAATTTCTGTTTTTACTGGATATAACTTTTAGTATATTTTATTTTTATTTAATTTTAAAACAAATATTCCAAGACAAATCAGTTTTATTACTCAGTAAATAAAACTTTAACATCGAGTTTAAAATAGCAAAGCAAAAATTGACGTCCAAATACCCACGGTAGGCTTTCAACGCGGTTAATAATGAATACATTCAATAACTCTGTGTATGACTTGAAGCACGAAGATCTCGCGTGTCCAGGGGACTGGTTACAAATAACTCAAACAATTAACAATCTACAGGTCTGAGAACCACGCGTCACTATTTAAATCGATACAGTGACGCACAATGATTCCTCGTTAATCTGTATAAATTATTACTTCAATTTAACGCATAAATACATCACCAAAAACTCAAAAGTATAATAGTATAGACAAACGGCAATCCATTCATCCACGATTGATGTGTGCTGTAAATCATAACATGTGCATTGTGCATTGATTTATTGCGTACTAACTAAATCGTGTTATTATCTAAACTGAAAAAATATTCAATAAATTATGTAAAACAGGATGTATTAATATACAATACTGATTCAGGAACTACATAACTGTACATCTAATCGCTTTACAACCGGATATAATTTCAACTTAGACACTGGAGAGATCTTTTAACCAAATCAATAATACAATAAATAAAACAATATTTAAGACATGCACCGAATTATCCTTAAATATTCTTAACAAATTATACACTCTACAAACGGAATGTAATTACAAAGTAAGATACAAAAATGTAAACAAATGGTTACAAACAGCGAGGTTACAAATACATACTCGTAAATATAAAATAACAAAACAGGTGATCGATAATTTCCAATTTTCCACTTAAATACTGGTTCACAAAGAATACTAATAACGTAAAAATAGTGTATAAATCGTTATACATAAGATTATGTATCGACATACGTGACGTAGGTTTTTTTTATCGCGAATTATAAAGAAAACCAAATCATTACTTTTTTATACAGAATTTATTAATCTGCATTGAAATTATAACGAAATCAAGGGTACTTCTCAGAAAACATACAGGACATAAAAATCAAATTTCGTATTTACTAGACGATATCTTTCACTTGCATGCGAAAAAAAAACGGAATATAAAAATTTGTCAAAAGTATTCTTTGTGTGCGACACAAATTTTCCCGTGTGTGTTATAAATACACATAAAAATATTTACATAAAAATTGGTTATGTTTTAACATTGTTTTGTAACTTAAAAAACTATTTGTTTTATAATGATTTCAATACGACGAAAAAATATCTTTACCAGATTCGATTTCAGTGAATCAATATAATTGAGATTATTGGTAGACGTTTCAATTGATATTTACTGGAACGAAACGTCGAAAATAATCCTTCAACACTACACACTAATGGATACAACATTATTACATATATATATTTGAAATGTTACTGTAATAAATAAACCTGTTGCCTCAGCAATGTGTTGAATTTATGATTTGAGGTTTATTTAATTCTGCTTACAAATAAGGACGTAATGTATAGTAACTTTAGATTTTTGTAGCGAATTTGGCAATCTGTGGCAACCCGTTACTTAGCGTTCAGCCAAAAGTTAAAATAAAACGTAAATCTTCTCTAATTTCTACATCGGCCGATAGATGGCACGTATTTTATTTATATTTTATAACTTTGATATCAACAATTATCAACAATTCTAAATGAATTCTAAATGAATGATAAAAGCAATTGCTTAAAAACAGTACGAATATTATTATTAAGCACTGGTCAGATTTAATAATAAATTTATATGGAGGTGTCGCTATTGACGCAAGGTCCGAGGTTGCGAATTTTGAGGTAATTTATTATCTATCTCTATGATACATAAGAGGTACTTGAATAATTTAGGAACATGTTTGCTTTTTGAATTGCCTCCTTACTAAAAATATTTTCGTTGTTACACTTAATAATCTTATAAGGATTTAATTACATAATAGATAAATAAATTAAGATACATAAGATTCACAATTTTCTTAAATAAGATATAACGTAGATAAAAAAGAAATGATTAGATATGGCCACTCACATCAAAACCCATTAAAACCATAATTCAATAATACAATATTCCACTCACACTTTGCTACCTCACCTAACTTATTATCCACGCTTTATGGCCAATAACAAAAGCTAACATAGTCAAATGGGACTACATATTTGCTGTCGATAGCGACGCTAATATAACATTCGTACTGTGTTGGGATGTAAGCACATACGCAAGCTCGCACGCACGTACGCACGCACGCACGCATACGCGTACGATTCAGTGTCCGTAGACCACGCCCCCCGGCCCCGGCAGAGACGAGGACCCCGAGAGGAAGATATCCACTGCTCTAGCCGCTTGCCGACCTTCAGAGATGGCCCACACCACTAGCGACTGACCGCGGCGACAGTCTACAATAAATGTTATTATTAGTTGGTAATAAATCTATAGTGTCTCGCCATATTTTTGCGAAACGAATTCAGCTTAAGCCGGGAGTAACAGCTTTATGTAATTGATATTAAGGACGAAAATGTCGTCAATGGACTCTTGTTACTGGCGAAATTTAAGCGATTACATCTTAAAAGTTGTAATATAAAGAGCCATACCTCCAGCTGCAAACACGTTGTTGAGCGGAGTCTTGTAGATATTGTTCTTGTCTGTCTCGTAGTTGCTACGAGCGTCCAGCGGCAAGTCTGCCAATACAACAAACATATTTTAACCAACACTATAGCAATATGTAGGAGCGGATTAGTGATAAGCACAATCATTTATCAGGAAACAGGTGTTGTTAGATACTTCTTCTAATTAATTACTGATACCCATACTTTGTAAGGGATTTAAACATTTGTAATACAAAGAAGCAACAGATGTAATTTTTCAGTACATTAGTTTTTCTTTCAGATAATGTATAATCATTCCATACAAAAACAATATGAAATAATACATGTATTAATAATTAAATTTTAAGTAGAATATTGAATTTAATTTAAAGAAATGCGTTGAAATGAAAAAGTGTAGAAACGTGGTCATCGATACTGCGGCCCACAGCCAGTATCTGCGCGACACTTGAACCAACGGGGGATGAAAACATGTGTAATACTATTGCCCATGTACGCTCTCCCAGATAGCGGCAGCCCTAACGGTGTCTATATGTGTATAAAGGGCGCTTGTCCGACCATCGACTATGAGCATACCGAGCTGCGAGGCCACGTATCGCTCGGGCCCCAGGAAGCCCATGGCGAGCAGCACCAGGTCGGCGCGGTACGTGCGCGCCGTGCCCGCCCGCTCCGCCATCTCCCAGCGCCCGCCCGCGCCGCGCGTCCACTCCACCTGTACCGCTGCCGCGCCGCATACATACCGAGCTGCGAGGCCACGTATCGCTCGGGCCCCAGGAAGCCCATGGCGAGCAGCACCAGGTCGGCGCGGTACGTGCGCGCCGTGCCCGCCCGCTCCGCCATCTCCCAGCGCCCGCCCGCGCCGCGCGTCCACTCCACCTGTACCGCTGCCGCGCCGCATACATACCGAGCTGCGAGGCCACGTATCGCTCGGGCCCCAGGAAGCCCATGGCGAGCAGCACCAGGTCGGCGCGGTACGTGCGCGCCGTGCCCGCCCGCTCCGCCATCTCCCAGCGCCCGCCCGCGCCGCGCGTCCACTCCACCTCCACCGCCGACACGCCACACACGTTGCCGTTCCCTGTGGAGTTTGTCGGGGTGACTTGGACTTGGAATATAGTGCCAGAGGCAGGTGTCCCACTGCGGGCAAGTCGGCGAGTGCATCCCGGCTATTTACTCGCTCAAAAAACGTACAGAAGATATGACATTCTGTGTAAACAAAAGAGATGCATATGTCAACGAGTACTCGCTGACTGTTCACACCGCCCCCGAGTTCTCACTGGCATAATATATGCATCTCTTTTGTTTACATGGATTGTCATATTTAAGTCCCTGGCTTGGGCGAGAAAATAGCCCATAGCTACTCGCTGTTCGCCAGCGATCGGACACCCAAGGTTGTAGTACCTATTAAAAAATTTAATGTGCCCTGGTTCACGAGCTGGTTATACCCATGAGCACCGAGTAATCGATAGACAAGCAGACTAAGCTTTAAAAAAAATCACCCATTTTGATTCTGTAATAGATTTTATCTACACTAATGTTATAACATTCTACTTATGTTTCCAATACTTGACTTATAATTACTACTGTTATAGCGCAGATAACAAAACACTCAATTTAAGCAATTTCACATGATGGTATAATATCCACATCGATATCGTAAAATCTCATTATAACATCAATAAAACGCGACCAATTAACCTGGCGAGCCTTATGTCAAAATCCTCATACAAGTTGTATAAAATTTTGATATTAGGCTGGCTTTTGAAAACAGTTGGGTTATACGTGAAAACTTCGTCGAAACTACTAAACTTACATACACAAAACTCTTTGGTAAGATCTTGTGCCAATTAAATAAAAAACGAACAGCGCGCGCTCGCTCCTGATTGGCCCTGCGCGCGCAGCTGCGCTCTCATTGGTTAGATTTTAATGGCGGCAAGTTCACTGTGACAATACACGTACGCGTGAATTTAATGTTTCGCAATGTGTTTTGTTTTTAAAATACAAATTAAATTGCATTAGTGAAGATAAAGTAGTGTATGCAACTGCATATAACACGGGTATTAAAACGCTCGTTACTATTATGAAACTCGCTGCGCTCGTTTCATAAACTCACACTCGTGTTTTAATACCCTTCATTATATGACAGTTGCATAATAGTACATTATGATACAAGTGTGCGAAGTTGGTCATTACAGTCGAGGCGGTATTGAGCCCGAGCCGCAAGGCGAGGGCTGTAATAGAGCCAAGACTGTAATGAACAAAGCACACGCGTATCATACGACGTTTTTCAACACACTTGCGAGGAAAAAAACAATTAGGTATCGACATTTTTCAGTCACAAATCAGCAAATTATAAACGAACAAATGTTTGCACAAAATGGCGCGGTTTATTTTTTCGCGCGCCGTATCTTTGGTTGAATAACTATGCGCGCGCAGGTTAAGTCCAAGGCACCGAACATTCAGCCACAATATATTAAACTAAATAATTATGTATTTCTAATAAGAATTTACGGTAATCAATGATTTAAAATATTGTATTTTTTAAATGCTTTAATAGATAATTAGATGAAGTATAATCTTATCTTATCAGATTTTGACTAAGTACAACAAGTTTATTTATTTACAAAATAACAAATCTTTTGGTAGCAACCTCTTTACGGATATTAAAAAAAAAGTGGAATAAGAAAAACACTAGTGCGGTAATGAAAAGTAAAACGCACTACACTAGCGGCACGCTATGATGGCCGGTTTGACACATTACAACAGTGATGTGGAATGTCAATTTATTCTCGAACAAAAAACAATTAAGTTTTGTTTTTGTACCTGATTAAATAGGTTTAATAAAACAAAAATGTAAATGTTTATTTAATTTATTTGAACGAACTGAATATTTGAATGAAAATGAATATACATACTTTATATGCACACAAGAAACATATGAATACAAAAGATACCAAAAAAGGTGCCACAAAAGGCCATAATTAATCAGATTCGTCCATACTACTATTTTCACTGTCGTCACTGCTATCATCACCTACATTAATAATTATATGTTCGTTTTCTATAATATTATCTATTTTCACATCTCTTTCATAATCTTCCCTTATTAATTTAACAGTTCTATTCACAACCTTTTCCCAGTCTCCTTTAGTCACATGTTCACAAGCTTCTTCTAATAATTTTAGCATTTTTTTTGTGGTAAATGGGGGTTCTGTATTGTGTCTTGCAGCATATCCCTTAATTTGAGCCCACACCAACTCAATCGCATTATACTCACAATGGTAAGGCGGTAACCGTATAACTCTGTGCCCATGTTCTAATGCTATTTCGTCAATGACGTATCGGATCTTGGTTGGTTTGTTTTCTATGTTGTTTGTATGAAACAGCTGATATTTTTTTGCGATTTCAGAGGTTTGTCCACATAGTGAAAATTGTTCATATTCACAAGTACATTCACCCCTTAAATGGTGCAAACTGATTTTTCTACACTTGTATACATTTTAGAAATCAATTTAATAAATAAATTTTGAGTCCTAAACCTAAAACTACATTCGATAAAATTTATGAATCTCTGCACATCACTATCGTCAATAAAGTAATACAATTATTTCCTTCAAAGTCGTTATCAATTAATACGGAACTTCATGAGCGGACAAACGTCAAACCGGCCATCATAGCGTGCCGCTAGTTTAGTGTGTAATAAACCGCATTCCGGGCGTAAGACTAAAGAAAAAATAGCAACTTTACGAGCAAGTGTGTTGAAAACTACTATTCTCACATACCTTCACTTCATATTCATGCGCAGTTAAATGTTTATTCAATAAACAGTTACATTTTCTTTTCTTCAAAAATTTCTTTATATTTCATCCTCAACTTTACTACAATAATTTATTTATTCCCGTAAACTGCAATGGATTCATACGCTAACAAATCAATCCACATTAAAATACAGCCTACCAAATGTGTTAGACATACCGTCGTCGAGGAACTCCTTGGTGAGCGTGGAGAACTTGCGCGGGTCGTTGCCGAACTTCACCTTCACCTCCTCGTGCCCGTAGTCCACCCTGGCCAACATATCCCCCACACGTTAATACTAGGTACCAATACACGTATATACTATGCTATGCATAACACTTTTAATACACGTTTATTGTAAAGTAAGAAAGTTTTTATAAAATTTACCGATTGTAAGATCGATAACTGGAAATAACTCAAAAGCTACCCGTCAGATGTAGCTTAAATTTATATAGGACCAGCCAGACACAAGTACTAAAGTTATGAGGTACCACCAAAAAAAACTATCAAATTAGAACCTCTTCCTTTTTTTGAGCTATGTCCTTTTATCGATTTTGAAGTCGGGTATACACAAAAAAAAACTATCAAATTAGAAACACCTCCTTGCTCCTTTTTTTGAACATCTTCCTCTTATCGATTTTGAAGTCAGTATTTTTCTGTAAATATTAGTTATACCATCGAAACCTCCTACTTTTTTGTACCTTTCCTTTCATCGATTTTGAAGTCATTATTTTTCTGTAAAAGCTTTTCTGTAATTCCGTCAATATCCTGGGCAACATACCTGAAGACCCTCGGCCACTGCGGCCAGGGGTTGTCCTGTCCGCGCGTTGGCTTGGGCTCGGGCAGGATCTCGAACGTCGTGATCGACTTCGCGCCCTGCCGCAGCGACGTCGCGATGCAGTCGCAACTGGGAACGGAATAGATTACGTCAAGACATTTTTTTCGTGTTTACTAAGGTAAACAGGAAAAAAATATTGTGAAATAATGAAGTAATTTCAATATGAAAAATTATAATTAAAAACAATTTTAAAATTTTCCACCAAAACATTACTATCTGACACCTGACTAGAACAGACGTCATGATCCGCTAAAATAAAAACGCGATATCTCTCAAAGTCATTTAGATTTTAATTAATCTTCTGATAGTGTCGCTGACAGTTTACCGGTTCATCACGTCATGCATTTTGATTGTTGTGAGAAGTCACATGATAGACTTATTTAGGGTTTAGGGTATAGAAATTTAGTTAGTTAAAGTTAATTTTGGGAACGGACACGGGATAACTTAACCCGGATAAACAATCACGCGCAAAGCCGCGGATACAACCCAGTTATAAATATTTAAATATCGCAAAACATACTATAAACAGTACCAAATCCATCTCTCACCCGGTATCCCCCCCGCCGATGATGAGCACATCTTTATCCTTAGCAGTCAGCGCCGGCGCAGGCTTGTGTTGCGCGCGGCCCGCCTGCCGCCGCTGCCAGGTCTCCAGCAACTCCATGGCAAAGTGGATGACAAAAAACACCCGACATTCACTACCAAATCTCTCACAATCTCACCCGGTATCTCCCCCGCCGATAATGAGCACATCTTATCCTTGGCAGTCAGCGCCGGCGCAGGTTTGTGTTGCGCGCGGCCCGCCTGCCGGCGCTGCCAGGTCTCCAGCAACTCCATGGCGAAGTGGATGACAAAAAACACCCGACATTCACTACCAAATCTCTCACAATCTCACCCGGTATCTCCCCCGCCGATGATGAGCACATCTTTATCCTTGGCAGTGAGCGCCGGCGCAGGCTTGTGTTGCGCGCGGCCCGCCTGCCGCCGCTGCCAGGTCTCCAGCAACTCCATGGCGAAGTGGATGACAAAAAACACCCGACATTCACTACCAAATCTCTCACAATCTCACCCGGTATCTCCCCCGCCGATAATGAGCACATCTTATCCTTGGCAGTCAGCGCCGGCGCAGGTTTGTGTTGCGCGCGGCCCGCCTGCCGGCGCTGCCAGGTCTCCAGCAACTCCATGGCGAAGTGGATGACAAAAAACACCCGACATTCACTACCAAATCTCTCACAATCTCACCCGGTATCTCCCCCGCCGATGATGAGCACATCTTTATCCTTGGCAGTCAGCGCGGGCGCAGGTTTGTGTTGCGCGCGGCCCGCCTGCCGGCGCTGCCAGGTCTCCAGGAACTCCATGGCGAAGTGGATGACAAAAAACACCCGACATTCACTACCAAATCTCTCACAATCTCACCCGGTATCTCCCCCGCCGATAATGAGCACATCTTTATCCTTGGCAGTCAGCGCCGGCGCAGGTTTGTGTTGCGCGCGGCCCGCCTGCCGGCGCTGCCAGGTCTCCAGCAACTCCATGGCGAAGTGGATGACAAAAAACACCCGACATTCACTACCAAATCTCTCACAATCTCACCCGGTATCTCCCCCGCCGATGATGAGCACATCTTTATCCTTGGCAGTCAGCGCGGGCGCAGGTTTGTGTTGCGCGCGGCCCGCCTGCCGGCGCTGCCAGGTCTCCAGGAACTCCATGGCGAAGTGGATGACAAAAAACACCCGACATTCACTACCAAATCTCTCACAATCTCACCCGGTATCTCCCCCGCCGATAATGAGCACATCTTTATCCTTGGCAGTCAGCGCCGGCGCAGGTTTGTGTTGCGCGCGGCCCGCCTGCCGGCGCTGCCAGGTCTCCAGGAACTCCATGGCGAAGTGGATGCCGTTCAGCTGGCGCCCCTTCAGCGGCAGGTCGCGCGGCCACGTCGCGCCCGTGCACAGGACCAGCGCGTCGTATCTGGGGACGGGGGGTTAGGTTATTTAATCGTAGTTTGATATACGTCTGGACACGTCACTTGGGGTAATTTTCAATAGGTACTGACTATGCCAAAGTGGTTCGCCGTTTTGGCTGTTTCTGCTTTTTTCGTGAAATAAATACATATAAAAATAAAAGTTCAACATTTAATGGCACGTTAGCGAAACGATGGTAAATGCAACAAATGATGTTCATAAGAGAGTATTCATAAATACCTACATTATTATCATACTTACATTTTTTATGTGTAATATAGATTTAATATTTTAATACGACAAACTCACACTCAAACTTAACTCATTTATTCAAATCAATCAATGGCGCCTATGTGTGCATTGTTTGAACACGTAATGTTTGAATCTTTTGTATATGTACTTTATTGTGTATGATGTGATATGATATTTAATAATATAAAGCAACAACACTAACTCAGCAGCGAGCTCAGCCGCGGAGATATCCTTGCCGACGTCCACGTTACACTTGAAGGCCACGCCCTCGTCGGCGAGCAGGCGCACGCGGCGGCCCACCACCTCCTTGCTCAGCTTCATGCTTACATCTGTACTACTGTACGCTACAATATAATATACAGAGACGGTACTAACTCGGCAGCGAGCTCAGCCGCGGAGATATCCTTGCCGACGTCCACGTTACACTTGAAGGCCACGCCCTCGTCGGCGAGCAGGCGCACGCGGCGGCCCACCACCTCCTTGCTCAGCTTCATGCTTACATCTGTACTACTGTGCGCTCCAATATAATATACAGAGACGGTACTAACTCGGCAGCGAGCTCAGCCGCGGAGATATCCTTGCCGACGTCCACGTTACACTTGAAGGCCACGCCCTCGTCGGCGAGCAGGCGCACGCGGCGGCCCACCACCTCCTTGCTCAGCTTCATGCTTACATCTGTACTACTGTGCGCTCCAATATAATATACAGAGACGGTACTAACTCGGCAGCGAGCTCAGCCGCGGAGATATCCTTGCCGACGTCCACGTTACACTTGAAGGCCACGCCCTCGTCGGCGAGCAGGCGCACGCGGCGGCCCACCACCTCCTTGCTCAGCTTCATGCTCGGGATGCCGTACTGCAGCAGCCCGCCCACTGCGTCGTTGCGCTCGAACACCGTCACTGTGTAGCCCACCTGGGGAGCGAGGAAGCATTATGGTCTATTCACACATATCAGTGAAGTCACCGTTCCGTCACAGTACCGGCACAGTGCAAAATATTCTTTCATACATTCTCTATGAACGCGTCCCCACTTGTCAGTGTCAGTGACGACGCAGTGCTGTCAGTGTCAGTGCCGACAGCGGCAATCACGGACGCTATTGTTGACGACGATATTTTTTGTCGGATACGGACGCCGCCAAAACGAAATGGACGAGCAACTGATAGAATTGGTTCGAGAAAATAATGTTTTCTATGATTTGTCTCATGTAAAGTATATGGATTCAAAATACAAATCCAATTTGTGGAACAAAATAGGAGCACAATTAAAATTAGATGGTAAGTAACGTTCGCATAGACTTTGTTTATCGGCTTATTATTCTATGCATTTGTTTATTATATTATTCGTCCAAAGCAATAGCTATCATTGCTAGCTCCGTAGTACTGAACGCCATCTCGATACTTGACGACGAACACGTTCACTGAAGCTCTGTGAACTGACCACTGATATGTGTGAATTGAATCACTGACGCAACACTGAAGCACTGATACTGAACTGATCGGACACTGTGACGGAACGGTGACTTCACTGATATGTGTGAATAGAACCTTAGGGTGCGGTTCCACTGAGGCGGAGCGGAGCGGAACCGTGCGCGATTCACCAATCACATGCCTCGAAATCCACACGAGGCACAATGAGCTGGGATTTCAAGTCATGTAATTGGTGAATCGCGCACCGCTCCGCCTCAGTGGAACCGCAACCTTAGTGTGTGGCGTAGGAGGGAAGATGGAGGGAATTAGGGTGCCCCAGGTGACTTCGTTTGCGGGGTAAGTCCCGAGTCCCGAACTAGAAAGTATGTGAATAAAAATAGCATTTACGTTTTTAATGTTAGCTAAAGTAACATTTCATACAAAATGTCAAGGTAATTTGTAACAACGACCCGATTGGGTTGATACGATGACGGCCAGCGGGTGACACCCAAACTATCTATGCCACTGGTTTAATCAACTTGTATTCTTAACCACACCAAATCCCAACGAAGCGCACACAGTACAGGGGCACGTAGCGTATCTTAGAATGTGTTTTTTTTATTGAATTAAGCTAGCAAACGAGCATGCAGCACCACCTTCCGCAGCCGCCCATAACAACTGTGACCGACCCAGAACTAGAGTCTCGGTCTAATTCGGTCACAGATACGTTGCTACCCCTGAGGACTGAGATGGTCGCCTCTAAAAAAGTGTAACCGGCTCCACACCTTCCTATCCGGAACACAATTGTTCTTAAAACAATTATTACACGGTAGGAATGGTACTAAGTACCGTGGCGGGCGGTGGTACTTCCCCAGATGAGCTCTAGGCCCTACCAGCTGTAAAAATTTGGGTTTGTTTGATTGTCCTGGCTGTGAAGAGGTCCAGCCCTACTGTAAATAACATTGTAGATGTGATTCGTGTTGTAAAGTTACCTTGTTAAGCTGGTGCGCGCACGCCAGGCCGGCCGGGCCCGAGCCCACCACGGCTACCGTCTTGCCGTTGCGACGCTCCGGGATCTGGGATGGAATTTAACATTTATCGGCTCGGATCCTTTCGGGACGTTACATTCACGGAATTTAACGTGTTTAAACTACGGTATTTAATATGTCTATTGATTAAAACAATACGATGAATACAGTATATTTTGTGTCCTGTCAAACAGTTATTCTAAAGCAAATTAAACATGAAACTGATATAATATTTCTATCTTTATAATGTACCTAACAGAGAATTAAAGCTTAAGACATATTAAATATCGTGAAATTTAATTATACTTATTTACCAACATAAAATTGTATCCATAAAATACTTCACTCTCTACTTAAGTCAGACGATACGCAATCGTCACTTCCCGCTAAAAGCAACTTTATTAAGTCTGCTCACAGTCCAATCTAGCTTGCAACATACCTCTGGCTGGACCCATCCGTTGGCGAAGGCGTGGTCGATGATGGCGCACTCGATGTTCTTGATGGTGACGGGCGGCTCCGAGATGCCCACCACGCACGCGCCCTCGCACGGCGCGGGGCACACGCGCCCCGTGAACTCTGCGAGCGATACACGCACTTATGTAGTAGGAAATAGAGCTCATTTTTCAATGCTTCACTATAAGTTTGAATTATTGGAGTAGAGTCGGAGTTGAGTTGATGTTAAGTGCGTAAAACTTTACACGCGTGTTGCTTTGGATTTGGGTACTAATGAATAGTAATTTGTACGATGTGTGTAAAACTTTAATATTATTGAATTGGTAGGTATTTTTTATTTTAATGGGGTCATGGGTCAAAAAAATAAAGGTTAATCCAATTGGTGCAAATTCGTAAGTAGTAGAAATTTACGTACTTTCATGTAAATCCACTACACAATCATAAATCTTTGTTTGCTCGCAGATTGCAGTTAAACCTTAATCTACCAATCCTAACAGCACTAACCTGGGAAGTTGTTAGTCTGCAACAAATGCTTGAGCGCAGTCTTCCAGTCCGCTCTGTAGACCAGATCGTTCCACTTGGGTATCAGGTTGGCGAGCGGGCAGCCGTGGCCGCTCTGGCAGAAGGGCACGCCGCAGTCCATGCAGCGCGCCGCCTGCACGCGCAGGCCGCGCCGCACGCCCGCCGAGTCGTAGATCTCGTCCCAGTCGCGCATGCGCTTCTCCGCCGGACGGTACGTCACCATCTCGCGCGGGTACTTTATGAAGCCCCTGGTGGTGGAAACGTTTTTGGGATTATGCTTCTGTGTTCATGTTTTACTAAGGGAGATAATATCCTGTGGCAGCATAAATAACTAGGTTACATGTGTTTCAATAATAAACAATAAATCCTACGCTGCACAAATCGACACGTGTAAACTGGGTATAAATAATCGTTTTACAAATCAAATAAACAAGTAGGAAAACAGATTTGGTGAGAATCATCCTTGTGTTCCCTTCATACTTCTCAACAATCATCTGCAACCAGAACACATCAAAACACGCACTACAACCTTCACACCTACAATCCTGTCGAGCGAGATACATGCCTATGAATGGTCGAGGTTCAACTATACGAGTATCACTATTGGGGCTGGTGTATATGCGTGTAAGAATCTTCGATACCGTGATTCAGGTGTCGTGACGTCACTATATAATGTGTATATGATGTCGCCACAACGTACTTATGATTTTAAAGGGGAATGTAACTGGCGTAATAAGATTCCTAAACGCGAATTTATGCACACTTTAATTTGCATCGTCTATGAATAATTCAACCATTATACCATATTTACTTAAGAAATTTCAACACGGCCCTTGATGATAAGTGACACCTACATAGGTCATGGGTAATAAAACAAACCTATGATATAGCTACACATAAGCGCTTAAGTGTGTAACCGTCAATGATTTACCTGGTCTTATCGAGCACCTTCTCGAGATTCTTCTTATCCTTCTCCACATCCCTCACAGCCTCCTCTATATCCACGACCGGTCCATTATCCTCCTTCCCGTTGGCGGTGACACGGGGGCGAAGCGCCATCGCCTTGAGCGCGCGCTGGTACTCGTACGGGAATACTTTCACGAACTGGTGCGCTGGCGCCGGCCAGGTGGATAGGAGGTCTTTTGCGATTAGGGATCTGCGGAAGGGTCAAGGTTTTACATCATTGCAATCTATTAATGTTTCATGGACACGGGTCTCATTTCAGTGAGAAGGTTAAGGCCATAGTCAACCACGCTGGCCAAGTTCGGATTGGCGGACTACATACACATTTGAGGTTTTGCGAATTATCCGGCATGCAGGTTTCCTCACGAGGTTTTCCATCACCGTCGTAGCGAATGATATTTAAATTTAAATACTTAAAACGCACGTAACGCGTGCATAAGCGTGCGTGTTTCTGATATCCAATAGCTTCGTTAGGATAAGGCAGTTACGATATGTCGGAATTAAAAGGGCATCCTTTACATCCCTTCACTCTTTGAGCGAGGGGTAAGTATATGAACAAAATATTCTCATATACTTCGTCTATGGTAAAACAAACAAATTTCGACCTATTTAACCAGTTGACCTCTATAGTAATCTATAACCAGTTTAATATATTACAGTAAGCGTCACATACCCAGTGTACTCCAGGAACTCCTCAAGCAAGGTCTTCACCTGGCTGAGATCGTCTTCCAACTCGAGCGGCAATAGCTCCACCATCTCGGGGTTGCACTTGCCCCTGAACGAGCCGTCGATGTCGTACACGTACGCGATACCACCTGATCAAGTAATGTATTGTATAAATATGGGAAGCAATAACTTTGGACGTCTTTTAAAGAAAATTATGCGGATGGAAGAGTATGAAAGGAGAACATCAGATTTGGGCCTGGAGCGAACAGCTTGTTCAATACCCTCAAGTAATCTTGCATATTTTAATATCATCCATTTCATATTTAAAAATCTAGTTACATCATATCATTAAAATATTAAACGACTAAAGTATAGTATGTGTGCGCGATGCGTAAGATGACTATATTTCATTATTCCCATCATTTTTTTGCAAAAAGGGAATATGTACAATGTGGTAACAATATCCTCGATCTAAAAAGCGATGTCTCATGCATGTTTATATTCCAGGCCCAAGGTCCTTAAGAAAGTTGCTGGTCCCCTTTAGCACACTTAGGCTGGAGCCACACGATGCGCTTGCGATGCGACCCTGTGAGACGCCGCGCGGCGCCGCAACACGTTGTGTGACATGGTATAGTAATTTGTATGTAGGACTACGTTGCGGCACCGCTCCGCACCGTTACCGCAGCGTGTGGCCGCGCTCTTAGAGTGTATAAGTGGGAGAATTCCAAAACGCTAATATTTTTCAATACATGCTTATAAATGAAAACTGATAAATTATATAACAAAATGAAAACTGACATAAGGGTTCTAAATTTTGTAGACGGTTTCTTAGCACTGAGCCGACATCTACTTGATCTTAATCGAAGTTCAATACCATACCCTCAGCGACACTCGTACAGCACTACACAGTTACAACCATACATGTAGCATACACTGACGTTTAGATAGATTGGCAATGCAAAAGAGCAAAACATGTGATACACGTATGGCAGAGCGAGATAGATAGACGAAAACCATTTTTAGCAGCCCGCTATGCTGTCTAAAAATTGTCAAAAATTGTTCTTAAATTTTGTCAAAATAATTAATTTTTTACATTTCTGTGTGGAATAACGTCCTTTGTTGTCTTAATCAGTGATGGTTTCTTGTGCGGTACCTGGATGTGACTTCCCTAGATATAAAAACCCTCAGGCGTCGCGCTCGGCAGCGACGGCGGGCGATTCATTTTTGGTTTCGCCCAAGTGAAATAATGGTTATAGCAGTACTGACCGCTCATGCCCGCGGCGAAGTTCCGGCCGGTGAGGCCGAGCACGAGCACGGCGCCGGCCGTCATGTACTCGCAGCCGTGGTCGCCCACGCCCTCCACCACCGCCACCGCGCCCGAGTTGCGCACGCAGAACCGCTCCGACGCTATGCCCCTGCAAATAAACTCTCTATTTGGACACCAGATTTTTTTTTATGTATACGCACGCATATAGGCACGCACAAATGCTTTATAAATATTATGATCTAGCCTTAGAGAAATACATTTTCACTTAAAGTGCTACGGTACACCAACGCGAAGAGAACACCAGAAATAATCACATACAGTAAAATTAAACAAACATGTATACAAAAATGTGCTAATCGACCGTACCGAGACCGTGTGTGTACATTACACGCTTTCACGCTTTTTACTGATTGACATCAAAACTAAAAGTACATTTTTAGAAGAGCCAGACATTTATTCATGACATCAACGATATAGGGATCCAGGCTAGTCTATGATTGCTTTGGGATGTATAATGTGTATGTGTGAGCGTGCGCGCGGGTGTGTCTGTCTGTATGTGTGAGCCCACGCGCGTGTGTGTGTGTGTGATCAATACCTGAAGTAAGCCCGGCCGGAGGTGGCGCCGTACAGACAGACGTTGCCGACGATGACGTTGACGTGCGACTCGAACGGCGAGCTGCGCGGCGGGTAGATCACCACCGTGCCGCCCGACAGGCCCTTGCCTACGACAAACATACACCTACAGTACCCGACAACAAATAATGCACATCGGTATTCAGAAAGAGATAATCGGTTAGTTTCGGCTTTGTACAGCGTTGTCATGTAGTGTTGTAATCAGAGGTTTGTAGTGAAACACATGTAGCTCGAAGGATGACTTTATTGAGACTGTCTTACACAACGGATTACGGTTTATATTAGGTACATCTACACAGTACATCTCCACGGTTTTTTGAAAAAAAAATTAAATTGACAGATTTCATTTTTTTCTAAACACTACACAATGAAAAATGTAAAAATATGATTTGAAGGAGAAAATAATTATTAAAAATTAACCACTTATATAATGATAAAACAAGTTAAGCTAGGGATACATACTTAAATTCAAATTGATAAAGAAAAAGTGATAAACAAAATTATTGTTATAAACTAGTATCCAAAATGAATCAATTAATATTAAAGTCTTATCCAGGTAGTTATTTTTGTCATATCCAAGTTCAAAAAATTCAGTCACAGCAAGTATTAATTATGTCACTTTCATATTTTACTTTATTCTATTCTATTTATTTCATCAACGTAAATTCATTTATACATCTTTAATTTTTCTTTTTTTTTTCATTACATTATTCATTTCAAGGCGCCTATACCTTATTTCTCATCATTATTATCTTCATTTTATAACATAATATTTGAACACTAATACTTTTATTCATATACATTAGAGTGTACCTTGAGCCATTTCTTTCACGCAGACATCTCGTGTACAGCATGATCAAGAAAATGGTCTCAAAAATATTAAATAATTCCACATTTATAAAATCCAACATAAAAAACTTGACAACTAACAATATTTCCTCAGTATGTTAGGTATTTTTAGGTACTTTTTTTCACTTCTCTGACTTCTCCGACTTCAACTGCACCGAGTCCAAATGATGAATTTCGTAGAAACTCGCGGACGGGTGATGATTGACGATCTTGTCCAGAAAATTATTATATCAATGCTGGTATGATGGGCTGGAATCTTTGTCTTCGATAAAAAAAATTCTTGCTCCAATATTTTTTTATTTTGTTAAATAATAATTATTCTTCTACGATTTTATTGTTCTTGATTGTTCATTTGTAATGCCCTCCGGTGCGCAAGCGACGCGGCATCGCCACAAGCGCACCGGCCAGGCAGGGTCGCCATGTAGTGTTGTAATCAGAGGTTTGTAGTGAAACACATGTAGCTCGAAGGATGACTTTATTGAGACTGTCTTACACAACGGATTACGGTTTATATTAGGTACATCTACACAGTACAGTCCTTACTACACAGTCCTCACCGCTGACTTGTCACTTTTCTTTCGAATTCGGTAGAAGAAGGTCGCGTTCACTCATAAATAAACATAAAGAGTTGTTAAAACCTCCAATGGAACATCAATATTTTTATTATTAAAGTACTTGATAGGGTGCTTTATCAGCTCTTAATAGATATTTAATGAATTCATTATCAGTGCAATGTGCGAGAGAGACAACGCTCTACAAAGCCGTAACTTACCGATTATCTCTTTCTGAATACCGATGTGCATTATTTCTTGCCGGGTACAGTACTTAGTGCTCGTGTTACTAACTAAATTCACAATAATATATCTACAACGGGTGTAAGTCTCTATGGAAGCTTATCTAACTGTTGTAAGACTACAATTGGTATAAATCTTTATGGAAGCTTACTTTGACTAAAGGTGTAAATAGTTTAGTTTTATCGGGAAAAGAAGAGACAGGTACTATATTATATTCTTGTTATAAATGCAGATTTATAACAACTTATGGCTGTCCCACTGTAAAGATTCGCGATCCTAGTTAAGATGATTTAAAAGAGTCACTTCAAATAGATTGTACGTCTATTGGTACCCTATGGTAGGTCGTATCTTATGGTAGGTTGAAAAGTGCAAAAACACCGACACTACCAGCTATAGTCGGCACAATCATAAGATTCCGATATGAAGGCTGTCATCACAGTGACAATAGTGAAGTACAACAAAAATCGATGCATTAAATAAACCGATTTATAAATTTAACCGATTATAAGTAATAAGACTTTCTAATCGTTTCGTTAATTAAGTTCGGAACGATAATTTATAAACCGACCTCTGATTGTTTTCATAAAATCAGGTAAAAACAGATGTAGCGTTGAGATTAACACCGAAAGGGATAATAAGACAATTTGACTAGTAAGTTAAGGTGAGGAAATTATATTAGTTATTAAAATGGAAATTTCATTAATCTAGTGAAAACGAAGAAACTATTAAACGGTTAATAATTATCCAATTTGAGTGGAAAAGGCTTAAAAACGTATATATCGGGAATTTATAATAGCTACGAAAAATCGCAATGCTTTAGACATATTAAGGAATCTATAACTATTTGTATTTTGAGTGTGACATGGTAGCACATACTTTCGATTATAGTAATGTATCGATTATGGTTGATTCATAAATTGTTTCAAGAGGTCACATAACTATAAATCCAGCCTCCTTATAAAACATTGTAGTGACGTCTTAAATATTTGTTCAATTTTACACAATTTATGAAGTAAACTGATTAAAATAAAATAAAATTATTTAAACAATTTATAAATAACACAAATAAAAAACAAGCAGGGATGGTTTACATATTTCGCCAGAATTTCTAGTATTTACTTATATAAGTACGTATAAGTAAGTAAGTACCTATCTAAATACTCGTAGTAAGTAAACAATATTACTCCAATTCGTTTAACCCGCTAGTTACTTGCGTTTAATATTACGGACTAATGCCTAATTAAAATATTTAATAAACTGTGGGCAATTTTATAACATCATGCTACGAGCAATAGAAGCGATGTACCAATAAAATATGTTGCAAAAATGGGAAGAAGTGTTTATTATCTGTAAACATAAAAACACTTTTTCCAAAGCGAAGAGGATTCACAAGTACATTATGTACCTACTTATAAAGCTGCATTGATAATAAATATAAACTGTGTACTGTATATGCACAGTAAATAGTGCATTGCATAATTTAACCAAAGTGACCTATCATTCACTTCGAAATATCTTCACTTCATAGTATCATTACCAGCGGTTCAAATTAAAAAAAATTATTTCCGTAATAAGTAAATTGAAGACGTCCATACAAGGTTAGTTTGTGTTCATACATGACAGACGTCATATCGGAATCTTATGATTGTGCCGACCTTTGATTATATACACGGTCTAGATTCCGCAATCGGCTCTACCGAACGGCTCCTATAAAGTCCAACAAATTTGGTAGACTTGCTTGACACGTAGGTCAGTGTCATTTGTGTTGCTTAGCGACAAAGTGCTCCCGAAAAAACATAAATTATGCCGGTTTGTGCAATGAAATTGTTTCGCAATTATGTGGAAAAACCTTGTAATAACAAAAAGATTACTCTTCATAAGTAAGCTTTTTAAATAAATCACAAAGTTTAAAGAAAACATGATTTTTTATTTCGTTATATTCTGATTAGCGAGTGTTGCCTGTTTATTACTAGGGGATTCGCCGAATTTACGGGAGATAAATTACAAATAAGTATTAAATTATAAAATCCTGTAAATAAAGTTAACCTAATAAGTTAATACATCTATGTTAATACTAATTAGGTAAAGTTTATTTATATTAATATATTAAGTTATGTTTATTTAAACACGACAGTATTTATTTCATCAAAAAATTCACTTTATTATGCATTCCGTCTTAGGGCGCATTCATGTAGAACGCTGGTTACCGACGCTGATCTGCCAGCGCTTATCGGTACTGGTCCGTCGAGATAACCTCCACATAAAGCAAGTTTGTATAAGCAGGAGCTGGCTGACAGTCTCTCTACTTGAATGCGCCCTTAGGCAGCATTATCCCGACATTCCCGACTCGAATGTTTTGGTCGGCGTCGGCTACTAGTGTAAAACCGAATGCACCTGAGGCTTCTGAGTACATAATTAAGGACTATAAAAGTGGGTGATATGGCAACAATGCAACATCGTCCTCTGGTTATGAACTGATATCTCTTAAAATAATGAGTCAGTTTGTCGATCATACCTACTTATTTTAAAAATATTGGTGATTATTGTCAACTTCATCAAAAAAGCCTGTTAAAACTTATTATAGAAAAATATTTGCAAATAAGATGTCACCATATTTAGAGATCAGACATCGTGGCCTAGCAATAAAAGTGTTCCAAAAACAAACACAAAGAGATGAATGTTGAAATCTATTTACTTATTATTTCCTTTTTCCCATTTACTTTTTATTATTTTCTGTCATTTTGAGTACATACATTATTTAGTTTACCCCTTAGAATAATTATAATATTATTCTAAGGTTTACCATAATATTTTTCCTTTGGTATTCTTCGACAAGTCCTTGAGTTCCTGATGTCCTGAGCTGCGCTACACCATAAAATAGAAATAAACAATAATTTCAATTCCTGTCATGTTTTTTAATTTTTTAATACCAGTTACTTTATTATTTTTTCTACTTTTTGTAGAATTTTGTTAATTTACATAAAATAAAATAAATATACCTAAGACTAATACAAAACAATAACTTTTTAACCTATTCTGTTCAACCTTAATTTGCAAAGATCATAGGGAAAAAGTAGGTATGTGAACAATTTGAAGCAGGCATCCCTTACACACGCACACCTTGACAGTGCACTTACAATAAGTACATGAACGGTACTCACACATGTCGGAAAACTGAGGACGTTTTTTGAGTGACATTTTGTTTGAATTGCGGAATCTAGACGTGTATATAATCAAAGGTGCCGACTTATAGTAATCGTCATCCTTTCACTATTCTATATAAAGCAAAGTCCAAGTAAACTGACCGACGTAGTCGTTAGCGTCGCCTTCCAGTGTAACGTGGACGCCCTTGGACAGGAACGCGCAGAAGCTCTGTCCCGCCGAGCCCACCAGCGATATGTTCACCTCAGTGCCGTCGGGGAGACCAGTTTCACCGAATTTCCTGGGACACGAGCAAAATTATACTAAACAAGGATCAGAAAGCTACAGAAAACCGAAATCTATTTTTTTCGCGAATTTAACAAAGTTATTTTAGAACATTTTTTTTCAATTGAATTTTTTTTTTTATATAAAACACTTCTAATTGTGACATTGAAAATGGTATAAACGAATTTTTGTTAACTGCAAAAAAAACTAATTCCATTATGCCATTAGTCTGTACCAAAGCTAAAATTACATTACACATAAGTACAAGAACTGCGGTGGGTGGCGCTGTACATGAGTGCACCAGATTGACAGCCAACAGGGAGAGATGGCGCGACATCGTGAGGCGAGTGACATCAGCCCCGAAAGTGACTACGTGATGGCCACGACCGTTCTATCAAGAACGAATCGACTGAGAAGAACAAGAAAAATCAGTGTGCCACAAACTAATCTGACCCGGTGGCCAAAATCGGAACTAATGCAAATGTTGTACTTTTGTCAGACAAAGACCAAGACAGTAGCGCCCCTCTTACCGGGTCAGATAATTTTGTGGCACTGTACTTGTAGCGGCGCGATACCTACAGTAATATGAGCGCGCGCCGCACATGATGCTGACCACGCAACCACAAGCAACGAGTGCAGTAAACAATAGACTACGTCATACGCGTCATACTGAACTGGCCAATCAGGAGACGTATCCTCATCCGCGATATCGAAGTTTCAAGATAATCTAAGTATATATACAAATGGTCCGAAGTTAACATCGGACTGCGGTCCCCAGGTAGTGACATCGCCTGGCGGGAGATCTCCCCTTTTCCTCCACATACTCTGCGTAACGACCAGACACCCCTACCCTACTCTATACTAACATGGCGATGTGGTAAGACAGTGTGGAGCCGAAGGCGCGGTCCTCGTTGGTGATTGGCATGGCGATGTCGACGCGCCGCTCCGACCCGCCCAAAATGCCCGCGCAGCGCTCGATCAGCTGGTTGTCTAGTCGCTTCTCGAGCTGGAAGTCCTGTAATGATGGCGTAGATTATAATTATACACTAGTACAGATACTACAGTTGTAAATATATACACTATAGATTACACAGTAGTACGGATACTACAGATGTGCATTGTGTGGTCGAGCAACACACACATAGATAGCACTCACGGACATGAAACATTGTTCAATAGTCGTTCAAAGTAGAGGCGTCGTAAGCTGTATCAGCGCGTGTAAAGTCGCTTTACACCCCTCTCACTCGTCGTTGTACATCAATCTCACACAGGTTTACTTTTCTGCTGCCCTGTCGTGGTCCATTTGCCGTCCCCTCCCCATGAGTGCCATCCGCGTGGTACACGTCTTGATCGCCCGATTACGGCGCCTTTGGTTGAAATTGGTTCTTTTTTTAGTGTCCGTGAACATGCATTACTCGAGCGCGCAATTAAATATTGTTGAAGTACATTAAAATTAATGAGTTTGCTATCTTAGGCATTCTTAGGCATTTCGCCATATTCACACAGCTAACCATGCATTGTCATCCAATGTCACCGTCATTAATTGAAGATACCTGCTTCAAATTGAGTGCAAGCTTTATAAACAAAAAAAACCTTCAAAACACTAACCTGAGCCTTAGACCCGCCCACAATATTGACGCCCGGCCGCATGTGCAGCGCGTTCTTCAGTATGAGCCCAAGGTTCAGCAGGCGCGCCTTGCGGGTGAGGCTGTGCTCGCGCGCCTTCAGCAGGTCCGTGCGGCCCACCAGCTCCTGGAACCGCCGCACGCCCACCGCCGCCATGTGCTCGCGGACCTGCCAGTAACCGGTATAGTGGTCATCGCTTTACAGCGGTATTCACAAACAATACTATGAAGTCTCACAGTGCTCACGAACGCATAGGCTCATTTGCTTTGGTGGACCAATGACAGACCTGTATTCAACGCTATGAGACCTCATAGGCTAAGTAATACATAAGTTTTGTTTATGAATACGGCCGTTAGTTTATGAAAACGATTATAAAATTCAATATAAAATGGACTGCATTTTACGTGTATTGCGGTCGCGCGGCTTATCTCACGTATTAAAATTTGACTGGGTAGAATGCAACGATAATTTGACTGACGCCTGCATGGGCAATATAACTTAAAATGTAAGATTGTTATATTTAGTCATTTTATGTATGCTTATGTATACATATTAGTTGTCCAATAAATCAGCATTTTCATAGTATTACATTACATTCGAACATTTAATTCTCGATTGTTATTATTAATAAGCAAAATAATTCTTAATTCATCTGTATTTTAAACATAAAAAAATTTAATATTTAATTTCGCAACGCCCACATTGGTGACCTACACTGACACTGGTGACCCCGACGCACAAACACTCGCACTACAACCGAAGCATACCTCCTCGGCGAGCATGAAGAGGTAGTTGATGACGTGCTCTGGCTTGCCGGCGAACTTCTTGCGCAGCACCGGGTCCTGCGTGGCGATGCCCACCGGACACGTGTTCAGGTGGCACTTGCGCATCATGGTGCAGCCTGGGGGACAGGAGTAGGTCAACGATTTATAGTAAGTGAAGAAAGTATAACAAGTGGTATGAAAGTTACGACCGTTATATAGACTGGAGTAGCTTGCTCATGTCGGCGTTCGATTACGATTTGGCCGTCCTCAAGTCAACATTGAATTGGATTTTACAAAGCTAGTGAGGTTCACCACTCAATAAAACATTGATTATTTTGTTGTAGATGCGAGATTATGGGTTATGTACGGAATATAGAATTAGATGTGAATGATAACATAAGATAATTTGGGATGACTTCCTTTATATTCCATACACTGTAAATTCTTTTAGAAAATGAAGTCCAGTACACAAGTTTCATATTCAGTATACCTCATTTTTCGACTTACACACGCAAAAATACTGAGAACAATAAAGGAATATCTAATTTTTTACACTTCAAAGCCATCAGCACGCACTCGTCTCTAACGTATCAATGTAACAAGCATAGTTACCGAGCGCGATGAGCGGCGCGGTGCTGAAGCCGAACTCGTCGGCGCCGAGCAGCGCCGCCACCATCACGTCGAAGCCAGTTCGTATCTGCCCGTCCGCTTGCACCACCACCCTGGGAACGTATGCCAACATCTTGTTGGTGGATTTTATACTAATGAGGAGAAATACTATCGAGTACTCGAGCGCAATTACGTTAGGTCTGAGTATCCAAATATAATGTTATGCTTGGACACAGCCGTCACAGCGGGTGTCTAGGCAGATTTCTTTACACAACGCTCGTGTCGAGCGGAAATGACTCATTTTCGTAATGATAATAATAAATATCAATTAAAATAATCGCGTGTACGCAGACTGCCAACTATGTCAGATTGCGATAAAAGTTAAGAAGCTACTTGCCTTTCTCGCCCAATTGACTCTAAATTTCAAAATGAAAAAAATCTTATAAGTATCACTAATACACCTATGCCCGTCAGTTATCACTCTATCTAATCAAAATTTCGCGACAGTACTTTAAGTTGTGTTCCATATATTCTTGCAATTAGAAGACAACCCAGTGTATCAGATTGCGATAAAAGTTCCAAAGCTACCTGTCCATCGCTCCCCAACTCCCCCAACCATTGCCACACCGTCAAACAAAACCAGCAATGTACCTGGATCGCAGGTCGTTGAGCACGAGCACCTGGTGCGTCTCGGCGACGCCCAGCTCCCAGGGCAGGCCGGCGATAAAAGTTCCAGAGCTACCTGTCCATCGCTCCCTAACCCCCCAACCATTGCCACACCGTCAAACCGACCCAGCAATGTACCTGAACCACCGTACATACCTGGAGCGCAGGTCGTTGAGCACGAGCACCTGGTGCGTCTCGGCGACGCCCAGCTCCCAGGGCAGGCCGGCGCTCTTGATGCCCGTCCACGAGCTGGCGCCCGTGCCGCCGTCGTGCCCCGAGATCACGATGTGCTCCGCTTTGCCCTGGGACACACACACACAAGGTCGATATCAGGTAGGATAAGTAATAGGTGTTGTAAAATATTAAAACAACTCATTCGTACTTTTATACATATTTTTATAAGGGGAAGTAATACAATTTATTATAACATTGACGAAATAAGTCTGCTAGTTTTTCTATTAAAGCGTGATCCAATAATTAAATCGCGTGTCGCAATGTCAAGCCTATTTAACCTAACCCTCAACATTTAAATTTTTTTACACATCACATCAGGCGCCTACAGGACATAAATAGTACATTATGATACAAGTGCGCGAAGTTGGTCATTACAGTCGAGGCGGTATTGCACAGCCCGAGCCGCAAGGCGAGGGCTGTAATAGAGCCAAGACTGTAATGAACAAAGCACACGCGTATCATACGACGTTTTTCAACACACTTGCGAGGAAAAAAATAATTAGGTATCGACATTTTTCAGTCACAAATCAGCAAATTATAAACGAACAAATGTTTGCACAAAATGGCGCGGAGGTTTATTTTATTTTTTCGCGCGCCGTATCTTTGGTTGAATAACTATGCGCGCACAGGCACGCAGGTTAAGTCCAGAGGCAAAGAACACCGCCATTCAGCCACAATATATTAAACTAAATAATTATGTATTTCTAATAGGAATTTACGGTAATTAATGATTTAAAATATTGTATTTTAAATGCTTTAATAGATAATTAGATGAAGTATAATCTTATCTTATCAGATTTTGACTAAGTACAACAAGTTTATTTATTTACAAAATAATAAATCTTTTGGTAACAACCTCTTTACGGATATTAAAAAAAAAGTGGAATAAGAAAAACACTAGTGCGGCAATGAAAAGTAAAACGCACTAGTGTGTAATAAACCGCATTCCGGGCGTAAGACTAAAGAAAAAATAGCAACTTTACGAGCAAGTGTGTTGAAAAAAATAATAAAACCAGTGTTGCTTACGTCTTTTAGTAGCTGGCGATTTTTGGATGTGATTGAATCTTTGCCAAAGTAATATAGTTACTTAAGAATTTACTACCCTATAAAATATGCCATCGATTGTTATTACCGTTGTTATTACCATAATTTGAAGGCATTTATAAAACTAACAGAAACACGACGGCCATTATTCACAACTTAACATTCCAGACACATCGACAGACTGGGACAACATGACTTTCAACGATAATACCGCGATAAAGTAAACGAATGCAGGGGTTACCAACCTTAGCGACGCCCGAAGCGACAACCCCGACGCCCACCTCAGACACGAGTTTGACCGAGATGCGGGCTTTAGGGTTGGCGCACTCGAGGTCGTAGATGAGTTAGACAGACTAGGCCAACATGACTTACAACGATAGCTCCACAATAAAGTAAACGAACGCAGGGGTTACCAACCTTAGCGACGCCAGACGCGACAACCCCGACGCCAACTTCAGACACGAGTTTGACCGAGATGCGGGCCCTGGGGTTGGCGCACTTGAGGTCGTAGATGAGCTCGGCCAGGTCCTCGATGGAGTAGATGTCGTGATGCGGCGGCGGCGAGATCAGCCCTACACCGGGCACTGAACAGCGGGTCTTTGCTATGTCTTCTGTTACTTTGTAGCCTGTGGGAATATGGTCATACGTTGATCAGTTACATTTTAAACTCGGCCGATGTGAACTTCGTTTTCTGAACAGACCAATCAAAACACGGCGCGGGCGGCCATGACAATGTTTTGTGCGTATCGTAATGGCGTACCAATTATACCGCCCGCACTCCCCGCCTTCTACCACCATTTTGGTCTTTGGTCAAAATGGACATCTGCGCAGTCACTCGTAGCTATATTCAGATCGGCCGAGTAATAAACAACATAATCACACTTGATCAATTGATGATGATTGATGGGTATCAAGCTATTGACAGCCTTGCTATTATCAAAGTTGATTGTCAGAGAATGCTGTATAGAATAAAGCCAGCCTATTGTAACACTTTGTGTTGGAACAATAACAGCAATAATAATAATGTGTACCTGGCAGCTCGCCGCCCTCGCCGGGCTTGGCGCCCTGCGCCATCTTGATCTGCAGGTCGTCGGCGTGCGCCAGGTACGACGCGGTCACGCCGAACCGCCCCGACGCCACCTGCTTGATCGCCGACCGCTTGTTGAACTCCGGGTCCTACGCACGAGGGATAGTGTTATTACAAAACAGCTCCGTATATCGTATCCGTGAGAAGTCCGCCCACAGGACTTTTACAGATGCTTGTAAGCAAGATAGATGATGATGTTACGCTGCTTGTCGTATATAGTTTAGCACGTCTGTGGTAGAAAAATATTAAAATTTAGTATGGTGACGGTTTAGGATACTACTGGTAACTAGCGCCACCTATGTAATTCGGGCCTGATGGGACATTTGACGAACGAGAGGACCAGGTACCGACCTGGTTGAGGTACCGGTCGGCGTCCTCGCCGCCCTCGCCGGTGTTGGACTTGCCGCCCACGCGGTTCATGGCCACCGCCAGCGTCGTGTGCGCCTCCAGCGAGATCGACCCGAACGACATGGCGCCTGGAACGCATTACGTGTAGATGAGGCTAGACAGACGGACGGACATGAGTACAGTTGGAGATTTGCGCCTGCACATACACTTATATGTAGATATAGCCCTGTGATACACGGACGGACGGTAGTCAGGTTAGTGGTTTTTAGATAGGTACACAGAAATAAAACTCAATTTTTTGCAAGGCAGGATTTCCACAGCAAAACATTGTAAGATGTTAATATTGTAGGTTTGTCTTATTTCAACAGTAACCACTATAGTATAGTATAATTTTTATCTTCGTGCAGTTTGGGTAATAAAAGTTAAGCCGGCTAGGGCGGTGAGGATGTTGCGCGGGCGTAACGCCATTATCGATAAAAAACACATGAGACATCGAAAGCAGCTGCACTCACCAATATGCCCATTGGAGAGAGATTAAAATACTCGCTTCACCGCTCCGACGTTTTATGACGCAAAGTGCACGGAGATAAAAATTGTACTATAGATGTCATTGTCAACAGCTTTAATTATTTGTGGTATTATCACAAGCATGTGGTAGAGTTGTTACTGTCTCAATCTGACAATCTCACACTAACCGGTAGCGAATCTCTTAACGATCTCGGAGGCGGGCTCCACTTCACTAAGCGGGATTGGCTCGTCCAGTTTGACTAACTCGAGCTGACCGCGGAGGGTACACGCGCGGATCGACTCCAGCGCGCTCTCCCTGCGAGTGACGTCACGGTTTATGATCAAGCCATTGTTCTTTGTTTAGTTAACATTGCGAAAGAGTGGTCGCTTGCCGCCAGCGCGGTTGACCCGCGCCGATGAACCGCGCTACAAATGTAGGTACGTTACATCTACGCGGTTCATCGGCGCGGGTATTTTTCATTATGAAACGATTCAACAGACTTGTAAGCTTGTGTCTCGCGCGCCGGTCAACTGCGCTGGCGGTAAGGTTGACTGTGCAATATCCCATGGTATGCTTATAACAAAATTCTTTCTCAAGACAATAGTAAAGAGTTTAATATTTCCTGCAAATACTAGGTAATAGGTAGCAGCTATCATAAGTAATTTTTGCGAAATGAAATTATAATAAATTATTAGTAGTCAGAAGTGTGTGTGTGTGTGTGTGTGTGTGTGTGTGTGTGTGTGTGTGTGTGTGTGTGTGTGTGTGTGTGTGTGTGTGTGTGTGTGTGTGTGTGTGTGTGTGTGTGAGCGGCTCACTTGTAGCGGTCGTAGGCGGCGGCGCTGTTGTTGGCGGCGGCCTCCTGCAGGTTGGCGATGGACATGGGGTCGTTGATGTGCTTCTCGCCGCCCGCGCGCCAGTGGTAGTTGCCCGGGTTGCTGCAACATACAGTATGCTCATTATAACTCGGCCGCTCTGAATATAGCTACGAGTGGCTGCGCAGATGTCGATTTTTTTATGGAATTAAGATAGCAAACGAGCATGCAGCATCACCCTTCCGCTGCCGCACATAACAACTGTGACCGACCTAGAACTAGATTCAAAGGGACTAGGATGGTTAGTCCAGTTAGCAGATGGCGTTAGAATATTTGTTGGTTAGTTTGTTAATGAGTGTGATGTGAGGACAGGTACTGTTAGTGATAATTAGTCCTGTTAGTTAATGTTAGTAAGAGTCCAGTTAGTTATTGTTAGTACGAGTCTCGTTTTAATTCGGTCACAGATGCGGTCACAGATTCCTACCCGGAACACAATTGACTTTAAAACAATTATTACACGGTAAGAATGGTACTAAGTACCATGGCCGTACCCGGGTGAGCTCTAGGCGGAAGGATAGGTACGCCAATACGAAGTAGCGCATCACAAAACACTGTCATGGCCGCCGTGTTTTAATTGGTCACTTACTGTCCCTGCGCATCGGTTTTAA
Organism: Hesperia comma; assembly: GCA_905404135.1. Classification (NCBI taxonomy): domain Eukaryota; kingdom Metazoa; phylum Arthropoda; class Insecta; order Lepidoptera; family Hesperiidae; genus Hesperia; species Hesperia comma. Next base: position 18,242,105 of record FR990019.1, on the reverse strand, counting down.
TTCTATCAATTTTAACCGATATCATAAAACGAAGGTTCTCAATTAAACTGTATTTTTTCAATTTTTTTGTATTATCTCATAACTTTGTACTGGATAACCTATTTGAGCGATATCCGGTGAGTAGTATTTGAGTTATCTGTACTTGTCAAACTTGAAGTCGGTTATTGTTTTTATCAAGTAACAGGACCTCAACAAAATACTTGATATACTCACGCGAGACTCAAAACTGTCATCCAAGGAGATCTCAAAATGCCGTTTGACAGGCCAACTTGCATTGCCCTTGCGAAATATATAGTTCGAAATGATTCTTTACCTTATGTTTTCATTGTTTCAAATATGTTTTAAGCACTATTCGTTTCAATTCTTTTATTTTTTGAAGCTAGTAATAAAGTATATGTAGGGGATACGCTATGTCGGAGAGGTATAGATACATTATATAGATATAGTGCTGCATATTATTATGTGATGTCTGTAGCTGAGCCAGTCGCTCGCCTCCGGTCGTACGGGCTAGTACGCAATAAATAATGACCCTCAAGATCTGTATTTCATTCGTCGACCTCCATCAAATAAGACTCATAACTATTTATAGTTCCACACTAAATATATAAAGAATATTTACCGCAGCACCAAGGTGTCCCGACAGTCGCCGAAGGACATGCCGTGCCGCTCAAATATCTCGTTGGACAGAATCTCGAACGTCGCTCCACCTGAATTAATATCAGTTAATTAATATCACTTTATGAATAATGTGACGTCACATTTTATGTATCTGTATTGTATTGTTGATTACATTCTGGAGCTGAAGTTAGTCGAGTTTTTTAGTTTGATTGTTGAAATCTAGTATTTTGTGTTAACTATTACATTAACTATCTCTCAACATAATTTATATTTTCGGTAAGGTTCAGAATTTAAGAAATTCATTGTAGGTCAATAACATAGATTTTAATAATATACATAATAATTTCAGGCTAACATAGTAAGTATAGGCGATATATAAATTACAGTAGATTACAGCCTGACAGACTTTTGAGAATCTGTACACACGAAACATAATCACATACACAAAAGAAACAAACTCACCAATTCTTGACTGCGTCCCCTTGAAGCACTTATCGATGACCTCCTCACTGAGACCGACCGCCTCGAAGATCTGCGCGCCCTTGTACGACTGCAGCATGCTGATGCCCATCTTAGCCATGACCTTGGCGATGCCGGTCTCCATGGCTTTCTGGTAGGCGGTGTATATGTCGGTGTCCGTCAGAGAGGGGTCTATTATGTTGTCGTTGCGGAGAGAGAACGCTAGCTCGAACGCTAGGTATGGACAGATTGCGTCTGCGCCGTAACCTGTTGGTATAATGTTATGTTATGTTAGGCGTCCATTAGTGATTTTTTGTGAACATGTTATAGAGCAATTTTAAGCTGTAGACCTCATTTCATGCAAATAAAGATTAAATTTTGACATTAGTATAATTAATGAGTGTTTAAAACTTGGTTTAAATAGGATTCTAATTGATATAGGGAACATAAATGAAAATAGCTTTGACTGGATAGGCACTGTATTTCACTTATTTGGCTTTAGGTACAATGCAAAAAATTAATATAATGGCTTGGGTCCGAACCGAACTAGCGTATCGATACAAAGAGCGTCGTGTTGCGAAGTGAAGATATGAGCGAACGCCGAGTCGCCGACCGGTGAACCGTTCGCCGGGCGGTCCCCCCTTCACCCCCGCGATCCGCTCATACCATAGGCATGTACATCTACTATTTATTAATACTCTTTGGTAACTTGGAATTTAATTTTCTCAGCTCAACTTACAATGGATTTTAATAATGTAAATTATAAGATTCGTTTTTTGTCAATAATTATTCCGGGTAACTTTGCTATTTCTTCTTTCGGTTCTCAGTATCAAGACACGTTCATTTAAAGACACACACATTAAAATAATAAATAAAAATTAGAATTAAGGTGTATTCCAAGAAACATGTATTAGCATTTTTCAACTATGTGATGTGTATAACATTATATAAGTATTATGACATAATGATATCGTGAGTATACATGGTATACTGACCGAGCAACACGCACATGTGGTGCACCTCGCGCGCCTCCGCCGTCTCCACCAGCAGCCCCACCTTCATGCGCTGCCGCGTCTCGATCAGGTGGTGGTGCACCGCGCCTGCGAACGAATATATGCTTTATGTGCTAATTCATAAGGTTCATATTCAGTTTCTTCAAGGTTGGGGGGGAGGGGGATCGAATATCCTGTTTGCCCGTGTCTCCCATATCTGCTGCTGGATACACAAATGGCAACCACTGATCATAATAGATATTTTAACACATTACAATATACGTAGAAATGTCGAGCTACGATGGACATAATGATATTATGATTATGGAATACGTTTACATCTGGCAGCACGTATAGTAGGGCCATTTTAATAGGCCACATTTGACAGTTCGTCATAATTTTACAAAGTAACCTTGTAAGGGAGGCACTCCATATTATTTAATATTCCCTACTAGATATTGTTAAAATTTTTACACTTTTAAGTAAAGAACTGACGTCGTTACAAAGTTACGTCAGTGAACACTTTTTCTTTTTAAACATGAGGGATGGTACCAAAAGAAACAGATCAGTAGATAAGTTGAATTCGAGAAGTCGAACTAATCGTCAAAAAGTATTTCGCGATTACTAAATAAAATATGTTTTAATGGGAACAGAATTAATTTTCTTCCATTTTAGGCCAAAAAATATGTAATCATTCATTTAAATATATAACGTCTGGCTCAAAAGCCAGTATCCAGAAACGTGAAAATGTTACAAAAAAGTCATGATTTCATTTCGCGCCATTATTAGACGCATTATTTTTGACGTTTTTTTAGTCATTGTTTGAACTGTGCGGTCATTAAAATAGTTTATATAACAATCACATTCAATTTACAGATGTTTGAAGTCCTCATCGATTAATTAAATTAATCGATGTTTTTCAGCAGGTTACCCTCACTATAAAGCAAAGACAAACAGATGTCAAATGTGGCCTATTAAAATGGCCTTACTTTAAGTGTTCCCACTAAGAACGCTAATCTACCTTTTATCAAAAGGCGCTCGCAAGGACATTTCTGGGCCTCCAGATATAATTGTAGTCTGTTATCAAGATTACCTTTAGTCCATTTCTGAAAAATAGTAGTCTCAATTCGCGTTCGATATAAAATCCGTTAGTTAATTGCATTCCGCTCTCCGCCTCGCCTCGACGGCCTCCATGGCGATGCGGGTGAGTGCAGTCTAGTAGCATGTACCCTAGTGCACCCTACACACATACCGAGCGCAAACAGCGAGCTGACGGGCACGCGGGTCTCGCCGGCGGCGCGGTCGGACAGCAAGAGCAGCTGGCAGCCGGCGCGCGCGGCGCTCTCCGCCTCCATGGCGATGCGGGTGAGTGCAGTCTAGTAGCGTGTACCCTACTGCGCCCTACACACATACCGAGCGCAAACAGCGAGCTGACGGGCACGCGGGTCTCGCCGGCGGCGCGGTCGGACAGCAAGAGCAGCTGGCAGCCGGCGCGCGCGGCGCTCTCCGCCTCCATGGCGATGCGGGTGAGTGCAGTCTAGTAGCATGTACCCTACTGCGCCCTACACACATACCGAGCGCAAACAGCGAGCTGACGGGCACGCGGGTCTCGCCGGCGGCGCGGTCGGACAGCAAGAGCAGCTGGCAGCCGGCGCGCGCGGCGCTCTCCGCCTCCATGGCGATGCGGGTGAGTGCAGTCTAGTAGCATGTACCCTACTGCGCCCTACACACATACCGAGCGCAAACAGCGAGCTGACGGGCACGCGGGTCTCGCCGGCGGCGCGGTCGGACAGCAAGAGCAGCTGGCAGCCGGCGCGCGCGGCGCTCTCCGCCTCCATGGCGATGCGGGTGAGTGCAGTCTAGTAGCATGTACCCTACTGCGCCCTACACACATACCGAGCGCAAACAGCGAGCTGACGGGCACGCGGGTCTCGCCGGCGGCGCGGTCGGACAGCAAGAGCAGCTGGCAGCCGGCGCGCGCGGCGCTCTCCGCCTCCATGGCGATGCGGGTGAGTGCAGTCTAGTAGCGTGTACCCTACTGCGCCCTACACACATACCGAGCGCAAACAGCGAGCTGACGGGCACGCGGGTCTCGCCGGCGGCGCGGTCGGACAGCAAGAGCAGCTGGCAGCCGGCGCGCGCGGCGCTCTCCGCCTCCATGGCGATGCGGGTCAGCGCCGGCTCCAGCCCCGCCGGCCCGTCCGCGTACGGGAACGTGCAGTCTAGCACGTGGCACTGGAACACACGTTTGAATAGTTCTAAATTCAAAATTATTCATTCATTTAGGTAACGTGCACTGGAATACACGGTGCGTATGTTCCACATTCAAAATCATTCATTCATATAGGTATCACTAATGCTACGGCTACACCTGCGTCTTGACGCGTTATTTAACGCGCTAATGTGGTGAATTAAGAATAAATTAGACTTGTCGAATTTATCAATTACTCTTATGAGTGTTATGTTGATATATTAGGAATTTACGTTAAATAAATTGTGTCGCGCGCGTGCGAAGGAGGGCTGGTCACTGGTGGTGGATGCGAGTGAAAATACCAAAATCCGGAGGGAAGACTGAACTTTTTATTGTTGATCGATGTTACAATACACGAGTCGCTAATGTGTCGCGGGATATTGAGATCCGTTCCGACCCGGGGATCCGAGATCGGGTTCGGTATTCTCAGAGTTGATATCGAATGATCCACTAATAGTTCGGTAATCCGTAACTAAGAGCGTATACAAAGATATCAACGTCGTATCGAATGTCGAATGAATAACAAGATTAAATCCACTCGTTTATGCAAACTACGCGGTACAATCGTTAGCGTGACTCAGCTTCTGTACAGCGCCATCTCTTAGAAGTGAGTTGAACTAAATTGTCTTCTCGCTTTCTAATGGACGAAAAGTTTGTGCTTGCGCTTTGCTATGTTCGTTACAATTGTTATTATAATAAAAACATAATAAATAAAATACCATATTCTTACACATACATAGCCTTACAATAGGATTTCTGTGACATGCGTGCAAAACATACAGTCGTATCTTCCGCCTTTCTTTTTTGAAACAACCTAAGAATACAAGGATTCAAAGCGTAAAGGTAACAGCACAATACCACCATACCTTCCACCCGCGATGATTGGTCCGCTTCAACGCCTCGAGGTCCGGTATGGACAGGATGGGCTGCGGCAGCATGATGCGGTGCACGAACTCCGCGCCCGGCTGCAGGATGTTGCCCACCGGCCCGATCGGGCACTGCAGCGACATCACTATCTTCTCCCTGGACACGTCAGGATATTGAGCTAGTGCTGTTTAGAGTTCTGGTTGCAAAGGGTAAACCGGTATGTTTTCGATGTCTGTCTGTCTATCATTGGTTATTTGGGGTAACTCTGCACCCCGGATGTTGCTATAAGTAGTGTAATACAGCGATCAACATAACTCTTATAAAATTGTATAATAATATAGCACGCTTCGTATGCGAGTCTAACTCGCACTTCACTAATAAGACATTCGTTAATATTCACGTTATAAGGCTTAAAAGTAATAGCATTTACAATTTAAATACTTATTTTATGACGAGAACATGATAGAGTGCATTTAGTTTAAATGTTTCTCTTCAAGATGCCAAATACTGCATTTCCACCGTCTAATATCGCAGATAAATCGCAAACATTATAACTGGTTACCGGAAGGGGTCGATGGGCGGGTTGGTGACCTGCGCGAAGAGCTGCTTGAAGTACTCGTAGGGCAGCGGCTGGAACTGCGACAGGCACGCCAGCGGCGCGTCGTTGCCCATGCTGCCCAGCGCCTCCTTCCTACAACGTTACATACTTATGAATATTGAGATTCTCTTAGTGTTCAATCATTCGTATTTCATTTTCATTTCTTAATCATTCGTCATTCGCTTGTGACGAGATTCAAACTCGCCACAAGCGAGCTCTCGTCGCAGGTGGCTTCTGATAACTAGCCTGGAAAATAGTCAGACGAATCCCACAAAATATTAAGTGAGGTAAGCGGCGTTATAAACGTAAAGTGGAGATTCTTGTTTGAGTTACCTTAGAATCGCAAAATATAGTCGGGGTAATTAGGTAGATATTATTAAAAACCACAGACATTTCTTTCATGTTCTTAGTGGTAATTGTTTATTTTAATTTATGTAGCTTTTTATGTTCGAACTCAGGGGCGCCATAAGCGGGCCCCATGTATGGGGAGGGGGCGGTTAATGGACAACGGGCGGCATTAAAGTAAGTCTGCATGAGATTAGTATTGAAAGACGAGGCAAGGGGTGCCAATGCAGCTTACCTTCCCCTTGTTTGAGCTATAAGTTGATTAGTTTTGATATGGCACTAATCAATCGTGGACATTATTATAGCTTTATCGAATTAAAGTCATGAGTTGAAAGTAAGTAATACTATTTAAATATCCACAACATTTAAACAAATCAGAAAAACTTTAAAGTCTGTCATAAGTACCATAGTCCATTTGGTAACTATAATAATTAATAACAGAATATAATTTAAATGCAATACAGTAAACAAGTAAATTTAAATCCAAAACTGGAATAACAACAAAGTTATCCCAATTTCTAAAGTTGTCAATAAGCGACATAAACATAAACTTACTTGTTCTGAATCATGGGCAGCAGCAACATATTGATAGACTCAATGGTGTATCCGAAGAGGGCCAGCCTCCCATCATTGAGTCCCGTGATCGCTCCGTTCACCGCTCCATTGGTCACACTTCCGTTCTCAAGAGCCACCGACTTGTGAATGTCTTCCATGGTGATCTAGAACAATATTCCCATATAAATCTACCTTCTTAATTTACCTGGTTAACTTTTCATGCTTTTTCAGTTACGTGCAAATGCTCAATCGATTATAGTCATATTTTACTATCAGTTAGGTTTATGCTAGGAATTATATAGGGTTCTACAAGTCTAGGTATAAGCGTTCCAGAAAAAGTCAACTACATTAAGAATTAGCAATTATTATTGATTATATAAAATAGTCATCGCTACTAAAAATAAGCAATACAGACTACTGCACGCTTCTCCACTCACCATCTATATATAGATTTATATATATCCCAACCGCATTAAACGTAGCATGAAAAATAAAGAAAGTAGTTGCAGGTTATAACATATTGTTTATCTGTGATGTGGTTCATATTATGAACGGGATGAAATGAATAGTGGTATACAAATTAAATAATGTTATTGGTTACCTGCAACGGCCGCGACTGATCTGATATGAAACTTGAATGATTTTAAGTTTTAAATACAATGTCTATTCATTTACATATCACATAATTATGTACGACACGTATTGCGTATTCGTTACATAATTAATTATGATACATGAACTTTACTGATATAAGTAATTAATTTTAGATTTAATGTTAGTACCTATGACATAAAAAGCTTTATCTTTGTATGTATGTATAATATTACCTAATGTCTTATTCATAAACGCAATGTAAAGTTATTTAAGTTTTAAATTACTAATGTTATCTAAGGGTGCTTCCTCACCGCGAGCATTCGCGTGTAATGTAACATTTAGTATAGATTTGAATTTGCGAACATTCTTAATACAATGCGACTAAGGGACTCCAGCGAAGTGAACGTACTATGGCATTCGTGACATGAATTCATGTCGTTGGAGTTTAATGAATTAAATTTGATGGCATTGATTGTAACGTTACATTATACGCGACATGACATTACATGCTCGCGGTGAGGGAGCACCTTAAAGTAAAGCCTAAGAATAAAATGAAATCGTTAATTATCGCATAACTTTATACTGCGTTTATGAATACGGCAAACATAATCCCATAATTCAATTTTGTGTCACACAGAGAACAGAAATTCAAACACATTGGGACCTAGTTGGGCGCCAAACTCCCATTCAAACGGCAGTATAAGCATTACGTTACGTCATACGTGCTGAAACTCGTTGGGCGCCAAACCCAGGTCCCTTCAAACGGCAATCCGACATAATAATTCCGTGACGTCATACGTGTGTACGGGGTATCGGTACAGTATCGGCACGTGGACACTCCGATATAATAATACCGTATCCACCAGCAGCATGCGCCCCGGCTTCAGGCGGCTCTGGGCCACAACGTAATAATACCGTGACGTCACACGTGTGTAGCTGGGGGTACCGACCTGCTCCCGGAGCCAGTCGGAGTGCGGGCGGCTGCTTGCGATGTGCTGCTTGAGCTCCACGTCCTGGATGATGCGGCGCTCCGCCGTGTCCACCAGCAGCATGCGCCCCGGCTTCAGCCGGCTCTGGGGAACAACGTGTCATGTTATATACTTGATTGGTTGTACTTATGACTTTTATACTTTGGATAACCACTTATAAGGGGTTACCTTATAAGTGGATATCGCCCAATAAAAATACAAAACCATTTTCAACTAGAGCTAGACTGCGGGCCTGAAATGAACTCCTTAGAGGTCTTGATGCATCCCTGTTGATTGGAAATAATCTTTTGTTCCCATCGATAAATAATACAGAGATACACAGTTTCTTATAAAATGCCGCATAGAAATAATCAGTGGTTGAGATTACGTACAATCTGCTTTGAATTTGAAAAGTACGTTTTTGCAATTTCATCCTTCACTACATAGTATAAAACAAAGTCGCTATTTTTGTCCGTCTGTTTGTTTGTCTGTTTGTCTGTATGCTTAAATCTTTAAAATTACGCAACGGATTTTGATGCGGTTTTTTGTAATAGGTAGAGTGATTCAAGAGGAAGGTTTTTATGTATAATACATGCATATATTCCCACGAGAACGGGATCCACGCGGGTGAAACCGCGGGCGGGCCGCTAGTAAATTCATAATTAAAAGTTGTATTTCCAATCTTGACACAAAAACTTTAAACATTACATTAAAAGAGTGTCAATTGAAGAGACAATGTTGAATCGGGCGGTCTTTTGGTGAAGTCGTTTGTAAGGCCCGTACCCCTTGAACAGACCATAAAACCACTTAACCACCCCTCACCTTGTGTATGACCTTCTCGGGGTCGACGTCGTAGACGCCCACCTCGGACGCCATGACCAGCACGTTCTCGCTGGTCACGTAGAACCGCGACGGCCGCAGCCCGTTGCGGTCCAGGATCGCGCCTGGGGGAACATATGGGTATAGTAGTGGTGGTTGTGGGTTTGTTAGGTTTTGTGTTAGTGGGTTTATGATACCCTAGTACAAAAATGCAGCTATCATAAATATTATCCTGTGAAGCAATTATTATACGTGATAATAAAACTGTTCAGTTACAACGTTACAACTGATCGATTGGTATCAATGATTTATATCTACAGGATATTTGAGAAAAACGATTTTAAAAGAATGTACTGAATGATCCGAAAAACGAATGAAAAAAATGGCGACGTTGCATCAATTACACAGTGACGTTATGCCATATCTGAAACACGATTTATCGAACTTTTCGGGCCTGTATATTCAAACTGACAAGGCATCACTTACTCTGGCGTGAGAACTCCTGCCTTAGACTAGCACTCATAGCAATAATCCTAAAAGATCACGTAATACATAACGTAACGGCAACACGCATAGCACCCATACCTATATACCGTCCATCAGTGAACGTAATCAACGCGGGTCCGTCCCAGGGCTCCATAGCACACGCTGCCCATTGGTAGTAATCCCGCTTGTAGGCCGGCATGGTGGGGTCCCCGTGCCAGGCCTCGGGCACCATGGTCATCACGGCCTCGGGGAGGGTGCGATGTCCACAGTGCATCAGGAACTCTAGGACACAGTCCGCTGAGCCCGAGTCGGACAGGTTTGGTTCTACCACTGGGTAGAGTTTCTTCAGGTCTGGAAGTAGAACGTCTCATGTAATGTATGGTGATGTAGTGCGTGTGCATACAAGCCTGAATCACGCTATCGCACACAGGGTTCCTTATACGATAACCCAAAATAAAAATAATGTTACGAGTGCGTTATTTAAGACCGGTCGAACCGATTTGTTTTTTTTATGTTCATTATGTTAATTTTGTATATTGTACTCAAAAGACAATGACACACACCCAGAACCGAGAACCAAAATTTAAACTCAATTCAAATTTTCGCCTCGCAGGGAATCGAACCCAGGACCTTATAAAAGCGATCCGTCGTGTTAACCATTGCGCAATTCCGATCGTTGAACGAATTCAGCTACTGTTTCCTTCATGTCGCTCCAATTAAGTACATAATATGTAACCAGAATTGTGATATCTAAAGGAGGTCACATTAAATTTGATACGGCAAATTGTTTACTTTAACTGCATTCTGTAATTACGGTTTTCACTTACCATGACCCACACACGAGCCCATCACGTGCGCCGTGAGTGTATTAATGTTATCTTTACTTTATCTAAACTTATAAATATAGAAATATGCGTCAACTGATTGGGGCAACAAAATATTTTCAACTATTTAAGTAAAAAATAATCAAAGGTTATCGGCCGGCGCGGCGTACGACGAACTCTGTAGAGATATTTTTTACAGCTTCCGCGTTAATTAAATAAAGAGATGAAGCCTAGAAAAATAATCCTCTCTTTAATCTGTCTGCTATCTTTATATGCGTTAACGGATTACTAGACCGATTTTTATGAAATTTGGAATGGAGATAGTTTGAAACCCTGATTACGTTACGGCACAGAATTGTTATCCCGAAAATCAGCCATAAATAAATCTCAATAGGAAATCAATAATTTCTCATGTAAGGGATATTTAAAAACTCATCATACTAGACCCATCATCATGCTGGACTTGTAAATGAATGCTTTATTAACTTTCCTTGGGTTACATTTAACGGTAGTTGTTAGTTTTCTCATTGCCATGCGGGCGAATAGTTTGCCGAACTCGAGTAGAACTAAAGCATTCACCCTTGCCTTATGCAATATTTTATTCTACATTAATTCCAATTTCTTGTTTTTTTTTTACAAACGGATTCGACAACATAAACTTTACATAAAATAATAAGTGTACACATAGGTACCTTCCCCGAAAATGTCGCTCTTCATGACGCCCTCACGAGCCTTCATTAGATTCACATTACCTCGTAATGTATTTATCTCGCCATTGTGGGCAAGTACTCTGCAACAGGTAACATCAAAATAATAATCGTACTTTTATATTATATATATATTAAAAAAACCGTTAAGTTTAGGGAAAGATAATGCTTAGAACATGGCTTAATGTGACTATAGAATAAGTTCTAGTAGGTAGACAAGAAAGAGAGGCGGATTCTTTCTTTCCTGTCGCATGTTTACAGGCCAATAACACATCAGTGATGTCTTTGGAGTTGTTGAGCCAATTACCATCAGATGAGAACTGTCTGGGGTATTTGTACTAACCTCAGTATACCAAATCGTACTGCCTACCAATCCGCACTTGGCCAGCGTAATGGATTACGGCCTTAACCTTCTCATTCTAAGACCCTTGCCAGGCCCTTGCCCAGAAGGCAACAGTAAAGTCTTGCGATGATGACTAACCTACGTAAGTACGTAAGGTTTAACGTACGTAAGGTACTTAAGGTTGCCTGGAAGAGATCGCTGCTTAGCGATAAGGCCGCCTTTTTTGTATACATGACTGTATTTTAATTCGCTGTATGTGATTATTTCTGGTGTACAAATAAAGAGTTTATCTATCTATCTATCTAACCTCAAAGGATGCGCTCGCTCCCAGCTGGGGAAGGTGTTGGTGGAGAAGCGCGTGTGCACCAGCGCCAGGTACGTGGTGAACGCCGGGTTGCTCAGGTCCTTGAAGTACTCCTGCCGACACACACTCCACGTCAGAGACTATACTGCAGATTCCTAATGGTAGGCTTCGCTCATAGTAGAACTGTTACTAGAAGATTACTAAGGCGTACGCCAATACAATTTGAAGAATTCTGACATTACTAAAACGACTCAGAAATGCCTTTAGTTCAGTTCGAAAGGATGAGAAACAGGGACATCTAGACAACTAGAGAGCGACTATTGATGATGAAATCCATAACTCACCCATAGCTGGTTGGACGTCAGCAGACCCTTGTAGACGATAGTCCGGAGCGACAAGCTGCAGATGTAGAATCTGGCGCCCGGCACCACCAGCTCATGAGACGCGCGCTTGCGCAGCACGAACACCTGCCAACAGACCACGGCACTCCGCATACTGACAAACGCTACACAACACTATATACGGTATAATGGATTTACGTTTGTACAGCTCCCGTCCCGCCCGGCCGGCGCGCGACGATCTGAAAAAGATATCTCAAGAGTGCCTTCTGTCCTAACTCCTAAGCTACCGGAACGAGTTTGAAATCGCAAGGAAGACTTGCGAGTTCATACTCTGCCCCAACGTCACGGCATGTCGCGACATGTCGCATCACGTCACCCCCCGGAGACCCTCGCTTCGTATTTCTCTCTTACCTGACGTGCCAGCTGGTTCTCGTCCTCGATATCTCCGGTAACAAACACTTGACGCATAAAGGGCTCCGAGTTACGAGCCACCTGACCTGAAAGCCAGTCAAAATTGGCCATTACTAACTTTGCTCTTCACTCCAAACACTGCTAATTCTATCTTTCGCACACTTAATAAGTAACTTATATTTATGAACATTTGATTGCAACAGACTAATGAAATGGATAATTTTGTGTTAATTCTGATAATGTCATAAATGCCGAATGATTTCTATGTTAACGTTTTTATTTATTTGCATAATATTATCAAGCATTTATGACTATGTTTCCGGGTCAAATTAGTTTTGAGATGAATTTGCCATCTTTATCTTGCTTCAATGATTATTTGCATTTGACTGAAAATTCTTTAAAGAAGTTTCCTTCGTTTCAACAGTTATTATTTTGTCAACTTAACAAAGTAACGGAATCCATAACCTGCCCACCAAATAAATAAATCCATACTTAATAACAATTCTAAGAATGTTCAGTCAATTACGACCAATTTTATTCGTCATTCATTCTTAAATGAAACCGATTCGTAATATCCAACCATCGACTTGGATTTCGAGCAATTGCAACAAAATGCTTTAAAATTCATAAACAGGTTCGATATAGGAATCAGCAAAACTTGAAGTTAAGTAACATATCCATATAACGGTCATTGGGCCAATAAGTGTCGCCGTGTGTGTACTTGCCGGCCAAGTTGGACTCATGCCGGTATATGGATAACTTGGTTCCTTTTAAGGAAAAGCGGTACGAGACAAACTCGCTCAGTTCTTATTTGGACATCATTCTATTTTAAACTTTTTCCTTTTTTTATTTTGTGAAATTTTCTTTATTTGTATGTTGTGACTGTATAAGAACCGAGCGAGTCAGCCCATAGACGCAGAAGAAAAGCATAGACCTTTGCGGAGCGTAACCAACATGAGAGAGCATTATTGTATGTGGGACAAGAACAATTTGCCCAGCAAAGTCCTCTGCAAATCTAGACAGAAAATAGCAAATACTCGTGTCTCCTTTTTTCATGTGGCTTGCTCATTTTCCAAATAAGTAACATCCCTGAGTCTATACTCTTCTTCCACGTCCACGGGTGAGCCCCTGTCCAGCACAGATTGTTAAATAGAACAAACCAGTTGGTCAAGCATCGCATGACCGCCGCGGGCCCGTACCCAACCGACTTTACTACGGTACGACCTGCAATGATAGTCGCAAAACAATCGCAACACCATAACTGCCCTTAGAAAGCAACACAACACTAAAATGACACGATCATGAAACGATAAATGTTTCTAGTGATATGAGAATAATTTCTGTTCGAGTTTTAATCGTAGGGGTCTTTTTCATGTTAGTCGGGGACTATAATCCCATAAAGTTGTCTGAACACTGTTTCTCTTAGATTAACGATGTTCATAGCCAGGATGATTCAATTTAATATTATTTACTTTATTAAGTGGCTCCGTAGCAATAAATAATGTAGTAAATTTAATAATACCATAACAAAAATTTTAGAATGAAAATTTAAGAAAATTCACAAAGTCAATGTTAAATAGGTATTTAAAGTTTTAAGACATCGATATATATTTTATCATTTGTGGTAATTGTGCCTGGGGTAGGTACACTAGGTACATCCCCAAAGGCCATTGCGACCACAGTAGATCTATAGATGGATCAATCAATATAGGTAATGTCTACGATAAAAATATTACTACAGCTCGTATAAATAAACAAGACCTAATGACTAACGCATTCGTTTTAAACAACAATGTCTGTAAGTAGCTGGTATGTGGTAGTACCGAAGCAAATATGCGTTATTATCAATCCAATGTCATGTGAGACCGATACCACAGCCACGGAACATCGCATGGAGACCGCAAATGCGCGGATCTTATGATTTTCGCGCGTATGCTAATCTATACCTAGTAAATAATTCATGTAACGAGCGAGAATATATTTACAGATACCAATATGTCATGAAGAACTTAACTGGTTAACCGTATTTTGTGAAACTTTATCTATAACAGCTCAACCAAGGTTCCAATCCTGTACAGGTTCTATAAAAAATTATATTTACGATACCTAGAGAGCGTTGTTATTTCAGAGATTTTATATTTATTTCACATAAATTACACCGTACGCTTGCAGGCAATGGTGAATTTGGAAGAGATGTCCCAGTCAAACTAAAAACTTTTATTTATATGTATACTTAGCTGACAAATGACTGATGGTACGAAGTTAATTATTTAACATCAACCGAAAACTGCTACATATTGACTAACTAATAATATATGTCTCATATTTACTTATATTACACTATATGAGGAGTACCTAATTAAGACAGAAAGAACACATTCAAAATCTAATCAGCAAAATAAATGATGAAAAAGACTCCTACATTAAACACTAACATTCTAGAAGCAATTCTTATAAGTATACATTGCAAAAACAATATTTTATTTTTTTACCCGTTACAGTTAAAATGTTTAGTGTCCGCGATGATAAAAGTTTAAAATCTTATAACAATATTTTAATTCGGAACAATAATGTGATGGCGTCCTCAATCAACGGTAGGACAAGGTGAGCCAACAAGAACATAGTGTATCATTATAAAATGGTTTTTGCTTTTGACTTCACAGAACAATCACCATAATCGCTTCGGTTGTAAATGTAAAAAATGCATTTGAAATTATTATGAGATTCGCTTGAAAATTTATAAGGTTTATATTTATACTTAAGACGCCGATGTTATTATCAGAGAAAACAGCTTATACTTTATTAGTGATGATATAACACGTTCTATTCTAACTTATTCTAACCCATACCAATAGCTGCGAGTATGTAAACACCTTACACAGATATTCATTGTATTAATCTAACAACACTTCGACATTGGACATGTCTCTTAGACATGGTACATTTCTCTCATGGTACCTAGCCACTTTTATACATTGCTGACAACCCTGAACAAATGGTCCGCCTGTCTGATTATCATAAACACGAGCAACGTTCTCTCCCCTCTCTCATTCTCTTACCGATAGTGGTGTTGTTGGTGGGCACGGTGCGCCAGCAGAGCACGCGCAGCCCGACGCTCTCGGCGAGGGTCGCGAAGTGCTTCTCGATGTCCTGGTGGTGCAGCTTGTCCAGGAAGAAGATCCCCGTGGCGTACCGCCCGAACTCCGGCAGGTCGATCTGGTGCGTGTCTCTGTTGGAGAAGACGTTTTATGAGCATAACACCTCTTGAAATTAATTGGAAATATAATCTGGGATGAATAACAGCAATACTTCTTTTCATGGAATGCAGGTAGCAAACGAGCAAGCAGCACTACCCTTTCGCTGCCGGACTAGGACGGTTAGTCCATTTAGTGCTCTTGTAGCTGGTCTATCGTGGTTATGCACCAGGCATTCCAGTGTTCCAGTCTATATGTTGCCTAGGCTTAATAGCCATATAACAGAAAAAGTTTTATTCGAATCCGGCCAGTAGTTTCGGAGATTAGCGTGTATCTATTAGATACACTGTGTACAGACATTTTTTTAAATATGTATTTTATTACTGTTTCATAAAACCCCTCAATTACTTTTTTGTAAATATATTTGTTGTACAGACACAATTTTATTTTATTGTAAGTAAAGATTGTTACGAGAAAAGAGCGAGCTGAAGGTTCAACTGGTTTCCAGTAAGATTTGATTGTATTTAGGTTTGTCTCCAATTGTTATTTTTAAACGTAATCCTTACTAATATTATAAATGTGAAAGTGTGTTTGTTTGTGACTCTTTCACGTCGCAACATGGCTATTATATGGTATGGTTTATGTGTTTGGGAATAGTTAGGAGGGTGGAGAGTGACGTAGGCTACTTTTTACCGCGGAAAAACATCTCATTCCCATGGGAAGATCGATGTTTTGTTAGTTGCTAGATATTTATTTCCGGAGTTGTTAATAGATGGCGTTAGTAAAATTCATTTGCAAGTTTTGAATCACGCTATCAAATACTACATGTAATTTACTTAAGTAATAAGTCATAGGCAAATGTTACAGGCTACTTTTTAGCAGAGATTCCTACGGGAGTGGGACCTACGCGGCTGTTACCTACGGGTACCGAAGCGAAGCGCGGGCGGTTCTCTAGTATAATATTATGTAAATGCAATCTTAACGATGTATTGTTTGCTGCAGAAGCAATCACTGCAGAAGCAATACTTTGTCTTTATAAACTTTTTTTCATTCATTATTATCTTTAAAGAGATGTGCAAAAGCAATCGGTTATCCAATAGAATAACGATACCATGACGTGCACACCACAATTTAATATCAAAAGGACGTTAATAGCGACATCTGCAGTAGCTATTAATCATAAAAAATATTAACATAGCCGTAAATCCGAGTAAAACGCAAAAGTCAGAGGTCAGAGCGAGGGAGGCGTGCGCGCGCAGCGACGTCACGCTGAAACCCGAACACTGTATTGACCAATGCCATAGTATATGTAAAAAGTAGGTTATCTTCATACAAAAGTCCGAACCGAGGAAAGTGACTGTGTGCGTGCTTCATGTCCTCATGTTTGTACGAAACGTAAACCGCGGAAGAACGCACACAAATATTTTTTCACAGTCCGTAAAGCTGTTAACTTTCGGGGCTGTACAGTCGCTACGTATTGAGCATTAGGCACTTAATTCTCCAACGGGGCTGAAGCCGAGCATGTTCGAAACCCGACAACGTACTATCAATCTTCTGCCACTGACACAGCATGTCAACAGCGAAATCGCAAATCCTACCGCTTGCTGTTCAAGGTGACACAGCCGACGTCGGAAAACTACTCGCCAGGATGTCTAGACTCAGAATTCAATTTACGTAGCCTAAGGTTTGGCTTCGGATTACCTAATAGGTTCATGAGTAATAGAAGTAGATTATACAATGAGTAATAAAAGTAAAGGAAGTAAATTGTATCAGTCTGGGAGATAATGTTCAGACGTGCAAAATGCTGACCTTTATAAAGCGTTCCATTAAAACCATTTTCTTTATTAGATTCTTCGCTGACAGGGAAGTTCAAAGAACGCGTGCGAGACAAAGCAGTGTTCATAAAATCAGATTTAGGAGCAGTTAAGGAGGACACAGAGTTCTTTAGCAATATTTAATTATAGCGTATAACATGATATAAATTGTAAGTAAAATAGAAAACCGTTTAAAATCAAGCTTTTATTTTATTATGGCACAGCTTTCTTTAACATTGCATTGGCCATTGTCGGATACCCAGTAGCGTTGTATTTACCGGTTACTTTTTGCCGGTAACACAATAATGTTACTGATGCTCATGGGGAAAGGTTACCACTTGTAATAAATTGTTTGACTGCTCGTTTGTCAGCTGCATAATTATCACGGAAGCGAAATTTACATTTTAATCAATGACAATAAGTTAATTATATAACATCATTGTTACTAATGGAATACCTACTGGCAGTATTTCAGAAAAACGTATTCGACCCATATGTAGATATTTGTTATAAGAGCAAGCTAAATAAAAGCTTGTAATAAACGAATGGCTCTTCAAAGAGCTCTTTCATTGACGTCGGAGAGTATCGCACGACGCTCGCTAACGAACCTAAATTGTTATGTTACTGATATGCCCCTAACAATTGCGTGATTTCTCAGTCACAAACTAAATTATTAATTATTAGTAAAAGAAAATTATTTGCGAAAAAATATATTTTTATGTTATCTATCGATAAACGAGCACGTGAGCCTGAGAGATACCTACTGAGAACCTAATGGTAAGTGGAAAGTGGACACCTTCACCTATGAACATAAGCAACACCAAAGGAGATGTTACATCTATTGTCAACCACGAAAGAAGAAGGAAAGAAAATTAAAACATGGGCACGCAAAAAAGAATTGTACTGAACGAATGAATAAAGGCCAATCTTGAAGTCAAAAGTTCAAACAATTACGGAATTTTACAGATTGATTAGGGAGGAAAAAAACGGTGAAGCCCGGCGACGTTAACTGATTTCGCAATGTTCTTCAAAATTAGCGACTATTTCATAAGAAATCTTGATCAAAGAGCTGTTTTATTCCTGACGTTGTTTTGTATAAATATTTAATTATAGCTTGTTATTTTCATCGTGTTATTACGTAGTACACAACTCTCCTATTTTAAGCATAATTAAAACAAAGTGTAATGAATTAAAGTATCGTATTATCCAACACACGAATTCCCTTGCAAAAGAAGGGTACTTTCCATAGTCCACCATGCTGGCCATTTGCGTATTGCGTTAGAGAACATTATGGAAACTCAGGTTTGTTTTTTATGAGACCTTCACTGGAGGAGAGGAGAGGCTGTAGAGCAACATATAGGATCGCGGAATCGGGATTAAGGTTAGAAAGACTCTAAACGGGTAGGGTACGACATGGGTACGACGCGTGACGTCGCGGGTACAGCTAGGTTCTAATAGGTACGCAGATAGATACTACAATTTTGAAAGGTGATTCGTGCAGATTCGGACACAGCTTCATTGTACAGGAGTCCTATGTTCAAAGAACTTCGCTATCGCTGCTTTTATCACTGACTTAGTAATAAGACAAACGAATAAATTAAAATAAGCTTCTACGGTATTATTTGTACACACATAATTCATGCACTTTAAGAAGACCAGAAAACAAGCAAATTCAATATTACCTTCCAAAATTACAAACATTTGAAATTGAGGAAATTAGTTTTTAAAAGATAACGTGTCTGAAACGATAAGCTTACTAATTAACGACGAATATTTAGCAATGCTTGCAGTAAAAAGACAAGCCGAGAATTCTTCGAAGTGCAAAGAAATCGATGACATTGTGATATGCGAGAATGATGAGTTGATGACAAACAGTTGATTTCGAAGAACTCAATGTGTTATTGCTGTATGCAAACTGGTCGTCCGTAAGTAGAGCTCGTAACAGAGATGTTTAAAATCTATTCAAATACATATTTGTAGTTAGTAAATGTTAGTACTTTAAAATGTTTTTAGCTTTACTAACTACAATGTAGGGTGTTCTATTTTCTCCGATCGATCCACAGTCTACGAAATAGTGGTGTCGTTGTTCCCAGAAGTGGAATCACCGTAATATTTTCTGTAGGAGTATCACCTGAATAAGGTACATGAAAGCTTTCGTCTACTTTGGTTTGGACACGGAAGTTTATGCCAATTTTATTTTCCTTCTTATACCTTTACGAACTTACAATATTGTTTCAATAAACTATCACATAGCAGGCTACCTATTTTTTTAAGATTGTACTGTATCACTTAGTGGGCGAGATAAATACGAGCTAAGGACGACAGACATCACAAAACTATAAGGGATCTCAGTTTACTAGGGAGCTCTCAAACACATTTCGTAGCCAGCCCTACGCCCTTATCAGTGGAGCATGGCTCGGTAGTCCCCAGGCATTATCGCGCTATCGTCCTATCTGCTATCGGGCACAACGCCGCGTCAGCCCGTCAACTGTCAACATCCGCAGATAATGGCCGTGTACATTGAATAATCGGCAGACAATACAATCGACAGTTCCCACACTCCCTGACATTGATTTTCGATACAGCGCCAAACGTTTCATTAGCTGACTGGTGTTTGTAGACAAATTGATACTGCACGCTTATCATTTGGAAGATGAATCGAAGCATTATCAGTGGTGTAATTTTCCATTGCTGTACATTGAAGGAGTTTCATATTTTAAAGCTGAAAATGCTGAAATGTGAGACGGAGCTGTATGCCACTGCGACTTTAACGTGAAGCAGTGCTACTAACTTGCATACCTTCCTGTTTCTGAAGGATGATTCGTATACCTTCGCCAGGATTTACTGAGACGCTTCTAACATTGCATAGCCAATAAATATATTTTACAAACTGGAGGAGGTTAGAATTAGTAATAGAAGTTACAGGCTCAGGGCGAGGGACAGAGTTGTCCTATCGATTCTTGAAGAGTTCAATGGCTCCTTGGCCCACTTTAAATCCGATGCTTGCTGATGCAATATGATGCTGTATGGAAGATAGTGCGGATGCTTAATTCTTTATTCAGTAATAGTTTAGTATGACGTTTTAATACGTGCCGTAATTCACCTGCTATTTATACAGACAACCTTACGAGGTTCCCAAGTGCGCCCTCATTCAATGAGTCAGATTATCCCGCTTATATTTACAAGTATGTTTCTCATAGAATAATTTATTAGATCACGCCACTAATTCCCGTGACATGTAAAGCACATGGCGTATTTATGTTTACTATACGGACAGGGCGGTTGTCGGTATGCGCGCATTGGATACCTGCCAACCTGACAGCCAAATCGGGATATTTACAGTGGCGCTAACTGTCCATCGGACGCTGAACTTAGCCTGAGCCGTAGTGCGCTATGAAATGACATTTTGCAATATGCTTTTAATGTAATGCGGGAGCAAGGGAATTAGTGGGATTCCTGGTTTTATGCAGGAGAGGTTTGGCTACAAGCCACGAGACTTGCACGGCTTTTCAATCCATTTACTCTGATCCCACATGATAGCACATGATATTTCTGAAGTATATGATGTAGGTATCATTATTTTAGTTTTTAGACATTATCTATTCACAGGAATTTTACATCTCAATTTGTACTCGAGCAAAAATGAGTTTATTTAACTATGTAAAATAACATTCTTTAGAAATGTACACCACACTGTAACCTAATGACAAACAAGAAGGATGAAAAAAAGAAAACTAAATAAACCGACCCGATAGGTACACCACATATGTATAAACAAGACAATTTTAACACGACTGATAACTCTGAGTAACCATTGTTTCGAGTACGATAACCGTAAATAAAATTGTATCGCCAGGAATAGGTTTCCGTCAGTTAAAATTTAAATAAAATAGGAAACAAATATTATTAAATGTGAATAGAGTCTACGCTTATTCACTTCAAAGGACTTAAAGCTTAGAAATATCCTCAGGGGAGCGTTGAAGTGCAAGCAAGATTTACAAGAGCGGATATCATCGATATGAGTAGGGATGTCTCGTAGATCGATATTAATACGTAATTGATAGGGAGATAACTTGATTGATGTGTGACCCATATCTACTGTAAGCCCTGATAAAGTTAAGCGCCGAGATATCATTATGTCTATACGAGTGTACCTACCTAAGTTATTCATAACTATGACCCCTGGCAATAAGGTCTCAATATTAACGTTGCCGCCACCAAACTGTATTGGCAATTCGCACCGCGTAAAGAACTTACGCTGTTTAACCTAACGGGAAAACTTCTTAATATTATCTAATAATAAAATCTATCGAATACAGCTACTGCTTGAATTCCAGACAGCAAATGAAAAACTCTTTAATTTCATAACACAACATAAACATTGAAAGAATCTAAAGGGAATGTATTTTTGAAAGCAACTGCAATTTCCCGCTCTGAAAGAAACTTACAGCGGTCGCTCCTAATTAAACATCAGCGGTACACGTCTATTCATGTGATATTACTGCTATAGCCAAAGGTCAGAGTTGAACTAGAGGCATGTCGGTGGAAGTAGAGCTCCTCATTTATTTAGTTTAACATCTGCAGCTGCATAGATAGGTTCTACGTATCTACTTGTAATTTGTTATTAATAACCTAGTTAGTTGTTATGCAACTATTTGCTTTAATCTTTGGTAAAAATAAAACTGTAACAGAGACAAATTTATACATTGTAAATTTTTTAAGTTTAATGTATGTTGAGTGTAAGGTTAGAAATTAAGTAGCCTCCTATTTTTTGAAGATGTTAAAATATCTCTGACCGGCTATCTTTTATTTTAATATGTTTTAGCAATTTCGGTCACATTATATTATTTAAGGCTTTCAAAATTCGATACACGATGTCATTTTAAAAAATTAATAAAATAGCTATTTCTACTAATAATTGTAGTACTAAGCATTACTGCGGTTACTGCAAATTCAGCAATAATCGACCAGGTAACAGACAAGTGTTGTCATGTGCCCTCATTAATGTAGATTCGAACTAATGCACTACCTACCTAATTTAGAATCAATCCAAAAAACTAGCACTTAAATTGCTGACATAGTAAACCGGAGTAAAACTGATAAACTTACGAGAAAAAAACCACCGTACTCCTAAACGCTGGAATGTGCAAAATATTGGCAGTGATAACGTGTGCACTGACGCGTTACGCGGAACATGTTTAACTTAGAAACGTAATTACAGAAGTAAACATAAGGAGCACAATCTAACTAATTAGTAACTGACGTCACTGCATAGTATAAACATTGGAAGGCAAGAGCGTCTAAAATACACATCGTGCAATACACACATGGTAGGTACATTTTGTGAATAAATGTTAGAACAAGAACTATTTTCAAATAGGTACAGCTATAGAGGTACTTGTAATTATGTTGATACTATTAGTATCTACAATATATTTGTACGAAAATATTTTAACAACCTCACTAGTAGGGTAGTAGGTATTTCGTGACAAACATGTCCCTTCGATTCTCACTCAAATTGCTTAGCAAATATATTCTCGCGGAAACTATTTAATGTTAGAGTCATCTGTGACTCGAAATTATAGTCTTCGTATTCTCAGATCACAATACGAATATCCTACTTTGTCCGCATGACCCAAAGCTCTATTGTGCTGCAGGGGAAAGAAATCTACAGAAGGCGGTTTCTATAGTGAATATACATTATGGCAGTGTAGTGTTCTACGAGTACTACCACTCGTATGAGAACGCATAAAATAGACATATGGATGTAAGTATATTTAAGGAAATTTAGAAATGCCATAGGCCCTGATAAAACGTTGAATATCGTGCTATGTATGCAAAGATGCAAACGCCATAGAAACAATTTCAAATAAGATTGGAACATTATTTAAAGTAGGGCTCAAGGTCTGGCAATAAACGTCTCATTTGTCAGTCGGAACAGTATTCACAATCTATGCGCATTCTAAGCGGTTTGCTCAGTTTAGTACTGACCATAATGATAGCACGCAATGATAGGTAAATAGTTTGAATGTTGAACTTTCGAACAGCGAGGAATCGGTTCGAAAGCGAAGAGGTGCATGATCTTTTACATCAATTAATCTAATTATAAGTTACGTCAGTGTAAAGACACAATACATGAGGAAAGTTACACATTGGCGATGTACTCCATATTGTTCTCAAAGGTGTTTAAGGTTTGCCAATTTGCACCTTACCACCTTGGTCCTCACACTATAGGAGAGGACCTGAGTCTACTTAGGGATATAACCATTGAGATAGTTAAGGGTTGCGATGGCAATGAACCGACATTATTAATTCTCTATACCTACTATTTCACTCACTTCAAAGAAGTGGCCCCCGTAGTTGATAAGCTTTTTGAATGGATAATGTTATTATAACATTGGCACTCTTGATAACAGCTAGCCATCTTCACGTGTGGGCTTCGTGTTAGGGTTTCTCAGCTAATCTTATCTGTGTTTATTGTGTAATTACCTCAAGTGTCGAGGATCGGCTTAATTCTTCCGGTGATAGGATGGACCTTTGGATAATAGTATACCCGGAGATTTTTTGAAGTTATACTTCTTTTGGGGCGTTTGGGAAAAATATGTATAAGAGTTAAGTTGAATCGCCCGCGCACCCGAAAGTCGAAAGTGTTACAATATTTTTATCATAAAAATATTAAAGTGCAATGAATATTATGTAGGGGCACCCCAGAGTGCAATGCTAATGATACCAATCAATACAATGTAAAATGTGAACTATGGAAAAAATGCAGTTTAATTTAATCTACCGAAGAAATTACTGTAAATGGATACATAAAATGCATAGGTATAATTCGTTTGCGTAAAAAACGTGATGACGTTTTTATTACTTGCACTTATCAATAAAGTTGAATGATACTTCAATTCATAACATTTAATAAAGATAAATTGGTCGGTTGAATGTGTTTGATGTCGGTCGACGGATGCCAAAGTGATCTGCGATACGATACGAACGCTGGAGTTGTATTATGTAATACATCGATGATTTCAGAGATAAGCTATCAGTGAAACACCCGTGTTATTGATTCAAATACGCATTCTGCACTGGAATTTGCCTACGAGTTTCGATAAACAAGCAAGAAAAGGGCCGAAGTGGTGACTTTTTTGAGTTCTGTGTGGGTTCTTCTTTGGAGTAACTTAACATTTTTTTCGTTCATTCAAATATTATCAACAAATAACATTTAGAGTTAGGTACAAAGATCATCCATTTAAAAAAGCACGGAAGCTAAAAGTAGATAATTTAAATTTACAATTTCCTTTTGTAAATATTTCAAATCAACTCAATTATATCTAACGCAAACGCGCCATAACAAGTACCTAGACTTTTAGAAATATGTAATGTATATTCATAAATGTATAAGATATTTAACCTAAAGAATGGCCTCTAGACGCTAAGAGAGGAAACAAAATGAAGTCATGCAGAAAAAATTTGGTATTGTATTGGAGGAATTTGTCATGAACATAATTTTCCGACGAGCCGTAGCGTTTTGGTAGGTCCTACCTAATAATTTTACGATAGCTGACCAGTCATCAATACGGTTATAGTATAACTAACTGGTGGCTTCGACTTTGTTTTTAATTCACATAAGCTCCACATACTCGTATGTAAGAAGTACCTAGAACCAATGACATTACGTACATAAAATATATTTTTTATTATAACATCATTGTCTAGAACCCTTATAATAAGATATATCTTAAATATATCTTTTGGGGTTTATAAGAAGGGGATGTCAGCCTTCATCCCCCTATACGTTATTTGTTATGCGTACCGCAAAAATTGGAATAAATTGCTAAATCGGTGTCCCGTTTGAATATAATGTGGGATTCTCTTTGGATCTGAATCCATATCATTTTTACAAAGTTTAATGGCTTCAGATCTACTGATACGACAGGTTGGTTTTAATTCATGATTGAAAAAATTTTACTTCTACGGCTCAGAGCACAAAAGGAACCCTAAAAAGAAAACCTTACGTAAGAAATGTGAAACTTCGACATACATTATTGATCTCACCAGTCTGTTGCTTTTTCACTCATTTATTATTTCATACTAGCTCTCGGAGCCTTTCTTTGTGATTCGCCTACACTAGAACGTCTCTTACCGACGTTGTTACTCGCTTTTTCCCTATACGAGTATAATAGGTACTTTTTTCACGCTTCTTGCAACCTTTTACCTACTTAACTTCCATTGTTCCTTAAAAGAACTTCTATCCAAAATAGAATTGTCCGTATTCACAGATTTATTACAATATATATAGCCATACCTAAGCCCCGGAAAATGTCCCAAAAGAATTTCAAATATGAAAATGAATATGTAGAAAAATTCAAGGCTATTTTCACCATTAATTTTTTAAGTACCTACTTACCTGTATTGCTATATTACATACTTACAATAATAGGTATAATGATACTTAATGATATATTTTATTACAATTTGATAACATGTCAAGACGTCAAGAGGCACATCAATAACTCGAGTATTGCAAGTATTGTTTACGCGATGTTTATAAGTGACAGCTATTTAACACTTCCTAATCACTTGTGTAACTTAGTGCTCGTCTACGGCTCAATGTCATCATTATAATTAATATAGTCTTAATTATTACATATTGCCTAGCCTAGATCAATATGGAGAGTAGAGGTTGCGAACTTACCTAGATACCTAATCAAAAATATGACAGAAACAGGGTTTTCTGTTATAATCTATAAGCATACAGACTTTCGGGCGTAATGGTTTCATCTAATCCAAAATTTTTTATAAATGACATGTTTACGTACTTACACATGTGCTCTCTATCACTCATACTGTTGTTCATATAGAAAACTGTGAAAAGAAACGGTATTAGCTTTTTCCTTTAGCTTGCCAAGTGTTCATTCCGGACGTTGTTCAAAATAGCGTACATAATATTATAGTGTTGGTGTTATCGATCTAATGAGGTCTGTGTTATAATTATAAAGCTATAACCTAAAAACCTAGAAGTGTCACGCAGTCACGCAATTTGCACCGGCGCGACGGGACCCCCTCCCCGCGGCCGAGGGGTGCCGCGTTGCGTGCGCAACGAACCTTCTAAACGGTAGGCCACGACCGCAGGATATTAATTTAATTACGCTCTCCTTCATAACCTTCAAAACTGTTACGTAAACAATAATGCCAATGCCTGACCATAATAGAATATTTATAATTGCGTCACTAAACGGTGTTATTAAACTGAAACACGCATTATAAAAAAGTTATTAAGAACCTATACAACAAGTGTAAAAAACGTTGCATCATAAATATTCTTGATACGATAACACGATACAACGATCAATCTTTTATCTATGGAGCGTGAGAAAATGAAACGTGGATTCCTATATAAAATAGTACCTAGTAGCTAGTAGGTAGGTATAGGATGTTTTTTCCATCTTGAATTCTAGTCCACTTCACCTGCATGTGTTGCCCCTTGTTGAAAACAGATGAATCTACGGCGCTTTATCTATGGCTTTTACACAAAAAAGAAACGTAATCCAGCAAACCAATCGATAAGATTAGAAATTCTTATGATAACAGCTGCGATCTCAGACAGGGAACCTTTTATGTCAAGGACAACATAATATTGTAGGTACTTAATGGATGAATAGTAAATACGCTATTGTTTAGAGTTATTCCGCTTGGAACCCCTTGGAAAACTGATATCTACCTTGAGTACTTACTTATTCATACAACCAACATTTTAATTTCTTTGACTGAACTCAACCTATTATAACTTTTTCATGGATAGCAAATGTAACTAAACTCTACGAAGCAAGCGTGTGAAATACGGTAAGTAATGTTTAAGGTAAGTGATATAATATATTAGGCTATGGCAAGTGTGTATCGTGAAAACGCTACGGTGTACCACCTCAATTTGCGCGTACAATTAAACTTGATCTAGGCATTTACCTCTACAGGTTCAACATTGGTATATACGAACATCTATGGCTAGCTTTATATCAGGATTACCGGTTTTGGCAAGTAAGTCAATCTATACTAATAATATAAAGCGGTAGTTTGTTTGTTTGTTCGTTTGAACGCGCTAATCTCAGGAAGCACTGCTAAGATTTTAAAAATTCTTTTTGTTTCAAATATACCATTTATTCAGGAAGGCTATAGTTTATATTACATCACGCTACGACTAAAAGGAGCGGAGCAACAAGTCTCCGAAAGCAAAGCGTGGGCGTCTCCTTAATAATAAATGTTGCAGGACGACGTCTGCCGGGTCCACTAGTTTTATTATAATCAATCATTGAAACTTTATTGGTTTGCAGATATGCTCTATCATTGACAATAGATTATGTCCTGATACATGCACTAATGATAGCATTATCGATACGATAACCTAATCTTGTTTAGTATTGATTAAACATAGATTTCAACGATACGGGATTTGTTGGTTTTAACAGTGCTTTCAATTTCTACAATCAGAAAGGTTTGGAGGATTTCTTTATCATGTCGTGAAGCAATACCCTTCAAGAAATGTGTTTAATATCATTAAATGTCGAAGGAAGAGAAGAAGAATGAAAATTACAAAGATTTTCAGGTGGTAATGTGGTATTCTGTTTTGAAAAGGTAGGATTAATAAGCAAAAGACGCACGTTCTGAGAAAGTAAGTTAAGCCTATGAGAAATGGCCTTAAATAAAGTCTTAAGACTCTTAAGCTTTTAAAATGAAACTGTTGAAATTAAACTAAAGTCCACGCGAGAGTAGCTAAGCGTAGTTGCTAGTTTCAATGTGTATTAGCTCATTTCTATTGTAATTATTTATATGCCTGACTAAACATGAAAAAGAGACTAGATGCTTATCTTATCATGAACTACGGCGGAAGATTTCTGACCTTGAACCAGAAGGTAATAAACTAGTTTATACAAATGTAATCAAACTCACAATGATGTGATTAAATCGTAAACGGC
This sequence comes from Hesperia comma, assembly GCA_905404135.1. Taxonomy (NCBI): domain Eukaryota; kingdom Metazoa; phylum Arthropoda; class Insecta; order Lepidoptera; family Hesperiidae; genus Hesperia; species Hesperia comma. Next base: position 18,213,648 of record FR990019.1, on the reverse strand, counting down.
TTACGGGATTACACGGCAGTTGCATCGACGGTTCGCTCGTCATCGTCATTGCTGTGGCATTATATTATAGTATTGTAAAGATAAATATTATTACAGCACAGCTTAGGAACACTGCGCACTCGCGTGATAACCCATCTCGATCGAACGGGTTTCTGATGATGAAGGAATGTACGTCGCTAGGAATTCTGTACTGTGATACGACAGTGTTATGATAGGTAATGTTATTACTTCTGCTGCTTTCAAAGAAACTTTTTTATTTTGTAACATAAGACATTATAACAATCATAAACTGACGGACAAGGATTGTGATGAATTCGATGGGTTAGGTATATGGTGAAATAAGCTAATATGACCGAAGTTATGGAAATCTAAAACTTCATAGAAGTCTTATTTTTGAAAACATTTCGATCATAGGTAACGTTATTTCTTGTGAAAGAAAAATCATAATGCAAAATTGTGAGAAAGTAAAATTCTAACCAAAAAACCAAACCGCCTACAACGTCGTAGAGGAGCTGTGACCCAATTGGCAGCAATTTTGCAATCTAAATACATTATGTGCCAAATTGTTGTGCACATCCTCATTCGAGTATCGTTAAACACCTAACGATTTATAGGTACAACGCTAGCAACTCTAGTACACGTGCCTATCCTTACTAATATTATAAATGTGAAAGTGTGTTTGTTTGTTTGTTTGTTTGTGACGCTTTCACGTCGCAACAAAGCTATTATATGGTAAGGTTTATGTGTGTGGGGATAGTTAGGAGGGTGGAGAGTGACGTAGTTTACCGCGAAAAAACATCCCATTCCCATGGGAAGATCGATGTTTTGTTAGTTGCTAGATATTTATTTTCGGAGTTGTTAATAGATGGCGTTAATTTGCAAGTTCTGAATTACGCTATCAAATACTACATGTAATTTACTTAAGTCATAGGCAAATGTAATAGGCTACTTTAGCTCTGCCTCGAGAACTCCCCGCTCCGGCTGTATTCAGTGTACCGCCCGCCCGCTGGCACTATCCTGTTGGCTGATGTCCGCAAGTTGCTGGACTCGCCGACACCGGTGGTGGGCGCGGGCGACTGGAACTGCATCCGGGGTGGAATAGCCTAGCTGCCAACAGAAGCGGAAGGCTACTTTTTGATGCCGCTGAACAGCACGGCTACACTGTCGAGGGTGTTGCACACCGTTACCGCGGCTCTGAATAAGAGAGAACGCGTGTGTGCAGTATTCCTCGACATGGAAAAGGCGTTCGACCGTGTTTGGCACGACGGCTTATTCTCTACAAGATCTCGCAGTCGTCGGCGCCCCGGAGTGCCGTTAAGGTGATCTCCAGTTTCCTCGAAAATAGAAGCTTCAGAGTAGTGGTTGAAGACGCCGAATCCACCGAGTACCTGTCCCCGGTCTGCTACGCCTGCTACACCGACGACATCCCGGCGGCAGGGGGGGGGCGTCGCTTGCCCTGTATGCCGATGACGTGGCGTACATCACCACGTCGCTGAATAGAACCCACGCCATCGTCAAGATGCAGCGTGCGCTTGATGCCCTCCCCGAATGGCTTGCCGCGTGGAGACTGTCGGTGAATGTCGGGAAGACGCAGGCCGTGAATATAGGAGGATACCTCAACAGGCGGGACCCTACTCTGGAGCTTAACGGACAAGATATCCAATGGGCCCCACAGGCCAAATACCTGGGGGCAAAATCGACGGAAGACTTTCGATGAAGCCACAGGTTACGAAAGCCGTCGCGAATTCCAGAAGCGCGATGGCAGAAACCAGTGCTCTCCTCGAGCCTCCCTCTCGGACTGAAGCTCGGGGTCTACAAGACCTACATCAGATCCCGCCTCACGTACGCGGCACCGGCGTGGTACGCGCTCGCCAGCGAACCGCAGCGCAAAAGGATGCGCGCGGTTCAGGCGATTGCGCTCCGCCGGCTGACTGGTGCGCCGAGGTACGTCAGGAACGTCGTCATCCAGAGGGACCTTCGAGTCGAGAGCCTGGACGATTTCATCGAGAGATTGGCACGCAACATGTTCGGGCGTGTCGACGCGTCGCGGTTCCCGCATCTGCAGGACCTGGCGCCGCTCCACACCCGTTCATCGGACCGCTTGCTGACCGCTTGCCGACTTGCTGGTTGCGCGGGACGGGCCTAGCACTGACTGATACTGGGGCTTCGTAAGTCGTCGCCCGGCGCTGATCGGCTCCTGCTGGGCTTCCCACCAGCGGGATTCACCCGGTAGGGCCTCGATCGCCTGGGCGGAGTGGAGATGAACCCCATCCCGTTTAAGACTCTGTGGCCTGTAAAAAGGCCGCCACTCACCGGACTTGACCTATTGGTTAACCACAGATGGACAACAAAGGGCCTTAGAGCCCAACCCAAGGACCGGCCCGTTTTAACGGGCCGCGAGAGACACCCCCAAAGGGGAACTAACTGTCCCGAAGGCTCCACACACCTCAGACAGGGTGGAGTGAAGAGAGCGAGTAGTAGGCTACTTTTTAGCCTAAATTCCTACGGGAGCGAGACATACGCGGCTGTTACCTACGGGTCCCGAAGCGAAGCGCGGGCGGTTCTCTAGTAAGGCTATAATATTGCTACCCAATTCTTTGAAGCAGGAAATTAATTTCTTGTTTACTTCATTTATTCGATTTGGGAGATTGCTTTTGTTGTTCTATACCTACATATATTAGAAGCGAAAGAGCCCCATTTATTGCAATAGTTGTACAAATTTCTAAAATGTTAATTGTTAATCAATACCTAAGAGTGGTGTCCGCATAAAATAAGAAATATTTTTTTATTTTTTTTATAGCCTAAGCAGGCAAACGAGAAGGCGGGTCACCTGATGGTAAGTGATCACCGTCGCCCATGGACATTGGCAACACCAGGGGCGTCACCAGTGCGTTGCCGGCCGAGAAGGAAGTGATGGACCCGCTTCTTGAAGGACCCCATGTCATAGCACTGTGGGAATACTGAGGGAGGAAGTTCGTTCCACAGTTTACACGTACGTGGCAGAAAATAACGTGAAAACCGAACTGTGGACGAATGCCAAGTGTCCAGATGATGTTGGTGGAACCTGGCTTTACCCCGTGCTGTGCGGTGGCGGAAGCTAACCGCAGGTATTAAATTAAACAGTTCCTCAGAACACTCCCCGTTATACAGACGGTAGAATACACAGAGAGAACCCATAGGATATATTTAAAAAGGTATCCTCTTATAGACATTAAAATTTCCGAAATCAACTTATACCTATAGAATTATATTAAAGGTAACTAAATCTAGCGACCTAAGCGAGATGACAAGAAATGGGCATAAAATTTTATAGGTAATGAATTCGTATTTCGCAATACCCATTACGACGTCGCTCGCGCTCCCCGTTGGCATCGTACGGCAATTGACGCATTATCGAGGACTATCAGACGGTATATTTATAAATTCCGTCTCTCAGGACTCCGTAAGGCTTCCTTAGTTACCAGCAGAAACACGATTTAGATTCGATTGAGCGAACTGAAATCAATATTCTGAGCGCACGCGTCCTGATATAAGTTATGCGAGTGATAATCGTTAAGGAATTCCAGTGGATTCTTCTTGAGAAGTATGTCGTCTATATTTATTTTGAAGCGCTCCCAGCCAGTGGCTTACGTCCAATCTAAGAGATTCACCGAGATAAGCTAAAGCGGACACATAACTATATACCATTAATAATTTTTAATAATACGGCTACTAACAGCTGTTGGCAGTTTGATGGGTGACCTCTGGTGGATTTATTGAGCATTTCTGTGCTGTAGAGGGCACATCAAGCAATCGGCCCAATTGATATCGGGTAGAGACTGGTAGATAATTCTTTTACTTAACATTAATTCAACTTTTATACCATTTACGTTTTATGATATAAGAAAAAAATTCCATTGGATTTGAAATAATACTATTATGAGTATTACCATAGTTTATTGAAATTTGATAACTACAATCATTGAGAACTATATAATGTAGGTAGGAAAGTACCCTCAATCAATGACTACAATGCAGTGATGTGATGGTCGGTGTTTTTGTAGATTTTCAACGCTTTTAAGCAAGAATTGATTTACGGAGGCGGCGTGGGAGATATTACCCATGATTTACGCTCAAAATCTCGTTGAAAAATTTCATTCGATGCGTTAATATTATTCACTAACTGTTTTGTTCCAAAGTTTTATATTATAACGGTACATGTTATTTTATGCCGATGCAACAGGTTGAAAATAACGGTATATTATTATACACTTCTTGTAAGTATTTGAAGAGATTATGATTGAAATTGAAGTTTAGAACAAAATATTGGTAGGTATAACGATTTTTTATTTTTTATTGCTATACTTATTTCAATTTTACACAAAACCTTGATTAAAAGTATACCCAAAACTACTTCAATGAAACCAATTAAGTATCATCAGAATTTTTCGAGTTTTCGCGAACATCCAGATAGACAGCTGCGGCGCGGGGGGGGGGGGGGGACTTTGTATTGCCTATAAAATTGTGCTAGGATGTCGTTGTTGTTTTTTCGGTCGAAAGCCACAATTTCGTTTCTGGCTTTCGCTGTCTGTGCCAACATTGCCAACCGGTGCATGAGTTGACCGATGTTGAGTAAGTTAAAGACTCTTGTCTTATATCTACGTATCATCCAATAAATGTGGTATAAATATCTTAAAATAACAAACGCCAGTTTAAGTATCAAGATTATACAACCAACTCGTAAAAGTTTCAAGTTTATTAGACATCTTAAAACTCGTGAAATTGTGCTGAAAGATTCCGCATAATGGTCAAGCAATTAAACTGTAGATATTAATTAGAACGGCTATATAGACCAATACGAAATCCGATCGCGTAGACCTGATGTTCTTGTTTACGAGTCAATCCCGTGTTGTGTCCAGCCGTCCAGTGGGATCGAGTAATTGCACAATCGCATGCAACCAGCGACCTTGGCCGGTGGGCCCGCACTGCCGACTGCGAGCTGCGAGGGGACGGCCAGGCTAAGCCAGTCGCAAATTCACAATAACCACCGCCTATAAATAAATCAAACCGGTTGATCCCGACCAACTACCAAACTGTACGAGCATGTCTTTGACATACAAATAATGAGATAAGTAAGTACAGCTTAACAGAAGATAAGTCGGTATATAATTTAATTATCTTCATAAGTGCGTACCTAATATATTTTTATGGTAAGTTTAAAAAGACTATTGTTCTTATAACAAGGCTATATCTGTACATGAAATACGTTAAAAACTACTGAAAATAAGCAGAATATCAGACGTGTATGAATTGTATTGTCACTGTTATTGTATTTTTAGCCTTTGCGATTATTCTAGGACTTAAAAACGTGAGTTTCTTCGAAATACCCGCGTAACTCAGTCGACCACATAGCAGTGATAGTCAGCAGGTTATGAACGCTTCAATAAGCCGATTTAGCTGCTACATGAAGACTGACAATCAATATGTAGAACAAAAACGTTACTGAACATGGAAAATCACAGAGAAAAACTATGTATTAATTAGTTTTTCTTTTATTTCAAACAGGACATAAATAAAAAGTTATGTCAGTGTAAAGACGTGTAATTTATGTGTAAGAAGAAAATACCGCTACAAGCATCGTATTCAGAGGGTCCGGTTTCGAATCCCAGGGCACGCACCCCTGACTTTTCGGAGTTATATGCGTTTTAAGCATTTAAATGTCACTTGCTACAAACGGTGAAGGAAAACATCATGAGGAAACCTGCATGCCGGAGAGTTCGCAAAAGCTCAAAGGTGTGTGAAGTCCGCCAATCCGCACATGGCCAGCGTGGTGGACTATCGCCTTAACCTTCTCAGTCTGAAAAGAGACCCGTGCTCAAAAGTGGGGCCACGATGGGTTGAGAATCTCTGAGATGATGAAAAAGATAATAATTATAATCCCATAGTTATGATGTTTTCCCGAAGCGCATTAAGAGCGGATTTAATTGATTTAAATAGTAACATATCACAATCTATTCCGTAGAGGTTATACAGTTCCGTATTGTCAACTATTATTTACAGAATATGACGCTCGAGTGTAATTATTTAAGGACTATTAAAAGGATATAGACAGCCTCACCGTAAAACTTCCTCATATCAAGCATTGTAAACGTGATGCACTTGTTAGCGGTGTTATCACTCATTATCATTTGTTTGTGGTCGATCTGTTCAGTTTCAGCCAGCATCCCAGACTTGACAAACACCTTATCAAGGTACCTATAGATATCTACGACTCATCAACAACGCACTACTGGCATGCTGGCATCTGATCCCAAATGTTGTTACAATAACAACCGTGTTTATTATCTCACGATGTCTCGCTACGCAGTCCAAACTGGTTTCAATCAGAGCATTTGACAGGTTCAGTATATTTGGGTTTTTAGACTTTAGAGTTGTTACTTCGTGACTTATCCAAAGGAGACGTCGCCAGTTTTTACTAATAGCTATAATAAACCTGAAGGATTTGTTTTTAGTTAGTCACTTTGTGGCTTATCTCAGAGAGTTGTCGCCAGTTTTTACTAATAGCTAGGTATAATAGAGCTGAAGGATTTTTTGTTTGTTTGTTTGTTTGAACACACTTATCTCTGAAACAGCCAGTCACGAAAAAAGCTACAAATCTTAATAATTAAATTGTTGGTAAATTGGAAGCGTCCCATACAGCTCATCATTTAACAACTACTAAACCTACCCTCGCTTCGCTTAGGGAAACCATTAGGGTAACCCTTTGTAGCTAGCCACATTCGAACATTGTTAGACGTGATTCTTTAAACTGACATAATCTTTTTATTTCTGAACTGATATAAAAAAAATGTTAGGTTTATCACAATATATCTGTGAAAACCGCACCAAAATCAGATAAGTCGTTTCTAAGCGAGCACAAAGTCACAAAGACCCTAACAATTTGTTTGCTCGTATTGCGCTAAATGACCTTTAACAATAGTTTTTCTCAATTATTTTCCACATAAATACAGCGATAAGTTATAGATTTATTATACATATATATCTATGTACAGAAGATATAGATGAGGCATTAGACAGGACAGGTAGGTTTATCGGAGTCTATTACGCAGCGCGGCAGGCGTAGTGCGCAGGCGCAGGCATTTCGATCTATTACCTATTTACTATTCAGATGACTTCAACCTACAATTACAGGATGCAGTTTATATTGAGCGGTACATCGTCAACATAGTCTGATCCAAGCTAAGCAGCTGCTTATGTCAATGCAAGATAGATAAGGATTATAATGTACAACCATTGCCAGAACTACACCTTGATTCTGATTCTGATGGAGCATACTCGAATAATATTTAGGTATCTACAAGGAAATCGAAAGACAATAACTTGCTTTACGAATGGTTTGTAGTCAGGCATTAACATAAACATGGTAAAAAAAGAATAGCTCTACGATTAAAATTTAGCTGTATGTCAGTTGTCCAAGAATTATTTCACATTGCTTATCCAAATAGGTATTGCAGATAATGAAAAAAATATACTCGTGTGTCTAGTTCTAGCTGCTATTTGTCCCTGCATTAGATACTTAATAACAACGCAATCCTAAGGTAATTTGCACTATCAAAAAATCTATCAACCAATCGACATCGTTACTTGACATCCTGAAAGAAGATACACTGAATTGTTGTCTACGACATTGAGTCTCTGATAACTTGCTAATACCTGAACTACTACGCGAGGGGGATCCCTGATGATGAGGCTAACGTAAATCGTTACAAAATTGATGTATTTTTTTACTGTATTGATACTCTCTCAACAAGGCGCCCTGTACAGAGGAACTATTAACAAAAAATACACGGAATACAACCCCACATCGAGAACAGATATTCAAAGATACAGATATTAAGCTCATCATTCAAAGTTCAAACTTCCGCCGCGCAGGGACATGAACCCTTGCGCCATACGGGTCGAGTGTGATTTCAAATTGTTTGATTTGTGTACTTCACCACATATCGAAAGTGTGAGAGTGGGTTTATTTTTAACAATTTATTTTATGTAATTGAAAAGGTTGAATATTCCTTCAGTATTGTAATGGACGAGTGGGTCGAATGCACGTTTAGTTGCGCTGATTACAGTTCAAGGACTAGTGGACCGTCATCATTGAATTCGATTTTAATGGCTGTGAATTGCATGGCGGCCGGAGCTGTGACGTGAAATGTAGCTATTGGAAATTAATGGGCAATCAATCACTTAAGTAGTAAGTGCCCATTGAAGTGTCCATCGGTCACTGGGGTAGGGAAAACAAATGGCAGAACAAGCAGACAGCAAACATCTGGATATACTCGAAAGAGACTAACAAAAAGCCTTTCCTTATTTAAGCAACTAGAATTTTGGTGCTAGTTTTTGATGTACCCCAGGCAAACATATTTAGGGCTCACCATCGTGTTGAAGTCAAATAGGACTTGAGAAATGCCCAACTAATATTTCTATGCGAAAAACAAACAGACAGAGTTTTCCTAGAAAAAGCAAAATAACGCGTTGTCTACTAAGAAAGAAATTAAAATCAAGCACGCAAATTAAAAAGGCCTTACAATAGGTAGTAAATCTTGGTATTTTGGCCTATTTCTATATAAAATAAACATACTGGCACGTTGCCAAATGTCCCGACCGTGAACTTAAAATGTTACAGCCAGATGGAATATTGCACGCTAAGTTCGTCGAGACGAGGCTTCGTTTTAACTTAGATAAACGTTCGTTTTAATTTAGCTATCTATAATTTAACGTTTCATGATAAGACAAAACCTTACTTGGCTCCAACGAGGTAGCTATAACCAGAAACCAGCAACTGCAATCACCGGTTTTATTTTACATAGTATTTTCCTGTCACAGTTATAAAAAACAGACAATGATAGCTTTTCATATTTATGCAGACAATTTACGTAAACTGTGCATGTAATCGATATATAAACTTGCATGCATAAGATACTTTATAGGCATTATTGTAAAATCAAAAGCCATCGCGAGGCCTCCGAGTTTCACCGGAGGATAATTATTCGAAACACGAAAGCGCCATGCTCATCAAAGTTTGCCACTAGCGGTCACACGGTAACTATGAACTATGACCTCAGATACTTCACGGTTGAACTAAGCCGAGCTACGTCTCTCCGAGGACATGTCTACAGAATCCGTCTAACCCTCAATCAATCGCGGCCGCGCCAGTTCCCCGCATCGATTTCCTGTCGGCTGGCACCGCTGGCACGCGGCCAACCACGGACTTCGATTTTCGCACAATTTGGCCGCGTGCCAACCAACATTACAGTGCGGGACATTACGATTGTTTTACTAAATAATTGTTACGGTATCGTGGTAAATAGCCGTAGTTTCTGCATGCTAAATCAATGATTTGCGCGTGTAGCTGGTCAGTCATTGGCTAGTCTGGTAATGTTAATGGGTAGCTTATTTATTTCATAATATTTTCTCCTGACTTCAGATTTCAGAAACTGAGATTGAATTAATTTATTACATTCTGCGACTATATTTGTGATCTACGATGTCCGACTGGCACTGCATTGATTAGAGAACTCGATGTTTCGTTTTAAAGCGAAGCCTATTTTTTTCTCTCTCATTTCTATTATAGTTTAGTTTCT